>OX421465.1:24489235-26889235 GCA_949126895.1 Eilema caniola
GTCATGTCATTCAGCCAGGTCATTCAACATAATAAGCAATATTTATTTATTTTGAAAAAAAAAGACTACGCGCATTGATGGACATAAAACACTAGATAAAAAAGTAACAGCCTTATTATATTTTATTTTACTATACTTTAATTTTTATTCAAATTGCATAATTTAAAGAATTTAAAATTCTTTTTGAATTGAATTTTAAAGAATTCATAATTAGCTGGCAATTATGGATTACATGGAAAAGTATTTAAAAGGAGGCCATAGACCTACCGTATTTTTTTAATTCAGTCATGTCATGTCTTGTCAGTCTGTTTTGTCTTCTTGTCACACCGCATCACATCGCGTCATACGAGTGCTCTAACGCCTTGTATGCGCCACGTCTTTCTTTGTTAGCTGAGTTTTGTTTCTGTTTTCGCTGTTTTGTGTTATTTGTTGATTTTCTGTTACCTGTTTGTTGAAGCTTGCGCTCAAGTGACAGCTGACGATTGGCGAAAAGTGGTCGAAAGAACGAAGAAAATTTGCTTACAAGACTGGGATCGAGATGTACAATACGACAATATCATTGACCAACCGTTAATAATAAACGTCACGGATAGCTGCAGTTCAGACTCAGATTTTGAAGATCCGATTGACCCTGTATCAGATTCAGATTGATATAAATAAAATACAAACTCAAAGCATTTGTTTTATATTTCCAACAAATTATCGATATTTTGTTTATCGATAATTCCCTTCTTAGTCGATAACAGCTTGACGACGTAACTTTTACAGCACGTACCATGTACATTTGCATTGAGTTTTTTTCTATTATTTCCGAACATTACGTAATAATTTCTTAATATTCATTTTTATAATTTACAATTGTACACAATTATGGTTTTTCGTCTTTTTAATGGACCTCTAAAGGATTTGATGTGATAGGACGTCAGTACAATGTTAAGCGCTAACGAACTGTCATAGGGATCATCATTCAGCGTGCGGATTATAAGTAGAGATGATTTCTTGAAGTCGAGTTATGTCGACATCTGACAGATCGCACTTACGAACGAACCGTCGATATCGACATAAAACGGCAAAATGCCTCGAGATAGCTATCTCGTGGCGCGCATGTAAGCCCTGCAAGTTACCAACAGTCGACATATCGACATAAAATGGCAAAATGCCTCGAGATGGCTATCTCGTGGCGCGCATGTTAGCCCTGTAGGTATGGTTAAAATCTTCCACTCTATATAGATATAGACGAAAGTCAAAATGCTCAATATTTTCGGATGGTTTTGCGAATTTCACACATGAAAGAAAATTGTGTTATTTATGTATATATACTTTTCGGTTGCATTCCAGCAGCCATGGTCACGGGGAGACCATAGCTTTTTTTTACAATGTTTTTTATTCAACAGTTTGATTTCAATGAGAAGGTTCGCGTAAACTGATGACAGTACTTATAACAAAAGAATAAGTAGGTATCTATTGTTTTTTGTAGCATAAAAAGTGCCGTAAATTAAAAATAACAAATTAATAACTCACCGTCTGTCACTAATAAATTAAAATCACAATGTTGACTAAATGAGTAGGTATAAAGTTCGCACTGGCGGCGGCGCGGCGGATGCGTTGCGTACGCGCATCTATTATGAGTATTACGAAGTAATGAACATGCGACAGTGGTTTTTTTATAAGTACTTAAGGAAAGTCAGTATAAAATTCCCGCGGAAAAGGCGAAGAGATTATACGGTTAGTAACCGGGTTCTCAGATCTAGAACGTCGTTTATACGCATAATTAGCCCCTTTTCTATTTCCTATAAAATAAATGAATAAAATTAAATCTACGAGGTACTCAGAACAAAGGCCAATGTGGTCCTGAGAAGCCGATTATGACGAAAATTAACGAGATTTCCTTCTTACAGCCTCGGGTCCTTTAAGCGGGAGTGAAGAAGCATTTGATGAGGCCGTCAAGCTGAGTTCCACCATTGTATCATAGTACGTGTAGTGTAATGACCGTCTCTCCTGAGACTTTACCTTTAGCTTACTTTCTGGTGAAGTCAAAAAGCTTTATTTCCTATATAATGCAAATAAAGTGTTATAAATGAATAAATAAAAAAAAAGGCGGGTTGCACTCTGGGAGTGCCGGCAGAAGTGAAAACATTTTCTTTTTTTCTTTCTTTGTTATATACATAGAAAAAGATAAAAAAGAACAAACCATACCATACCTATAATATAGCGGTAGGTAATCATAGAACCTATCACTTATTTTCTGCTAATTTTCTGTCAGAAGAAATTAATAAATTATGAAAAGACAAAATAATCCCAAAAAATAATAAATTACTGAAAGAAAAAATAATCCCAAAAAATAATAACTTACTGAAAGAAAAATTAATCATAAAAAGTATTAAATTACAAAAAGAAAAAATAATCACCAAAAGTAATAAATTATAATAAGAAAAAACTTTTTTTTTTTTTATAAATAGGACACGTCAATTTGACTTTACCTTTTTTTTTTATATAGGACACGTCAATTTGACTTCACCTCGCCTGATGGTAAGCTGAAGGCAAAGTCTCAGAAAAGAGGGTCACCATTACAAACACGTACCATGTTAACAATGGTGGCACTCAGCTTGACGGCCTCATCAGATGCTTTTTCACGCCCCGCTTAAAGGACCCGGGACTGTAGGAAGAAGGAAACACGTGAGCTGGCAAGGAGTTCCAGGTCTTAATGGTGCGACAAAGAAAGGAGTCACCGAACCGCTTGGTTCTTGAGGGAATATTCTGCACCGTATACGGGTGACATCTAAGCCCTGCTCGTGTTGTCCTATGTAGGAAAGGAGAGGGCGGGACCAGTTGGAAGAGCTCATCAGAACATTCACCATGGTAGAGACGGTAAAATACTGCCAAGGATGCAATATCTCTACGCATCTGCAAAGGCTCAAGGGTGCTTGTGACCTCGAGATTCCCAATAATGCGGACCGCACGTCGCTGCAACCTGTCGAGAGCATCTAATAAGTACTTTGCGGAGCCGTCCCAGAGATGCGAGCAGTATTCCACGCAGGACCGAATTTGGGTCTTGTATAGAAGACAGCGCTGCTCCGGCGTGAAAAACCGTCTCACTCTGTTCAAGACTCCGAGTTTACGCGAGGCCGTTTTGATGATACTCTCGATGTAGTTTTTGTTATTAAGTTTGCAGCGAACATCCATACCGAGGATAGTCAGGTTGTCCTGCAGTGGCAGTGGAGTGCTCTGAAGAGTGGGAAGGGGAAGGAAAGAAGATACCTTTGCTGTGAACGCACATGCCTGTGTCTTCTTGGCATTGAACTCGACCAGGTTCTCAGAGCCCCATTGGGAAATGTTGTTCAGGATCCGGTCAAGCTCAGTGACAAGAAGCTGCCTTTTATCTGCGATATCCGACTGCTTATCCGCAGGACGTCCATGATAACTCCCGTGCAAAGTGCTATCATCTGCATAGCAATGAATGCTGCCGGTAGACAGCATGTCATTGATATGCAGAAGAAAGAGAGTAGGGGACAGGACGGACCCCTGCGGCACACCAGCATTTACCTGCAAGAACTCCGAGGCGCGTCCATCACAAAGGACGCGAATACGGCGATCCTGCAAGAAGCTAGCAACCCAGTTGCATAGTCTAGGGGGCAGACCGAAGGCTGGTAGCTTGGAAAGAAGCGATTTGTGCCAGACTCTATCGAAAGCTTTGGCGATGTCAAGACCAATTGCCAGTGACCCGCCGTGCTTGTCCATAGCCTCACCCCAAAGATGGGTAACATACGCCAGAAGATCACCCGTTGACCGTTTCGGCCTGAAGCCATATTGCCGGTCATTAATTAGGGAGTGATCTTCAAGGTGACGCATGAGCTGTTTGTTAATTATGTGCTCGAACACCTTGCACAGCACTGAGGTGATGGCTATGGGTCGACAGTTAGTCGGGTCTGAGCGATCCCCTTTCTTGGGGATCGGCTGTACATTCGCCTCCTTCCAAGCCGAAGGCACTGTACCCGAGCTGTAGGACAGCTGGTACAGCCGCGCAAGCATTGGAGACAACTCCGCTGCACATTTTTGTAGAACCACTGCCGGAATACCGTCCGGACCACTGGCTTTCCGTACATCAAGTGACTGCAGCACTGCACGGACATCGCGTTGCCTGATACGAATATCAGGCATTGCATGGTCACTGATCGGTAGTGTCGGTGGCTGCATGCCACAATCATCGATTCGGGAGTTGGCCGCAAAGAGATTAGCCAGCAAATTTGCTTTCTCTTGCGATTCATGGGCCAGGGATCCATCGGGGTTGCGCAGCGGCGGCAGCGAAGGCTGGCAGAAGTTGGCTTGCACGGCTTTGGCCAGTCGCCAGTAGCCACGGCTGCCCGTGGGATGCGCTACTAGTTCCTGACCAAGCCGCGCTATGCGCTGGGCATCCGCTATGACATAAGCCCTCTTGCAGACCTTTGTGGCTCTATTGTACGCCGCCTTGAAATGGCCCACGTCAGGATCGCACGTAGCGCGCGCCCTCACCCAAGCGCGGTACGCGGACTGTTTATGATTAACAGCCTCCGCGCACTCGCGCCCGAACCAGGGGCGGGCTCTGCGGGCACCGGTGACATCAGTGTAGGGGATATAATATTCCATGCCCAGACTGATCTCACCGGCGACAGCAGTTGCGCCTTCAGATGGGTTCTTACCTTCAAAGCAGCGTTCAACCCACGGGATGGATGCAAAATAGTCACGCAATCCATCCCAGTCTGCTGACGAGTAGTGCCAGAGACGCCGTTTCCCCTGTACGGGTCGTGGTGGCGCTTTAATGGGCACCTTGGAACGGACCAGACTATGGTCGGATCCGCCTAAAGCGGCACTCACCGAAACACTGTACTGGTCCGGGCGACTCGTCAGCAGAAGGTCCAGCAGAGAGGGCTCATGGTCCGACCTTTTTGGTATTCTAGTAAATTCGTGTACCAGTTGGGTCAGGCCATGCGCCAGAGCAAATGCATGGGCGGCTCTTCCCGCATGGGTTGTTTTAGAGGAACCCAACCAGATCTCATGGTGGGCGTTAAAATCCCCCAAAAACACCAGCTCAGCGTTCGGAAACCGCTCCTGCGCATCATCTGCCGCCTGACTCAGGTATTCGAAGAGTCGAGTTGTCTCGGCATCTCCTGTATGGGAGCGGTAGAGGCACACATAGATCTGACTCGTAGAACCATGGTCTATGTGTACCCAAAGGGTGGAGAAGGATGGGTCCTCTAGGCAGCGCAAACGGCGACAACAAACATCCGCCCTAACAAACACGCACACCCCGGCTTTTGCACGGAAATTCTCCTCGAGGACATAGCCGGGGTAGAGCAAGTAGGTCGTGTCGTCAGGGCGGCGTATTTGTGTCTCCGTAAGAAATAGCAGTGCTGGTTTTGCCGTCTCCAGGTGTTGGTGGACGGCGTTAAGGTTTGTATGGAGCCCACAGATGTTCGTGGACTCCACCTCAAATAGCGAGCCCGTGGGAGAATGTCTTGCCGCTGTGTAGCCCAGTATTCTATTTTGCGCTGCCATAAGGAGGAGGTAAGGGAAGGCGTGAAAAAAGGGGACTATCGTCGCAGCACCGCGTGACAAATCGCGGGTGATTGGTTTGTCTATGAAAGTGAGGAACGGCGAGAGCCGACACGCCGAACGGAAGGGCCCCCGTACCCCCCCGAGTATGGTCGCCGGGCTCCCTCCGGTCACCAACCGGCACGACGAGCCATATCGGGATTATGCGCGACCTGGTGGGGCAGCCTCCCAGGGTGGTTAGTCCCGGTTGGGCCCCTGTACTATGCCGCGGGCGGCCAGCGGCACCACCGTTTCTACAGGTCTCCCTGTTCGGCGCGTCGCCCCGCGCCACCCCCCACTAGACTACGCCAATACCCACCGGTCCCGCTAGTGCTGCGACCACAATCCCCCCTGCCCGGCTATGCACTTGCTGACCCCTGAACGCAATCCAACCGAGATTGGATTACTATGGAGGGTTTTTCGCATAGTGCACGGTGGTACCAACCCGGTCGAAATTTGTGACAGATTTGTGTCATCAAATTTCTACCTCGCCTGATGGTAAGCTGAAGGTAAAGTCTCAAGAAAGAGGGCCACCATTATATACACGTACCATGTTAACAATGGTGGTACACAGCTTGACGGCCTCATCAGATGCTTTTTCACGCCTCGCTTAAAGGACCCGGGACTGTAGGAAGAGGGAAACACGTGAGCTGGCAAGGAATTCCAGGTCTTAATGGTGCGACAAAGGAAAGAGCGAACCGCTTGGTTCTTGAAGGAATGTTCTGCACCGTATAGGGGCGACATCTAAGTCCTGCACGTGTCGTCCTGTATAGGAAGAGGGAGGGCGAGACTAATTGGAATAGCTCTTCAGAACATTCACCATGGTAGAGACGGTAAAAAACTGCCAAGGAAGCAACATCTCTACGCATCTGCAGAGACTCGAGGGTACTCGGGACCTCAGGATTTCCGATAATGCGGACCGCACGTCGCTGCAACCTATCGAGAGCATCTAACAAGTACTTTGCGGATCCATCCCAGAGATGTGAGCAGTACTCCACGCAGGAACGAATTTGTGTCTTGTAAAGAAGACACCGTTGCTCCGGCGTGAAAAACCGTCTCACTCTGTTCAGGATTCCGAGTTTACGCGAGGCTGCTTTGATGATACTCTCGATGTAGTTTTTGCTGTTCAGTTTGCAGCGAACATCCATAGCGAGGATATTGAGGTTGTCCTGCAGTGGCAGTGGCGTGCTCTGAAGAGTGGGAAGGGGAAGGAAAGAAGATACCTTTGCTGTAAACGCACATGCCTGCGTCTTCTTGGCATTGAACTCGACCAAGTTCTCAGAGCCCCATTGCGAAATGTGATTCAGGATCCGGTCAAGCTCAGTGACAAGAAGCTGCCTTTTTTCCGCGATATGCGTCTGCTTATCCGCAGGACGTCCATGATAACTCCCGTGTAGGGTGCTATCATCCGCATAGCAATGAATGCTGCCGGTCGACAGCATGTCATTGATATGCAGAAGAAAGAGAGTTGGCGATAGGACAGATCCCTGCGGTACGCCGGCATTTACCTGCAAGAACTCCGAGGCTCGTCCATCACAAAGGACGCGAATACGGCGCTCCTGCAAGAAGCCGGCAACCCAGTCGCACAGTCTAGGAGGCAGACCAAAGGCTGGTAACTTGGAAAGAAGCGACTTGTGCCAAACTCTATCGAAAGCTTTGGCGATGTCAAGGCTAATTGCCAATGACTCGCCGTGCTTGTCCATAGCCTCACCCCAAATGTGGTTAACATACGCCAGAAGATCACCCGCTGACCGTTTCGGCCTGAAGCCATATTGCCGGTCATTAATTAGGGAGTGATCTTCAAGGTGACGCATGAGCTGTTTGTTAATAATGTGCTCGAACACCTTGCACAGCACTGAGGTGACGGCTATGGGTCGATAGTTGTTTGGGTCTGAGCGATCCCCCTTCTTGGGGATCGGCTGTACATTCGCCTCTTTCCAAGCCGAAGGCACTGTACCAGAGCTGTAGGACAGCCGGTACAGCCGCGCAAGCATTGGAGACAACTCCGCTGCACATTTTTGCAGAACCACCGCTGGAATACCGTCCGGACCACTGGCTTTCCGGACATCGAGTGACTGCAACACTGCTCGGATATCGCGTTACCTGATACGAATATCAGGCATTGCATGGTCACTGACGGGCAGTGTCGGCGGCTCCATACCACAATCATCGACTCGGGAGTTGGCCGCAAAGAGATTAACCGGCAAATTTGCTTTCTCTTGCGGCTCATGGGCCAGGGATCCATCGGGATTGCGCAGCGGGGGCAGCGAAGGCTGGCAGAAGTTGGCTTGCACGGCTTTGGCCAGTCGCCAGTAGCCACGGCTGCCCGTAGGATGCTCTACTAGCTCCCGACCAAGCCGCGCTATGCGCTGGGCATCCGCTCTGACATAAGCCCTCTTACAGGCCTTTGTGGCTCTGGTGTACGCCGCCTTGAAGTGGCCCACGTTGGGATCGCACGTAGCGCGCGCCCTGATCCAAGCGCGGTACGCAGACTGTTTATGATTAACAGCCTCCGCGCACTCGCGCCCGAACCAAGGGCGCGCCCTGCGGACACCGGCGACATCAGTGTACCCGATACTATCTGAAACTATAAGGACTTACAGTCGAAGTGCTTACCGTTTAAGCTACGACGCTATCTATAGTAAATTGCAAAATAGATAGTCTGTACCAATCTTGTATGACGTCAGTCGTCGGTTACGGTTCAAAGGTCAACTAATCCTGACGCTTTCTTAACATTTTACACCCATCCAACGCCGCTAAAGAAGTTTTCACTTCAATATAAAAATATTAATAAAATAAACCCGGATCCGCTCTTCTACTTCTCCTGTTTATGATTTTGTTCGCTTTTGTGCGAGCGACTGTCGCTGACCTTCGGAATATTAGTAATTTCGGTTACTAATACTTATTCTTAAAAAAATACTAGCAATTAATCTAACCCACATTTATATTAGTATCACGACAGAGTCTGTCCTTGCACTAATAGGATTATCTGGCATTAGACCGACTTTTGAGTTCTAAGAGATAAAAGTTCTTGAAAACGCACCTAACAACTGAAACGGAAAATCGTTAGGTATTTGACGATTTAGCCCGCATCACACTGTGCCACTGCCCTACTAAGGTGCCGCCATAAGTGCTGGAGAATTTATGAAAAAAAAAAACAAACTTAATTAAAATCCTCGTGTTGCGGTAAGCGGGAGCAGAAAACCTGACGTAGTTTGCCAAATGTTGCCCAACCTTATCGCATCACAGAAATGTATCTATCATTTTCATTCAACAGTAATATATTTTGTACCACTGAGGTGGCAGACTAGCACACGGCCCAACTGATGGAAAGTGGTTACCGTGGCCTATGGACGTGTTCAACACCAGAGGAGTCACACTCGTGCTGTCGACCCTGTTAGAACAAACAGTTTCTGTGCCGTCAGTGTAGAAGACAAAGCAGGAAAAGCCTTTGGTCTTCCCACTGACAGCACAAGAACTCTCCAGTGAGGTCTGGCTACCCTACTCATCGCCGTATTATTTTAGTAATACCATAATAGGTCGTAACATATGAAATTGCCGTTTTATTGAAGAAATTGTAGGAAACCCAATTTGCAGTACTAACATTTTTGCATTTTTTTTTGGCATTACAAATCCAAATTGTATGATTTTTTTTGTGTATGAATGAGACAACATTAAGCTAACAGCATCTTTTATTAAATTTTTGAAAAGTGACAGCTGTTAAAAAGTAATACGAAATTTATAATCAAAATTAATCGCATTTAGGAAGTACTGTTTTTAAGATCGAATTTAATTTATAAGTGGCCAATTAAAAAAAATTTGATACAGAATTGCTAAATCTTGAAATAAACTTTCAAAGAAAGTATAAATAATGGAAATAGCTATTAAATTGCAGGAATAACGAACTCATGTCAAATTTCGGCAATGTCATATGTAACGACCTTTTATTATTTTAGTAATCGTACATACATACATATAATCACGCCTTTATCCCCCGAGGGTTAGGCAGCGGTGAATTAACACCCACATCTCACCAATCTGTATTCGGTCCCACGTAATAGGGGGTGAGCCTATTGCCGTATTCCGGGCACTATTGTTGACTCGATCCATGCATCTGAGGCTGAGTCTGGGCTGTACATATCTGCCTGATGTTAAAGTTAATCAGCCCTATCCCTTAGTCGCCTTGTACGACACCACATGGGAACAGAAGGGGTGGCCCAAATTCTACTCTGCCGGGAACCACGCGGCGCTTCTTCGTAATTATAATATTTACGATTAATAGTATAGTAGTAAATTATTCGTCCCCCTTTTACGTGGGCCTTTATAGGTAACTATATGTAGTGAATTGAATGTCAATCATTAGCTTACCATAGTCCACTGCTGGACATAGGCCTCTCCCAATGTTGGGAGGCACTGGCCTACTGTGTCCACGCTGGCCAGACGGGTTGGCACAGGGTTCCTTTCGAGTTTTTCTTCTCTTTTATATCGTACTAGCTTTTGCCCGCGGCTCCGCCCGCGCGGATGTCGGTTATCGCTTAGTGTTGAGCCGACGCTACTGAGCATTAAATTCACCTCTCTACTCAACTCTGTCCTAGACTATTAACTCGCCTCTGTTCTCGACTTTCTACTCGCCTCTTTACTCTCCTCTATACTCGCCTTCATTATCTAATATTGAGTTGAGTGAGTTCCCAAGCTCTAATCTACCTCTGTACCAAATTTCATTAGGATATCTTAAAAAAAAACTTTAATTCAAAATTTCATTCCCTATTTCCCCCCCTTAAACCTCCTTTCTCCCGATAAAAGGTAGTCCATGTCCGTTCTCAATCTCTAATACATCTCTGTACCAAATTTCATCAAGATCGGTTCAGTGGCTTAGGCGGGAAAGCGTAACATACAGACAGACAGACAGAGTTACTTTCGCATTTATAATATTAGTATGGATGCGTATTATTGGTTAGTCGTCCCTTCGGATGAGATGGGGTGGTGATAATGGTATTCTTTCTCCGCCACCTCACGGATGTAGTTAATAAATTGTACTTAATTAGTATTAGTAGCAGGAAAGTACGGCGACATCGGTTCTGGGTGAAAACACAAAGTACGATAACTCGGCTATAACTGTTATCATTGCTTCTGTGGCGCTATTGCTTTGATATTATCAATGTTATCGGCGCTCTGACACATCATTACAACCCTGACCACGTCATAGTTCCCGGCATATTTTTGAACCGGAAACTTCTTTAGCGGCGTTGGATGGGTTAAAAGTGTTAAACTCGCGTCAGGATCACGTGACCTTTGACCCGTAACCGACATGATGTCATACAACATTCCTAGCTTCATAGTGTTTATTTTGCTAGGTATCAGATAGTACCGGGTTCGAACCTGGGCATCTGGCACTTTTTGTGATTATTTTTTCTTTTTGTAATTTATTACTTTTTGTGATTATTTTTTCTTTTCGTAATTTATTAATTTCTTCTGACAGAAAATTAGCAGAAAATTAGAGCTAGGTTCTATGATTGGCGCTATATTATATGTATGGTATGATATGGTATAGTATGTTCTTTTTATCTTTTTCTTTGTATATAACGAAGAAAGAAAGGAAAGAAAATGTTTTCACTTCTGCCGGCACTCCCGGGGTGCAACCCGTCTTTTTTATTTATTCATTTATTATTATTATACATCTATATAATTATTTACGATTTAAATTTATCCTATAAACCTATATTAGATTTGTGCAGGATAAACTGTTCTCTTAAACATTTTATTCCAAAATTAATTATAATACACTGGTTTATACATTTTACTTATTACACAGGTTATACACAATGGTTGAGATTTGAGTTGAGCTCGTAAAGTTAAAGAACATTACACAATTTAGGCAACTATCTCATTAGCATTGGTGTATCAAACCATCTATGATTGGTGTATTTGAGCTCATTCACCGCCATATAAACCAGTGTAATAACTGCGGTAGCCTAGTGGTATGGGTAATGAACTGCTGAGACAAGGTCTCGGGTTCGATCCCAGGTTTTCATGGCACACACTAAAGACTTTTCGATACTTTTCGAAGTTATGTGTGTATTTATCGCAGGTTTATAAGTGCCCAGTTGAAATGTGGGTGCTAGCACCTCTGCCTACCCCTTCGGGGATAAAGGCGTGAGTTTATGTTATGTTATGCACCGCCATAGCACTCCGTACTATCCTCAAAAGATTTAGTGCCTACATTGTCACATGCTACGTGCCTGTAATGGTGACCCTCTTTCCTTTATACTATAAGGCGAGGTGAAGTCAAATCGACGTGACCTACAAAAAATAATAAAAGAAAGATATCCAAAAACGCGCACTGCGTATAAAGACTACATTTTCTGATGTCACTGGGGTCAACATATATGCCGGTAACTATAGCAATAAAACATAATCAAAACTGCATCCTGTTTATTACAGTTATGAATGTTTTCAACACACCTGCTCATAAACTGGCTCTAATTTCACCGCAATTAGGCACATAATGGCAAACGAAAGTTTTCAATCAGTGCGTCCTACTCGTCATGACCTACGGAGCCGAGACATGGACACTCACGGCAGGGTTGGTCCATCAGTTCAAAGTTGCTCGGCGAGCTATGGATAGAGCTATGCTCGGAGTTTCTCTGAAGGATAGAATCCGCAACGAATACATCCGACAGAGAACTACAGTTATCGACATAGCTTAAAGAATCAGCAAGCTGAAGTGGCAGTGGGCTGGCCATATCTCAAGAAGAACCGACAACCGTTGGGGTAAACGTGTTCTTGAGTGGAGACCGCGATTCGGCAAGCGTAGTGCAGGACGCCCTCCGACCAGGTGGGATGACGATCTAAGAAAGACTGCAGGCAGATGCTGGATGCTAGGGGAGGGCTATGTCCAGCAGTGGACTAATATAGCCTGATGATGTTGATGATGAGGTCACCAATGTCGCCATTCCTATGGTTTTTCTGGAACAGCAACAACGTAATAGAATTGCTCGGTTAATTAATGGAAAGCTAAAAAATTGTCCTCTCAAAGATTGTAGAAATTAGTAAATATATAAATAAGTATTCCACGATATTCACCAAAGCGCAATCTAGACTCAAAGTAGATAAGTTGTGAAATGGACTCTAGGGTAGGTGGATAGAAACACCCAGACCAAAACTAATATACATATTCATGCATACAAATATTTTCACTGAGCGAGAATCGAACCCGCACCCGCAGAAGTCGAACTCACTAGCGCTACGCCACAGAGGTGGCAAAAAGAAAAACAACCAATTTTGTTTGCCCCACAGCATAAATATAAGAAATGTATGGAAGCAATCTGCAAACTTCTTAGCTCCAATACCCCAGTTATTAGCAAGAGTTTTATTAAAAGAAAAGCAAAGAATTTTAATATCTGAGAACAATGTGTCCTCAGATGGTAACATGTAAGAGCTCGTTACATGAGAAAGTGGAACAAAACACTCGCTGTTTTGTATTGAAAATTAAAAAACACTGCTGTATTTTTTAATTCTCTAAACTTGAACAAGAAAATAGATCATAGAACGTTTGGGTTGTGGAGGTCAGATGGCAATCGCTCACGGAAAATATCGAAGTTCAGCCAGACTTCGCAGTTAGACTAGTAAACCGGACCCCAGACTCCAAATTGAAAGCTTCGGATCATCGGATGTGACTGGGACTAATGGTAGCTGGAAGAAGAAACAACATATATAGGAAAAAGCACTATAATTTTAGCTACGTATCCATGAGACCTATAAGTTTTGACCCTATCGCTAAACCAACCGTACAAACTTTTACTTTAATAACAATATATATCAACTAGCTTTTTCCTGCGGCTTCGCCCGTTTGTTTTTGATGTCCTATTTTTCTGCATCCCTTTGGACCCTAAGCTTTCATTAAAAAAAAACCGATGAAAATTGCTTGGGTAGTTTTTGAGTTATGAGCGTTACGCTAACGTATTATTATAAGAGATGGTTCGAATACAAACATATTCAACACTAATTATAACATTGACATTATTGGTACCAAAACTATTGACATATTGTCTGAAATAGCACTTAGTTTGAATAATTTTTCACACAATTCGGAGTCTATCAAAACAGTAAGGCTTTTTTTTTTTTTTTTACGTGCGGGAAATCCCCACGGATACCCGCCCCTCCGGAGCCGGAGGGGTAGGTTATGTCGGACTCGAACCGACTAAACCGCACGCCGTCTGTGGGTCGTGGTGCTAGGCCGAAGGTGAGGTTGTCTTGCGACATATCCCTCGCACCCCGGCTGACCCAGGGCCATCCCTTTCGGTCTGGCCCTCCTCGGGAGGTGGGGACAACCCCGGTGTGGGGAGGCGCGCATCGTCCTACGATGCGCGCCGCCGCCGTGGCCTGCTTCTGCTAGGGTGACGGGTGGCTCCACCCGTCACCCTCAGGCCCGCGCTCATGGGGGGCGGAGGTCTGTAAGCGCCCTCCGACGCCCGAGCCGCCTTCGGGCGCGAGCAGCGATGTCAGCGAGTCTTTCTCGCTCACCGCGCCGCGCCCGCTCTGCTGTCTCCTTCGCGAGCATGACCTGCTCGCAGAAAGAGGCGCTGGCCGCCCACGCATCCGCGCAGCGGACCATCGCCGCGAGCAGGGTGGAGAGCGTGAGCACTCTAACCCCCAGGGCCTGCACAAGCTCCCGCCTCGGCGTCTCAAACGCCGGACACTCGGTGAGCGTGTGCAGCCCCGAGTCCACGCTCGCGTCGCAGTGATGGCACTCGGGCGTTGGCTCAATACCCATCAGATGCAGATACCGCCCGAAGTAACCGTGCCCGGTTATCATCTGCGTCTGACGGTACGAGAGGCTCCCGTGTGGCCTCTCTAGCCACTCCCTCATGATGGGTCTTACCGCCGCAATCACGGCGTGCCCTGCGCGTGGTTGCCCAAGTCGTCGCTCCCACTCGGCCACCATGACCTGGTGGAGCCGGGATTTCTCGGCCCGAATGTCCTCGGGCTCGGGATCGAATCCCCGCTCCCGCGCCTCCTTTCGGAACTGGTATAGTGCCGAAAGGGCCCTCGCTTCCAGGATCCACGGTGGCGATCCGGCCAGGAGACTCGCCGCTTCGAAGGATATCGTGCGGTACCCCCTGATGGCCCTGGAGGCCATCGTCCTCTGCGCCGTACGGAGCAGAGGCAGGAATCTGGCCCCCAGGGTGTCCGCCCACACGGGGCACCCATATAGGGCCATGGACCGCACGACACCCGCGTAGAGTCTCCTGCAGGAGGCCCCTGGGCCCTTCAAGTTGGGCAACAGCCGACTCAGGGCATTCGCCGTGGTGACCAACTTGGGGCGCAGGCTTCGGAGATGTTGTCCGAAGTCCCATCGACCGTCAAGCACGAGCCCCAGGTATTTCAGCTGGGGCTTGATGTCGATGGGAGTGCCTCCCACTGTAAGGCTGGCTCCCGGGCCTGGCCTGCGCCGAGGACCATGAAAGAACATGGCCTCGGACTTGTGCAGAGCCACCTCGAGACCTAGCCGCCGGATCCGCTCGACGACTTGGCCAACCGCGGTCGTGGCCCTCAGGGTTGCCTCGCGGTGCGTAGCCCCGCTCACCGTCACCAGCGTGTCGTCCGCATAACACGTGACGGTGGCACCGTACGCGAAGTCACCGCGAAGCACCCAGTCGTAACCGATGTTCCACAGTAACGGCCCCAGGACCGATCCCTGTGGAACACCGCACGACATCTCACGCCTACCGACTCCGGTCGAACTCGGGTAGACGACGGCTCTCTCCGTCAGGTAAGCCCCGACTATGCGGCGGAGGTAGAGAGGCACACCGTGGTACACGAGTGCCTCCCTGATGCAACTCCAGGGCAAGGTGTTGAAGGCGTTGGAGATGTCCAAGGACACCGCCAACATCACCTCGCCCCGGGCAACCGCATCCTCCGCCAGAGTCCTCACACGCATGATGGCATCCACAGTGGAACGCCACCGGCGGAACCCAAACTGGGTATTCGCCAGGTCCGGCCCCACTCTAGAGAGATGCTCGACGAGGCGCCTGGCAATTACTCTTTCGAAGAGTTTGCCCACCTCGTCGAGCAGCACTATGGGCCGGTACCCGGACGGCTCGTCCGCCGGGCGTCCCTTCTTGCGGATGAGGACCAGTTTCCCCGTCCTCCACATCTTCGGAAACTGGCCCCGCTCCAAACATGCGCTGAGGAACCCTCTCAGTCGGGGTTCGAGACCGTCTTCCCCTAGAGCTAGGACCCACGCGCGGCCTGGAATGCCGTCGGGTCCCGGGGCGGTGTTTTTCTTGGCTCTCAGCCTTCGCACCGCCAGCTCTAGTTCTACCCAAGTGACCTCGGGCACGTCGTCGTCAATCACTTCACCGGGCGCCGTAGGCGACCGAGGCGGCGGAGCCATCTGCGGCGGAACATGTTCCGCTCGCGCCGGGAACAGGGATTCCACCACTCCTCCGAGCAGAGCCGGTTCGAGCACCTGGGTCAGCGGAGGGGCCCGGGGGCGCAGCTTTTCTCTTACCATAAGGTAAGGCCGCCCCCATGGTTCCCGCTCCAGCGTCTCCAGGAGCTCCCGGTAACAAGCGGCCTTAGACCGCTTGATCTCCGCTCGGAGGGCATTCCGGGCCTCCCTGTATCCCTCGTGAAGCTCCGCCAGTCGGGGCTCCGAATCTGCGGTACGGCCACGCCTCCTACGGAGTCGAGCCCACCGGCGGTGCGTGATCACGCAGGCTTGACGCAGCCTCGCAATCTCCGCATTCCACCAGTAGACCCGACGCCCCGGATTATAGGCTGGAGCCCTAGGCATACCCGCATCGCAGACCCGTGTCATGGCCTCCCGGAACCAGGCCGCTTCATCGTCTATGTCGACAGGCCTGTCCGGCGCAATGGCCCAGGCCTGTACGATGGCGGCCTCCAGGAGGTCCTCCCGATTCAGTCACCCCAACACCCAGCGCGGCTCGCGTTGGGCCGATATGACCGGCGCATCACCCGCAGGAGGGGAGACATCGAACCGAACGTATCGGTGATCCGATAGTGTCTCCACCTCCACGGCGACACGCCAGTCCCGCACGCGGAGTGACAGGGAAGCGCTCGCGAACGAAAGGTCTATGATCGACCTGCGCTCCCCCGCCACAAAGGTGCCCACATACGTGGCTTCGGCCCCGCGATTCTGGAAAACTAAGCCGAGAGAATCGGCCCAGCTCTCCAGAGCCCTGCCCCGCGCGTTTGTGCGCCGGGAACCCCAAGCCTGAGACCAGGCGTTGAAGTCCCCGAGCACAAGAACCGGACGAGGCGTACAGGCATTGACAACGTCAATAGTAAGGCTATTGAATTATTGGAGTCAAACTATTTTTTAGTCAGTGCAAAAAATTGTTTCAACAGGCATTTTTTCCACACAGGATCATTATATAACTGTAAGTTAACAGAGAAAGAGAATATTCCTTCAAGAATCAAGAGGTTCGATGACTCTTTTCTTTGTCGCACCATTAAGACCTGAAACTCCTTGCCAGCTCACGTGTTTCTCTTCCTACAGTCCCGGGTCCTTTAAGCGGGGCGTGAAAAAGTATCTTGACGTGTCCTTTTTTATATAAGACACGTCAATTTGACTTCACGTCGCCTGATGGTAAGCTGAAGGCAAAGTCTCAGGAAAGAGGGTCACCATTACATACACTCAGTACTCAGCTTGACGGGTTATATAAAAGTTATTAAAAATAATCTGTAACATAATTTAAAAAATCTCCAAGGTATGGTACCTTAACGCATCTTAGCAGTGTAGATAGGTATTGGAGAACGGGAAGGAGAGTACGCAGGCTTTTCTCTCGGTGTTGACAGGGCAGACGGCAGTCACTAAGCGGAGCTACAAGGTGCAGCTTTGCATACACTCGGTACCGGCATTCAAACGGAAAGAGAGTTATTTTCTGTAGAATGATCGGAAATCAGGTCGAAAAATCATAAAATTCGTGTGACTTCACAATTTGTTCACAGCGCTATTACTTTAAAGAAAAGACTTAATACATAATCAAAGCAAAATCGTGTCGATTCGTAGGTATGATTTTACTTACATGCCTTACATACCGTATACCTTTTCTATATCATTCACTATTGGTAGATGTGAAGAATATTAATTATAGAGAAGATAAGAATATTCACTATACAAGCAGTTCGCTTGTGGAATGCACTGCCACTACATATAAAAAAAGCATAATCTCTAGAGTCGTTTAAAAAATTTTAAAAGATCATTACCTATCTTGCCTTGAGTAACTAATAATTTTGTGTACTTAAAATGTTTGTGTAGTATATAATATGGATACTGAGTAATATAAGTATATTTTAAATATTATGTATTGTATAGGTGTACTGTGTTATTGACATACTATGTAGTATGTATATACTGACTGAAATGTATATGATTTGTTATACAGCTAATCAATTTATCATAGTTCCATTTAAAAAAAATATTTGTACGCTAGCCTATCATCTCTTTTCTTTCTATTCATCCAAAGGATGCCTGGAAGAAATCGCTGTTAGGGTTAAGTCCACCCATTGTACATTATATACCTATAAAAATTGTTATCGTATAATACTTTTATGGTGTACAATAAAGAATAAGATATTTAAGAGAAAATATTAAGATAAGATAAGATATCTTATCTTAATATTCATAATCCCTTTTCAGGTAGTGGCGACATGGCTACAGTGTGCCGCCAATATTTCCCAAGAGCCTTATATTGAAACAAATAATGTGAAAATATTATGTTTCTTGAACAACTGTACTCCTGAAGGTCACAATAAACAAGCTTACTGTCTCACTATAAAGTTAAGCTTAGCTAGAAAACAATAGTATTTAATTGAAATAAAAAATGCACCATCTCATGTTCTTCAAGTGGAGCGGGAAGGTCATCTGTCGCGGCCGTCAAGTTAAAGATCGCCACCAAATTAAGATCCACAGCATTTGGAATGGCGGCTCGTATCTTCAGGAATTCACTTTATCTTTTTACGAGGGTCGGCAGTAAGATTTCGCTTTGAAGCTTTCCATCAGGTGAGCCATGTGCTTGTATGCCACCTAAGTGGTACAAAAAGCCGATATAAAATATATTTTTTTGAAACGTTACCCTTAGTTATTTTAGTTTAGCGGCCGTATCAAGGTCTACAAGTACATAAGTATTCAAGAAGTGATAAAAAAGAACATTTAAACAAACCTACTGAAGTAACTTGGCCAATCAAAGTTTGGGAGAAAACTACCAATTCTTCGAAATCGTTTAACATCGATACTGTCTGGGCCTAAAGAGGGGAAACGATACTTGATAATTATTAAGAGTAACTCAGTTATGTGTAAACCCGCCATCTAGTGTTATGAAACTGAAGTACTATAAAACTACGAACTCTGCATCGCGCAATCGATGTTTTTGCACGGGATATAAATACAGAATATGCCATCCCAACTTATTATGCTATTCTTTTGCTTTGTTATCATTCTCTGAGCTTTTCCCGACTCAGATGGGGTTTTCCAAGTTCACTGTACTGTGGCTGAACTTGAATATTTTCCGTGATGCAACTGCCATTTGACATACAAAACTCATTGGTGATATTGAGTCGATAACTGATTAGACTAGTCGGACTTTTAGGGCTCTAACTACCCGTAATGACTGCCATAGGCCAATGTAAACTTGACGTGCTCTCCGAGGCACGGAGACACCCAGTCCAATGCAAAGATTCATGCATATAAATATTTATACTGAGCGAGAATCAAACCCTCTGCGTAGTAGACGGCAGTCGCTTTGTACCTAACAGATAAATAATTATATTATTATAAGCTAGTAAGCGTTTTTATCAAAATAGTGATGAACCATTGAGTTTTTCTGCCCAGATGGGACCTATCAGTCAAAGCCAGATCCAAATCTGAGCGTAGTGAGTACTTTACGTGTCTTCTTCTTCATCCCAGCGTTAATCCCAGTCGCATCCGAAGCTATCAACTTGGAGTCAGGGGTCCGCTTTTAGCAGTCCAACTGCGGATTTGGCTAAACTTAGATATTTTCTGTGAAGCGACTGCCATCTGAACTCTACGACCCAAAGGCGATTTCGAAGCATTGCAGTTTTTTTTTTTTTAATGTAGGTCAGTGTAGGTAAATAGGGTAGGGTAGGGTGTAGGTAAATCGAAATCGAAATCGAAATCGAAATCGAAATCGAAATCGAAATCGAAATCGAAATCGAAATCGAAATCGAAATCGAAATCGAAATCGAAATCGAAATCGAAATCGAAATCGAAATCGAAATCGAAATCGAAATCGAAATCGAAATCGAAATCGAAATCGAAATCGAAATCGAAATCGAAATCGAAATCGAAATCGAAATCGAAATCGAAATCGAAATCGAAATCGAAATCGAAATCGAAATCGAAATCGAAATCGAAATCGAAATCGAAATCGAAATCGAAATCGAAATCGAAATCGAAATCGAAATCGAAATCGAAATCGAAATCGAAATCGAAATCGAAATCGAAATCGAAATCGAAATCGAAATCGAAATCGAAATCGAAATCGAAATCGAAATCGAAATCGAAATCGAAATCGAAATCGAAATCGAAATCGAAATCGAAATCGAAATCGAAATCGAAATCGAAATCGAAATCGAAATCGAAATCGAAATCGAAATCGAAATCGAAATCGAAATCGAAATCGAAATCGAAATCGAAATCGAAATCGAAATCGAAATCGAAATCGAAATGAGGGCTACGTCTACTCCTCTGCGCTGGGCCTCCATCATGAGCTCCATTGTGGCCAACTTCTTTCGCTGGAGGTTCACCTGCACCACGGTGTACAGTGCGGTACTGTCTGCAGTATTTGGGACGCCCGCGGCCACCTTAGCAATAAGCCACGCCCTGCCGACTTATGGCGTCCCACTTCTGCCTAACCGGACAGTCCGCACTGAACACCGTGTGAACGCCAGGTCCACACTTCGCTTTGTTACAGTTAATGCACGAGGGGCCATCCCCCCGGCAACTGCAGGGCATTCCGCCCTGCGGTGCGGCCCCCCGCAATAGGCACAGAGGTCCGCGACCTCCGTGCATCGGGCCCTGCCGTGGCCGAATACGAGGCACCTCGTGCATTGTATGAGGGGAGACTGGTCCTCAACCCGCACCTGCTGGATGTCGATGTGGACCCTACCAGCCTCGATAAGGCACCGCCACAACTTGGGGTGGACCTGGAGGACAGCGTGGCACTCCAAAGCGTTCCGCGCTGACCTCCTGTATCGCACCACTGCGGCGGTCTCGACGGCTGATAGGCCCTCCATCAGGTGCCGGTTCTGGACCTGAAGGGCAGCTACAATGTCCTGAAGCATTGCAGTTAGAGTAGTTGTTGGACTTTTGAGAGCTCCAAGTACCCGTAACAACTGCCATAGATGTTTGTATGGAAACTGAGATCTACGGTTTAACGTGCTCTCTGAAGCACGACCAGACTAATGCAAATACCCAAATTTATGCATACAAATATATGCACTGAGCGGGGATCGAACCCGCGCCTCTTGCGCAGCGACCGCGTTTACTACTGCTACGCCACGCCAAGCGAGCACCTTACGTGTATATCTCCGATATCACAGAGGCGTCTTCACTCCTATACGAAGATATATTTCCCTCCAACAGTATTACGTTGGCCCGATCCCCGAAGATGGGTTTAGTGATGGGACACGTTATTGGTTGTAGAATAAAATAAAATAGAATTTATTGCTCTAAAACACGGTAACAGACGTTGGATAAAACAATGTGACGTTTATCGACATTAAATTATGTGGCTTACCAAAACCAACAATTTTGAAGTATTTACTTTTTTAATATTTGCTTTCATTGCATTGCCTTCAAGCGGTTAGTTTCATGTCATGGGATGAATATTTACTGTCCGATAGAGAAAAGGCTTATCCCTTACTCGCCTCATACGACACGAGAAGGTTCTACTCTACTCCACCGTAAACTAACACAAACAAAAAATACCAAAGTTAGAACATAACATACAGCTCATAAGCTAAGTGAGAGTTCTGCGAAAGCGGGGCCGCCATCTTTTGTACAGCTATAGAAAACGCTGTTCCTGTGGCCAAGCTTTGGGCCGACAAAATTTAAAAATCTAATTACACTATAGTCAAAGTCACAGACATTGATTCTCAATCTTGAACAATACCATTTTTTCTTATTGACGTCAAAAATAATTCTACTTAATCTAAGTTTAGGGGCTGGTGGAGAAGAAACGGTGCAACAAACTCCATTGCGGCATTTATATTATGCCATATCTAGTCATTGACTCGAAGAAGAAAAAGCTAAGTGAGAGAATCTCTCATTATGCTTATCGTTATGAGAAATTCTCTCAGTATATTATCAGAATACCAATATTGTCACACCCTATCCCATCACTACTTTACCTTTGTAAGTCAATTTCCCTATTTACGGGCGTGCAGCTTCGCAGATTCTATTAAATCGACGACGCTAGGGCGGCGTCAGCAAAACTAATATCGATTATGTTACAACAATATCGCATTATTGAGCTCATTGCATTGTTTATTGAGTACTTTAAAATGTTGTGAAAAAATGCTAAATTTCTATCAAGGTGTTTAAATGGGTATATGAAAGAACCACTAAGAACTTGGGGGCCTAAAACCAACCTCACCTATAATTTAACCAACGAGGATCTGGGTGAGGCTTAAGTTTTGGTGTTGGGAGATCAGAAGACAGTCTACACTTGCCCATTTATAATGGATATTATGGGGGCCTGTGTTCGGTCCTCTTTATTATGGGGTTGAGGTCACCAGGTCCCCTCTTATACAGCGTTTGTTATATACATTGTACATGTCGCAGCTAACGCACTTTCGTTTATCCAGTTTAGGCACATAAAGAGCACATATGAACGTCAAAATTTTACAGTCATGTCATTAAATTATTAATATAATATTAAATAAAGTAAATAAATCATTTGAAAATGATTCTTTCGCTGGTTCGGTAAGTTGGTTCTACTGAGGAGATACCAGCAAGAAACTCAGTGAAGTGAACTAGCTTTATCAGCCGTTCAATTAACCGCCTAGGCTCTTTACTGAAGCGCGCCGATCAATTAGCGGCCTGAATGATGTTCAACCATGTCATTAAACGGCTAAGCAAATAGCTTGGATCGATGATGTTTAATTACTTGCCTAGCAATTTAATAAAACAGCTATAAAAAAATGATTTATTTCTGCAAGATTATAAAAAAAAGATAACCACGAAGGCTAATTCGGGATCGGGATCTAATGCGGGAGCTTCGCTCTGCTTCGCTCCTGCATTAGATCTTCTAACCTAACCTATCCAAGTCGGATTGCGTATCTTTCTCAATCAACCTATCACTAATTTGAATTTGATGTGAATACATCTCTGCCTACCCCCTCGAGGATTTACAGGTGTGAGTATGTGTAAGGGTCCACACATTATAGATAGGTTATATTGGTAATAACTTTTCGGTGTTCGCATAAGCTAATTTCTGTAGTCAAGGAACTAGGAGTATCTGCATTAAGTCTTTGTCAGTTGGTAAATACGTTGTATTTAATTAGTTTTATTGTAGAGGTAGCCACCCAAATGACAGAAGAAGCGTTGTGCGAAGTCTGTTCGGCAACTCGTGAGGTAGTAATCTACGGGATTGTATCACCTTTTTCCACTGGATAGTGGTGGATCGTAAGTCAGCAATGAATGATGTTTGAGTATTGTCTGCAATATAAATAGCTGTCGCACTGTCAAGACTATACTCTCTCTATATAACTGCTTAGTGGGATAGCGGTAGGGTCGGAAAGATGACACTTTGAGAATGGCTCTTTGAGTTCTTTCTACATTTAATAGAGATTCTTGTGGGCCCCACCCCATTGACTGTGCGAGCGCATAATAAACTAATTTCATGACATCACTATTCACTACGTGTCTCAGAGTCTTAAACACATAAATTAATTCGCGGAGACTATTAAAGAGCACGTTAGTGTGGTCCTGACCTAAGGTTTCTCTCAATTGTAACTCCAAGATTTTCACCTTATGAATCCTAGCAAGAGATTTGTAAGTAAAACTATGTGTGAGCGCGTTTGTACAAGAATGGGCTATAAGAGTGGCAGATGGTAGATTTTCTTTTCCTTTTGTACGTCTATTCGTAATTGAGACTGTCATATGACTGTCGGTTAAAAGTTTGAATTATAATAATACAAAAATGGTCATAAAATGAAAACTACAAGAACAAACTATATAAAAGTGTTATGTGACCAAATAGCAAGAATTTCGCGTCTAACTAAAAAATCACGTAAATCGGATAATAAATCTCAGAGTAATCGGTGTACATACATATAAAAAAATATCGATCGAATTGAGAACCTCCTTCTTTTTGGTCGGTTAAAAGAAAAAAGTTACATACGAACTTTTACCAACCCACTGGCCACTAGTACAAAGTAATAAACATGAATAAAACCAGAAAAAAAATCGCAAAATGTAGGTACCTACATATTTATTCAGAAATATTTTGTATGATATTGATACGTCGAAAAAATCACTTTTTAACTTTAACATCATCTGTTTAATTTTAACATCTGACAGATATTTACAGTCAACAATAGTGCCCCGAAAACGGCTATAGGCTCACCCCGTATTACCCCGTATTACATATTGGTGAAATGTGGGTGTTAATTCACCGCTGTCTAACCCTCCGGGGATAAATGTGTGATTATATATATATGTATGCATGTATATCCAAAAAGTGTTATCCATACATTATAAATGCGAAAGTAACTCTGTCTGGCTGTCTGTCTGTATGTTACGCTTTCACGCCTAAACCACTGAACCGATTGTGATGAAATTTGGTATAGGGGTAGATTAGACCTTGAGAAAGGACATAGGCCATGTTTGGTCGCGATAACCGACATTCACGCGGGCGGAGCCGCGGGCAAAAGCTAGTAAAAGAATATAACGAACGGTAATTCTACCGTTGTTAAGGATATTGAGGTAGCGTTTCGACCAAATTGATAATAAATTTTACATACATATTGGTCGGTAGGTAAAGAACACGTACAGGGAATATACCTCTTTGAGCTAAACCTATGTCTTTTATTTGTGAAGTGCAATTCGAACAGGTATTCTTTGCTCATTAGTCGGACAAAGCGTGTGGCCAATATAAGTGCATCACACGTTTGTACGAACCCTACCGGCCAATAGGTGGAACGTACACTGAGTATGATAGCAATAATTCGTGATGGCGGATGGTAACGGAGAAAAAATACAAGTACCACCACTCCAGCTCATCCGAAGTTGTCGTAAGAGGTGACTAATGGATACACACGCTGACGATATCATTGCGAGAGAAGGTAAACTCGAAATTAATACCCTGGCCAGCGTAAAAACTGTAGGCCAAATCCTCTCAACATTGGGAGAGGCCTGTGTCCGGCAGAGGACTGTGACAGGCTAATATATTGATTGATTGATATGGGGCTCCTCTAAGCTTTTTGGGGTACAAGCCAAACCCAATTAGGCTATCTTGAAGGATGTCAGATGGATCAGTCACTCCAATAAAAGTCAAACAAACCAATGAAATAAGTAGCAGGACAGTGGATTCCAGACTCTAAAATGCAAGCTTTGGATGCGACTGGGATTGGGCTGAGATATAGAAGAAAATAATACTTAAGATAAGATAAGTTAAGTACACGTACGGACAACATCATGTAAAATGTATAAATTTTCCTTATCGCTACAAGCAATGTCTTCCAAGCAACCTTTAGATGGACATGTTTTAATTCATTCCAATCCATTCCAAATTTCCATCAAACATTCCAATGTATTTCAAGTAAAAATATTAAGTTAAGTACTGTAGTGTACTACTGTATTTCAGGATTTCACTCTACGAGTGCACGCTTTGTGGATTTTTATTTATTTTCATATAATAATTTTCGTATATAATTATCTTGATATCCTTCCAATTTTTTTGGTTTTAGAAGAATTGCTAAACTTTACTGAGGTAATGGTCTTCATTCTAGCTCAATAATTGTTTTGTTAAATATATTATTTATCTGAAACCATTTTCGTATGCGTTGACGTTTAAACACGTAATGTACAAAGGAGTTTTAAGCATGCGGGTGTAGTCTGTAGTCCTTTATCGATATAAGTTCAATATGAGTTTTACTTTACAGTGGTACACGAGGTTCTAAATTAACTAAGTAGAAAGAGGTAAATTAGCTAGTGAAAACTTATAATCAAGCATGCTTAAGTTCAGTAGAATATTAACAAATAAAAAAATTGCAGAAACATCTTCAGAGCCTTGGGTGGGGTATTATGGTGGACAGTAGCGAAGAACGCAAATTTGCAAACTATTTTAAACCTGCTGTTATAAATTGTGTAAATTTATAACAGCAGGTTTAATATTTTGGAGTTTCAAATGAAAAAGAAAGGGACGCCGCTGTAAGAAGAAATTCATAATTTTCATGGTATCAACGCCATCTAGAATACGAATGTTATAAACAAGCTTCTATTATTCTGCAAAAGATGGCGCTAGTATATTCATTCATATCGTTTTCATGTTTAGTTATTTTAGAAGGTTCGCTTGAGTATGAACAGATAAGATAATATTAGGTGTGTATTTCGAATATAGAATATAGATGTCATTACTAACATAATATTTGTCTGAGTCACTAACTCCGATTATCATGATGTGTTTATTGTTTTGATAATAATTCATAGCACAATGATAAATTAATAAATTATGTATGAAAGAAAATTTCGGAGAATTTAAGGAACAAACCCGGCTCCCAGCTGCGAGTCTTTCCATAAAACAAAAATGTTTTTAAGGAATTGTCTCCTAGTTTTTAGGTAGAATAGTAGTTTAGTTGTGGGCCTTGCTATCGACAGGTTCCTGTCCCGAATCCTGGTCATTACACTATCGACTACTAACACATGCACTTTAGCTTAGCAACAATTACTATTATAACAATTATTATAAAATAACAACTGCTAGAAATATCATAGCTAGAATAATCACTAATATTTTTTAAAAAAATACATAGAATTTATGTAACCAAGCAGTAACTTTCGCGTAGCATAAGTAAACCTGTTACGCAAAAAAACACAATCAATCAATAATTATGCTTAAATTCTGAACTTCTTTCTTCTTCTTAAAAATTAGAAAATACTTAATTTCCATAATACTGAAAAAAAATGTTTAACTGTTTTTTAGTATCAGTTGGGGGTAGGGGGATGAATGCGAGATAATGGTTGGGGAGGGTGCAGCGACCCAAGGGGTGCAAGTAAATGATTGTCCTCATCGGGACTGGACCCAATGCCGCGCTCTTTCACGCATACCTAGGGACGTGACAACCTTTTTTGTGTCACTATTTATTCGGCTCCATTAGGCTTTAGGCTTCACTCCCATAGGCTGGTAGTAGTAAAATCGATAGGTACATTTGTTTTAGAGTTACATATTGTGATTTTTTGAATTCATCAGAATTAATCCCGGTAGCAGTAAAAGCTTGTTATTTGGAGCCCGGAAACCACTCTTGGTTTGGCCTATTTACGACGACTGGCCTTCCAATCTCAGTGGTGATGGTGAGTTTTTGTTTGATTTAGGTTTTCTTTGTTCCTAAGTAATTCATTCATTCTCTTTTGTTTTCAAGTAATTCATCATTAATTGTATATTTTGTATTAATAGCTAGTAAAAAGAATGATATGTAATGAGAGATCAGACATGAGACAAATGTAGTTTCGTCCACATCTAGCCTTAAATATACCAATATTGTAAGTTGACGTCTTGTAAAATGCCGTTTCTTCTCCACGAGCGCCTTGGAAGCGGTGATAAACTTAGGTTAAGTAGAATTATTGACGTCAAAAAGCAACAACCATGTTGTTCTAAATTGAATAAAAATCTTTGACTTTGACTGTGGACAGCTGTAATCTAATAGTGTAAGTATCTCCCAAAAAAATAAACGATTTAGGAGGAGAGATTCCACCATACAAACTGACGAAATTTTATATCTCTCTCTTTATAATAACTGTTACTACAGCGAGGTATATTGCAGAAGAAAATATATTAAGTTAGGTATAAACACATTAGAGCATCATCCCTTTAAATAAACAGTACTATTTGAGTAAGCACTCATAGCGTTTAAGCCTGTCAAGTGAGTAAATAATAGACACAATAGGTAAACAATAGACTCGCGGTGCGATCGCACCGCTTGGGATCTTAGACTTTAAATTAAAAATTACGGGACCCTACCCTTTCATCTCGTACTCATGACTGACCCCGCGGGCGTGGGATGAATGTAAAACAAGGGAAGCATTATCACTGGTCATCGTCAGAACATGATTTAAAAAAAAAACAATGTAAAACTGTCTACAACAAATATTTTCTGATTCCATTTACCAATTCGAATAAGTAATTGCTTTTTAGGTTCCGTATCCAAAAACGGTAAAAACGGAACCAAATTACTGACTTCTCCATCTGACTGTCTATTACCAGGCAGACATGAACTGTGACAGGCAGTTGAAATTTTCATAAAAACAAAAATATTAAAAACAGAATGATATGGAACTGGACTGGATGCGGAAGGCGGAGGATCGTACGAAATGGCCCACATTGGGACAGGCCTATGTCCAGCAGTGGACTACAGTGGGCTAATTGATTGATAGATTGATTGATTGATATGGAACTCGCACTTGGCCGGTTCTTTAAATATTTATTTTATTTCGGGGAAGTTGGCTGGTCTGTTTTTCCCGAAGGGCGCAATAAATAAAATACAGATTTTGTTGCTTATTATATGTATTAGAAAGGTCAAGGTCAGACTTAAAATCTATCGCGAACAGCAGTTAGTATCAGAGAAAATTTTAAATTTTTAAAATAATCAACGAAAGCTGCTTTTACCGTGAAACTGATTTACAAAACAACAAAAACAACAGATTATCCCTTTTTAACTAGATCCCTTCAATATAACACTGTTACAACAACGTAATTTTATAAGTTTGGATTATAAATATAATAAGTTTAGATACAAAATTATTTTTAGGTAAATACCAATATTTACCTAAAAATACACTATATAGATACGGCTACGATTTAGCTTAAACTTTTGTTGGATTCCAAATTTCTGGCTAAAATAATAATATTTTTCGAATGAGACATTTCAATTTGACTTAACGTCGCTTGATGGTAAGCAGAAGGTAACGTCTCAGTTACTAGGGAACTGCCTAAATTACAGCTTACATCAGCTACCAACGAGTACCAGTGTTATAGACGTGTGTCATAGACGTTTAGGCCGAGTTGTTGGTGATTAATTAAGATTGAAAGTGAGAGACGGGTTGGGTGTTCAGCTGGCAGTCGCTCCCGCGTAAGTTAAAAAGCCAAATAAACAGAAATAATAGGAGAATGACGGCTCCAGAGTAAACAACCGGAACTAACGAAGTGATGATGATGATACGAACTATTTTCGTGGATACAGAAGAAAATTTTAAACGAAAATTTACCTACCTTCATACTGGCAATTATTGGCAATAAAAATATTCAAATATGACCGACCGCGGTGTACTACTTGGTGCGAATTTTAAATGCAAATTGCGTTGTAAATGTACAGTTTATTCATTTGCGCTTATAACTAAAGTTTTCGCTGTAGTAGAACTTTACCTCTTTAAAGACTAACCCCGTTGATTATAATTATTGTATTTTAGAGAGATTGAAGTAGTGATTGCATAAAAATTTAAATGAATAAAATCGATCGATTTAAAAATTATTAATCGATAAATGAAAATGTAGGTATCATTATTTTATGTGCAATTATTTTTTATTATTTATCTATACTTACATAATAATGAAGCACTGGATATTTCGTGTCCGTATTCATTTCATAAATTTATTATAACATGATTGTGGGCTTTAACGCACACGCTAATCACCAAACCAAATATTGACATTGTGAAATTTATCTTTGTTTTTTTTTACGTCGTTGGCCACAGTACTGTACGTACCGTGTCACAGATGGTCATAAATCTAACAAATCAATATATGATATATCTATAATTAACGAAACGGGAATTAACGCGATCATGGTATAGGTACTTACATACCTTTGATTGCCTGACGTTTCGACCAGGTTACACCGGCCGTGGTCACAGGCTGACTGGCTCAGCAGTGGACGCCCGCCGTCTTCGAATCCGTGAGGTAGTAGGTTCTTCATCTACCCGCACATTTTCAATATTTTCTTGTCGCCATGTACCGTCACATACCACACTCACAGTGTCCCTATTACGTAAGCAAACTGTCCGGTGTCTATCCGACTGCGTAGAAAAGCGAGGTTGCATGTTTTTCATCACTGGATTCCATGTTGCAGATAATTTAAAACCATCTTCCCGATTGAAATTTTTATGTTTTTTGATTTCAATCGCTTCACGTACAGCTCTTGAGTAAAAGTGACGTTCCTTGGAGAGGACTTGCGTATGGTGAAATTCAATCCAGTGATTGGTGCCTGCTTCTAGCAGGTGCTCTGCAATCGCCGATTTGCTCGTCTGGCGATTCTTTACAGCTGCGATGTGTTCTTTGACCCGTTCAGCAATAGTCCGCTTCGTTTGGCCTATATAGGAACTACCACAGCTGCAATCTATCTTATAGACACCTGGACACTGTAACGGTAAGACATCCTTCGGTGTGCCCACGATGTTGTTTACCCTTATGCCTGGGGTGTAAACTGTCGGGATGGAGTATGTTTTTAACACTGAGCCGACTTTGTCCGTTACTCCCTTGACATAGGGCATATAGGCTGGCTGTCTGCTCACCTCTGGACGTCTACGCCTCACTGCCTGTTGCTTCCGTCGTCCGTTCACTTCATATCCGTTGTTCTTGAGTACCTCCTGAACATGATCCAGCTCTCGCTCCAGATGTTCAGGGTCACAGAGATCATACGCTCTATTCCTGAGTGAGGTCACAACGGATTGTAGGTGTCGGGGATGGTGATGAGACGTGGCGTGTAGGTATCTGTCCGTATGTGTAGGCTTCCGGTACACACAGTGTGACAAGGACCCATCTGATCTCACGGCTACTTTTACGTCTAAGAATGACAACGACCTATCTTTCTCCATCTCATACGTGAACCTTATCTTGGGATGAATTGAATTAAGGTGTTGTATATATTGATCCACTTCCTGTTGACTTCCCTTGACAATACTGAAAATGTCATCTACATATCGCTTCCACAGTCTGATGGTCTTCGGGCCAAGACTCAGGGCCTTTTCTTCAAAATGTTCCATCCAGACGTTGGCAAGTACAGGGGCTACAGGACTTCCCATTGCGACACCATCTATCTGTAGGTAATGTTGACCTTGGAAAAGGAAGTAGTTACCATCTAGACAGTGCTCAAGTAGATCAACATAGTTAAACGGTAGTTCGTTGTCACTCATTAGATCCTTTACGACGTTCAAGCATTCTTTTATAGGGACGTTGGTGAAAAGAGATTCCACGTCAAAGCTCACCATGATGTCATCTGGTTCCAGCTTGAGATCTTTAATGATCTGTATAAAGCGCCGTGAGTCCTTCACAAAAGACGTTGTTCTGCCTACCAGTGGCTGCAATACTGACGCAACGTACTTCGCAAGATCGTAAGTAGGAGATGCTATTTGACTTACAATTGGCCGCAGTGGCACGTTGGGCTTATGTATTTTTGGCAGACCATACAACTTGGGTGGCTGGTGTGACTTCGGTGAAAACAGTCTACTGTACTCATCTTCCGTAAAGAGGTCCTCGTTTTCTTGTATACGAGCTCGTATTCTGCGCGTTACTCTGGCCGTGGGGTTGTATGATACCGGTTTGTAAACCTTATCATCACTCAACAGTTCGAGAATTTTTGTTTGATAATCAAGTGTGTTCATCACTACGGTGGCGTTTCCCTTATCGGCCTTAAGCACCAAAATGTCCGGGTTATCCCTAATGTCCTTTAGTGCTTGACGCTCTTTCATAGTGATGTTACTCGCCGGGAGCTTCGATCGTCGTAATATCACTGCAACATCCTGTCTGAGTGTATCGGCATCGCTGGGTGGCACCTTATTACGTAAAATCGATTCCTCAACACTACTGATTATATTCTCAAACGGTATTCGCCTAGGCGTTGGAGCGAAATTCATACCTTTGGCCAGGACGGTTACCGTAGTTTCATCTAACTTCACATTTGACAGGTTAATCACGGTATCCTTAGTTTGGTCCGGTACCTTAGGTGACGTTTTATTTTCTGCATACCGCCGGTTGTATTGTTTCGTGAACTTGCGCTCAAGGTTCGCGTTGCATAGTTCATACGTACGGCTGGCTTGCATAAACGTAACCCGATCACACACATCATAGTCCGTTCTAGATAGATTACCACTACACTGTAACTGCAACGCGTATAACTCCCGCTGTACACTATCTAACTCACTGTATTTATTGCGAATTAATTGTTTTAGCAGGCGTACACTCGCATTGGTCAGAATTTTACGAGAAAATGCGATGTCACTACGCGGTCTAATCCAGTGATGAAAAACATGCAACCTCGCTTTTCTACGCAGTCGGATAGACACCGGACAGTTTGCTTACGTAATAGGGACACTGTGAGTGTGGTATGTGACGGTACATGGCGACAAGAAAATATTGAAAATGTGCGGGTAGATGAAGAACCTACTACCTCACGGATTCGAAGACGGCGGGCGTCCACTGCTGAGCCAGTCAGCCTGTGACCACGGCCGGTGTAACCTGGTCGAAACGTCAGGCAATCAAAGGTATGTAAGTACCTATACCATGATCGCGTTAATTCCCGTTTCGTTAATTATATATCATGGAACGCGAGAGTTTAAAAGTATGATATATCTAACAAATCGCGGCCGATTGGAAAATTGGCAAACACAATACATAATACATTTGGTAAAACACAAAACATATTGAGAATATCTGAATTTAGAACCTCGTCCTTATTCAGAAGTCGCTTAAAGACCACCAGAAAGGTATTTTTTTTTAAATTATGTTCTTCACTCGATTTCGGTTGTGAAATTTTCAAGTTTTGAAACACAGCCGAACGACTAACTCCATCCCTCAAATTGCGTTCTGGGTGACGTGGCGTTGTCAATGACATAATATGACGTATTGGCGCCTAAATTTTGTTCGGAGTGAAAACTCCGAACAAAATTTAGGCGCCAATATGCTAGATGCGATGCTAGAACAAAGCTATATGGACCACTGTATGTGAGCTGTCTAAAATACAATAATATAGTTGACAAACTTATAACCACACCTTTTATAGGTATTTGGCTTTTGTTCAACATTTAGTACGGCATACTCAATGCATTTAACAAAATTGACAAATTGCGACCGCGTACAATGCGTATATAATTAAGGACTAGAACTCCTTTCCAGCTCACGTGTATCCTTCTTCCTCTAGTCCCAGTTCCTTTAAGCGGGGCGTGAAAGTTGAAAGTGTTGAGGCCGTCAAGCTGTGTGCGACCATTGTTACCATGGTACGTGTATGTAATGGTGACCCTCTTTCCTGAGACTTGCCTTCAGCTTACCATCAGGCGAGGTGAAGACAAATTGACGTGTCCTATAAAAAACATTGCTGAACTCAGTCATATCGACTGTTGGAGATAACAACCCTCTGCTACTCCAAACTGTCTGCGTTACGCAGCGCTGTACTTAAGACCTAACCTAATGTGAACAATCAATTCACTTACCCATGTGATGTCACCCCAGCACCTGTAGAACCCTCCAAGGCGTGTCTGTATGTGAGGTGTGTATTTGTATGTGTGATGTGATGCGTTTGTTCAGTCTTGACTTGCCCTGGCGCTGATCCACTGCACGGTGGCGTTGTCACCAGCCGCCCTCAGCTGGTCTTGCTTGAAGAACACTCGCGGACGCAAAACACGTGTCTACCCAAATTCCGAAATATGTCCCAAAATCGAAAACCCTTCCGTTCACACTTCGCCCCGCGGATGGATGTTTATAATTCCCTGCGCTACAAGCTAATCCCAAATTATTCCCACAAATATATTATAATCTTCCCAAGATTGTTCTGCTCCGACGCAGACCGAGAGTCATAAAGTGCCAGTTCAACTGTCATCGATACTTATAACTAATGGCATGGAACTGAGTCTTTTAAGATCAAACATCGACAACTGCATTCAATACGCTATAATGTCTTTTACAATACTACAATACGCGGCTGTTAGAAGGAATATAAGTGAGCCCAAAAATGTTCACAGGATCACGAATGGTGCTGACTAAGCGTAGTTAGCACCTAATCTTGAAGTAAGTTTAGTATTCCTTCTGAATTAACTACGGCGTTTGTTGGAAGAAATCTCAGCTATAAGTTAAGCTCGCCTTTTCACGTACTGTTTCCTTATTCCATCAAAAAAGTTGTAATGTTGTCCACAATACAAAAAAAAAGCTTGTTAGAAAACTTACTGAAAGACTACTTGCTGCATTCGTGTTTCTTCTTTATGTGTGGATTTCACCCATCATAGAAAACGGTGATGTGAAACCCGAGGGTCTTCCCCCTTTTAGATTAGGATTGAGAGCTGATATTATTTCGATAATATTGTCAAAATGGTGTCGCATTACACCCTAATCAAAACTAGCCGAACCACGGAGGACAGTAACCCCCCACGAACAGCTATCGCTTTCGCACTGAGCTGGGTTCGATTCCCGCTTAGTGCAAATATTTGTATGCATGAATATGTCTACATATTTGCGTTGGCCTGGGTGTTTCCATGCCTCGGAGTGCACGTTCAACTATCGGTCCCGATTCACTAGAGACCTATGACAGAGATTAGAGACTCGTCTAAGACTAATCGCTACGGTATTTGGAACCCCAAAAGGTCTGGCTATTCTATCTACAGAACTTCGATGTTACCAATTGGTTGTGGAGGTCAGGGGACAGTTGCTTCACGAAAAAATATCGAAGACTGGAAAGACGATCCCAAATCTAATGTGTTAGCTTAGTGGTTAAGTGCCTTACGATCGAAAGGTCCCGGGTTCGAATCCTGGCCATTACACTACCGACGTGAACCCACTTCTAGCACAAGCAATTTAGCTTAGTTGGGGGTTTTTTTACGTGCCTCACACATAACCTCCCCCTCCGGCTCTGGAGGGGGAGGTTATGTCGGACTCGAACCGACTAAACCGCACGCCGTCTCTGGGTCTGGGCCAAAGGTGAGGTTGTCATGCGACATATCCCTCGCACCCCGGCTGACCCAGGGCCATCCCTCTCGGTCTGGCCCTCCTCGGGAGGGGAGAACCCCGGTGTGGGAAGGCGCGCATCGTCCTACGATCCGCGCCGCCGCCGTGGCCTGCTTCTGCTAGGGTGACGGGCGGCTCCACCCGTCACCCTCAGGCCTGCGCTCATGGGGGGCGGAGGTCAGTTTGCGCCCTCCGACGCCCGAGCCACCTTCGAGCGCGTGCAGCGATGTCAGCGAGTCTTTCTCGCTCATCGCGCCGCGCCCGCTCTGCTGTCTCCTTCGCGAGCATGACCTGCTCGCAGAAGGAGGCGCTGGTCGTCCACGCATCCGCGCAGCGGACCATCGCCGCGAGCAGGGTGGAGAGCGTGAGCACTCTCACCCCCAGGGCCGCCACAACTCCCGCCTCCGCGTATCAAACGCCGGACACTCGGTGAGCGTGTGCAGCCCTGGGTCCACGCTCGCGTCGCAGTGATGGCACCTGGGCGTTGGCTCTATATCCATCAGATGCAGATACCACCCGAAGCTACCGTGCCCGGTGATAATCTGTGTCTGACGGTACGAGAGGCTACCTGTGGCCTCTCTAGTCACTCCCCCGTGATGGGTCTTACCGCTGCAATCACGGCGTGATCCCCGCTCCCGCGCCTCCTTCCGGTACTTATATAGTGCCGAAAGGGCCCTCGCTTCCAGGATCCACGGTGGCGATCCGGCCAGGAGACTCGCTGCTTCGAAGGATATCGTACGGTATCCCCTGATGGCCCTGGAGGCCATCGTGCTTTGCGCCGTACGGAGCAGAGGTAGGAATCTGGCCTCCAGGGTGTCCGCCCACACGGGGCACCCGTATAGGGCCATGGACCGCACGACATAGTTGGGGGGTTAGAGGGAATATTAGTAATTTCGATGATTTCGGTTGCTAATATTCTGTTACAAAAAGAACGTTTAGAAGTGTACGTGAATATCTCTCGTTGAAATAATAATGCTCTAACCTTACCTACCTTTACCATGGATTCAAGATTTGGCCCTAACAAAGGCAATTAATTGAAAAAAGGATAAAAAGGTTTTACTCAAGTACTTGACGAAGGACATTCTTCATACACTAGACTAACTGAATCAGATCCCTTAGTCAGATCAAAACCTTTAAGGTTGTTATGCACAGTAGTTGTTCTTACTTCGCTTACCCGCTAAGTGGGATCGTTTTCAGTAGGTACGTAGTACATTTTTATCCTATCTGTGAAAATCGTAACACTCAGCTATATACTTCCAGTGTAGTACGTAAAATAATAATCGCCCTCAGCAGCGAAGGGTGAGAATTTCAAAAGAGGATTCGGCAGTAAAAGCAACATTTACCTCGATCTGATTAGTCATGCAAAAAAACAATCTTATAGCTTGCGATAGTTATCCATAAAATTAGTAATTCTTTCCGGGGCAACTATATTCGCTTTTTCAACAAGCTCCCTAATGAAATTAGAGATTTACCTGTGAATAAATTTAAAAATGTAATTAAGACTAAACTGTGCCAAAAAGGCTATTATAAAATCTAAGAATATTTAGATGATAAACAAGCTTGGAAATGAGCTGTTCGCTCTCACTATGCTACTCAAGCAAACTATTATATTTAGACTGAGTAGACTAAGCAAATGTTTGTAAATAGACCAAAAAAAAGCCCGCTGAGTTTCTTGCCGGAGTCTTCTTAGGTCGGGGCCGCGTTCCGAACCGGTGGTCCATTTGCTAAACTAGTCTACATTTTGTCCTTGACGTTTTGTAAGTGCCGTTTTAATGGTCTATGCAGAATAAATGATTTTTGACTTTGACTTTGACTTTGGCATCCCATTATAGGGACTCCTCGCCATTAGTCGCCAACATCATCGCTTTGTAGGTCAGCCCACATTTTGACTACCCAAACCTGTGAGAAATACCTTCCCCAGAGTCCTGTCTATAGTTTAGTAGCTGCAAAATTAACTATTTTTAAAAGCGAAGAGAGGCAATGCACGTAATAACTTAATATTAATTGTTAGCCTACCGTCTCTCTTGTCAAATTTTCCATTTTCAAGTAATACATTTGTGTTGCTTCTTGCTTGATTCATTTATTGTTATAACAATAACAACAATTCGATTAATAATAAGAAAGAAAAAAATATTATTAATACAGATAATGAATCAACAAAACAAAAATAACGAATTACCTATTTCAAGGTTTAGTTCTTGGTCGCCCTGTAGGGTCCTGTAAATTCTGTAGGGCCCTTTGAACCCTGGTAGGGCTTACTATACCCTATAGTATGTAAAATAGAAGGTCAGAGATCTGCAAAAACTTCACCGAGCAAGTGCAACGTCATTCTTGCCTAGAGCGGGGCGGTGCGGTGGCAGTCTGGTATTGACATCGTTCATTAATTTGATAGATGACGTGCCTTGCTCCTGCTTACCCTCCAAATTAAGTTTGCCTTTTAAAGATGGCCGATTGCAAGCTTGTCGGTGTGAAGACCATATCCAAACTGTACATGAAAGTTATGAGTGTTCGTGACCGCACATTTGAAACGGCTCGACCGTTTCTAATAATTATTTGCGAGTGAAAATAAGTCATACATTTACTTTTTTAATATTGCGTTTTCAGTATTTTTTTATTTGGTCACATAATATAAGTGTTTATTAATGCGAAGCCATTTACTTAGTGACAGGAAATGAAAAGATTGGCGATCATAAATACAGTTATCCATGTCTATATAATCATAGAATATACACATACATAATATATTCACGCTTGTCAATCCACGAAGGGGTAGGCAGGGGTATATTAACACCCAACTTGCCGCTGTACTGTGTTTACTGTTGAATTAAGAGACAGCTCATGGGAAGGGACGGGGTGGCAGTATTCCACTCCAGCCGAAACCGTAAATGTAGGCTTTCATTATTATTTCAATTATGACATATATTTGCGCAGAAATAAAAAATCTACAAATATGATTTTTGCATACATATTAACCTAAAAACAATAATTTATCACTATCAGCCGATTATAATCTAACAGACAGATTATAATAGGGCGATTACAATCGGCCTGTTTATAAAAAAAAATAACGCAAGAGTAAAATCGTTTCTAAACTTTAAAAACACCGGTCAAGTGTGATTAGAGCTCGCGCACTGATGGTTCCGTACAAAACTGGATTGAGATACGAACTGATGTTACATAAACTGCAATACATTTGATTCTAGCGTAACGGGAAGTACCCTATAGATAGAATTTGATACCCTTGCCTTTGCTTAAATTTGCCACAAATACGGATATATTTTGTGATGGCATTGATTTCGAAGTTAGACTTTATAACAGCTTCAAATCATCGCAGATCTGAGTATTAGGTATGAGTTTCAATAATTTCCTTAATTACATCCTCCATGCCTAAACACATTTATGAGAAAAATGTTTTGTCAGATAGATAGATGAACAACTATCCTGTAAAGGTGCCATGTTTTTCTTTTTTTTATCAAATTCAAATGTATTTATTTTTTGTCACCGGTATTAGTAAATGTTGTCATTTACACAGCTTAAGTTAGTGTCGCTGTCGCATGCCTGGTTAGACGTACAATAATCTTATATAATCTCGGACTTAGAATTTAAATATAATTATTTGGATATATCATTATTTAAACTACTATGTTGTTATAATTATCATTATACCCCTTAGAGCGTTTTCACACTCATCCGATATCCGACATCCGATATCGGAGGTAGTCAAATATATGAGATATGTCTCTTTATCACATTGTCCGGCCCGATATCGATTATCGGAGCCAACAACACTGTTTTGGCCCGATATCGGATCACAAAGAGACTAAAACAGCGACTGCAAGCAATTTTTTGACTTTAAGGACATTTTCTGAGTTACATTTATTTTCGTTTTAATTGATGACGCTGATCTCGAATATATGAAAAAACATGTCAATAAGGTCGAAAATTTCTTTATTTTACTCCTAGCAGCCCTAACTAGTCTGTACTTTCGAGCAAATGGCCGTATCGGCACAGAATAATTAATAGTACTAACGTACAGAAGAATCACTGCGCAAAAAGATTAAATTAATTCCAGTCTTGCTTCTACGCAATACGGTGGATTTCAGCTCGCACAACATTAAGTACTTATAATTTTATTCACTTAAACTTGCTTCTCTTTCTATCGCGTGCCTCTTATCTCTTCTTACGCTTTTAGGGTTGCCTTCTTGTGAAGGATTGAATATTTGATTACCATTCCAGTTAAGTACCTGTACTATTTTTCTACTTATGTGAAAAATGACAAGTCGTTGACAAAAAAGAAGGAACTTGGAACTGCAGAAATTACGTAGGGTAGGTATCGTCAGTGGTACCTATCTACCTATAGTCAGCGCGCGATGCACGTCAAGGACACTCGAAACTAGAAAAATACGGCAAGGCGGGTGACAACGGAGTACGTTGACCCCGATGGGTCTGATCCTATAACCCTCCCAATTCAAAAATTTAGCTGGCTAGGCATCTACCTAGGTACTTCGTGGTCTACCTTTAAAATAAGTAGTTTTTGTCTAGATACGCATTCTGAGCAGTAGTAGTGGTAGGTTGGGTTATGGGTAGGTAGGTTAAAATTTTAAGATTTATTAATTTGGCAAACTTACATTTCAGCATCTATGGGAAGCGAGAAAAAAGATCGGTATATTTATATTCGAATTCAAACAGCCAAACGCCACACAATATCGTCTGTCATTATTTTCTTTTCTTGTCCATTCTTAGGTAGGTACCTACCTACTTTAAGTAGGCAGTAGGCACGATCAAGAGATAAAAAAAAATGTTTTTATAAAATCCTAGCAGCGTTCACACGAGCGCGCGCGTGACACTCGACTAATTTTAAATTCGGTCGGCCGGATACTTCGCTGTAGGTATATAACGGATGTACTGCGCGGAGTGAACCACGCCTGGTATCGGGCTGATTTTATCGGATAAATGTGAAAACAGCACAAGGTGTCGGCTTTCGGATGTCGGCTATCGGCGTTCGACACCGATATCGGATATCGGATGAGTGTGAAAACGCTCTTAACCTAAAGAATACAATTATGCAATACACATGAATTTATAGATGAATGTCAAAATTGTTTCAAATAATCTCGTCAATATGAGAATAATAAATATGTCAGTTGTAAAAAGGATTCAAATACAATACTTTTGAGGTATGTAACCCTAAAAACAACCCCGGACAAATATAACTCGAGTCTTAAACACCCGCTCTGTTCCGGGCACTTATCTGAAGTATATCAATAAATTACTGGCCCCTCTTTGTCGCACTTTTGATTTATTTTCTACATTAAATCTACGGAACGAGCGGTCGGAAATCACCAAACTTCGGGGATGAAAATATAACGCATTTTACTTAGTAATTCACCAATGTTTATTTGTCTTAATAGGAAGAAATATACTTTTAGGCTTGTTTTTTGATTTTTCTTTAAAACGAAGAATAGTAGAATATCAATGAATACATAATTTGCGCCTGTAAATCCCCGAAAGGGTAGCATTACACCCACATTTCGCCAACTACGATTTTCAGTCCCTATTGTCGTCGTGCGGACACTTAGCAATGGCCTGTATTTTTACTAACTGATGGGGAACTATAAAGTTTGTATAATTATTTAAAGCGACCTCTTTAAAAGTGACGTCATAACATTGATGGTGGTAGTCTCAATACGTCGTTGAATGATCGGATACACAGTAATTAACGTACGACGTTGTATTCTGACTTTGATAAATTACACGAACCTATACATCCACGTTGTGTCTGGCATACAACATGAGCGCTAGTATGGATAAGCCTACCCTAAAATTGTTGAAAAGACTTTTCCACAGTATTTTACATTCAATTTTGATCGGTTACACCTCACGGTATTCTCCGGACTTTACAATTACAGCCTTCATTATGAGGTTAAAATACTCTTAAAAATGTTATGATAATAATAATCATTAACTTTCTCATAGTCATTTCCCAGAGGTGCATAAAGTTTTTAGTTTGTAAGTTATTGTTTTTAATTGGTTCGGCTTTTCTAGAAGCGATTGCTAATGACCTTCCCAACCTAAAAGAGCAGCCTGCCACAGAGATTGGCAGGTGATCTTAGTCTGGGCCTAAAGGATGTTGATATAAATGAGTATTAGGGAATGGACGAGGGTTTGGTGTATAGAGGCAATCGCACCCATTACAGTCAACATTAACCATTTTTGGACAGGAATAGGAGAGTGGGCCCTGGGCTCAGAAGTTCAAACATTGAGTGTAACTGATAATGAACGCCTATTTTCAATTCCGTGTAAGCAGAGACAACAACCAGCCACTTGCTTCTATCCATAAATCATTCACTTCACATTCACTTCGCAAGCATCCTCTACTGTCATTGAGATTTTCATGCAAACCCGACGCATATTAAAACTATAGGATAGTATCAACGAATCATCACTAATACTGCTTAATGTCGTAGTTTTTTCTAAACAAATATGCATACCAAACTAAGATGTAGACTAACTAAACTGAAACTATGACTTCATGCTTATTTCATATTTCTTAATTATGTACACATGTACAATATTTATTATCAAAATAAGCCAAAATATAAACAATCGAAATAAGACAACATTTTAATTTTTTTAGATTTCTTATTAAATTTTAAATCAATCTTAATAAAAATTGTACCTGTGTAATTAATAATTATAAATTCTCAAAATAAGCCAGAATATAAACAATCGAAATAAGACAAAATTTTAATCTTTTTAGATTTCTTATTAAATTTCAAATCTATCTTACCTAATAAAAATAGTACATGTGTAATTAATAATTATTAATTCTCAAAATAAGCCAAAATATAAACAATCGAAATAAGACAAAATTTTAATCTTTTTATTAAATTTCAAATCTATCTTAATAAAAATTTTACATGTATTGTGTAATTAATAATTATTAATTCTCAAAATAAGCCAAAATATAAACAATCGAAATAAGACAAAAAATTTAATCTTTTTAGATTTCTTATTAAATTTCAAATCAATCTTAATAAAAATTGTACATGTATAAACGCAACGTGGACTGACATGTGTAAATGCGATACTCCCTTGCAATCCATATAATTGCACCCCATTGTGATGTCACAGTGTGCTGCAATTTTGTATGGAGGGTATTCTGCGGCTCAAGAAATTGAAATTTCAAAATCAATTATCTTTAATACTAACTGTCACAAGAATATTTAACTTTAACAATTCATTATACTATCGTAGCCAAATGGACCGATGACCTGAAAAAGGTGGCTGGGACGGACTGGATGCGGAAGGCGGAGGATCGGACGAAATGTCGTACATTGGGAGAGGCCTATGTCCAGGAGTATACTGCAGTGGGCTAATTGATATACTATTGTAAAAGTTACAGTTTACGATAGTAAAAAAAATAGTACACAAGCCAATTCTCAAACTGATACGCCACGTGCTACCCGGCAGAGTAGAATTTGAGCCACCCTATTTTTTCCCATGCATAAAGACGTGATTGTATGTATGTATGCTCAAATTTGTATTTTTAATGTTTTCTTAATAGGAGAAAGTATATCCATACTAAGCTCTGAACAATTTACATAGAACTTGGGATGTATGTCGTTGTGCAAACTGATTTGCGTGTACATTCCCCTCTTGTTGGTCTTGGGATATTCCCGGCATACATCCCCAAGTGCCTTCATGCATTAAGACAAACATACGCGAGTATTGAGATTCGAAAATATTAATAAATTCCGTACTATAAAAAGTAAATATAGATGTTTTATCAATTGATGCCTACCTAATACTTGAAAATATAACCATGATATATTTTTATTTAAAAGCGTCGTTAGCTTAGTGGTTAAGAAGTTGACCTTACGATCGAGAGGTCCTGGGTTCGAATCCTATCTATTACACTACTGAAGTGAACCCACTCATAGCACAAGCAATTTAGCTTAGTCGGTGGGTTTAGAGGGAATATTAGTAATTTAAAAAAAAAACTTAATACATAGGAGAATCGGGCAAATGGCACACATTGGGAGAGGCTTTTGTCCAGCAGTGGACTACTATAGATTGATTGATAAGTACGAGCTGCAGTCGCGAGCAACAGTCAAGTTTAGAATATAATGCATAAGAATATATGGTGGTAGAATAAATAAATGGCATAAAGGGGGATGCCGTATTTTGTATGGACTACGTCCCCGCCCTCCAACAGACATGGAATGCATGTCAGGTTGTTTGCTCCCACCCAAAAAAGGACAAAACACCTGATTTACTCGTAGTTGGAAAATCTGTGGGGTTATAAATGTTATAAATAAATAACATTGAAGTGAATTAGCCTGGTCATCATCATCAGTCATCACGTATTTCTTTATTTAATTAACAATGTAGGTATACAGACGACCAGGCTCTTGACGGTTTGATTCCACAGACCACATAAGGATGCTCCCAGTCGTTTTCGAGCGTTAGTAAGCTTATCTCTGAGCTTAGTATATAACTTACTCTGTGGTGAAACGGTAAGTATTGTATTATCTTTGGAAGTATAGTAATCGGCATATATCTTGACCCTAGTGATTTCACAAAATGTACTGAGTGCAGTTGAGTGTCTTTTGAGGATAGTGCGGGGAGCTATGCACTCATAAAATATATCAAACCAATATGCACACGCCAGAGGCTCGTTTCTCTCGGGACTTGAGGTCAAGATATATGCTGGAAACAATACCGAACCATCAAAACAGTTCGACGGTCGCCCACACGTTCGTATTGGTCCGGGGCAGACTATAGCAGACCAACTGCGTTTAGTGCATTTTGTGAAACCTGTGAAGTCAAGATATACCGGTAACTATACTTTCATAGACAATTCAATTCAAAAATTCTAAAGGTAACGCTCTAAAAGAACTGGGAGTATACTTAGTAAATTTGTAGAACCGGAGCATCCAGTTCGGTCTTATGTTGCGCACATTACAGTGGGTACACGGTTCGGTATTTCGGGCAGTAACAACAAATCCGTTGGTCTATAAGGACTTTAATCATTATTTCCGGCGGATTGCTCTCCAGTAGATCGGATTTTGTTCGGAGCATACCAAGTTCGGTGGTTCGCTCTACACTAAATCCGGTGACCTGTTAGGGGTTTTGTAAGAATGCTGGCTCTCACAGAATATATATACAGATATATGCAAAGTTAGCAAACAACGAACGAGTGACGACTGCTTGGCGCGTACTTGCGTCTACGCATACCGCACTTGTTTTCATGCAGCTTCGTATGCATCGCTTTAATCATATTCGCGTAAACTATAGGAAAAGGAAAATATTTAATAAAAGTTTTTGTATATCTTCATAGTAAAAATCATCTATCCTTCTAGGCGCCCTAAAAGCTAAACCCCATACATTTCAAGTATGTCGCCTTAGTAAAATATTATCTATCGTACTAGACGCTTCGAATGATATATGTTTCAAATCTGTTGGTGGGTGGGGACGTTTTCATGTAATGTCCTTTGTTACAAATTTCGGCCGGGTGGGTATCACCGTGCACGATCGTGAAAAAGCCATCTATAGTAATACCATCTCGGTTAGATTGTGTTCAGGGGGGATTGTGGTCGCAGCACTAGTGGGACAGGATAAAAAAAAATCTATTTATTTATCATAACTGTATCATTTAACGTAATCAAATAATATTCATGCTCTTACCATTGTTCCGGGTTGCATTTATGGCTTCCACCTCGAAGCCTAAGGTCCACTTATTCTAGGGTACACTGTAGGTAGCAAGCGACTGCAGTTTGACCTCCCAACCCCGAATATTCTTGTATTTTATAGTTTTTTTTTACGTACGGGAAATCCCCACGCATACCAACCCCTTCGGAGCCGGAGGTGGAGGTTATGTCGGACTCGAACCGACTAAACCGCACGTCGTCTCTGAGTCGTAGTGCTAGGCCGAAGGTGAGGTTGTCATGCGACATATCCTTCACACCCCGGCTGACCCAGAGCCATCCCTCTCGGTCTGGCCCTCCATGAATTTTATAGTTAGTACTTTTTTCGCAAAAGTTTTATATATGGTAATTTATGTATGGATTAATTTTAATATCTATACGTAGCTAGTTTTAAAAGAGTAACAGGCGTATACAGTGACACTGGAATGAATAACTAACGCTATGGAATATGATAACGTACATATAATAACGTAATCAAACCCCGTGCCCTGAAATCTGTACCCCGAGCGCGAATAATATTCGAAATTCGTAACGTAAACGTGTCCAGAAAACGGAGCAATACGATTGGCCGGTGTAGTCCACTTAGAGCACCCAGCCGAATAGCACCTGAGCGAATAGCACCTAGACATGTCCATGAACAGCACCTATCAAAATTTTTGGCAGGTGCTATTCGTGGATACTAATTTATTTTTACAATCTTGTCCACGAAGAGCACCTATGACGCAGCGAGCTAGTGCTGGGATGTAAAGGGGGCATGCTGACTCCTGACACGTGTTGTAGTGACCCCGATTTAGAATATAACCGATATTATTAGTCGCTATAGCTGTTAGCAAACCCAATGTTAAGGTTTATACCTTTCCAGTAACTTCCAAGAAATAACACTGTTACTAGTTAAGGGAAAAAAACAGTCATTGACAACACCCTCACCGGGCACGGCTGCTTTGGGTGCATGGTCCCTGCATCATATAGTGCGCGAGCCAAAGCCGAGTGCCACCATTATCAGGATCGTACCATGGATACACCGCGTCATACACTGGTAGAATACCCAGTGGATGGAGCGGACGACTGACCTCGAAACGAGACGAGTCTGGCGGCCCAACTTGGAGTACTGTTGTCATCTCTCTGAAGAGGCACTTGAAAATCAACTGGATCCGTTTGATTTGACTCGGTGCAAAAACGGACACTGTGGACACGGACACGCTCAGCTGGGCACTGATCGCCCTGCTGTAATTTTCTCAAGTGACAACAATATGGGCGACTTCAAGTAGGTAAAAGGTTATTACAGGGATGGCAGCGTGAGTATGACGCCCCTAGTTCATAGACTACGGTAACCGTTTCCCATAAGGTGAACCGTAAGTATTTGGCTTTTTTTAACGTGCGGGAAATCCCCACGAATACCACCCCCGCCGGAGCCGGAGGAGGAGGTTATGTCGGACTCAAACCGACTAAACCGCACGCCGACTGTGGGTCGCAGTGCAAGGCCGAAAGTGAGGTAACTATAGAGCATATCCCTCGCACCCCGGCTGACTCAGGACCATCTCTCTCGATCTGGCCCTCTTCGGGTGGGGGGACCACGGGGTCCCCAATTCGTCTCCGGTATTGAGGAGGAGGGGTGAAGGGCGCCGCTGCCGCGGCCTACTTCTGCTGGGCTGACAGGCGGCTTCTCCTGTCACCACCAGGCCCGCGCTCATGGGGGACGGAGGTCATTCATCGACCTCCGACGCTCGAGTTGCCTCAGTTGGCGAGCGGCTAGGGCCGTGAGTCTTCTTCGTTCCCGGTCCGGGTCCCAACCAACCGCCTCCTTCACGAGCATAACTTGCTCGCAGAAGGAGGTGCCGGCCGCCCAAGCAGCGGACCATTGCCGTGAGCAAGGTGACGAGCATGAGAGCTCTCGCTCCCACTCCCATTAGCTCCCGCCTCGGGGCCTCCCACGCCGGACACTCAGTAAGTGTGTGCAGCTCCGACCTCCTCCTCGCTCCGGTCGCAGTGATGGCACTCGGGCGTTGGCTCTTTCCTCTTCTGACACAGATACCGCCCGAATAACCCGTGCTCGGTGATCATCTGTGTCGTAGGTATATGGCTTGCCACCTAAACACCTCTACAATATTGGGGATTCTAAACAATACAGAACATTCTGAGTTAGAATTTCGAATGTGCTGCTCTATCAAAAGAATATTTTTTATATAGGACACTTCAATTTGAATTCACCTCGCCTGATGGTAAGCTGAAGGCAAGAGAGTCACCATTACATACACGTACCGGAATTTGGAACGCTATTCATTTCATTCTGTCGGACCGATCTAAGAAGTTCTAATTCTGATTTATTCTCAACTAGCTGTTGTTCTCGGCTACGCGACCAAACAGCCAATGTTCATTCTCAAAGTCTAATATACCCAATACCAAATTTCATCAAAATCGGTCTAGTGGTTTAAGCATGAACTTACAAACACAGTTGCACAGCTTATCATACAGACAGAGTTACATTCACATTTATAATATTACTAGCTTTTACCCGCGGCTCCGCCCGCGTTGTTGGTTATCACGACCAAACATAGCCTATTAGTATTACTAGTATGGAGTATATGGATGTGTGAGGACCATTGTGATTATTTATTATTAAATAGTATTCTGGGCATTCCAATTTCAGAGTATGAAATTTTATGGTCCAAATCGAAAGCTTATGCCTTATATCATCCAACATTCACTTCCATACATAAGTGTGGAGTCCAGTACTTCCTTATATACAGCCAGTCCTGTTTTTAAGAGATTCGGGCTTTTCACAAAGTCATGCAAACCGTAGGACTGGTGCACGACATTCACGACCGATGTTCAGGAGCACAATTGTAGGGAAATCACGAATGCTTGAAGTACGCCATTAGTTTTTGCAAAAATAAAATTCGATGTCTTCGACGACAAAATCGAGTGTGACGATTTAAATAATTAGTTATTTGATTAAATTCTCCATAAAAAATCATAATGGTAGACCCATAGAGCGCACTTGTAATGTCAATGTCATCTTGTTTGTTCTGCTAAAGAGACACGTCAAAAATATATTTTCGTACATATTTCGTATGTATTTTCGTACGTAGCTATATACTAGTATGAGAGTAAATTTATGCTGCTGTATGTTATTTTCTGTGATTAGTTTTCTCTGTGATACCGGACTCATATGCAGAAGAATTGAATAATGTACTTTGGACTGGTGGGTATATTACATTACCAGCTGCACAAGTTTTCGATTGCATAATATGATCTTTTCATGATATTAATGTTGTAGGTATAATAAGAATAACAATAAAACAGTATGATATTGCAATTGATTTTAATTTCTTTGTGTTGCATAGATTCCTTTCCTCCATCAACACAATGCGGAGGCATGCGGTGGCAAGCGATTTTATATCGTGTCACACTTTTACTTATTGTTTGTTCTATGGGATAAGCGGTTGTATGGTAAGTTCGCCACTTTCACATTATGAAGAATGGCTACAGAGGTGCCATACTAGCCTCTCCAGGATGCAGGAACTCACCGGGCATGGCTGCTTTGGCTGCATAACCATACATCATATAACGTCACGCCTTGTAACGACGTATACCACACTGTCAGGGTTAAGTACGGAACCCTCAGTGCACGAGAAGCACGCCATTTAGTTCTGTGCATCTCAATAAAATATTCCGTTGTTATAATCTTCCTTAAACAACCTTTAAACAGGGATATGAGCCTGTATAAGCACTTTACCTACTCAAACCTTGTGTCATAATGATGTTTAGTTTTTTTGTGCGTGCGGAAAGTCCCCATGGTTAGCGGATAACGGAGCCGGAGGGAGAGGTTATGTCGGACTCGAACCGACTAAACCGCACACCGTCTATGGGTCGTTGTGCTAGGTCGAAGGTGAGGTTGTCTTCGACATATTCCTTTCGCGTCGGCTGACCCAGGGCCATCCCTCTCTGTCTGGCCCACCTCGGGATGCACGCGATGTCTTGGTTTGCTTTTGCTAGGGTGACAGGCGGCTCCACTTGTCAGCCTAAGACCCGCGCTCATGGGTGGCGGAGGTCGTCCGATGCCGTAACTAAATGGGGATGGAATTTATCCTCCGGGCAAAGTGAGTTTCAACAAACTCTACCGGAAGAAAACGAACAAATATCGGATGCCCATTTGTTTATAGTGTCCCTATTTCAATATTACAAACAGGCACTCCAATTTGTTTATATCTATAGATAGATGTATGTATGTAAAGGGGTCTTCGATACAGATATTACTTGTAAATTATTAAAGACGTGAATGCATGGGGGAACTTACATTATTATAATTTAAGATTTTTTGCGTTATGATGATTATAGGTATGTATTCTATGTATGGTTACATGTTATGGTTACATTTATAGTATATATGGTTAGTATATAAACTATATAACACTATAAAACAAGAAACATGAAACATGAAGGACATAACTGTAACAAAAAGCAAAAGTGTCATGGAAGAAGGATTCAAATCGGTCAAATGAACGCATTTCTTTTATTCTTTTTCTTATTTCTTATATTTACAAGTGAAACGTTCAAACTTAAAGCCAATTCTCTCAATATTCAGAAATTGTTAGTTACCTCCTTCTTCCATTTACGTCTTCAATTTTATTATTATTAATTGGTGTATGTATTTGAGGCCCTACCAAGATCTTCGTGACTAGCGTACCGGCCAGCAGACCGTTGCCGCGTTGTAAGTTTTCGATTTCAGCGTAGCGTTAAGATCATTTGTCACTTAACCAACATTTAGCTCGCGGAAAGCAGTATTAATAAGCAATACACATTCTATTAATTATTACAAAAATTAACTGTTTATAGTAATTAATAGTTGTACAGTTCACATAATCACTCAAACACTGAATCATAATTCACCAACTCACAAACGTGACTTGGTGAATTATGAGAGGAGTGGCAGTGAGGGAGATGGCAGGGGGTAATATCTGGATCTACTGAACCGACTTTGAATGTATTTTCACCAGTAGAAAGCCGGATTATTTTTGAGTATGATAGGCTAGATATATACTATCACGTTATACATGCGAGCAGACAGTAATCATAAATATCAAAAAACGCTGTAGATTAAAACGATTAAATTACGGGTTTATTATATGGGTTAAAGAAAGTCATGAGGTCAAATTGAGGACAAAAAAGCCCCAGGCTACATCTATTACTTCATAGAATTGCTAGGACCTGTGTTCTATACGATGTAATATATCAACGCTTGTTCAAAACGGCAACGTGACCATTGATAGAATACTCCTTTCTGAAGTAGTTTTTATTGAGTTTTGTAGAGGAAATATAAAACGTTGTTGAATTCTCTTTGCTTTATATTATAATGTCATCAATGTTATTCTGTCATTGTTTTATGACGGCTTTATAGTAAAAAAATATTATCAGAGGGCCCCCTGAAATCCAACCACACGTCCTGATCGTCCACCTGAATCTCGTGAGGGGCGGACACACGGTAACAAATTTACTGGCGTGGCTAACGTAGCTCTGGTACACTTGACATTGGCAAAATTGTGGCGATTTGCTGCAGAGGCCAGTTGAAGAAGTTGAAGTTATTATAAGAGGTCTCAGTTATATTCTGCGCGTTTTTTGATATATATCTCAATTAGCTTCATTGCAAGTAAAGTGGAACAGTTTCTGAGACCGGATCGCTTCGTTGGATCAGACGGCAGTTGCAGACAACAAACTCTAGTTGCTGACGAGTCATATTCCACAACGTGTATATAGCTCAGTGACTGCACGACATTATGCCAGGGTGATGATAGCTGTATGCTGAGGTTAAAAACCATATCACAGCAAATAACGATGTCCATCCAAGTGCAACCATCGATTCTTACTTAAAAGCTTTTAAATGTCTATCGATGACGAAACAAATATGAAAAGTCACATAAGAGGTGCCTTCATAATTGGAATCTTTTCACCACAAATTAGCTAACACCTAGAAAACCTCACACTCTCTCGACGTGGCATACAATAAGGGGTCGCAGAAAACAATTCACAATACTTCAACTTACTAGCACACAGCAAGCACAGTGCGCCTCTGAATCGGACTAAAAACGACTACCGACTGCGGCTGCGACTACAGTTGCATATGTTCATAGATATAATTATGAATTATTATTATTTTAGGTGATGTAATTATAAGAGAAGACAATAAATATAAATACTATGAATTGGAATAATGTTTTTTTATTTTCATTTTTGACTTATCACATAGTTATTTACCTCTAAATTTTGGCTTCTCCTTACCAGGGCTAACGATTAGGTGGTCATGCCATGTTGGACTCGAACCGATCGGATCGGATTGGAGGTGTTTCCTTACATCGGCATGTGACCGAGGTACCTAGTATGCCCTAGAAAGAATATCCCAGAGACTTCGACCAGCCTTAGTTCAATAAAAATGCACGCTTGGGAATCTGACGTGAAACACTGCCACCCTGGGTACCAGGGCACACCGTGATTGCGGCGGTAAGACCCATCATGGGGGAGTACCTAGAGGGGCTACACGGTAGCCCCTCGTACCGTCAGACGCAGATCATTACCGGACACGGTAGTTTCGGGCGGTATCTACATCTGATGGGCATAGAGCCAACGCCCGAGTGCCATCACTGTGACGCCAACGTGGACTCGGGGCTGCACACACTCACCGAGTGTCCGGCGTTTGAGACGCCGAGGTGGGAGCTTGTGGTGGCTCTGGGGGTGCTCACGCTTTCCACCTTGCTCGCGGCGATGGTCCGCTGCGTGGATGCGTGGGCGGCCAGCGCCTCCTTCTGCGAGCAGGTCATGCTCGTGAAGGAGACAGCAGAGCTGGCGCGGCGCGATGAACGAGACAGACTCACGGACATCGCTGCCCGCGTTCGTAAGCGGCTCGGACGTCGGAGAGCGCAGACCGACCTGCGCCTCCATGAGCGCGGGCATGAGGGTGACGGGTGGAGCCACCCGTCACCCTTGTAGAAGCAGGCTATGGCGGCGCGCACATCATCCCTCCCCAAGCAGGGGGCGAGTCGGGGACCGCGTGGTCCCCTGTACCGAGGAGGGCCAGACCGAGAGGGATGGCCCTGGGTCAGCCGGAGTGCGAGGGATATGTCGCCTGACAATCTCACCTTCGGCCTAACACAATGACCCACAGACGGCGTGTGGTTTAGTCGGTTCGAGTTCGACATAACCTCCCCCTCCGGCTCCGTAAGGAGGTATCCGTTTGGATTTCTCGCACGTAAAAAAAAGCCACCCTGGGTACGCAAGCACTATTATTTGTCCTTCTGTTGCTTCTGCTAGGCCCTAGCAGCCTTGCTTTAGCCAAAACTTTCACTTTAGGGCTTGGACTCAGCACTAACAATCGTCTTTTCCATGATTTGGTTTGAATAGGAAGGGGTGTCATATCAGTTATATTCTAAATCGGGGTCACTACAACACGTGTCAGGAGTCAGCATGCCCCCTCTACATCCCAGCACTAGCTCGCTGCGTCATAGGTGCTCTTCGTGGACAACATTGTACAAATAAATTAGTATCCACGAATAGCACCTGCCAAAAATTTTGATAGGTGCTGTTCATGGACATGGCTGGGTGCTATTCGCTCAGGTGCTATTCGGCTGGGTGCTCTAAGTGGACTACACCGATTGGCCGCCTACCTACTGTGAACCAATCGCAATGCTCCATTCTTTGGATACGTATACGTTACATATTCGAATGTTATTCGTCCACTGTACTTAACTATATTTTCTTCTCGCTGTCCGAAAATTGTGAATTCGTCTTTTAAACAGTATGAAGCCCTTTGAGTACCAATAATGACTGTACTCAACACAAGTCGCGCACAATGGATCAAGTACTCGAAGTTGATAAGCCAAACTTGACCCCACACAAAGGGCGGCCATACTTGTTTCGTCATCCCGCGGCACATTTCCAACTATTTTTTCGCACCCTTTGATGTTTGTATAACGCGGTACAAATAATGAGGAAATTAATATTAATATTTTCTTTCTGCTTACGGTCTCATGATTGTACTCTACTACAAGGATACTCAGTCCTGAATCTCAATAAATGACTAATTATGAAGTTAAATCTGTCAATGAAATTTAGGACTGAGCCTGAGATTTAGGACTGAGAGACTGGGTAAATAGAAATTCTGGAGTATGGGCCTAAGTGTATATTATGGTTTTGGTTATTATACAGCGATCTTGTTAAGATTTATTTATAGTGTAAATGGACCGCTCAAGCTGTGAAATGATTCCCTACTGTGATTTTTTTAAACAAATTCAACATGGGGTTCTTCAAAAAATATATTAGAAGGTTATTACTGGGCCAGTATGGATGTCAGAGGCGTCACACTCACGATAAACACTTCCCTTCGGGAGGCGCACAGGTATTATATGCTACCTATTTTGTGTACAAAATATAATTCAAAACGGATTGAACACGGACCCCAATTCCAAGAGGAAGCCTGATGCAGAGCTTCGTATATTAGTTAAGCTGTTGATACAAACAAAATGCACTCTGTAGTGATGATTCTATGCAAGGGGTGCAAACACTAAAGCAGTATTTTAGCTGCGCACTACATTTGCCCAGCAAATGCTTCTTGAGATCTCCTGTCTAATGCCGCATTGATGTGTGGCCGCCACAAGGAACTAGCATTGCTCAATTCGTGTGCCGGGTTATTCCTTTGTTAGACCTGCAAGCACACTGCGTACTAATTAAAGTGGAGAGAAGCAAATTGTATGGATGGTTTTGTTTGTGGGTTCTAGATAAAATGAACGGAAATGGAAAAACTAACACTTTTTCATTATCTTAGCGATGAGCTGCCGAGAGAACAGCTCCTAGAATAAAGTCTGCCCCTGAACCTCGTCTAGGTACCCTGATATATGTATGACCGTATTATGACTGAGAAAGAATACAAGTATCACCACCCTATCTCATTCGAAGGGTGTCGTAAGAGGCGACTAACGGCAAAATACGCATACGATATCACTGCAAAAGAAGAAAATCTCGAAATAAAACTCTGTACGAAACCGTCTGGCCAGCGTGGAAACAGTACGCCAAAGCCCCAACATTGGGTCCCAACATTGGGAGAGGCCTAAGTCCAGCAGTGGGCTGCGAAAGGCTATTTGATTGAAATTGATTGATATGAGTATGTACGAGCGTAATTAGCCACCCTTTGAGTTAAATGTAATGTGAGAAATCAGAAACCTCCATATATATACATATATAAAGAAAAAAACAGTCGTGATTACAATGTGAACGAGTATATGAATAAGAATAATATTTACTGATTCTCATGGCGCTGCTAGTACCAAATAGTGGTACCATTACACAGCGGAAACACGGCCATTTTTCCGAACTCTCACTTCCTGTCGCCGACTTGAGTGAGGATGGGAACTGTACAAGGCATAGACTGATAGCGATATATATATAATATTAATATAATTACATTGTATCGAATGTCGACGGGGTTAAAATCATTTCACTATAATTTCAATATGAATTCAACTCGACTGATTGCAAGCTACAAGTAATGTCTCAGGAAAGACGGTCACCATTGTTGATCAAATTATGCTACAATGGTTGCCCTCACTTTGAGGGCCTATTCAGTGGATCATGTCCAGCTAAAAGAACCCGGGATTGCAGGAAGAGAGACAAACGTAAGTCGGTAAATAGTTCCTGTTTGTAAAGAAGTTTTGAATTTGCAGTTGCTTAAATACATTGCCAAATAGGCAATGTCTTCACGTCACTGTACTGGTTCGAGCGTGTTGGGAACCCCAGAGTTTACTACAGACATGTAAATCTATACTCTATACTATTAAGATATTAATTATATTATTATAAAGCTGAAGACCTTGTATGTTTGTTTGAACGCGCTAATCTAAAAAAAGAAACTACTGGTTCGAATTGAAGGAATCATTTTATGTCGAATAGTTCGTTTATCGACGAAGGTTATAGGCTATTTATCATTGCGCTACGATTCAAGGGAGCGGAGCAGTAACCATAAATGTCAACAAATCCGGCAAATTCCCATTAATGATTTGAAAGCTAGAAAATTACACGGGCTCAAAGAGGTGCTACGGCTTTTCAAAGTATGCCACGAGTGAAGCCGGGGTAGGGTTGCTAGTATTACTATATTAGTGAATATTACATAAGTAAATATCCATTTTTCTATTATTTATCCCTTATTGATTATGCTGTATATCCCTTAACGTTCAATCAGATTTCTCATTATTGATTAAAAAGTATAACAGTCGATTAGGGACCTCGCGTCGCTTGTGCCTTGACCCAGTACATTAGTGAAGATACAAGTATTTCTTTAGGAGCAAAATTCTTACCGAAATAGCATTTTTAAATATAAGAGGGTACAGCCGAAATGGTCTTTTGTAGTTATGTATGGAAGGAGATTTTGCGTTGTGTAAAATACTTACTACAAATAACTATAGCCATCGATAGTTTATTGGTTAATTTGAGTTTTTATGGGTTGCACTTGAATCGAGAGGGTTTGAGGCCTGTTCAGTTAGTTGGTGTTTTAGTAATGTATGTGTGTTTGTTCAAGATAGAAGGTGACTAAGGGATCAATCAATTAGCCCACTGCAGTCCACTGCTGGACATAGGCCTCTCCCAATGTGCGCCGTTTCGTAGGACTCCCCTTCCGCATCCAGTCCGTCCCAGCCACCTTTTTCAGGTCATCGGTCCATCTGGCCAGGAGGCTACCCTACCCCTTGTTTGCCTTCTCGCGGTCTCCACTCTAGGACTCGTCTGCTCCAACGGCCATCGGTCCTTCGACCGACGTGGCCAGCCCATTGCCACTTCAGCTTGCTTATTCTGCAAGCTATGTCGGTAACTTGGGTTCTTTGTCGAATGACCACGTTTCGAATTCTATCCTTTAGAGAAACTTCAAGCATAGCTCGCTCCATAGCCCGCTGCGCGACTTTTAGTTTATGGACTAGCCCTAACGTCAGTGTCCACGTTTCGGCACCGTAAGTCATAACAGGTAGGATCCTTTGTTTTCAGGCATTGCGGAGAAGACTCGACGTAGTTTGCGAAATGCTGCCCAGCCAAGCCGAATTCTTCTGGCTAGTTCTTGCTCGAAGTTGTTTTTACCGAGCTAGATAACCTGGCCCAGGTATACATATTTAGACGAGATAGGACGTTAGAACTGTAGGTTAACCAGTTACGGTAGAAAAAAGATCTCCGTAGGATACCAGTTACGAAATAATATCTTTTTTATTCAAACTATACTTACTGGCATTATTTTGGGTATCCAAGTTTCGGCAAATCAATAAATTTTGCTCTTAGGTAACGGCAGCGTTCGGGAAGCTACGAGATGTCTTCTCGTCCCACATACCTCAGTGCCTGAAGATAAAATGTCTTTAACCAACGTGTGTTACCAGTGATGACTTACGGATCTGAAACTTGGTCCCTCACTATGGGTCTCTTAACAAGCTCAGAGTCGCTCAACGAGCTATGAAGAGAGCTATGCTCGGTATTACCCTACGTGATCGCGTCAGACATTATGATATCCGTAGGAGGACAAAGGTAACCGACGTAACCCAGCGAATTAGGTCGTTGAAGAGGCGGTGGGTGGGACACATAGCGCACAGAACAGATGGCCGATGGAGCAAAAATGGTCTGGAATGGCGACCGCGTACGGGCAAACGTAGTGTAGTAGTTTGTGTCAAAATGCAAACATACATACATATAATCATGACTTTATCCCCGGAGGGTTAGGCAGAGGTTTATTAACACCCATATCTCACCAATCAATGTTTTCGGTCCCACGTAATAGGGAGTAAGCCTATTGCCGTATTCTGGGCACTATTGTTGACTCGAGCCATGTCTCTGAGGCTGAGTTTAAGCTGTATATATCTGTATGATGTTAGCCTTATCCTTTGTATGATACCACATGAGTAGAGATGGGATGGCCCAAATCTACTCTGCCGGCGACCATGGGGAGCGACTACTTCGCTCGGGTGGCTAAAACATCTCGTGTCATTGTGGCTTGTTTTAGTCCCTTGTTGAACAATCTACTAAAATATCCCGGTGAGTGTTACACTACACTATTAATGTGAATGTCAATCTCAATTTATACATTGTGGGTGTAAATACACCTCTGTCTACCCCTTTGAAGGATTTGCAGGTATGAGTAATTGAGACACAAATTCATAATCTCCAATGAGATTGGAGTATTTGCGCCGCTTAAGAGCCTCTGCAAACAAATACCAATTTTAAAAAATATTTTTGCAATAGAATCCCATGTTATTTGTAACTGTCATAAGGTATATATCATCACCCTACCAGGATGGATTGGGATCAGAAATCTACTCTTCTACTTTTATCATTAACAAATTTAGATAACAAAAAATGGTAATTATTCTTGTAATAAAAATCTTTAAATTTTAACTACGTAAGATTTTGGGCATAAAATATATTCGTGCAAGAAGGAAAACAAGCTAAAAATGGCCAAAGAGATTAACATGAAACAAGTTGAGCACTTTCAAAGAAAACAATATTGCACGGTGCACCTCTGGCCGGCCGGCTATCACACAGAACTGAAAAATTTATTATTATTTTGTTACAAAAGTAATGGGGTATTTGACAACATTAAAAAAATACTACAAATAATGGTCATCCTATCAGATAATAGCGTAAAAAGACATTTAAAACTATAAATTAAACTAAAACAAGCATAATTTTTGAGAATTTCGCTTAAAAATATCTAATATTTTGTCGGTTTTTTATCTGTGACGAAAACGCTCTGTGATCGATCGCAGCACTGCTGAGGTCACACGCAAGTTAACACGGCTTTACAGAACAGAAAAAAAAAAACATTTTTTGTGGATTATTTATAGACGTATTTGCACATTGTGCAACTACACACCATTTATACACCATTTTATTTACAAAGTTTGAAGAAAAACTTTATTATTTACTTTGACTTCACTGCTTTAAGGTTATACAAAATGTGTGACGTCACGTAATCAGCTCCTTACAAGGTGACAGCGTTTTTCGCGCGTTTTTGAAAATTTTAACATCGATTTTTTGTTAAAATGCGTTGATATTTTTTTGAAATATCGATGTAGTGTGCATATTATATGCTAAGGAATAATTTAAAATGGTTTTCCAAAATTAGTCAAATACCCTATTGTTGTTTCCGGTGGAGTACAAAAGAGCCACTCCATATCTTCCTGTAGGTGCTGTAGAAGGCGAATAAGGGGTAGACTGTTCTTCATCCGGGTAGACAGTCAACATACAAGTCATGACTAAGTGCACGCTTGACCGCTATAGGATCGCCACTATCACGTCGGACCGAGAATTATAGTTAGCGAAACGTGGGTGTTAATACACCTCTGTCTACTCTTTCGGGAATTAGCAGGCGTGAGTATATGGATGGATGGAAAAATAATTGAAAGGACGGACGAAAAGTAAAAACGATATTTTGATATGAAAACAGTATTTTAAGGAATCTAATATATCCTTGATTGTTAAATAACTGCAATTGTGATCAAATTGTATATCTTTTGTCTTTTTTTTCTGCATACATGCAAAAATGTTATAAAAGTATCATGCAGTTATTATGAAAGAAATGTATCTTCTATGTACCTAATTGTACCAATAGCGTAAACAAATAATTTAAAAAAAAAACACACCTGCGCCACTGTCATTCGTAATTGCTATCTCCTCTATGACGCACACTCATGTACAGTCTCCCACCTTTACATATAAAGTTGTATGTAAAGGTGGGATACTATCGATTTTGTCGACTTTACGTGCCTGCGTCGGTACGTAGTGGTTGGCGGTACTGCAAATCGCACGCGGCTAGCATTAGCCAGCTGAAGTGCCAATGGGCTGGCCCATGAAAGGACCCATGTAAGCTGGAGGAAATGACTAAAGTGGAGACTGTAAAGGCAAACGGAAGGTAAGCCGCCCCCCAGCTAGATGGACTGATGACAGGCTAATTGATTGATTGATGTTTTCTCTATTAAGGTATGTGCTATTTGTCTGGTAAAATTTGGTGGGTTAGAAATTACCTAACTATTACATATTAACCACACCGGTTGTCGGTGACCTAGGCCACAAACGCAAAGGGCTGTTTCGTTTGTCAATATGGCAATAGGATCACCCCGGGTTAGGTATGCGGGCGAGGAGTGCAGACGCCCTACGGAGAAGGGATGCGTCCAGGGCTCTATTGGCGGACCCTTGCTGTGGAACCTCTTACTGGATCCCGTTCTTCACCAGTTAAAGGATAGGGCGGTTCACGCACAGGCATTCGCGGACGATGTGGTGCTGGTGTTCGATGGGGACAGCGCCCTGGAGATTGAGAGACAGGCCAATGCCTCTCTCGAGCATGTGCGGGAGTGGGGCATCGGAATGAAGCTGAAATTCACACCGCACAAAACTGCGATGGTAATCACGCGGAGGCTTAAGTACGATGCACCACGCCTCAGCATGGGCGGGATAGACATTGGACTGTCTAAGGAAATCAAAATCCTTTGGCTCACTATCGACCACAAGCTCACATTCAACACACACGTCACAAATGTATGCAGAAAGGCGATCGGCATCTACCACAAATTGGCGCGGATGGCCCGGATCAGTTGGGGATTACATCCCGAGGTGATCCGGACCATCTACAACGCTGCTGTGGAACCGACGGTGCTATATGCAGCCAGCAGCTGGTGTCCTGCGGTGGAGAAGGTCGGTATTCAGAAGCAGCTGAATGTGGTGCAGCGCGGTTTCGCTCAGAAACTCTGCAAAGGCTACCGCACGGTCTCCCTACACTCGGGGTTGATCTTGGCCGGGATGCTCCCTCTGGACCTCAGAGTTCGCGAGGTGGCCTCGTTATACGAGGCCAAGAGAGGAGTGCCCCAGTCATGGTTGAAGGATAGGGAGATCGAGCGGATGTCTTCCGCTATTGAGAAGCCTCACCCCGCGGAGCATATGAACCTGGAGTTCGTAAGTCTGGTAGACGAGGAACATTTTGAAAGCGTCAAAACACAGACGCAAGTCCAAATTTACACGGATGGGAGCAAGATTGAGGGTCGGGTCGGTGCAGCGTTATCCATTTGGAATAACAGCACCGAAACCAAGACCCTCAAACTTGCTCTCTCCCCGTACTGCACCGTCTACCAAGCAGAGCTCCTGGCCATATGCAAAGCGGCCAGTGAGGCCCTCAAGCGAGGAGCGGCCACATTCGGCGTTTTCAGCGACAGCAGAGCCGCACTCATGTCGGTCACGAACCGCCACGCCCTCCACCCACTGGCAGTTGAGGCCAGGTCGACCATCAGGCGGGGATTGACCCAGGGCAAGGAAATATCCTTGTTCTGGGTCAAGGCCCACGCAGGGTTGGAGGGCAACGAACGAGCCGATCAGCTCGCCAAAGAGGCGGCTCTGCGGTCGAAGATAGCGCCACACTACAGCCTGTGCCCAGTCTCATTCGTGAAGCGGGGCCTGCGTCAGACCTCGCTTCACAAATGGAACGAAAGGTACAGGCTGGGTCACACGGCTTCTGGTACCAAGCTTTTCTTCCCTTGCGCTTTGGATGCATATAGGATCGTCCGAAAGATGAAGATCGCTGGCACCACGACCCAGCTCCTTACAGGGCATGGTGGGTTCTCCGAATACTTGTACCGTTTCAAGTGAAGGGGGGACCCATCATGCGCCTGCGAGCCGGGCGTCGACGAGACGGTCGTCCATATAGTCGTCCACTGTCCGATCCACGCCAGGGATCGACACGACCTAGAGCAAAAAATCGACATGGAAATTAATGTGAAAAACTTGCCAATCCTCGTGTCCAGAGAATACCAAAAGTATTTTCTGGAGTATTGGGAAAAAGTTATAAAATTAGTGCTGGAAAGAAATAGGGTATAGAAAGTCTCGTGTAGATATTTAATTAAAAATTATTACAAGAAGATTTGAAAGTGTAGAAAATAAGATAATGTAATGTAATGAAATAAATGTAAGTAGAAATTAATCATAAACTGTAAGAAATAGAGTAAATTAATAAAGTTATACATATCCCTCCCCCCCCTCCTCCCAAATTCCCAAAGTATGAAAGGCACAGCGTGAAAGTACGAGAGGTATAAAAGCGAGAACTTGTATGGTACTAGAGGACGGAATGAATGCGTGATTATTACCCATAGATATTAAGATTTAATGTGTATGCACCCTGAGAGGGTGAAATATTATAGAGAGCCCAGGGAAACCTGTAGAAGAATAGGGCTTCGACGTGGGTCGAAGGCGCTAGTAAAAAAAAAAAAAAAAACAGGATCACCCCTTATTTCACAGTACCGAAGAGCGTAGTTGATTGAATGTAGCTGTTCATAAAATTAGCAGATGTACCATCACTCGGTGGCACACACCGTGAACTGCTTTTTGTACACCAAAATCTTATATGGTGTAACAAAATCTGATTATTCAAAAGTCGCTTGGCACTTCACTTAAACGACATATTCATATTTAAATTTATGAGAAAACTTTAAATAGTTACGGCCCGGTTAGCAATAAAGTTGCGCCCATTGTTCCAGGTCGCGCTAACGGCTTGCTGCTTTAATGGCCTAAAACCTAAAGTGTTTAATTATAAATAATAAATTTTAATATGGAATATAATGACGTTTTATGGGCTTTTTTACCAGGCTGTGTTAAGCTTTTAGGTTATAATCTTAATATAGTTATTTGCTGTCTGTTATGTAGTTATGTTCCACTGTACCGCCTAAATATGGGTACTGACAATTTATGAGGTGTCGTTTGATGTGTTAACTTATTACGCTTTGCATGACATGACCTTATATATTTTACGAATTAAATAAATAATGACGGATGTTTTCTAAAGTTTATGCGAATATCACTCATTGAAATAAAAACCTATTTTTAACGCATTCTATCGCAATTTATTTGCTATTATTTACTTTTAGACCGACGCCGAAGACGTTTCGGCTAATTTTCAGCAGCAATGGACCGCCAAATTAAAAAAATATATATATTCGGGTGTTTCCATATTATATTTATTCATCCGCATGTAGTAAAAACGGTTATTTCAATATCACAAACAGACACTCCAATTTTATTTATATGTATGTAGATATAGATGTATATATGTAGATGTATGAATTATATTTTTTGGCTATCTTTTCTGGTGGAATATTAAATGAAAGATGAGTTTTTAACCTTTTAGTTCCCTTTTTTATCTTAGTGGTCTGGTTATAGAGTTTAAGCCATTTTTTCTTCTATAAGCCTTATCAAATTTAGATGATGATGAATGAGTGGAGTTTGTTCCATCGGTTCTTCTCCACCAGCGCCTTGGGAGTGGTGATAAACTTAGCTTAAGTAGAAATATTATTAACATCAATAAAATAGAAATAAAAAAAAAAACTATTACTATATTCTTCATTAATTCTTATGAATGGTCACTCAGCCTAAAAATAACCTGGATAGGATTGCTTAACCTTGTCATATGCTACGATAAAATTAATTCAACTCTTAAAGAGATAAGTGTCCTCATCTAAAACAAACTTGGTTAAACGTCCGCAATTTACCAAATGACGCGTGTAATAATGTGATATTAACCACAAATTGACACAGAACTGCTGTGGGAAACCGTCGGGAGGGTAGCGACGGTGTAATGTCTTTATATGGGAATAGCTGAAGTTTTGTCTCTTTCAGTACCTACGTGTTGCTATCTGATACAATAACAGACAAGTGGCAAGACGTTTGTAGAATAGCACAGAATAGATTGATCAATGTATGGGATTGACATACATTGACGACTGCCATAAGCGACAAAAAACGTGTCAATCCGTGACATTCTGTTCTAAAATACGACGGCCCACTAAGAAATTGTCAATGGGCTGGAATTATTTTGTTTTTAATGGATGTGACTCTCTTTCCTGTGACTTGCCTTAAGCTTGCCATCAAGTGAAGAAAAGTATTGATATGTCGTATATAATAAAATACTCTTAGCTGTTGCCCATGGTTCGGTTCGCGTGGAGTTCTAACCCGTTACAACAACTTCGGGGAGTTGTAGTATATGTGTTCTTCCAGACCATAAGCTAACACTCTTGAGCGTCATTAACTGCAAAACTTCTGAACATCTTCACTCACTCTAACATGTAATAAAATACTAAGTAAGAAGTAGAATATAATACTGGGTCTATGGGGTCCCTCCAAGAGTATATAGGGCCTTAATTCTGCAACTTCAGAAGCCTAAGGCTTATGCTTATACACCCAGTGACAGCTTTTGATCTCTGTCTCTAGACTTTTATTGGAGAGACTTCCATTGGACCTCAAAACCCCAAGATGAAACCTTGCACCAACCTCATCCGTTAACAAGTCGGTACATAAATCAAACATGCTTCATATATCCGTTAATTGTTATAAAAAAGACAAGCAAAAATAGCCAAGGTATAAAATGCAAGAGAATTTAATGCCCGAATATTAATTATTCCTGCAACTGTTGCTGGCAACACAGACGACCCGTCGCTTAGTTTTAATTATGTTGTCATTTACTTACAGCAGTATTCATCTTAATATTATTTTACTTGAATATTTTAATGAAATTTCTCAACTAAGGAAAGGATATTTTACATCAGTTTTACTTCCTGGGAGATATAATAATAATAATAATAATATTTTTATTTGTGAATATGGTTTTTTTTTTTACAGTGTTATTATATAACATGATAATACATGTGATGGCTCAGCATATTCTGCCATTTGTGGCGTACAAATTAGATAGTAAGAATGTCAAATTTAAATTAACCTATTATCAATTACATGCATGTTATTAACAATTTAAATAATATTAATATAATTATATGGATACCTTATTATGTCAAATAATTATTAAAAAAAAAAAGTGTAACGTTACCATTTCATGTCAAAATCATGTCAAAAATTACATCAATTAAAATATTGTCAATAACATTCACACTACAATTAAATTACATTATGTCAAACATCATAAGTTATCATTTAAAAAATCATCTATGTCATAATAACACTTTGAAATCAAGATGTCCTTTAGTTCCTTTCTAAATAAATTAAAACTTAACTCCTTAAATGCATTTGGTACTTTATTATAAATTTTGGGAGCTAGACAAAACATACTCTTCCACATAAGTGCTGTTTTAGCACTCTGTATGCGTAGCCTGTCATTGTCACGTCTGCTACGTTGGACACCATCCGAAAGCCGTGGAAACAAATGAGCGTTTTGCTTGACAAATAAGGCCATTTCCAAAATGTATAAACACGGTAGTGTTAGAATCCCATACCTTATGAAGTACGGTCTACAGCTGTCGGTGAGTTTAAGACCAAACATTGCCCTTATGCATCTCTTCTGAGCTAAAAATGCAGTCTCTCTGTCAGGAGAGCGGCCCCAGAATATTATCCCGTACCTTAATATTGACGCTACCAGGCCATGGTATGCAGTGAGCAATGTATCCGTACTAACTGTTGGGGCTAGTTTGTATAGCGCATATGAGGCACTGCTGATTTTTTTACGTAGTGTTTCGATATGAGCTTTCCAATTAAGTCGTCGATCAATAACAATGCCTAGAAATTTTATTTGTTCACATTCGTCTATTAAATTGTCATTATAATTAATATTTATATTGGATGTCACCTGCCTTTGACTAAAGTGCATAATTTTTGTTTTATTAAAATTAATCCTTAAATTATTATTATTCAGCCATGTAATCATCGAACCCAGAGATCTATTAATTTCCGTTTCGTATTGGTCAACTTCTTTACATTCTATTGCTAATGTACTATCATCGGCAAAAAGTGTCATATGATGGTTTGTTATTTTAGGAAAGTCATTTATATATATTATGAACAGTAAAGGTCCTAATACACTACCTTGGGGCACCCCAAATGATAGATTACGCTCCTTGGATGTGTATATATTTTCAATTTTGGTCTCAGAATCAACTCTTGTAATCATGACTTTTTGTTTTCTATTAGAAATATATGACTCCAGTAGATTCAAGATATTTCCCCTTATACCGTAAGCCTCCAGCTTTGCAAATAAGATTGTGTGATCCACATAATCAAATGCCTGTGTCATATCGCAATATATAGCTGATACTGGATTTCTCGTATCCATATTTTTAATAATTACACTCAAGAAATTATATATGGCCATATTTATAGTCTTACCCTTTCTGAATCCAATTTGTTCGTTGCATAAGATGTTATTCCTTTCAAAGTAGGAATACATATTCTGATAAATAAACTTTTCAAATATTTTGGATATCACTGAGGTAAGAGCTATTGGTCTATAGTTTTGCATTAATTCTTTACTTTCCTTTTTGAACAATGGCTTCACAATTGACATCTTAAGTTTATCTGGGAAGACACCATTAGTTATACATAAGTTAAGGATGTGACTCAAATGACTACATATTAAATCGCCAATGAATTTAATGACTCTTGTCGATATTTCATCACTGCCCACGCTATTAGTATTCCTAAGATTTTTAATAATGTTAAAAATATCCATGGCCACGCTTGGGGGCATAAACATTGAATTATTTGGACAGTTTATGTTGGACGTGACTTTGTTATCTGTTTTTGTTTTTGGCATTATTTTATCTATGAAATAATCATTGAATTTATTTGCAATCACTTCTGGCTGAGTAATGGTTAAATTGTCAATTCTAATTTTATTAATTGTATTTTTAGGTAGATTTAGTTTTGAGTTGTGAATTATTTGCCATGTCATTTTATTTTTGTTTTGAGAATTTTTTAAACGGTTATTATTTTGTGCCCTTTTTGTAAGTCCTATAATTTTCTTGTAGCGCTTTGTATAGTTGACATAATTTAATTTATTAATATTAGTAGGCTTGCATCTAAGCTGCCAAAGTAACTGCCTTTTTTTCCGGCTACAGAGTTTGATACCGCGGGATACCCATTTAGGCCTCTTAATAACCGGTATTTTTAAAAGTCTAAAAGGGAAATATAAATCGTAAAACATTTTGAATTTTTCTATGAATTGATTATATGCTTCGTTAGGGTTATCTAAGTAATATATATCAGAAAAAGATATGTTTTTAAGACATTCGCGAAATCTTACCATATTTTCTTCAGTATAATCCCTTTGTAATACGCACCAGTATTTAATTAAACACTTGTGGGGTACAGGGCATTGTAGCAGCTGAGCAGTGTGATCAGACATTGCGAATTCTATCACTTCCGTTCCACATGATTGTTTAAAATTGTGTGCATAATTATCAATACAAGTTCCGCTTCGCATTCTTGTAATTTGCTTTATAGCTAGACTTAAGTTAAAGCTTTCCAAAAGACATCTTAATTCCAGTACATCACTATTATTTTTTAAGTTGTCAATATTCAGATCACCGGCTATTATTATATTATCATAGTTCTTATTACATATCAAATACAAAGTACGTTCTAATTGTTCGAAAAATGTAGACAAATTATTTTTATCAGGTATTCTATAAATACATATAACTACAATTTTATAATTAATTAACTCTATTGCAAGTTGCTTAATCTCACTCAATTCCCTGAAAAGGTTGCCTGTTCTAACCATTATATATACCCCACCCCTGTTCTTATCAGTACGACTGAAACAGGCCCCAAGACAGTAATTTGGAATGTATAGGTGATCCTCATTCCCTGACATTATAAAGTGTTCAGATATACATAAAACATCAACTGATTTATTCTTTACTTTTATTCTAGACCGATGGCTTTTTTCAGTGGTTTACATTTTTTCTTATGACATAGGAGGCAAACGAACAGACGGATCGCCTGATGGTAAGCGATCACCGCGGCCCATTGACACCTGAAATACCAGGGTTCTAGGTGCATTGCCGGCCTTTAAGGTGGGAGTACGCCCTTTTCTTGAAGGTTTGAAGGTCGTATCGGTCCGGAAATACCGCAGGCGACAGTTCATTCCACAGTTTAGCTGTGCGAGGCAGGAAGTTTCTGGAGAAATGCACAGTTGAGGACTGCCAACCATCCAAGTGCTGAGGATGAAAATGTTGTCGCGTAGGGCGATGGCGGAAAGATGCGGCAGGGATTAAAAGGGACATAAAACGGCAAAATGCCTCGAGATAGCTATCTCGTGGCGCGCATGTTAGCCCTGCAGCAGGACTAATATGCGCGCGTCGTCAACTGTCTCGATTCGAGATGAGATATCATCTCGAGTCTTCTCGATCGAAGTAGCGTCGACATATTTTGTCGCGTCAAACTTTTTAAATTATTGTCTATGTTCATACAATGCCCCGATGTACAGTGATTATTGTAATGGCAAATAAAGCCACCTTTTCACAGTTCGATTTACGGTGATTGACTAAGAGCATTTTCACACTCATCCGATATCCGATATCCGACATCCGATATCGGAGGAAGTCAAATGTATGAGATATGTATCTTTCTTTCACATTGTCCGGCGCGATATCGGTTATCGGAGTTAACACCACTGTTTTGGCCCGATATCGGAACACAGAGACTAAAACAGCGACTGCAAGCAATTTTTGACCATAAGGACTTTTTCTGAGTTACATGTCTTTTCGCTTTATTTGATGACGCTGATCACGAATATAAGAAAAAAACTCGATACCATGTCATGTCAATAAGGTTGAAAATTGCTTGTACTTTTTTCTTCTCTTATTATTTATTTTTATTATCCGATGTCGGTGTTGGCGTCCGACACCGATATCGGATATCGGATCGCCGACATCCGATAGAAGACACCTTGTGCTGTTTTCACATTTATCCGATAAAATAGGCCCAATACGGCCATTTGCTCGAAAGTACATACTAGTTAGGGATGCTAGGGATGAAAAAAAGAGAAAAAATAGTGCAAACAATTTTCGACCTTTGACATGCTATCGAATTTTTTTTCTTATATTCGTGATCAGCGTCATCAATTAACGCGAAAAGACACGTAACAAAGGAAATGTCATTAAGGTCGAAAATTGCTTGCAGTCGCACAACGGTACTAAATTTTGATCCAAAATGAACCGAGCACAAGAAAAGTTTACACGAGATAACTTCTCGTCGACCAAATGAAAGACGAGAGACAAAACATTTTAAATGTCAAAATTCGAGTAAATAAGGTTACAATTTGCAGACACTAAGTAGAGATGATTTCTCGAAGTCGACATCTGACAGATCGCCATGAAATTTGCCATGTTACCAACAGTCGATATCGACATAAAACGGCAAAATGCCTCGAGATAGCTATCTCGTGGCGCGCATGTTAGCCCTGCAGGCCAAAATTTGGTGACATTGACAGCCACCTCTTTGAAATTCATTTAGTTGGTGAACTAACTAACTAGTTGGTAGAGCTGAGGGATGGCTAGTATTATTATAAAGCTGAAGAATTTTTTAATATTGGCAAACAAGAAGAACGTGTCTAATCTGAGAAAGTAGGTACTGGTTGAATAGTTGTCGTGGATGGTTATAAGATAAAATATCATCACGTTACTACTCAAGGGAACGGAGCAGTAATCATTAATGTCAGTTTGTTCTTATTTATATATTACTAGCTTTTGCCCGCGGCTCTGCCCGCGTGGATGTCGGTTATCGCGACCAAATATAGTCTATGTTATTTCTCAAGATCTAACCTACCCCTATACCAAATTTCATCAAAATCGGTTTAGCCGTGAAAGACGGACATACAGACACACACGCACACACTCTTTCCCATCTATACATATAAATAAAACTGGAGTGTATGTTTGTAATATTGAAATAACCGTTTTTTACTACATGCGTATGAATATAATACGGTACATACACCAAAATAACATTTTTTACAATTTTTGTCTGTCTGTCTGTTTGTTCCCGCTAATCTGTGAAATGGTTGGATCGATTTTGACGGGACTTTTATTGACAGGCAGACAGCTGATGTAATAAGGAGTAACTAAGGCTACTTTTATTTTCAGGGTTTGGACGGCTAGTATAAAAAGAAGTGGTTAAAGCAATGCACATTAAAAGAAGAATCTCGCATTGTACTCGTATGTAATGAGAAATAACACAAGCAAAATGAAATACGCATAAAACTGTATGGCATGTGCGTCATAACACCTTTATTCCTTTCCTCTCATTAAAGATAATGCTAATTATTAAATACCACACGTCCAAAGTATGTCCAAACTGATTAGATAAATGTGTCCAAATAATAAATGTCCGTTGATAAAATCTCACACACCTGATTGAAAACTATTAATCCATTTATTTTTATATCTCATTGGCTAGAACAGGTCAACAATAATGCGATTTTTATTTTATTTTGTGTGTATTATTGCGTTAGTCGCGAGTAAGAATGAAGATTATAAAGGGTAAGTGGTATTTAAAGATCAATATTCAAAATAAATAAATATTCTAGGATATAACACAGTGCTATTTAGATTCATAAATAGATATGACTCCGGGGTACTTTGTATTTGTAAGTATAAGTAACCAAGATTACTGGTTTTCTTAATAACCACACCAGCTAAGCCTAAATTGCGTGCTTAGGAGTGAATTCAGGTCGATAGAAAAATTATTCGACCCACGACTTCTCGATCGCATGGCCAGCTTCTTCATCACTAAGCTACCGACGCTAATTGGTTCATTTTTTGTAAGGAAGACTGCTAAAAAGAGCGCATCTCAAAACGATAAAAGTGCATAAACTGTTCTTTTGGACTCCAGCGCGGTATTTCAAGCTACTGCCCAAATCCGTGTGTTGACGGTGAAAGAATACAAGTATCACCACCCATCTCATCAGAAGGGTGTCGTAATTGGCGTCTAACGCAAAAATACGTAGACGATATCGATGCGAGAGGAAAACTTGAAATAATACCCTGGGGTAACCCGTCTGGTCAGCGTGAAAGCAGTAGGCTAGAATCTCCCAACATTAGGAGAGGCCTATGTCCAGTAGGGGACTGACGAGAGATAAAATAATTAATAGATTGCCCAAATCAAAGATACTCGCACCTGCAATCGCAATAGACAGACATACACTAAATATTTACGTTATTGCTGTCTATCACTCATTATAGAATTTGACATGGAATTCCTATAAAGTCAATTGAAAACAGGACAAACCTGCATCAATGCTATTTATATACTTATATAAATGTTGACTATTTCTGCTGCCATTCGCTGATTACTTTGGTATGTAACCATGCTCAACTAAATTACATTTAGATTTTAGCTTGAAGAAAAGGCAATCCTCTTTGCAACTCGACTAAGAAAATTACCTTTCTCCACTACTCAATGCTTTAAAAATCCATTGAGATAAAGTTTAAAAACTGCAATTTCATTTATCTTCTTTCAATAAAAATAAAACCAAGAATTTAAAACGGCTGCAATCTAACATTTTCCCTACATTACTTTCGTTGAGTCGGCAATGGCAAAAAATAGAGTGCATTAGCAGCTTATCGTCTAAGTCGTGAAAATTAATGAGCCGACTTAAAGGGTACAGAGCAAGAGTCAATTGAGAACACAACTGAACAGTTTTGGATAAGAAACTCATAATTTTGTGCCGATGCTTTGAAAAGCAAAAAAGAGATGTAAACACATTGTAAATAGTCTCATCGAAATGAACATGTTCACTAGCAACCTCACCACAGAATAGATAATAGTACTAGCGTACAGAATGGAAGCTCACCCCCTCCCACCGATTTCATTTCCTCTCCCCGCACGTCAAAATCATGGGCGCTTTCATGGGCGCCTAAAACAAAGGTTGTCGCTAGTAAAATGTGTAGTAACGGCATTTCGGGAAGAAGAGTGAAAAGTTCGGCTAGCTTCGGTTTTTAAGGCGTCCTCTCTTTCACACATGACTATAGTGAAATTTAACCCTCAAAAGCATCTTGCTTTTTTGTATAAATAACTAATGAACTACACATAGTAAGAACATTTTATACTTTTTCCACAGTATTTATTATTGAACCTGACCGGTTTCGCCTTATGGTAACTTCAAAAGTTTACATTGATGTTTTTGAAATGTTTCTAATCTTAAAAACTAGAGGTGTTTACGACTAGAAATGTTCATAAACATTGCGAAACTGGTCAGGTTCAATAATAAATACTGTAGAAAAAGTACAAGTGTTCTCAATATGTGTAACAACAAGTTCCACCAAGGGTCATCAATGAACAGTATAAAAAAAAGTAATGAACTGGATGTCAGGTTCGCCCAGTAATAAATTCGTGAAAAATCTTATCAATTATAATAATTTTCATATAGTCCGGGTTTTTTTAGAAAATAACTCTAGAACTAGCATGTTAAGTGACATCATGGTGGACCGATATTGATTATAGGTGTATTATTTTTTTAACATTATAAAGATTAGAACTCAAAAGCATATGATGCAGATTTACATTAGTAAACATTCTAGGGTTAAATAAAAAATGGGCGGTACCTGGCAATGACGGAATCCATGATGGACGACATTAATTGTGATACATTCAAATTGAAAAAAATGCCACACTTCATAGGCGTGAGCTGTCAAAATATTGATTCTGAAATTTTATAAAGTATAGAGTGGTTAAAACCATTTGTTTCTAAAAAATATAAATAGATCTTTCCGTGAACTTTCGTTTAGTATAAATTATAATTGATACTTAAATAAATTAACACTTTTAAATTAAAGTATGCTCAACTGCCATTTTTCTAATTACCTACTCGCCGTTGACAATTCCAAATAAGTATTAGAATAGTTATTACAAAAACCGGGCATAAAATCCGTGTCATTCAGTTGAGGTTCAGAAACCTTGGTACGTAATAAAAAAACTATTTATAAAAAAAATTCTACCTCTTGGCCCTTGGCAATGGAGCATTAATTACTAAGGGATAAATACTAGTAGTTTTGTAAAGAGTTCCAGATCATTATTTGGCATCTGGAGATCAAATCTGGTATCCTCACTTATATTTCTTTTATACGATACGTATCTTTATTTTATAGCTCCCTGGATATTTCACCAATAAATATTGTCAATCCGTTCTCAAAAAAGCCACAACAAACGTCTCCGCCTTTTCTCATGTTTTTTTTTTCCACAACTACCTGTAAGCAATCATGTTATTTCAGCCAAAAATCATCAATATCCGTTCATAAATAACGCGACAGAAAAGGCACCTCTTTTTTCCTCCGATTAAAAAGCTCTAGGCAAAAATGATGTTTTAAATCAAAGAACATGTATGCCATGTTTGGTGACAATCGGTTAAGAAATGTGCCCTATAGACCGAACGGAACGGAGACTATTTATAATTAATGAAAAATTTCACGCGGGCGAAACCGTGAGCAACAGCTAGTTTTTTATAAACACAATCGGTTTTAATTACTCTATAAACATATCAAAGTCGTGTTGTAGTATTGTTTTGTTATTTGTGCCAATTCTGTTGATTGACAGGACCAAAATGTATCGCCATATTCTTTTCTTCCGAAGCGAAGAAAAAGATAGAAATACGTTTTAATGTAAAAATCATTAATATGAATTTTTGTAACAACAGAATTGTCGCCTCCGTCGGATGTGACGTAAATCATGACACTTAGGGATAGAGTGAGAAAAATCACGCTATCTCACTCGAAAATTAGCTCAAATTTCAAATAGTGCCATCCATGACATTTCTAATTTTCTCACACATCAACACTACCGTGCATGTACACGAGCTATGTTTGTAGTAATTACAACGCGATTGTTTCATACATTTTTCCGAGAGCTTCCGAGGTGTGACCTCACTTTTGGTCTTGCACTGCGACCCACAGACCGCGTGCAACAAAAGGAGAACTTTTCAGTTGCATTCGAGGCTTTCGGCTCGAAGCCCGGGATCTGGTTTCCCTTTCTCCACCTTCTTTACGGCTTTTATAGGAGAGTCTGACTTCCCAGCTCTGAGAGCAAAGCCTGCGTTAGAACCTCGTTCATTAAACAGCAAGTGTACTGGCTTGCAAGTCAGTTGGCCCTGTGGATCAATCGGAACCCTAACCCCACTCATCTAAATATAGTTGTACTAGTTTCTTGACCCCACCCGCTAATACATATTTCAATCAATTAACCTATAGCGTAGTCCACTGCTGGACATAGGCCACTTCCAATGTGCGCCATTTCTCCCAATCCTCCTCTTCTGCTAATATGCTAACGAAAGTAAAAATGTGGATTACCTTAATCAGATAATCCATCACCTGTGTGTGCTCAAACAAGTATTTATAATTCATAAGTCATGCTAATTTTATCGATGCATTGTCTTGTATTATATTCTGCTCAAAGAAAATCAATAAATAGGAGTGAGGGTAGAATAATTCGCACTCGGCTCAAAGTGTTCAAAACACTATTAAATGAAATTCCAAAAACACCTCACCGATACCTAGAAAAAAATTTACTCGGGGTCAAAGGTCACAAAACGGGTTGTTTGCTATTTTCTACAAAGCGGTAAATTTTATTATAAAAGTGTTGTATATAAAGTCAATGATCATGTAATTATTTGTAATCTCACAAAAAGCCCGCATAACGGTAATAGGCTCGCTCCCTATTACGTTTGATTGAAAATCTCCTATCCCTTGGAAAATTTGCAAGCGTGATAATATTATGCAAGTAATAGCAATATCTTTCTGAATCAACAGACACAGAATCTATAAGATAACACTGGCATCTGAGCACCAGCGAGAAAGACTCTCCTCTCTGAAGAGCGACGTGATAGACTACTTGAGGATGCCGAGTGTCGAGTATGGAGTGGATGGACTTGCAATAATACCACCTTCTCAATTCAAGTGGTTTGAGGAGCAGCTGACGGAGATAGGAATACCTGTTGAGGTCTATAGTGAAGACCTTTATCAGTAAGTATATAATAATTTAGGCTGTTTTGAAAGTTCAGAAGTTAAATTACTAGCTGAAGCATATGGCTCCACTTGCGTGAATGTCCTTCGTATGATTGTTCTAATTGTTGCCAGCGGCACTGCTCGCGAGGGCGTTGGTTTTTATTTCCTGAGGAATATATCGTCATATACAGTCATATCTCCAGTTCTGCTCAACTGATTAAGATCAGACATGCGAAAGATCTTAAGTCTGACCAAAACCTTCCTGATAAAAAAGTGCACCAAAATCCAACCATTGTGAACAGGCAGACAGGATTTTTTAAAAGGATTTGGGTTTAGAATTAATTTATATGTTGATTGATTGATTTGATTACCTCAAGACTACTACTTACTTGATTAACTCAAGTACGTTTATAGATAAGTCTAATATACATTATGTAAATTTTTCTAGTACATTCTTAAAATCTAGATTGTACTGAACGAGTTTTAATGTGTTTTTTTATTTTGAATTGGTAAGTCTTGAGAACTTGCGTATCTTTGATTGCAGTGTCATTGATATGGACTATCAGTTTGAAAAATGGCCAAATCTAGTCAGTATCACTGATACAGAATATTTAAAAAAAAATGGAGCTTTAGGCATCAGCTAGCTAGCAGATTAATATTACGGGTCTGCTATTGCGTAGCAGTGATTATTATAGGTAATCTAGGACAAATGAATCAATTATGATAACATTTGTTAATACTTAGATATGGGTATCGGGCACAAGGATTGAACATTAGCAATTGGGCATTTGCTATTGAAAAATTATAAATTATAGCAATTCTTAATTAATTTTAACTGTGGGAAAGGGCACAGAGTTACAGGGGTTGTAATAGATAATTTCGATACTGTATCGTTGATTTCAAAATAAAGACTATTGCGGCCTATGTATAGAGAGATACCACAATTGGAATCACTTGTTTATTGATTCATTATTGTTAATGCTACAGCTTATATACTAATATTTACAAGTAATTGAAGAGTGGGGAATTGGTTCTTGGCGTCTTTGGTTTATTGCTGACTGACGATTCTGTTGTTATGGCAGGACGTGATTCTTATTCATTTAATTATTATTTATACAACCATATTTCCTGATAGAAATCACGTCCCGTGTGTACGTGCCATAGTACTCCCCCCTTAAATGAATATTTACATTTTTTACTAAAATTATTGTACTGAAGTGTATATGTGCTGCGGAGTGTGCGATGCTTGTTCTTGAACTTAGCCGTAGAACATTTTTCTGACGTTTGTTATGCTGCGTCGAGTGTTTTCGAATTTGCTGAGTTGCACATACTTTTGTCTGCGTTTGAGGTGGTCGCGTAGCGTTGTTTTTATTTTGTTTGTCTATATTCTGCTTTATACGTTATTTTTGATTTCTTGGCTCGTTGTATGATAACCTAAGAAATCTAGCTCTGTCTTTATGAATTCGCACTTGTTTGTGTTGCTTATCCTGATATGGCCGAAGGGTGTCCTGGGTCGCTGCCGTTAGTGGTATCCCTGTTTGGGCCGTAGATGCTGGCTGGCGAAGACTTGATACTCGATGGGTTTTCGATGATTCAGCGGTCTAAACTCTCTTGTGGAGTGCGCCAGTGCCAGTTATGCAGTTCCATTTTTGCTGGAACCTGCTGCCGCTATTTGCGGAACCGCTGGTCCTAATATGTAGGCCAAGTGCGGTGTTTCAGTGACGTGCAATGCGTCGGGATGAGCCCTTAGTTGCTGCAATTTTTATGCTTCGTGCGTTTCGCAGGATAATAGTGTTTGCAGGAATTTGTATTTGCTTGCGGGTTTCTTGATCTGCTGTGCGCCTTGTAAAACCTTTGTTTGCCCCTGTGTCTACTAAAATTCTATAACCACTGTTAGAGTCGGTAATAGTCAGACGATCCCGTCTCATTTTACGCTAATTTAGTTTCATTTTGCTATGTTGCATTTTTCCATGAGTACGGCTGTTCGCATTTATGCGCTTTTTGTTTTGAATCTTGTGTGGTAGTAACATAGCCGTGTCTCTGACCGTGTTTGTGGGGGCGACCTTGCGTGGAATTTGCTGCGTTGCAAAGGTCGGCGATTATTCATCGTAGCTCGTTTATTTCAATAACCATAGGCGTAGCGAATCTGTCAAAAATTGTGGTATGCGCTCCGCAATTGTAAACGCAGCCACCACTTGACTGTCTCTGGTTTGCTCGTACGTTGCGCCTGGATTTTTGGCAGACGTTCCAGCAATTTGTGGTGCCATGTCGCGGTCGGTTTCAAATTTGTCAGCCTCTTGAAAGTCCCGTGTGTACGTGCCATAAAGACCAAGTATTTTTATTAGTTTTTATTTGAATAAGATTACAATAGTTAGTTAGTTAATAATACCCATAAAACTCATGTGGGTTTATCTTGGATGTGAGTGTATATTCAGGTAACATTGCTAAATTTAAAAATACAGCTTGTTATTTTTGACATCTGCCGAACTGCCACAGCAGTTTGTTGGCAGCTGCATTTCCCGTTGTTCCAACAGTTAGCTAAGTACATAATATTTCTCATATTTATATACAATCTTAATCATCTAGCCTATCATTGGTACCTACGCACAATTTGTGTTAATAAAAATATAATATAGATATTTTTATAGAAATAGATACGATGATTTGTAATAAATATAATCAATTGGTATATGAGAATGGTGTATGCCAAAAAGAGAGCGCTGTGTGCCACAAAGAGAGCTCTGTGTGCCACAAAGAAAGCGCTATGTACCACAAAGAGAGTGCTGTGTGTCACAAAGAGAACCGTTTTACAAGAATGTATAAATTGAGTGGATCACCGGAATGACACACCAAGTATGTAAAGAATATGTAAGTGGGCAGAGCAGCCGGAGAAGAGCTCGCAAAATATAATGGCTGTCCGAGAGCATTCCAAACCGGCAGGATGGAAACGTGGCTAACACTCGTACCATAAGGTACGAGTGTTAGCGACGTCGGAAAAAACTGCATTTCACGCCGGCCAGTTTTAAGATATGTTATGTCTCTTACTCTCCCGGACGTCATACAGTAACGGTAGACGGTAACCGAGAAGTGGATCAAAATGATGTATGATGTAAAAAATAATATTTTATCTGTACAAATACGATGCGCACTGACAAGCGCATTACCGCCAGCCTGTATGGCGTCCGGGACAGTGAGACACATAACATATCTAAAAACTGGCCGATCTAAAATGTGCTTTTTTCCGACGTTGCTAGGTCTCGTGCCATAAGCCTGCCGGTTTCAAATGCTTCACATCCTTAATTTGGTCAGTGTATGTTTTGCGAGCTCTGCCCCGGCTTCCCTGCTCACTTACATGTACCTTACATACTTGGTGTGTCGTTCCGGTCATCCGCTCAATTCATACATTCTTCTTACAGCGTTCTCTTTGTAGGACACGCCGGCATCGACCTCTAGAAAACGTTGCTAGCTCTTATATAATTACATGCAAGGTTTAATGACAGTATAGGTGAATTAGGTACGGAAACAAGCAGATAGAAGCTTCTCTGCTTACCCAGAGGGAGAAAGGCGTTTGTATATATACGTTTGTAATAAAGAAACGAATCTGACAAATGTAGTAAACGTTCTTGAAATGTGCATGTGCAAACCAATGATGTATTACTATTTATTTAAAGGTATTTAACTGAAGCAGAGAAAACTGAAAGCAGTGAAAGATCTTCGAATGATGTATTCAATATAAGGCGATATCACAGATACGATGTTGTAAGTACATTAATATTACGTTCATTTATAATCCTACTAATATCCTGATTTATACTAGTATTATAAATGTGGTATTCCGGAATAATATATTTTTAATTTCTCATACTCGGAAAGTTATGTTTATCTAACCCAAGTACCGGGTGAAATACATTGCTTCCCACCCTAGGGCGGGAATGAACTTTAAAAATAGAATTAAATTTGTTTACGTCGCTAGGTAAAAAATACACAATAGAGAAAAATATCCATTTAAATAAAAGAAGCTGCGGCATTGTAAATATATAAACAGCCAGTGTGAATTAAAAAAACCTACCATTTTTGTTTCTTCTTCTATTAAGCGGGCTGGTACGCGATAGTGCACGGTGTGTTACATTTTTAAAGTTTAAAAGAATCTACATATCTAATTTGGCAGGATACTAACTCTCTCTTTTGCCAGAAATTTCAAGTAGCAGATACTTAAAAATATAGGTACAATGATTTTATGAGGTGGCGAGCAGACAAGAAAATAATAAACTACATTTTTACTTTCCTTTATTCAAAAGGAAAAGTACAGTGGTTAACTCGGGTGAAATGGGTCGCTTTCCACACTTGGTTAACAATTTACTATTTATCCATAAAATAATTTACCGTGATCCCACCTGCTTGAATTACAACAAGATCCAATTGCCTAATATAGGTAAGTTAAATGTGGCTCAGTGGTCAGAGCATTCCTCCTATAAGGGAACGATCATGGGTTCGAGTCCCACCTGGGCATTCACTTTTTCCTATCTTAATCGATTTGAAAAGTTAACATAGTAAATGCTTCAAAATTTCATTCAATTATTTGGGCGGAGTCATAAAAAAAAAACATTGTTTAAAAATGATTGCAACATCATTCATTGTTTCCGATATTTCGTATGAATGTCGGTAGATGCCTCCCACCGTCGCCCTAAGACGGTAGTATAGGAGAATTTGGATAGCTTCAGGTGTGGCCCGGTGGCTCAGTGGTCAGAGCATTCCCCCTGTAAGGGAAATATCGTGGGTTCGAGTCTCACCTGGGCATTCACTTTTTCCTATCTTAATCGATTTACAATTAGCAATTTAATAATGTTAAAACACATACCTACATAACCGATGGGTTTATGTGACGACAGAAGCAATTGATTGCTTCTTCTACCGAGCGAAATACTTGAGTATATGTAGATTTCACCAGCTGGTGCCTGCGGCATAATGTGCTTACCATAACATCAAATAGCAGAACAGAGGCCTTGGTTTTTGAGTAATTTGAAACTTAATTCTTTTTTTTTTCATTTCCAGATCTTAGACTATCTTCGGAGACTATCTGAACAATACAGTACTGGAATTTCGAGAGTAGAATTAGTACAATACGGTGTGACCTATGAGAATAGACCGCTAGTTTATTTAAAAATCAATAATGTTGGAGGTCCAGTTAGAGAAAAACCAGTAATTCTAGTAGAAGCTGCTATTAATCCCAGGCAGTGGATAACTATACCATCTGCACTGCATGTCGTGGAAAGAATTTTGGCAGAAACGAGATTCTTAGAAGGTGCTGATTGGATTGTTCTACCAGTCGTGAACCCTGATGGATATGAATTTACTCATACTAATGTAAGTAGTCCAATACTATGTACTCGCTTTAGGACATAGTATTAGTGCGACACTATCATTCTTTATTTAGCCGCCTTCATGTCGCATTTTGCAGTTTCGAAGTCCGTTCTTCTACTTCTCTTTATTTCTTTGTTTTGACTTATATGATAACGATTGCCAGCGAATTTCACCATTCATAGATATGTTTACCAATCATCTTATTATTTAAGAGATGCTATATTATATTAATAATAATATAAAAAAATAGAAAAAGTTTGAATCGGTCTAGGCGGGGTTTGAACCCGCGATCTTTGGCTTACAGGGGCATGTAAATTGTGTAAGTAACAAAAAAATAATTAGAAAATATAATTAGCGCCTTTATGATAGTTTGGGCGCATAACGTTCAAAGCGCAAAATGGTTAGCACTCGCAAAATGGTAAAAGAGGAAAACGTTAATGGAGCAAAATGGCATTTTAAAACGTTGGTTAATTTTCAGCTTCGCCTCTGGGAAAAATCAAGAAGTATTCAGAGCAACCTAGGCCCAATCTGTCCAGGTGTCAATATCAACCGTAACTTCGACATTGATTGGCAAAGGTTCAACTCCAGTTCCAGCCCTTGTAGTAATCTCTACGCAGGCATCGAATCTTTCTCCGAAGTCGAAGCAAGGATGATTCGGGACATCATCACAGATTACGGCACTAGGATCAAACTTTACATGTCCTTGCAAAACAATGGAGGGTTTATTTCATATCCTTGGGGCTACGAAAGAGCTGCAAGCGGTATGTTTGTTCAACACCATTATCTTGGTCTTGATATGGTTAGGGCGACCACCGAAAACTATAACCTAGGCGTAGCTTCCACGGTTTTTGAAAGAGCATCCGGCACTAGCAGTGATTATGCTAGAGATAAAAATATCGTGTATACTTATAATATAGATATTGTACAAAGAGGTAATACAGTGATAATACCTGAAACAGATATAGCTGCTATTGTTGATGATGTATGGAGAGCCATTGCTGTTGCTGCAAATGAGATGATTAGATTATACAATTGAAATGTTACTTTTTTATTGTTACCTACTCAACGTTAGACTTGTTAGACTTCAAATGGAACATCGATACTGACGTGAACTGACTCACATCTGGAAAGTTTAACAAGAATGTTAACATTTTCAGTTACTAGAATTTTAAATTCTAGTAACTGAAAATGTCGAAGGCGGCTCGGGCGTCGGAGGGCGCAAACCGACCTCCGCCCCCCATGAGCGCGGGCCTGAGGGTGACGGGTGGAGCCGCTCGTCACCCTAACAAAAGCAGGCCACGGCGGCGGCGCGCATCGTAAGACGATGCGCGCCCCCCCCCCATACCGGGGGCGAGTCGGGGACCGCGTGGTCCCCCCTCCCGAGGAGAGCCAGACCGAGAGAAATGGCTCTGGGTCAGCCGGGGTGCGAGGGATATGTCAAAAGACAACCTCACCTCCGGCCTCGCACATCGACCCACAGACGGCGTGCGGTTTAGTCGGTTCGAGTCCGACATAACCTCCCCCTTCGGCTCCGAAGGGGCGGGTATCCGTGAAAAAAATGTAACTGAAAATGTTCAGTCCCTTTTTAGTACTTATTTTTATTATAATACTCATCTGTAGTACTGGATAATCATCTTATCTGTAGTACTGGATAATAAAAACAATAATCATCCGTTTGGCGAAATAATTTTGTTCTTTTTTTTCACCTCGCCTGATGGTAAGCTGAAGGCAAAGTCTCAGGAAAGAGGGTCACCATTACATGCACGTACCATGTTAACAATGGTGGCACTCAGCTTGACGGCCTCATCAGATGCTTTTTCACGCCCGCTTAAAGGATCCGGGACTGTAGGAAGAAGGAAATACGTGAGGTAGCAAGGAGTTCCAGGTCTTAATGGTGCGACAAAAATAGGAGTCACCAAACCACTTGGTTCTTGAAGGAATATTCTGCACCGTATACGGGTGACATCTAAATCCTGCTCCTTAAGTCCTGTGTAGGAAACGATAGGGCGGGACCAATTGGAAGAGCTCATCAGAAGATTCACCTTGGTAGAGACGATAAAATACTGCTAATGAAGCAACATCTCTACGCATCTGCAGAGGCTCAAGGGTGCTTGTGACCTCGAGATTCTCAATAATGCGGACTTCGCGTCATTGCAGTCTGTCGAGAGCATCTAATAAGAACTTTGCGGAGCCATCCTAGAGATGCGTCGTGAAAAATCGTCTCACTCTGTTCAAGACTCCGAGTTTACGCGAGGCTGTTTTGATAATACTCTCGATGTAGTTTTTGTTATTCAGTTTGCAGCGAACATCCATACCGAGGATGGTGAGGTTGTCCTGCAGTGGCAGTGGCGTGCTCTGAAGAGTGGGAACGGGAAGGAAAGATGATACCTTTGCTGTGAACGCACATGCCCGTGTCTTCTTGGCATTGAATTCGAACAGGTTCTCAGAGCCCCATTGGGAAATGTTGTTCGAGATCCGATCAAGCTCAGTGACTAGAAGCTGCCTTTTAACCGCGATATCAGACTACTTATCCGCAGGACGTCCATGATAATTCCCGTGCAAGGTGCTATCGTCTGCATAGCAATGAATGCTGCCGGTATACAGTATGTCATTGATAGGCAAAAGAAAGAGAGTAGAGGAAAGGACGGACCCCTGCGGCACGCCAGCATTTACCTGCAAGAACTCCGAGGCTCGTCCATCACAAAGGACGCGAATACAGCGATCCCGCAAGAAGCTAGCAACCCAGTTGCATAGTCTAGGGGGCAGACCGAAGGCTTGTAGCTTGGAAAGAAGCGATTTGTGCCAAACTCTTTCGAAAGTTTTGGCGATGTCAAGGCCAATTACCAGTGACTTGCCGTGCTTGTCCATAGCCTCACCCCAAAGATGGGTAACATACGCCAGAAGATCACCCGTTGACCGTTTCGGCCTGAAGCCATATTACCGGTCATTAATTAGGGAGTGATCTTCAAGGTGACGCATAAGCTGTTTGTTTATTATGTGCTCGAACACCTTGTACAGCACTGAGGTGACGGCTATAGGTCGATAGTTAGTTGGGTTTGAGCGATCCCCTTTCTTAGGGCTCGGCTGTACATTCGCCTCCTTCCAGTCGCAGTCCTTCGCAGTCCTTCCTCCTTCCTGTAGGAAAGCTGGTACAGCCGCGTAAGCATTGGAGACAACTCCGCTGCACATTTTTGCAGAACCATTGGGGGAATACCATCCGGACCACTGGCTATCCGGACATCGAGTGACTACAGCACTGCACGGACATAGCGTTGCCTGATGCCGAATATCAGGCATTTCATCGTCACTGATCGGCAGTGTCGGTGGCTGCATGCCACAATCATTGATTCGGTAGTTGGCCGCAAAGATATTAACCAGCAAATTTGCTTTCTCTTGCGACTCATGGCCAGGGATCCATCGGGGTTGCGCAGCAGGGGCAGCGAAGGCTGGCAGAAGTTGGCTTGCACGGCTTTGGTCAATCCCCAGGAGCCACGGCTGCCCGTGGGATGCGCTATTAGCTCCTGACCAAGCCGCGCTATGTGCTGGGCATCCGCTCTGACATAAGCCCTCTTGCAGACCTTTGTGGCTCTGTTGTTCGCCGCCTTGAAGTGGCCCACGTCGGGAGCGCACGTAGCGCGCACCCTCGCTCAAGCGCGGTACGCAGACTGTTTATGATTAACAGCCTCCGCGCACTCGCGCCCGAATCATGGGGGGCGTTCTGCGGGCACCGGCGACATCAGTGTAGGGGATATAATGCGGCGACAACAGTGGTGCCCTCAGATGGGTTCTTTCCTTCAAAGCAGCGTTCAACCGAGGGGATGGACGCAAAATAGTCACGCAGTCCATCCCAGTCCAGTAGCGGAGCCAACCAGATCTCATGGTGGGCGTTAAAATCCCCCAAAAATATCAGCTCAGTATTCGGAAACCGCTCCTGCGCATCATCTGCCGCCTGACTCAGGTATTCGAAGAGTCTGACTTGTAGAACCATCTTCTATGTGTACCCAAAGGGTAGAGAAGGCTGGGTCCTCTAGCCAGCGTAAACGGCGACAACAAACATCCACCCTAACAAACATGCACACACGGGTAGAGCAAGTAGGTCGTGTCGTCAGGGCGGCGTATTTATGTCTCCGTTAGAAATAGCAGTGCTGGTTTTACCGTCTCCAGGTGTTGGTGGACGACGTTGGGGTTTTTATGGAGCCCACAGATGTTTGTGGATTCCACCTCAAATAACGAGCCCGTGGGAGAGTGTCTTACCGCTGTATAGCCCAGCGTTCTATTTTGTGCTGCCATAAGGAGGAGGTAAGGGAAGGCGTGAAAAAAGGAGACTGTCGTCGCAGCTTGGTTTTTCTTTGAATGTGAGGTATGGCGAGAGTCGACTCGCTGAACGGAAGCTCGTACCCTCCGAGTATGGTCGCCGAGCTCCCTCCGGTCACCAACCGGCACGACGAGCCATTTCGGGATTATGCATGACCTGGTGGAGCAGCCTACCAGGGAGGTTAGTCCCGGTTGGGCCCCTGTACTATGCTGCGGGCGACCAGCGGCACCACTGTTTCTACAGGTCGCCCTGTTCGACGCGTCGCCCCGACTCCCCACTAGACTATGCCAAGACCCACCGGTCCCGCTAGTACTATGATCACAATCCCCCTGCCCGACTATGCACTTGCTGACACCTGAACGCAACCCAACCAAGATTGGATTACTATGGAGGGTTTTTCGCAATAGTGCACGGTGGTACCCACCCGGTCGAATTTGTGACAGATTTATGTCATCAAATTTCTACCACCCTCCTCTCAATTAGGTCATCCATATAAATAAGACTTATATTTCACAGGCAATATAAGGATAAAAACATAATTATTGTTATGGATACAGGAAAACAATGTATTTAATCTTTAAGGAAATTTCGTACTCTTATTCACTCTACCTTTAGGTAGATTCAGTAATCAGTAAACATAATGAAAAAAAAAAAATTTTAATTTTAATACCTGGTCGACCATAGTACTTTTAAATAAACATGTCACATTCAAATGTGTGTACAGATATTAGTGAAAATCCTAACACCTGTACCTTCCTTAGCATTAACAGCAAAAAATCAACAGTAGATAATAATAACAATTTTCTATTATAAAATAACTTACATAGAATCAAAAGTCTTTTACAAAATAGTTAGTACGAAAACATAATTTTATTGTTAAGCGTTTATAATGTGATTGTAACAAAACAAAAGATATGGTGTAGTTTTCGGATAAACTAGATACAAGGTGTATTAAAAACGAAAAGAATGATGGGAATAACAATGTTTTATTTTTATTTAATTTCATTTATATGTAATATGAAAAATGTCTGTTACAATATTAAACTAATTAAAATTTATGTTATTACAATAGACCGTGCTCGTCCTTAAAATAAAGGTGCGTCCAGACCTGTACCCGGTGCGAAAGTGCCCATCACGCTAGCTGCGTTGCCTCTTTAAACGGGGATGGCCAGCCTCTGCACCAGGTACGATCCGGCGCGGGAGTCACCTGACTTCTCCCTGATACTACTACGAGTAATAATAAATTCATTTTATTTTATTTTATTTTCCAGTTGTAAAAAATATTCACAAGCTCATAGATAATTATCTGTTTTTAATACACCTTCCTCCACCTCTAGTTTACCCGAAAAAATGAGATTGAATTGTTATCATAGTCATATCATATCATACTTTCATTTTAACTTGTCTTTGCATTATGACGCACTTCCCACACCCAATTCAGTGTATGGTTTAGCAATTTTAATATTTAAACCACTTTTATTTCTTAACATTAGGTTCACTATAAGTAGGGTAGACACAATAACCACCTATCTTGTTAGAATAATGAGGCCCATCAGTGACATTAGTGTATGTGTCTGTATGAGCCGTTTCTTTTTTATCTAGTGGTTCGCTGTACACTGTATTATCGAATTTATTGTTTGAAGAAGCTATGTTAGAATTTTCTATGCATGTTCTATTAATACGCTTCACTGGGTTAGCATACTGAGTATTTGATTCAGAGTCATCATTTTTGTCAGATCTGTTTTGATTATTGTGTTTTCTATCAACACTTTTCCGGTCTGGATATGTATACCGAACGTTGATTGATTCGTAGCTAGCGACTTCTGCCTTGGCTTTGATTTTATCTATTGGGCTAGCATAAAGAGTTTTTGATTCAGAGTCATTAGTTTTGTGAGAATTTTCTAGATTAGAATGAACAGATTTACTATTATTTCCTTTATCAATACTTTTCTGGTCTAGAGTGTTCTCTGATTGATGGTCCCCGAATCCTGCGTCTGCTTTGATTTTGTCAGTGATACTTGAGTTTGCGTAAGCGTGTAGCTTGTTTTTACTTTTTCTTTGACTTTTTGGTATAACTTTAGAGTAAAAACCAGTGTATATTGTATTCTCACACATCACACCCTCAGAAACAGGGCCATCGGGAACTGCGTAGTCGTATACCAACTGCTCAGGATTGGGTGGAATTACAGGGTTTACCACACAGTAATCATATTCATTTTGAGGTTCTCTCTGAAATAACAAATAAAATATAGTAGCTTATTAAAAGCGTGGAGTTAAACAATTAATTTTAAATGTTTTTTTGGAGAGTGCTACTCCTTCATTTCCTTATTTTTCTTCCGATTTCTGTGTTTATTTTATTTACAAATCCAAAAAATTAATTGTGAAGCTATATAAAATAGCCCACTGGCTTCATCCGAGGCATGTCTTGGAACCCCGTATCTCCCTTTAAACCCAAGTTTTATTAAATAATGTATAGAAATCGGCCAGATTTGTTGAGATTTATGTTACTGTTTCGCGATCACTACTATTAGTGATGATAAATCCTATAACCTTCCTCGATAAACGGACTGTTCAATACCAGTAACTCCTGAAATTATCGAGTTCAACTAAACAAACAAACATAAAAGCAAACAAGATCTTCAACTTTTTAATAATAGGGGTTAAAGTATGAAATTGCCGTTTCATTGTAATAGGTACTTCGAATTGACATAGAACCTTCATAGTTTGAGATTTTTGAATGAAACTTTTTCCACATGGTACCTATGTATTTCTTCATTTAAAAATGTGCAACATTCGATTATCGACTTTCAGTTGTTTTTTTTATTCAGCTTAGACAAGAAAGATGGATACTTCGAAAATTCGAGTGATTTTTGAATACGAGTTCCGACGCGGAACTAACGTGGCAGAAACAGCTCGCAATATCAATGTTGCGTTTGGAGAGGGGACTGCTAATGAACGCACCGTGCGATTTTGGTTTAAACGCTTTCGTGATGGAAACTTTGATTTGAAGAACGAACCACGAGGAAGGCCGTCCACACAGGTGAATAACAATGAATTGAAAGACATGGTGGAAGCCGATCCGAGCCAAACTACCCAGGAATTAGCTGCATGGTTTAACGTTACCTTACCAACAATATTGACTCATTTGCGTCAAATCAATAAAATAAAAAAATGTGAAAAATGGGTACCTCATGATTTGACTGATCTGCAGAAAGAAATGCGTGTTGAAACTTGTGTTGCCTTGTTGAATCGATACAGAAATGAAGGAATATTGGATCGAATTGTGACATGTGATGAAAAGTGGATTCTTTACGATAACCGTAAGCGAAAAATGCAATGGCTGACCCCAGGTGAAACGCCACAACAGTGTCCTAAAGCAAAGCTTACCAATAAAAAGGTAATGGTAACTGTTTGGTGGTCTCAGCATGGTGTTATTCACTATAGCTTTCTACGATCTGGTCAAGCAATAACGGCAGATGTCTACTGTGCCGAACTCCGAACAATGATAGCAAAACTAGCAGTGAAACAGCCCCGACTCATGAATCGATCTTCACCATTATTGCTCCATGATAACGCGAGACCTCATACAGCACGAGAAACCGTTTTAACTCTACAGGAACTGCAATTAGAAACTATCCGTCACCCTCCGTATTCGCCAGACCTTGCTCCAACAGACTACCATTTTTTTCGTGATTTGGACAATTTTCTATGTGATAAAAAGTTTTCTTCTCAGGAGGCAGTACAAGATGCTTTCACACAGTTTGTCGAATCTAGATCACCAGAGTTCTATCGCAAAGGCATAAATGACCTTCCTACTAGATGGCAGCAATGTATAGATAATAATGGTAACTATTTTGATTAAATAAATACGTTAAATTAAAAAAAAAACGAATTTCAATTTGTCAGTACAAATCGGCAATTTCATACTTTAACCCCTAATATAAGTATAGATATCAAAAGCCTTACGCGGAAGAACCACGTGTGTTGGTTCAGTTTCTTCCTCTTATATAAAACCGTTAAGACACAGAAAAATACTGCTAATATCGGCACAGCCACCGCTGCTGCGATCCATTTGTTGTTCGCTGGAATTAAAAAGTGATACATTAGTTAATCGCATGTCTGTTACATTCATTTACGTGTTTGGTTCAAGTTAATGATTAGATATTTCTAAATTAAAAGCAAGAAATAGAGTACTATACTGTCGTATCCTCAACCTACATCTCTTACAGACAAAGGTGTTTTGCCACGGCTCACAGTTTTGTATGTATTAATGTGTTGTTACATTCATTTAGATGGAAATGCTAAAGCAAGTCCGCGATGAATTTTGGTTTTTACAAGCAAGTAATAGGGAACTTACTGATTCCAGCATGTGAGGGTTTCTCAGTCGAAGATATGGTCGTTCCTTCAGAGTACGTAGTTGCCTCATGTGTTGTCCCCGTGTCATCTTGAAATGAGAACGAAATACGGTACAATATACTTTGATGTCGTTATAATATTCATTTGTTACAAAAGGTAGCTTAATTTAATCAATAATGTTTTTCTAAATAATATGCCATGAAAAATGGATTGGTCAAAAATATTGGAAAATGACTAAGGAAAACGTCAAAAGTATTTTTAATACCATTATTTTTGTAATTAATGTATTATGATAGTTTACTTGTTAACCAGTACGGCGTACCTGTAGATCTTGTGCTCTCGTTAATCCTGATACCCTTGCAGTGGGTTTAGTTTCGTTAGGCTACATTTGTTCTAGGGAACTAACAACTTAAGACTTGAGGGTTAAGGAAGACTTGACAATCTGTTATTTTAGCATATTACTCGTATTTATACATGTTTATTTGTTTAAGCCAATAATAATTTGCTGCAAAAATATCTTGATAGCAAAAAAATAATTTACCACTATTTTTATCAGATAATCTTCAAATTAAAAGGAATGATAAAAATCTAATAATCTAAAATAGGGCAACATTTGTGTCGTCCAAGGGTAATTCGAAAACCATACGGGCCTCGGGGTTGAGATCTGTAGAGAGGGTCTAATATTGGAGTCAAAAGACTTCACAGCTGGTATGACATGGACAAAAGGTATTTCACCATGGAATCAGGATTTGTTGGTTAATTATGCTGCCACTTAGATCTAGATGGAGATGGAAAGTACTTCCATAACAATTGTCATTATATTAGAGCGCCTTCAAATTAGAGGCTTAAGGAAGCGCTGCAGTAGCGCGTTATGGCGCCACTTCTAATATTCATATAACTTCAAGAAGCTCCACTCAGCGCCACTAGCGTATGGTAGGGGAGACGTAGAAGGAATTTCAGGATTTACTCGGTTAAGAACGTAGGTTCAAATTATAAGATACCCCAGGAAGGTACCGGAACAACCAGAGAATCCTCTCATCTTTCTGTTTACAGAAGGGGGCGGTCCTACGTATCTCAGTGGGACGAATCTGTATAGAGAGGTGGCGACGGTTCTCGTCAAACGTCACCCCGAAACCTTTCTCGATGGGGCGAAAAGAGGACAGCAGACTGCCGTTTTGCTACTCTGAATGTAGGAGGATCTGTGAGTGAATAGCTGGATGATGTATACGAGATGATAAAAGAAGATGAGCGTGTGTGAGTGAGACTGCTTAATTTCAGAATTTTGGTTCACCGGAATATGGTCAGGTGTACAGTCAGCATCATTAAAATGTCGCTAACAAAAGTACTCAAAATAATCCAAATACCAAAATACCAATTTTATATTGGTTATTACAGTACTCAAATAGTTGTAAGTATGTAGAGTGGTCCAACTAACTTAACAATCGGTCTTCCAAAATTATGTAAGTTAGTAGAGTATTCATACTCATATACACAATCACGGCGGTTGATGGTATCCAGACAAGTATAATTTCAAAAAATCTAGACATTGTCATTTCATCGCATTTTGTATCCCTATTTTACTTGTAAAGCCATCCCTTTCACACAATGGCGGGATGATAAGGGATGGGTATATGAGTAAAAAAAAGATACAAAATGTATTAATTGATAATCTCTTTTGTATTTTTTTAAAGTTGACAGTTACATAAGCCATGAACTATCAACTTGCATTAGTAAGAAAAGTATGAATGTCTAGATTTTTTGAAATTATACTTGTCTGGATACCATCGACCGGCGTGATTGTGAATATAAGTATGAATACTCTACTAACTTACATAATACTGGAAGACCGATTGTTAAGACAGTTGGACCCTTCTGGATACTTACGACTATTTGAGTACTGTAATAACCAATATAAAATTGGGATTTTGGTATTTGGATTATTTTGAGTACTTTTGTTAGTGACATTTTAATGATGCTGACTGTACCTGCCATCTGACCTCCACAACCGATTTTCGATATCGAATTACAATAAGAATTACAAACGGGATATTTACCATGTTTATTATTTTCTTTGAGAATCCGATATTTCGGCACTGTTACAAGTGCCATGATCACGGATGTACTAAAGTTCTGCAAGCTAGTTGTTACTCGGCAAACCGTATCGGTCTACCCTCTTCCTCACTCGTTTCTGACGCGCATCACCACTACCACTGTCCGCGTTCTCACTCAGTGGTAGTAGAAAATAATAAACATGGTAAATATCCCGTTTGTAATTCTAATTGTAATGTAAATGACCATGTCAATCTAAAATCATTTCGATATCGAAGTTCTGTAATTAGACTAATTGGACTTTTTAGGGCTCCAACTACCTGTAAGAACTGCTATAGATGTTTGTAAGGCAACCGGGACCGACTTAACATGCTCTTTGAGGCACGGAAATACCCAAACCAAAGCAAATAGACATTAGCGATAATAGACAGCATTGAGCGGGAGTTTACATTTCCTGCGGAGCTGTCTTTTCTTATTATCATCTAAGCTTTGCAACTTGCTGTATGTCGCTCGAGTAAATCTGAATTAAGAAACGTCATAACGCACGATTTCACGCTTTTAATTTGAAGGCGCCCTTAGAAGCATATATTAGAGAATAATAGATAGCTTACCAATATAAACTTTTTTAGTTGTAGATGTGGTCTTTGCTTCATGGTGCGTAGTTGCAACACTAGTTGACGAGACGGTCGATTTACTGCTCTCAGCGTCACTATCTTGAATTAATCAATCAATTAGCCTATCACAGTCCACTGCTGGACATAGGCGTCTCCTAACTGGCCTACTGTTTCCACGCTGGTTAGACGGATTGGTGCAGGATTTTTTAAGCAAGTGTTCTCCACTATCGACCACGTCATCACTTACTAATAGGTCAGAAAGAGCTCAAAGGCATGCCTATTGTTCTTAAAAATAGGGATATAGTTAAAGTTAAGTACTATAAAGAAGTAAATGATATTGTAAACAAACTCAGAGCCATTGCGTCAGTGACGTAGCACTAGTGCATTCGATTGAATGAAGGAGACGCGGGATTTATTAGCGCTCAGTGCAAATATTTGTGCAAATATCCATGAATATGGCTATTTGGCGTGCCTCAAAGAGCGCGTTAAGCCGTCGGTCCTGGTTGCCATACGAACATCTATGGTAGTCGTTACCGGTCGTTGGAGCCGAAAAAAAGTCTGACTAGTCTTATTATCATCTAAAAACAGAAGTTAAATATCACCAAGTGGTTGTAGAGGTCAACTGTTTCTTTGCAGAATTTTACGATCTGTCCCACCTTCAGATCCTCGAGGTTTTGTGCTTCTAGAGTGTCCGTCTCCATGTTTTCCCATCTTATTATTGAGTACATGGGGCATTTGGCCAGCAGATGGAGGCTGGTCTCTTCTTCCTCCATGCACTCTGGGGATTTGAGGTCGGTTTCACCCCTATAAGTGTCAGGTGCCTATTCATTCTGCAATGTCCCATTATCACTTCTCCGGCTAGCCTCATGTTTCTCCTGGATAGTTTCAGCACAACACACAACTTGTTTTCTTTTATGAAGATCTTGGACTATCTCATGATGACTGGCGAGGAATTCCATCTCCGATTGGTTTCTGCCACTATGCTTCGGTTGGTGACTCCCTTTGTGATTTTGTGGGCAATAGGTAGACTAGGCTTAGTGCCCACCTGATTTTCATCAGCTCCTTTTCTGGCCAGTTCATCCGCCGTTTCATTGCCCGTATTGCCTTCATGTCCCAGCACACAGCACCACTTAGAATTAAACTAACTTACTTGAAACTGTATAGAAGTACAATTATGGACTTACCAGTTGTGGCTGTAGTCGTTATAGTAGTAGGATGCGTTATCTTTGTGGGTTCAGGCCCTGCCAAATGATACTGGTCAATACCATACAAAATCTGACAGGCGATTCATATATTTTGAGAATACGATATTATGAGAGTCTGATGTTTTGTGAACATAATATATTTCTACTTATTCTCATGATGAAAACCTCTTTTTTTCAATGACCCTTAGTTTTCTTGGGGTAAGGTCAAGTTTATTACTGCTATTGTACATATAACAACGTATGACCATAAAAAACTGACCGCGACTGCCAGTAAACGAGTGCAATTTCTTCCCCATTTGCATTGCACTCGTTTTCTCGTCAGTCGCGGTCCTAGAAAACTATATTAGGAGTTGGGGGTTCGAAAGATCTTATGTGCCAAAATGCAAGCTCTGGGTGCAACTCGAAATGGTGCGCGAATGATGATGATGATGGATTATATTATTATAATATTGTTTTTGTTCTATAATTTAGAAAACGGAAACTAACGCGATCATGGTATAGGTTTCGACCAGGTTACACCGGCCGTGGTCACAGGCTGACTGGCTCAGCGGTGGACGCCCGCCGTCTTCGAATCCGTGAGGTAGTAGGTTCTTCATCTACCCGCACATTTTCAATATTTTCTGTTCGCCATGTACCGTCACATACCACACTGACAGTGTCCCTATTACGTAAGCAAACTGTCCGGTGTCTATCCGACTGCGTAGAAAAGCGAGGTTGCATGTTTTTCATCACTGGATTCCATGTTGCAGATAATTTAAAACCATCTTCCCGATTGAAATTTTTATGTTTTTTGATTTCAATCGCTTCACGTACAGCTCTTGAGTAAAAGTGACGTTCCTTGGAGAGGACTTGCGTATGGTGAAATTCAATCCAGTGATTGGTGCCTGCTTCTAGCAGGTGCTCTGCAATCGCCGATTTGCTCGTCTGGCGATTCTTTACAGCTGCGATGTGTTCTTTGACCCGTTCAGCAATAGTCCGCTTCGTTTGGCCTATATAGGAACTACCACAGCTGCAATCTATCTTATAGACACCTGGACATTGTAACGGTAAGACATCCTTCGGTGTGCCCACGATGTTGTTTACCCGTATTCCTGGGGTGTAAACTGTCGGGATGGAGTATGTTTTTAACACTGAGCCGACTTTGTCCGTTACTCCCTTGACATAGGGCACACGGATTCGAAGACGGCGGGCGTCCACCGCTGAGCCAGTCAGCCTGTGACCACGGCCGGTGTAACCTGGTCGAAACTTCAGGCAATCAAAGGTATGTAAGTACCTATACCATGATCGCGTTAATTCCCGTTTTCTAAATTATATATCATGGAACGCGAGAGTTTAAAAGTTAGCTGTTTCTGTTCTTACCTGATGGGTTGAAAATTTTGTTAATTTCAACTTTTTTTATACTATTGCCTTCAGTTTTTGCTAGGCAAGTCAGATTTGTTGCATTTTCTAAAATTAAATATCAAACATTTAAAACATACTTACACACATACATTCATATAATCACGCCTTTATCCCCGTATTCGGTCCCACGTAATAGGGGGTGAGCCTATTGCCGTATTCCGGGCACTATTTTTGACTCGAGCCACGCATATGAGGCTGAGTCTGGGCTGTACATATCTGTCTGATGTTAAAGTTAATCAGCCCTATCCCTTAGTCGCCTTGTACGACACCACATGGGAACAGAAGGGGTGGCCCAAATTCTACTCTGCCGGGAACCACGCGCATTTGAAACGATGAACGTAATAACAAATAATTCGATTATTATAAATAGTTTTATATTAAGATCTTACCAATATAATAATGATGACATTGTTGGCTGATCTGCGTGTTTCCGTGCCCCGGAGAGCACGTTAAGCCGGTGGTTGTGATACGAACATCTATGGTTATCGTTATGGATAGTTGGAGTCTCAAAGGTCCGACTAGTCTAACTACAGAACTTCGATATCGCCAATCGGTTGTGGAAGTCAGATGGTAGTCTCTTTGCGGAAAACATCGAAGTCCAGCCGCATCACAGTTAGATTGGATAGTCGACCTCAACTAAATAGCCAGAGCGCACTGGAGAGTTTTTGTGCTGTCAGTGGCAAGAACAAAGGCTATTCCTGCTTTTTCTTCTACGCTGACGGCACAGAAACTCTCTGTGTTTACAGGGTCGGCAGCACGAGTGTGACTCCCCTGGTGTTGCACAGTCCCCTGGTAACCACTTTCCATCAGGTGGGCCGTGTGCTTGTCTGCCACCTCAGTGATATAAAAAAGATATAAAAAGATAAGAAAAAGGCTTAGAGAATGATGATTACTGGCTACCATCAAGTGCGTTGTTGTGTACATTATGACTTACCTTTTTTGCGACAATAATCGCAAGATAATTTTAGGACGGCACGCTTATATTCATCTGGATACTCTCTGTTTGAGATTATATTGTATAATTTTTCTACATATTTATTTATTGAATTGATAAATTCAGGTGATTTATTTAGTCTCCGCAATCTATAATCTGTAATGTAAATAAATTACACGTTTATCGTATAATAGAATAGCAACGCCTGCCCGCGGTTTTACTCGCATGGACGTCTGATACCGTTCGTTCATGACGATATACCTGTAGCCGATGATACACAAATAAGAGCGTTTGACATGTGTATCTCCCTTTTACATTGTCCGGCCCGATATCGGTTATCGGAGCCAACACCACTGTTTTAGGGTGATATCGGATCTCAAAGAGACTAAAACAGCGATTGAAAGTAATTTTCGACCTTAATGACATTTTCTTAGATACTTGTCTTTTCGCGTTAATTAATGACGCTGATCACGAATATAAGAAAAAAACTCGAAACCATTTCATGTCAATAAAGTCGAAAATTGCTTGCACTTTTTCTTTTTTTTCATCTCTAGCACCCCTTTTTTTTTTTTTTTTTTTTTTTACGTGCGGGAAATCCCCACGGATACCCGCTCCTCCGGAGCCGGAGGGGTGGGTTATGTCGGACTCGAACCGACTAAACCGCACGCCGTCTGTGGGTCGTGGTGCTAGGCCGAAGGTGAGGTTGCCTTGCGGCATATCCCTCGCACCCCGGCTGACCCAGGGCCATCCCTTTCGGTCTGGCCCTCCTCGGGAGGTGGGGACCACGCCGTCCCCGACTCAACCCCGGTGTGGGGAGGCGCGCATCGTCCTACGATGCGCGCCGCCGCCGTGGCCTGCTTCTGCTAGGGTGACGGGTGGCTCCACCCGTCACCCTCAGGCCCGCGCTCATGGGGGGCGGAGGTCTGTAAGCGCCCTCCGACGCCCGAGCCGCCTTCGGGCGCGAGCAGCGATGTCAGCGAGTCTTTCTCGCTCACCGCGCCGCGCCCGCTCTGCTGTCTCCTTCGCGAGCATGACCTGCTCGCAGAAAGAGGCGCTGGCCGCCCACGCATCCGCGCAGCGGACCATCGCCGCGAGCAGGGTGGAGAGCGTGAGCACTCTCACCCCCAGGGCCTGCACAAGCTCCCGCCTCGGCGTCTCAAACGCCGGACACTCGGTGAGCGTGTGCAGCCCCGAGTCCCTCTAGCACCCCTAACTAGTCTTTATTTTCAAGCAAATGGCCATATGAGGCCGATTTTATCGGATAAATGTGCAAAATGCACACGATGTCGGCTATCGGATGTCGGCAATCGGCGTCCGACACCGATATCGGATATCGGATGAATGTGAAAACGTAGTCTATCGGTAAGAGAATTTTCAAAATCGGTTCTGTAAATCTAGATCTACTGAACCGATTTTGAACGTTCGTGAGCTTCTGACTGTGTAGGGGATAATCTATGGAGAATATAATGATTTGGTATAGATGAAGGCTGAAAGATAATGCGGTTCCTTGGTCTTGCAGAGCCAGAGAGAGAGGTAGGTAGCTTCCAAATAAATTAATATTAACTAGTCACCTACCAGGGGCCCAATGGGCTTCCATAGATTAATCTACAACTTTTACTCTTAATAATTGCCATCATTTTGAAAATTGCCCATAAGGAAGTTATGGGTCAATTTAATCAATATGCAGTCGGCCCAAGACGGCTGTATACGAGGATTTCGAATGTCTAAGACGTATCGTAGTAGTTCAGTTGGCCAGAAGATTACTCCTGTAATAGACAGGTCACATTTCAATCTAAAGTGATATTATTGTATCATTATCATGTCAGCCGCATACAGTCCACTGCTGAACATAGGCCGCTCCTAACGCGACTTCCAGAACGATCGATCTAAAGCAGCCCGCATCCAGCACTTCCTGGCGACCTCGATGAGGTCGTCCTACCACCTGGCCGTTGGGCGTCCTACACCACCACCATTATTGTATAATCTAGTTTAAATTAGTATTAGTCTTACCAGTTGGGTTACCACCATATATTACATCACAGTTGTCATCTGAACCCCTGCACCACACGGTTATCTTAGTATCTTCCTTGAAATCTATTGGAGTTTGTTGTGATTGTTCTGTACTTCGTACAATGTAGTGATTCACAAACTGTAGAGGCTCATCTGTAATTTCATAAGCTTTTTATTAACTTGCTCTGTATGTAGGTAATTTATTTGGGGCAAATCTTTCAACTCGTTTTTGAAGCCGATATCCTGAACCGAATTTAATGAAATTTTGCATACATACACAGTTATTTTGAATGATAATGCATCAATATGGGTAACTGGTCTGATGATGGAGCAGGAAGATGGCCATAGCAACTCTTAAACAAAATAAGATAAACTTATCGAGATTGGCCTCTTTGGTTTTGTCTTAAGAAACCCTCTGGTATTACATGGTATTCAGGGTCTGAAGATGGCCATAGTAGCACCCAAATTAAACAACATAAAACTTTCGAGTTTGGGTTCATATGTTTTGTCTTAACAAACTCTTTAGTATTATATGGTATTCAGGGTCTGAAGATGGAGTTACAAAGTGGCCATAGGAACTCCTAAACTAAACAAGATAAACCAATCGAGTTTGGACTTATTTGTTATGTCTCAATAAACTCTCTGGTATTCAGTCAGGGTCTGGTATTCAGGCTCATAACATGGTATTCACGGTCTTAAGAATGAGTCAGAAATTGGCCATATAAATTGCTAAACTAAACAAGATAAACATATCAAGTTTGGGTTCATTTGTTTTGTCTTAAAAATCTCTCTGGTTTTACGTGGTATTTAAGGTCTAAAGATGCAGTCGGCAGGTGGCCATCTAACTTTTAAACTCTCGCGTTCCATGATATATAATTTAGAAAACGGGAATTAACGCGATCATGGTCAAGAACGCAATCAAAGATATGTAAGTACCTATACCACGATTTATGTTTTCAAAATTATAAAACCTATCTAGTTTGGGCTCATTTGCTTTGTCTGAACAAACTGCTTAGAATTACATCGTGCTTCAGACTCTAAAGATAGAGACAGTAGGTGCTCATGGGAATTACTTTAATAAAAGACCTTTTAAAAGCAAGCTTTCCTTTTTATGATGTGTACTAAAATGAAAATAATAATTTTATGCAAGCGTTGTACTGATTTCAAAAGCTGTAGCGTAAATAGAAAACAAAGAAAGAACTTCCGCGTCACAAGCACAACCCAGCACAACCCTTGCATAATATTAATATTTTCGTTTTAGTACACATTATAAAAAGAAAAAGTTTCCTTTTAAAAGGTTTTTTATTAATTATTGTTTTGTTATATGTACATTTAACATTCATACATTTTCACAGGCTAACTTAAAAATATTTATATTTACTAATTCAGATTGTAAATCCCCAAATCCACTACACTAAGTTGACTTAGTCTACTCAACAAGTGCTTTTAATTTCTTCTTTCTGCCTCGTCTGAACTGTGTCTAAGGGTCTCTTGTTGTTTTTCCAAGTTCTTAGATGAATTTCTTTCTCATAGACTGACCGTGAGCGCTGTACCGTGCCCTCGGTAGGCTCGACGTGGCGAGTGAGATACCGCGACCAGGGCTCACGGTGATATCTTGCTCACTCTCAGTTAACACTCTTTCTTTCCCCTTTTTCATCTCCTCCCCCGCCACACCACGCCTACCTTGGGAGTGGTGCCGCGTTCACGGTCTTACTACAGTAAACTAGTTTAGAACTCACTGGTATTATTGGTGTGTATTCTTAAATAGATGTTGTTTCCTGTATTATTATGCATTATTTCGCACTTCCATGTACCACTTTTTATTTTCCCTCTCGCTACCTAAATTGAAAAAAAAACAATTAAAGATTTTTTTTTTATTTTTAACTTTATCTTGTGTCAAATGACTCTTCAAGTAAACCGGCATTTTGGGATCAGAAATGACATCAGTTACCTCACGCCACTCGGCCCATGCATGTCTTGACGTCGCCAGTCGTATGGAGTAGATCCAGAAAAGTGGAGTGGTGAAAGTGGATGTTATACGTGTGGTGAGGCAATAGGGACGGCTAGGCACATATTAGTAGGATGTAGGGTGCTTCTCGATAGAGGCCAATACTCACGCCGCCACGATAAGGTGCTTTTCATCATACGCGAAGCAATGAGTCTGGCAGTAGCTAGAGCCCAAAAAGGATTGACTACTAACAGACGTCATATCAACTTTGTGTCTGAAGGTTCATCCATAAAATCCAGGAACAAACCTTATTCAATCTTAGATACTGCCCCAGATTGGACTCTCCTAATCGACACGTATGAAAAGCACTATAAAATTCCGGAGGATGTTGGGGTTTCGTCATCTAGACCGGACATATTTCTATACTCGAAAACGACTAAATATGTGGTCCTTGTGGAACTTACTGTACCGTGGGAAACAAATATACCGAAGGACCACACACTTAAGAAAAATAAATACTACGATCTCACAAACGAATTAATCAAAAACGGTTACGTGGTTAATTTGTATGCAGTAGAAGTGGGAGCTAGAGGTATACCAGCTAAATCTCTCTATAACCTACTTAAAGATCTAGGCCTATCGAGAGCTACAATAAGCTCGTTACTAGGACGAATGTCTAAAGCGGCACTAGTAGGTTCGTATCAAATTTGGTTAGGCAGGGAGGGGAACTTGGGTAGTGAAGGTGAGTGTTGATGTACATCAACAAAAGGGGCCCCTTCTAAACCTACACTTGGGTCGCAAGTCCCAGGCACTGTCCCGAGTTCCCAACTCAGCAACGCGATGGACCCGGCACCCGCACGGAGAATCCATGGATTGCTAAGAATATCGTCTCATAATAAAATATATATACATTGGGTGGATGGGTAGACTAAAAGTAAGTATAACTACGTATTAACAAATGAATGAGCACATGTAGGCGTAAACTGCTGCAGCAGTTTGTCGAAGATATTTTTTATGAACATGTATCTATTATTATTGAATAAATAAATTAAATAAAAATAAAAAGCACAGGATTGACATACGGTTACGACTGTCATGAACGTCAAAAAATACGTGTCGTTCTTGTTCATTTATTAGTCTATTAACGATTGTGCTACTTTTCTAGAGGCTTTTTAGTTTAGCGCTATAGACTCAGTCTCCACCAAATTTAACTTCAGGCTACCTCGAGCACCTCCATGCCTTCACAAGTCCCACCAATCTGCTCCTGTCCAAATCTGTCGCCTGAACTTGTAATACCAGGTTGAATAGGAACGGACTAAGGACAGTCCTTGCAGTACTCCGACAGTAACAGTGAAGGGTATTGTGTCTCTTGTTCAATTTTGATTTAAATACGAAATTAACTTTTTAATTCTCGTGTTCCATGATATACAATAGAGATAACGGGAATTAACGCGACCATGGATAGGTACTTACATACTTTTGATTGCCTGACGTTTCGACCAGGTTACACCGGCCGTGGTCACAGGCTGACTGGCTCAGCGGTACACGCCCGCCGTCTTCGAGTCTGTGAGGTAGTAGGTTTATCATCTACGCGCACTTTTTTGATATTTTCTTTTCGCCATGTACATACACATACTACACGAAGCGATTGAAATCAAGAAGCACAAAAATTTCAAGGGAAGATGGGTTTAAATTATCTGCAACATGGAATCAAGTGATAAAAAGACATGGAACCTCGCTTTTCTGCGTATAGACACAGAACAGTTTGCTTACAACAGAATAGTGACACTGTGAGTTTGGTATGTGACGGATCATGGCGAAAAGAAAATATCGAAAATGTGCGTGCAGATGTAGAACCTACTACCTCACGGACTCGAAGACGGCGGGCGTGCACCGCTGAGCCAGTCAGCCTGTGACCACGGCCAGTGTAACCTGCAGGGCTAACATGCGCGCGTCGTCAACTATCTCGAATCGAGATGAGATATCATCTCGAGTCTTCTCGAGCGAAGTAACGTCGACATATTTTGTCGCGTCAAACTTTTTAAATTATTGTCTATGGCATACACATTTTTTAAACATGATAGTTGCTGTTTTCACATTTATTCGATAAAATCGGCCCGATACGGCCATTTGCTCGAAAGCACAGACTAGTTAGGGATGCTAGGGATGAAAAAAAGAGACAAAATAGTGCAAACAATTTTCAACCTTATTGACATGACATGCTTTCGAATTTTTTTTCTTATATTCGTGATCAGCGTCGTCAATTAACCCGAAAATACACGTAATAAAGGAAATGTCATTAAGGTCGAAAATGGCTTGCAGTCGCTGTTTTAGTCCAAAATGAACCGAGCACAAAAAAAGTTTACACGAGATAACTTCTCGTCGACCAAATGAAAGACGGGAGATAAAACATTTTAAATGTCAAAATTCGAGTCAATAAGGGCACGTATGTTACAATTTGCAGACACTAAGTAGAGATAATTTCTCGAAGTCAAGTTATGTCGATATCTGACAGATATCGATATAAAACGGCAAAATGCCTCGAGATAGCTATCTCGTGGCGCGCATGTTAGACCTGCATGTTACCAACAGTCGACATATCGACATAAAACGGCAAAATGCCTCGAGATAGCTATCTCGTGGCGCGCATGTTAGCCCTGCTGGTCAAAACGTCAGGCAATCGAAAGTATGTAAGTACCTATCCATGGTCGCGTTAATTCCCGTTATCTCTATTGTATATCATGGAACACGAGAATTAAAAAGTTAATTTATTTATTTATTTATCTAAACTTACAACTATCATTACAGGCATACACCCAATGCAATAGTGTAGCAATTTTGACTTTTGAAATAAAAACAATTGTTACACCAAATATACAAACTTTCTCTTAATCGATAGGAAAAGTTAGCACACAAAAAGACAAACAAAAATCATTATAAATACATTATTTAAGGACCATAACTAATGTGGTATGATGCCACCCTTGTGAATTCACACAGTGTACATGAAAATATGTCCACGTCCTCGGCTACTAGGTTTAAAGTGTGAATCGCTCGCGACATAGGCACCTTACTAAGCAGGTTGGTGCGCACACTCAGCACCTTGAGCAGGCGTGGTCGGCGGCGCTGCCACACGTATCTATCTGGCACATATAATCCTACCAGTCCTAATATATGTGCATTATGCCTTTTACCCCTAATTATTTTAAATATATAAGACACCAGTGAGAAATCTCTGCGTACTGCCAACTTATTATATCCAACCATGCCCAAAACAAACAGAGTTGCTAACTCATAGTAAAAAAACAAAGACATAATAACTAATGAGATACATCCACAGTGGAATAATAATAACGAGTAACTTAACTTACTTCGTACGACAAATAGTTTTGATTTCCGCGCATAAGTTGGCCTTTAAGGCTGCACCTAAAAACGTAGAAGCCATTATAATTTAAGTTAATCTTTTCCTTTTTCTGTGACGATTTATGAAAGTTATTTTAATTGTGTATAACGTGTAGATTCGTTGACATACATATGGTGCAAATAAAAAAGCCCAGGTTTGTTTGTTTGTTCTTCGATTAGAGGTTCAAACGCTTTTACCACCGTGCGCTTTTGCACCATATTAGAATAAGAGGTGGAACTATTTGGTACATACTAGTGTAATATATTAAATATGTACTTACTTCGTAATCGACGCGTAACCCGTAATAGTTAGAGGTTTGTCTGCCTCAACTTCATACTCAATTCCGTTACACCAAGAAAATTCATTATGTTTTGTGTAAAAGTTATAACGATTCCTATCCTCTATTGTGATTTCATTGCCGTTATTTCTAATTTCGTCATTGGCTAAAAAAAGAGTTCCACGTCTGAGATACGCACAAAATCAAAATTTTATCTGCTGTTTCACATATAAACACACAGAGAATTATTGGATACCAGTTAATAATGTTTATAAGTTAATTACGAAAATCTTGAAACAATTTCAAATACACAACTTACGAGCAATTGAATGAAACAGTAAATAAAAGAATAAAACTTGGAACATTTTAACTGACAGTTGATTCAAATAACAATTAACAACTGTATATGTGTTACTGCTGCTTCGAAACAATAATACTGATTAGTTTAAAAATCCCTGTATAAGGAAAATCTAAATTATATCAACATTAAACCAGTATTACACATCATTATGAGTAATATAGTCGCGAATAATATTGTTAGTATAATTCCTAAAATAGATGAAGTACCTAATGTGATGAGAACGCAAATTAAGGTGTATTGTCAGAAGAACATCTCACTCTTTAAATGCTCAAACACAATTGTGTGTGTGTGTGTCATGAATGCCCCCGAAAGCCAATGGGTAGCGGAACACTGGACATAAGCAATTTGATAAGTCATCGACACTACAGAATAAGAAGAAGAATGTAATTTATGTGTAAAATAAAGAATACAATATATAAAAAATAAGAATAAGAGGAAAGCAATACTTATACTTTAGATGTCCATGTTTATTTTCATGAATAAGTCATCGAAACGACAGAATATGAAGAATGAAATTTATGCGTAAAATAAAGAATAAAATAAATAATAAGAATAAGAGAAAACAAATAATTATACTTTAGATGTCCATGTTTCTTTTTCAAAACGAACATTCTACGTTCGAACCATGAAGTATCATGAACTCACTGAAGTTCTGCGTTAAGATTTTATATCTCTATTTAATTACTCATCTCTTCTCTTTACCCTCTGTAGGTAGTCATCATCATTATCAACATCATATCAGCCACACATAGTCTCCTGCTGAACATAAGCCTCTCCTATGGACTTCCAGAACGATCGATCTAAAGCAGCCCGCATCCAGCGCTTCCCGGCGACCTTGATGAGGTCGTCCTTCCACCTAGCCGTTAGGCGTCCCACATCAGGTGGTAACGTATGATATTGCGAACCACGGACTTTGAGGTGAGGGCCTTAAATGCCTCGAACTCCTTCAACAATACTCGTGGCTTTTAGTACCCTTTGAAACTTTTGGTTTGCACACTACGCACTACGTTAAAGTCTTCTATTAGCTAGAACTTCCACTTGTACCCTCCATTGGCATAGTATAATATTTAGTTATTTATTTATTTAGGCATATTAACAGTATATATGTCGCCGCCAATTAGCTTAATCAGCCGTTCAATTAACTGCCTAGGCAGTTAACTAAACGGCGCCATTCGATTAACAGCCTGAATGATATTCAGCCATCTAGTTAAATACATCATTTAATAACCTGGCTGGCTTATGCTTAGGCTAATCGTAAGATGGGGTACTACCTCGAAATAAAATAGAAAATTACATATATACATATGCTTACACCTGTATATCCCCGAGGGGGTAGACAGGGGTGTGTTCACAGAAAAATGAATGATAGGTTTATTGTGATAACTGCGCAACACATATACACAAACATTGTTTTATAAGTAACATTGGTAACAAGTAACAGCATTCTCTGATTATCATACAAAAATAATAATTGAGATTAACAAAATAAAATGTCTAAATAGTGTTTCTAAACATATCAACAATATAAAGTAAATAAAATTTATATGGTAGTATTTTGTTTACTAAATAATAAAAGTAGATGTAGTATTCAATTTCAAGCTCTAGACCCTGTAATAAATCTTGCGCCAGCAACGATGCCTTGCCAAGTTTGTAAGCCAGCTTGTCTTATGAAATCGGGATCAACTAAGAATACTTCAACTCCCGTAGCACCTAAATATCCCGGTAATTGGTAGGTGAAAGAGAACGGGACTCCAGTAACCTGTGCATAATCACTGGATCCACCAGCAACTTTGATTCCTAATACACCTACAAAGTTGCCACACATGTAATGAAGAGCGGAATTCCATTTCACCTCATCTATAGCTTGGGCCAGCGTGACACACGCTAAATGAAGGACTAAAGCATTTGGAACAAGAGTTCTGTTGCCCCATCCATTGATAATTATAGGCCATTCACAATGCGTAGCTACAAACATGGCCATCCAACTTTTGTGTTTATTTATAACAGTGGCGACAGATCTCGTTTCAGGTTCGGATACAGGTCCCGTACCATGGTATGTATCCGAACACACGAGGGAGCTAGACGCAGTTACCCTATTAATATCAAAGTTGCTATTGAGGTCTACTCCAGCACATTCGTTTCCTGCTATTAAGTCAGTGCGACGATTTTTGTGTCAAAAACGGGCCTGTAAAATAATAAGACAAGTTTCAATTAGATCAGCCTTGTTTCCCAGAACTTTTTGGAATAATTTTCTTTCGCATAACAACGGATGGCATGAACTTTATTTTGCAGAAAATCGTTTGGAACATTTTCATTTGTTATACATTCGTAACTCATAATTATGTTAGTCAGAATCAGATTAAGGCATTACTTTCATATCATAATAATCACGAAGTAAAATCAAGATGCCACAGAATCTTCTTTTAATATATAATTGTCGACAGTCCACTCCCGCCTTAGAATTCTAACCTAATCTATTCAAGTCGGATTACGCTGCTTCTCTCAATGAACCTGCTGAATCGCAACCCTCACTTCGCATTATGCTAAACAAAATTATGCAAAATATTAATTTCCCCGTTTAAATCATATATTGGATAAACCCAAATCATAAAGATCTAAAATATCTTTAACTTGAATCTATACAAGCAAAAAACTTACCTCTGTATGTGACCATATATATCAGTCGGGGTTGGCGACAGGCATAACGATACAATCGAAGTTATTCAATCGGATTCGGTTACATCAACCACTAGTTTATGAATCGCATAAAGAGTTACCGGTAACGTTATCCATTCAATACAATATTTATGGCAAGACTAAGTATATTCATGATGTATCAATGCGCAACTATGGCTTAACTCTCGTTGGTATATGATAAGTGGAACTGAACATCTTACCCATCATACAGCTCATGTTTAGCGAACACCCCGTAGGTGTACACACAAAAGAAGATGCACCACTTCATTGTGACTTCGATGAACGACTGCTAAAAGTTTATCATCAACAATTGCTTTGTAACCCATATATAATTTTTATATCATAAATTCGCGACTTATTTATGATTGATGATCTTCTTTAAAGCTCTACTATCCTTCTGATTGATATGGTTTACAATATGATTAAACCCATTTGTGTCACATTAATAGGTACAAGGAGAACAATATTATTTCAGTCTTACATAAAATAAAAAAATAAAAAATAAATGTTTATTGCAAAGCTTCGGAACAGTACAACTGGTAGTACAGGTACAGTACAAGGTATTTCAATTATATACATTGCACTCGCAAAATATTAACATTAAATGCACGCCCATGAATGCCCATGGAGGTCAGTAAGGCAAAAGCGCCAATGGTAGACACTTTAAGGACAAATCAAACTGCACTACAAAATTACACATATTCTTAAAAAAATTGTCATTACGTCCTTTTTTACCAGTTAAAGCAAAATTTAGACATTAACTTTAGCAGACAAAATCTAATGAAAACAAAACATATTTTTTCTTTAAAATACAATTATTCTACATACACATGGTCGTAATCACTACTACGTTACGTTACTTTTCTTACAATAATGATTTTTTTTCGAAAGTGTCGACTATTGGGTCAGTGTCGAACATTGGGTCCTTCGCCCTATAAGAAAACGAATAAAAATAAACAAAGCGCAGCCACATACGCCAACAACCGCTACCTTAAGACAAAGTCAGCGAAGACATCACGATAACAAGGAGCAGCGGACCCGGTTGTTAAGTCGCTGCAAATAACATCATATATTTTGGTCTCCGGACACGGTCAATAATATTGAGTCAATTCTGTTAAAAATATTCCGTGTATGTACACATTTATTGACATTAAGTTATTGATGGTTTTATATGACCGTGGCCGGAGCCCACACAAATAATTATCTGTGTAACAATCGTAGTAACAATTTATTAATCTGTGGTCTCGATACGCATATTTTACTTTTTACTCTATGACTGACCTCCTGACGTGGCGCCATGTACAGTCAAAAGTATGTAGGGGTTAAACATTGTTATACCTTATACATTAAAAATATGAAAGAAAATTACTGTTCGCTGAGCTTGCAATGGGCCGACATTCAGCAAAACTATGATAGCGATGTCATTGCACATCATAGTAACTGATTTTCAATATCCGCCTCAAGAGGACACACCCAGCGGCGCGGGACAGCATGTAAGTCACAAACAATTTATACTACGAGATATTCGTCAATCAGATATGTCATGTGCTTATTAACGCAAAATTAAACCGAAGTATTTCACGTTCAGGTCAAGAGTCATGCTCATTCACGGACCCATACATCACAAATGTACCTACCTCGATAATAAAAAATAAAAAAACAAAAAACAACAAATATCAGACGAGGGCTACCGTACAACCTTGCAGATATCAGGCACAATCATCTCTTCAGGGTAAGTATTAACACAAGTACATTTTTAACCTAGTTTTAAACTTTTTACCCGACTGCCAAGAAGAGCCATGTTTTTCGCGCGTATCTTGCATGTACGAATGTTTGTAATATTCCTTATTACCTCCAATGAAAGGTATTTATTGCCCAAACGTTCTTGGGCACACAAAATATGAACAAAAGCTAAATGTTGGTATCCTGACGCCAATATGTATGTGGTAAAAATAATATAAAAAATAAAAAGAACATAACTCAATTTTATCGAGTGGGGTTTCAAAATGAAGGGAATTATAAGACGATTTCAAAGATAACAAGCAGGCATACAAGTATATCCTCCCAGTGCCATCTCTTTCACTGTGTACTCCTCTGTTTCGATAACAAGAGGTTCCTGTATTTAATTTTAAAAGTGTGTTTTGATTTTAGATCCCCAAGCGGTGGTGGCAGGTCATTCCAAATCTTCATAGCTGCATATTTAAGACACCCTCGAAACGATGCAGTCTTATGTTTTGGCACTGATAAAACATGTGACTTTCGAAGTGCGAATTAGTTATTGGGCCGTTTGTGTCTATGATTCGAGCGGTCTTCCTGGTTGCCGGTTGTTTCTCCCTCATCCCCCTAAAACTCATACCATTTCGTCATTTTTTAACTCATCCCAATTTTTTATTCCACGTTGGTCCCAACGGCTATTTTTTTATTTTCTGGTCTACTTCATTGTATATTTTATATTCTTTTATTTTTTTCTTATTCCATATCATATTTTTCTTATGAAACTCGTTTCATGAGTGTGGTTTACCAATAAGCGACATTTTGGAGGGCAGACTCCATCATTATATTATTACAGTATATAATGAGGTTTATATTCTTCAGACTGCAATAATATAGTTATTATGTTAAAGCTTTATATTAGCTAAGATGTGCACTTGTTCTCTCCTCAGTAGCATAAAAGAAAAAGTAAAACAACAAATAAAATGATTTCTGATAATTTATTTTTAATAAATAATAAAATTACATTAAGTATTTTAAGTTCTAGACCTTATCAAAGATCTTGCACCAGCAATGATGCCTTGCCAGGTTTCAACGGCCGCCTGTTCTATAAATTCAGGGTCTACCAAGAACCTATTAGTTCCAAATGCGCCCAAGAGAGCCGGTAATTCATAGGTAAAAGAGTATGGAATTCCAGCTATCTGTCCATAATCACTAGATCCACCAGAAGCTGTATATCCTAGAACATTCACAATGTTACCACACACGTAATTCGGTTTAGAAGCCCATTTAACCTTATCAATAGCTTGGGCCATCGTGACACACGCAACGTGAAGAGTTAATGCATTTGGGACAAGAGTTCCGTTGCCCCATCCATACAGAATCATACTTCCAGCACTATGCATATCTGAATACATGATCATTCGATCTCTGTATCCATTTATAAGAAGGGCGACGGCTCTTGTTTCAGATTCGGATTCAGCCATACTGCCATGGTATGTATCGGAACATACGAGGGAGCTAGATGCAGTTCCCCAATTAACGTTAAAGTTTCTATTGAGGTCTACTCCAACACATAAATTTCCTACCATGATGCCGTTGCGACGATTTTTGCGCCAAAAACGTGCCTGTAAAATAATAAGATAAGTTTCAATTATGTATCGAATACCTTAATATATGCGTATGAGTAAAAAGAACTTACATTTGTATGTGACCATATATATCCGTCAGGGTTGGCGACAGGCATGACAATCCAATCGAAGTTATTTAATATATCAGATTCGGTTACATCAACCACTAGTTTATGAATCGCGTAAAGGGTTACCGGTAAGGTTACCCATTCACGGGCGTGCAATAGGGATTGTAAGAAAATGACGGGCTTCCTTCTATCCTGAAAACAAGCGCTGCTGAATTATTTATTTGAAATGTTGTTATCATTGAAGGTATTCTGTTGGTGGATCAGCTGAAATCCTAAAGAAGGGTAATACCTGTAGATGATGATTGTACGAATCAAATGAAGACTGAATATTGTTGATTATACTTTTATAAAAAAATTGTAAAAAATATAATTATCATGATGAAGTAGAAAATATCAGAAGTAATTTACCACGAAGCCAGTGGAAGAAATCAGAAGGTACTCAATATGTCTGCCCTCAAAACTGGTAGCTGCAGTGTGGAGCGTGGCAACATTGGGATATGTTCTAGCTATATAAGCCATGTATTCAGTAACCTGTTAACAAAAAAATACCAACACTAAGAGTTAGAATACTTTTACAGAACTTAATTTTATTCTCGAATCTACATACATACAAACATACAAATCGAAGGAAGAATTAATAGGAAGCTGACTCCGGGCTCCTAGGTGCTCCAGCTGAAGCTTCCAGATGGTAACGAGAACAAAGTTCATATGATGATTATGAAAGTAATATTTTTGAAAAATGTTCACTTTAGTAATATTTAGAAGGCTTCAGGAGAAGAGGGAGAAGAGGAAGGCCCGACATAGCACGAAAGCGTGAAAAAGTAACTGAACAGAGTAGTTAGCGTGGTGCAGCATTATATCGTTTACTTAAATTATAATTTCTCATTCATTATCTCAAAAATCTTTTGATTATTCATAATATCTTATCAGTTTTTACCTGGTCATAAGTGTAGATCTGATCAAATGTTAGATTTAAACTGTTGCTATTTCTGTTTTTTCTAGCTTCTGCAAACTTTTGGTCTTCCATCTCTAGCAGTCTAAAATCAAGATTATAGTTGGAAACATCTTTAACCGTAAATAGTTTAGTAAATTGTGCCAGAAATATATACGTACCACGTCATTCTTTAAAAACACATTACTAATCACTACTTAGTAAATCGTTAACTGTATCATTTAAATAAATGTATGTAATATGTATGTAAATAAATATTTTACTACCATAAAACATACAGATAGCTACTATAAAATGTTTTGAGTTGAACTTACTCTCTGATATTCTCAATTGTTATTTTATAAGCTATTCCGCCAGCTTGTAAAGCATCTTCGAAGGGTGCCTTATGAGGTTCAGACACAAAAATTTCTCCAGGTCTGTTAATAGTGGCATATTGCCAAATATCTAACCCCATTTCGTTGGCCACTTCGTTTACGAACTTGACTTCATCTAAATTATTTGGATAAACTTGATAGACTACATATCTGAAAAGAAATTTTCAAACGAAATTAATGTCACACATAGTTCATTGCTCATTGTTTAAGTGTAGGGAATTATGATGATAAATTAATTATAGAAATTTTATCATACCGTATCGTATTGTACATACATGTATCAATGCAACTACGGATGAACTCTGTTTATGGATGAACTATCATGGTTGCTCACATACTATAAGAGATATCGGGATATTTACCATGTTATTTTGGTCAATTTGGTGTCAAAATATCTGCAACTGAAAACAATACATGATAAATATCTCGATATCTCTAATTGTAAACTGTCGTTGGTACAATATCATTGTTGAAACTAAAAACTTACCCATCATACAGCTCATGTTTAGCAAACACCCCGTAGGTGTACACACAAAACAGGATAGCCCACTTCATTGTGGCCCTTCGAATGGCAACTACTAAAAGTTTTTCTCCAACAATTGCTTTAGTAACCCGCCAACGGCGTGAATGTCATTAAAATAATCAGTTTAAGCTTGATTTCAAGCTTAAACTGATTATTTTAATAGATAATTTTATGAATCATCTATGATTAATAAATCTTTTTAAAGCTGTAGAGCTTCAGTAGTAACCTTCAGATTGATATGATTTACAATATGATTACAAGTTAAAGATTTTCATGAAAAGCCTGATAAAGATATGATCACGTGCCACATTAATAAGTACTTTCTGAGTTTCATTTTATAGTATGAATTATGTGACACTAGGTCAAACAGTATCTGTAACTATAGTCCGTAATGGCTGTATTTATTATGTATAATTTGGTAGATTTACTCAAATTTCAATCTCACTTTACTATAGTAGTAGGAATCAAACTCTGACCGAAGTCGTAGTTTGATTCCTACTACTATAGTAAAGTGAGATTGAAATAATATTGCTTTAAGAGATGATAGTAAGCCACACTCACAATTCACGATCATAATAATAAATACACCCTAATTAACTTGAAGGACGAAAGACCAATTCTGAATCCATTGCACCTAGTTAAAGTTAATCGTAAGTTCCAATTCTAGGCTCTGTTTAATTTTTAGTCTTATGGTGTACTTTCAATGAAATAATTATTATTAGTTTCTTTTTCATTTATTCACATTTATGTGTTTACATTCATAAGTTTGTTTCGAGGAATTGATGCGGACATGAAAAAGGTATGATACATATCTTTGAACTAACAGGCACTTTGTTTAATATCGTACCTTTCACGGTGTCCCTATTCTGTGAGCAAATCGACTCGAGATTTGAAAAGGTATCCCTTTTTACTTTTTCGAATTTGGAGTGACCCTGTTAGTATAAAATATAAAATGACAGTAACATTTGTTCAAGTATACGTCATTGAATGATAAGCATTTGTAATTTAAGCTGTATGATACGGAGATTAGCTAAAATTTCCTAATCTTCCTATATTTGTGATGGAACAAGCGTATTTTTATACTATTAACTATGTTCTGGAAAATATACCACTGCATGATGATTCATATCTGATTCAATATTAACTGTAAAAATGCACGAACTCTTTAAGGGAATTGTCCAAATAGTGCCAAAAAAAGTCTAATGTGGATGACTACTTTTTAAATATCTCCAATTAGTATAACTATAAAACGTAGATTTTCAAGAAATGTGGTTAGTTACATCAATTACTCCATCGTCAGCCACCATGATTTATCTTCATTACCTGCTGCCACGTGTTGTGGTCGAACATGGTCGAGTAGTTATAATAATAATAATGTTATAAAAATACTTTTTTGGACGCTTTTATTAGCTGTGAAAATATCAACATCATCATCACCATCATTATCTTGTCATTGTTCTCAGTTAGATCTGAGTTTTTTACCTTGGAGCCTGCCTGAAGTTCACCTAAGTTCCTTCTTTTTTATTGGTTTGGTTTATACGGTTTTATTGGGAGGAACTTTGGTCTGACCATACACACCAGAGCCTCGAAATCAGCAGGTATACCGATTTGCAGGTAAGATAAAGATAACCTAATAATGAACTGCACGTCGATTCTGTAAAATTCAGACAACAAATCGCATTTCACGTCGCTTTTCGCTCTCACTTCGCATAAGGTTCAAAATGACCTTGATTTTGCATTCTGTAAGCATCACATAGGCACTTGCGAAGTGAAGTGAGCTCCAAAGCGACTAATACTGTACTAGTGACTACCACACTCAACAAAATGTAAGTCGAGATTTATCGGTTTTTTATTTTACCAGTTTTTAACACAGAATTGTAGCTATTATGATGTTTAAATTAAAATTTCTTATTTTAAGGAATTTGAGGCAGCTTATAAGTAATAAATAAACAGAAAACTCTAAATTCGTGCCGTGAATATAATCTATGCTTACCTTACGAAAAAAAAATGACTGACAGCCAATATCATTATTAATCTGTGGACAATATTTTCATTTAGTGCGTGTGCGTTGCTTGCGTTACTTTGTTCACGTTTTGTTTGTTTTTTGATCGTTCAGTGCCGATAATAATTGTTAAATAATCATGAAGTAAGTTTATGTTTCTTTTTGTGAAGTTCAAAAATAATGTTAATTAAAGGAGTGTTTATTTTTTTTCTAATCCAACAATAATGTTTCAGTCCAAATGAGACACGTTCCTCTCACCCATCGTCGGCTCAGGTTGATACTCTGGTAGAGTTTATGGAAAGAAACCCTGGCATGGCGAAGGGTTTCTTGAGAACTCAAAATGCCAGAGAGCGAAGTCGACGCCAGTAGGAGGAACTAGCCGTGCGCCTAAATAGTATAGGTGGCACTATCAAAACCTACAAACAGTGGACTAAGATTAGCAGTGCTTTTTTTTACATGTTAGAACCACTTAACATTCCTTAAAGCAAACCACTTAAAATGTGCGACGAATCTAGGTTTAAAGTGTGTTCCTTGATTTCATAAATATCTTATTTTAATTTTACGTTAATTTAAACAAAAACATTCTTGCCATCGTTATAGCTTAAGTAGGTAGGCACTTATTCACTTTAAAACTTTATTTAAACACTTTATAACTATGATTTCTTCTATTTTCACTCGTAAAATAGATGCTTATAATTTGACACTTTGAATCGGGTTTGAGTGCGAAGTGAGCGGCGAAGTGACGGGGGAATTACCTTACAGAATGCCACTTTTTACGTCATCTCATACTTTAGCTGTCAATATCTCGAGGTTAATTTAGTTCAACTCGCAAACACGCTCGCAAGAGTAGCACTAGTGTAGATTCGCGAGTTTTAGAATGCCAATCAAGAAACTCACAGCGGATTCGGATTCGAAGTTTAGAATGAAGTCTTACAGAATCACACAGCTGATAACGCTAACGTAATTATTTTATTTCATAAACAAATTGTAACGATCTACAATATTTCATTCTAGTGTCTATTTTATAGTCTTAAAACATGTTTTGCACCAGCTACCAAACCTTCCCAGGTTTCAAACGCAGCTTGTTCAATAAAATCAGGGTCGACCAAGAATCTGTTAGCACCCACAGCACCCAAATGAGCTGGCAATTCGTATGTATAAGAGTAAGGTATACCCAGAGACTGTGCGAAATCGCTCGTGCTACCAGAAGAAGTGTATTGTATAACAGCTAAGATATTACCCACAGTGTAATTAGGTTTGGATTCCCATTTCACTTTATCGATAGCTTGTGCCATCGTGACTCCGCATAAGTGACTCGCCAAAGCATTTGGTATAAGAGTTCCGTTACCCCATCCATACAAAATCATGCTTCCGACACTATGTATATCTTCATACATAGCTATACGCTGTCTGAATCTTGTAAATATTCTGGTGATGGCTACGGATTCAGGTTCTGATGTAGGTCCAGCACCGTGGAAATTATTACTGCAAGGATTGGAGCTGGATAGAGTGCCCCAGGCGACATCGAAGTTTCTGTTGAGGTCTACACCAACGCACGAATCTCCAGGTGTTAATCCTTTGCGTCGGTTTTTGCGCCAAAAACGATCCTATAAAATTAAACGAAATTCAAGCATCTATACAGGTTCTATTGGGATCAGTAAATTATTTTAATAACTGTCCTCGTTGCTCAGTTGAGTTCAAATTTTGCTCTTTTATGCCTGGGGAATGCTTTTTGGCGTCTCATCTCCAAAACTAGACAGAACCGGTTCCTGAGCCTAAACTGTCGTTTAACAGATGTACTGACTAGCTGGTGATGTTAGATTTGGGCCTAAAAGGGGATAATTATTTTCCTATTCTTAGCTTTACTGTTCTTCCATTGTTAGTCATTTAGCCTCAATTATTAGATTCTTAAAAATTTCTACATTAAGACAACTCCAAAATACTTACATCTGTATGCGTCCATACATATCCATCAGGGTTAGCGACAGGCATTACGATCCAATCGATACTATGCAATAATTCACTATATCTATCATCCGTTAGTAACTTTTGTATGGCATAAAGCGTCGGAGGCAGCGTTACCCACTCTCGCGCGTGCAATAGGGATTGTAGAAATATTACTGGTTTCCCGAAAGACTGAAATTGGTTAGTAGGTGCATGATTTATTATAATATGTACAAATAATAATTACAGATTCCACCAGTGAACAATTTGATGGCCTCGAAATATACTTTTTCACGCTCCACTGGGACCGGGATTGTATGAAGAGGAAAACACTTATTAATGGCGTAATAAAGAGAAGAGGTACTCAAATAAAGAAAAAAGATCATTATTTGGTGAATCACTAGTGAATGTGAATGATAAATAGCTATACATATACATGTTTAATGAGGATAATTCAAAATGAGGAATGATTTTACCGCAAATCCAGTGGTGGATATTCTGAGGACGTTTATGGGTCTACCTTCGATACTGGTACCATAATCCAGAAAGGTGGCGAACCTGGGATACTCTTGAGCCATGGCTTTTAAGTAGTCATTAACCTATTAAAAAAATAAAAAAATATTTTACAATTCTATATTACTAGGTACTAGTAACTAATTTGGGTTACTATTAATTTAGGATTGACTTATATTGGTCCTTTACGAGAATTATTTTTCTCCGTCTAACTCACAGTTCAAACGTAGCCATAGAGTTACTGACCAACTGGTCAGTAACTCTATAGTAAGACTGCAGCAATTTGTTTGATTTTTGATTAGTTAGATTTGTACCTTTACTTTTAACTTTTACTCTTAGTTGCCCTTTTGGCTCTCAGTTCAAATTTACATGTAATATTTTTTTTTGCATTTTTATTGAATAAGCAACCAGTGCTATATTGCAGTCTAAACACAAAATCATCTGTGTACATCTCTATGACCAATTCGTGGACAACTGTGTTGGTTACACGGTGAATAATTTGTATTAGATTTTAAGTTTATTTGTATAAGACTTTATCACGTAACTGTTTTTTGTCCCTAATAAATAAATATTTAAACATTGTATTGTTAGAAGTTTCCACGAATATAACATATTAAAATCGAACTTTTGAATACGGAGATCACAATAGAATTCGTTAAAAATAGTTTGTCTGATATATAAATAATTACATAATTGAATTAAAATATCATGGTTCTTAACAAGGACCTAAAACAAGTATCTCTTTATTTCTAATGTGTTTTGTGACTTTATTTCTGTAAAAATAACCACTTACCTCTTCAAAAGTGTATATGTGATCAAATGTGAGGTCAGTACTGTTACGATTTCCTTTACTGGCAGTACGTAATCTTTGATCTTCCTCATCAAGCAGTCTGAAAACAAAATTGTTATTATAAACATCTCAGTTATAATATTAACTTAGTTTAATTTCAAGAAATATTAGGTGTACAGAGCCACATCTTTGGGGTCCAAGGCAAGCTTACCTACTAGTGAGCTAGTCAGCTCACCTGCTTAACGATGGACGTGGCTCTGTCCCAGAATTTCCTCTTGCAATTGGAAAGTCAGATGACAGTTGTTTTTGGAATCAGAAAAGAATCGGTTGCTTTCGGAATCAGAACAAGAACAGAAGCGGACCTCAGATTACAAGGTGTCAACTTTGAACACAACTGGGAAATAGCATCGTGGATTCTGATGTTTTTTTAATAATTGAATAGTTTACATCGACAACTTTTTTGTCTACTATAAATATGGAACCTTAATTTCAACGTATCAGTGGTTCGAATGTTCACTTAATTTATAATGATACCTATCAAGTTCTTCATTGTGCCCAAACTTTTTATAGAGAGATTCTCCAAGCTGCAGGAATGATACCAAACTGATTATAGGAGAGAAACAAATGATGAGGATGAATTCTTTCTTGATCTAAATACATACATACTTATAATCACGTCTTTACTCCAGGAGGGTTAGGCAGAGTTGAATTGACACCCATATTTCACCAATTATTGTATTTGGTCCCACGTAATAGGGGCCTATTGCTGTATTCTAGGCACTATCGCTGGCTGTATATATTCGTCTGATGTTAAACAGTCTTGATCTAATGTGGTTTAATAAAACAGTAGACAGTACAACGAATCTTTAAAAAACCTTACTCTTTTATATTGTCAATAGTAGCTTTGTATCCTACTCCAATAGTTTTCAAAGAATTTTCAAAGGGTTCCTTTTGAGGTTTGGATACAAAAATTTCTCCAGGATTGGTTAGAGTCGCAAAGGACCAAATATCTAGCCCCAACTCATTTACCAGATCATTCACTAACCGAATATCATTCAAATTTTTAGGGTACACTTCATAAAGCACGTATCTGAAAAGGAAATTCAGATTATAATTGACCTTAAAAACGAAGGGTAATTTTGATTTGTAGAACCTTCTACGTGTATGTTAAAAATAAACATTTAGAACGAACTTTGCATCATTTTGATCTACAGCGGTACTGAAATATCCTTGTTAAGAGTTGCGGTATCCAATATCCCTCAAAACTTTTACCAAGGTACTGTTTCATATTCTTTTTATAAATAGAGGAAATTGTTACCTTCTACTAGCAATTTTAAAACAATTACCATCATTTTATATTAAACATATTTCCATCGTATCTTATCACTAAAGGTCATAAACTCACTAGGGCCACACAATCAATTTTGTGGACCACGCGTCCGGTCACAAGTAGTTGTCGTGTGATCCCTCCGTGTCCTTTAACTCTTCTCGAACATTGTTATGTCCACTAGTGGACCATGTGACTTCAACCCGTTGACGCGGTATCTATCTGTAGACCATCTGATGACAACTCGTTGATCACGCGGAGTCCATCTGTAGACAACCTGATGTCCACAAGTCGATCACGCGGCGTCCACCCGTGAAACCCGAATGACGACGTGGTACTTATCGGGTGTCCCATGTCAGGTGGCTCTAATGAGTGATGACCTTTACTAGTTACCTCGGTGAGGTCATAATAAAATAAATCCAAAAAGCCTTTTTTCGGTAAGTACATCCATAATTGTACCTATACATACTAGTATGCAATAAAATAAAAAACAAATTACCCATCATACTCCTCATGTTTCCCAATCACCACATGAAAGAATAAACAAAATAAGAAAAACCACTTCATATTGGCGTTTTGCCAGCAACTGACAAAAAATGGAGACTTGCAGCGAATTTAATGAATTATACTATTATATACTATTAACGGATCAAATATTTATCATCAAACAATGATAAATACTTGATCCGTTAATAGTATAAATTATAACACACTTATGATCAGTAACTTTTTGCACTCGCTGTACTACTAATCTATTTAGGGTGGATTCGACCAAACTTAAATTTATACACAAGTTACTATTCCGGAAATAAATTTCGAGTAAATCAATACACAATAACGTCATGTCAAGTCGTTTATTATAGCTTGTGACAGAACTTTTCTCATCGTGTGATTTACCAAGTTGTTTTCAATTTTTGTAAGCAGAAGCAAAGGTGTGTCTTTGCTCGAACGAAACCTGATCGCGAAATCACGATTATCGTAGTATTGATATAATCCTTTCTTTCTTTAATCCACCTTGGACGTCTAAGGTATAACTTCTTCATCAATGTAACTTTCTTCGATCAAATTGTTTAGATACTGTATTTTAATATTTTAAAATGATTAGAGAATAGAGAATTATGCGTAGAGTTCAAAAATGACGCCATTATTTTATTCTTCGAATACCTCTTTATTCCGTGAAAAACGGTGGTATAGTATCTATTCTCGAATAAGATTATTATTCTTAGTGTATGGTAGAATGGGAAATTGATTTACTCTCGAATATGTGGCTATTTATTTTAGGAATAAACTTTACTCGCGTTTGGTCAAACCGGCCCTTAGTGATATAAGTTACGAAATGACTTTCATCGGAAGATGTATAAATGAGGTCCAGCGGAACAGCAATGTTCAACTGAGGGTATAAAGGCTGAATCTAAAAGGTGACAAAGTTTATGCGAAGTAAATATTTGAAGGTCCACACTGTACAAGGAGGTACAAAGGTCCATATTTTATGAGTCAAGGACCAAACATTGTGGTCGCTAGTAGTAATAATGTAGTAGCAGCAAAAAGTCAAGACGGGAAACTTGTACCATCACCATCTTCCGAATCTTTTTCTAACTCAGTTGGGGTCAGTTTTCAGTATTTCTAGGAAGGTGCCGAACTAGGATAATTTTCAAAAAAATGCGAAGCGACTACCATCTTACTTCTAATATTGTCTTTTCTTCTTCCTCGGTGCTCTATAAAATATTGAGGTATGTAACTAATAAACCATGAACTTGCATATGCAAGTACTGAGATGTATCAATTTTTTGTGCATAAAAATTACTTCCGTTTGGAAAATGTCTATCATACTTGAACGAACATATTTGTGTGCATTCGCAGCACTTGCCGTGTCAACTCTTGGTAAAAAGAAGGTAGAATATAGTGTAAGAGACTACCGATACCCTTCAGCCAGACGTCAGGTTAAATTAAATTACTAATGAAATGTAATTTTCATATGATGGCATTTGAAGATTACGTTTCATTGGTAATTTCACTACACTGCCAGGCAGATCACAATGTCATGACTGATCAGGCAATTGTAAAAGAGGAAGGTAAAAATAAAATAAAAATTGCAATATGTTATGTATTTTCGTAACTTATAACGGAACACAAACTAAAAATTCTACGTCCTTGGAGTCAGGGGAAATCTGAAAATATGTCTTGCACCAGCGGAAATACCTTCCCAAGTTTCAACAGCTGCTTGCTCTACGAAGTCAGGGTCTACTAAAAATCTATCAACACCCACCCCACCTAAATATGCTGGTAATTCGTACGCGTAAGAGTAACTGATACCCATAGTCGTTGCATAATCGATTCCTCCACCAGAAGCTGTATATCCTAAAACTGCCACAATATTCCCCACTCTGTAATTAGGTTTGGATTCCCATTTGACATTATCTATAGCTTGTGCCATCGTGACAGCGGCTAAGTGCTGTATCAAAGCATTTGGTACGAGAGTTCCGTTGCCCCATCCATACAAAATCATGCTTCCAGTACTGTGCAAATCTTCGTACATTGTTATACGTTGCCTTCTTAGAAGTCTGACGATGGCTTCGGTTTCAGGTTCAGAAGTGGGTCCAGCTCCATGAAAGTTGAGACTGCAAGGATTGGAGCTGGACGCTGTACCCCAGTTGATATCGAAGTTCCTGTTGAGGTCTACACCTACACATGTGTCGTTGGGTGTTAAACCAGTGCGACGGTTTTTGCGCCAAAACCGATCCTAAAAAATAAAAATTCAGCTCAAGTGGATCAAGTAGATCAAGCTCATTGTTCATTGCGTACAAAATTAGATAAATATAAGATGAATCAATGATAAGTAATATGATATTGTTTTAAGCTCTGTAACTCAAAATTAAACTACGAAAATATATAACCTTAATAATTCTAATGTAGAATATTTGTAGTATTTATGTACTCTGAAGTAATCCTAAATGAGATCTGAAAAAGGTTCTCTATTTATATCTTCTTCTTTAATCCTGTGAGCAAGTGTCTGCTTATTACAAATACTTTTATACACTTTGAAAAATACTCTTGCCTATGTTGCATATATATGTAACACTTTTTCATCCGTCGGATCACACATTTTGACCCTACCTCAACGACTGCAAATTGTATTACTATGTATGAAATGTTATTTATTCAAGTAACTGAGACTCATTTAGGTTAGTAACAATATTTGCTTATTTCTATGTCAGTATGACATTGCAGGAATTTCTTCACAACTTATATTGTATCAGAAGGTTCTATATTGCCCTATCAGAAGGGGCTAGTTCTAGTATCCTCGTTTTTATGTCAATTATAAAAAAATTACATTTACTGTTTGATCTTATTTCTTGGTAAAAAAGAGAAGATTATGTCATAAATATTCTCAAAATTATTTGTCTTAAAACTGTAAAATTTTAAACATTTAATTCGAAATACTTACTTCTGTATGGGTCCATACATATCCATCAGGGTTAGCGACAGGCATAATGATCCAATCGATATTGTTGAGCAAGTCATAATATTTTTCATCCGTCAGTAATTTGTGTATGGCGTAAAGGGTCGGTGGTAGCGTTACCCACTCACGGGCATGCAACAGCGATTGCAGAAGAATTACTGGTTTTCCGTAAGGCTGAAATTTATTAGTACATGATTTATACATTCTTTTGGTCGAACATCGAGGTGCAACAAGCAGATTTAATAGGTACAATTACGAAAAGTTCCTTTACTGACGAATTGATAATAATGACTATACTACTATAGGGTTGATATCAGTGGTTTTGACATCAAGGAGACTATATCACATCAATATGACTTCACCTCGGCTAGATGGTAAAGAACTGTAAGTTAAGTCAACACTCTAATTTCCCGTGTTGCCCATGCCCTAATGAATTTGTTTTGTCAATTTTCTTTCGTCCACTAACTTTTTCTCGTCATCTTGGTTTCTTTAGCTTTCTTTAGATCTGAACTATATGTAAGATGTAAATATTACAGTTCATATATGTCACAAGCAATTGAGCTTAGCTACGGGGGGGAGGGGGGGGGGCTTTTAAGGGCAATACGAGTATTTTAGGTTAGCAATATTATTATTATAATAAATTTGTCTGAAATTATTTACCATAAATCCGGTGGTTGATATTCTGAGGACGTTTATGGGTCTACCTTCAAAACTGGTACCAGTTTCCAGAAAAGTAGCAAACCAGGGATACTTGCGGGCCATAGCTTCCATGTAGTCATTGACCTATTAAAAAAATCGTCTAAATATTTTTTTGTAATATATGTGCCTCATAATTGAGGCAAAGGCTAGCCATCGCTATTCAGTGGGGAATTTGCTACGTAACGAGTTATGTTTTCACCAAAAGTGTTTTAACATAATTCTTGTCAATGAATTAACTTGCCTCTTCATAAGTGTATATGTGATCAAATGTAAGGTCAGTACTATTGCGATTTCGTGTGACTGGTACTGCACTTAATCTTTGATCTTCCTTCTCCAACAGTCTGGAAACATAAATTCTGTAAACATCTCGGCCATAGTATTAGGGGTTAAAGTATGAAATTGCCGATTTGTACTGACAAATTGAAATTGGTTTCTTTTTTAATTTAACGTATTTATTTAATCAAAATAATTACCATTATTATCTATACATTGCTGCCATCTAGTAGGAAGGTCATTTATGCCTTTGCGATAGAACTCTGGTGATCTAGATTCGACAAACTGTGTGAAAGCATTTTGTACTGCCTCCTGAGAAGAAAACTTTTTATTACATAGAAAATTGTCCAAATCACGAAAAAAATGGTAGTCTGTTGGAGCAAGGTCTGGCGAATACGGAGGGTGACGGATAGTTTCTAATTGCAGTTCCTGTAGAGTTAAAACGGTTTCTCGTGCTGTATGAGGTCTCGCGTTATCATGGAGCAATAATGGTGAAGATCGATTCATGAGTCGGGGCTGTTTCACTGCTAGTTTTGCTATCATTGTTCGGAGTTCGGCACAGTAGACATCTGCCGTTATTGCTTGACCAGATCGTAGAAAGCTATAGTGAATAACACCATGCTGAGACCACCAAACAGTTACCATTACCTTTTTATTGGTAAGCTTTGCTTTAGGACACTGTTGTGGCGTTTCACCTGGGGTCAGTCATTGCATTTTTCGCTTACGGTTATCGTAAAGAATCCACTTTTCATCACATGTCACAATTCGATCCAATATTCCTTCATTTCTGTATCGATTCAACAAGGCAACACAAGTTTCAACACGCATTTCTTTCTGCAGATCAGTCAAATCATGAGGTACCCATTTTTCACATTTTTTTTATTTTATTGATTTGACGCAAATGAGTCAATATTGTTGGTAAGGTAACGTTAAACCATGCAGCTAATTCCTGGGTAGTTTGGCTCGGATCGGCTTCCACCATGTCTTTCAATTCATTGTTATTCACCTGTGTGGACGGCCTTCCTCGTGGTTCATTCTTCAAATCAAAGTTTCCATCACGAAAGCGTTTAAATCAAAATCGCACGGTGCGTTCATTAGCAGTCCCCTCTCCAAACGCAACATTGATATTGCGAGCTGTTTCTGCCGCGCTAGTTCCGCGTCGGAACTCGTATTCAAAAATCACTCGAATTTTCGAAGTATCCATCTTTCTTGTCTAAGCTGAATAAAAAAAACAACCGAAAGTCGATAATCGAATGTTGCACATTTTTAAATGAAGAACTACATAGGTACCATGTGGAAAAAGTTTCACTCAAAAATCTCAAACCATGAAGGTTCTATGTCAATTCGAAGTACCTATTACAATGAAACGGCAATTTCATACTTTAACCCTATTATATACTGTATTCTATATGCAGTTAAAACATGAATTCTTGAACACATTTATAGAAATAGGTAAAGCGAATTTTTGATCAAATTTTGATCGGCCAGTAAACATGTTATAAATAATTCTGTGAAGTAACTTACTCTCTAATATTCTCAATAGTGGCTTTGTATGCTACGCCAATGTCTTTTAAAGACTTTTCAAAGGGTTCCCTCTGAGGTTTAGATACAAAAATTTCTCCAGGATTGAATAGAGTCGCAAAGGACCAAATATCTAGCCCCAGCTTATTGACCACATCATTCACTAATCGCATATCCTCAATATTTTTGGGATATACTTCGTAAAGCACGTATCTGAAAAGGAAATAAAAATAAAAAATAAAATCAAATACACAGATTTTTACTTCATTTGTAGAACCTTGTTGTTGATTTAAAATTTAAATTTTGATCTTTAGCGGTACATTCCGAAATCATCTTTGGAAGACCATTTGTTTAGATGAAGAGTTACCGTATCCGATATTCCACATAACTTTCATCACAGTGCTCTTTTATCTTAGAGGAAGTTACTACTTTTTTCTTGATAATTCATATCCTTAGTTTATTCCTATCGTATCTAATCACTAAAGGCGTTTAGTATCTTATCACAAATTCATTTTGTACATAAAGATTTAAAAAAATTACATTAGAGCCACCCGGAACCCGACCAGCACCGCCTCGACTCGAGCAGTTAATATTTTTTGGATAAAATACAATTGGGCCACTCTGTGACCACCCGTTTGCCTGGAAGCTGCGGTAAAATTTCCACGATAAGTACACGCCTAACTACACACATGCTGGTGCAGTCAGCATCAGATCGACTTTAATGAACAAAGTCCTCAAAATGATCTTAATGCCTTGGTTTCTCGCCTTCCTGTTGATTTAAAACGAATAAAGGAGTTGAATGATTTTTCAATTATTTTTAAACATTGATTTTTGAAAAGGCAAAGATCGCAGGTTCAAACCCCGCCTAGACCGATTAAAATTTTTCTCCTTTATTTGATTTAAATATTTAGCCTGAAAAATGCCTAATAATTTAATTCCTGTTGATTGTTCTTATATTTGATACACATGTTGAGTTCGGACAATAATATCATTTTTATCAATAATATCATTTTTATCAATAAAACGTTCTGACGCTGACTGTACTATTGAAATAAAAAACAAATTACCCATCATAGTGCTCATGTTTCCCAATCACCATATGAAAGAATAAACAAAATAAGAAGAACCACTTCATGTTGGCGTTTTGCCAGCAAATGTCAAAAACTGGTGACTTGTAGTGAATTTAATGAATATTATTATCAGTTAGATCTAAAATGACAAATACTTAATCAGTTGATAGTATGATTTATAACACATTCACGATCAATTAGCTGGTACCGGTGGCTATATTCGCGTGAATATCAGTTTTCGCGACTGGTCATATCTCATGTTCTACTCAACCCATTGAAATCAAACATTCGTTGGATTTTAATGAAACACCGCATCAAATCCATTCAGTAGTTTTGGCATTCATTGCAAACAAACAGACAAGGCTCCATCTATAAATGAAATTACCAATGAAATAATCTCTGTATACTCTGGTACCGCATTGGCTGGTCGATCATAACGACATGGCTGATCAGACAATTGTAAAGACGGCCAGTTGAAATAAAAACAAAAAACAATACAATATTTATTTATTTAAGTAAATATTTAATTAACTTAAACAGTAATTATTCTAAATAATAAAGTAAAAAAAAGGAAAAATATTTTAATCTTAGACGGTACACACTATAAAAGAAAAAAAGAAGTTAAAGCAAATATACAATTAGTTGTTTGTGCTATCCTAAATCAGTTCAATATTAAAAATCCAACGTCCATTATAAATTAAATTAAATTATTAATTACTGACTACAAAGATGTCAAATGGCCAACAAAGATTTTGTTATCTAAATAAATCACCGTGGATCGTATTCAGAACAAAGCGAGCGCAGGATACCGCTGGATCGCAATAGCTTACCTTTGCACCAGGTACGAGCCGGAGTCTGAGCTAAAAAAAATCTGTCACTTTTACGGAATTTCCAAAAGATGTCTTGCTCCAACAACTATGCCTTCCCAGGTTTCAAGAGCTGCTTGCTTAATGAAGTCAGGGTCTACCAAGAATTTAAAAATACCTACTCCACCTAAATATGCTGGTAATTCGTATGCGTAAGAGTAAGGAATACCCAAAGTTGTTGCATAATCAATTGCTCCACCAGAACCTGAATATTGTAAAAGAGATACAATATTACCAACTATGTAATTAGGTTTGGATTTCCATTTAACTTTATCGATAGCTTGTGCCATCTTGACTCCGGCTAAGTGAAGCTTCAAAGCATTTGGCACAAGAGTGCCATTACCCCAGCCATACAAAATCATGCTTCCAACACTATGCAGATCTTGGTACATTATTATCCGCCGTCTGAATCTGTTAAGGATTCTGGCAATTGCTGCGGATTCAGGTTCAGAAGTAGGTCCAGCACCATGGAAGAGAAAACTGCAAGGATTGGAGCTGGACGCTGTACCCCAGTCGATATCAAAGTTCCTGTTGAGGTCTACACCGATGCACCTGTCATTGGACGTTAAACCAGTGCGACGGTTTTTGCGCCAAAAACGTGCCTATAAAATAAAATCAGAGTTCAAGTATTGACCGTAATCGTTTGTTAGCTTCGTAGCGTTCGGTAGCTTAGTGGTTAAGAAGTCAGCCTTAGGATCGAAAGGTCGCGGGTTCGAATCCTGACCATTACAATGCCGACGTGAACTTACTGCTAACACTAGCAATATAGCTTAGTTGGAGGGGTTAAAGGGAATATTAGTAATGGGGTGTAATATTCTATAAAAAAAAATTTAAAGATCAATTATTTCTGTTCGCATGTATGCGAAAATACTTACTTCTGTATGAGACCATACGTATCCATCAGGGTTAGCGACAGGCATAATGATCCAATCGACGAGATGCAACAAGTCACTATATCTGTCATCCGTCAGTAACTTGTGTATGGAGTAAAGGGTTGGTGGCAGGGTTACCCATTCATTAGCATGTAACAGTGATTGTAAAAATACTACTGGTTTTAAGTTATCCTGAAAATAAGGAATGGTCATATAAATTAATACATGGGTCATAAGAAATGAGAATGCAAATTAAGTTTGTCTGAAATTATTTACCATAAATTCGGTGGTTGATATTCTGAGAATTTTTATTGGTCTACCTTCAAAACTGGTACCAGCTTCCAGAAGAGTGGCAAACCTGGGATACTCTCGGGCCATGGCTCCCAAGTAGTCATTGACCTACGGGGCCAACATAAAAAATTGGTAAAATCGCCATCTACCGGTTAATTCAGTAAATATGCTACAGAGATGTCAAAAATGGCAAGGGTAACTGTGCCAATTCAATCTTTTTTCTAACAGAACAGTAAATCTGTAAAGTCAGTTGTTTTTCTCTAAGTTATTTTATACTTTTCCGTTTTTGATGTCGGTTTTTTAGACGTGGTTTATTTTTAATATTTTTTTTTTTTACTTTTCAGTGCTAAAATTGTATTAAATATTTCACCCTTTTAGTGATTTAATCCAGTCCGGCCTCAGTCCAGCATGTTTTTTAGTTTTGTTTATTAAGATTGACATAATTGGTGTAAAAACATAATGAAAAAGAATTGGAATTCTCCTCCTTTTTGGAAATCGGTTAAAAATGCTTAACTCACCTGAAGTAGTTTTTACTAACCTCTTCATAAGTGTATATGTGATCAAACGTAAGATCAGTACTGTTGCTATGTCTTTTATTGGAAGCAGCGACTAATTTTTGATCTTCCCTCTCTAACAGTCTGGAAACAATGAGTCTATAAACATCTCAGTCATAGTAGCATATTATATATCATACAAAACTTGAATTGTATTGACACTTGCTCAAGTACCGCTATAGTCGAACCAAAAATTCCAGGAATTTATGGCGCCAACCCCTTCCTTCAATATTGTCAAATCGTGCTAAATTCACTTTGATGATAACACCGATTTTAGCCGTTTCACTAAATGCTATTATTCTAAGTGACATCGAGTTGCAAACGTGGTGAACAAAAAAGAGGGTGGATGGTGGTTTACATACATATAAGAGAGACGATTCAACTCCGGTTTGTAACTCAGAATAAGGGGCCAGTTATGCTATTAGCTACAAGATTTCCAGAAGAAAATCTTTTTTTATGTAGGGTACGTCAATTTGACTTCACCTCGACTGATGGTAAGCTGAAGGCAAAGTCTCAGGAAAGAGGGTCACCATTACATACACGTACCATGTTAACAATGCTCCAATTTTTCACGCCCCGCTTAAAGGGCCAAGGACTGTAGGAACAAGGAAACACGTGAGCTGGCAAGGAGTTCCAGGTCTTAATGGTGCGACAAAGAAAGGAGTCACCAAACCGCTTGGTTCTTGAACGAATATTCTGCACCATATACAGGTGACATCTAAGCCCTGCTCGTGTTGTCCTGTGTAGGAAAGGAGAAGGCGGGACCAATTGGAAGAGCTCATCAGAACATTCACCATGGTAGAGACGGTAAAATACTGCCAAGGATGCAACCTCTGTACGCATCTGCAAAGGCTTAAGGGTGCTTGTGACCTCGGAATTCCCATCTTACAACCTGTAACCCAGGCCCACAAAACAAATAACTTCATAAAATCATAGAAACATTTCGATGAAGGGAATTTTTGATAAGGAGTGGCTCAAAAAGCAATTTAAAAATAATTATCGCAAGCAACTTACTCTCTTACATTCTCAATAGTAGCTTTGTATGCTACTCCGATATCTTTTAAAGAATTTTCAAAGGATTCCTTAAGCGATTTGGATACAAAAATTTCTCCAGGATTGGCAAGAGTAGCAAAGGACCAAATCTGTAGCCCCAACTCATTAACAACATCATTCACTAATCGCATATCATTAACATTTTTTGGATAAACTTCATAAACCGCGTATCTGAAAATGAAATCCAGCAAAAATCAGCAATATTATTTCCCTAAAACCACTATAATAGGTACCAAAGAGATACTGATTGTACCAACTACATAATCATACTATACAGGCACATAAATGTGATTGAGATACGTCTTGCCAACATTAGTGCAGGTGAGGATGTAACAATGAAGAAAGTCATAACTTCTACAACAAGTGAACATTCATCATTCTCTGAGACTTTTCCTAATTCATTTTTAGTCAACTTTCCAGTCTAGCTGTCGTGCAGCTGAAATTCGATAATATTTTCAGTGCAGCGACTGCCACCTGACCTCCACAACTAATTGGCAATGTCAAAGTTTTACAGTAAAGCAACATTTCGTGATCTCCGACTACCTGTAATGGCTGCCATAGATGTTCGTATGACAACCGGGACCTATGGCACGGCTTAAGAGCGTTTCCACATTGTCCGATATCCGTATCCGACACCCGATAACCGAGGAAGTCAAATGTATGACCATATGTATTTCTCTTTCACATTGTCCGGCCCGGTATTGGTTATCGAAGCCAACACCACTCTTTTGGCCCGATATCGGATCACAAAGAGACTAAAACAGCGACTACAAGCAATTTTCGACCCTAATGACATTTTCTTAGTTACGTTTCTTTTCGCCTTAATTGATGACGCTGATCACGAGTCGTCGGCATCGAACCCGCGCCTTTTGCATAGCAGTCGTGATCACTACCGCCACGCCATGATGGCTATCTTCATACAAGTACACATACTAGGATTGATGAAAAGTAAAAATAAAACAAGTTACCCATCATACTGCTCATGTTTTGCAACAACCACGTAATAGGACAAACACAGTAGGAAATACCACTTCATGTTCGCGTTTTGACTAGTAACTGGGACATGAGACTTGTAGTAAATGAAATAAATTCTATTATCAATTATATATTAGCTTATAAGATAATACTTGACCTATTTGTAGTATAACATACTAGCTGTTGCTTTCGGTTTCGGCCGCATGGAATTTTGATCCCGTTCATGCAACCCATATGAACCTATTCTCGAGACAAAAAGTAAGTTATGTGTTATTCCAGTGTACTATACTGTAATCAATCAATTGTGCCAAATTTTTGCCAGATCTTTTCAGCGGTTAAAGCGTGATTGAATAGCAAATATCCAAACATATTCACAGACTTCCACAATTGTAATATTATATATAGTAGGAAGTAAGATATAGGAAGACATTTTAAAATTATTATCACCATTTTGCACTTCTACTAATTTATCTACTGATATGAGTCACGATAATACCGTTTTTTATCATGCGGTAATCCCATCAGACACCCGTTATGTCGCCTACCTATCCCTCGCACCCCGACTGACCCAGGGCAATCTCCAGTTTGAGGACCCACAGTGTCCCCGTCTTACCCCCGGAAACGAAGTGCTATGAGGGCCTGCTTCGGCACCTACCACACCGGGTACTCTGCCAGCATGTACAGCCCTGAGTCCGAACGAAATCGTTGTTGGCGAAATGTGGGTGTTAATACGCCTCTGCCTACCCCTTTGGGGATTTACAGGCGTGAGTATATGTATATGTATGAACTTGTTAAACTTCTATAACGGTAAACGGCACCATTGCAAATGCGCAATGAATGAATAAGTGTTGCACACATCTGTAGGCCACAGTAGCCACTTCCCATAAGGAGGGCCGAGTGTTCTACCTAAGTGATATAAAAAATAAACTAAATTGGTAATCCTCTAGAACAATGGTTGCTTGTTAGAGATTGGTGATATAACAATGTGTAATGTGAAAAATGAATTTCTACTATAATATGATTTGCAAACTGCCCGATCAATCCTTTCAACAGTAAAAACGAGGGATTTCATCTCCAAAGAGATTGGTACCCAGCACTGAGCCGTTCGTTATCACAGGGCAAGCGACCAATCAGGATCGAAAACGTCGGTTCCCCAGCTGTCGAACAATCAGGATCGAGCACATCGTTTTCCCCCTCCGACCGCGCCTATTAATACGCCAGTGACTCGGGATTCAACATCAGTCGCAGAGAGGTCGCTGACGAGGAGAGGCCGCCGCCACTGAAGATGTCGACCGCAGTGATCGACGAAACGTCTGGAACGCAAGTTTCATATGGACCACAGCCAAACAGCCCAAGAGCAATATAATCTACTTGCAACGCTGGCCGTGAAAGCCTAAAGACTTATATGCCCGATTTTATTGCTTATTACAGATAAATAGCAACACTGAAGCGACGGTCACGCCACACTTCAGACAATTGTTTATTTTGATAGTATTACATCGCAGATGATAAAAACAAAAGTTGGACAATAAAACAATAATAAATTATTATATTTTATTCCACAAATTACTTGAACTTCTGTATTCTTTGAAGTTTAGGCTCTGCCTATAAGATGCCTTGCACCAGCCACTAAGCCTGCCCAGGTTTCAACAGCAGCCTGTTCAATGAATTCAGGGGCTACCAAAAATCTGTTAACGCCGGTAGCGCCTAAATGTGCTGGCAATTCATAAGTGTGAGAGTAAGTAACTCCCCTGTAGGATGCATAGTCAGTTGATCCCCCAGAAACTGTATACCCTATAACAGGCACAGTGTTTCCGACCACGTAATTAGGCTTAGCTTCCCATTTAACAGCATCGATAGCTTCTGCCATCTTGACACCACATACGTGGTTCTCCAAAGCATTGGGTATAAGTGTTCCATTACCCCAGCCATACAAAACCATACTTCCAGCACTATGAATGTCTTCATACATTGCTATCCTGTTTCCATATTTGTTGAAAATATTGTCAATTGCCTGGATTTCAGGTTCAGAAGTAGGTCCAGCGCCATGGAATGTATCACTGCAAGGATTGGAGCTGGACAGAGTACCCCAGTCGATGTTGAAGTTTCTGTTGAGGTCAACGCCCACGCATGTACTGGACGGATTTATGCGACGGTTTTTGCGCCAAAAACGGTTCTATAAATAACAGAGTTCGACTTTGTATTAAGGTTAATATTAGAAGTTAATAAAAACAATAGTGTTAAGTAAGAATGTCAAAGATAATGACAAGATCGCACGATTATTCGTTTTCCCACTGATTTATATTTCAGACATTCACTCCAAAATACTTACATTTGTATGGGTCCATATATATCCATCAGGGTTAGCGACAGGCATGATGACCCAATCAATGTAATTCAACAAGTCGGAATATTTTACATTGTGCAATAACTCATGAATGGCATGAAGAAGCGGTGCCAGGGTTACCCATTCACGAGCGTGCAAGAGTGATTGCAAGTATATTATTGGCTTCCCTGCTTGCTGAAAACAAGTTATGATTAGAATACTAGCATAAAAATTTGTCCGCACATAACTTCTGAATGACTGCACCATTTTAGATAATTCGTTTTTTATTGTGTTCGTTATTACAATGCAGGAAAGCATTCTACTAGGTTAAGAAGTCAGATCAGGCTTAACATAGTCCATACCTCGGGAATTACATTAAGCCATCCTTCTCAGTTACCGTAGGAACATCTGTGGTATTCGTTAAGGGCAGTTGGCCTCTAATAAAATTCTCACAATCTTGTCTGATCGATTAAGATAGAAGAAAATATTGAATCGGTCTAGGCGGGGTATAAGCCCGTGATCTTTGCCTTACAGGGGCAATGCTTGGACCACTAAGCTACCAGACCTCGCCCGAAACAATACAAATGTCTCCTTTGAATCTGTCTTTGATCGGCGTCTACCGATATTCTCACGAACTATCGCAACCACTTACGGAACCAATGAATAATTTTTCAATCATTTTTAAACATTGATTTTTGACTACTCCACCCAAATATTTTGAATGAAATTTCATTCGAAAAAAAATCTTGTCTCAATACAAAACTTCCATATCGCTAACGGGAATTGTGGAGGCCAAATGATTACTTCATGGAAAATATGGAAGTTCGCCCGTTGCGTGGCTAAACTGATATTGGAAAGCCGACCACAATTGAGTTAGAAATGAAGTACAAGAGTGTTTTCACATTGTCCGATGTCCGATATCCGATATCCGACATCCGATATCGGAGGAAGTCAAATGTAAGACATATGTATGTCTTACATTTGAATCATTGTCCGGCCCGATATTGGTTATCAGAGCCAACATCACTATTTTGGCCCGATATCGGATAACAAAGAGACTAAAACAGCAACTGCAAGCAATTTTCGATCTTAATGTCATTTTCTTAGTTACGTGTCTTTTCGCGTTAATTGATGACGCTGATCACGAATATTAAAAAAAAAATCGGTTCCATGTCATGTCAATTAGGTTGCACTTGCTTTTCTTTGTTTTTCATCCCTAGCATCCCTAACTTGTCTGTGCTTTAGAGCAAATGGCCGTATCGGGCCGATTTTATAGGATAAATGTGAAAACAGCACAAGGTGTCGACTATCGGATGTCGGTCATCGGCGTCCGACACCGATATCGGATGAATGTGAAAATGCTTCGAGATACGTTACATAAATCATCATCATTATCCGTCGTTTTCCCATCTCAGGTGGGGTCGGCTTACCAGTCTAACTATGATGCAGCTGAACTTTAACATTTGGGTATATGTTACATATAATATATGAAGGTGAAAATTAATTTATATTTAACTAACCTGGAACCCGGTGGTGGAAATTTCGAGGATCTTAATGGGTCTATTTTCAATACTGAACCCGGCATTAGAGACATTGGCGACATTGGGAAAAGCTTCAGCGATGGCTTCCAAGTAGTCATTAACCTGTTAAAAAATAATACTTGAAATTCTGCAGTTATATTTATTTTTACCACTCTTTTTTTTCTTTTTAGTACATCCACCACCACGTCTGGTGATAATCTGAAATGAAATCCGAAAAGTAGTGAGGAACATTCCAGATGCTGTCCCTAGAATGGTTGTCCCTACCTTGACGGCTTCGGTAGATGCCTTTTCACGCCACGGCTAAAGAGCCTAGGATTATAGGAGGCAGGAAACACGTGTGGGTAAAGAATTCGAGTTCTTTATTTTAGGAAAAACTTTATTTTGACCTAGAGGTCAAGAAGAATCGACTCTTAAAATAACATTAGAACTGTCATCTAAAATAGATTCCGTGCTCAGATCTAGTTATAATTCGAGATTCCGGACTGAGTATCCTTCTCTAATCTAATACGGGCCTGAAAAAGGCTTAATTAATTATACATACATCGTTTAGGTATTCACAAAAGTAACTAAATAGAAATAGAATATTTAAAATTAAAACAAGTATCTTAATAATGAAAATATTTCACCAGAAAATAAATTCCAATTCAAAGAGGTAGGACAGGACGGTATAACCGTCCAATTGAGCAATCTGACTAGGGAAATACAGAATACCGCGGCCATAATAACCTCGTGTTGTGTTTCCGGTGGTGAGTACGGTAGCCAGGGCTCATTAGAGAGCTACCGACCTCGTGCTACCGACCCTGTAAACATAAAGAGATTTTATGCTGTCAGTGGGAAGACCAAACGCTATACCTGCTTTGTCTTCTACACTGAAGGCACGGCAACTCTTTGTGTTTACAGGGTCGGTAGCACGAGTGTGACTCCCTTATTGTTGCACACGTCCTAGGCGTTGTCGTCGTCGTGGTCATAGGCCACGGTAACCACTTTCCATCAGGTGGTCTGTGTGCTTGTCTGCCACCTCAGTGTTGTAAAAAAGCTGCTAAATGATAAGTTACGTTTTCACTGTGAGTCTTGTCATAAAGGAAGTAAAAGAAATTGCCTTACCTCTTCATAAGTATAAACGTGATCAAATGTGAGGTCAGTGCCGTAGTGATATTTTTTAGGCGCAGCTGCACGTTTTTGTTCTTCCTCCTCGAGCAGTCTGAAAGCAACATATTAGCTATACCTATCTTAGTGAAAACCATATACTATTCGATACGCAATGATTAAAGATAGAGAAAAAAGAACGAATTCTGAAGTGACTTACTCTTTTACATTCTCAATAGTAGCTTTATATGGTACACCAATAGCTTCCATAGAATTTTCAAACGATTCTTTTTGAAGTTTGGAGACAAAAATTTCTCCGGGATATCTGAGAGAAGCAAACGTCCAGATATCTAGATCCAACTCTTTTACAACATCGTGCACTGACCGTATATCATCTACATTTCTCGGGTATACCTCATAAAACACATGTCTGAAAAAAAACATTAGAATATTTATAAAATAAAAATACAAGTTTCTCTCCCAGAATGTAGAAATCTCTGCGGGTTATATTAAAACCAAAATAAATTACAATATATAAATAGATTTTCATAAAATACCGCGCAATTTAGATCAAAAATTCGCATACGTTATTATAATGTGTTCTAGGTCATTATTAAATCGTCTACGTACATTTTGCCATTAATGTCACAAAAGAAATTAAACTTTTCATTCAAGAGATGTTTATTTAAATCTTTTTGTAGGTATACAAAATACTAAATAAAATATTTTTTGCAAAAATAAATTTCTTAATTATTTTTTATTTTAAGTTTTAACATAATTATTTTGCATACTAAACGTATTTTCAACGTTCATAAAAATTTCTAGTAGCGCTTTTGTAGATAATTTAATAAAAAATAAAAGGCCCAATGTGTTGAAAAAAATAGGACCAGCAAAAATTTTAAAAAAATCTTACCCATCGTACTGCTCGTATTTTGCAAATGCCACGTAAAATGACAAACAAAATAGGAAAAACAACTTCATCGTTGCGTTTTAGGCAGCAAATGACAAAAAGTTGCAACTAAAGTCAATGCTAAGTAATTATCTACTAAGGCTTACATGGGATAATACTGGATAAGTTAATACAATAATTTATAACATACTAATCGTTAAAGAAATTTTGACAGCTTTACTAATCTTATTTACGAATAAAATGATATGAATGTTCTCAAGGTCGTTTTTGCTGCTATTTTATTTATATCACTGATTTTACCAAATTTTGCACACTTATGTGTGCATAGTATGGATTTCTTATTCGACATTGAAACCGCCCAAAAGCAGCTAAAGAGCACTATATCACAAGAACCTATTAATGGAAACCAGAAAACACACTAACAACCATTATCAGGGGCAAGTGGAAGAAGCAGGGAAGGAAGGGGTACCCTGACCTCCGAGTTCACCTTGGCCACGGATGCAGAGAGGAAAATATATCTCCTTGATAATAATACAGTGTTTCGTGAGATTGTAGAAGGTCGATGGCTGTTGATGGTTATATTAAAGTATCGATACCATGTTGAATAAAAATTCTTGGTGCTGCTTCTCATACAGAATTACTTATTCACATCCTATTTATATCTTCTTATGATTGATGGCTCTTGATGGAATTTGTTATTACACATATTGATAAAGTAATTGTACTTTTTGACGATATTTATTATGAATCTGAACTGACATTGATGGTTATGAATCATTGTAAACCTTTTAGAATACGTCAAGGCGAAACCGTTTAGGTTCTTCTCCGTCTTCTTCATTCTAGCGTTAATCCCAGTTGCATTCGAAGTTTCCACTTGGAGTCTGGGGTCTGCATTACCAGTCTAACTGCGGATTTGGCTGAACTTCGATATTTTCCGTGAGGCGACCATCCACATTCCATCTGACCGTTGTGGAAACTCAAAGCAAGCATTGCGATTAGACCAGTTGTTGGATTTTTAAGGGCTCCAACTACTCGTAACGACTGCCATAGATGTCATATGGCAACCGGGACTGCCACGGAGGCTGTCAGGTTCTTAATTAATATCCTTCAGAAGTACAAGTAGTAATTTTTTGAAATTAACACTATGGCATATATATTTAAAGGAATATAAGTAATCAAAATTACTAAGGATCGGCGTAAATAATCAGCCTCAGTACGGTTCAGGATTTTTATTGGTCGAATAACAATAAACCGTATCGTTATTGCCATAAAATTTAAATTCAAATGATAAGCATTTCGCTATATTCCCTCTAACTAACTCCAACAGCAGGATCTATCAAAATCGCTTACCATTTGTTATTAATTACTTCATTATTCATCTCCTATTAAGGTATGATGCCGAAGCCGTAGCATGTGACAACTGCTGACGCACGCAGCAGATATGCGTAAATCATTGCAGCTTCTCAATGGTCCTTTTTATCCGTGTCGAAGTTTAACAAGTAATGTATGTAATGCATGTGCTGCATGCGTTGGCAGTTGTCGTATGCGGTCGGCTTCGAAATAATACCTTTATAGATAAGATTTTTAAATTTAATATGGCTTAAATACGAAAAATAACGGTGGTCAGGGCTTTCCAGGGTTAGTCATAAATCAACTATCATATGCCTTAGGTGTTCATCCAGACTCTTATTTATCATTTTGACAAGCTCATAAGCTGAACTCAAATACTAATTAGGAAATTTTTATCATTATTTTTCAGGTTATTTTGATTTTTATCAAGTTTTCAGTGCAATAGTCACTAGAGTTTACCTTAATTAGGAATAAAGAAAACAAATATTACAATTTCGCGTAAAGTATATTATTTCATAAAATGCCGAAGAAAATTACATCCTTCAAGGTCTGAATTCTAAAATATGTCTACCACCAACTTTGATGCTTTCCCAAGTTTCCGTAGCAGCCTGTCCAATAAAAGCAGGATCCACTAAAAATCCATTATTGTTCGTAGCACCTAAGAAACCTGGCAATTCATATGTAAACGAGTACGGGATACCAACTGCATGTCCATAATCAGTTGATGATCCAGAAACAGTGTATCGCAAAACGTGGAAAGTGTTGCCAACGACATAATTAGGTTTTTGAGGCCATTTAACTGCGTCAATAGCTTGTGCCATTCTGACACCCGCTAATTGGTGTTGCAAAGCGTTCGAAACAAGAGTCCCGTTGCCCCATCCATATAGGATCATACTGCCAAAACTGTGTATGTCTGAGAACATAGCCATCCGACTTCTATACTTGGCTAAAGTATTGACAACAACTTGAGTTTCAGGTTCAGAATTAGGTCCCGTACCGTGGAATGTAATGGCACACACATTATTGCTTGACAATGTTCCCCAGGCAATGTCAAAGTTCCTGTTGAGGTCGACACCAACGCATAAATTAAGGGGCATTAAACCAGTGCGTCGGTTTTTGCGCCAAAATCGATCCTGTAGATAGAAACAAGGTAATTAGCTTCGAGCCTTCGAGGTGACATACTTTGATAGATATTATAATATCTAAGTTATGCTGGTTTGACTTGAAAAGTATCACGGTTAGTACTAAAAGCCTCTTTGATTGCAAAGAAATTACTCGATAACGTCGTTTAAGTAGCAGCATAGTGCATCTATTATGGTTTTGTGAGATACCTTACCTCCATATCTTTTCGATACCTCCATTATTCCTCTACGTTCTTCTATTGAAGGTGGCAACCTACAGGTGATACTTCTAGAGCTGTTTCAAAACCTCATTTTTTCGATCTGTCGGTAGTTCGACATTGTAATTCTTTTAGCCTATCTACATTTTCAATTCATTTCATTTCCATTTTTTCGGTGTTAACTCACCTCTAACTAACCCTTCGGGGATAAAGGCGTGATTATATGTATGTGACTTCCAAAAATACTTACATTTGTACGCGACCAAATATATCCATCAGGGTTAGCAACGGGTGCGATAACCCAATCGATTTCATTCACCAAGTCAGAGTCAGATTCCTCAACATCGACCACTAGCTTTTCAATGGCATAAAGTACTGGCATAAGGGTTACCCATTCACGAGCGTGCAAGAGGGCTTGTAAGAAAATAACGGGTTTTCTGGAATCCTGCAAAATAAACATAGTTTGTTAAATGAGTACGTGTAAAATAAAATGTCATGCAAAGTTTCGAATTATTTCGGTTTATTAAGTATCCTTTAAGAAAATTGCAGTGCTTAAATGTCGTAGAAGGCGGCTCAAGGATTAGGCTGTACCCCATCTGACAGTGAACGTATAGCGAATGACAAAGTGCCCACTTGACGGAAAAAGGCTCACCTAGGCAGAAAATAATAGCAGGCGAAATGTGAATGTTATTACACCTCTGCCAACCCCATAGCGAAGTTATAGAATGTAAATATGTAAGACAATATTTACCTCGAAATTAGTAGTATAGCGTGTGATGCCACGTTTGCGAGGCGTCTCCCAGAGCGGACCAATAGAGGTCGGCCCCCGGCTCGCTTGATAGCGGACTGAGCCGCAGGCCAACGTATTCTGGCGTCTGCGCACAGCGCGAAATGTAGCGTTCTGCGCCGCGTCTCTTAGGTCGGCACGCGCCAAGTTGCGAGTCGCGCTGCGCGCGGGCAGTGAGCCACGAGCCGCGAATGTAATCACATGATTGTAATTTGTAAATGTATAAAGTGTACCCGTTTGTTAAGAATAAACTCTAAATCGAACATTTGTGTTAGTTCATTAACAGACCCGCTATAGTAGTGGAAATCAGGAGATGCTGTATAGGTCTACCCTCCCAGCTAGTTCCTGCATCAACAAGCTTAGTAACATTGGGATACTTGCTGGCTATGGCTGCCAGGTAGTCTGTGACCTGTCAACAAAGATTGATATAAAACACAACACGCTAACAAACGATGTGCTATCCTGGTCTATAATCTATCCACATCCATTTAGCTATTCTGGTATTATTGAGTAACTGTTATCCTCTATAAATTTTAAATGCACTTTCAAATCAATTATTATGCTAACTTTTCATAATATAGATTTGAATCGTAAAAAGTACACCAAGACGGTACTTAAACTTATAAGGCAAAACCACTGTTACACCGCATCTCATCATTTCACATTTATCCTATCATCATTCAATCCATAATTATCTTGTGTGTTATAAATCTCACTTTATATTAAGCTAGTAAGGATACGTATAGTGGTCATTACAAAGAAACTAGTTATTAGGAAAATAATTAGATATTGATGTCCAAATAATTATAAGCACAATTTAAAACAATACCTCTTCAAAATCGTATATGTCGTCAAATGTAAGTTTGGTACTATCACGGCTTCTCTTAGGGGTAGCTGCAGATAAGCTTTGGTCTTCCAGCTCTAGTAACCTGAGAATCAAAGTCTGGTTATTTATATCTCAGTTATAGTCCCTCAGTGTCTTCAATGATTTTCTATGTACAATAGTAAATACTGCTTCTTACTTTATATTAAGCTTAAACTTCAAATATCATTAAAATTAGAGCAACGATACATTCATACTTACATATAATTACTAATCTATCATTATTAATCATTTAAATCCCCGAAGGGGTGGGCAGAGGTGAATTAACACCCACATTACATCAACTATGATTTTCGGTCCAACGTAATAGGGAGCGGGTAAAAATAGGGAGTAAAAGGCAACGATAGTAACAAAAATTACAAATAATATGCTCCGCGGCCTGGTCTGGCTCCGAGGCCTTATATTTGGAGCCCACTTCCTCCCTCTCCCCCCTGATTTAGCTTCAACTCGTTTTATGGTAATGAAGGCCGTTAAACCTTCTAAGCCTGAGAAGAAAACCTGTGACAGAGTCTTGTTCGCATAATACCCCCGTATACCGTAGCCATAATAACCTCGTGTTGTGTTCCCAGCGGTAAATAGAGTAGCCAGAGCTCACTGGAGAGTTTTTTGGCTGTCGGTGGGAAGGAAAAAGACTATTCCTGCTTTGTCTTCTACACTAACGGCACAGAAACTTTCGGCAGCATGAGTGTGACTCCCCTGGTGTTGCACACGTCCACAGGCCACGGTATCCACTTTATATCAGGTGGACCGTGAGCTTTTCTGCCACTTCAGTGGTATAAAAAAATGCACAGTACATTCGAAGCAGTCCTATTGATGAAGTAAAAATATTCTATTAAATAAAACACGTAACTTACTCTCTGATATTCTTTACGGAAGCTTCGTATGATACTCCAATAGCATTTAAAGCATCTTCAAAGGGATCTCTTTGGGGTCCAGATACAAAAATCTGTCCAGGTTTTTGAAGATTGGCATAGGACCAGATGTCTAACATCAGCTCATCTGCCACGCTATTCACCTTCTGAATATCACCCAGGTTTTTGGGATAAACTTCGTACAGTACATATCTGGAAAGCAAATGTTAAATGAAATGATAGTCGAGAGCAAACTAAATAATGAATAGCTCTCCACATACAGGGTGTATCTTTGAAACGGAGCAGTAAGGGCAAGAAAATTCGGGTTAGTTATTGTCTAAGAACTTCTGATAAGTTGTCTTCTAATCGTGAAATGGACATAATAGAAGAATATTTTGTCTACAATCGAAACGTGGGAGTGTATTAATGTGGTACTTCAATAAGTATCTAATGCGGCATGTGCCAACCACACTTATGTAGCTCCTGTATTACAGGCTTGAGTATATGCATGCATGGATTTCACAAAAACCATGTATAAAACAATGTATTTACAAGCACTATCCCAGATAAGCATGACCAAAGTAAAAATATCTTACCCATCATAAATCTCATGTTTAGCAAACGCCACGTAAAAACACAGGCAAAACAGGAAAAGCAACTTCATTGTGGAGATTCAACCAGTAACTGACAAAAAATGGTGACGTGAAACGGATCTTGTGGAAAATCATTGAAAAGCTTATTAGTGATTAATAGATAATAGGTAATTTGATATTTTTCGTTTATATCTATGATTTATGTTATTTTTGTAGCTCACTTACTTTCTGATATGCATGCAGATACGATTTGTTTCAAGGCCGCTTGCGCTGTAACATTTTAACACTAAATAAAAATTCTAGGACGTTCTACACAGGTATGGCTTAACAATCATGTGTTATCGGTTTTACATGAATGTCTTTTTTTTGTAAGAATATATACATATCAAACTTGGAAACACCTAGACCCATAAATATATACATATTCATGCATACAAATGATTGTACTGAGCAGGTATCGAACTCATGTCCTCTGGATCATAACAATCGAAGGTTTGACCGCTACGCAATAGAGGCCTTGAATATTGACATTGATAAGATGATAATTCGTCGTCGCATAGGCGCCATCAGAAAACTTGCTTTGCACATCAACACCTCCAATGTGATCGACAGCATTCACGCTACGATAACTGCTTGACGGTATACTTCCAAAGCCGACCGCATACGACAACTGCAGACTGCAAACGTCTGCAGTTGTCGTATGCGGTCGGCGGTCGACATACATTACTTGTTAAACTTCGATACAGATGAAGGGGACCATTGATAAGCCGCAATGAATTACGTAAATATATCTATATTCCATACTGTTGTCCGAGGCTCCGCAGTCTTGGAATTCTGCTCCAGTATCCATGAGAACCTACAATCTATCCATTCCTGTTCCAAATTGTTTGAGCATAAATGAGTAACAAACATTAAATATTCAGACGTTTAAACATCTTCACAAATTTTCTCATTTGTGATATTGGTGGGTAGTGGGATAATCGATATACAACCCGTTTACTTTAAGTTTGGACCTGTAATCTACCACGACTTTAGACATGAAAGTTGGCAACATCAGCGTAATAAGTAAATTGCACCACCGCATTGCCGCATTCTTTCTTTCTATAAAAGAGACACATGTAAAGTTTTATCTGATAAAACTAAGATATAAACCCAAGATATTTTTTATGACTTGTTATTTGATATATTGCATTTTTCCATGGATTGTTGATGTTAATCCTGGATCATAAGAGCAACTGCGCTAGGCGTATACATAAATGAGATCATTGCAATAAAATTAAAAGATAACTACGAACATGTTACAAACAGAGAAAAAAGTTTATTTCCCAAAAATCTAAACAATGCTATTGGTTTATGCTTTTAATGAATTTGGTTGAGCATACTTATAAACAACGAAATAAAGATTGGCAGAAGTATTTATTTCTTGTAAATAATAACAGAAAATTAAATAATAACATAATAAGTTAGACTGTCCCCGAAATTAGTCTTGCAGCAACTACTACACTTGCCCATGTTTCAACAGCTGCTTGTCTAATAAAAGCAGGATCTACCAGAAAATTGTTCACTCCCGTACCATTCAAATAAGCAGGTAATTCATATATGTAGGAGTATGGAACACCAATAACTTGGGCATAGTCAGTTGATCCACCAGACAGCGTGTAACGCAAAAGATCAGCAATGTTACCAACTCTATAATTGGGTTTGGCTGGCCATTTTATTGTATCGATAGCTTGGGCCATTTGTACTCCTAAGAAGTTGAGCACCAAAGCATTTGGGACAAGAGTTCCGTTGCCCCATCCATACAAAATCATACTTCCATGACTATGCATATCTGTATACAAGGCCAATCGATTTCTATATCTACTCATAACATTTGTGACAGCTTGAGTTTCAGGTTCAGAAACAGGTCTGAGACCATGGAAAGTGTTACTACACACATCGAAGCTAGAAAATCTGGCCCAATCGATGTCGAAGTTTCGGTTGAGGTCTACGCCAATGCAAGTGTTATTGGGCGATAAACCGGTGCGGCGGTTTTTACGCCAAAAGCGGTCCTGTAAATCAAAATATATATTGCTTATGTATACTATTCAGGTTAAAATGTAAAACCGAACAAGTTCAATAAATAAAAATTGTTCTATAAATGTTAATTTTGATCTCAATTACACTCAATGTGATAATTTAAGAAATAAAAAAAAAAAAAATTTAAGAGTCTATATGCAAGTAAAAGGATTCTGTAGGGCTCCATATCAAATAAAGCCTAGAAAAAATAAAGCCAGTCAAAGTCTGCCAGTTTTTAAGTTTGTATATACCTACTTCAAAAACCATTGATATCACTCGAAAAACACTTACATTTGTATGTGACCATATATATCCATCAGGGTTGGCCACAGGCATAATAATCCAATCAAAATCATCCAATAAATCTGATTCGGTTACGTTAACCACTAGTTTATGAATGGCATGAAGAGTTACAGGAAGTGTCACCCATTCACGAGCATGTAATAAGGATTGCAAGAAAACTATGGATTTATTGGAATTCTGAAACAAATAAAGAAATATTTAGTAAAAAAAATGGTAAATACTTTAAAGTTCTCATTAGAGCATAACACAATTATTTGTTGACTTGTTTTGTAGTTATAACTATGAACACTTCGCAACATCACTTAGTAAACCATAATGGGTGAAGTAGCTTAACATAGTCCAGGTTACCGATAACCTTAACTCTAAGTTATCATAACATATTTAAAGTTATTATTATATTTTTAAATTTGTCGTATTTATACAATTCTAAGGGCAACTTTACATTGAAGTAATATGCCTACCAAATCAGCTTCAATAAACAATTGGTGGTCTATATTTTGCTTTTGGTATAAGGTTATGATTAGGTTGTAAAAGATTAATAAAGCAAATAATTGGGAATACTATACGTAAATAAGACAAAAAAAATTGCTTACATGAAAACCGGTTTTAGAAATTTGGAGATACTGCACAGATCTATTCTCAAAGCTGGTGCCAGCGTCAACAAGTGTTGTGACATTTGGATACCTCTGGACGATAGCTTCCAAATAGTCAGTGACCTGTGACATAAATAAAAATTTAATAAAAGTAAACGTTGTCATCCAAAATGGAATTCTATAATCAGTCCGAAAAGTAAAATTCAAGGTAAACAAGATATTTCTTGCAATAATCATCAATCATCACCACTATGTCTACATACGGATAGATATTATTATACGCGCTAAAACAATTTCATTAATTGCCATTAGATAAAATATCTATCTTCAATGAAAATACTTGTACTATTCCACATTATTTATTGAAATCCTGACCGGTTTCGCCTTACGGCATTATCAAAGATTGATACATGTTTTTGAGTATTTTTATTGAAGGTGTGCAGCAAGTTCCACCAAGTGCCATCAATCAACAGTATAAGCAGAAATTGATAATGCCGTAAGGTGAAACCGGTCAGGTTAAAAATAAAAATAAAATAAAGTGTGGAAAAGTACAAGTGTTGTAATTATTCAATATATGTAGCAGATTCCACCAAGTGCCATGAATCTCCAGTATAAACAATCTACTTGTGTATTTATCACGTTGTTATTAGAGCCCCTTTATGTATGTTAGATTTTTTCTACTTTGCCTCAGGTATGTATTTTACATATATTTATGCGACCATTAATTCTATATCATGAATATATTCAGAAAGCTAACACATAATTCTTATAGTTTAATAGTTAAGAAAGCTTATAGGAATACCTCTTCGAAAGTGTATATGGCGTCATATGTAAGATCAGTACTGTTGCGATTTCTATTAATAGCAGCTGCATGTTGCTTTTGATCTTCTAACACAAGCATCCTGGAATTAGGTAAGTCGGTCAGTTAATGTAAAAGAAGAGTTTTTGAAATTATACATACGTTGTTTAGCCTTTTCTTACCAAAAACCACTTTATCATATTTAATAAGACAAAAAGTGCATTCAGAATCAATGCAATGTCTAGAAAGTGACATATAATAATTTTATACTGCAACTAGGTAAGTACAGTAGGGACACAGCGTAATGGCGATAACACTGCTACTTAATTCACTTAACTATCTTCTGCGGTTCAATAAGTAGAGAAAAAGCCAAACAAAACCTAAGAAATTTAAAGAAAGAAGAAGTTAAAATTTGTTTTAAAGCGTAGGGATCAAAGTAATATCGTAATTAAAGCAATAACTATGGAAGTGGACGGCTACAAAGGAAGAGGAAGTCTAAAGAGATGGATGATAGAAGTATGATAGATGGGAAAGATGGACGCATGGACTGTCTGAAAGATCACATGGCTAGGGAGGGGGTTTACGTTGAGATGAATGCACCATAGATGAATAGAAAAGCACACATGTTGCATCGAACTCAAATAAATATGGAATAAGGGCAGGAGGATGGTGATGATGATGATGATGATGAATTTTTTGAATTAACTTACTCTCTGATGTTCTCAACTGCAACTTTGTATGCAATTCCGGCAGCATTCAAAGCATTTTCAAAGGGTTCCTTTTGAGGTTCAGACACAAAAATCTGTCCAGGTTGGTCGAGATTAGCATATGACCAGATGTCTAGCGTCAACTCGTTTACCACATCATTGACTAACGAGATATCATTTAAATTGTTGGGATATACTTCATAAACCACATATCTAAAAAAATCGTTTTATTCTAAATATACATATACATACATATAAAATATACGTGATACAATATATGAAATAAAAGTTGTAGTTGAAAAAATTGAAACAAATGTTTCAAAATGTTAAAGCTGCACCTTAAATCACCCTAAAATCCTTTTGTGTAATAAGCAGACAGAAGATACGTAACAAAAACCTTACCCATCATATAGCTCATGTTTGGCAAATGCCACGCAAAAAGTCAAACAAAATGTGTAAAATAACTTCATCGTGGCGTTTTAGCCAACAACTGATGCTTGTTAAACCTTGAAGCGAATCCTGTAAAATTATCAAAAACAGCTCAAAAAGATTACTCATGGATTTTTATTAGATAATCTTTATTATCTATCTATATTTATGATACCTGCTTTAGCTCGACTGACTTATTACCAACTTACCTATCTATTAAACGCAGCACTCGAAAACAAAATTTGAAATGACTATTTCAGGCCTGCTGTTATATTAGGTCCTTACGTATGAAATTGGCGTTTTGTACGGGAGGAATAAAAAGTCGATTTTTTTTGTACTTTTGCTATCTTATGGGTAGTTCATTGATCCCTTTACTATAAAAACCATGGGGGCGAGAATCAATAAACTCTTTGAAGGCGGTTTGGACTGCTGCATCGGAGTGGATGTTTTTTCCTTGTAAGAAGTTGTCCAAATTCCGGAAGAAATGGTAATCTGTTGGAGCAAGGTCCGGGGAGTACGGTGGATGTCGCAGACATTCTAATTGTAGCTCAGCTAACTCAGTGGTTGTTTGTTGTGCAGTGTGTGGTCTTGCGTTGTCGTGAAGCAGCAGTGGCCTAGAGCGATTGATCAATCTCGGTTGTTTAACAGCTAATTTTTCCTTCATGGTTTGCAGTTGCTGACAATAGATATCTGCCGTAATCGTTTGGCCAGATTTAAGAAAGCTGTAGTGAACGACACCGGCGCTAGTCCACCAAACACTTATAAGTAACTTTTTCTGAGTCAATTTTCGTTTAGGGCAGGATTTGGCTGGGTCTCCAGGGTTCAGCCATTGCGATGAGCGCTTTCGATTATCGCACAATATCCACTTTTCATCACAAGTAATGATTCGATTTAAAATCCCTTCATTATTGTGTTGGTTGAGCAAAGTGCAAGTTCGATTCACTCAATTCATGAGGTACCCATCGTTCGAGTTTTTTTACTTTTCCGATTTGCTCAAGTGGATTAATACAGTTTTGTCACTTACCCCGAAGCCTGCTGCTATCTCTGAAGTGCTTTGTGATGGATCCGCTTCCACAATAGCCTTTAATTCTTCGTTTTTCACTTTGATCTCCGGCCGTCCACGGGGTTGGTTCTTAAGGTCGAAATTTCCAGAACGAAAATGTTGAAACCAAAAACGTACCATGCTGTCTTTAATGACACCAGTGCCGAACACATCATTAATTCTTCGAGCTGTTTCTGCAGCACTGGTGCCACGGTAGAACTCGTACTCGTAAATATACCGATATTTCATGTTTTCCATTGCGCGGTAATAAGCGACGCCAAAGAAAAAATAATGAGGAAAATAACAAATGAATGACTGTATTCCAAAGAGAAAAAAAACCAGCTAAATGAATTTATTAATTTGAATTTGGAATTCTTAACTAAAGAGGAGATATTTCAGATCAAATTGATCAGTACGACAAAACGCTAATTTCATACGTAAGGACCTAATATATATCACACTATCAGAGACCCGTATTTAGATTCGTTAATAGGTAAAATGATGTACATTATTATGCATATTTAGGTTGATATAAGTTGATATGAGGATTAATGGGGCCCCTCCATCATAATCGAGCCAACTTCTACAAGCCGATCGGTAGAAGAGGATCACCAGATCTAGGGTTTGGAAGGTCAGGCGATGCAAATAAACAATTGATTTGATTTTATAAGAGTAGAAGAGCACTCAGGTCTGCAAAGACGGAAATTTTCAATGTAACCGGGACTAACATTGTGTTGACGATAGTATCGCCACCGAAAATGACACGAATAAACATTGTGTTTGGTTATGAACTTAATCATATTATATCCTCCGTGGTTATGACGGTTATATAATGGATAAGCTGATAAATTTAATTTACTCTATGAGAAATTGTTTGCCATGTTAAGTTAGCACTAAAATTAATTCAAAACACTTCAAAACTAGTAAACGTGAAACCTAAAAGAATTATTATAGGATTAGGGATTTCTATTTTAGTAGTCGCTTAGGCTACGAGCTTTAAGGTGTATAAATTGTCATCACTTTGAAAACTTAACAAGGTATAATGGTTTACGCATATTATTACATAACAGAATGTTATTTTGACAATTTCTACTGCCAATATCTTTAATTTTCTTAAATATATTAATCAGCGGATTAGTTTTATGTCTATACATGAAACGTTTTAAAGATTTGACCAAAAAACATTTTGACACACATACTAATTTGAAAGTGTCATGAAATCTGTAAAATATGCTTATTTTTTTTAGATTACCTCTTAGGTGGTAGACAAGCACCCGGTCCACCTGATGAAAAATGGTTATGTAGGTACCGTGGGCCATAGACACACTCGTGCTGCGGACCTTGTAGGAATCTTCTAATACCTATCTTGAAGCATCCTATATTGTCAATCAATCAGCCCACCGCAGTCCACTGCTGGTCCTCCGCCTTACGCATCCAGTCCGTTTAAGCCACCTTTTTCAGATCCTTCTGGCTAGGGGACGTCCTACCCTTCGTTTACCTCCTCGCGGTTTTCACTATATTGTAGTCGCTTGGGAAAACGACAACAGGAGAAGTTCATTCCACATCATAGCCAAAGCATGTACTATTATCTATTCTGTTTTATAATAGCAATCAATTTTCTACTGAATTTCCTCTGTGTGTTTATGCGATCCATTTTCAATTTAGACTTGAAAATAGTTACCAGAGCTGCCTCCAGGGGCCCGTTTCATAAAACTACAATTTACAAATTACAAGTACAATTCGATGTACATTGCGTAGGTAATTGGTCATTTAAATAGGTTTTATAATATATGGCCAATTAACTACGCAGTGTACATCGAATTGTACTTGTAATTTGTAAATTGTAGTTTTACGAAACGGGTCCCAAATTTCTTACTAACTATTTTGTCTAATTTTACCAGGTAGTTCAATGGGCAGTGTTCCCTCTACAAAGGGAGTGACTGTCACTCGTTCAAATACCGTTATGGATGTTGATTTTTACCGGTTTAGTGACTTTTCATGTACCTCAATTGAAAATAAGAACAAAATAAACGAAATGCGTGAATTTTTTATTTCATAAATAATAAATTATTTAACGAACATTGCGAAAATATATCTTTTAACTTTAGTTTGTGCCTAATATATGCCTGGCACCAGCAACGACGCCTTCCCAGGTTTCGACAGCAGCCTGTCTAATGAAAGCGGGGTCCACCAAAAAGCCGTTCACACCAGAAGAATTAAAATGAGATGGCAATTCATATGTGTAAGACAATGGAATGCCAGCAACTTGTCCATAATCCGATGATCCACCTGAAGCCTGGTACCCTATTACAAGCTCGATATTACCAACTCTGTAATTAGGTTTGTGTTGCCATTTCACTTTATCAATAGCTTGAGCCATCTTGACAGCTGCTAAGTTAAGTGTCAACGCATTTGAAGGAACAGTTCCATTACCCCACGCATACAGAATCATACTTCCATGGCTATGCATGTCAGCGAACATAGCCATCCGACTACCGTATCTGCTTAGAACATTTATGACGGCTTCGGTTTCAGGTTCAGAATTAGGTCTACGACCATGGTAAGTTAGAGTACACTCATTGAAGGAAGATAATGTGGCCCAATCGATGTCGAAGTTTCGGTTGAGATCTACACCGACGCACGTGTCATTGGCCGTTATACCTGTGCGGCGGTTTTTGCGCCAAAAGCGATCCTGTAAAATAAAACGGTAATTTATTATTTACCTAGGAGAGATTTAACAAGAAGATTATGGTATGGTCTAAGAAAATTTAAAAATTAACTTAAATATATTTTTACATTCTTTCGTTTTTATCGTGTGCATTTTTTTAATAACGACAATTCGGTATTATTTCGGTACATTGATTGGTGTATGTTAAGTATTAAATACTCAAATACTTACATTTGTATGTGAATATATGTATCCATCGGGGTTAGCGACTGGTAAAATTACCCAGTCAATGTTTTCGAATACGTCTGACTCGGTTACATTAACCACTAGTTTTTCGATGGCATAAAGGGTTACTGGTAGAGTTATCCATTCACGAGCGTGCAGGAGCGATTGTAGGAAAATAATAGAATTATTGGAGTTCTGAAAGTAAAATCATTTGTAAGTATGTGATACTTCTAAAAAATTATTTGTTTTAGCGACTCACAGCAACGTAAAGTGTAAACATGTGAATAAAGTTTCAGAAATTATTCATTATAGCTTCCGTTTTTTCTAGAATACTTTTACTATGCATCCCATATAAAACCTATAGCCCTAAATTTACGCAGCAAATTCTTCTTGGCATTCTGGCAATTTGCTGAATGCTTGCTGCCAGCTGCTTTGGTACGGGCCCCCATTAATTGAATTGGACGATGCTGATGTGCGTGGGCTATGAGTACTTAAACAAGTTTACCGCTATGCATTTGTTTACCTCCTTGGACATTAAAAAAGTAATAAAGCAGCATAAAATGATGTTAGCATGAAATAGTCTAACAGCAATGATTTACCTCGAAACCGTTTTTAGAGATTTCAAGGAACTGAATAGGTCTGCCCTCAAAACTGGTGCCTGCATCAACTAGTCTGGTGAAGTTGGGATAATTCCTGGCTATAGCTTCCAAGTAGTCAGTAGCCTGTAAAAATATGTTATCAGTTATAGAACAATTTGATTATGCAAATATGACTTCTTATAAAAACCCCTTAAACTGGATTGTTATCGTTAATATGTAGTGTAGAAAATAAATGACCTCGCAGAAAAAAATAAAATGACAACGTGATTGTTATCAGGCAATACTTAAGCTGTAGAAGCATGATAATTATCGAAGTTGCATAGTGAATGTGTCGATTTTTTAATAAACTTTGGATCCTGGTCAGCTGAACCAAGATTTAACTGTATCAAGTGAAAAATTCGATTTGGACGCCCTATTGGTGAATTTACACTAACACATGTTTAATTGGATTAATTCTTGGATCTTTAAGAAAATCTTTGGTCGAGATCTGAACTGAATATTAACTGCTAAATAGACAGAAGTAGCAGAAGTAAGTTTATCATCTAAAGAAGTTGTGTTACTTAGTTGCGAACCTACGTATCAATCCTATCAAGTAGTTTTTAATTAATTTTTATCATAATTTTTCACTTGATACAGTTAAATCTTGGTTCGGCTGGACCAAGATTTAACTGTATCAAGTGAAAAATTCGATTTGGACTCCCTATTGGTGAATTCACACTAACACATGTTTAATTGGATTAATTCTTGGATCTTTAAGAAAATCTTTGGTCGAGATCTGAACTGACACTTAACTGCTAAATAGATAGAAGAAGCAGAAGTAAGTTTATCATCTAAAGAAGTTGTGTTACTTAGTTGCGAACCTACGTATCAATCCTATCAAGTAGTTTTTAGATTAAATTTAGTTGGAAATCCCGTTATTTTGGTTATAAATCATAATATGTATGTTATCTAATCTATAGTTGATATTTTGCTTTGGTTGGACCTATGTACATATATTGCTTAATATATTTTTTGTCTTTGAGTTTGTGTTATACCTGATCAAAGGTGTAAATCGTATCTAAATTAAGGTCAGTGCTGTTGCGACTTCTCTTAATGGCAGCTGCACCTAACATTTGATCTTCCAGCTCTAGCAACCTGAAAGCAAAAATCTCAGTCTTAATGTTATATAGAGCAAACAATATAAAAAAAGCCTAAATATATCTAGATTATATTTTGTATCTAGTTTAATATTCTATAATTAATAACAAACCGAACGAAAGATTCATCATTGATTCTATAGTACATAAGTAATGGTAGTTTATCTTACTTACATAATAACAAGCATTAGAAAAAATGCAAGAATGATCTCAAAAATTACTAAGTGCTCATAACTCAAAAAAAGGAAAATGAAGTACTCATAAACAATTTTACAATGAATATAGTGAAACAGCAAGAAAACCTATCCATATTTTGAGCAATTCAATGGAGAAGAAACTTATACAATAAGATTCTTGAAAGAACTTACTCTCTGATGTTCTCATCTGAAGCTTTATATGCGATTCCAGCAGCCTTCAGAGCATTTTCAAAGGGTGCCTTTTGAAGTTCAGATACAAAAAATTGTCCTGGACTGTCGAGATTAGCATAAGACCAGATGTCTAACATTAATTCATTCACCACTTCGTAGACTGTCTTTACTTCATTTTTATTATTTGGATATACTTCATACACCACGTACCTGTGATTAAAAATAAATTTGTGTTGTTTAATTACATTAATTATTATTTCTTTTTCACCTGTGGAAACTTCTATTCAAGAAACTGACTACACGTCGAACTGACAAAATGGTGTTTAGTTAAACGAGACTATAATAGTGGACATTTAAGGTGTGTGTTGATGGTGTCACATTTGTTTCTTAAACTTTGTTATTAGAATACCTTCCTTATTTCTTTAATCAAATTTATAGTTACAATAATTAGCTGAAAAAGTATAAAAAGTATAAATGACTTTGAGAAGTAAATAGATATGAAATTTCAATTAACAAATATTAGAGTTCTACTTATAGACTTAAAAAATACATAGCTTCGCATTATGCATAGATTCGAGTCTGGTAAAAATTGAAAAAAAGTCTTACCCATCATATAACTCATGTTTGGCAAACGCCACGCAAAATAACAAACAAAGTGTGAAGAACAACTTCATTATTGAGTTTTAGTCAGCAACTGAAGAAATGCTGAGACTGGAAGCTCATGCCATTAAATAATCACTGAGCTTAGAGTGATTATAAAGGATTGTTAAATGGGTTTTTTTTGTACTATCTCCGGTTTATGATTAACTCTATCACATAGTCTACCATACATCTACGTTTCTGCTGATAGGCTATCATACTATCAGAGTAACGTATTAAATATGACTATATATAATTATACATATGCGATCTTGGTATAGGAACATACATATAATTTTTTTACGTGCGGGAAATCCTACGGATACCCGATGTTATGTCGGACTATAACCGACTAAAGCGCACGCCGTCTCTGTGGGTCGTTGTGCTAGGCCGAAGGTGAGGTTGTCAGACGACATATCCCTCGCACTCCGGCTGATCCAGGGCCATCCCTCTCGGTCTGGCTCTCCTCGGGCCGAGGGGCCACGCGGTACCTGACTCGCACCCCGGTATGGGGAGGCGCGCATCGTCCTGCGATGCGCGCCGTCGCCGTGGCCTGCTTCTGCTAGGGTGACGGGCGGCTCCACCCGTTACCCTCAGGCCCGCGCTCATGGGGGGCGAAATGGCCTGAGGTTTGATAATTATTGTTTTTTCAACATATTGAGGTAGATATTATATATTTTAAAAAGAAGTCTGATCATGCTACCTTTATCGAAACCCGGTAAGAGGGGTAGACCCAAAAAATGCGTTTGGCGTCGTAAATTTCCCTCTATTCTCTAATACAGAGAATATTTCCGTAGGTATACAAAATAAGGTGACAAAAGTGACAACACGCTACTGAACTAAGGTACATGTACTTATTTCTGGCAAGCTATAGAATTAACTACCTAGATGCCGATGTAGTATCTTGATATTGTTTCTTATTACACTACCGACGTGAAGCCACTCCAAGCATAACAAATTTAGCTTAGTAGGAGGGGTGAGGGAATATTAGTCATTTTGATCATTTCGGTTGCTAATATTCGTTTATATAAAAAAAAAATGCTTGGAGGCCGGTGTCCATATGCTCTTTCTCCTCTTTTGGCTTTGGCTCCTCTTGGCTTCTTCATCCCAGCGTTAATCCCAGCATCCGAAGCTTTCAACTTGGAGTCTGGGGTCCGCTTTACCAGTCCAACTGCGGATTTGGATAAACTTCGATATTTTCCGTGAAGCGATTGCCATATGACCTCCACAACCCAAAAACGATTTCGAAGCATTGCAATAAGACCAGTTGTTGGGTTTTTGAGGGCTCCGACGACCCGTAACGACTGTCATAGATTTTTTCATGGCAACCAGGACCGACGGTGTTGAAGCTAGACACCCGTCTGCCACTCCAAACTTGGACTGCAAGTAACGCAGTGCCTTACCGTGATGAAGTAACGCTAATACAAACTACAGCAAGGTTCACTTGCCTGTTGTAGATGTCAGAAACACCTGCAGAACCCCACCAAGGCGTGTCTGTAGTGTGCGGTGTGTATTTGTTTTGTGTGATGCGTTTGTTTTGTGTTTCACTTGTCCTGACGATGGTTGGTTGGTTCCCTCACAGCCGATCACGCCTATGAACTGCTCCCAGCGTACCAGCAATCTCCACGATCTCGCACGTGCTCACTATTTTAACTTATGTCTTCCTACCACCTTTATGCAAATGATTTACAATTCTACTGCCAGACAGATGTGGACGGACTGTCTCAGGGTATCCCGGTAAGACTCAGGTAACCGTAATTGACTTCTACCAAAAGATGACTGGTCGGCACTACCCAAAATTCACTTTGAAGGCGCTACCATCTCCATAAGCGATACAGTGAGGAATTTTGGCATATATCTTGACAAAACCGTGTCATGGTCAACTCAGGTGCAAAACATCAGTCGCAAAATATTCGCCACCGGTGGTTCTCTGAGGAGATTACGTAATTTCCTTCCAACCGCAACCGAAATTGCGCTAGCGCAATCCATACTCCTCCCTATTCTGGAATCTGTCTTTGCCGGAATACTCATATACACTCGAGAGCAATGAATCCGGGTCACTCAAAGAATCCAAAAAATCTCGGAAAGTAAGAATGCTAGGTTAATGCAATAAATTGTATTTAATAGACAATTTAATACTCCTTAAATGAAAGTATTAAAACTTCTTAGTTATTGTAAAGTTATATCATAAAAAAATCAAATTTGAAAAGGGAACACTGTCGAAGATGGAACTACGAAATTACAGGATTTGTTTTTGCTTTTGTTTGTAATCTGTCATTTATGTTGGTACATAAACCAGGTTGATAGTGCTCAATATTCATTATTCAAGCTGAAATCATGTCGCTTACACTTGAAGAATGCACCAGAATACTTACATTGGTGGAAACCGGCCGGAGTCAGCGCGATACAGCCAGGACTGTCGGTGTGTCGCTGTCAACAGTACAAAGAGTTCTCCGACGTTACGAAGAAACTGGTTCTAACCTACGCAGACCAGGAACGGGCAGAACTAGGTGTACCACAGCACGAGAAGACCGATACTTGGTGAACACCATGCTTCGAAATCGCTTTCTCACAGGAACTGAACTCACAAATCAGTTTCGACGCCTCGGAGGAAGTAACCCAAGTGCATGGACAGTAAGACGTCGGCTTGCTGAATCTAACTTAAAACCCCTTAGACCTGCAAACGGCCCTAAACTGGAGGGTGGCCATCGTATTTCAAGACTAAGATATGCCCAGAACCACGTAAATTGGAGTATTGAAGATTGGTCGAAAGTTATGTTCTCCGACGAATCAAAATTTATGCTCTACAAGCACGATGGAAGACACAGAGTGTATAGAAGACCAGGGGAAAGATTCAAGCAAGCATGCATCGAAGAAAAAGTAGCCTACGGTGGTGGGTCTGTACTTGTGTGGGCCGGAATTTCCTCTGAAAGTCGCACAGAGCTGGTGATCATAGAAAACGGCTCTTTAACTAGAGTAAGATATGTGGAAGAAATCCTCAACGAACACGTTGGTCCATTTATGGTCAATTTGGGTGAGGATGCTATATTTATGCATGACAATGCCCGACCTCATACTTGTATGGAGTGGCCAGCGCGCAGCCCGGATATCAACCCGATCGAGCATGCTTGGGACGAGCTAGGGAGATGCGTAAAACAACGAAACCCTCCCCCAATCACGCTTCCTGAGCTCAAAATTGCTCTCACAGAGGAATGGGAGAATATTCCCCAAAATCGTATAAGGAACTTGGTGTACAGCATGCCAAACCGCGTAAACGCAGTAATGGAAGCACGAGGAGGTAATACGAAGTATTGAAATTCAAGAAAATCGTCATAAAGTTCAAAAATTTCATGTTTCCTATTTTTGTTTTAAGGAGAGATCAGCAGTTTTTTTTTCTTTATGTAATTTTGTGTAAATAAAATGTATGGTGACTCATATTTTTTTAACTTTCATTTAAGGAGTATTAAATTGTCTATTAAATACAATTTATTGAATTAACCTAGCATTCTTACTTTCCGAGATTTTTTGGATTCTTTGAGTGACCCGGATTCATTGCTCTCGAGTGTACTAGCGTTTTTTTAATATTTCGTTTAACCCGACTACACCTCTCTTTTTTTTATAAATAGGACACGTCAATTTGACTTTCGCCTGATGGTAAGCTGAAGGTAAAGTCTCAAGAAAGAGGTCATCAAGAGGAGGCATCAGATGCTTTTTCACGCCCCGCTTAAAGGACCCGGGACTGTAGGAAGAGATTTCATCAATCTCTATCTAAAAAGCGTTTTCGATTTCTGCGAGACAATATTTATTTATTTATTTATTTATTATTATTATAACAAATCATTTACAAATATTACATTTTGGTTAGCTGTTTAATGCACAATTATCAGATAATGAACAGCTGGTAACTAAAAAAGGAAATCCTGTTATATAGTTACCAGGTAATAATTTAGAGTACAATAAGTTTTGCCAATGTCATTACGTAACACAGAATAAAGGTATATTACATATTATTACGAAGATGAGAGTATAATTAAACAAATCCTCACAAGTATCAAACAGTGGACCCCAGACGTCAGGTCCGGGACCACGCAAGGATGACGATGTTGAGTATAAATATCAATCAAATTTATACAAATATCAATACAAAGTAAATAAATACTATGATCTCACAAACTAATAAATCAAAAACGGTTACGTGGTTAATTTGTATGCAGTAGAAGTGGGAGCGAGAGGTATACCAGCTAAATCTCTCTATAACCTACTTAAAGATCTAGGCCTATCGAGAGCTACAATAAGCTCATTACTAGGACGAATGTCTAAAGCGGCACTAGTAGCTTCGTATCAAATTTGGTTAGGCAGGGAGGGGAACTTGGGTAGTTTTTTTTTTTTTAAATAGGACACTTCAATTTCATTTCACCTCGCCTGATGGTAAGCTGAAGGCAAAGTCTCAGAAAAGAGGGCCACCATTACAAACACGTACCATGTTAACAATGGTGGCACTCAGCTTGACGGCCTAAACAGATGCTTTTTCACGCCCCGCTTAAAGGACCCGGGACTGTAGGAAGAAGGAAACACGTGAGGTGGCAAGGAGTTCCAGGTCTTAATGGTGCGACAAAGAAAGGAGTCACCAAACCGCTTGGTTCTTGAAGGAATATTCTGCACCGTATACGGGTGACATCTAAGCCCTGCTCGTGTTGTCCTATGTAGGAAAGGAGAGGGCGGGACCAGTTGGAAGAGCTCATCAGAACATTCACCATGGTAGAGACGGTAAAGTACTGCCAAGGATGCAACATCTCTACGCATCTGCAAAGGCTCAAGGGTGCTTGTGACCTCGAGATTCCCAATAATGCGGACCGCACGTCGCTGCAACCTGTCGAGAGCATCTAATAAGTACTTTGCGGAGCCATCCCAGAGATGCGAGCAGTATTCCACGCAGGACCGAATTTGGGTCTTGTATAGAAGACACCGCTGCTCCGGCGTGAAAAACCGTCTCACTCTGTTCAAGACTCCGAGTTTACGCGAGGCTGTTTTGATGATACTCTCGATGTAGTTTTTGTTATTAAGTTTGCAGCGAACATCCTCCTCATTCAATACGCGATAGCCCTTCTTTAAATATCTTTAAGGAACGAACAAGAGACTATTACCTTTCTCAACAATAACAGACATAATATGTATTTATATGTATGTAAATGTATGTATGCCTATATGTATGTATTTATATAGTCTTTATTATGTGTATACATGAGTATTTTATATATGTGAATGTAGTCTATAATGGTTATATATGTATGTATATGTAATGCCTTCTGTCAGGGGTATACCTTTTGTATGCCTACTCATACTATTAAGTATTGACAAATGTACACAAGACTTTGCCTTTCTCATTGCATTGCGATTCCTCTGTGCACTCCCAGGTTTGCTGGAAGAGAACTCAATCTGAGTTAAGCTCGCCTTTGTACATAATATTTCACTTGTTTGTATAAATGCCATTTAAGTGTACATAAATAATAAATAAAAATAAAATAAACATCCATACCGAGGATAGTCAGGTTGTCCTGCAGTGGCAGTGGAGTGCTCTGAAGAGTGGGAAGGGGAAGGAAAGAAGATACCTTTGCTGTGAACGCACATGCCTGTGTCTTCTTGGCATTGAACTCGACCAGGTTCTCAGAGCCCCATTGGGAAATGTTGTTCAGGATCCGGTCAAGCTCAGTGACAAGAAGCTGCCTTTTATCTGCGATATCCGACTGCTTATCCGCAGGACGTCCATGATAACTCCCGTGCAAGGCGCTATCATCTGCATAGCAATGAATGCTGCCGGTAGACAGCATGTCATTGATATGCAGAAGAAAGAGAGTAGGGGACAGGACGGACCCCTGCGGCACACCAGCATTTACCTGCAAGAACTCCGAGGCGCGTCCATCGCAAAGGACGCGAATACGGCGATCCTGCAAGAAGCTAGCAACCCAGTTGCATAGTCTAGGGGGCAGACCGAAGGCTGGTAGCTTGGAAAGAAGCGATTTGTGCCAGACTCTATCGAAAGCTTTGGCGATGTAACGACCAATTGCCAGTGACTCGCCGTGCTTGTCCATAGCCTCACCCCAAAGATGGGTAACATACGCCAGAAGATCACCCGTTGACCGTTTCTCCCTGAAGCCATATTGCCGGTCATTAATTAGGGAGTGATCTTCAAGGTGACGCATGAGCTGTTTGTTAATTATGTGCTCGAACACCTTGCACAGCACTGAGGTGATGGCTATGGGTCGATAGTTAGTCGGGTCTGAGCGATCCCCTTTCTTGGGGATCGGCTGTACATTCGCCTCCTTCCAAGCCGAAGGCACTGTACCCGAGCTGTAGGACAGCTGGTACAGCCGCGCAAGCATTGGAGACAACTCCGCTGCACTTTTTTGCAGAACCACCGCCGGAATACCGTCCGGACCACTGGCTTTCCGGACATCGAGTGACTGCAGCACTGCACGGACATCGCGTTGCCTGATACGAATATCAGGCATTGCATGGTCACTGATCGGTAGTGTCGGTGGCTGCATGCCACAATCATCGATTCGGGAGTTGGCCGCAAAGAGATTAGCCAGCAAATTTGCTTTCTCTTGCGACTCATGGGCCAGGGATCCATGGGGGTTGCGCAGCGGCGGCAGCGAAGGCTGGCAGAAGTTAGCTTGCACGGCTTTGGCCAGTCGCCAGTAGCCACGGCTGCCCGTGGGATGCGTTACTAGTTCCTGACCAAGCCGCGCTATGCGCTGGGCATCCGCTCTGATATAAGCCCTCTTGCAGACCTTTGTGGCTCTATTGTACGCCGCCTTGAAGTGGCCCACGTTAGGATCGCACGTAGCGCGCGCCCTCACCCAAGCGCGGCACGCGGACTGTTTATGATTAACAGCCTCCGCGCACTCGCGCCCGAACCAGGGGCGGGCTCTGCGGGCACCGGCGACATCAGTGTAGGGGATATAATATTCCATGCCCAGACTGATCTCACCGGCGACAGCAGTTGCGCCCTCAGATGGGTTCTTACCTTCAAAGCAGCGTTCAACCCACGGGATGGATGCAAAATAGTCACGCAGTCCATCCCAGTCCGCTGACGAGTAGTGCCAGAGACGCCGTTTCCCCTGTACGGGTCGTGGTGGCGCTTTAATGGGCACCTTGGAACGGACCAGACTATGGTCGGATCCGCCTAAAGCGGCACTCACCGAAACACTGTACTGGTCCGGGCGACTCGTCAGCAGAAGGTCCAGCAGAGAGGGCTCATGGTCCGACCTTTTTGGTATTCTAGTAAATTCGTGTACCAGTTGGGTCAGGCCATGCGCCAGAGCAAATGCATGGGCGGCTCTTCCCGCATGGGTTGTTTTAGAGGAACCCAACCAGATCTCATGGTGGGCGTTAAAATCCCCCAAAAACACCAGCTCAGCGTTCGGAAACCGCTCCTGCGCATCATCTGCCGCCTGACTCAGGTATTCGAAGAGTCGAGTGGTCTCGGCATCTCCTGTATGGGAGCGGTAGAGGCACACATAGATCTGACTCGTAGAACCATGGTATATGTGTACCCAAAGGGTGGAGAAGGATGGGTCCTCTAGGCAGCGCAAACGGCGACAATAAACATCCGCCCTAACAAACACGCACACCCCGGCTTTTGCACGGAAATTCTCCTCGAGGACATAGCCGGGGAAGAGCAAGTAGGTCGTGTCGTCAGGGCGGCGTTTTTGTGTCTCCGTAAGAAATAGCAGTGCTGGTTTTGCCGTCTCCAGGTGTTGGTAGACGGCGTTGAGGTTTGTATGGAGCCCACAGATGTTCGTGGACTCCACCTCAAATAGCGAGCCCGTGGGAGAATGTCTTGCCGCTGTATAGCCCAGTATTCTATTTTGCGCTGCCATAAGGAGGAGGTAAGGGAAGGCGTGAAAAAAGGGGACTATCGTCGCAGCACCGCGTGACAAATCGCGGGTGATTGGTTTTGTCTATGAATGTGAGGAACGGCGAGAGCCGACACGCCGAACGGAAGGGCCCCCGTACCCCCCCGAGTATGGTCGCCGGGCTCCCTCCGGTCACCAACCGGCACGACGAGCTATATCGGGATTATGCGCGACCTGGTGGGGCAGCCTCCCAGGGTATTTAGTCCCGGTTGGGCCTCTGTACTATGCCGCGGGCGGCCAGCGGCACCACCGTTTCTGCAGGTCTCCCTGTTCGGCACGTCGCCCCGCGCCACCCCCCACTAGACTACGCCAATACCCACCGCTGCGACCCCTGTGTGAAGGTGAGTGTTGATGTACATCAACAAAAGGGGCCCCTTCTAAACCTACACTTGGGTCGCAAGTCCCAGGCACTGTCCCGAGTTCCCAACTCAGCAACGTGATGGACCCGGCACCCGCACGGAGAATCCATAGATTGCTAAGAATATCGTCTCAACTAGGCAAGTAGTTAAACGTCGTTGATCCAAGCTATTTGCCTAGCCGTTTAATTAAATGGCTGAACACCATTCGTGCCCAGACCAGTTGTTAGACTTTTTAAGGCTCTAACTATCCGTAACGAGTGCCATATATGTTCGTATGTCAACCGGGACCAATGGCTTAACGTGCTCTCTGAGGCACTGTATTAGTATAGTATATAGCGATTGCCATCATTGACCTCAATCAAAATTTTTTTTTTTCATGGGTGTCCACCTAATCTATATTTTATTCTAATTTTATAATTTGTTGTTATAACGGTAACAACAATTCATCATCTGTAAAAAATTATACTGTCTAAATATCACGGTTCATGTCAGATATATAGCGGAGTGACAAACGAACAGTGAAGTCTTAGAATTAGGATCCCGTTCCTAGGGTTGAGGGTCCTGTCGTAATACGTTATCTAAAAAAGACTTTTGGTGACGATAATCGACATCCACGTGAAGTGAAGCTGCGGGGGAAAAGGTAGCTAGTAAATAAATAATAATTAAACAAATACGAAAAAGAAATTTATTCTTTGAACTTTAGTTTGTGCCTAATATGTGCCTGGCACCAGCTACGACGCCCGCCCAGGTTTCTACAGCAGCCTGTCTAATGAAAGCGGGGTCCACCAAAAACCCGTTAACACCAGAAGAACCAAAGAAACTTGGCAATTCGTATGTGTAAGAGTAAAGAATACCGATAGCTGATCCATAGTCAGTTGATCCACCAGAAACCGTGTACCGCAAGATATCAACGGTGTTGCCAACTCTGTAATTAGGTTTGTGGGCCCATTTCACTCTATCAATAGCTTGCGCCATCTTGACAGCTACATAGTTAACCTCCAAAGCATTTGGGATTAGAGTGCCGTTACCCCATCCATACAAAACCATACTACCGTGACTATGCATATCTGCAAACATAGCCATCCGATTTCTGTATCTGCTTAAAACATTGACGACAGCTTCGGTTTCAGGTTCAGAAACAGGTCTGCGACCATGGAAAGTGTTACTACAAACATCGAAGCTGGATAATCTGGCCCAATCGATGTCAAAGTTTCGGTTCAGGTCCACGCCAACGCAGGTGTTATTGGGCGCTTGACCAGTGCGGCGGTTTTTGCGCCAAAAACGATCCTATAAAATAAATAGCTAGCTCAAGAATTGACTCCGGTTATCAGTTGTAAAAGAAGATGTAAGAAGCATTTTTAAAGCATTCTTTTGATTTTGTTAACATTAGCATTGAGTTGTATTTCAATTGCAAGTGATTTATTAACATCAATTATTATTATTTCGGCACATTATTAATAAAAAGTAATTATACTTACAGTTGTGTGTGAAAATATATATCCGTCGGGATTAGAGACAGGTAAAATTACCCAATCAATGTTTGCGGACAAGTCTGATTCGGTTACATTGACCACTAATTTTTCAATGGTATAAAGGGTTATTGGTAATGTTATCCACTCACGAGCGTGCAGGAGCGAATTGATGAAAATAACGGGGTTACTGGAGTTCTGAAAAGAAAAATATTTATAAGTAAAAATAACTTTTTAAAATCAATTCATTTTAGCGTAGTAAGTAAAGCAAAATATAAATCCATTAGAATAAAGTTTTAGTAATGATGCAAATGAATACTTTGAACAGGGATGTACAATAAGCATATATCTCCATCTGACATAACCCTGTTGTAGCTATGGACATTTGTGTCATAATATAAGTAAACGACAGTAAATAATCTCTAATATGTAGTGTTCAAATTAGAACCATCAGACAAATAAACAGCTTTGTGTGGGCAATAAGTGTTTGAGCAAGTTTGCCGCTATGCATTTGTCTACCGCCAAGGACATAAAGCAGTATTAAACGATGTTAGTATCACATAATTACTCAAAACTTTTTTTACCCTGAAACCGTTTTTAGAAATTTCCAGGTACTGAATAGGTCTACCCTCTAAACTGTAGCCTGCATTAACAAGCCTGGTGACGTTGGGATAATTGCTGGCTATGGCTTCCACGTAGTCCATGGCCTGTAAAAATGATTTATTATAAGTATAAAATACTTTTACTGCAAATACGAAAACACATCAAACTGGGATATTGTTATAATTTAGAAGCAGAGAGCTATTTACTTATTCAGAAATAAAACACATAATTCCAATTGTGAAATATTTTTAAAATCCTCAGTTTTTAATATTGCCACAATGAGAGTTCTTTATATGACAACGAACTCAAAGAGTCATCTAAATATTTGATTTAGATTACTCTTTAAGTTATCTAAATAGACGGTATTTCAATTATCACAGTGGGTTATTGTGGTAGATACTTGATAACTAAATGAATCTCTTTTTGAGTAATAGGAGCACATTCTTCTACAAATTTAAATACATACTTAATATACTATTTGTTATACCTGATCAAAGGTGTATATCGTATCAAGATTAAGATCGGTATTGTTGCGACTTCTCTTAGCGGCAGCTGCACCTAACATTTGATCTTCTAGCTCTAGTAACCTGAAAGCAAATTTAGATCTTAATGGATAATTGCTATTTACAAGTTATAACTAACAACTTAAGAAAAAAAGAAATTAAAAAGCATATGCTAGCAAAAATTCTTGGGAATAAGTGTATAGTAGTAGATTGTTCAACAAGGGACTAAAACAAGCCATAGTGACACGAGATGTTTAAGCCTGGCTAATAGTTCGAGTGTCATTATGGTTGTTTAGTCCCACGTTAAACACTATGCTTTTCACTTTGAATGCGAGAAAAAAGAACGACATTCTATACAAAATTATAATATTTATAATAACAAAGTTTCTTAAAATTACGTATTTATCGTTAATCTAACCTAAGAAAATTTCTATTCAAAATTCGTATTGCAAAAAAATTTGCCCCGCGGTTTCTTTTGTTAAGTGACGTACGCTTTAAATGCTTGCATATTTAGCAAACAGATTCAAACTTGAAAAATAATTTAATACTAATTGGAAATGCATAATAAAATGAATGAATCCTTGGTACTTACATAATAATTAATTAAATTAATATCATTAATCGTGTTTCACGAAATTAAATGGGTCTTTTATATTTTTTAAATGTCATTATGAGGTTATTTCTATATATCACTTAAAAGGTGATAATCCTCCCATTCACAAACACCGTGACTGGCTGTTTGGGAGTTTTCAAAGTAAATAAAAAAAAAAATTACTTTAGTCCCTAGAGATTAATAAGGAACTTTAGACCGGATATGCAGAGACTAAAGTAAAATTTTAAGAGGATGAGAATGGAGAATGTTTTTTTAACGTTACTTACTCTCTGATCTTCTCAACTGTATCTTCGTATGCTATTCCAGCAACCTTCAGAGCATTTTCAAAGGGTTCCTTTTGAGCTTCAGACACAAAAATTTGTCCAGGATCTACCAGATTAGGATAAGACCAAATGTCTAACGTTAACTCATTCACCACTTCATGGATTGTCTTGATTTCATCTAAATTATTTGGGTACACCTCATAGACCACATACCTAAAAAGAGATTCAAGAAATAAAATTTCAATCAATGGTAGTTGAAGGAAATTGCTACATAAAGAATAAACACTTGTACTTTTTCAGATCCAGATGATCCAGAATAAATTATTGTTTAACAGTACCGATTTTTCCCCACTGCATTCTAAAAGGCTTATTAGTAAAAGTCTCATATTTTTATGGATGATCGATTTACCATTATAAATTCAAAACAAGTAAATGTAAAAAGTCTTACCCATCATATAATTCATGTTTGGCAAACGCCACGCAAAATGACAAACAAAGTGTGAAGAACAACTTCATTGTTGGATTTTGGCCAGCAACTGAAGAAATGCTGACACTGGAAGCGAATGTTATTAAATAATCACTAAGCTTAGTGATTATAGATGATTGTTGATTGGGTTTTTTGTAATATCAGCGATTTAAGATTAATTCGCTAAAGACTGACGTCTCTGCTGATAGGACGATACAGTTTTATTTTTTTCACTTCTCATGCTCTTAAAATGTTACTTTAGTCGCTGCATATCGGGACTAAAGTTCCTTATTAATCTCTAGGAACTAAAGTAATTTTTTTTTAAATTTACTTTGAAAAGTCCTAAACACGGTATTTGTGACTGGGAGGATTATCACCTTTTTAGTGATTGTGTATAGAAATAACCTGAAAATGACATTTGAAAAAATCCCAAAAACCCCATTTAATTTCGTGAAACACGATTAATGATATTAATTTAGTTAATTATTATGTAAGTATTAGGGATTAACTCATTTTATTATGCATTTCCAATTAGTTTTAAATTATTTTTCAAGTTTAAATCTGTTGGCTAAATATGCAAGCATTTAAAGCGTACGTCACTTAACAAAAAAAAAAACCGCGGGACAAATTTCTTTGCAATTTGAATTTTGAATAGAACTTTTCTTAGGTTAGATTAACGATTAAAACGTAATTTTAAGAAACTTTGTTATTATAAATATTTTATTTTGTATAGAACGTCGTTTTTTTCCTCGCATTCAAAGTGAAAAGTAGAGTGTTTAAACTGGGATTAAACAACCATAATGACACTCGAACTATTATGTTTTAGTCCCTTGTTGAACAATCTACTAATAAATATCTATGTTGGGGTGGAGTCCAAAACAGTAAGGGATGGTGTTCCAAATAATATCTAAAATAAACATCGATTTTAAAAGGTAATCCTCAAGGTTTAAGCGGATGCCTTTTCAAACACACCACTTAAGAAGCCCGAGATTGTAAAAAGAAGCTAATATGTAAGTGGATAGAACATTGTAACTGAAGTTCTTTATCGTGTAACAAAAAAAGGAAGTGCTGGATTTTTTTGTACATATTGCTCTGAATTGAAAAGGAAAGGGTAACGTATACTCGCATAGTAGAGGCGGTAAATGATTAATATTTTATCCATACTATTATCTCTTGTAATCTTATGTTGGTGTGCAATAAAGAAATTTCTACCTATCTATCTGCCTATTGCCTCCTTGCATACAGTGAAATCAATGGGCATACCATGAGGTAGGTACTATAGCGTTCCTGTTTAGATCGCGAGTGTTCAGGGAGAAGTATAGAGCATCGCACCCTGTAGGAATCCTGTATAGCTCCAACCCTCTTACTCTTACTAGCGCCCCAAAACACGATCCTTTATAGCACACCATGGTAGGCCCACAATACTCCCAAGCAACACAGGTCTATTAGACCTTCAACGAGCACCAGCTCTTACAATTAAATGTGGTTTTCATAAAATATACTAAACTCAGAACTTTGTTTTGTTACCAAACTGTATACCCATTGTGAGAGAAATTATTAAAATATATTCATTCTAATTATTCAGACTACATGCGACTGCAATGTCAATAAGCATAGTCAGTCGGAGTTATTACAGCGATCTGAACATTGATGAGTTCTATGCAGGACAGTCGCGGTTGCTTAAACAATCTGTCACGTGTCTTCCTACTGCCTTGAAATAAGTGGACCATCATCAGTACTGCTTCGACTGGCCTTAGACAGCTTGGCTATTTTAAGCAGCTCTTTTCAATCAGGTCTATTTATATCTTTTAGGTATTTATATTACCTATCTACTAAACATCACAGTTCTTGACATACTTTAGTCTCAATATAACATTGGTAGTTGAACTAAATCCTTGCTTGTATCAGATACAAAAAGGTATTTTTATTTATTTAATGTCATAGCTAACTTAGTGTAATTAATACGAATTGAATCCATTAAATATATTTTGTCCAGATTAATATAGTTTATCGAATGACTGGGTGCGTCTTGTTAAGTATTGCTTAATCAATTTTGATAATTAAAGTCCAAGTAGGACTTCAATTATTATCAAATGATTAGGATGATAATAATGTATTACTATCGAAGTCTATATCAAGGATTTTTTTAGACTTGTAAATTAATATAGTTTCATATAATAAAGTTACAAAGTTAATTCGAATATTAGTGTCACACAATGTAAAGAGTTATTTTAAATGTTTTTGAATAAGCTTCTGAATTTGACATGCATAATACGAATTTTAACAGCCTTGTTTAATAATAATTTCCTTATCATCATCACCTGACGGAAAGTGGTTACCGTTTCCAATGGACGTGTGCAACACCAGGAGTCACACTCATGCTGCCGAGCCTGTAAACACAGAGGGTTTCTGTGCCGTCAGTGAAGAAGACAAAGCAGGTTTGGTCTTCCCATTGACAGCACAAATCCTCTCCAGTTAGCTCTGGCTACCCGACTAACCGCCGGGTATGTTCCCGGCGGTGAGTTGGAGAGTGTTGGTGGATTGAGAGACAGGTTATTTTGGCCGCGGTATTCTGTAGGGCGGAGGTACTTTCCCAGTCGGACTGCTCCATTGGACGGAAATACCGTTGTGTACTTTCTGCTATGAAAGGAGGTAGGTCCTAGGTATCGTAAGACTGAGTTTAACGTTATAATGTGTTAACCTGCTCGGTTACCATTTTACCACGGGTTCGTGGCTTAGGCCCTCGGTGGTCGTTCCCCGTATCCAAATTTATAGTGTTTCTGCTTTTAGGTGTCAGGAAACTGGAAGGTGTCAGGTTTAGGATGGGTCACCATTGTTTACATTATGAGGTAAAGCAATATTGCCTGGGTCACGTTTAGGATGGGCGACCACAAGCGCATCAAAAAATGTTACTGCGAAAAATGTTAATGTAAGCGACGCACTACCAGTAATTTTAATTACTAGAATATTGATGTAGAACGTAAGAAATGTGCCTACTCGTATTATTAACGGCGTCTGTACGTCTTAGTCTATTGTATGTTTTACTTAATAAACGCGAGAGGGCGGTCGGGGCGTCAGTAGCATCTGTGACACCGACCAGTAAATACGTTGCCTACTACCCGCGACCGCTCTCTTGGAAATTACAGAAGACGATTCTTTTATTTTTATTCTATCATCTACAATAGTTTTTCTGATCCTTCGAGCCAAATCTAACCGTAGAACTATGTTTAGTACTCCACCACCCGGTAGAATAATCTCGAAAAAGAATCGTGAAAAAATCAACGATAAGTTAGAAAGTGCATCCGAACATGTACTCGCGCGCGCAAGCGAGAAATTCATACGCGAGGACAAAATAACGGTGCAAAGTGTTTGTGCGGACGGTATGAGTAGCGCTTTGGTGTACAAATCCGTTAAAAACGAATCCGCGGCCATGTCGGCTAAATCGTCATCATCGAGCTACGTACGACGCAAACAGCTCGAGCTGGCAGCTGCCGAGGCCAAGGCAAAGATCCAGATGGACCTCATTCAGAAGAAGCTCGAATTCGATTTGGCAAAGGCTACTTCTGAATGTAACGAAGGTAGTACACGCGGGTCGCAAGGTCATTCAAGGTCAAGCGCGACTCGCCTGCGCGACAAGTCGAATGTTCGCGAATGGATGGAGCGCAGCAATGTGCAGCCGTGTCACGTAGGTGATGCGGCGGCAGCGACGACGGAGGCAGTGCGAGCACCTATAGTTGATAAAGTTTGCACGCCACCGGCCCAGGGGCCACCCGTCGACAGCATCCAACAATTAGCGCAAACGCTCAAGGATATGATGGCCACGTCGTCAACCAACGATGAAAATCGATTGCTAACGCGACTGTCAACCCCTCGTGAGCTACCAATATTCAGCGGAGAATGTATCGAGTGGCTACATTTCAAAAGTGCATATGAAGAATCTACCCGCACCTGCAATTTCAGTGATGGAGAAAATTTGTGGCGGTTACGACGGGCCCTCAAGGGTGAGGCTAAGGAGGCGGTCACTGACCTGCTCATTGGTAATACGTCACCAGCTACCATAATGGAGGCCCTTGGATTAAGGTTTGGTCACTCCGATTTAATTATTCAACAGCTGACTTTTCAGATACGAAAGCTTTCTCCGCTGCCAATGGATTACCAGCGTGATCTAATTATATTTTCTATGAAAATAAATAATTGCGTTGCCACAATATACGCATTAGAACAGCACGATTATTTGCGAAGCCCTGAACTAGCAGCTGCTGTTATATCGAAGCTTCCTAGTATTTTAATAAGCAAATGGACAGATTACGCTTATAGCAAACTTGCTTTCAACACGCCTAAGCTTCAACTTTTAGCTGACTTCTTGAAGCGTGAGGCCGAGATGCTTTCGGTTGTGGGTGTCACATTCCTTCAGGACCCAAAAAGACCAGATGCCATGCCAGCGAAGAAACTCAAAGACGAAGTCCGCCCTCATAGCCACAACAGATCTGTGCTTACTACACACGCTCAAAAAGAACGGGAAATGTGTGAGTATTGCAAAAAGTCAGCTCACTTGCTTCCTGACTGTCGCCTCTTCAAAAGGGCTATGAGAAGAGACCGCTGGAGACATGCGAAGGCAAAAGGTTTGTGCTACGGGTGTCTACGGCAAAATAAACATGAAAGTAATGTGTGTCCGGCCCCGCCGTGCGATATAGACGGTTGCGGCCTAGCACATCATCGTCTGCTTCACTACACAAAGCCAAATAAGTCGACGACGCCGTCGGCAACGGTGGAGCGGGAGGTGGACTCCTCACAGTCACCAGACTGTGAACCTTCGACGTCGCACGGCGAGACAGTTGCGCACATCGCGGAGCCTGGCAGCGGTTGCACCCGCCGGGCCCCGCACTACGCAGCCGCCGCCGGCCCGCATCCTTCGCCCGGTAACGTGTTACTTAAAGTTGTTAAAGTGAACCTCAGTGGCCCCAGGGGCATAGTGAGCACATATGCTTTATTAGATGATGGTGCCTCAATATCAATGATTGATAAAAAAATAGTTCATGAGTTAGGAATCACAAATGTACAAACAAGTCCTATTAAATTAATTGATGCATTTGGTATTGAGGTGTATCAGTCCGACGCTCCTAAAGTATGCACTAGTGTTAGCGGCTACTATGAAAATAAATATTATAATATAACTTTAAGACAAATTGAAAAGCTTAAATTACCTGAACAGAACTTGTCTGTTGTAAAAAATATGTCTTGTAAACATTTATTGCATGTTAAAGATTTTGTGTGTAAACAATGTGTGGTGCCTCGCTTATTGATCGGTGAAGATAATTATTCTTTAATCGCCCCGTTAGAAATACTACACGGTGACACAGAGGAGCCATACGCTACGAGATGCCGTCTAGGATGGTCCGTTCATGGCTGCTACGGTCGCGCTCATTCTCCCGTGAACGGCCACACCTTTCATCTCACTCACACCGAGTCGCACACTAGTTCAACTTATTACGGCGAACTTAACGAACTTGTAAAAAAATCGTTCGAATTAGATGCGATAGGAGTTTCGACCTTACGACGCGAGAATACGGCACATGCGAGAGCAGTGCGTATACTCGATGAGACTGCGCGTCAAGTAGGTAGTCAATGGGAGGTTGGCTTACCTTTTGCTAAGGATGAGTTTTCTATGCCAGACACTTATAACTATGCAAGGTCTAGGTTGCTAGGTATTTTCAAAAAATTTCAGACGGACAGTGACTACGCCGCGAGATACCGTAGGGAGATGGAGAAGCTCTTCAGCCACGGCTACGCTCGAGTTCTAGAAAACGCCCAACTCGACACTAGTCACGTGTGGTACTTGTCTCACTTCGGCGTCCTGAACCCGAACAAACCCGGCAAGCTAAGGTTAGTGTTTGACTGTGCAGGTAAAGTGAACGGTGTTTGCCTTAACGATTACCTACTTACGGGCCCCGATTTATATAATTCTTTATTAGGAATTATGTTACGTTTTCGAGAACATAAAATTGTAATTATTGCTGATATAAAAGATTTTTTTGTTCAAATTAAAATACGTCCCGAGGATCAACATGTTTTTCGCTTTTTGTGGAAAGATAACCATGACGCATCCATCAAAACTTGTGTCATGCAAAATTTATTATTTGGGGCCACCTGTTCACCTTTTATTGCGCAATATATAAAAAATAAGAATGCTCTTAAATATCAGGACTTACACCCCGAAGCTGTTGATGTCATTATAAACAGTCATTATATGGATGACTGTTTACATTCATGTGACACGGAAAGCCAGGCGATCGAACTAGTCCGTGAAATAACAGCCATTCACAAATCGGGCGGGTTCGAGATAACACGATGGTCGAGTAACAGCAAAAAGGTATTGCAATCTATCCCTTCCAATGCGCTAGCGCCGACTGCCGTTGAGTTTAAACATGGAGCTACGAACACGACTGAGCGCACTCTTGGGTTGATGTGGTATCCACATGATGACACATTTGGTTTTAAAATTAATTTTCATCGCGTTTCTACCGATATATTGAATGGTTCCTTATCTCCTACTAAGGCACAAATGTTAAGTTTAATTATGTCTGTTTATGATTTACATGGATTTTTGTCCCCTTTCATTATAAAAGGTAAAATTATTTTTCAAATGGTACATCGTAGTGGAGTTGAGTGGAATCACCGCATCCAACCCGAAGAATTTGCTTTGTGGCTTAGTTGGCTTGAAGATTTAAAACAGCTAGGCTCGCTTCGTATTCCCCGGTACTATGGCGATGCGTGTGAAACCTACTCGGGCGCTCACTCGATAACAAATAACGTAAACATTGTTGATAAACAAATGCATATTTTTTGTGACGCATCTTTAAAGGCTTATGCCGCCGTAGTTTACTGGCGATTAACACGAGCTGATGGCCGTGTACTTATATGTTTTGTCGCCAGTAAAAGCAGGGTTAGTCCGCTGCGGCCATTGTCGATTCCGAGACTCGAACTTCAAGGTGCGTTGCTGGCAGCGCGACTTGCGGCCACTGTGCAACGCGAACATAAGCATATCCAGCCTACAAAACGTATCTTCTGGACGGATTCGAGTACCGTGTTGCTATGGATACGGAGTGACCCTCGCGACTATAAACCATATGTGTCTCATCGTCTTGGTGAGATCGATGAGTTGACAAAATCATGCGAGTGGCGTCATGTGCCCACCGCTTCTAACGTAGCGGACGTCGCGACGCGCGAGGACGCTTCGCCACTTGTTTACTCTAGTGATTGGTATCAAGGTCCGTCTTTCTTGCGTCACGCAGAAGACCAGTGGCCTAAGGACCTGAAACGCATTAAACCATTAGAGGAAGCAACGTGCGAGAAGAGATCTATCCATGTTGTGGTTGAAAGCAATTCAGATGTATTTTTACCTAATGAAAATAATATCTCGAGTTGGATGACTCTCATACGCGCCACGGCGAGGGTTTTGTTATTCATTAGAAGATGTCAGCGTAAGGAATGCAAGCTAGACATTCTTCTAATGAAGGAGGCAGAGAATCTCCTATTAAAAAAATGTCAACATGACAGTTTTAGTGCAGAATTGTCATGTTTAAAACAAAATAAAGCACTACCGTCGAACAGCCGTTTACTTCAGTTGTCACCGTATTATGATGAATTAGGCATTTTACGAGTGAGCGGTCGTATCGATAACGTAGTGGGTATTGAGTACAATACTTGTCGGCCGGCTATATTAGACGGCCGCCATAGGATCACGCGCTTGTTGGTGGAGCACCACCATATACAGGCGTTACATGGGGCTAATGAGCTTGTCGTAAATAATTTAAGGCAGCATTATTGGATAATGAGACTCAGGCCCACTGTGCGTACCGTAGCGACACGCTGTTTATTCTGTCGCTATAGGCGAGCCGCACCGCGGCCACAACGCATGGCTGACTTACCAGCCGCTAGACTACAATATAATAGGCGGCCCTTTAGCCACTGTGGGGTTGATTTCTTTGGCCCCCTCTTTGTTACCATCGGGCGTAGAAATTTAAAACGCTACGGCATGCTTTTTACGTGTCTTACTGTTCGGGCGATCCATATTGAGGTGACTGATGACCTCACAGTTGACGCCACCATAATGGCCTTGCGGCGTATGGCAGCCCGTCGTGGCATGCCAGACGTTATCTTCTCAGATAATGGCACCAATTTGAGAGGTGCCGACGCTGAGCTGAAACGCAGCATAGCTGACTTAGACAAGGAGGCAGTGTGTGAGGCCGGTGCAGTCCGAGGAGTGGAATGGAGGTTCATTCCACCAGGTGCACCCGAAATGGGCGGCTCCTGGGAGAGGATGGTTCGCACAATCAAGTCCTCCCTTAAAGTAGCCCTTAAGGAACGCGCCCCCCACCCTGACACACTTCTCACCCTTTTAGCGGAAGTGGAATCCCTTATTAACAGTCGTCCCATCACCCATGTCTCTGATGACCCACATTACCCGGAGGCGTTAACACCGAATCATTTTTTGATCGGGTCCCCTTCGACCAGCCCGCAGTTCGGTAAGTATGACGATTCAGATTTGTATTTAAGAAGACGTTGGCGAGTGGCGCAGAGACTGGCTGACATGTTTTGGCGCCGTTGGGTGAAAGAATATCTGCCCACCTTGCTTCCACGTCAGAAGTGGAACCAAGAAGAGAGGTGTTTACGGGTAGGTGATTACGTGATTCTGGTTGAACCTAATTTGGACCGTGGAAGCTGGCGCCACGGAGTAGTGAGTGAGACCCATCCAGGCAGGGATGGACGTGTGCGTGTTGTTGACGTGCGCACACGTACAGGCATTCTGCGACGACCGGTCACTCGCGTCGCTCTGTTGTCACCACAGGACTGTAGTACTAACTAGTTAGCACTAAGGAGGCAGATTGTAAGCGACGCACTACCAGTAATTTTAATTACTAGAATATTGATGTAGAACGTAAGAAATGTGCCTACTCGTATTATTAACGGCGTCTGTACGTCTTAGTCTATTGTATGTTTTACTTAATAAACGCGAGAGGGCGGTCGGGGCGTCAGTAGCATCTGTGACACCGACCAGTAAATACGTTGCCTACTACCCGCGACCGCTCTCTTGGAAATTACAGAAGACGATTCTTTTATTTTTATTCTATCATCTGTTGGCAACCCCAACAAATATTTTGTAAGTTGTCAATGTTGTAATGTGAGTGTAGTCACTTCCGGTTAAGACCCTTTCTAAATCGACCAACGTGTACGTTAAATTTAGGTTATTACAGCGAGTATTTTGTCTCAATAGTGGTTTCATTCAAGAGTTCCCAGCGATCAATCTACAGTCCACAGAAAAGAACTAAATTTGTTCGGGTCACGTCCCGAACATATGGTCCTTCTCCCATTATACGTGTTGTGACGCTGCGAGACGAACATCGGGTCCATCACGCAAACTCTCAAGAGTGAAAACGCCACGCCTACAAGATACTACGGCACGTCCTACGAACAATCATCAATACGGGAGGTGTCGCGACGCTGCGAGGCAGAAAATCCTTCAAGAATTCAGAGCGCCGAGCCACGACTACGAGATATTTCGACACGTCCTGCGAACAATCATCAATACGGGAGGTCTCAACAGCGACGAAGGATTTTACAAGTCAGATCAAACCTTTATTTTATTTTATTAGCATTGCATTATGTATCTATTTTGTTAGCATCAACCGATAGTCGACCGAATTTGTGGTGCAACTTCACGTCACTCCGTCGTCGTGTTTTTTATCTCCCGGCGCGAGCGCTGGTGGCAAGGAGAGAGAGGCATTGATACAGCGGTGTAACGGACTGCGGATGGTGAGTGGAAGTAGTTCACAATTAGATGGGTAGATGGAGCTAAAATTAAAAATTCAAAAAAATGGGTGTGGTATTTAAGAGGGTTGTTAGATGGCGCTGCGATTGAGCCATTTCCTTTATTGTAAATAAATTAAATTCCATGTTTGTCTTATTGGTAGCGAAATAACGTAAGATTATCCGTTAAAAAAATTGAAATAAGATTTAACATCAACTGCTACTGATCCTGCGGTTGATGTAACCAGGAATCTCTATTGGCTGCATGTTCTGTGATATTGCACTAGTCGCGAATTCTAAATATTAGTATACGAATAATTAACTGGAAAATTAGTTAGACATTATCTTGGATTATTCTTATTCCAATCATATGAATTAAGGAGTTTTTATAAAAAAGGAGCAAATTCGCTGAGGCGGCTTGCCGGAAATAGCTCACGATTGGATGAAGGATGATGTGTAGTTCTAGAAACGGCGAGGTTAGTTTAGAGAAGGGAGACCTCGCCTTTAAAAGATGGGTCTTCAGGAGGCGGGGGGCACTTTTTTTCGTCATTCATTCGATCCAGATAGCTAAAAGGGGTACGGCTCGGCGGACTGTCTTTGTAAGTTATATATTTCTATCGTTGTAAAGAAATAGTGTTAAATTCCTTTTGTGAATTATATGAAATTGTTGCCGGTGTTGTGTAATAAACGAATTACTAGCTGTCTTTGTTTAACGCGAACAGTTTAGAGTTTTTCCAATGTACCGCCGAGAGTTTTATAATTCTGTAAAAATTATAAATTGTCGAAATTTATTGTAAACCTTGGGGTGTGGGGTAGTTCTCGCGTCGAATATTGGGATGGGTCGCGATCGGAGCAGGACCTGGGGCCTTTGCGAAAATGAAGACACCTTACATTGGGCAGGGATAGTACGTGTAAATGTATGCGTATTATTACTGTCTTGTGCTGTTGAGTCTGGCAGTGCATTCGTAAAGTCCTTACGGTCGTTTTATCATCTTTATTATGTTGAAATTGTTGAAATTAATTGTAAATCTTGATTTTGTGTGTGGTTGGGCGTGATACGTACAAGGGTGCGCGATTAAGATTTGTTACGACTAGGGCGTGGGGTAGGCTAGTTCTCGCGTCGAATATTGGGATGGGTCGCGATCGGAGCAGGACTTAGGGCCTTTACGAAAATGAAGACACCTTACATTGGGCAGGGATAGTACGTGTAAATGTATGCGTATTATTACTGTCTTGTGCTGTTGAGTCTGGCAGTGCATTCGTAAAGTCATTGCTGTCGTTTTATCATCTTTTGTTATGTTAGTAGTTGAGGGTAGCACTGCGGTGTTTTAGCTAGTTCTCCCGTAGGAAACCCATGGCGATGTGCCTGGTTATGGAGGGATACCTAACGGTGGCAACAACTCCATATTTATCTGAATAGCTAGGGGCCGGTAACCTTTGAAGCGGGCGGCATTCCGATTTTACCTGTGGAAACGGGATCGGAAAAGCTTCCTGAATGTGGGTGACTGTTTGTTCTGTGATGGGTAGGTACCGTCGAAGTGGAACCGTCCAATTGGGCCTGGATCAGAACTTACAGAGCTCGCAGTTCAGTCTTATATATCTATTTATATATACACTAACTATTATCTCGTTAGGGTTTCAGTTCACATCCCTGAGCTTCGGCTCGTGGACTGGAGCAAGCACACAGTTATGAGGATAGGCCAGTCAAGCCTAACTAGCTTGCACCCATAGCAGAGCAGGAGTGTTGATGGAATACCGTCAATACATGATAGGCTCACAACACACCACACGTTTAAATGTAAATAAGGTGACGTTACACCTAGTTTGGTTGAACAGAAGTTCTAAGTTGGGGGTAGAGTAGGCACTCACACAATGGGAATAGGTTAGGAAGTGTATTAGTAAGGACTAGTATTGTAACGGTTCTGAGCTAATCGGGCCTTTGCTTGGTGATGTGACATATCATTCCTTGGTGATGCTTGTGATTGATTTAGTTAAGGTTTTTCGTGCGTTAATGCCGTGGTGAAATCGTGATTTGAGTAAATTGTATACGAGCTATCGTGTTGTATATTTTAGTAGGCGTTCGTTGTATTCGGATTAGACCTATAAGCGAGCCGTCGTCGGACCGCGTTGCTAATGTTCTACTTGCCTAGCAACTGACTTAGTATGGTCTCAATGAAACTTGGATTGGTGGCATAACATATTTTAAATCCACCCACATCATAATTAATCAAATTCGTAATGGAAATTATTCCGAAATGAGAAGTTTGTTTGACTGATCTACCAATTGACTTTGAATAAAATACTATGCTATAAATAATACTTATTACTCGGAGCGTCGTAGCCGAGGAATCATTTTGGCGAGGTACATCTAGCTCACCTTAGCAGAGCGCTTTCCTAATTTGGAACTTGTATCGAACCTTAATTGATTTGGGCAATTGACCCTAGATATGGCTGTCTTCTACACCAGGGACACTATATCGATCTCGTTTATGCACGTGACAAGTATGAGTCAGTTCTGACATGTTAAAGATCCTATTTTGGACACAGAATCTCATTTGATGGATTGGTCATCAGACCGCGCTACGACATGAAACTATTCATTGAATCTGTACTAGTCATACTATGCTTTGACAATATTGTGAAAGAAATAATCTTATTTTGAATTAGAATTAATTGGCAACGCCTTTCTAATTCAAGTCTAATTAGACGTATACATTTGTCTGGATTCAGATATTGGGGGAGGGAAAATACGAGTCAGCTATCCTACTCTCTAAAGGCGCGTAAGTTCCATTTGGGACTACGTGCTTACAAAAGGATAGAGGGGGGATATTTAAAGTTGGTAGTATCCCACTGCACACGGCGATTGGTGGAGCCTGTGCCAACGGGGAAACAAAAACTAACAAATTCAAAGTATGTGTCAACGGGGAAACAAAAACTAACAAATTCAAAGTATGTGTCAACGGGGAAACAAAAACTAACAAATTCAAAGTATGTGTCAACGGGGAAACAAAACTAACAAATTCAAAGTATATGTCAACGGGGAAACAAAAACTAACAAATTCAAAGTATATGCCTATGGGGAGCAAAAGTTATTCGGATTGTTTGCCACAGTAGTAGTAATTAGGGCAGTGTTAGGCTTGCAACACTAAGTCGACAATGTAAAAGGTTAGATCAATAAAGTTATTCGGATTGTTTGCCACAGTGGTAGTGATTAGGGCAGTGTTAGGCTTGCAACACGAAGTCGACAATGTAAAAGGTTAGATCAATAAAGTTATTCGGGTTGTTTGCCACAGTAGTAGTGATTAGGGCAGTGTTAGGCTTGCAACACGAAGTCGACAATGTAAAAGGTTAGATCAATAAAGTTATTCGGGTTGTTTGCCACAGTAGTAGTGATTAGGGCAGTGTTAGGCTTGCAACACTAAGTCGACAATGTAAAAGGTTAGATCAATAAAGTTATTCGGGTTGTTTGCCACAGTAGTAGTAATTAGGGCAGTGTTAGGATCTAGTACGGTTGTAGGTTGCTTGTGAGAAAATTATTTGTGAGAGACTCATTCATTGAGAAATTGTTGTACCTTAACATAAATCAGTTAAAATAAGTGGGGGTAGAATTAAGTAATTGTATAGTAATGTTTCATTATATAAATACCAGCATTCCTAGAACTCTATAGGATCCGGGATATGCGGGCTCATCTAGGGTCTCCTCTGACCATTATACGATCATTGGCCAAAGTAGAATTAACAATATAGACGATTTATTTAGTGTGGTGAAATGCGGCGGGTATGACCTCCGCTTTATTACGTATTGGTGCTGTGACGCAGGACCACGGTACAATTTGCTGCCGCTCACCAGGATTACTATGGTTAAGGCAGTGTTTATTACAATTTGGTCCCGCGTGACCAGGACATTACATCTTGGTGACGTGATCTAGGACCGGGGTGATTACAATTTGGTGTCCTTGACCAGGATTAGGCCATTACAATTTGGTGCCTTGACATAGGATTATTACAATTTGGGGCCGTAAGCCAGGATTACACGTTAAAATTTGATGACGTGGATCAAGACTACACACTACAAGTTAATGCCTGGTGGCCAGGACGACACCACAATTTGGTGTCGGTAAACAGGATGGTAACATTTTGTCTGCCCGGGGATAGGTTGGAAGGTCAGGCGCCAGTACGATTTGGAGCCGAGACCTGAGATTAGAGTCTGGGACAATTTCGTTGCAGTGTTCGGGATAGACACTATATTCTGACCATCGGTCGTTGGCATTGTGTTTGTTTGTTGTGGGTTAGTTGAGGGTAGGAGTACGGTATGTTGCATACCGTACAATTTGTTGCTGTATTATAGGTAAGGGTCTCTAGGAAATTATGCTGGGGTGAATTTAGTGTAAAATGAAAAATGGTGAGAATAATAAACAATGGGGGGTCGTAAAGTCTGGGTTAGGATGTTATCAGTCGAATTGTTGGGGGGTCGATATTAAGTATCTTATAGACTTGAGTAGGTCGAACTCGGGAGAAACATTTATTGAATTGAAATACCTACACATATCGTTGGAGTGCAACATTGTATGACAGTGAGGCATCCCAACCAACAGTTAACACTATAATGTATTATTTGTTAACTTATCGTGTATATATAGTTCCGGTTATGAGCCGTGAGTCTTAGCTGAAAGTGGTGTTCAAATTTATAAGTTAAAAGGGAGTTTATAGTGATTGTATTGACGAATCGTTACGTGTAGTGTTCTTTGAGTGTTCGATCAGTGATAAATATAGTATGGATAAGCCGAGCAGGAAAAGGCGGGCGCCTGCCCGTTATGGGGAAAACAGGACAAGTGAGCAAGGGACGACTAGTCCTGTAAGGCAAACTACGACGCCCAATGAACCTGTACCTACCACATCTAGGCGTGTGAGACGGACAATTGAAGCTAGAAGGAGTCCGGAGGGGAGAAGTGTGAATGTGAACACTTCTTTAGCTAACCTTCGGTATAGGAAGTTGAATCGTACTATAGAAGATTTAGCTGCGAAATTGGAGACGTTAAGGGCTGAGATGAGTGAGACAAGAGCTTCTCCAGCAGACAGAAGCGGAAGTAGTCGCGAATGGGGGGCAGTGCCCACAGAAGCGTTGTCTGTGGTTAGGGAACAGGCTAATCCGGAATTGAATCAACAACTATATACAGACTCTCCTAGATTAAGGGAAAATGGGGAACCCTCGATCTCCGTGGAGTGTGTCAACTCGGAGTTACCTAGAAACATAAACTACCATGTGAGAAATGTAACGTTCGAGAAGCCCAAGTTCGGAGACAAAGTCGATGTGCATCCGGTGACGTTTTTGGAAGACCTAACAACATATTTGGGAAAGGTCGGTCGGGACGGCAATCAATTAGACTTGATACAAGAATGTCTAGTGGGTGAAGCCAGAGAATGGGCAAGAGTTTACAAATGTCGTTGGAGCGTATTGCAAGACTTCAAGGCGGACTTTTTGGCTACCTTCTGGGGAGAAAGCGAACAGAACGAATTACGCCGGTCTATAGTGCATGGAGTTTGGAATAAAGCGGAGTCGCCTACTATGTTAGGCCATTTCCTAAGATTGACCGGGAAGGCTCAGATGCTAACTTATAAGTTTTCCGAGAAACAACTGATTGGGGACATAATTAGGCAGTTTCCGAAGTATGTGCAACAGGGATGGTACACGTCCAAGCTGAATAACATCATTGAAACAGCGGAGTTTTTGAGAGGGATGGACGATATAGCTCGGCAAGAGGCTGTATCAACTCCAACCTCTGGCGGCGAGAAGAGGATACCGGAGAAAAGGGCTAAGGATTCTCGTCAGGACTATCGCAGTTGGCCTAAGCCAAGCAAAACTCGACCGTCTGGTGAGCAGGTGGCAACGGTAGTGCTGAGTGATACATCGGCGTTAGCGTCACCCGCGGGTTTAAACTAGTAGAGGCTGGAAGTTCTGTTCCCGATCTAGCCTCAGTCACAGGGAGCGCAGCGTTAGATATGATGATCAAAATGGGTTGGAATCCAGGGCTAGCTTTAGGTAAGGTAGGAAACGGTATTAGGGCGCCGCTAGTGGCGAAGATGACTACTCGTGGTATACGTGAGGGATTGGGTTTTGGAACAGTAGAACCAAAGAGTCTCTTTATCGATAAACAAATAGTTGATGTGATTAAATTAAATATTGAACAGAAACTTTTGAGACAAGGCGATCCTGTGTCGATAGAGGCGGTATTTGATGAAAGGTCTACAGAACGCGATGAGGGAACCTTTAGTTCAGAAGTAATAGTGCATATTTTTGATCATGAGGTTATAGGATTAGTGGATACTGGTTGTGATATAACCAGCATCTCAGAGGAATTCTGGGATGTACTGAGGTCGGATAGGAGTCGCGAAATACCGTGGATGCCGATTAGACCCTTTAAAATTAAGACAGCTGTGGGTCATAGGAGCGGAGAGATTAAGAAAATAGTTCTATTGCCTTTAAAGCTAGGAGAGTGTGTACAAAATATGGGGTTTGTAGTAGTTCCAGGCCTAGTTAATTCGTTGATTTTAGGATTTGATTGGTTAAAGGGGAATGAAGTAACTATCAACACGGGAAAAATAGATAGAGGTTTAGTTCTGGATCAGGCAGGGCAAAGAGAGATAAATAAATATATGGTGGCAGAAACGGAGAAACCACCACTACAGATTGATGTCATGAATTCCTTCCATGGGGCTAACTATATAAGTGTAGTAGATTTGAATAATGCTTATTTCCAAATACCTATTACGCAGAATAGTAAAAAATATACGGGGTTCACCTTCAATGGGAAGTCCTACGTTTATAATGTGTTGCCCCAAGGGTTGAAAACGTCCGTGGGAAGTTTTAGTAGGGCCATGGATATAATATTAGGACATGAGGTCAGGGAATTTTGTGTTAATTATTTAGATGACCTAGCGATAATAACGACAGGGTCATTCACACAACATTTGGAACATTTGGACATAGTCTTAGGTAAATTGCAAAAGGCAGGTTTAACGTGTAATTTAAAGAAATGTGAGTTTTGTTGTAAGGAAGTGAGGATGTTGGGTTACATCATCTCTACTCAGGGATTACACACTGACCCAGATAAGGTTAAAGCTATACAAGAGTTTCCGATACCTAGAAGGATAAAGCATGTGAGGGCATTTTTGGGGTTATGTAATTTTTATAGGAAGTTTATACCTAACTTTAATATTCAAGCGCAACCATTATATAATTTGTTGAAGAAGGGTAAAGGCTGGGGTTGGGGTCAACTCGAACAAAGGGCGTTCGAACAAATTAAAGCTTTGTTCTTAGAAACTATCCAATTGCATCATCCGGATTTTACTAAACCTTTCTATTTGCAAACGGATTGTTCTAAGGTGGGATTAGCAGGGGTTTTATATCAGGTAGGCGATGATGATCAGCAGAGGGTGCTGGGGTTTTATAGTAAGGCATTAAGGGGGGCTCAATTAAATTGGACAGTGACTGAACAGGAGTTCTATTCAGTAATCTGTTGTTTAGAGAAATTCGAAACGTATTTGAGGGGAGCTAGGGTAGTTATTAGGACGGATCATAAGGCTTTGGCATTTGTCAAGACGTGGAGGTTATATAACGCTAAGGTAACTCGGTGGATTAACTATTTAGAGAATTTTCAGTATGAAATACAACATATTAAAGGGAGAGATAATGTGGTCGCGGACGTATTGTCGCGCTATCCTCCTAAAGGGGAACTTTTGCAGGAAGAAAAGGTTAGGTCACCGAGCATCCTATATATGGAAGCGCAACGAAATAAAGAATTACTGAACCAATTAAAACTACTACCTGAATTACAAAGGGCTGATGTAGAGATAAGTAGGTTAATTAATCAGATAAGTACGGCCAGCACAAGAGGAGAGTTAGCGGGTTTGGCGAGTAGGTGTAGATTGATTAATGACGTTTTGTATATAGATAAGGGGGGTGAAAAGGGACAAGTCATTTTCTTACCAAATGTCCTTAGGGAAGGATTAGTTAGGCAAGTACATCTCGAAATGGGTCATCAGGGAGGTTACAAGGTGATAAAGTATATAAGGGATCGGTTTTATTGGAAAGGATTAACTAAGAGTGTGAAACGTTTAGTGAGGACTTGTGACGTATGTCAGTTAACAAAGCATTCTAATTCAAACAAAGTAGGCCCATGCTGTTCAATAATTACAAGAGATATTGGCGATTTAGTGATGGTAGATATATACGGGCCTCTCCCTACGGGTAAATTTGGAATGAATTATATACTCGTTCTACAGGATTCGTTTAGTAAGTTTGTCAAATTTTTTGAGCTTAAGAAGGCAACGGCGGTGGCGGTGTTTAATAAGGCAAAGAGGTTCTTCGACATAATAAAGCCGAAGGCGATAATGTCGGATAATGGGACCCAGTTCACTAGTCGAGTGTGGAAAGAGGGCATGGAAACGTTGGGGGTTAGAGTGGTATACACTACGGTTAGGAACCCACGACCAAATACAGTAGAGCGAGTCAACAGGGAGTTAGGGCGTTTGTTTAGGACATATAATAGCACGAATCACAAAGGATGGGTAAAGACTCTTCCCAAGTTGGAGGAGCTATATAATAACACTTATCATGAAAGCACAGGATTTACCCCTTGTGAGATAATGTACGGAACTTCTACGAGGTTGTCATTTGACGAAATTATAGGTAGGAGTAATGGAGAGCTAGACGTACAGAAAGTCAGGGAGATAGCGCGTAAGAATCTACAAGAGGCTGGGGAAAAACGGAAGGCGAAGTTTAATGGTAGATATCGGTTGATTGAATATCAGGTCGGCGATTTAGTAAAAATTAGGAAGTTAAATAAATCTAGCGCGAAATTAAAGGTAACCAAGAAGTTTGAGGCGTTGTATGAAGGTCCATACGTAGTGGCGGGAAATCCTTACCAAAATGTGTACATTTTGTTAGACCCCCAAACTAATGAGGTTCGGGGGAAGTTCAATACTATACATCTGTCTAGATATTATACGCAGTAGGCTGGGGCTGGATCGGGAAGAGAAGAGAAGGTTCGTGAACTTAAGCTTGAATTGTTGATTAGATTTTGCAATTACTTTACTTAGTATGTAAGAATTTGTAGATTTAAGTAATGTAGTTAGCTAAGTAGAACTAGTAAGTAGGATTGATTTAAAATTATATTCAATTAATAATTTAGATCTGTTCTGAGGATATATATAAAAAAAAAAAAAAAAAAAAAAAAAAAATGTGATCAATAAATTTGGTGGATAGGGTGAAGCCCATCTGATAGTATGAGCAGTAGTCCATCATGTGAATGAGTTGATCATAGTAATTTTCACTTAGTTTCACATTAGTCACTTTCACCCTAAATTGTTAACGAAATATATTCTCATCCCGTCAGATGGTGGGGAGCAGGGTGGCTTTACCAAAAAAAAAAAAAAAAAAAATTTTAATTAAATATTACAAAAGGAAAAAATTGTAGTAAGGTTCGTTATAGTTCGACTTTAAGACTTAATCAAAATTTATCAATTTGCCACGCGTGGTGTGCAATAGAGGGGGATACTGAAATCCGCTTTTCCTTGCAAAAGCTGGAGCATTCCTGAAATTACGAAACAATAACCATGCGTTTGTATCGGGTGCTGATTGGTTGGTAGTCTGAATGACCATGGAAGTTGGTTATGTTAGAGCGAAAGGAATATTCACGTTAAGGAATGGTCATGGAGAGGTTGTATGTTGAATGAGTACTTGTTTAAATTCAGTGTGAAGGGCCTTCCCAACCAGCACTATGGGGAGTAGAATCGCGAGGCTTGGTTATAGTCTAGTCATTCTGCATGCACCTCAATCGGAATTATGAAGGATTGCTAAGAGTTAGGATAATAGACGGGCTCGAGATTGATGAATCCGAGGTCTAAGCATACCGTTAAGGTACCTTCACACTTCCTCAACTATACAGTTAGGTTATAACGAGCTACACTGTACATGCGCCATTTTCGGGGCAAATGCTTTTGGGTTTCGAGCCAAGTGGGGTGGACCGTTTGCACCTACTATGTTTGACGGCTGTTAAGGGATGACTTTATTATTGGGGGATGGGGTAATTGGTTGTGGAAGAACGTAAGATAGGTTCGCTCCACAAACTTTTACTCTGAGTCGCTAGGACTGAGCTTGCCTCACAACCAGGCTTTCCTTGCTTTAGACTGTCATGTCCTGGTTCGAGGAGATAGTTTGTGTTGCGGGACTACTATCAAGCTTGGTATCGGGACTGAGAAGTGGTTTGTCTTGATATGGTTAAACTACACAGACACTTAATGTGTGGGATGACTGGATTCTAGCTAAGCGGGAAATATACAAAAAAAAAGGGGGCCTGTGGGTAAAGAAGTATCTTCACCTCGATTTGCAGCCCGTGTGAGGTTTAAATCAGGTTGTCTTTTATTGTTCTGTATTAAAATTAGTAGAATCTTTACTCCGGTCATAAAAAAAAAAAAAAAAATAAGAATGTACCTTCATAAAGATTCGGGGGTCGGGATGTAACGGACTGCGGATGGTGAGTGGAAGTAGTTCACAATTAGATGGGTAGATGGAGCTAAAATTAAAAATTCAAAAAAATGGGTGTGGTATTTAAGAGGGTTGTTAGATGGCGCTGCGATTGAGCCATTTCCTTTATTGTAAATAAATTAAATTCCATGTTTGTCTTATTGGTAGCGAAATAACGTAAGATTATCCGTTAAAAAAATTGAAATAAGATTTAACATCAACTGCTACTGATCCTGCGGTTGATGTAACCAGGAATCTCTATTGGCTGCATGTTCTGTGATATTGCACTAGTCGCGAATTCTAAATATTAGTATACGAATAATTAACTGGAAAATTAGTTAGACATTATCTTGGATTATTCTTATTCCAATCATATGAATTAAGGAGTTTTTATAAAAAAGGAGCAAATTCGCTGAGGCGGCTTGCCGGAAATAGCTCACGATTGGATGAAGGATGATGTGTAGTTCTAGAAACGGCGAGGTTAGTTTAGAGAAGGGAGACCTCGCCTTTAAAAGATGGGTCTTCTGGAGGCGGGGGGCACTTTTTTTCGTCATTCATTCGATCCAGATAGCTAAAAGGGGTACGGCTCGGCGGACTGTCTTTGTAAGTTATATATTTCTATCGTTGTAAAGAAATAGTGTTAAATTCCTTTTGTGAATTATATGAAATTGTTGCCGGTGTTGTGTAATAAACGAATTACTAGCTGTCTTTGTTTAACGCGAACAGTTTAGAGTTTTTCCAATGTACCGCCGAGAGTTTTATAATTCTGTAAAAATTATAAATTGTCGAAATTTATTGTAAACCTTGGGGTGTGGGGTAGTTCTCGCGTCGAATATTGGGATGGGTCGCGATCGGAGCAGGACCTGGGGCCTTTGCGAAAATGAAGACACCTTACATTGGGCAGGGATAGTACGTGTAAATGTATGCGTATTATTACTGTCTTGTGCTGTTGAGTCTGGCAGTGCATTCGTAAAGTCCTTACGGTCGTTTTATCATCTTTATTATGTTGAAATTGTTGAAATTAATTGTAAATCTTGATTTTGTGTGTGGTTGGGCGTGATACGTACAAGGGTGCGCGATTAAGATTTGTTACGACTAGGGCGTGGGGTAGGCTAGTTCTCGCGTCGAATATTGGGATGGGTCGCGATCGGAGCAGGACTTAGGGCCTTTACGAAAATGAAGACACCTTACATTGGGCAGGGATAGTACGTGTAAATGTATGCGTATTATTACTGTCTTGTGCTGTTGAGTCTGGCAGTGCATTCGTAAAGTCATTGCTGTCGTTTTATCATCTTTTGTTATGTTAGTAGTTGAGGGTAGCACTGCGGTGTTTTAGCTAGTTCTCCCGTAGGAAACCCATGGCGATGTGCCTGGTTATGGAGGGATACCTAACGGTGGCAACAACTCCATATTTATCTGAATAGCTAGGGGCCGGTAACCTTTGAAGCGGGCGGCATTCCGATTTTACCTGTGGAAACGGGATCGGAAAAGCTTCCTGAATGTGGGTGACTGTTTGTTCTGTGATGGGTAGGTACCGTCGAAGTGGAACCGTCCAATTGGGCCTGGATCAGAACTTACAGAGCTCGCAGTTCAGTCTTATATATCTATTTATATATACACTAACTATTATCTCGTTAGGGTTTCAGTTCACATCCCTGAGCTTCGGCTCGTGGACTGGAGCAAGCACACAGTTATGAGGATAGGCCAGTCAAGCCTAACTAGCTTGCACCCATAGCAGAGCAGGAGTGTTGATGGAATACCGTCAATACATGATAGGCTCACAACACACCACACGTTTAAATGTAAATAAGGTGACGTTACACCTAGTTTGGTTGAACAGAAGTTCTAAGTTGGGGGTAGAGTAGGCACTCACACAATGGGAATAGGTTAGGAAGTGTATTAGTAAGGACTAGTATTGTAACGGTTCTGAGCTAATCGGGCCTTTGCTTGGTGATGTGACATATCATTCCTTGGTGATGCTTGTGATTGATTTAGTTAAGGTTTTTCGTGCGTTAATGCCGTGGTGAAATCGTGATTTGAGTAAATTGTATACGAGCTATCGTGTTGTATATTTTAGTAGGCGTTCGTTGTATTCGGATTAGACCTATAAGCGAGCCGTCGTCGGACCGCGTTGCTAATGTTCTACTTGCCTAGCAACTGACTTAGTATGGTCTCAATGAAACTTGGATTGGTGGCATAACATATTTTAAATCCACCCACATCATAATTAATCAAATTCGTAATGGAAATTATTCCGAAATGAGAAGTTTGTTTGACTGATCTACCAATTGACTTTGAATAAAATACTATGCTATAAATAATACTTATTACTCGGAGCGTCGTAGCCGAGGAATCATTTTGGCGAGGTACATCTAGCTCACCTTAGCAGAGCGCTTTCCTAATTTGGAACTTGTATCGAACCTTAATTGATTTGGGCAATTGACCCTAGATATGGCTGTCTTCTACACCAGGGACACTATATCGATCTCGTTTATGCACGTGACAAGTATGAGTCAGTTCTGACATGTTAAAGATCCTATTTTGGACACAGAATCTCATTTGATGGATTGGTCATCAGACCGCGCTACGACATGAAACTATTCATTGAATCTGTACTAGTCATACTATGCTTTGACAATATTGTGAAAGAAATAATCTTATTTTGAATTAGAATTAATTGGCAACGCCTTTCTAATTCAAGTCTAATTAGACGTATACATTTGTCTGGATTCAGATATTGGGGGAGGGAAAATACGAGTCAGCTATCCTACTCTCTAAAGGCGCGTAAGTTCCATTTGGGACTACGTGCTTACAAAAGGATAGAGGGGGGATATTTAAAGTTGGTAGTATCCCACTGCACACGGCGATTGGTGGAGCCTGTGCCAACGGGGAAACAAAAACTAACAAATTCAAAGTATGTGTCAACGGGGAAACAAAAACTAACAAATTCAAAGTATGTGTCAACGGGGAAACAAAAACTAACAAATTCAAAGTATGTGTCAACGGGGAAACAAAACTAACAAATTCAAAGTATATGTCAACGGGGAAACAAAAACTAACAAATTCAAAGTATATGCCTATGGGGAGCAAAAGTTATTCGGATTGTTTGCCACAGTAGTAGTAATTAGGGCAGTGTTAGGCTTGCAACACTAAGTCGACAATGTAAAAGGTTAGATCAATAAAGTTATTCGGATTGTTTGCCACAGTGGTAGTGATTAGGGCAGTGTTAGGCTTGCAACACGAAGTCGACAATGTAAAAGGTTAGATCAATAAAGTTATTCGGGTTGTTTGCCACAGTAGTAGTGATTAGGGCAGTGTTAGGCTTGCAACACGAAGTCGACAATGTAAAAGGTTAGATCAATAAAGTTATTCGGGTTGTTTGCCACAGTAGTAGTGATTAGGGCAGTGTTAGGCTTGCAACACTAAGTCGACAATGTAAAAGGTTAGATCAATAAAGTTATTCGGGTTGTTTGCCACAGTAGTAGTAATTAGGGCAGTGTTAGGATCTAGTACGGTTGTAGGTTGCTTGTGAGAAAATTATTTGTGAGAGACTCATTCATTGAGAAATTGTTGTACCTTAACATAAATCAGTTAAAATAAGTGGGGGTAGAATTAAGTAATTGTATAGTAATGTTTCATTATATAAATACCAGCATTCCTAGAACTCTATAGGATCCGGGATATGCGGGCTCATCTAGGGTCTCCTCTGACCATTATACGATCATTGGCCAAAGTAGAATTAACAATATAGACGATTTATTTAGTGTGGTGAAATGCGGCGGGTATGACCTCCGCTTTATTACGTATTGGTGCTGTGACGCAGGACCACGGTACAATTTGCTGCCGCTCACCAGGATTACTATGGTTAAGGCAGTGTTTATTACAATTTGGTCCCGCGTGACCAGGACATTACATCTTGGTGACGTGATCTAGGACCGGGGTGATTACAATTTGGTGTCCTTGACCAGGATTAGGCCATTACAATTTGGTGCCTTGACATAGGATTATTACAGCGGGACGCATGTGAGAGCGAGACGAAGCGAAGCGAACCAATAAATCGTCGCGTCGGTATCGTCGTCAAGTTGGCCATATTGTTTCCGAAGCACGCTACCTATTGTACCGGCTACGTAAACGTCAAAAAAAAAAAAAAAAAAAAAAAAAAAAAAAAAAAAAAAAAAAAAAAAAAAACAACCTGTGTACTAAATTGCGTCTAATCTTTAGAATTAAAACGTAGTGATTATATACTCTCTGTTTAGAATAAGTGAATTTGTAACAACAAAACATAATTTTAGTACTAATAATTAGGTTGTGGCCTCTAAATAGGCAGGCACAAAATGGCAGACAAGGAGTTAAGACGACTGGTGGCGGAGCGCGGGTATGAAAAAGCAAAAATTACTCGAATGGAAAACCAGATTCCCAATGCAACTGATGCAAAGAGTCTTTCTATGAGCCAGCTGGAAACTAGAATATATGATGTCATTGCAGTATTTGCCGCATATGAAAGGTATAACAAAGAAATTATACTGCTTGATCCAACGGACTCGGAGAACATCGGCGAGGTTGAGTTAAAATACCTGCGCATACTTGATTTCTACAATGAACGAAAGACAGAAAAGGAAGAAACCCGCGACAATAAGCAGAAGCCTCCCCCACCGCCGCCTAAAACTGCCATTTCAGTGCGTTTGCCAACTATTTCAGTTCCAAAATTTACAGGAAAATACAATGAATATGTGGAATTTAAAAATTTGTTTAACAGTGTCATACACAATGATAAGGATCTAGATGAGATCCAAAAACTGCATTACCTGCGATCTTTCTTATCAGGTGAGCCATTGGATCTTATAAAAAACCTACCACTCACTCCGCTTAGCTATGGAGAGGCAATTAGGTTGCTTGATGAAAGGTTTTATAATAAACACAAGATAATGTGTGGTCACATTGGTCTACTTTTAGATTATAACAGTATTGTAAAGCCCACACCTGCCAATTTAAGAGATTTTATTTCAGTTGTTAGGCAGAACTTAGCTGCGTTAAAAAATTTAAATGCCAAGGTCGATGATTGGGACCCCATTCTAATGTGTATACTCCATCGTAAACTAGACTCCAATACGGCGAGTGCGTACCAGCTTCATCGCGATGTTTCGGGCGAGCCCACAGTCACCGGGTTTCTCGGGTATCTGGAGAGACGTGCCCGAGCCTTGGAGGATGCAGAGACAGCTTGTCTGGCAAGTAAGACATCCAGGGTCGTCGTGAACGCAGCTACCTGTAGTGGAGCCAAGCAGGAGTGCATATACTGTAAGTGTGCTGATCATAAAATTTATTTATGCAAAAAATTCAAGCTTTTACCTTCTGCAGAGAGGGTAAAGTTTGCGAAAGATAAACAACTGTGCTATGTATGTTTAAATATGCATTCTGGCAAATGCAAGTTTCACTTCCGATGTGGTCAGTGCAAGAAATCACACAACACATTGATTCATCACGATGAGGAAGTGCAACAGAATCCTGTCATCATGTTGTCAGGCAAGAATGCCACTGAGGTCTTACTTCCCACAGCCCGAGTTAAACTTATTCGGCCATTAGATAATAGAGAGGTGCATGTAAAGGCGGTACTCGACTCTGCCTCTCAAGTCTCATTGATAACAAGCAAGGTGGTTGATGTTTTAGGTCTAACACCTATGCGAGATAGTATAGATATCAATGGGGTATTCGATACCCAGAACAATGCAGAATATTCAATCCCTCTTGACATTTATTCATTAAAAACTCCATTTCAAACTTCTGTGAATTTCCATGTAGCCAATAGCGCAATTACCTGCCACTTGCCTCAGAACAAAATTGATGTATCCACATTGTTGTTGCCTCCAAATGTTAAATTAGCAGATGAAGAGTTTTACATTCCATCTGAAATAAACATGCTGATAGGTGCTAATGTGTTCTTCCAGGCCCTGCTGCCAGAGCAGGCGAAAGAGGTTGCACAGGCTAAGCCTGTGTCCATGCTCTCAAGGCCGCAGCCTGACCCGTCTACGAGCCAGTCTCTTTGTGTTGTAAATACTAAATTTGGACATATTGTGGCAGGCGGTCTGCCTGCTCAAGCTGAGGTAACAAAAACTTTACTTAGTCTTCATTGCACGTGTGATTCATCGGGAGTCGATCTTCAAAAATTTTGGCAGAGCGAACAGGTTCCGGAAGTCTATGAGGAGCAAATTCCTGAACATGATTTAGTCGAGAGCAATTTTTTATCTTCTGTAAAATTAAACAATAATAAATATCAGGTTGATTTGCCATTAAAGATCCCATTGCCCAAGATAAATCAAACTCTGGGGGAATCTTTCGATTTGGCCTTGTATAGATTTTTAAACCTCGAAAAAAGACTTCATAAAAGTGTAAACTTGTTAAGTGATTACCAACGGTTTATACACGAGTATGTGGAGCTAGGGCACGCGCATTTTGTTAATCTTGAATCATACAATTTTGACAAAGATCCCTTGTATTTTTTACCGCATCACACGGTTGTAAACGAAGGCAGTAAAACCACACCAACACGTGTGGTGTTTGACGCCTCGATGAGAACGCGAAATAAAGTGTCATTAAATGACATATTATTGAACGGGCCGATCGTACAAAGAGACATATTTGATATTATTTTGTTGTATCGATTCGGCGATTATACTTTTAATGCAGATATTAAAAAAATGTTTAGAAATGTCATGGTTAACCCGAAATTTACTTCTCTACAAAATATTTTGTGGCGCGACACCCCGAACGAGCCGATAGGATGCTTGCGCTTAGACACAGTGACTTACGGCTTGAAGTCTTCTAGCTATCTTGCTACGCGTTGTTTGTTGCATCTGGCGGACGAGCATGAGAAAGACTTACCTTTAGCGGCTTCTATTCTGAGAAACTGTACCTATGTCGACGACGTGCTACATGCAGAGTCCGACATATATGTGCTGTTACAGGCTAAATCTCAGCTTAAAGAGTTGCTAGGTTTAGGTGGGTTTCAATTACATAAGTGGTCTTCAAACTCTAATGAGGTGCTACACGATATTCCATCAAACATGCAACAGCTAGACGAGATAGACATTCAAAAAGAAAACTTTAATATCAAAGCATTAGGGTTAACTATTGATGCGAAAAAAGATTGTTTTGTTATCAGGTCTCCACAGAACATAGTTGCAATGTCAGTAACGAAAAGAGAAATTTTAAGTCAAGTTGCAAAGTTCTACGATCCTTTAGGATTTGTCAGTCCTGTAATAGTAAAGGCTAAAGCTATTATGCAGCGATTGTGGCTTGAGAATGTTGAATGGGATGCTGTGCCACCGCAGGGGCTGAAGGATGATTGGTTGCGCTTTTCTAATGGTTTGGCCTCTATGGAGCCAATTTATTTAAACAGAAGCATCCAGATTCCTCCCGACGTGCAGGCTGTGCAGCTGATAGGCTTCGCGGACGCCTCCCCCTCCACCGGCTATGGATGCTGCGTCTATCTGCGTGTGGTTCATCCAACAGGTAAAGCTGAACTCTCTTTACTCTGTTCGAAATCAAGGATTAATCCATGCAATAAAACTCTCACAGTTCCACGACTTGAACTTAACGCCAATCTGCTTTTAGCCAAGCTTATGAACAAGGTGCATGACACATTAAAAATTAAAATCAATATTGACGACGCATTTTTATTTACGGACTCGCAAATTGCTCTTGCATGGATAAAAACGGAGGTCGCAAAATTACAGGCCTACGTTTCGAACAGAGTCAGGGTGATTCAGCAACTGACCAACAGATGGCGCTGGCTGTACGTGAATACGCAAGAAAACCCCGCAGATTTCATAAGTAGAGGTATAGATCCGCAAGAAATCGCCTCCTGCTCTATGTGGTGGCACGGTCCAGGGTTTTTGCAAGATAGGGAGTATTCATTCGATTTAAATATCGCCAAAATTTGGTCTCGCTGTAACTTGCCCGAGAGCAAGCCCGTCGTCGCGTCCTCAGATAAAGAACTGGTGTCGCTCGCTACGCAGGTCGGGGATGACTTTTTCAAATATTTGGACAGGTATTCAGATATTAATAAAATGACACGCGTAACTGCTTACATCATGAGATTCTGTAATAATTTAAAGGGCGCGAAATTTAATTCTTTTTTATCTGCTACGGAATTACAAGATGCGTTAAATTTTATAATTAAACATGAACAGCAGGTTCATTTCAAAAAAGAAATAAATGCGATTATTGCAGGAAAGAACGTCGAGGGCCCACTGAAGCAGCTCCATCCATTCCTTGATAAAAATGGTATGCTAAGAGTAGGTGGTCGGCTGCAAAATTCTCAGCTCCCTTTCTCACAAAAGCACCAACTTATTCTGCATAAGGAATCAAGAATAACTGAACTAATTATCAGGGCTGAGCACTTAAGACTGCTTCATGCGGGTCCCCGTATGATTCTTGCAAGTTTAAATCAAAAATATTGGTTGCTTAATGCGCTTAGACAAATAAAAAAAATTACGTACAAATGCCTTACATGTTTTAGGTTCAAGGCAAGCGCGGCAAAGCAACTCATGGGTTCCTTGCCCCAACAGCGCGTCGCAGGTTCCAGGGCGTTCCAGGTTGTCGGGATGGATTTTGCTGGGCCGATCCAAATAAAAAATTCAAGAGTGAGACGAGCCCTGGTTACCAAAGGGTATATATGTGTTTTCGTCTGCTTTATAACAAAGGCGATTCATTTAGAATTAGCCACAGACTTAACTACAGATACATTTCTCGCTTGTTTCAAGAGATTCATCTCTCGAAGATCATTACCCAGTGAAATCTTTTGCGACAACGGCGGCGCCTTTGTGGGTGCGAGGAACCGATTAACTGATTTGTACAAATTGCAGAGCTCCCGGGACCACCAGGCACAGGTGCAAGGCTTTGCAAGCCAACAAGGCATACAATTCCATTTTATACCTAGCTATTCTCCCGTGTTTGCTGGCCTGGCGGAAGCTGCAGTTAAAAGTACCAAGCATCATTTAAAACGAACGCTTGAAAAAGCCGTTCTTACGTATGAGCAGCTAAATACTGTCCTATGCCAAATAGAGGCGATTTGTAACTCGCGTCCATTGATGCCGATCTCGTCCTCTGAGCTCAATGATTTTACGTACTTGACTCCCGGTCATTTTTTGGTAGGGCGCCCTCTGGTGTCATATCCTGAACCTGATCTGTCGGATGTGCCGACCAACAGACTTAAGTTTTGGAGTCTAGTAGAGAGTATGAAGCAGGACTTTTGGAAGGTCTTTTATAAGCAATATATAAACACTCTTCAAAGTAGACCAAAGTGGCGCGACAGTTTACCTAATCTCACGGTAGGAATGTTGGTTATCCTTAGGGAACCTAATTCGCCTCCCTTATACTGGCCAATGGCAAGAGTGAGTGAGGTTTTTCCTGGGCCCGATGGTAAGGTCAGAGCCTTAAATGTAAAAACTGCCAATGGCAAAGTGTATACTCGCTCGTTGTCCGGTGTGTGTCCTTTACCTATTTGTGATTAAATTTACTTAGAGTTAAAACTTCCTTAATCTATATAGAGATGTAAAAAAAAAAGAAAAAGTAAAGAAAATTGTACCTTTTTGTCATATAAATTTATTTCTATTTAACATAACATTGTTAACAATAAACTGTGTATTAGTGTCATACTTACATAACTATGGAAATATGCTATAGCATTTTCCTTTTAAATGAAATAGCATATTAATAGTTGTGTCTTTACAATAAAAAACTTGTAAGCTAAGTTCCTTTTTTGAATTTCTCGCTTAAGATTGCGTTTTTTGTATTTATATGCTAATTTAAGTGAGGATATTGGTTTCAAATATTGTACACTTGTGCTATACTAAGTAGGTATTCAAGTTATTAAGTAGATTTAAGACATTCCTTATAAAGTAATATTCTTGTATGTATACCTATTTCTGTTTTCTCGGCCAGGGCCGCAGCATGTTGGCAACCCCAACAAATATTTTGTAAGTTGTCAATGTTGTAATGTGAGTGTAGTCACTTCCGGTTAAGACCCTTTCTAAATCGACCAACGTGTACGTTAAATTTAGGTTATTACAGCGAGTATTTTGTCTCAATAGTGGTTTCATTCAAGAGTTCCCAGCGATCAATCTACAGTCCACAGAAAAGAACTAAATTTGTTCGGGTCACGTCCCGAACATCATCTACAGTTAATGTGCACATTTAATTTATCATTCACTCAGTCTTTTATCCTTATAAATACCTTTTATGAAAGCAAGTAGATTAGTTTAATTTTGTAAGATCTTTACAAATAGGTTAGTGTCTTTACTATCAAAGCATGAATCGACTAAGGGCTAGATAAATATTCTGGTAGATTCGAAGTTGAACGAGGAACCAGAGGGAGAGCGATGCACCCTTCACCCTATATAGCTCCATCCCTTTCATACTGGATCGCCAATGTACAGAAATAAAAATAAACCAATGACAGTCAGAAATGTTTTATTTCATTAAATATTAAATACTCCATTTTTTGTAGTTTTGATGTTCTCCAGACTATAAAATATATCTTGCACCAGCTACAATGCCTTCCCAAGTTTCAATAGCAGCTTGACGGATAAAAGCATTGTCTACCAAGAATCCATTATTACCTGTACCTCCTAACAAACCAGGCAATTCATAAGTAAAAGAAAATGGAACTCCATTGATCTGCGCAAAATCACTAGATCCGCCTGAGGCTGTATAGCGTAAAATACTAACAATATTGCCTACCCTATAATTAGGTTTGGATGACCATTTCACTCTATCAATTGCTTGTGCCTGTCTGACAGCACATGCGTTCAGTACCAAAGCATTCGGGACAAGAGTTCCGTTGCCCCATCCGAATAAAATCATACTGCCATAGCTATGCATATCCATGTACATGGTTAAGCGACTGCGGTATCTGTTCAGCACGGTTACGACTGCTTGGGTCTCAGGTTCAGAAGCAGGGCCTCTACCATGGAAGGTATCAGAACAGACATTGGTGCTTGAGGCGGTACCCCAATTGACGTTGAAGTTTCTGTTGAGATCTACGCCAACGCAGGCGTTGCCGGCGACTAAACCAGTGCGACGGTTTTTGCGCCAGAAGCGGGCCTGTAAAATAATAAAAAAATATATTTAAAGGTACGATTCCGAAGACGACCGCATACGATAACTGCATTCGAACGCAGTAGATACACGCGTAAATCATTACGGTTTCTCTATGGTCCCCTTTATCCGTATCGAAGTTTGACAAGTAATATATGCACAAAATCTGCTGCATATGACAATATTACATTACTGGTTAAACTTCAATACCGATAAAGGGGGACTCTTTAACCTTGCAATGTATAATTCCCTTTAGAGTACATAACAGGTTTTATTTTGAACCACTAATGCATCTCTAAGTGAGATCTAAAAATATTATGCACTGATTATTTCCTAGTAAACAAGCATGTTTTCGATTGTTTTTATCCATTATTTTGGAAATTAAAATTTACTTAGGTGCCTACAGCAGTTTTTGAGACGGAAAATACCATTGAATTCTACACTCTTTTACCTTAACCTTTTCTGAAACCTCTAGATTTCTCAAACCAACCACTGGATGGCGTAGCGATAGTATAGCGCCACCTAGTATACAATGAAGTATCCGGTAGATGGCGGTTTTACCAATTTCTTATATTGGCATATTTCAAATATTCAGTTATTGGCAATTTTCAAATTTTTAGCTGTCGGCCACTCGGCTCATGGATGATATTTTAGTAATGTAAATTTGTAAGGTTTTAAACATATTTACATTATTACGTGACCATGTGTAGCCGTCGGGGTTGGCGACAGGCATAACAATCCAATCGATGTTGTTCACCACATCTGATTCAGTTATTTGCTCCACCAGCTTATGTATAGCGTAAAGAGTGGGCGGTAAGGTTACCCATTCACGAGCGTGCAAGAGAGATTGCAGGAAAATGACGGGCTTTCCGTTATTCTGAAAATATAAAGTTCATATTAGAATATTTACTTTCTTTTTGATGAGAGCAGATTGATAGATTTTCACACAAAAACTAGCTATGAACGAGTTTGGTTATAAACTCACGTAAAGAAGAATAGCTATATTTTCACATTTATAATTTTAGTAGGATGAAATATTTACCTGGAAACCAGTGGTGGAAATTTCAAGGTACTGGATAGGTCTACCCTCGAAGCTGTTCCCGGCGTTGACAAGTCGAACTCGATTAGGGAATCTGCGGGCTATGTCTGCCAAGTATGATGTTACCTGTAATTAAATTACCCCATGAATCCCAAATACAAATAAACCTTTTTGAACTTAAAAAATGACCTTTTTGGCCCATAGAGCACTTTTACAACTGTATTGATGGCAAAAGTTGATGCAAGAGTTGGCAAGAGCAGGCACTGAACCCTGGGCCTCGAGATATTGAGGTCGTGATGTCTCAGCTGTACCAGGTCATCGTGGTAAAGTGGGAGGAACGGCTTGGCTAATCCCATCATAGAGAACTGCCTAGAGAGGCGGCGCGGGAGGCTCTCGTATCGCCTGATGTATGATCTGGGAAGGGGTGCTTCGAGGACCATCTGTGTGGGATCATTACTATAGACAATCATCATGATTCTTGGGTTAGTTGCAGCCTTATTCATCTCCGATTTCGTGGTCTGCTTTTTCGTATCTAACTGCAGCGTGGCTGAATTCAATATTTTCCGTAAAGCAACTGCCAAAATTCTGGAGTTAGGCTTGTTATCGGACTTTTTAGGGCTCCAACGACCTGTAACGACTATCCTACGTTCGTGTAGTAACCAGGACCGATGACTTAACGTGCTCCTCCGAGGCTCAAAATTGCCTAGAAACAATTATCAACTAAAAAATAATGGCGATAAATAATGAATTTCATCAGCTTTTACCTGATCAAAAGTATAAATAATATTGAGGTTGATGCGAGAACTATTGCCATTCCTTTCTGAGGCCTCGGCCGCGGCAGCTAACTTAGCATCTTCCAACTCAAGCAACCTTGAAATCACATTTTGATTATTTATTTATTATAATTCCAACATTTGTTTACGCTGTTACGATGGGGACCCAATTATTAATTCACCATGTTACTCTTTAGTTGATTTTTGATATGATAACATTTATCTAATATTATAAATGCGAAAGTAACTCTGTCTGTCTTTAATTAATGGGAGCGACCAGGAGGTCGCAGGCTAGGAAACCTTGAGAGGAAATCCTGCATCAGAGTCGGGTCATGTACAGCTCATGTACTGGCTTGCAATGAGGGTGGTTTGACCTCATGGGTATTAGGAGATTCCATCACACCAAATAACATATATATCATTCTTTAATGTAAGTTATCACGGCCCAGCTACGTTTGCATTAATAATTTTAGTATGGATCAAAGATGGATCAAAGCAACATACTTCTTGTTTTAAGGTCGGTTAAAGCATCGGGGAACCAGTAGAATATATTGTCATATTCGTAGTACTTACTCTCTGATGTTCTCAACAGTAGCTTTATATGCAATTCCTTCAGCCTCCAAGGCAAGTTCAAATTCTTGTTTTAGCTCTGGAGATACAAAAATCTGTCCAGGTTGGTCGAGATTGGCATAAGACCAGATGTCCAACGCCAATTCATTTGCCACCTCATTGATGATCGAGATATCTTCTAAGTTATTTGGGTAGACTTCATAAACCACGTACCTGGAAAAAATTATATAGATCACTTTCATTAGTACTTCTTAGTTTGAACAGACCAAGTGGAAAAATGCTCAGCAGTGTTAAGTGTTAAGGAAATATCAGCCTTATTTCATATGTGAGAACACCTTGTTTCGTGTCATTTAAATTTTGCGCTTCTTGTGTCATAGGTGTATGTCCAATAGTGGACTGCAATATGGTAACTGATTGATTGATCTCGTTACATAAGCGAACGGATGGACAAATGTATTCAACAATACCGTCTAGTATGATGAAGAAATTAATCTTTTTACATAAGTCTTCTGTCTTTTCAGAATAAGTTCCCATTTAAGTTTTGTAAAAAAAGATTCTTACCCATCGTACAGTTCATGTTTAGCTAACACTACATAAAAGGACAAACAAAACAGAATAAACGACTTCATTGTGGCGTTTCAGCCAACAACTGAAAAATTCACAATTAATTTACTAATATATCAATACACAGTCGATCAAAGTTTAAAGTGATTACTCAGTTGATTGGTACTGATAACTATTAACATACGATCAATCACGGTTTTAAGATATGCATTACAGTTTTGGTTGATTCTATGGTAATATTTCAATGTTAAAGTGATAAAAAACACGTGAGCGATTCAAATTGTTTTTATCAGAATGTGAAAGGTACTTTGCCCTGGAATAAATTTCTAAACAAATCCCAGTACCTAATTGTAACGTAATCTACCGACGCAAGAACCATATCTGAAGCAAGTTGTACTTGTCGCAGTCAACTCGCTTAATAAGCAGTTCAATCGACCGCCTAGGCTGTTCACTAAACGGCGCCGTTCAATTTTTATTTTTTATTTATTTATTATTTAAGAATATATACAAAATTTTTACATTATAGTAGTAATCTAAAAAACCACTAAGGTTTATAAATCTTATTACTACGAAACATTTCACGCCGCCGCTTATACTGTTGTAACTATGATAATAACAAGGTAGATGCCTAAAAAGAATTGGGTCTGGTCAAGTAGGTATTTAGGAGTGTAATTTTTCTTTTTCAATCACTTCATATAATTAAGAACTAAAAACAATAACAAGAACATAAACCAAGCACTACCTACAACTACAACAGTGAGTTCAAAAATATTGCTTGAGTTTATTTTTAATGTTGGTATGAGTTTTTAGGGATTAACGGATTGACTGATGTCCAGCCATTTGATTTGATTTGTGATGACGTTTAATTACTTGCCTAGCCATTTAATCAAACCGCAAATGACTTCTTTATGCATGGTTTTAAAAAATGACTATAAAGGCTGAGCCTTCTAATCTAATCTATCCAAATTGGATTGCGCAGATTTCTCAATAAACCTATCAATAACTTTCTGAGAATTAATGAAAAAAGATGACGAAATGTGGATGTTGATACACTTCTCTGCCTACCCCCTCAGGGATTTACAGGCGTGAGTTTAAATTTCCTGTTTGATTTCGGAGTGATGTCCTATTGTATGAATGGCCTAAGATGCTGTAATAAACATTACGGCTGAATATCATTAAGGCTGTTAATTGAACCGCGCCGTTTAGGGAAGCAAACGGCTGATTAATTAGTTGGCTGCGACATATTGCTCGTGAAAAAATACTCAATCGATACAAACCTTGGTTAAGTTTTTAGAGCATACTCTCTTATTTTAGAAGTTACAGGGAGGGAGGATATTCATTTTACCACTTTGGAAGTGTCTCTCGCGCAAACTATTCAGTTTAGAAAAAAATTATGTTAGAAACCCCAATATCATTTTTGAAGACCTGTCTTTAGATACCCTACATGTATAAGTTTGATTAAAAAAATGAGTTTCATCTAAGTATGGGAACCCCCAAAAAGTATTGTATTTTTTCTATTTTTGTGTGAAAATCTTAATCCGGTTCACATAATAGATCTACTTACCAAGTTTCAACAGTATAGTTCTTATAGTTTCGGGAAAAAGTGGCTGTGACATACGGACGAACAGACAGATGACATAATGAATCTATAAGGGTTCCGTTTTTTGCCATTTGGTTACGGAACCCTAAAAACACCAAACATAGCTTACGTGTTAATCAAAGTCATATCTGATTCTCATTCACGTCAACCAAACATGATATGTATATTCATTCTAATTTGATAATATTATCTATCTATACTATTATATAATTGTAAAGTAGTCGTGTCTGTACATTGGAGATATTTAAAAAAAAAATACTTGGAGTCTGTTATATTAACGATACTGAACACGAAAATATTTTTTTTGGAATTCTTGTCTGTTTGTCTGTTTGTCTTTTTGTCTGTTTGTTCGCGATGGACGCAAAAACTACTGAACGGATTTCGATGCGGTTTTTTTTGTTAGAAAGGGCTTGCTCCAACTTAAAATCTTACGTTTGTTTGATCACAATCGGTTGAGTAGAACCAGAGATGTGAGCAATAATGTTGCTTTTTTAAGTGAGATTATTTTTGTGGTATATTTTTTATAGCTTATCATATATAAGCAACTATGTAAATAAATAGACTTTATTTTTACTTACACAATTGTGTATACAGATTCGTATTTAATCAATAAATTAAAATTTGAGTTTTTATTATTTAGTTACAAAAATACAACTAGATGGCGATCACGCATTTTTAAACAAGGTATGGTTTCGTTCACAACAGAGGTATATAAAAAATATATTTTTTAATTCTATAATTTAGTTACTTCAAGACAACTAGATGGCGATCACGCAGTTTTGAACAAGATATAGTTTCATGCACAACAGAATATGTAAGAGCTGTCATTTCGATTCCTAAAATATGTTACGGATTGTCACAATTTCATTTAATATCCTGAGTCTTCTTCTTCATCCTAGCAAGCATTAATCGCAGTCGCATCCGAAGCTTTTTACCTTCAAGGCGAGGATCCGCTTTTACCAGTCTAACTGCGAATTTGGCTGAACCTTTGAAATTTCCCGTGAATCGACTACCATCTGACCTCCACAACCCACAGGCGATATCGAAACATTGCATCTGGACCAGTTGTTGGACTTTTGAGAGCTTCAACTACCCGTAACGACTGCCACACAATAGCTGTTCGTATGGCAACTGAGACCGACGGCTTAACGTTATTTCCGAGGCACGACCAGACCAATGCAAATATCCATATTCATGCATACAAATATTTGCACTGAGCGGGAATCGAACACGCACCTCCTGCGTAGCAGCCGCGTTCAGTACCGCTAAGCCACAGAGGCGGTCGACCCTTAACATCCTGCGTAATTCATACTAATATCATAACATAGCGAGTCTGAAACTCTGTATAAAAGTTGTTAGACTGTGCTAACATTATAAATGTAAAAGGAACCCTGTCTATCTGTCCGTTGCCTTTCACGCTTTATACGCTGAACTGAACCGATGTTGATGAAATTTGATTAGAGTTTAAGAAAGGACATGGGCTAAACTTTATAGCCAATAAATAAAATGTTAACGAGTAAAACCGATTAAGGACTAAGGGAACAAAGAAGAGGCACTGAACAAAAGTAACTGGTAGTACAGCTGTTCTGGTAGAAGTCGGTGCATAGCCCGAGAAACCATATATAAATTAATTACATCATAGTACTTCAGGCACATTAATCAATGTTGGCACCGACTTCTAACAGTGTTTCTTCAAGTCGGTTTAACTTTATTATTATAAATTTTATTTATTTTACCTTTATAGTGTGTAAGTATCTAACCGATTCATCGTTGATCATTTGCTTAGTTTGTTATTTGTTTTTATTATCAGTTTAACATCATGATTTTAGAGGCAAATACTCAAATTATGTAAAAGCAATAGAAACAGCATCTTTGCCTACATTTTGAGGATTTCCCTAGATTTCTAGATTCTTACTCTCTGAATCCCGCCATCTGATTCTGACTCCCTTAGCCAGGCACCGCCCTTCCCTTTCCAACCAAAAAAAAATATAAAAATCTGTTTCGCAAATTATGGCCTTAACATATAACGGTTCTTCGCCTATTTAGTTCGCATAGTAGTAGAATTCTGAGAAATCCTGATACATGAATTCATATTTTGTGGTAGTGGCGATGGGTCCCTATAACTCAATTCCTACCGGCTTCCCTTTGCATAGATGGTAGAGACGTTTAAATTCGATAAACTACATCGAGGTAAAAACTATCTTCCACCGACTTCCATTTAGAAAATTTTCACCTTTTGCCACTCTTCTCCATCCTAGCGTCAATCCCAGTCGCATCCGAAGCTTTAGAATTGGAGTCTAGGGTCAGCTTTTTACCAGTCTAACTGCGGATTTGGCAAAACTGCGATATTTTTTGTGAAGATGGTAGTACCATCTGACCTCCACAACCCAAAGGTGAAATAGAAGCATTGCAGCTAGACCAGTTATTGGATTTTTGAGGGCCTCAACTACCCGTAACGACTGCCATAGATGTCTGTATGACAACCGGAACCGACGACGGCTTAACGTGCTCTCCAAGGCATGATCAGACCAATGCAAATACCCATATTCATGCATACAAATATTTGCACTGAGCGGGGATTGAACCCACGCCTCCTGCGTAGCGGCCGCGTTCACACACTTTGCCACTGTTATGGCTTTACTGGGGAACATTCTCCCTACCAGAGCCACTGAGAAAACGTACTTAAGGCTGATAAATGTTACTGCACTAATTTACACAATGTATATTGATTAATATGCACGTGCTGTAAAGTATTATTATTAAGTTGTATTTTATCTTTGTTGTTAGTATTTATTTAGTTGTTAGTTGTTGTTTTAGTTGTTATTATTTAATAGAAAGCGCCTAGACATTCATTTTTTGAAAACGAAACAACATGATTGCTCCCACAAACAAAGTAGGCGCTTTTTCCTGTAATTTTGAAGTTTTCTCTCAGGTTATTTCATTTATTCATTAATTATTAGTACGTTACATTTTAGGCATACAAATACTATAAGTTATATAAATATTTTGTCACAGTTATACCAAAGACATAGAATATGTCCGCATCTGGATTATTTTTCAAAAAGGCATTCAGGTATTGCACAGCTCTGTAAGTAGGGCTACTCTATACCAAAAAACGCCAAGCTGGTGGGAAGTCCAGAGCTAATGCTGTCGCCGTCCAGCGCCACACGTGTACCTGTCCGGCAAATAGAAGTGGATACATTCACGACCCGAAGGGTTGTCCACTTTAAAATTTAAATGCAAATAATAGTACGTGACGTGCGCTAACTCCAGCCTAAGTCGTAATGTATCAAGACCGACCATCCCTGATACGAAGATGGACGGGTAAATAAATGGATAGGATCTCGGCATCAGATACCAGACTTCTTCAATATGGGATCCTTCTGAAAGTATACGCTATCCAACACCATAAGAATTACAAAATTCCGTTTATCATTCAACGAATTGCGAACTTCCTTTTGAGTGAAAATTCATCAATGAATAAATCCTGATAAAATAGATAGACCCATAAGAGCTTGGCAAAAGGTATAGTGGAGTAGAAAAGAGAGACAACTGGGAAGAAACAAGGTTGTTTTTTTTTTTTTTTTTTTTACGTGGTGGAATGCATTTACGCACTTCGCTCACCCCCCGCGGGGGCAGGGGGCTCGCTTCGTGTGGGTCTCCTGGCCGAGGCCAGACTACCCACTAAACCACCACGGTGTTCCTCCTTCGCCCAATCCGAGCCGCGGGATAGAATGCTCACCGCGACTCGGCTAGGGACGCCCGCCCTATTTAGCGGGCCCTCCTCTCGAGGCCCCACCATCCCGGCCATCGGGCCGAGATGGTGGGGCCCGTCCTCCTCTTAAGAATGCGCCCCAGGAACACGGAGGGGCGCATTCCGCCACATCAGCATAAGGGCAGCAGGTCCCCCGACCCGCCGCCCGTGGCTACTCTCATTCAGGGACGCGGGCGAATTGTGCTCGCCGACGTCCCCTCGCCGGTGGCCTGCGGGGCGGGAGAGTGAGCCCAGCTCGCTCCCGTTCCCGCAGCGCCTCTCTCTTGGCCGCCATCACCTCGCTAGCAAACGAAGCGACGGCGGCCCAACACTGTTCGCTGCCGGCCATAGCTGGAACTATGGCCGACAGCGAGAGGTTAGCACCGATTGCGCTCGTGAGGGCCGTCCGTTGTCCGTCCCACGCCTCACACACGGCCAAAGTGTGGTGTGCCGTGTCGGGGTCGCCGCTGGTGCAGTTTCGGCACCGGGGCTCCGATTCTACTCCCACCACCTCCCACAGGTACTTGGCGAAGCAGCCATGACCTGTGAGAAGTTGGGTGAGGTGATACGTTGGAGCCCCATGACCCCTCTCAACCCACTCGCGCAGGACGGGCCGAACGGCCCCCACGAGCAGCGCACTGCTGCGTGTCGTGCCCAACCTTTCCGCCCATTTCCGGAAGAGATCGTCGCGCGCCTCCTGTCTCCAGCGATCGATCTCCTCCGGAGCCGGTCGACCTCCGGCAACACGCCGCATCAGGGCGCCCTCCTCATACACCCGCTTGAGGACGCCAGCCTCGAGATCCCAGGGGATACTGCCCGCGATCAAACACGCCGCCTCGTAGGAGACGGTGTGGTACGCCCGTGCAGCCCTCTGCGCGATGGCGCGTTGCGGACGCCGCAGCAACGCTACATTAGCTGGGCAGAGGGCTTCCGCCCAAATGGGCGCCCCGTAGAGCGCCTTGGAGCGCACCACTCCGTCGTAGAGACGGCGGCAGGCAGATCCCGGTCCTCCGCTGTTGGGCAGCAAGCGCGAGAGCATTCCAGCAAATGCCAGCAACTTCGGTGCCAGCTGCCGGAAATGCTCCGCGAACCTCCACCGACTGTCGAGAATGAGCCCGAGGTATTTCAGGCTGCTCCCGACAGCGATGGAGGTGCCACCCACCACTATTGTTTGGTCTCGAGGCGGCGTCTGCCGAGGCCCATGGAAGAACAGGGCCTCGGACTTTTCGAGGGCCACCTTTAGCCCCAGCGCCCCGATGCGACGCACAACGTGGGCGACGCCCGCCGTGGCGAGTACGGCGGCGTCGCGGAACGTGGGGGCCCGCGCGGTGACCAGGGTATCGTCGGCGTAGCAGAGTACACCGACCCCCCGAAGATTGGCCCCGCGCAGGACCCAGTCGTACCCTATGTTCCACAGGAGCGGCCCAAGGACCGACCCCTGTGGAACGCCACACGACATACTTCGGCGGACTACTCCGTTTTGGGCCGGGTAGATGATGACCCGGTCCACGAAGTAGACCGCAAGAACGCGCCTGAGGTACCACGGGACATTGTGGTACCTCAGCGCCTCCGCAATGGTCTCCCAGGGGAGGGTGTTGAAAGCGTTGGCTATATCCAGCGATACAGCCAACAACACCTCACCCCCGGCGACCGCTTCGTCGACGCTGTCCCGCAGCCGGGATATGGCGTCGAGAGTCGACCTCCCGCGACGGAAGCCGAACTGGCCATCACTTAGATTGGGCCCCGCCCCCTCAAGGTGCCCGACGAGACGCGCAGCTAGCACCCGCTCAAACAGCTTGCACATCTCGTCGAGCAGAACGATGGGGCGGTAGGCCGACGGCGACTCGGCTGGGCGCCCGTGCTTCTTTAGAAGCACGAGCTTGCCGGTCTTCCATCGTCGCGGGACTCTCCCCGACGCCACACACTCCGACATGAGGGACAGCGTCTCTTCCTCTAGTGCCGGCATGACGGTGGCAATAACCTTCCCAGGAATGCCGTCCGGGCCCGGGGCACGATTCCTGGACTTGAGTGCCAGGATCGCAACCCCTAACTCGGCCTCGGACACGGGAGGTATTGCCCCTTCGTCAGCCGGCACCTGGCTTGGTGCTGCCATCCGCGGTGGGACCCACTCTTCTCTCGCAGGGAAGAGGGAACTGACCACTCGGTCCAGGAGGTTGGACTCGAGAGTTCTGGTGAGGGGAAGCGCCCAGGGCCGGAGTTTCTGACTCACGACCTTGTACGGGCGCCCCCACGGGTCTCGGTCGAGACTCTCGAGCCACTCCCTCCAGGAGTCCTCCTTGGCGGCTTTTATCGCCGAGCTAAGGGCCTCACGGGCGGCCCTGTACGCGGCGTGCAGTTGTTCTTCTCGGGCGAGGTCTCTAACGGCCCGCCTTCGACTGCGGGTGTACCGCCTCTGGGCTGCGTAGCTTGCGGTACGCAGCCCGGCTAGGTGGGGACGCCACCAGTACACCTGCTTCCGGGGCGGAATAGGCCTCGCCCTCTGCATCGCCGCGTCGCAGACGCGAGTCAGCGCTCCTGCGAGCCGCTCGCACCTCGCGTCCACGTCGAGGCCGCTATCAACAGCGGCCCATCGCTCGACGACAGCCGCCTCTTTGGCCAGCTCCCGGTCCAGAGAACTGAGTCGCCACCGCGGACCCTCCCCTACCAAGGGGCGGTCCAGCTCCACACGAGCCGACGAGGCGGCGGGGACGACGTCGAACCGGATGTACCGATGATCCGACGCGGTCTCCACCCCCCCGGCGACCCGCCAGTTGTCGATTCGTCGCGCCAGGTCAGAACTGGCGAACGACAAATCAACAATCGAGCTCCCCTGGGGCCGCACACAGGTTTGAACCGCCCCTTGGTTCAGCAGCACCAAGCCTTGGGACACCGCCCACTCAACCAACAGCTCCCCCCGAGTATCGGTCGCCGGAGATCCCCACGCCCGAGAGTGAGCGTTGAAATCCCCGGCCACCACAGCCGGGGTGGGGCGCACTTCCGCCAGCAGAGCCCCGACCTCCAAGAGCAACTGCTCAAATTGGGCGAGACTTCTGCTAGGGGGACAGTACACCCCAATCACTGCAGCGCCGCCCAGCACGACGCGTACGCACTCGCGGCCCCTCCGAACTCTGTCGAAGGGTGGGGCAGATCGCTGGGCGACGATAGCCACCAAGCCGCACAGGTCGCCAGCCCAATTTGGGCTGTCACGAACGTGGTACGGGTCGGCGACTATTGCCACTGTCGTCTGCCACTGCGCCATGTATTGGGCCAGAAGGTCCTGGGCCGCGACGCAGTGGTTGACGTTGGCCTGCAGGATGGAGATACGATGTGCCATTATCGTATCTCCTCGTGTTGCGGCTGGGTGGGGGATGTATTGTGTTTCGTCCCACCCGCAGCTCCGCCTTTTCTCGGGGCAGCCTTCTTCCGAGAAGCGGCCTTGCACTCGCCGGATCCGAGCCGGTGACCGGACGCCACTCCCTCCGCCGCACAGACGGGGCATCTGGGCTCCGCGGAGCAGGTGGCCGACTTGTGGCCCGCCTGCCCACAGCGGAAGCAGAGCGCACCGCGGTCGACACCCGCAGTGCAATTGGCCCCGACGTGCCCAGGCTCCAGGCAGCGGAAGCACCGCGCCGGTCTCGGCTCCAGTGTGGTCAGCCTGACCACTGACCACCCGACGAGTATCTGACGGCCATCCGTCAACTTTCTGGCCGCTTCGATAGGGCACCGCAGCCAAGCAGTGCCCTGGCGGCCAGGTGGGCGTTGGATGTCGCCCACCTTTATGGCGTCAGGAGAGCAGCCCCCCTCAGCCGCCAGCGATGCCGCTACCGTTTGTTTGGAGGCCGCGTCGCTCAAGCCAGAGATGCGCAGCTCCACGCACCTCTCTGGCCTAGCGACACGAGCCTCGTCCAGCACCTCCCTTAGTTTGGTGGCTAGGAGGTCAGCCTTCCGGGCTCGATCCTCACCAGCCACCTCCAGGATCCGAGCCCCAGTGGTGGCAGGGCGCATCCGGAGGCCGTCTATCCCCAGGGCCTTCAGGTCAATGACCCCTTCAGCCCTGGATAGAACGTCCCCGTAGGTAACGCCCCTCTCCTGCGCACCCGGAAGCAGCGTGATGGTGATCGCCGCCGTTTGTGGGGCGCGCAGCTTTCGAGGCTTCCGGCCACCACGCTTGCGCTTCGCGGCCTGGGCCGCTGGAACGGCAGCGGTCGGAGCAGCTGCTGGCTGAGCTGAGACCGGCTTCGCCACTTTTGGCCGCGCCGCCACCTTGCTCCATGTGGCAGGGGCAGGCGGGGGGGCAGATGAGGACATCGCTTCAGGCGACGCTCGGGTCCGGCGGGCAGCTTCGGCCTCTTTGGCTGCGGCCGACTTCTTCTTCGCCTTCTTAACCTTCCTCTTCTTCTCCCCTCCAGACCCATTAGGACAGGGTTCCGTCTCATCCGATCTGCCCGGCACATGGGCAGAGACAGAGGGAGGCGATGGAGGAAGAGGCGGGAGCTCACATGTGAGCTGCTCCTGTGACCGAGCTGCAGCTCGCTTGTCCGCCTCGAGAGGAGGACGGATACGGGTCTCAGGCAGCAGACGGTCCGCAATCCCCGCGAGACGCGCGTCGATCAGAAAGGCGATCTCATCGCGGCTCATGGGGGGCGGCGCAGATTGCGCCTGCTGCTGCCATGCACGCATTTCGGCCCGCACAGCTACTAGCTCGGTCTGGAGCTTAGCCACCTCTTCGGATTCCGTGCGGGACCGAAGCACGCGGGCGTGCTCCAAGATGGTGGAGCACGCGAGCCTCAGGTCCCGCACGTATTGCCCTTTCAAGTGGGAGCTCTTGGTGGCGATGGTTTGCACCATCCCCACCGCTGCCTCAATGGCTCCCGTGAGCTGCTCCGCACTGAGGGACTCTGCCGATTCCTGTCCCGCTTGGGGTTGTCGGCTGGGCTCTGGCTGCAGGCTAGGGGTCTCTCTAACGTAGAGAGCCCTTTGCCGCTGCCGCTGCAGTTCGTCGGCTAACTCTCTCTCAGCACGGAGCTCGAGCTCCCGCTCCATAGCCGCGTTCAGCTCGGCCTTGGCTTGTGATAGGCCGGCGTATTCGCCCGTGGTGGTCGGGCGACCGCGGGGCTTCTTAGTGGCCTCCTCGGCCTCTGCCTCTGGGAACCGTTTCCGCCATAGTCTTCCCGACACTGGCGAAGACGAACGCGAGCTCCCAGGGCTGGTCATTGGGATGTTGGTGAGATCCAAACGATCCAGCACCACTTTCGCGTTGGTTAGTGAGCCGAGAGGCCTCGCGACCTCCGTCTCGATCTCCATATCTGCACTCGTCAGCTTCGACAGCCTCGACGAGCACCGACGGGTCTGGCCTTCGGGAACTTGATCCCGGATCGACAGCTCTGTCTCCTCTTCGCGCTCACGCGCTTGTCGCTCGGGAGCTTGGTCCCGGCACGACGCAACTTCTTCGCCAGCAACAGACATCGTCCTTAAAAGGACAGTGCCGATGCGGTCAGAGGACATCAAAATACACACACAGTAAAACTGCTTGCCGCAAGATTTGCTCTACCAGATTTGGTCACCCAACGTGCCACTCCGTTACGGTGGTCACGTTGGGGTCCAGGGCACACGACGGGGACGTACTGGTGAGCTCTTGGGGCGTGCCCCGGGAAGAAACAAGGTTAAGGGCAGAGATGGGAGCAGAGAGTAGAATAGAAATGCAAGTTAGAAAGTCGAGTAGAGTGGCGAGTGGATAGGCAAGTTTTTTAAATGTTTTTTTTTTAATGTTCTTGATGCTGGACAAATGTGTACATTCGTTCATATTTAGTCTTAAGCAATCAATCTTCGTATTTTGACATTTCAAAATGCTGCAATGGAGTTTGTTGCTCCACTAGCGCCTAAGAAGCGGTGGTAAATTTAGTTTTAAGCGGAATTTGACGGCAAAAGATGTAATCACGTTGCACAATTTTGCGAAATAAAGAATTTGAATTTGTAGTAGGGAGTCGAGTAGAAAGGCTATTAGAGAAGTGAATGGCAGGCAGGTGGAGAGGCGAGTAGAGTTGAGTAGAGACGAGTAGAGAGTGAAACAGGGATGATTATAGAGGCAAGTAGAAAGTCGAGTAAAGAGTCAAATAGAGAGGCGAGAAGAGTATCTATTAAGCTCTCAATGCTCGACTCTGCGCTAAAATTAACGACACTACGCGATAAGCGACATCCACGCGGGCGAAGCCGCGGGCAACAGCTAGTAATTAATAAGATCATTAATGACGTACTTAATTATCTTTTTTTTTCATATACACTTCTATATATATATATTGTCTAAATATATTCTAATGAGACCATATCGCGGTTCAACGAAACGGTACAGCGTCATCTCGCGAAAAAGTGGTGGAACTTTTGTTACTACATTGATTTTATAATACTAGGTTACAAACTTGAGATAATCAGACATAACATAGCGGATAAACCGTATAAAATTCGGGTTTACCATTAGTGACCGAAATTCATTTGATCATTTGACGTGTGACCGATAAGGCCATTCTACTACTGATCAAATGAACAATTGATCGAATGAATGTTTGGTCTAAAAACATGGAGCCCAGCTTCGCGGGGCTCCTATTTCTTCTTGCGTTAGCACAAGGAACCTAACCTATATCAATTCATGTCGGGGCGCGCGGTTTCCACGAAAAATATATGTTTTTCGATGAACAGATTTTTCGACCAAACGTTCATTCGATCAGTAGTATAAATACCAAATGTTTGTTCGATAAAAACTCTTTTGGTCCATTTATCATTAGATCAGTAGTAGAACGGCCTAATGTTTTACGAGTTGGAAAGTTCTTACCGTGTCCTATGGACGTGTGCAACACCAGGGGAGTCATACTCGTGCTGCCGACCCTGTAAACACAGAGAGTTTTTGTGCCGTCAGCGTAGAAGACAAAGACAAAGCTAGATGAAGTACAAATAGTATACGTCACTATTCTGGACACTGTCGATCTTCAAATGGTGGCCAGGTTGACTGCCTCGACAGATGCTTTTTCTCGCCCCGTTTGAAGACTTCACCCAGGTTGATTGTAAGCTGATGGCAAAGTCTCAGGAAAGAAAGTCTCATTACAAACACCAACAATGTAACAATCGCGGTCCTTAGCTTGACGGCCTCATCAGATGCTTTTCATGACCCACTTACAGGACGTGGGACTGAAGAAAGAAGAGAACACATGTGCTGGCAAAGAGTTTCATCATTTTACGTCGCGGCTAAGAAATCTGTATCTCTACTCTTGTGGAGATATGGTGTGAATTAAAATATATAATTACGTTGTACAAGTATGTGTGCATATTTAATAACGTTTCAAGAACTTAAAAACAAAACAAAATCAATGATTGATTGAAAATCAAATTAACTGATTTTAAGATATGCTGTATCTCTAATTATAGATATTATATGTACTATTCGCGTATTTTATTTTATATGCTCACGAAATCACAAACTTTATCGAAACTGAAATATCTGTATTAGTTTTTATCTGCACCAAGTTATCAGTAAATGTACTATAAAATAGCTACTGAAAGATTACTCTTGAAGTGTCACTATGAAACTCTTGGGTGTTTTGCTAGTATTTGCGCTGGCGCAAGCCAAGCACGAAGAATATATTGGGTGAGTGCATTCCTGTCCTAAACTATACTTGTCGTGATATTGTCGGAAGTTAATGCTAATGTTAGATATTGAAATAAGACTATTTGTTTCGGATTCTATCGCGACTTATTTGGTATTTCCTTACTTACATTTCGTTAACATAAGTAATTAAACCCAAGAAAAACCAAAATACATCAAGATTTAACACAATAGTTCTGAACACTACACTTATCTAATTTTGGGGCCTATGATATTCAACAACATATTGTGAAGCATTGCTAGTTTGCATATAATGTGCAGTTTTATGTGTGAGTTCACATCAATCGAATTAAGATTCGATTCAAGATCAACCGAAAACGGTGGTAAATTGTCCTATAAGCTATGACTAAAACTATTACTTAATACTGCTTATACTGTTGATTGATGGCACTTGGTGGAACTTGCTACACATCTTCAATGAAAACACTTGTACTATTCCACATTGTTTATACATCTGATACCCAAAAAACATGTATCAACCTTTGATAATGCCGTAAGGCGAAACCGGTCAGGAACTCAATAAACAATGTGGAATAGTACAAGTGTTTTCATTGAAGATATTACTTAATACATGTAGACGTGTTGGGATAGGTAGGGATAAGTGGGACAGATAGGTAACAGAATCTAATTGAAATTTGTAATTCACAGATGGAAATCCTATTATGTGGGACCCTCTACATCAAAGCACTTCGAGGCTTTATATGCTGGTGAAGAAAAATACGAACTGGACTTCCTGAGTAGACCAAGTTTGGGTCGTGAAGGTGTAGTTCTAGTGAAGCCCGAATTTCAATACTCTTTCACCCAGAAGCTTGCTGCTGAGGGCATTCCTTACAGAATCCATGTGGACAACGTGAAAAGGTAAATAGTATAAGTATAGTAAGTTTAAGATATATTTGTCATTATGGTTATGTCAGTATGTTTGTCATTCTTATCACGCTCTAGAGGCTATATGGATCTGGTAGAAATTTCGTACATGTATCGATTATATTGTGGAATAACATATATTCTTCTTGTTCTAGGAATAAGTTAGAATAAGCAGCGGGAACGAGATCAGATTGAGTTTCATGGGAATGTATTCGTATGTCACTAACAATACAATAAATTCTAGGGAAAAGGGCCATTCTACCACGGCTATCCTTCATATTTTCTTGTTAAATACTTTTAAGAGCGTCATTTTTTCATTCATAGCCGGATTTTTCAGATTTTTACATATGTTTTTGTTTAACTCGTATTTATAGGACAATACATGTTAATTTGCCTTCACTTCGCCTGATAGTAAGCTGAAGGCAAAGTCTCTGGAAAGAGGTGGGGCGACGGTGGGGGCCATCTACCGACATTCATACGAACTTTCAGAAACAATGAATGATGTTGCAATCATTTTTAAACATTGTTTTTCGAGTCCCGTCTGAGCGATTCACTTTTTCCTATCTTAATCGACTTGAAAAGTTAGCATAGTAGTTATACTTGCTTCAAAATTTCATTCAATAAACATACCTTGTTAACAATGATGGCACTCAGCTTGTCGGCCTCGTCAAAAGAGGACAGTCGTCCAGCGTGATACCCACCGGTACCACTAGTGCTGCGATCACAATCCCCCCTGCCCGGCTGCACGCGCTGACCCCTGAACGTAATCCAACCGAGATTGGATTACTATGGAGGGTTTTTCGCATTCGCGCAAGGTGGTACTCACCCGGCCGAAATTTGTGACAAATTTGCCCCATCAAATTTCTGCCATCAGTGTATGTTGTACAAAAATCATACATACATAATTACACTCACGCCTGTAAATCCCTTAAGGGGTAGACAGATGTATAATACCCACGTTTCGCCAACTATGATTTTTTAAACCCATATAAAAGGGGCTAGCCTATTGACTTCTAGCGGACACTGTCTTTGGCTGTATGTTTACTGTTGGTTTGAAAACAACCCTTTCCCTTAGTCGCCTATTACGACACCCACAGGACCCACAAAAAATCATAATCATAATTAATAAGCTCAATCATAATTCAATAACCAATATTGCCAACACGCTCAGCCAATTGTCATCAAAGCTTCAAAGTTCATAACGCATAATGATATCGACTATTGTAATGATTAAGATAATAAGAAATTATCTAAATTATTATGATATACAACTTACTTGTTTATTAATTATGACATTTTAATTGCTTAATTAAAAGTATCAAGAATTATCAGGGAACATCAGCTAAACTCCTGATGTACTATTTTTCAGGCAACTGGATTATGAAGATGATCTTATATTATCTCACGGAAGAAACAGTTCTGCAAGAAATGGCGGTAGAAGTTTACCTTATGATAATTATCAAGATTTTGATGTGGTATGTTATATTTTATATTTAATTCTATTTGATTTGCTAAAAGTTGCTAATTTTTTACTAATTATTACTGTTTTTTTAAAATAAGTTTTTAGTGAAAGAAATCAGTGCAATAGGGTGAATGATAATATTTTACGTAAGGGTTGCGCTGATTTCTAAAGCACTTATCACGCAAGTTCTTCCTCTGTTTTTCTATTTGACAAGCAAAAAAAGATGTCTCTATAACACCCATTCTCAACCAAAACCCCGTTTTATAAAAGTCCCCGAATTATAAAAAACTAGGAGATTGTAAATGAACATAATGTTTTAAATGTAAATTAAATTATAATTTTATATTTTCAGCTTTGAACATTTTAATATATTTGCATTTTTAAACCTAACTATTTAACCCCATGGCATTGGTTTCCGATTATATTTATATACAAAAATTCGAAGTCGGGTCAGTTTCCCGGGTTAGAGTTTTTATTGGGTTTATATGGACTATAAGGTTATCAATCATACCAGGGTCGGGGCACCATTTTTCAGGAATTCTTTTTGTCTCATCTGAGTCTGACAAAGTGAGCTCGATTTTCACATGAAGGGTTCCACCCTATCCGACATCCACGCATTGGGGATGAACAGACGTATAAAATTAGGTTCAAAAATTGAATTTATTTTTTATACAGATTGAAGAATACTTAGATTACATAGCTAGTGAATACCCTGATGTTGCCACCGTTGTTGAAGCCGGTCGGACTTTCGAAGGACGTCCAATTAGGTATCTAAAGATTTCCACTACTAACTTCGAAGATACCAGCAAACCGATTATAGTTATTGATGCTACGATCCACGCTAGAGAATGGATTGCGACTCCAACTGTTACCTGGGCTATTCATAAACTTGTTGAAGATGTTACCGAAAGAGATTTGCTGGACAGGTTTGACTGGATCCTACTTCCTGTGGCTAACCCCGATGGATATAAGTTTTCTTTTACAAATGTGAGTATATTTTATCTTACTGTTCATAAGAGATATACTCTGTGGAGGTACTTTATACCTACAGTAAAATTACCACTGTTTACTTTATGTTTTTCTGATGATCAAAAGAGTTATCAGAGTTTAACAATAAATAAATGATCGTTACTATATTTATTCTTCTTCGCCATACGAGTGTCAATATCCTTGGCTCCGCTGTCCTGTTGGTCTGACCCAACCATTGTGCAAAGAAGAGCCCACACCAGAGTGTCGCTCGTGTAGCAGCAAGCATTATGTAATATTAGTATTTATATTTAGATTTAAGTATTCTAGCAACATAGTTCATATCATATACTGGTTGTCAGGAAGAAATCGCAGCCTGCGATAAGACCGCCGATTGTGCAACTTACCATCATGTACATTTGACAAGCACGTTTTCATATAATGTTGTGTGTAAAGGTGCAACCGTATCTTCTTGTCGACTGTACTGTCCTCTGTATATATCCTATGTTTGGTGTGGAATATAGAGTATCTTTCTACCTTTTTTATGTGGGAGACAAAGTATTATAATTTACTACTATTTTTTTCAGTCACGCATGTGGAGAAAGACTCGCGTCGTCGACAATACCCCCCTGAGTTCCATATGTCCAGGTGTGGACGGCAATCGCAACTTTGATTTCTTCTGGAATACTGCAGGCACATCGACCAATCGGTGCATGGACAACTTTGGAGGAACTGGTCCATTCTCTGAAATTGAGACTCAAGTTATCAGGGACATTCTTCTAGAAAACCTGCCGCGCATCGCTTTATATTTAACCATGCATAGTCACGGAAGTATGATCTTATACGCATGGGGTCACGATGGATCCTTACCCCCAAATGCACTTACCCTCCATACCGTCGGCGTAGCTATGGCTGAAGCAATTGATAGGAATTCTCCTAGCAACCACCCCAATTATATAGTTGGAAATTCGGCTTTAGTCCTAAATTACAGAGCCTCGGGCGCAGGAGAAGACTATGCCCTTTCCCTTGGAGTACCCTTATCGTATACCTATGAACTGCCTGGTCTGGGTTCTGGTTTCACTATTCCTCCCATTCATATTAATCAAATCGTCAGAGACACTTGGGCAGGTATCGTTGCTGGTGCAAGAAGAGCTGGAGATTTATTCAATGGTCTACGGCGATAAGGAGGTCTGCCTGGTTCCTTCTTCAGTTAGCCATAATGAAATGTGTTCGAATTATTTATTATTAAAGTTTATTTAAATATAAGAAGTATATTTGTTAAATATACTAACAGCCATCTAACCCTCATTCCAGAAGGCTTCGAACCTATTGCTTGCCTTAAACATTCATTTCCCTAAAAACAAAAAGCTATAAATATCCACAGGAAATAATAAGATCTTTAGAGATGTTCCAGAGTATCCTCCGGGCCTGCTCCCAACTCAGGATTACGAAACAGCCAATTTTCGATATTTTCTATCCTTGTCCTTTCATCTGACCTTCATAACCCACCGGTGATATCCAAGCTTTGTAGTTAGAAAGACTAAGTCCTGTATTCTAAAATGCCACTCGACTGAACCTTGATTTATCTGGAGAAAGATTGTATACACGTATTGATAAATTTGACAGGTTGTCTGGCAGATTGTCTATACAGTTTTTCCTCAGATAAAGCAAGATTTAGCTAAGTGACATTCTAGACTATTTAGAGCTCCAAGTTCCGGCGACGAATACCACAAAAGTTCGTAGGAAAGGTTAAGCCTGCTCTTTTTTAACTCTACAATGTGTTTACCAACTAATTTACCACAAACATGACTATATCCCTACAGTTATAATCACCGTCTACCCGCCCTTGACTCATTTGTTTGGGGTCGACACAACATGTCATTCTTCTCTATACACTCTCCTTAGTCACTTCCTTCTTTGCCATATCATCTTTCACGCAATCTATCCATCTTTTCTGTAGGTCTACTTCTGCATCTAAATTCAGAATTCGAACCTTTTTTTACAACATTACTTTCATCTCTTCTCATAGTATATCCATACCACGAGCGTCACTCGTATCTCAATTTTTCATTCACTGGTGCCACTTTCAAATTTCCTGTAATTTACTCATTTCAACGACAAACTATGCCGTAATATTTAAATCTACAAAATTTCACTCTGCTTATTCGCATCACAAACAATCTCAGCGAACGCGAATAGAATACTCAGAATTGGAAATTGATCCCGGGCCACGCCAAAAGTTTCGCGTCTCGAACAGCGATGGTGAATTCCAATTAAAAGCCCCAAGTTTACATGCGCGAGGACCTCAGTTAAGAAATATGCAAATACTCATAATACTTTAAAATTTCTGTAAACTTCGTACCTAATAATATTAAGTGGTGGAATATTAATAGGGCAGCTAATTTAGAGTTGTTCGTGTACTCTTGGTTGTTCTGAATTTTAGGCTTCCGTATCGAGAGGATAAAAACGGAACCCCATTTGTAAGATAGGGAGATCCCAGCTCGTCTGTCGCCAGGCTGTAGGTATCTCTCGAACTAGCCTTAAGCTAAGACAGTTGAAATTTTCACAGATGATGTATTTCTCTCGCAGCTATAATAAAATACTAATACATGTCATGGTGGTAAATCCTTCGAGCGCGATTTCGACCCGAACTTGGTCGATTTTATTAATAAGTATTAGTCAATACTGTAAAGTTACTTTATTAGTCATTTAGTTTTTGTAAACGGATTTATGAAGCCCTATCAAGACTTCTGACACAGGCTTCCTACCCAGAACTTTGGTAAATAGCAGGAAATAGATAATTGAATGAATGGAAAGAGTAGAAAAGCTGTGTGCTGTGCAAGCCTTACGATTGATCGATCGAATCCTGGCCATTACACTACTGATGTGAACCCACTCCTAGTACAAGCAATTTGGCTTAGTTGGAGGGGTTAAAGGGAATATTAGTAATTTTGTTAATTTCGGTTGCTAATTTTCTTTTTAAAGAAAAACGGTAAAAAAATAGATCCTGGTCATATCATCGTTTGCTCTCGTTCTACCTAAATATGTAAACCTATACCCGGTAGATAGATAAATAGATACATAAGTCTTATACCGGTATACAGAGTGGAAAGATAAGTAGGGCCTTCTACCTTAAATCCTTAAGTTGTCTCATTTTACGTAAAGGAGCCCTTCCATTTGTTTTTTAAAAGAAAAAAAACAGCATTCAAAGATTTTCGAATACTCGATTGCCATACCCGGTAATCGAACCGACTAAAAACCGCAAAAATAACATCCTGTATTTTTATGGCTTATAACGATAGAGTGAATCATACAGATCAAATCTCTTTTGTAAACATTGTGAAATAAATGAAAGGAAATCACTGAAATTTATACTTATAAAGTCAACTTTACAAAATAAAGCACTTTCATTCGAAGGTCCATCTGATATTGTCATAAAAATAAAATTCCATATTTAAATTGCGTGTCCCTTTTTTCGTGCGGATAGCCCTGCTCTCGGGTCTCAATTACCAGGTTATAAGGAAACCCAATAGGGCCATTCTCTCGCCATTAAAAAATGTAATTAAAACTAAACTGTGCCAAAAAGGCTATTATAAAATCCAAGAATATTTAAATGATAAACAAGCTTGGAAATGAGCTGTTCGCTCAACTATGCTACTCAAGCAAACTATTGTATTTAGACTAAATAGACTAAGCAAATGTTTGTAAATAGACCAAAAAAAAATGCCCGCTGAGTTTCTTGCCGGAGTCTTCTCAGGTCGGGGCCGCGTTTCGAACCCTCGGTGGTCCATTTGCTAAATTAGTCTAGATTTATTTTTAAATTTGACATTTTGTAAGTGCCGTTATTATGTTTTATACAGAATAAATGATTTTTGACTTTGACTTTGACTTTGGTATAGGCAAGTATACGTTTCTGATCAAGCACCCTACATTACTATACCTCAAGCAGTTATCCAATAAAGTTACATTCTAAACCGGAAACAAAGTTCAGCCTTTTAGTAGGTGCTCATTTTAATAAACATATGGCTTTAAATATCACTTTTTGTTGATAAGGTATCTGATGACTGTATCTACTTTATTTTTCCAAATTGACTTTATAAATTTCGATTTCAGGGATTTCCTTTACTTCAATTTACCATGTTTGTTTGAGAGATTTGATGCTTATAATTGACAATATCGATTGATGCCACAAAAATACACGATGTTGTTTCGGGTTTAAGTTGGTTCGAGTCCCGGTTGAGCCAAGTGAGTTTTGGAAAAAATTGATTGCAGTTTTTTGTTTTAATAAAAGAGAAGCTTTACGTAAAATGAGCCAACTTAAGGATTTAAGGTAGTTTCCCTCCAGCGCCCGACTTACCTTTCCAACCTGTATAAAGTTGCCTATTGTGTTATTCCAGACTTTAATCTATCTCTGTACAAAATTTCAGCCAAATACGTTCAGCTGTTAGGGTGTAATTAACAAAAACATCGATACATCATCACAAACTTTAACATCTCTAATATAAGTAGGATTATATTGATAAATCAGCTTATTAAGATATTATACCGTGAAACTGGCTATCTTAATACAATAATACATTATGCTATCGTTAATAATTACTTAATTAATTACATCCAAATAAATAATTAACGTAGCGGCCTAATTGCTAACTTAATATTAAACGATAATATGACATTTAATCCGTCCTTATCGACAAATGTATTGTAAAAACAAGGGGAAGTACTTTTAAACGTCAGTTCTAAACATGACAATGAGTTTCAAACGCAATTAGATTTCAATTGGTTGACATGAAAGATAAAATTCTCCTAACGAAAATCTATACAAAATTCAGTCCCAATCTAATCTTAAACTCCCGAATGTCGAAAACGACCCTGATTTCAATGAGACGGAGACCAATTCACGTAATAACGATTTTTTTCAAAGAGTTAATAATACTAAATAACTTGTCAAGTGTACGTATTTGTCAAATAAGCAATAAGACCAATGCTTTGTTAAATACGAGGGGCATGCCGAAGGAGGTGAGATACTCTTTACTCATTAATTTATAACTGGCACATTAGAACTCTACGTATAGGCCGGTTATTGACTAATAATTTTAAATGTGGAACATTCATTAATTTTTTCTTTATTGCTTTATTTTCTGAACTTGTTCGTCCAAATCGGTGAATTACATATGCAGAGCCCGAGGGAGAAGTGGGCATTGGATCAGCAGTAATGCAGACTATCACACACGCACATACACTCTCTGCGTAGGCGTTGTTCGAGATGGGTGCCGGTTAATCTAACCGATGAGAAAAAAGGGCGCATTTTTAATTCGATAATGCGCTTACCCTACCTCACCCGTCATTTGCCGCTAACCTAGGACGTTGCAATTTTTACCCGCATTCAAAAATAAAAGAAAAATTAAAAGACAAGCGTATAATTTCGAGATTTCAGAGGTTCTTGGGAAAAGGGGCGGAAATATTTTCCAAATGGTTTAGACGTATGAAAACCTTTATACTCGTATGTGCTCAGGGTGAGTTCTTTAAGAAGTTTCATTTCTACACTTAAGAATAAATAATATAGTTTTCGAATATCTAATTTAATTTGGCATTGTCGTCGTATATTGTCCACACATGCTAACTTTTTTTAAATATATCAAATACACAATTATAGTGTATGAGGGTTTTGAAATCAGTAGGCTTAGGCTTAGCTTAGTAGCTTCGCTTTTGCATCGCTAGATGGCACTATGGGTATAGGTAGCGCACATCAAAGCTTAGGAGTATGGGGCCTGCTCTCCCGCTCACGTTACTGTTTTACCATGACTTTTAGATGAGCGATTTCCAGCTGACCTCCAATCTAGAAAGGAAAGCGCGCACCATAGTCTCTTCGCGTAATTAGCACGTACCGGCTTAGGATCCGAAAGCCGAATCATAGCAAGTAGAGACATGGGATATCTGCTTACCCTAATGCGAAAGAGTCTTGACTATATATACTCGTATGTATGTAAAAAGAGTAACACTGTTTCTAAGTGTAGAAACCTCCCTTATGAACCGTGCTAGGTTCTAAATGCTAACATAGCATCTAATATTCATAAGTGTTACTTTGTAACATAGATGAATAAAATATAACGAGCATGAGTTTACATTAATACAGGCAAAGATTCTATTTGCAAGTGAAATCTATGCAATCTCTTTGTCTCGACTAGTGCAATGTGCTTACTTCATACCTCCCCCAATATATAACTAGAGCTGTCATGTGTGTCTGGTGTACAAATTTAGTCATCCTTCTAATATATCCTGAAACTTTACCTTCAGCTTAATATCTGGGAGGAGAAGTCAAATTTGATGTGTCGTGAGAAAAATTGTGAGAAGTGAAAATGTTTGGATGTCTGTTATTACATGAACGGAACTAGCTGATATTTAGTACAGGTTTAAATTATAGTCCGAAAAGCACATAGTGTTTTTTTACTGGAAACGAATTCCTGCGGGATGCGAAAACGAAATAGCTATTAAATGCAGGTGGAACTGTGGGCAACAGCTAGTACGCGCTTCTGTTAAACAATTAAACAAAATGTATTTCATTGGATTAACAATAATTATCTCTGCTACGTATGAAGGCATAAGAGAGCGTTTGAATTCAATTATATTCACTAGGTTAAATTCAACCTTATTATATTAGAAACTATTCATATTATGATGAAGTAACAAAAAATATTATTAAATAAACATATATCTAAATTGGTATTATTAGCTCTTTAAAATTATTTCACAGAAGTAAATTCCCCGAAGTTTTTCATTTTTTAGCCTACTTGAGGCAGCTAAACTAGCCCGATTATATTGGAAAAGAAAAAGGAAAATCAGTTTATTGCCCCGAGTTTATTAAAACTTTGCCAAAAGTGTACAGTAAGTTCAACAGAGAAAAATATTGTCAGAGCAACTTTATGAAACTTATATGAAAATAACTACGCAAGTTGTATCGAAAATTGTTTTTTTTTTTGTTTGAAGCAGGTAGGCAATTTGTTTAATTTGTATACTGAACTGTTTTAAGAATAACTTTTATTCATTTCTTGGTAAGAACATCTTGTTTTTATTGTTACGCGCGATAGGAATATGCATAAAATGGTTGGAGTGCTTGGTCTGAAATCACCACGAGTGGGCATTGGAGACGACAGCACTTCTACAGGGAGACAGTACCGCCTACGGTAAAAGCGAGTAGCCCTGTAGAGGGCTGACTAGCAGACTCTGATCTCTGACTCTCTAGTGTCGGTGGGTTAGTTCTCTGGGCTCAGGCATGGAGGTAAACCCTCATCCTGTATAGGCTCGATGTATATGATCCATTTTGACTACTAAAGTCCTCAAAATGATCTTAAAGGCTTGGTTGTCCCCCTTCCTGTTGACTGATCGTTCTGAAATATATAGTACATACCTTAAGTTTGGTAGGTATTAACATCATTAGTAGGTATTAAAATCATTATGAGTTCTTTGCCTATCAAGCTGTCTTGCTTGCTTATAATCTTTCCCGCTTCCTCCGATAGCATGCACCCAGTTTGAAAAAAAATCAACAAAGATCATACTCGGTAGGTAGCGATAAGGTGGGTGCGATAAGATAGGTGCTGATTGAAATTCTGTACGTGGTTACTTTTGAATACTGATACACATCAGACGTGTGAGCTATCGCCGGTTTTATAGGTTCCCTCTTGTGTTTCATTGCAGCTGTTTGAGACTGTCGACCTACTTTAGTTTTATTTATTTTTGTTTGGGTGTGATTTTAGGCCGTCGCCATTAATAGGGTTTGTCCATAAAATAGTACATTTTTGTGGACGACCCTTAAGTAGTTTAGAGCGATAGCGACGGAGCTCCGTGAAGACTATTGCTAGTTATGTAAAACTGCTTCTGCTGCTATTTTCGTGCATTATCACTTATCACAAGTAATCGTGGGTGGGGTGTCGTATTCTGAGAATGTCAATATATTTGGTGACAGATCTATTATTTTGAGTACCAATATCTGATGATAAAATAAAAATTTTCTAACAAATAATATATTTATTTACATTTTTATAGTTTTTTGAAACTTAAATTTGTACCTAAATTAATATTTGTACCTAAATCTTTATTACATATAAATCTTTATCTAAATATATAATATAACTCAAAGGTGACTGACTGACTGACATAGTGATCTATCAACGCACAGCCCAAACCACTGGACGGATCGGGCTGAAATTTAGCATGCAGGTAGATGTTATGACGTAGGCATCCGCTAAGGAAGGATTTTGAATAATTCTACCCCCAAGGGGATAAAATAGGGGATGAAACTTTGTCAATTTTAAACCGATCGGGCTGAGACTTTGCATGCATAAAGCTACTATGTTGACTCAACACTAAGCGATAACTGACATCCACGCGGGCGGAGCCGCGTGCAACAGCTAGTTAGATATATTGTTACTGCAATAAATGTACTTTTATGATAATACAGATTAATATAAAAAGAATTTACAAATATAAAACAGTGACAGTCATGTTTAAATCTTTACGATTTTGTTTTTATAGTTGAGTTTTTATTATAATCGATCTTTGCGCTAGAGCTATCAATACTCACACAGTTACATCACAATCGGTATGGCAGCTCATAAAATTATAATAATAAACATTGATTTCTATATAATAGATAGAAGTGTGATAGCGTTCGTTTATGTTGATTTGAAACGTCCATTTGTCAGCTACTAGTTTCCTAAAACTCATGCTTGGGTATTAAGGCCACCTGCTGCCTTATGCATACGCGTGTTCCGAGCGACTGCGCTCCGCGCTGTATGCTGTCTCATGCATACAGTGCTACGTAATGCGCGGTGACCGTCAAACAAACGTGGGACAACGTTATTAGTCGTGTGGAAGACAACAAGCTTATGCATGCGACAAAACATGTATAGTCGTACCAACCAATAGGTGAAGAGAAGCATGGCGCCATCGTCCCTTCATTGTAGTCAAATCGTGCCAAATTGTATTTCATGTGCTATAAGATAGTATGCATTTGACAATGACAACCGTAGTTCCGATTTTGGCCATTTCGCGGATTGTTTGGTTCTACTGCTGCGTCAACCTTCACATGGGCGTCTTCTTGGTCTTGTAATCATAGCCAGTTTTGATATTGAAAGTTCATTAAATTCTCGCTTAACGCTGCGTACGACTAAATTGCGACGGGTGCCCGCTCCATGTGTACGTGTGGCGCAACGGACGCCCGAATTCTATGAGAGATAAGAGGTGACGTTCATTGATCCATGATATACCTGATATATGATGTGGTAACAAGTGAAATAGTGATATCAATATTCAATAATGCTTAAAACACAATAAAAAGATTCTGTCACATAAAGATTATATATATATCTATGGTTGGATTTGTACAACAGAAAGGTTTTCAGATAAGGTGACTATTAACACTTTGGGATTAATGATGGGAAAATAACTACTACTATTAAATAAAATACTAACTATTACTGTCCAGTACGTCGAGCCACACCGCTTGAAAAGAAGGTCTACGAAGTGTAAATAATAATTAACAATATAATAACAATATATATAACAATATAAAACAAATAACAATAATAACAATTTTTATTTATGACAGATTTCTCCATATTACACAAAATATAAACATAAGACAGAATACATAAAATTAAAATTAGAATCAAAATTAAAAATTAAAATCAAACAACATTAGTAAAATGAAAGTTAAAATCAAAATTCAAATTTAAATTAGAAAAATACATTTTAAAATTATTTTTATTTTTATTATTTTATGATGTGTAGCCTACAGCAGTGATCCAAGTATGTACAATCTAATCTACTTGCAATCATGCTTAGGACTACATTATTACTTGCCCTGACGCGGCGCAATAGTGATGCGGCTCGTTTACGCAATTCGGTGTAAAAACAGTCGACTCGCGCCGCCGCAAACATGCCCGATGCACTACAGCGCCAAGGCAGGCCCATCAATTTCCTGAAGGCGTTAATATATTGTACACAGAGAGATTCATACGACGCTTCCTTATAATCAGCCCACAAGCTACATGTATAAAAGGGCGTACAATATGCTTTGAAGGGTGTCACTTTTACAAGTACAGTACAACGCTTAATCCGGTGGTATTCACTCGCATCGCCAGAGCCCTCCGTTCCCTTGCGATGTCCGGATTATCGCTAAGGTCAGAAGTGACAATATGTCCAAGGTATTTAAATTGCGTTACTCGTTCAAGCGGAACGCCTTGTATTCTTATGGCTGGTATCTCTAGACATTTCCCAACCCCACCCTCAAAGACCATGTACTGGCTCTTTTTGGCGTAATAAATCAGACCGTGTTGACAAGCATACTGCTCACATGTAGCCAGCATAGACCTAATACCACTGATCGACGCGCTCAGCAGGACCATATCATCTGCGTAACTTAAATTATTAACACTAACGCCATGGATATGGCAACCAAGGTGCGATCAGTGCATCAATGTATAAGTTAAGAAAAGGGAAAGGGATGTTAGCCCCCCCCCCCCCCCCTGTCTAACACGCACTTCAAACTATAAGGCTCTGACAGCACCCCCGCCCATCTCACCTAGTTAACTTGGCCTCCATACTAGTACAGCTTTCTCCATAGTAAATCATAGGAGACCAGGTCAAAAGCTCTAGACATTTCAAGAAATCTTGAGGGTATGCTTGAGACACAGCACTGCGGTTTCAGTAGATAACCCAGCACGGAAGCCAAACTGATTATCATGCAGCTGTAGATGTTTATTTAGTTATATCTCAAGCAGTCCGTCCGTAAAGGTGCTGCCTTTACAATTATGGATGCTAGGGAAAATCCGATAGGTCAGCCGTCTTGCTCTTAACTATAGGGACCACAATAAATCTCATTAAGTCAGTGGGCAGGTAAGAATGAGTTATATATAAATTATACAATGAGGACAGTACTCCAGGCAAGTGTGGGCCGGCGTGCTAGAGATGTGCAATACTGGGCCCGTCATGAATACTATGCTAATTTAGGTTTTAGGATAAGGAACTTAGGAAAAGGAACTGTAGTAAGAACTAAGAAAAACTGATTACTACTTAAGCCGCACTGCGGGCTATTGATAAAGAATTGAATATTATTACGAACATTCCGGCGATTTTGTGTGGTTAATGCATGGTCTAATAAGAACCAAGCATTGTGGAAGAAATTGTTGTTTTATTCATCTGATACAGAACAAAGTCATACAGTCCACGACAATTACCATTAAATTAATATTCAATAAACACAACTTTGAATCATTTGAATGTTTCCGCTACGCACATTGTCTCTGTTAATCATCGTCATTATTCGTAACATTCGAAGTTTTCACCATTTAACCCGGAATCGGTTCACTCCTTCGTTTTCTTTTGGTTTGGCTTATATGACTGTTATGGGAGTGACTACCATGTTACCTCCTCGCCCTGTGGAGATAGTCTGCTTCAGAGCGTGGTTCGTCAATCGCGTCAGCTTGATAGTGAGGTTGGCTTGGGCATCATAGATCTTGGCGCCGCCACAGAAACACCAAACCCGAGTATATAAATCAATGCGGCCGCTACACTGGAGACGCTGGTTCTATCCCTGCTCAGTGCAAATATTTGTATATATTAATATGGGTATTTGCATTGATGTGGGTGTTTCTATGTATAATATGTATGTACTTACAAAAAAAAAGTGTCTAAGTATGTTTATTCGCATTCTAGATTCCATAACACAAGCTAGTTAAGCTATACTTACCATGGATCTAGATAGCGTTGTGTGAAATATTGTGGAATATCATTATTGATGATTATATAGATATATATACTATAACGTATAACCTCAAATGCGCCACCTTCCCTGATTTGTACCATAACCTGCCAATTATTAAAGAATTTAAATGATGCCGTTCACTCAAATCTAATTCAGGGGGATCCCCGAAAATCCTTGTAAAATGGGGGCTCTACTGAACTCGGAGGCACCGTAATTGGGCTGCTTAGAGGGATATTATTTTTAAAAGATATCCGTTGGGCTCAGTTTAATTTGAAAATGGTCTTGTGATATTGAAATGGCGGTGATATTATAAGAATAATAAGTTGGAATGTCAAAGATTTTTAATAAAAAAAGAAACTTGAGTTATGTAACACATTTTTTTGTTTGGCTGTTTGTCTATGATGGACGCAAAGACTAGTGAGCGGATTTTGATGCTGATTTTCTTATCAGACCCAAAATATTGCATATTATATTTCATTGATTGAGTGGAACCGGATGTATGACCAAACGTCGCGATAATCGACGTACACGTGGACGAAACCGCGGGCATCAGTTAGTGTATGTTATATTATAGATTTTTACTCACAATCAAAGCAAAAAGAAGTCTGCCTAATTTGTTTATTTAATAATAAAACCCGACTGATTCTGAAACGATCGAAACTAGCTTTATAGCATGCGGTACCCATTAATTTTCATCTGGTTTGATATTTGTAAATGGGTACCGCTTGCTATAAAGCTTGTTTCGATCGTTTCAGTATCAGCCGGATTTTTTATTTATTATAATTTATTTTATTTTATACTTTTTAGTTATCACATTTTTATTTTATTTACACAACAACTGGGCCCCTCAACGTACCCAGTGCAAAGATGCTCAACATATAGGCAGTATTACCCCGTTTGATAGCGATGGCCAACCTTTACCCCAAATACATCCCGGAACGGGCGTCACCTATCTTGTCCTGTATGTTATTAGTAAATACAGAATTCCACTAAAACTCTGTCGCAATATCATTTCACGTATGTTGCACTTGTCGGTGTGTTGTGTCTGTAAATTTTGCTGTAAGCAAACTACAATGAGCAGTGAACAGGGAGCGGCGATTATTCTAGACCTCTATAACACACGGATATGAAATACGCTTAACTAAACAGTCCAACCTCAAAATCTATAATCTATACGAATATTATAAATGCGAAAGTAACTCTGTTTGTTTGTTTGTCTGTCTATATGTTATGCTTTCACGCCTAAGCCACTGAACCGTTTTTTATGAAATTTGGTATAGGGGTAGATTAGACTTTGAGAAAAGACATAGGTTTTTTTTTAACATGCGAGAAATCCCCACGGGTACTACCTCCGCCGGAGCCGGAGGGGGAGGTTATGTCGGATTCGATCCGACTAAACTGCACGCCGACTGTGGGCCCATCTAGCCCTCTTCGGGTGGGTGGACCACGGGGTCCCCAACTCGTCCCCGGTATTTGAACGCCGCCGCAGTCTGCTTCTGCTAGGGTGACTGGCGGCTCCACCTGTCACCCCCAGTCTCGCTCTCATGGGAGACGGAGGTCATTCATCGACCTCCGACGGGTGAGTTGCCTCAGTTGGCGGGCAGCTAGTTCCGCGAGTGTTTTTCGCGCCCGGTTCCGCTCCCGCCCCGCCCCGCCCCGCCGCCTCCTTCACGTGCATAAATTGCTCGCAGAAGGAGGCGCCGGCCGCCCAAAGGACATAGGCTATGTTAAGTGACGAAAAGCGATATTCACGCAGGCGGAGCCGCGGGCAAAAGCTAGTAATCTATAAACTGTCATGGTCACTCACATTGCTATTAGAAGTATCGATGAAATAATAATGCATGGTTAATATCCTAATATCTGAAATATCAAATATATTTATGCAGAATCAATAAATCAATCAATTAGCCCACTGTTGTCCACTGCTGGACATAGGCCTCTCCCAATGTGTGCCATTTCGTATTATGCAGAATAGAACTACATTATTCCATTCTGCATACTGGGTAGTTCCTTTCTGCATAAATAAGGATAAATTATACCAGTAAATAGATAAATAGTTAATGTAAAACTTATTGTAATATTGTATTGTACTTGTTGCAATTGAACACAGTTATGCAGTTACATTTAAAGAAAGTAATGAACTATGAACAAAATTTTAGCAGCAGAATTTTCTGTATTTTCAGTTATAAATATATTTTTTGTTACATTCGAAGCTTGTACTTTGTGGTTTTGAGATTACACTCCTATTTTTCCTTTACATGATTTGGTTGGCCCTTGTAACCTTAACCAACTGTGCTCAACTCCACCCGTACTGTATACAGTACGGGTGGAGCTGAGCAGTCAATAACTTACATGATTCTGTTTCTTATTGCCTCCTTAATACTGGGCAGCCAAAGCGTTGTCCATTACCCTACACAGATCATCTATAGATGAAGAAGAATGTATACCGATTTGTAGGTGAGTTGGCTTGGACTGCAAAGACGGTGGCTCGATCAATGTATGCTTACCAACTTTTCTGCTCGTGTGTTTGGATACAGGCGCGGCGTGAAGTGCATTTCACGGCGAGTAGTCACAGGACTTGCTCGACGTAATGAACGAGCTTTAGAACGCATTCGGTCAACCAAGCTTACAGTGAGTAACATAAAATAATTTTTAGTACCTATAAATGACTAGGTTTTAATGGATATAAGAGGTTTAGTACTTAGTTACGCCACAAGGGTAAGTGGACACCTCGTTACGTATTGCTCAGTTCCATGGTGGTACTACGGCGCATTTTTTTCGCATTAGTACCATTTAAACGACATATAAATGGTACTAATGCGAAAGAAAATTCGCAGTAGTACCATCATGGAACTAATGCGAACGAACCCGTTAATGCAGGTCGCACCCAAAGCCTTTACCTTGGAGTCGGTCCGGTTTTATCAGTCTAACTGCAATGCGACTGAACTTCTATATTTTCCATGAAGCAATTGCCATCTGTGCCCCAAGCACGAAAACCATTCGATATATAACGTAAACGTATCGAAACGACGGAGCACTGCGATTGGTTCACAGTAGGTAGGCGGCCAATCGCATTGCTCCGTTCTCACAATACGTTTCGTTACGTTTCCGTTCTCGGGGCACTGATCTCCATAACCTATTGGCGATATTGAGCTATTGCAATTAGACCAGTTGTAGGATTTTTTTAAAGGTGATTTTCCACCAGAGGGGCGAGACGAGACGAGGCGAGAAGAGAATTGAAATCGCACTGACCCTTTTCCACTGAAAATTGCCATCGCGAGCTCGCGCGTGACCGCCGCGCCCCGCCGCCCGTATGCTTCTTATATAAATGTATTTTAGACAGCTCACACACAATGCCCGATTAAACTTTATTCTAGCGTCAATGCCGAAAACTCCGAACAAAAATTAGGCGTCAATATTCTCGTCAATCCACACTGTTTCCACCAAAGATGCACTGGGAGAGGATTAAAAATTTCAATTCTCTCCTCGTCTCGCCTAGCCACTCTGGTGGAAAATCACCTTGAAGGTGATTTATACTCTATAGTGGAACAAATACGGTTCATTTTTGCACAAACAAATATTTCAATTCACGCCTCGCATATTCTCGTCAATCCACACTGTTTCCACCAAAGATACGCTGGGAGAGGATTGAAAATTTGCCATACAAATTTCAATTCTCTCCTCGCCTCGTCTCGTCTCGCCCCTCTCGTGGAAAATCACCTAAGACTCCGAATACCTGTAATGACTGTTAGAGATATTAGTTGCTTAATGTGCTCTCTGAGGCAAATTTAGTACTGATGTAAATTAATATCTATAATAGCACACACACATGTGACTTCTTGACAGTGTCCGTGGCGTAGCGGTAGTGAACGCGGCCGCTCAGTGCAAATATTTGTATGCATGAATATGGGTATTTGCATTGGTCTGGTCGTGCCTCGGAGAGCACGTTAAGCCGTCGGTCCCGGTTGTCATACAAAAATCTACGGCAGTCGTTACGGGTAGTTGGAGCCCTCAAAAATCCAACAACTGGTCTAGCTGCAATGCTTCGCTATCGCCTTTGGGTTGTAAAGGTCAGGTGGCAGTCGCTTCACGGAAAATATCGAAGTATAACCAAATCCGCAGTTAGACTGGTAAAAAATAGACCCCAGACTCCAAGTTAAAAGCTTCGGATGCGACTGGGATTAACGCTAGGATGAAGAAGACACACATGTGACTTCTTATTCCGAGAACAGGTTAGAGGAAAAGCTATAGCAGACCATTGCCCGTCAATATGAAGGTGTATAACCTTGCAGGTCAGGTTGGCCTGGGCACTAAAAATGTTATCGCACTTTTAGCAAAAATATGAGCACATTTTCTATTCTACAGTGAAAAACTTCCAAATGAAACCGCGAATTAGAGTTTAACGTGAAATTGGACGTGGCCCAAACCGCCGACATGCGTGCCTGTGAAATTGTCTCTGCCGTAGGCTATAGAAACATATATACCGTATATACAAATGGAATATTCGTTTTAAAATAGCAATTGTGATCAAACTTAGGTTATCTATGCTGGAGTGCGTGTTTCAGAACCTCTATGCGGTGCACACTGGGTAAGGGAGATGGCATGATCACCCTGCACGAGAGAGACGCTGCCATCTCTTGCCACCTATTGCAAATTCCTGTCGAGATGGGAGTGGCCCTCCATGTGGGGTGCTCTCGGAAGCTTTCCACCTGTTTCTCTGACTATCAAAGGGCGCAGCGGAGAACTGGCAGGGGGTGGGCTGATGACAGGTGCGATGAGGTCAGTCGATAAGGCCCTTTTTCCTCCTGGGTAGGCAGGGATACTACCGCTATAGCGGGTAACAGCCCCTACCCACCCAGGAGGAAAAAGGGCGTCGGCATTATTTTTGTTTTTAAATCAATAAAACTCACCTTAAACGAATTTTACTTTTACCTAAATTTAGTCTTAGTACCTAATAGGTACAAGTTTTAGAAACCAACATAAATAATCTCTTTTCTTTAAAAATTTTCGTCTTTGCCCGCCCCAGATGGATAAAGGCCTAAACATATGTTTTTGTATTGGTGTTCAAATCAATAAACTCATCCTAAATGTGCTTTATTTATTCATCTTTAGTTTTGGTTATAGATACAAGTCTTTTAATAAACCTATGTACATATTCTCTTTTTCTTTAAGATATTTCTAGAAAAAATGTTTTCAGTAACGTATTTATATACACATTTTCTTCTTGAAATGCCAATTTGAAACCGCGGTTGGATGGCTTAATTTCCGCAGCCCCAAAACTGAAGCAACATGGCGAAGTTTCGTTCGTAAGTTATCAGATTTCGGTACATTGAATAAATTTAAATAAGTTAAGAGATTGCTTGTTAGTGAAGCAAGTATATTATAGGTTATTTATGGTACCTAAATCGATTTATTAAGGAATTAATGCAATCCTGGTTTATTTATGACTAAATACTTTTGAATTGCCACAATTGTTTAAAAGTTAGTAACGAAGGGTGAACATTTTTAAAGGGTAAGCTTACCTCGAGCTAGTTTGTCATACATCATGCGACCCATTGGCAAGCCGGCAGGAATCGGGTTTTAGGCACCCATCGCCACTATTAGTGACATAAAGTTACTAGAAAATCCCGCGTGTGCCTGTGTACCAGGTCACGCAGCAAGCCCCTGCTGATTGACGGACCAGGCTTTAGCGCAGGTTTTCACCTGAGGGTGGATGGTACATAGAAGGTGCTGGTAATGACTGGGCCAGCTGAAAATTAAATCAATTTCAATGAAAAAAAAATTTGGAGGAACGGTAGGATACGACGGTATTTCCGTCCTATTGAGCAGTCCGACTGGGGAAGCACCTCCGTCCTGCAGAATACCGCGGTCATAATAACCTCGTGTTGTGTTCCCGGCGGTGAGTAGGGTAGCCAGAGCTCACTGGAGAGTTTTTGTGCTGTCAGCGGCAAGACCTAAGGTTTCTCCTGCTTTATCTTCTACACTGACGGCACAAAAACTATGTTCTGACAGGGTCAGCAATGCGAGTGTGACTTCCCTGGTGTTGCACACGTCCATAGGCCACGGTCACCATTTTCCGTCAGATGAGGCGTATGCTTGCCTGCCACCAGTGGTATAAAAAAAATTAGAACTCGGAATCCCATGGTAGTTAGATTTATGCAGTAAAATGAACAAAGAACTCCAAAGGTTTATTATTATTACTAATACAGATTTTCGTTCAAGAGAGTTCATAGCGAGTGAAAGGCTGGCAATTTCATAGCTCCCCAAAAGTAGTAAAGTTCTGATTATATAGTGCCAATATTCGCAGTCATATTTATAGTTTACCAAGTTTTTCTTTTATGGCAGAAGAGATATTGGTTTAGATCAATATTGCGTTAGAGGTTGTGTACGGATTTGGAGGGTTACCATAAAACATGCATCCGTAACTTCGGGCAATGAACGAAACACGAACGAAAGATATGCTTTTTTTTGCTAGTACGTCCTACAGTCCCAGGTCCTTTAAGAAAGAGCATCTGGTGATACGTGTCTGTAATGGTGACTCTCTTTCCTGAGACTTTACCTTCAGCTTACCATCAGGCGAGGTGAAGTCAAAATTAACGTGTCCTTTATAGAAAAGAACGTAGTTATTTCGGATTTGAGAACATTATGGCTTAATGGAAACTGAGTAGGTTACCATTAGGCAAGGTTTAAGACAGCACAGTCTCCTAATGGGTGACCTTTCATAATAACACGTTACACCGTCAATCTAGGTTGCTAACTAACATCTATGGCATTCTTTTAGACAGTTCGAGTCATAAGCAGTCCGACATTTCGATACCACCAACGGTTTATGGATCACAGTTCGACTGTTTCATAATTAGGTTGAAAGGTTACTTCAGTTATGTTTTGTAAAGTTTCAGAGAGTGAGAGTCATTCCAGATTTCTTGCAACAGGGTTTAAAACGCGTCTTCGGGGTCCGATTGCGAGATAAATCTGATTCATGGTACCAATTGCTCGAAACTTCTGGGAGTAAGCTCGGATGAATGTTTTATGGTTACCCTTCTGTTTATGTCCCCTATATAATTTAAAACATATATTCACAGAGGGCTGTTGTGTGTTTTGTTTTAGTTCAGCTGCTTTTAGATTATGTTTAGATATCTTGTAAAGTATGCATATCTACAGGCAGGGAGCCTGACTTTGTTATTTAATACGTACACTGAATTATACTTGTAAGTAAACGAGCGATACATTTTGTATCGGTGGAGAAGAAAATGACACAGTAGAGGTTAGGTTAAGGACAATTGACGTCAATTAGATATACCTATATTGTTCTATGTACATTGAGAAATTAAGAACACTGCACCTATTTCACAATCCCAGTTTGCATTTTTAATATATAAAAATGAGTCACCGAAGTGCAGATTTTCTCGGGGGCGGCCGCCGCGGGCAACCGCTAATAATGGCCCGTGGGATGATTAATTAATGGATGAAAAAATCAAAAGAAACAATGATCCATTAAAAAAAAAAACTAAATTTTATTACACAAAAACTATTTGTAGAACAAAATCTTATGAGTGTTTTATCTTGAGAGCATTTTTTATCCCAATTGACATCAAGAGGTCCTTATTAAGACAAGTTCGAATATTGGCGCAGGCAGCCCATTTACATCAAGAATTCTAAGCGGGAATAAAGGTTACCCTTGAATGGATAAGATTGAATGCTCTTTCTATTAAGTTCGTTGAGCCAATATGAAATCAATCCTTCGCAATCGAGAGTAGGGACATAAATCTACGGTATTTTATAAAATGGAGTGAAAGCTGAATAGTGAAGGTATAGTCTCGTGGAAAATAATGATTTGTGATCTTATATATATATATATATAAATGTGCAGGATTGTGTAGCTGTTTGGATGTTTATTATTTAATCACGTTCAAACAACGGCAGGCTGAACAGCAGGTCTAAAAAGGCCATATTTTATTTTAATTTACTGATCATCGTGTGTGCAATTTCACCAATACTTTTAAAATGAACACTTTTTGATTATCATAAAATGAAGCTTCATTGTACATCATCTTATTTAATAGCTTTATATGATAATGCGTAAAACGGCTTCAATTTATGAGCCATTCATAATGTCAAATTCGTGACGTATTAGGTGTTAGTAGGGACTTACGTTTTGCGTTCATTTTTGTGTTTTCATTAAACTAGTTTCGTGCCTGTTTTTTTTTTGGGTTTTTATGACCTGGTCACTGGACCTTCAAGTCACATCTCTTTTGATGGTGATGATAATGGATTGATGATATTAATGACGATGATGATGATGACGATCAATGAGATGATTACTGCCTAAGTAAAGTTGTGGGCCTTTACTAGAAGCCCCCTAGGAAGATTTGACTCGAACACGAAAAGTCACAATTCACTGTAATATGCCATATTCCAACACTTGTGTGCATTGTCCAAGATGTTATGACTAAAAATCCACCATTTTTACACATAATAACTCGAATTCACAACAATTTTGGAAAATATAATAGCACAACGATGTGCCACTCTTCGTTTTCCCGCCAAAACTCTTTTCGTGCCTGAACTTACAGAAACATACAAACAAACTTGCCTAGTAACATTGACAACTTAGTTTTTTCTTTTTTTTTAAATCATGTTCTGACTAAATTGCCACACTGACATAAAAATAAAAAAACGTATTTTTAGTTTTTGCTTTATTTTGCTTTAAATTCAGGTTTATTAATCATGAACTATTTGCCGATGAAATATGAATGAAATATTAAAAATATTACACCATTTTATGGTCTCAATATGTCTCCTGCTTATCTGCTAATTCAACATGCAATGTGGTCTTTTAAGACCTGCTGTACAAAAGTAAAATATTAACTTTTCTTCCCTGGAACAGTTTCAAATGGGTTGTGAGACAGAGATCAGAATTTTAGGGAGAAACCGCGGGCAACAATTAGTCATACTAATATAACACACGTGAAAATGTTTAGATAATTGTTCATTGCTCAATCACGCTCAAATGGTACTTTGAAATATGTACGAAAGACTATAAACACATAACAAAACATAAACTCACGTTTTTATCCCCGAAGGGGTAGGCAGAGGTGCTAGCACCCACATTTCGCCAGTTTATGTTTAGGTCCCAATGTAATAGGTGGCGAGCCTATTGCCATTAACCGGGCACTTATAAACCTGCGATAAATACACACATAACTTCGAAAACCATAGAAAAGTCATTGGTGTGTGCCATGGAAAACCTGGGATCGAACCCGAGACCTCGTCTCAGCAGTCCATTACCCATACCACTAGGCTACACAAACTATAAACACAAAGTAAATTATTTCCGACTCGTGTCAAATCAAATGCCGTGAACTGTATACAAATGAATCCAGTGACCTCGGCCGGCAGTACCGCGTACTAGCACATTCATTATCGCTGTGGTTGCGAGTGACATACAGACGTACAGTACATCACAATGAAATGCAATAAGTGTCACGGATTCCGCACTCACGTAAATTAGGTGATAATTCATGTCGTATCATTGGGCTCTTCGTGTGGCTCTGTTTGTTTCAGACCTAGCTGCAGCCCGTGGCTCCCCTCGTGTTGGAATATTTTGCAGAATACGTAGATATCACCTATTACGTGAGACCGAAATCACGGTTAGTGAAACGTGGATGCTAATACACCTCTGTCTACACCTTCGGTGATTTACAGGCGTGAATATATGCATTAACTAATAATGAAAGGGGGAAAATTGTGTTATAAAATAGATAAATAAAAATGAAAGGGTTTAAAAGGACCCCCTTTTTAACACCTTTCATTTTTATTTATCTACTAATAATATATATTTACTAATAATGAAAGAGGGAAAATTGTGTTATAAAATAGATGAATAAAAATGAAAGGGGTTAAAAAGGGGGTAAACAATGGGGTAAGACAGGTGTAACATCGTACTAAATGTGATTCGTAAAGATGTTTGGTTGTTTGTTACTCAATCCCGTTCACACTGCTACACGGATCGTCCTTTCGGAGTAACAAAGGTGTTTCAACTAGACTATAATCCCTTAAATAGTTTCCTATGACTATTTTCTTTACCATGCGGAAAATCCCCACGCGGTAGCCGGAGCCGGAGGGGGAGGTTATTTCGGACTCGAACCGACTGAACCGCACGCCGTCTGTGGGTCGCAGTGCAAGGCCGAAGGTGAGGTAGCTGTAGAGCATATCCCTCGCACCCCGGCTGACCTCTTTTTTAAAAGGTATTTGTACGTAAGTAATTTGAGACGTGGGTGGAGCCGCAGGCAATAGCTAATAATGAAACACGACTGTCTTATTATTTAAAAAAAAAATATAAAGGATTTTTACATGATTCTTGAAGGCTTTTAAATCTGTTTAGCCCCTTTAGACAAGTGAAAATTTCGTAAATTGGTAGAATAGAATGGCGAGACGAATTTACACATGTATGACTGTCGTCAAAGCATGTTATAATCGTCAAATCCCATACATTCGACATCCTACGATACGCTGGCCAACGAATTGCCAGTAGTCTTGGGAGGCAGATATTCGAAAGGTAAGGTGGAATAATAGTACATTTTGGTACAAGCGAGTAGAAGTTGGTGATTACCGCTGAGGCGCCATTGAGACCCGAGCTGAGTGAGAGGCTTAAGAGAGACGAGGATGGTAATCATCGATACCTTGAAGTTTTCAGGTAGTAAACTTTACATTACCTTAAGGGCTTCACATCAATCACATCATATATCTGACGTTGTACAAAAAAATCATTGTCTTCCTAACTAGTACTTATAGACATTTTAATTTATAAATAACTATAATTTCAAAAGTGAAAACATGTGAAATATTCTATCACAATAGCGGAATTTTTTTGTTTCCTTTCGATCAGCCATAGACTATTATTAAAGACATTAAAGTTAAAATTATATATCTAAATACGAATTTGCATGAAATGAACAAGTAATAAGAATATTAATATATTTGTACTATTTCACACAATATTTTTTGTAACGTAATTTTTTTAAAGCAACTGAACGAATTAATTTTTTATCTACTCTGATACTATAATACAAAGATTATAAAATTGAAATCGAGACTCTTATGACAAACATTACGCACAGACCAAAAAAATAGTTTTATTACGATACAGGTCTTGTATGGACACCTATATCATTAAATAACTTTTTAATCATAACGATACACCTATACAACGTCCATCTGGACGGAACCTCTACTTTAAAAAATGAAACGGCCGATTCGGAAGAAAAAAAAGAAACGCGCATGTGCAATCGATGTTTGCGCCTTGGCGCCAACTTTTTTTAATTTTTTTTAAGTAATAAATTAGTTTATGTATTATAGTATGAGAGTAGATAAAATAGTGTATGACACTGTACATATCTTGGTCTTATAACACTCGTGTGATACAATAAAAAAACTCGCCTACGACTCGTTTTTTTAAACACACTAGTGTTATAAGAACCCTTATTATGCAACAGTATCATAAACTACTATAAAAGAGTCTATAACTCACTTGTGAATTATAGCAATCAAAAAGCCACAGTTTGATTATAGGTGTCATTATGTGCTTAATAGCTTAATTGCGATGAAATTAGAGCAAGTTTATGAGAAACTTTGCTTTTTTCTTACCACTCAAGTAATAAAACAGAATTTTGCGTTTCGATAATTTATTGTATGTAACGGCTGCATAAGTATTCCAACTATTTCAACGTTACTTTAGATTTAATATTCTCAAAAACAAAGCAAGTACACCTTTTAAGCTAAGCAGCTTAAACAGTTCCGTAAAGTTTTTTTTTTTTAAGAATAAACTCACAAAGTGGTGCTATTTTAAAATCGTTACAAAATCACCACTTTCAACTTACGAGAGAAAGTTTGCGTGTGTGGGGGTGACCATGATTTTTAGTTCTGTGTGTAATAATTTTTAGAAGTCTATATTTTTTTTATGAATTATACTGTGACTATTAAACAAATATATGGTTTTCATATAATCCTACTAATAGTATAGTATACCTACTTGTATATGTGAAAGTTTGTGAAAATATTTGTATGTTCTAACGGTGGAACGGATCTACTAGAACTTTGATACAGTTTGGAAATTGAACATTTTAGACTGGAATAACACATAGAATTGGTTTGTGATATATGATTGGAGCGCCCAACCATCCTAGAACTAAACGTTCAAGTAGAGTAGTACAAAAATATTATGTTCTAGTTAAATCAAGATTCCCACTTAAAAAATTACACTTAGATCTTATCCTCAATTCGATCCTCGCCCAGCGCAAAGATTTGTATGCATGAATATGGGTATTTGCATTGGTCTGGTCGTGCCTCGGAGAGCACATTAAGCCATCGGTCCCAATTGCCAAACGAATATTAATGGCAGCCCTAAAAAGTCCAACAACTTTAGGTTGTGGAGGTCAGGTGGCAGTCGTTTCGCGGAAAATATCAAAGTGCCAACCCGAAATGGGTAAGGAAAAAGGCTCAGAGAATAATTAATTATCCTCAAATTAATGAGTAATATGTTGCACGTACGGAAACCATGGTAACCCTAAAAAGTCTGTATCAACGGTAGCGACAAATAGCAGAAGTAACGACCTACGTGACCCCTTACATACACGGCTACCAACCGAAAATTAACTTTATGCCCTACGTGATAAGAATCATAATTAGACGAGCAATGTTTGTGAAAATTTGGGGAAATTTTTAAATTTGGGTAGTTCTTTGATTCTTGTCTGCTTGGGTTTGAAAAACACACCTTAATCGTTACGAGCGAGTCATATAATTTGTTTGTGAAAAATTACTATATAAAAATTACTGATAATCACGGCTCCATCTGTATTGAATTCAGATCCTGTTTCTACAACCAATGGGAATTTATTCCGGTAGTACTTCGGTCGGTAGCTTAACTTAATGATTAAAGAGCCGGCCTTACGATCGAAAGTTCCCGGGTTCGAATTCTGGCTATTACACTACCGACGTGGAACCACTCCTAACACAAGCAGTTTAGCTTAGCTGGAGGTTAGAGGGAATATTAGTACTCGTAATTTCGATTCTAATATATTTAAAAAGTGTAAATGGGATTCCATAATCTATTCCTGTACCAAATTTCAGCCAGATCGGCTCAGCTAGTAGAGCGTGATTTGACAGCAAACATTTAAACATCTTCACAAATATTATTAGGAGGATTAATTCTCGTCCGGGAGTGATATGCCTGTATTGTATGTTCTTTCAATAAAACACAAGGTGGAGGTCTTCGGTGGCTTATTACTAATTATATTTATTACAAATTTTTGTTTATTAATAATTATTCTTAGGACTGCTAATATCTACGTGTGGCTTCCTGTTAGGTCCAGGGAGAGAGAGGGCTGTCATATTCAAAATGACACTTGTCAATACTAGAGATAGTAACGTTCCGTTACTACAATGCCAAAGGCTATCTCACCATTGGCAACTGATGACCCGACCCTGAATGCGGATTTAGTCGGTTCGAGTCCGAAATAATTATCCCTGCTGGCTCCGGTTATATAAAAGGATTAGTACTCTTAATGATAATAGAGTATTACATAATTGAATTTGAAATGGTCTTGGTCGTGCAATAGCATAAATGTAACTTCAATTCAGTCTGAAAATTAGCCAAATCCAGCCGAGATAATTTCCAGGCCGTACCGAGAGGCAAGCAAATAACATCGCAGACGCTACCGCTCTCAGTAATACGGCAATCTCGCGACGGGATACGCAGCACTGTTGGTTAAGAACTATACGACCAAATAAGGTGCAGCATTTTAATCGTGAGGTTATAATCACCCTTATTGAATTTTCCTAGATATTGTCCTCAGTTAGCTTATTGTTTTTGAATGGTATCCTGACTTTTGGTGGTTTATTACACCTCTTAGTAAATTTAGTAATGATGTTATTTTTTTGGAATAATTTCAATGTGGATTTCTGTGTGTCGTATGAACGGGATCGGTGTTTCTCAATGGAGACGCGGACGACAGTGTAATAATGTGATGCATAAAATGTATGTAACCAAAAGAAATTTGCTTTTTGTTTCTTGTAGTAGGTACTCGTAACATTAAAAATTGTGATAGTTAAGATGGTTTTAAAATGAACAGAAACCTAATAAATTGGATTGATTTCACTAAATTGCCACTAGAGCCTCTACAGAGAGAGAGTGACAACCATCTATGGTTTTCTCACCAGTTTAGTCGAACCAGAAGACAATATCGATCTACCCTTAATCGTTAGATGTAAGAGAGAAGAAAAATTACTCACATGTTCTGACGAACGGATTGTTTTATGTTAAAGATTGCACCCTTATCATTCTTGCGTATTTTAATCCGTATTCCGATTGCGGTGAAGTGTATGGCACCCGATAACGAGCCCAGTCAGGCCTATTGACTTCCTCTAGGGGTGAAATAATACGGGGATATCACAACTAGAACGACTATTATTTTATAGGAGATTAACTATTGCCCGTGGCTCCACTCGCGTGGATGTCGGTTATTGCGGCAAAACATAGCATTTTTTCCAAGCACAAATCTCTCTGTGTGCCAAATTCCATCAGATAGTCTTGAAAATCCGTTAACTAATTTTCACATATTATGCGGTCCTGCAACCGATCCTCTAGTCAAGGCTTCTCAATCTTGACTGTATGAAAAAGAATATTTGTATTCGTATAGGACCATGACCATCGTCACTGTTTTATAACTCTTGTCTCCATTGAAAATTTACTTTTCTTTTAATGTTTATAAAGAGGATTATTTTTCACCACTTTTTGACAAATTGTTTGGTGAGCCAATTAAAAAAAAGACAAACTTCCACTCAAAATATCATCGCCTATTTTGAACCCTTTTCCTTTCCCTTTTTGCGATAAAAGGTAGCACCATAATATATATGTCCTTTGCTCAGCTTTAATCCATCTCTGTAAAATATTTCATCACGACCTTTTTTTTTAATAAGTACTAATACAATGTTGGGAGATCCAGCAGTGGACTGCAGTGCTTGATTGATTGATTGAACCAAAATTACTAGGATATCTGTTTTACCCCTCTAGCTAAGCTAAATTGCTTGTTAGGAGTGGGTTCACCTCCTCAGTGTCCACGATTTGAAACCGAGACCACTAAGCTATTGAAGTATTTTTGTAGAATATACTGCTTCCGGGCTGTTTGGCCGTGGTCCAATGAAACTTGCGTTCCAGACGTTTCGTCGATCCCTGCGGTCGACATCTCAGTGGCGTAGGTCCGGACAGCGACAAGTGCGCAGACCTCGCCTCGTCGGCGACCTCTCTGCGAATGATGTTGAATCTTGAGTCGCTGGCGTATTTATAGGCGTATATATATCATATGGACCATGGCCAAGCAGCTCGAAAGCAGTATATTCTACACGCAACGCCGGCTGTAAAAGCTTAAAGAAGTATTTTTTAGTATTCCACATATCATTACTATATCAAATATATTAATCCTTAAATAGAAAACGAATCGAATGATTGTAGGCCTGCTTCTAACCACACAGGAATACCGATTAAGCCAAAACTCAGTGATGTGCATGCTCTTGGCATATTGGAGTCACATGTCGAACTTGCCAATACCAGCTTTAGCTTAACAAAGGTACATTTTGAATTACTCCATGAAAATCGCATACAGGTTAATCTATTTTTCATTGTTTGCGTCTAGTTTTAAGGCAGATTATTACGTATTAAATATGCTTTTTGGGTGTTAGAGGAGTTTGCTGATGTGAGATTTATATGTCACCGTCAGAATATTTTTTCCTCGGCTGAAACAGATGACGACGGCTCCTATTGCTAGGTCATCGAATCATCCGGTAAATATTAATAAGCCGCGTGGTTCCCAGCAGAGTAGAATTTGGGTCACCCCTTCTCTTCCCATGTGGTATCGTACAAGGCGACTAAGGGATAGGGCTGATTAACTTTAACATCAGACAGATATGTACAGCCCAGACTCAGCCTCAGATGCATGGCTCGAGTCAACAATATTGCCCGGAATACGGCAATAGGCTCACCCCCTATTCCGTGGGACCGAATACAGATTGGTGAAATGTGGGTATTAATTCACCTCTGCCTAACCCTCCGGGGATAAAGGCGTGATTATATGTATGTATGTTTGTTAAACATCTACTATTGTAGAAAAATTTACCTTTACCTGTGACAACAGACGTGACCTGTATGGAAAGGGAAGCCGGTGAATTTCTCCTTAAATTGATTTAGTTAACTCGCTTAAATTAGATACTATATAGTAATGCCTATTGTTTCTTTAATGCAGGAGTAAATGATTGCATGTTGTATGCATATGCGCAATCAATCAATGTAGTGGAGGCTATTCTGCCGCGCTAACTAAGAATACAATAACTCGATTTTGACGATTTCGAGAAAAACGCGCGCAAAGTTTTGAACTTTGTTTTTCTTGTATCTCATGAACCAGTGAACATATCTACATGAAACTGGTACCAATTAAAAGAAGAACAAATAAAGAACAAGATAAAATATAATTTAACGTCAAAAAAATTAAGCTTATGGCATTGAACATGGAAATAATGTTCATAGCTAGGAATGTTTTAATAATCAACCTGTCATCACTAGTCTTAAATACAATAACTACGTTACTTATTGTACTCATCCTTAGCAAAGGCACTTATTGTAGTTTTAAGTAAAGAATCAGTCCATTCTTACTTGTTATAAATACGATAACTAATGTAGTTATTGTATTTATGACCAGTAATGGTAGGTTGGCCATTTAATTAGATCTAGATGTAATGTAATGTTACTTAATGTATTCTTTTTTAGTAAACCTATAAACTGAAGTACTATTATGTAAATACGACTAATCAAGAAACCCAATGAAAAAAAGAATATTAATCTTTGTTTATTAAGTATTTATTAAAAAGAAAATCTTTACTTACAAAAAAAATCGCACCTTTCAAGGATTGGTATGAAACCATAAATAATAATAAAACATTACTTCTTATAACTAAAGTTGTCTTTCAGACAATCACAACCTGTTTTTTTAGGTAATCACAGAATAATATTGGATAGAGGAGGATTAGATTTTTAATTTAAAAAATTAAAAATCTAATCAGAGATCACTGGTAAAGTAAGTACATACATAGTAACATAAGTCTTATAAAGTTATATTTAAGGTTTACACTAATAAATCCTTACTAATATTTAACAATATTGTTCACAATCAGCGTAAAAGGCACATAATATCACTTTGACAAACACTTAAAAGCTAGCTTAAATAACTAAAATGGCACTGGTAAATTAGAGATCAGTATTTCTTAGTTCTTATTCAATATGTAAATTGGGAAGGGTCTTTGTTGATTCTGGTAGCATGGTCCAGAAAAGTCTTCGGTTCTCAGGCATCAGAGGAACTAATTTAGAAATTATTTCCTGCTTTCTTTCTTTGGCTATCCCTCGAGGCACGGACTTCGAAACAGCGTTTGGAAAGATCTTGCTCTTTTTAACTTTAACTTGTAGAAAGTCAAGTTCTTTCCAGTCTGATTCCAGATTTTCTTTGAATTTAATAGTGTAATTCCCTTTCTCGGCTTTTACAGATATTATGTCCCTCAAATACACCCTTGGCTCGATATTTCTTAGTTTATGCAGCGATGAAGAGTCTTCAAAAATAAAAAAATCAGCTACTGACATAACGTGTACTTTGTTTTTTCGTGAATTTGCATTCTGGACGGCATCGACAAAGTCGTTGAAATCGTAGACTTTGTTTTTCTTCTTTAATGACATTTCCACCTGATGGTGGAAATGATCGGCTGACATAAAAGAGTGTCCGGGCTCGAAATATTTTACTGTGATGGTTTCAGTGGCAGTAAGATTGCTGTTGATCATGTTAATTAAGAAACACATGAAAGCCCAATTTTTATTCTGAGCTGCGCAGTTATCAGCCCATATAACAACATGCTTAGCGTCTCTTGTGTGTAATAGAAAACATCTAAAAGCTGATAAGATGTCTTCCTGGTTTCTTCCGGATATTGTTTCGTTCCATAGCACAGCAAAAGGTAATTTATCATCTTTGGTTTTGCCAAGAGGAACGAAACTTTCGTTGAAAGCTATGATACGAGGACAAAATATGGCAATCTTATACTGGTCCATTCTAGGAAGCATAATGACTTTCTGTAAATTAACGGAATAGTAAACGGTTTCTTTATCAGTCGAAGCTGCACTTACATCGGTTTTGTAGGCTTCTCTAATTGTCTTATATCTTAAGTTATGTTTATGGTAGAGAAGACATTTCTCGCACGACTGATCTTGGCTGCACTCGTTGCTGTGTTCATGACATTTAAAGAGAGCACATTGCTCACACTCTTCATTTCCCAAATGGGCAAACGAAATGTTGAGTTCTCTCAGTACTCTGCGGTAGGTCTCAAATGATGCTTTTATATTAGGATAAGTCTCAGTAAAATTCTGTTGCATTAATTTTATCGTAACATCACTTGGCAAATATAATTTTAGAGGAGCATGTTCCCGCCGATAATGAGAGACAACAGGATTGTAGCTTTTGATATGTGTTCTTATAACATCTTTGTCAATAACATTTTTACGCTCATAGCTGCCTCTCTTGTCCTTCTGTTCATCGACTGGTTTTTCGAGTACTCTATAAACGTGTGTACTATTCTGTGGGTGATATCCAAGTGTTGTCAAAAAATATGTTTTACAAACTTCAATTTTTACCTGGTTCACAAAAAAATTGTATTTGTATGAAATACTTCTCTTGGGTGACAAATTATTATTATCTTTTACAGTCCTCATTTTCACATTTATTGGTTCTACTAATCCTTTTATAAACAGTCCTCTTGCCTCCCAGTTCAAATTAATGTAACGATCATGTATATTTTGCCTCTCTTCCGGTGAAATTTTATTAGTGCATTTTATACGACATTTTTCTGTGCATGGTTCTTTAAGGGTCAACTTTGCGTCATCTTTCTGTTTCTTCTCTTGCACCCGCTGTGATAATGGTGTATTAAACTTACGCCTCTTTCTAGGAGCACCCGATTTAGTGTAAATTATTTCAGTTTCAAACAATGCGTCAGTATTAGGACTACTTTCTACAGCTTCCACTACTTCTTTAACTACTTCAATTTCATCACTAAGTTGTTCTTGTAATGTTCTTTTATATATTTGTCTAGGTAAATCATTATGGCATATTTGAGATGAAGCAACAGGAATTTTATGAACTTCAGCTACCACTACTTGAGATATTGGATCAAAGTCTTCAAGGGGTAGTTGTAAAACCATACCGGTATTAAATTTCTTCTTCTTTTTCTGTACTGGTGGTTTGTAATTTTTGTCTTTAACGCTGTCATCTGAATCATCATAAAAATCAACTGACGGATTACTTTCTTCTTCATCTGATGGCATTGATTCATTACAAAAAAGAGAACCACTGGTGAAGACAGGTGTCGTTTGTATCTGAGGCTTACTGAACAATGTAGTATCGATGTCTTTCACTATATCAAAAGAGTTGCGATATTCGTTTTTGTAGTCAAAAATACACTCGTAATCATTAAAATCGTAAGGTCGAGACCAAGTTGCTGTAATGTCAGTAACAAGTGGAGGTGTCTGAATGCTTGAACTAACGGCGTGTGACGATGCAGTATCTGGGAAAAAGGGCACGTTTGGAACCTCTCGCGAATAAAGTTTGAGTGCAGTTCTTGGCGCAGAAGGTTTGTGTGCAGTCTCAGGCGAAGAAGGTTTGTGTGCAGTCTCAGACGAAGACGGTTTGTGTGCAGTCCTAGGTGACGAAGGGATGTATTCAAGTGCAGTCTCTGGCGAAAACTGTTTGTGTGGAGAAGATATTGTCTCCATATTTTGTTTAGGCAAAGCCAAGGCCAAAATCCAATCCTTCCTATTCATCATTGTTGCCTGAAACAAGAATTAATAAAGTATAGAAACTAAAAGCTCAACGACGGTAGATAAAATTAATGCAACCAGAAAGAATAATAAATAAATATAAATTATTTTGTGTTCTTACAAAATATTAGATAAACATTAGAATTGTAACAAGACAATATTATAACCTAGACGTAGCTCAGCTATAATTTTAGTTGCAGCATCGCAAGCGCGAGCGGAGCGATCAGATTCATAATTATGTATTAGTAAATAATAATCAATATATTAAAATAGTGTGGACGTTGTGAATGCATAGACAACGCGCGACTGCGAAACGTAATTTTTATACGGAAACATTGAATTTTACAAAGTTAAACAAGATGCCTTTGTGATTGAAGCAAACGCAAATGGTATTCAATATTACAAAAATATGTCAAAACAAAGCTTACTTACCTCGTAATTTACGTCCGTCCCAAACACAAAACGACGTGGATTTAGCCCGGTGATATCGGCGCGACTGGTCGAAAGTTGTCGCGTGTTTCACTTCCCCTTACCCCCGACACACCCCGTTGCATAGTCTTGACTAATAATAAATACAATAACTCATAATGTTAATTCATTTATAATTGCATTATAACTTTATTTTGAATCAGTTTACTCATTATAAATACAATAACTCTATTTATTTGTGAAGCATAAGTATTATCTCTGTAAATGGTTGGAAGACGCCAATCATAAGTACAATAAGTCTAAGATATTGTATTTATGACGAGCAAACAAGTATTTAAAATTCAAGTGCCACATATCATAAGTGGAACAACTAAAAATTATTGTACTTATGACAAGTAATGTAATCATAGTTAAAAGTGAATGTCACCACAAGTTTGATTATTGTATTTTTCATTAGTAAATTTTGTAATATAAAATAGTTATTGTATTCATGCTTACTGAAATATCAGGTTCTAGAAGGTTTCATGAAAAGTTTCTTAGAGAGAATTGTAGATCTCGATTCGCTGATTCCGAATATATATGTAACTCAAAATCGACAAAAATCGAGTTATTGCACTCTTAGTTAGCGCGGCAGTATTGCACTCCACTGCTGGACATAGACCTTTCCCAAAGCATGTGATCATTCTTTAATTAATACTTATTTGTCGTCGAACAAAACCCGTGTGGTCTCGTTTCATTAACTTCGTAACCGATTCATCATCATCGTCATCATCATATCAGCCACACATAGTCCACTGCTGAACATAGGCCTCTACCATAGACTACAGAACGAACGATCTAAAGCTTCCCGCATCCAGCGCTTTCCGGCGACCTTGACGAGGGCGTTCTTCCTCCTGGCCGTCGGGCGTCCTACACTACGTTTAACTTCAGGCAATTTTCTTTCAGTATATTTATGCTGGACTAACCACCACTATGCAACGCCGCCCTATCTTGAGAAGTCTCCGGCTAGAAACTCAAGGGACTTTTGTGGTATATTTAGAAACATGTTTACTTAATTCGCAGATAACAAACTCTCTTATTTAACAGCAGAGCCCACCTATTAATTAATGTAATTGCCTAACAATATCCCAGTATAACGGCTAATAAAAATGTATAAATGACTATTAACTATTAACTATTTATTTATTTGCAATTCTTTGATTTTAGATTTACATTTACATTTATACATTCAAGGATATACATATTTTGTTCTTCATGGGTATACAACATCCGTGTCTGAACTAGATAAATTAATATCTGTATTTCAGACAGCGGCCCTTATAAATAACTAGATATATACTTAAATCTCAATTAAATCAGTAACATTATAACTTAAAAATACGAGTATTATCAGACAATTCATAAATAATTACATTAATGACAGCAAAAAAAAAAATGCGTCCTATTATTATCAACCAATCATAGTTTAATTCTCTTATTATGTATTGACGTCATTTATTTGTAGAGAAATAGCAATAATACAATTAATTATTAAATAAATTGATGAATTAAAATATTATATTATTATAATCATTAAATACTATGATTGATTATCAACAACACCACGGGTACTATATTATCTTCAGAACTATAATTATTAGACATTTTATAAAAAATTATAATTGTGGAGTGTGGAGTGAACCTCCTTTTGTGTGAATGTGTGTGTGTGTGTGTGTGTGTGTGTGTGTGTGTGTGTGTGTGTGTGTGTGTGTGTGTGTGTGTGTGTGTGTGTGTGTGTGTGTGTGTGTGTGTGTGTGTGTTTTTGTTTGTGTGTGTGTAGGAGGTTTTGTGTGTTTATTTTGGTATGTCCAACAGGTGTTCGGTTTCTACATAACTGAGTTTACTAATATACTCAAATATTTTATTCTTACATTCTCTAGGATTTAGGCTTTGAATATCAATGATTTTACTAATCTTATTATAGAGAAATGGACCTAAGAAGGGGAAATATTTGTTTGCAAATTGGTGTTTAAATGCTGGTCTATTAGTGAAGACTATATCTTTACGTCGCTTGGCAATCATGGCAGATTTGTCGAAGGTGAAGGTTGAGTGTTGTTTCATTAGAGTCAGAAGTATGAACAACTGCCGAACCGAAAGGACCCCACAAGACTGGTACAACTGATAAGTAGGGAACAAATAGGGACGAAATGTGCTTACTTTGAGAATAGTTCTCTGAGCTACTTCAAGAGGTTTAATATTAGTTTTTTGTGCTCCTCCCCAGACCGTAATACAATATCCCATTATTGATTGCACGAGTGCCAAGTAGACCTCTTTGAGGAGTTTGGGATCTGCAGCATCTCTTAAATTTTTGAATACATATATTAGTCGTCTTAGCCGCGAGGCAGTCAAGTTTATATGATCTTGAAAAGATAGATTGTTATCTATCATAATACCCAAATATTTAACCACACTTGTAGCCGTCAGAGAAGGACATCCGCAGATCCCACGGTTACAGCAGACGTGCGCAACTATGGAGCATGTTGGAGCTGGTGATATATTATTACGCATTGAAAAAGGTATGTAGACAGTTTTCTTTGAGTTTAGTGTCAATTTATTGCTCTGCAGCCAGTGGCAAACGGTATCGAAGCCCGCCTGGGCAGTCCTATAGGCTTCCTCCCAGGTATCGGCAGAAAACAAAAGTACTGTGTCATCCGCGTAAGCAATAATTTTACCACCCAACAAGGTAAGATCACAGAGATCATTCAAATATATTAGAAATAGAGTTGGTCCCAGTATACTGCCCTGCGGTACACCATGGGTGATAGGCAAGTCATCGCTAATAATATTATCAATTTTAGTGCACTGACATCGGTTAGAAAGGTAGTCTTTAATTAATTTTAACTGATTCCCACGTACTCCTAGTCGGTCGAGCTTATCCATCAGCAGTGGCACTGAGACCGTATCAAAGGCCTTGGCAAGGTCTAGAAATACACCTATTGTTTTTTTACCTTCGTCAATATTCTTTACTACATAATCTGTAAGCTCATGGACCGCATCACTTGTAGATTTACCTGTTCTAAAGCCAAACTGATTGTCTGAAAGTAGGTTATTTTTTTCTAAGTAATTTGTCAATCTTTTGTTAATGATACGCTCCAAGAGCTTTGAGATCGAGGGGAGGATAGAAATTGGTCTATAATTATTGATCTGTCGTTTATCGCCGGCTTTATGAATAGGAAGAACAACTGATTTCTTTAGTACTGAGGGAAAAATACCTTCGTGCAAGCAAATGTTAAATATGTGTGTCAGTATTGGAATAAGGGAGTGTCTTTTTTCTTTTAGAAGATAATTAGGGATAGAATCCCACCCTGCAGAGCAAGCACTTTTAAGGTTTAGGATCAGGCCTTCAACCTCTGCCTCATCGGTGTCCAATAGCACTAGTGACTGCAAAGTCCTACTTGAGTTCTTTAAAAAATCTTTGAAATGTAGGTGGCTTTCGCAATTTATAATCGCTTCGGAAAGGGTTTTACCAACAGTGACAAAAAACCTATTGACATCGTCAACCGATTTTTTGGGGCAAGCCCTATTTATTAAGTCTGTAGACGTATTTTGAATTTTTGATGTATTTGTGATATTTTTAATTGCACCCCAAATTTTTTTATTGTTTTTTCCAGCTGTCTTTATTAGATCCTTTTCGTAGGATATCTTAACTTTTTTAATTAATTTGTTACAAAAGTTTCTGTATCGCTTATAGATTAATGCATTTGCTTCATTTTCAGGGTGTTGTTTAGCTATTTTATGTAGCCTGTCTCTATGCCTCATACAGCGCAAAAGTCCCGGTGTTACCCACGGCTTAATAATTTTACGTCGTCGCGAAAATTTCACAATACTGGTGTTATTAGTTATTGCAAGTTGAATGGTTTTAATGAAAATTGTCATGGCGACATTGGCATCGGTTGAATTATAAATTGGATCCCAATTAATACTGTCCAATTCTGTGTATAGGTTTTCTTTGTTTATTTTATTCATTTCTGTATGGGCATAGGTTCTCTTGTTTTTATAATTAAGGCACAGCAGTACAGCCTGGTGATCTGTGATTGAAGACTCTAGTACCAAAGTGAGAGCTGATGATTTGGTTTTCAGTATCACATGGTCAATGCATGTCTTCCCATACCTAGTAGGTAGGGTATGCGCCGGCCAGAGACCATGAAATGAGCAGAGGTCTAAGTACTCTGTTTGTGCCGTAAAAACTGTATCAGGGCGGATGTTTATGTTGATATCACCTATTATGGAGACATTTTTGAATGTGGTCAGATTTTGCAAAACATTGTTCAATGTTTGAAGGAAGTTGTCTATGTTTTTGTATGAGGGAGATCTATAGACTGCTACTATAGCAGTTTCCTTGCCAATTTTTATAATTAGACAATTTGAGTCCTGACAATGGGGTTCCTCTACAGTAACATTCAGATTAGTTTTAAAGTAGACGGTCACGCCGTCATTTTGTAAGACGAGTGAGTGGTTAGAAGCATATGATCTGTACCCATCCAGTGTCGGTAAGAATGGACAGCATGATAAACGGCATTCGGTTAAGATGATAATATCACAATCAAGTCTGAGCCTATCTAACATAGCAACCAGGTCACTGAAATGCGCTGAGAGGCTACATATATTCTGCGTAAGGACAATGAGGGAATTGATAGGTTGTTTAATAAGGTTTTGGCAGTCCTCTACATCACAAGCCATTGAATCAAATATTGACATACGATCCATATCCAAGACCGCGTCATCCATCAAATAATATGATATATTGCACATGTTCACATAAAATAAAACCAATTAGAGCTGAGCCAGACACACGATAGCAACAGTATAGAAGACCATTAAAAGATCGTCCCATATTACCACCATTCAAGTCTCTAAACATTTCGGGTGGAACTGCAAGTACCAGAAAGTGAAACCAACAATTTTTGCAGAATTGAGTGATTTGTATGGTATGTAAGTGTAAGGGGTAAAGTACTGTAGATTTTTCATCAGTTTCAACAATAATATTAGATACAAGAGAATATGATACATGGTGCCATTTAGTAGCATGCAAATGACATAAGACAAATATCAAGTATTTACTATTCGCCTCACACGCTAAATTAATTTCAACATGTGAAGCGAATAGTGAAGCATTTTTTTCCATATCTAGTCAATCCGGATTCACCTTCAGCTTAGCTAGATCAGCCTCTTCCTGGATTCGAATATGAGGCATTCCTTCTTTTCTACGAAGGTATATTTTTCCATAGGACGTCCAGCAGTAGGAATACCCGTGGGTAGTTGCAAAGTCTCTTGCCAGGAAAAACAGTCTCCTTCCCTTTGCAGTAAGACTCTCTGAAATATAGATGGGCTTTTGGGGGCCAGGTAAGCCCAGGAGACTAGTGTTTAATTTTTCTTTTTTTTCTTGTAGAGTCAGTTTCTTGAGATTACTTATTAAAGTATCCTTTGCCAAGACAGAGGAAAATTCCACGATGATTGGCTTGATGACATCATTTTTTGAGAAGGGTCTATAAACATCCTTGATGTCCGCAGTATGTAGTTGTAGGTTTACAGTGCTACAGATTTTTTTCACAGTATCACAGAGTACAAGTTTGCTTTCGTTTTGAATTTTTGGTACATTTCTAATTTCTAATTTGACCGCACAGGACTGCCTTTCGAGGATTTCCAGTTTGTTCTCTAAGATTTTTATATAGGTGAATTGTTCTTTACGTTCTCGCCGAATAGATGTCAGTTCCGTTTGTATTTCATCATATTTTTCAGACAGTGTTAACATTGTTGAATTTATGATTTCATTTTGTAATTTTATTTCCGTTAAGCTCGATTCCAGATGGTCTAGCCTCGCTTTTTGATCTAGAGCAAATTTTGAGAACATTTCCTGAACCTGGTGCATAAAGATACTTAATTCGGTTTCCCGCTTCCTCTTTGTGCGCACCGTGTTTGTGTTGGTATTTGCTTTTTTATCCATAGATTGGAGATCGGAGGTACTGCCATCCATACATTCCGAATCCGTCCCTGAAGGTCCCGGCTTTGATGGTGGAGGCGTACGCTTTAGTGGCATTGTAGAATATTTTACAGACGTAATCGGGATATCTAGCAACCCCAACAGCTCTATGCCAGATAGGAGTGTAAACCCAATGACAGTGACAGCACGTTGACCGGCGGATGTCAGTTTGTTGACAGATGACGTTGAGCAAATTGCAATTGATATCGTGCAATCAAATAAAACGCAAAAAGACGGTAAGTGGTTAGGGTAGGATCGAACTCAGACCTCCTGTTCGTGAGTCCGATAGCTATCAGCACACGCCACGGACACAACTTACAGTGACGTCCAAATTTGCTGGTTGCTTTTTATGATGCTATAGTCCCTTGCAATAGGTTGGATGTCTTTTTGACCATATATGGTAATTTGTTTGCTTCATGCAACACAAGATGACTCACCGATTTAACTGCTAACTGTGCACTGTTTGAGAGATTTTAAAAGTTTTTTATTATTTACACCACGTTAAAGCAACTTCACAGATCCTATTTTTTCACAGTTTGCTTGAAATTCTCTTCCGATTCTTAAGGTATATAGTACTTGTCTGTGTTTAGACTTTTTCCGCCTTTATTTATTTTTAGAAGTCTCACGTACTGAGTACACGTCTGACTCACACGCTAGCGCTGAGTGCTAGTGCCATAGTAGTAATTATTGCCACTCAACTAATTAACTATGAGTCTACTAATTGGCACAATGAAACAGCTATATTCACTGACATAAAAATACACCTTTTTATTGCAATTGTAATGGTAAATTTATTTTATTAGCTAGCTTTTGTTTAGACCTTGGCAAGACCTTCAGCGCTAAAAACCAACCTCATCTCTCTCAAATCACACAGCACCTGGCAGAACAGTTGATTGACGGGAAGGTAACTGGGATAAACGTTGATGATGATGATTTATCGTTGGACCGCGGCCCAACGACTGTCGTTGGGATGATGTATATGTATTGTACCAGCGCGGGAACTTCACTTTCGCGATGCAGCATTTGTAGTGTCGTAGTAGTTCGGCTTGATGTGGCTAGATGGCGCTGGGTACATGTGGTATCGCCACAGTAGCATTTTTATAATGTAGGTGGCCCGCCCATATACGGTAGATAACTTAACGTTGCTGTAAACTGTAAGGCCCTAAACAGTGGAAGGCGGATGAGATGCTTATGATTTACGAGAATGTCCGCAAATGATAAAATGTATTAAACTTTTACGGCGCATTCACTGCGACGCGTCGCGGAGCTATCCGCTTGCGGACGGTAAGGCTGTGTTTTCACAAGATATGTGCGATGCGAAGATGCTTAGCGAAACTTTAAAACGGTGTGACTTCTTCCACCGGAGATGTGGTACGCCACAGAGCGGTACTAGTATTCGTAGCGACGACGCTTTTAAATAGTGCGGAGATTGTGCGAGGTTGTATAAAAAGGCTCGTTTCTGATCCGTGCAGGTTGATATCTCGTGGGAGTGTAACGAGAGCCTCGCAGGTCTCATACACATGTCTCGCAATACAACTGTATTTGAATTCTTCATGTTTTGCTTGTACTAAAACCTCGCTCCGCTGAGCCGTTCCCGCTAGATGCAGTAAGGCTAGGTAAAAGTAGCGATTCTTTTGGTTCTTAACAAACAGATCCCATGCTACATATCCTCGCATATTTCTGGTGAAAACGTAGCCTATCATAATTCATGACTATACCAATCCGATACACATAAATGTGATTCTTCTGCAACGGACAGCAGCTGTGTCTCCGCTTGCGGAAAATCCGCATCACACTGTACAGGCCTTATCGTTTTATGAAGCACATCCTAAACGACAAAGTATAAAGCTTGTAGGCCTGTATACCACCTTAACCATGTGTCATTTTTGGTAGATTATGTTAATCTAACGCTACCTAGTACATCTTATTTATTACTGCGATTTGTTAAGGCATTTACACGATGTTCAAATATCATAAACTCTATAATATTTGTTAGTAAACTTCAGGATTTGCAGCTGTTTGCGTATATTATGCTAATGAATTTTCCCACTATATGTGTAGAAGCTAGTTATAAAATTGTACACAGTGTTCATTACGATCGCTAACAAGAGATATCTACGTGCAATATTTCGTAATTTCAGTAAGAATTTGCACAAAAATACTTTCGAATTAACTGAAAATTATTTTAATAATAGATTGAGTTTTTAGAGATTGTAGTATTTAATTACATAATTTTTTTATGCTATTTAGGTGGCAGACAAGCACACGGCCCACCTGATGGATAGTAGTTACTCTCGCTTGTAAATCCTCGAAGGAGTAGGCACCTTGCAGAGGTGTATTAACACTTATATTTCGACAAAAATTATATTCGGTTCTACGTAATAGGGGACTTATTAAGGGGGATTTATTAAGGGGGATATATTTAGTACTAATAGCGTATATTACGCATTGGAAAATAAATTGCTAGCCTATGAATTTACAGGCAATATGTATTTTGTTCCAATTGAGCAGTACGACTAGGGAAGTACCTCCGCCCTACAGAAAACCGCGGCCATAATAACCTCGTGTTGAGTTCCCGGTGGAGAGTCGGGTAGCCAGAGCTCACTGGAGATTTTTTGTGCTGTCAGTTGAAAGACCACAGGCTATTCTTGCTTTATCTTCTACACTTACGGCACAAAAACTCTCTGTGTTTATAGGGTCGGCAGCACAAGTTTGACTGCCCTGGTGTTGCACACTTCCATAGACCAGAGTGACCACTTTCCATCAGGTGGACCGTGAGCTTGGCTGCCACTTCAGTGAGTCAAATTAATTTAAATTGAAATAGTTTTTAGTTTAGTTTAGTTTACTTAAATAGTTTGTAGTTTAGTTTAGTTTGGTTTTTTTAGTTGAATTGGCCTAGGCAGTCATCGATCTATGCGCGATTTGTACCCGCGATCTTTGCCTTACAGTGGCAATGCTTTGACCATTAAGCTGCTAGGCCTCGCCCTAACCTAATAAATCAATCTTTGAGGCGACAGTGGAGTGTGTCTTCCAATATTCTATCGAACTAGCGGAACCAATGAATGATTTTTTAATCATTTTTAAACATTGATTTTTGACAACTCTGCCCATACAATTTGAATTACATTTTTAAGCATTTTTCATGTTCAATATTCATTCTAATCAATTTAAATTGAAAAAGTTGAATTGGTTAAGGCGGGGATCAAATCAAACCGCGATCTTTGCCTTACCGGGGCAATGCTTTGACCTCTAAGCTACCGAAAAATTGTTAACCCCGTTTACCGACATACATAATTTTACCTGATAAAAAGCCGTGCTAGATTTTATATATAGAAGCTTGATCATAAAAATTTAATACCATATTTCCAATAGCCATAGCACCTGGTTCTCAGTCATCTGCGTCAAGTCTAATCCAGCTACCATTTTCAGGCCATCATTTCATTTGGCTTGGGAGTCCACTTTACTAACGTTTGCACTAAACGGAAATCGAACTGGCACTCTCCGACTAGTAGTCAAGCGCCTTCCATCTACGCCTTGTCGGCACAGTCGCCATGCATAAGAGATAGATAAACCAATTATAGATACTAAACAATTATTTTTATTTAGACTTAAGGTATTTCTGCTTTTCACCACTGTTGGAGATAACACCCCTGTTCCCTACTCCAACTTGGCTGCAAGTAACGCAGCGCTTTTCCTAAGACCTAACCCTGATATGACAACAGCAAGTCACTTACCCATTGTGATGTCACCAGCACCTGCAGAACCCTCGCAATGCGTGTATGTATATTTGTGTGTGTAATGCCTCTGTTCAGTGTTTATTTGCCCTGACTGGCTCCCTCCAGGTCGATCACACCGCTGAACCGCCCCACGGCGCTCACCAACAGATCCCACGACGTCACACACACGTGCACACGAATTAACGTCTCCGGACGTAATTCAACCAGAAACAATTAGGTATACACTCCGCGGTCCCGGATATGTATATATTTTCACAGATCCACTGGACAAATCCTAAATATTCCCAAAATCTACTTTAATCCTCCCAGATGAATTCTGCGTCCACGCAGATGATTGAGCCAGTGTGATGACAGAAGTGACAGTTCAACTGTCATCGATACTTATAACTATTTAACTCTAGCCCTTTTAGCTTAAACAACCACCAAGATTTTAATAGTGCGAATATTCCCTGGGTTACTTCCCCCACCGTGCCAACGGAGCTGGTTTTGTCACAGTAACCGACTAAAACCGCACGCCATCTTGGGCCATCACTTGCCGAAGGTGAGATACTCTACTGTCTCTAGCAACCCATCTCTCACACCCCGGCAACTCACCAACAAACTGGCAATTCTTCCGTGCCGTGTGTCACAATGAAAATTCTGTTTACACTCGTTATCTGTGCGGAACACACGTTGAGTTACTACGCGTTACCGTTATTAGTAAACTGGTAATGAGCTATTTCTGAAGCGAACGCGTTTCGTGAACTACAGAATACTAGAATATACTGGTGTATAGTGCTGGTATAAATTTGATAGCACAAATTTGTGACAAATTTCGGCCGGGTGGGTACCACCGTGCACCATAGTAATCAAACCTCGTTTGAATTGAGTTCAGGGGTGAGCAAGTGCATAGCCGGGCAGTACTAGTAGGACCGGTGGGTGTAACATCCTTATCACAATGTTCTAGCAAATAAAGATATATTCTATTCTATTCTATTCTATTGAGGCCGGTAAGCTGTGTGCCACCATTATTAACATGGTAGGTGTATGTAATGGTGACCCTCTTGACCGAAGAATAAAATATATATTATAATAATAATAAAAAAAAATAGTATTTAGAAATATAATTGTTTAAAACTATTATTATGTATTAAGTAAACCTTTGATAATGCCGTGAGGTGAAACTGGTCAGGTTAAAAATAAAAACAAAATATAAAGTGTGGAAAAGTACAAGTGCTATCATTATTCAATATGTGTAGTAGATTCCACCAAGTGTCATCAATCTCCAGTATAAACCGTCTGTTATTTTAAAGTTACAAACTAAGTAAAGTAACTTGATCGGAATAATTAATTCGCCTGGTGAAATCTGACCTAATAGTGTTAGACATAATGGATGTTAATTAACTATAATCACGAATCAATGTAGTTACTACATGAGTTAATCGAACAACACAACATAAGCCTTTATCTAGATGGGCTGCTTGAGCAGATTTAGTGCGCATCAATAAATATTTAATTGTCAATCAGTTGCAGCTGTTATGATACTTAATGTTAATCCTATTGTACTTGTAATTATGCTATGTTAGTCTATTGTACTCGGCAAACATTTTGTTGTCACTAGAAAAAGGGGTGGTGATTTTTTTCGATGTCTAAAAAGGGGTGAAACAAGGCGTTGTATGTATCTTTCAACGCCGAATCATATTAACACAGAAATAAAAAATAATTTAAGATTTAAAAGCGACCAAGTGCGAAGCGGATTCGCCCATGAAGGGTTCCGAAGCAGCAAGTAGGTAAATTGCGGTTTACGATTTATGACGTATTAAAAAAAAACTACTTACTAGATCACGTTCAAACCAATTTTTGGTGGAAGTTTGCATGGTAATGTACATCATATATGTTTTTTAGTTTTATCATTCTCTTATTTTAGAAGCTATAGGCGGGGGACACACTATTTACAACTTTGGAAGTGTCTCTCGCGCAAATTATTCAGTTTAGAAAAAAATGATATTAGAAACCTCAATATCATTTTTGAAGACCTATTCATAGATATCCCACACGTATGGGTTTGCTGGATTTTTTTTTTGAGTTTCACTTCTAAGTCCATAATTCCCCATGGAAACCCCTAAAATTTATAGTTTTTTTTTTATTTTTGTGTGAGAATCTTAATGCGGTTCACAGAATACATCTACCCACCAAGTATAGTTATAAAAGTTTCGGAAAAAAGTGGCTGTGACATGCGGACGGACGGACAGACAGACAGACATGACGAATCTATAAGGGTTCCGTTTTTTGCCATTTGGCTACGAAACCCTAAAAAAAGTTTACAATCGATTCTCAGACTTAACAAATATGCACAATTTTCAGTAGATACGTTTAAGTCTTTTCGGAGATCCATACTTAATATTATAAATGGTAAAGTGCATGAGTGGGTCTGTTTGTCCGTCTTTCACGCCTAAACCACTGAACTGATTTTGATGAAATTAAATATATGGGTAGATTAGACCTTGAGAAAGAACATAGGCTATGTTCGGTCGCGATAACCGACTTCCACAAGGGCGAAGTCGCAGTCAAAAGCTAGTACGAGAATACATTAGCCATATCTGCCCATTGTAGTTATATCAATGTAAAAGAAAGTGAAGATGTTGGCTATTTGTTATTTAATCATCTAACGGCTACACGATTCGGCTTACATTTCTTATAGGGATAGATTATAGGCTGGAGTACATATAGTTTATTTTTAACCAGGGAATACATTCCCATCTTCTTTACGCAACCCATGGCCACCTATTCAATGGGTGGAAAGCTCATGTGTTATTTCAAATTCTAGGAAATGTATCCTTGTACCAAATGACAACCAGCCCCTCTAGACAAGTGGCAATTCGCTAACCGGCGTGTGATGGAATAGAATGACGGATGTTTGGGATTTGACGTATTTGACATGCGTTAACGATTGTCAAATACGTCAAATCCCATACATTCGTCATTCTATTCCACCAAACGCCAGCTAGTGAATTGCCACTTGTCTAGAGGGAAAGATCCTTTTAGCCTTTAGAGCGTGATTGAATGACAAACATCCTTACAAACTTTCACATTTAATCGTTAGAGGGATAGGCAATAGGATTTAGATCTAATGTGATCTGAAAATTGAAATATGTGAAGCAATTTTTTTCACTGCTCATTGCACTCACAAACCGATATTCAAAATAAAATGTGAGCGTAGATGGAGAAACGTCTATCTCAGAAATGGGTCGCCCTTTCGAATTCACGACGTCGGACGCACTGACGAATACGTCTGCCAAAAGCGATGTTAATTTCCATAAGACGGATATCCGGCCTCTATCTATCCTAATATTATAAAGCTAAAGAGTTTGTTTGTTGGGTTGAACGCGCTACTCTCAGAAACTACAATTTCAAATTTTAAAAATAATGATGTGTTGCGTAATCCGTTTATTGAGGAAGGTTCTTGGTCATTTATATAAGATAAGATAATCGTTTATTCAAAGATTCAAAAAACATTTAGCAAAAAGTACGATAAAGAATATATATTTTGTTCTTTATAGGTATATATTAAGGGTGCCTGGTGCCTAAGTTACGCTCAAGGCCTGTGTTTCAGGTCACCAGGTCCCCTCCTCTACAGTGTTTGTTATGTACATATCATTGTAACAATTAATATGCATATTATGCCGTAGGTGTGATATATCATCACGCTACTACTTAAGAGCCGCCTCCTTCGAACCTTCCACAATAATCAGCCGGGTGGGTGTAAGGGGAAAGCTCCTAAAACCGAAGGCCCGTGGTAGTACTTCGGGTACACTATATACCTGAAGTACCATCACGGCCTTCGGCTTCGGGAGGCGTTCCACTTGGTATAGTATCAAATAATATAGTAATCATCATAAATGTCAACAAAATAGGCAGATTCGAAATACATTGGTTTGAAAATTACGGGTATACCTCGAACCAAAATTAATGGCGGCTGTGAAGTTCGTACGAGTGCGGGTTTAGGCCAATGGCGTCAAACGCCGATATCGCACTCGTACGAACTTCCGAGCTGCCATTAAGTTTGGTTCGAGGTATAAGTGTATAATTAAGGGTCAAATATGCCATGGTGAAGCCAGGGCGGGCTGGCTAGTAATATAATAAATGCGAAAATTGGTAAAGATGTTTGAAACACGTTCTTACAGCCGAAATTTGGTTGAAATTTGATACAGGGATAAATTACTGCCAGAAATAACACATAGGCTACTTTTATCCCGGGGATAGGTTCCCATGGATGATGGCAACGGGTATAAAATCCCTCGGGCGACGCGATGGGCAACAGTTAGTCTAAAATATTTAGAAACGGGTACTATCCTCTCTATATATTTAACTCTGTGACGCTATTATCACACAAAATGAAAATCGATTTAAATAGAAAAAATGTCATCAGTCTAGGCGGGGTTTGAACCCGCGATTTTTGCCTTATGCAATGTATTAATGCTTGACCAATAAGCTACCAGAACTCGCCCTCATCAATCTAAATTTCTCCTTTTATATCCATCTTTGAAGCGACGGTGGTGACATTCTTATGAACTATCGGAATCAGTGAATAATTTTTCAATAATTTTTAAACATTGACTTTTGACTACTCCGCCCATACAAGTTGAATAAAATTTTCAAGCATTTATCATGCTAAGTACTTAAAGCTCTTTAAATAGAAAAAAAATGAGTCTAGGCGGGGTTTGAACACGCGATCTTTGCCTTACAGGGGCAATACTTTGACCACTAAGCTACCAGATCTAGCCTTAACCAATCTAAACTCCGCCTTCTATATCCGTCTTTGAGGCGATATGAAAAATTTACAAACCTGAACACAATTACTTGACACAGCGAAGTTTTGTGAATATACATGCAACTAGATGTATTGGGCTGGTCATGCAGTGCATGTGCGCACTCCGACTACATGTATTGGGCTGGTCATGCAGTGCCTGTGCGCACTCCGACTGTTTCCGAGAATAGATTTCGAACTTGCAAATAGCGTCGCTCGGGTTAATATCATAAGCCGAGCGATGTAGTTCACCTAAACAAATAAATATCTCGTTATCTAAATAATACAAATGAAATTAATCTAGCATATTGGCTGTTTCGTGCAAATCGTTTTCAAAATGGAGTTATTGAAACTTGCCGCAAAGATAAAGTTAAAGACAAAGATTTTTATTGAATCTAGAACAACATGGTTGTTTCTTACTGACGTCATCAATAAAAAATCTACTTAACCTAAGTTTACCACCGCTTCAAAGGCGCTGGTGGAGAAGCAACGGCGCAACAAACTCCACTGCGGCATTTTTTCAGACGTCTACTTAATATAATACGATAAATCATCCACTATCAAAAATCCTAATCTAATTTTACTTTCAATTGACTTCAAAAAGGACTGACTTCTCAATTCGGTACGTATGGTTTTTTACAATAATGTTAGTCTTATTTAGACTTATGGTAGTCGTGATAATAGTATTTTAATTCTTCTCCGTTTTACATTGTATTTTAGCTACTTGCAATATTGTAAATTATGATCCGTCAGCCAAATGAAGCGATTAGGCGTTAGGGATTTCGTGTTCCATAGTGTAACTGTGTGTGGATGGACTAGTTTTGATGGTTGGTACATATAAATAAATAAATAAATAAATAAATATTCCACAACATTTCACACAACGCTATCTAGATCCACGGTAAGCATAGCCTAACTAGCTTGTGTTATGGAATCTAGAATGCGGATAAACATACTTAGATACGTTTTTTTTTTTGTTTTTGTAAATACATACATATTATACATAGAAACAGCCAGACCAATGCAAATGCCCATATTCATACAAATATTTGCACTGAGCGGGGATCGAACCCGCTAAGATAAGATATAAGCTTATTAATAATCAAATTGTATGGTGGTTGGACGAGAGTGGAGGTCGCGAGAACGGAAGATGGGGCCGTCGCCAAGCCAGATGAACTGACGATGTGGCTGGGATGGACTGGATGCGGAAAGTCCTTGTTTATAGGAGAAACATATTTCCAGCATTAGACTGCATAGGCTATATAATTGAGGTAGGTACAAAATAATGGTTAAACACAAGTATACCTAGTAGAAAGAAAAAGAAAGGAAATACATTGTATTATAAGCACAGCGCACATTACACGTTATTCATACACACATAAATGAGAAGAAAAAAAGAGCAATCTGAAATACAATGGATAACGTCTAAATGTAGATGATAATGACTCTGGATTAAAATATAGAATAATCCGCCGTCTGAAAAAAGCCGCAGTGGAGTTTGGTGCGCCGTTTCGTCTCCACTAGCGCCTTGGAAGCGGTGGTAAACTTAGGTTAAGTAGAATTTATTGACGTCAATAAGAAACAATCATGTTGATCTAGATTAAATAAAAGAAAAAAAGTTTTTTTTTATGCCACTTAGGTGGTAGACAAGCACACGACCCACCTGATGGGAAGTGGTTACCGTGGCCTATGGACGTTTGCAACACCAGGGGCATCACAATCGTGCTACCGACCCTGTAGATACCTTCTAATACCCTTCTTGAAGAACCCCATATTGTAGTCGCTTGGGAAAACCACGGCAGGAAGTTCATTCCACAACCTGAGCGTGCGTGGGATGAAGTTCCTTTCAAAACGCACGGTGCGCACCATTTCCGGTCGCAGTGTGTGAGGATGAATTCCCTGCCTATGGCGAGTGGTGCGATGATAGAATGCAGCGGTGGGCATCATGTCAAACAATTCATCTGAGCACAAACCATTGTATAGGCGGTAGAACACACACAGCGAGGCAAAGTCCCTTCTGAGGCTAAGAGGTTCCACATCACCTGTGAGTATGGGATTGTCGACGAGCCTCAACGCCCGTCGTTGCAATGAGTCGAAGGGGCCAAGCTGGTATGCAGGCGCTCCGGCAAAAAGGTGACAGCAGTACTCCATGTGGGGCCGAATTTGTGCCTTATAAAGCAGAAGTCGTTGCCCCGCAGTGAAGTACTGCTTCGCCCTGTTGAGCACTCCAAGTTTCTTTGAGGCCAGCTTGACCTTGTCCTCCAAATGGTTGCGGTGCTGAACGTCACTTGAGATGTCGACACCTAGGATCCCAATACTCGAAGAGATGGAAAGTGGTGTGCCCAGGAATTGCGGCGCTACAATAAATGGGGTTTTCTTAGCGGTGAATACACATACTTGTGTCTTAGTGGGGTTAAATTGGACTAGGTTAAGTCGACCCCAATCGGATACTCCCGAGAGAGTAGTCTCGATTTCAGACACAAGTTGTTCGCGTCTCTTCTCCACCTCGAATTGAGGGATATTTGCACGACCCGTGTAACACGTATCCCCGGTACTGTCGTCCGCATAACAATGAATAGATCCATCAGACAGCATGTCATTGATATGCAGCAGAAACAGCGTCGGGGACAACACGGAGCCTTGTGGGATACCAGCGTTTATGTCCATGCGGTCCGAGCAGCTGCCATCAACGACGGCTTGGATACTTCTGTTGGACAAAAAGCTGGCAATCCATTCGCAAAGTCCCTCGGGAAGTCCGTAGCGTGGCAACTTCGAAAGAAGACCTCTGTGCCAGACCCGGTCAAAGGCCTTTGCTATATCGAGGCTGACCGCTAATGCCTCGCCCCGACTCTCGATAGCTTGCGCCCATCGGTTTGTGAGATACACAAGAAGGTCACCAGTGGAGCGACGGTGGCGAAAGCCATACTGTCGGTCGCTCAGTAGGTCGTTTCCCTCAAGGTATCCCAGGAGCTGTGCATTAATCACACGCTCCATTACCTTCGAGAGAAGGGAGGTTATAGCAATAGGCCTGTAATTGGACGGGTCTGTCCTGTCGCCTTTCTTAGGCACAGGATGCACAAATGCAGTCTTCCACGAGGCTGGGACTTGTCTCGCAGAGTAAGAGAACGCGAAAAGCCGTGTAAGTACTGGGCACAATTCGGGGGCACAGTGCCTGAGCACCATCGCCGGTATACCATCCGGCCCACTCGACTTCCCAACATCCAGGGACTTGAGTTCCCGCCGGACCACCCGTTGTGTGATTTTAATTTCAGACATGAAAGTACCACAGTTGGGGATAATAGGTGGCTCGGCATTCCCGTCGTTCATCGTCGAGTTTGACGCAAAGAGATTACCCAAAAGATCGGCTTTCTCCTTAGCGCCATGAGCTAGGCTACCGTCGGGTTTTTGCAGCGGCGGAAGGCAGGAATGGCAGAAGTTTGCCCTCGGCAGCTTTGGCGAGCGACCAAAATGCTCGACTACCGGATGGGTAACGAGTAAGCCGCTCGCCAATTCCAACGATGAACTCAAACTTCGCCCTGGCAGTAGCTTTTTTACTGGACCTCGAGGCGGCATTCAATTTCCGCTTCACTTCAGCAATGTTAGGATCCTTGTTGGCAAGTGCCGTGGTCCAAGCCTTATATGCAGATTGCTTGCGGTCTCTAGTTTCTCTGCAAGGCCTATTAAACCACGGCCGTTTGCTCGCTCCTGTTGCGATCCAACGGTTGGGAATATAGCATTCCATGCCCGATAGGATCGTTTCAGCGACTGCTGTTGCACAGGAGCTTGGATCCTTTGAAGTGAAGCAAAGCCGCCTCCACGGGTACGACGAGAAGAATTCTCGCAGTCCGTCCCAGTCTGCTGACTTGTAGTGCCAGACATGCCGCCACTGAGGTGGCCGCGGTGGTTCTGGCCGCGCGAGAGTCACTTGCGCCCGGATGACGCTGTGGTCCGAAGTACCGAGAGGTGCTTCCACAGTTACGGAGTACTCCTCCGGGCGCGTAGTCAGCAAAAGGTCCAATAAAGACTCTCTGTGGGTCCCAACATCTGGTTTTCTGGTGACAGAATGCACCAGTTGCGAGAACCCATAGGTCAGGGCAAAGTTGTGAGCAGCCCTTCCCGCAAAATCAGTCCTGTGAGACCCCAGCCACTCCACGTGGTGAGCATTGAAGTCCCCCAAGAATACTAAGTCCGCGGCAGGGTACTGCTCAATTACTCTGTCCGCCGACCGCTGCAGGTGCTCAAACAGTTGAGCCGTGCCCAGGTCACCGCTATGAGACCTGTAGATGCACGCATAGATACGGGTGTGGCCACCGTAATCCATACGTACCCATAGTGTGGACAGGTCCCTGTCTTCAAGGCCGTTTAGACGGCGACAACAAACGTCATCCCGGACGTACATGCATACCCCGGCTTTACTCAGGAAGTTATGCTCGAGTCTGTACCCGGGGTACATAAGGTAGGCTGTATCGGCCGGGCATGATATTTGGGTCTCCGTCAGAAAGAATAGGGTCGGCTTTGCTGTCTCAAGATGGTGGTGGACCTCGTTAAGATTGGAATGGAGGCCCCTGATGTTACAGAAGTCCACTTTCAGTGTGGACGAAGGTGCCGCTGTATACACTCTATTCCTTTTTTTTTATGCCATGATAAAGAAGGGGGGGGGGGGGGGAAGGTATAGAGAGTCTCTGTGCCGTCAGCGCAGAAGACAAAGCAAGGCTCCCCACCACCGCAGACGAGCCAGGGTTGTGTGACTCGCTGGCGCGGCGGGCGGAAGGGCCCCCGGTCCCCTCCCAGATACTATAGCCGAGTCCACTCCGGTTTCCTCCTCCGGCACGACTACAGCACCGGGAACTTTACACAGGCTGCTGGTTCAGCCTCCTGGGGCGGAGATTATGTGATCCCCAGGTTCGGGAACCGTACAGCCTGCGGGCGGCCAGCGGATAACCGTTTTACCGGGTCTCCCTGACCGCCGCGCCAACATTTCACATCCCCACTAGTCAGCGGTGGCATCTAAAGCCTTTGGTCTTCCTACTGACAACACAGAACCTCTCCAGTGAGCTCTGGCTACCCTACTCACCGTCGGGAACACAACACAAGGTTATTATAACCGCGGTATTCTGTAGGGCGAAGGTACTTCCCCAGTCGGACCAGACTACATTGAAGTATCAAGAACGGTACATCGCGGTATAGCACAATCTGCAATGGGCCACATTTGTCGTGACATGTTGCAGACGTCCTGACGGAATTAATTACGCGCCCCAACTCTGTTATGGTTACTGTTGACCAAAGCTCACTGTGTCGTAACTGACCGTATTCAGTGATGTTAAAGAATAACTTTACTTTTGGAATTACTGTCATTTTTATAAAACACTCTAGCTGGAGACTGTGGCTTCGCCCGGGCAGAATTTTGAGTTCTCGAAAATTTCCAGGAATCTATTCCGGGATTAAAATGTGTTATTTCATCGCCCCCGGATGGTAGCATAAAGTATTTTCAAATGCTCAAGACATAGTTCATGTAGCTCAGTTAGTCAGAGCATGTTAGGGATTGGTCTTGGGTTCAAATAAGCATTACATTTTCCAATCTAAATTAATTTGAATAGCATAATAATTACTTTAAAATTTCGTTAAAATGTGTTTTTTTAGACTACAACTCGCTTACTTATTCCCTTGGTTTGGGACTGCAGGTCTTAGTGGGGCTCTAAACGTCTGTATAAATATATCCTATCAAATATGTGATACTGGAAACGTCTCTATAAGTCATTTTTGTAAAATATTCGAGTCTTACCAATGTTCTTTTCGGTGGGGACAGTTTCTATTTATGATGCTAATCATTACACATTATCATATCACCCTACTTCCTCTCTACTACTAATATTATTAAAAGTTGGCTAGTCATAACATTATTTGTGTTAACAAATAAATTCTCTTCAATTCCGGCAACTGATTGGGAAATAAATCATTCAATTAAATGTCTAAACAACTTAAATTCTCCTTCTAATTACTCGGTTTGAAGGAAATTCTCGTTTAGCTGTATTAAGTTACGTTCACATTGTTTGTAGCGTTTGAAACAATCAACAAAAACATTTACACAAAACAAGTTATGTTTCTAAAACATTGCTAGTATACCATGCCTTGACCTAATAAAAGCATAACAATTAAAAATAAGAATATTATAAATACGTATTTAAATAACCTATCTATCAATATAGGGCTAGTTTTTGTAGTAAAATTCATCAATGAGAATTTTTGAACATAAAATCAAATTATTAAATTTATATGTGTGCAAAAAGGTCTATATGTTATATGTTATTTTGCGTCTTCTGTTTTATGCATATTAGAATTTAAAAAAAGAATGACTGCTTACTTTGCAGTGCCATAAGGATTTAATATATCACTACATAGTATAAAACAAAGTCGCTTTTTCTGTCCCTATATTCCTTTGTATGCTTAAATCTTTAAAACTACGCAACGGATTTTGATGCGGTTTTTTCAAATAGATAGAGTGATTTAAGAGGAAGGTTTATATGTATAATATATGTTTAATATAGTAGAGGGTGCAGCGGGAACGGGATCTGACGCCACGCGAGCATAAATAAATTGACGGTACGAAGTTCGCCGGGTCAGGTAGTCCTATATATATATATATATATATCCTATATTTAATAGATCATCTTGCAGAGTAAAACTTTATAGAGTTAGATGGGATCTTATCATTCTTATGCAATGTTCTTGGCACAAAATATTTTCGGTGGTGAACCTAATCATTACACATTATTATACCATCCTTCTTGCTCTCCTACTTCCTAGTAATAATATTAAAGTTGGTAAAGTAATTTGGGCGTTTGCTATTCAAACACTCTCAAACAGCTGAACGGGTCCGACTGAAAGGTACAGGGATATATAAAAGACCTATAGGTTAAAGGTTTTGGAAATGGGATTTGATTCCAGCTATATGCATCAATAGAGATATTATGTCTATTTATGCCTAGAATCCATTTTACAAGTTATTCTTAGTTTAGAGCTAAACTGTACTGTGAAATATGTCCTGGACTTATAGAATATTGGTCAGAGTTTTGTAGCTTTGCGTAAGTTTTTAATATTCTAACATAATGTTTTCCGAAACATGTTTGTGGATTCATTTGTTAGTTTTAAACAAAATGTTTGAGACGCGGCTTTTCTAATTAGAATCCGTTTACCAATTTTGGCTTGAATGAAACCATAAATTAGAAGCTTAGGACTGACAAATGGAAATTCAAATTAGAATTTAACATGGATAGGCTTTATCGGGTTCTGTGAACATAATTTTTATTTGAATTATGCCACTAAAATATGTAAAAATTTGAAAAAGAAATTTAGGTGACTATCAATAAGGAAACTATATTTAAAGCTTATTTCGTCTACAGAAGTGATTATTACTGATAGGAAGAAACCCTTAGAGGAGAAAAATTCATCTTATTATGCAACGTTTGTTAACTATTAGATTAATCAGATATGTATATAAAGTTAGCTAGCATTTTGTTCAGCAATTTCTTATTATGTTTACTGATTAAGTACTGTGTTTTTGTGCAATAAAGATTATTATCAATCCTCTGTAGGTAGGTCACGCCTAACCCAAAGTTTCTGAGAAGCGACTAGCTAGCACAGTCAGTCAATCAATAAATTATCCTACAGCATTCCGCTACTGGACATAGGCCTCTCCTGACCTGAAAAAGGTGGCTCGGAGAGACTGGATGTGGAAAGCAGAGCATAGCACAATAAAGTTGTCTATAGGACGCCCAACGGCCAAGTGGAAGGACTACCTCATCAAGAACGCCGGGAAGCGCTGGATGTGGGCTGCTTTAGATCGGTCGTTCTGGAAGTCCATAGGAGAGGCCTATGTTCAGCAGTGGACTATGCTGATATGATGATGATTAGTGGTCTATATGTCTATATCTGATATGTATACTGTGAAGATAGTCCCAGAGAGGTGGAAAACGATCGGCCGGAGCGTTAGGGCGATTGGCAGAGGAATTTGTCATTGCAGCTCATCTTCATCTTCATGGAGATATATTTTCCTAATTGTATCCGATGACAAGGTGACCTCGGAGCCCCCCCTTCCTGCTCTTCCTCCTCTACTTCACACGATCTAGGGCGTTATTCCAGCAGCTATCCCCCTATAAATATGTCCCTGCCCAATTACCATTTTAAATCACTTTCTACTACCTACTTATTATGTTCTTTTACAAAAATAATCATTATGAGTGCGAAATTTCGGAGCAGTTCCCTTCCATTTTTATCTAGACAGCGATATTTTCTAAAATATAGACATCAAAGCGCAACGTAATCCAGATTCCCATCTGATGCCACTATAAGTGCTATTACACACGATATATGGCCACACAATTTTCGCGATACTCATCTATTAAAAACGTTTTCATACAATCATACACCCCCTTCAACCCCCCTTTCAAGTCCTGGCAAGCTGTTTTGAATTTCTCAGTGCATTTTATCACGAGTTAGTATCTCTTTCAAATATCACTACGCGGTTTAGATGACTTTGACAGTCAGTAATGGCAGAAGTCAGTTCGAGATATTAACAAAAATAATTCTGCGTTTTACTGTGAGCGACTTTTGGATTTTCAGTGTGTTATTGCTAAGATTTAATGTTCAAAATCGCTTGGCATAGGTTTTAGAGACTGTGAATTGGGTGGTTGCTTTGGAGACATTGGGTGGGGTGCTATTAACAGCGGGTTTAAATTTAAAGTGGTACGATTCTCGATGGAGTACAAGGACCATCTGTTGCCCGTGGGTATAATACCTTACCAAGGGTTAAGGGGTAGGGTTTTACACATGTACTAGATCATAAAGTATCTCGGAGATAACTATAGCCAGGCGCACTGTTAAGTGAAGTCGAATACTTAGATGAGTGAAATGTGGGTGTTTGTACTAGGCTTGAATATGATTATATGCGTATGTATATGGGCAAGCAGTTAAGTAATTAGTACAACACATAGAAGCCCTTCAATAAGAATAGAATTGATTTAAAAAATTACGCTGCGATTTTCTAGAAAACATTGAAAACGTCAATATCCAGAATTTGACTAGGATCCGAGACAATACCTAATATTTTGGTCATCAAATTGTTGCACCCCACCTTGTAACCACTGATTTACTCAGGTGGGTACTCACCGGCTCACTCAGGGGCTGATGCAGAGGACTCTTTCCCAGGGCGCCTTTTCTACAGAGCTATTGAGTGTGTGCACAGAGAAGCTAGGGCTCCAATAAAAACAACTGGTCAACAGGTTATACACACATATATTTAGAAGTAAAAATTACAGAGTAACACACAGAGAAATATAATAACAGAGTAGGTAGATACAGGAGACAGAAGTATATGTATAGATAAGTAGGTAGACAGACAGGCACAGAATACAGAAGAAGGAGGCAGATAGGACACACACAGTAGGCACGAGTGTTATTGCACTAGCTACACATTGATAGGCACGTGAATTCTAACACAAACACTAAGCGTACCAAGTTTACAGATGGTTGGCACTACAGCTACACATTTACTGGTACACGATGGTAGTGTACTGGCCTTTGGCTTCGCTGGTGGTAGCGCAGACGGTCGCGGTAGACCTCTCGCCGTGTAGCCGCTCTGGGCAGCAAATGTACCACAAGGTACGCAGCAGAGTGAGATGAGGCGGTCTCAACCTCAAGGACTCTCTAGCACGAACTAAGGACCCTGTGTAAAACAGACCACACATAAGCCGTTAATACACACACAGGCCTGCCATCAGTCCTACGAAATAGAGTTACAAAAAAAACTTACCAGAATATATGGGGACGAGATTTTCACCAAACTAAATTGTTACAAGCAATTGACAAATTACAAGATTAATGCCACAGAGATTTGGTAAGACTAACAAAGGTCACTAGTTGCCACGAAGAATCAACAGAAGTGCTGGTGAAAATCTGGGCAGGTATATTTATAGCCCGTTCATCGAATCTTCGTGAACAATCTTCAAAATTCTGCTAATCATGATGTATTTCATCACCATAAACAAACTCATTAGCTGTCAGTCGCCAAAGACAACTTGACAACCCATTACCAACAATTAGTATAATTATGACTTGTTTACTGGTAAATCATAATTCCTGAGAAAATAAATCCCATTCAATTTATTATTGTTAAATTGTAAAAATAAAATAACAAATGAGTGCAATAAAAAATAGAATATATGCTGTAGGACACCAGCGCCATCCACCGGTCGAGCGTGAGAACTAGGACACACCTAATCGAAGATTACAAGTTTCTCCGCCAAACAATTATACCTAGTTCCCATGAGACACTCTAGGTGGCTCTGGAACAAAGAAATCAATTACAAGACCAAAAGAGAAAAATATCACGTTACAACCTTATAAGCCTTAGGTGCAGTCTAAAGAACATTGGCCGCCATTGTAGATGCTGGTGTCGACAGATGTTTTAACGCCCCGCTTAAATGATCCGGCACTATACTGAATTTATTCCTAAAATCGCTGTATTATGTAACTCGCTGTATCACAGACCCCACCTCAAAGTCTTCGGAGGGTAAATGACGCCATCGTGCGGCGGAAATTATCAGCTATACGCCAAATGGCGTCCCGATACCGCTTATCTCCCCACAAACGGGCTCACACGTACCAGGCTACCAGGCGCACTCGATATACTGAGTGACTCAGACTACTCAGCGGAGTTAGTGACGCGATTGATTTGAATGAAGATTGGAGCTGATCTGAAGTTTTATATTCAGTAAAAAAATGGATTTACGATTTGAAAGTTTAATTTATAAATTAACATAAAAATCTTTTTTTTAACTCAAATCGTCTTGCATTTGTTGGGTGAAAACACATTGACTACCATGCATGTTTTTTTAATAGAGCATGTGAATTTGTCTTCACCTCTCCTGATGGTAAACTGAAAGTAAAGTCTCAGGAAAGGGGTCACCATTACAGACACCAACTATGTTACAATGGTGGCACTCAACTAGTTTTTCTCGCCCTGCTTAAAAACCCGAGACTATAAATACTTTCTATAAGGTATTTCATGTAAAATTTCGAGTCGCGAACAGCCTCACCTACAAACCGATACGAGGCTTAGTTTTCTATCGGGGTAGGAACGTCAACCAGCAGTCATTCACATAAAAGCTGTTAGCTATGGCTTTTCTACTCTTCTATTGTTTTGGCTTATATTAGTTCAGACTAAAAGGAATGTCTGTTTCTGTTCTGTTGGATTAATCTAACAATTTTCTTTTACAGTTGATAGATACCATTTCATTTATACAACTATAGCAGTAAATATTATAATTAGTATAATAAAACTGGATAGATTCTAATAGACTTTATGATAGAAATAACTATCCATCAGTACAGAAATAATTACTTTGAAATAAAAGTATAATCTTACCTTTAAATTTTATTAATCCAACTTTTCACATAAAAACCATTCATTCAATATACCATTAACGTAATTGAATTCAGTTATTCGTTCACCGGAGTGAACTAATATGGGAGTGAAGGCAAAGAGATTGCAAGATTCCCAATGAAATTGATATTTACTAACTATAAAGAGAATATTGATAGGACCTCACTGAATGATGTACTTACATGAAGATCTTTGAAAGGATCACATTATTAAGAATATTTAGGGCTTTACCACCATTTTTTTAAAGTTATATTATTTTAATTTTACTTTAGTTTCATAGCGTGAATTGGACTCGAACTGTTGTTTGTCGATATTTCGATATTTGTGTAAAATGTAAGTGTACAAAATTGCAAAACAAATTAAACAAATATCCACTATAGTTACCAGTATTTGTTAACTGTTGTTTGGCCGACTGAGGCTGGCTTGTACCTTAAAAATGTTGATAGGGCCCTCTACACCCAAACGTGTGTAAAAGTTAAAACAAAAACAAAATAATTGTTTAAAAAACAAATTACTTTAATGATTATTACACGTTCGTTATTCACTGAAAACGCGAAATTAAAACTTGCCGTATTATGAAAATTTAAAAGGAATAAAGATGTTTAAAACAATTTATCTCATTTTTGAATAAAGTTGGGCATAATTGCCTTTGAAAAAAGTTCAACTCAAAACTGAAGAGCTTCGTCATTTTAAATAAGGGACAGCGCACATTGGGAGTTCCCGGGTAATGTGAATTTTTCGGCCGAGTTAAGTGACGAGCTACTGTTATGCGACTTTTTCACTTAAGATTCAGACAGTTGCTCCCGTAAAAGTCAATATAAACGAAATCAAGAGAATGAGTAGAAGAGTGAACCCCGAGCATCATAGTGTTGTGCAAGCTTTGGATGCTCTAGTACTCGACATATATATTGACCCCCAAGTGGCGAGAGAAAGGAACTATGTATTCAGGTAATCTGTACCTTGGCGCGGTGGTGTTTGACATTATCTATGAATAATTTTAAGAGAATTCTTCCTAGAGTCTCGGGTCCTTAATGTGGGGCGTGAAAAGGCCGCCAAGATAGGGACCGCCATTCTAGGGACGGCATCTGTAATGGTGGCTCTTGACTGCACATTAGTTTTTCATCAGTCAATTTGGCGACCTAAATATAAAAAAGACTGGTTTAATTAATCTGTTAAACACTGGATTGGTACAAATTCTCTTTTTCTCTCTCTTTGCTATCTGTAAAGTGAGAAGTAGACAAATATGGAACAAAAGTAACTAGGTAGCTCTTCATCTAATCTCACTTTTTGTCTCTTATGCAGAACAACGTGCAGAGCTTGGGGTATCCCTTCAAAAAGTTCAGAAAATTCCATCGAGAACTAAATCATTCTGCAATTCTTTTATTTCTTTTATTTAGAGATTTGGCTTTCTTTACCAACCCAAGCTGTTTCTACTTCCTTCTATAACACGCGTTGACAACTGATACTCATCTACCTGCCTTTGTACCAGTTATTGTTGTTAGGTGTTATTTCCTCAGTTTTTCCCTTTCTTGCCATATCATATCATCTTGTATGCAATCTATCATCTAAATTTTCTTGTGTCTACCTCTGCTACTACAGCCTTCTTTATTCATACTTTGAGCCTTGTTCATATCATTACTTTAATCTCTTCTCATAATATGGCCATACCATGAGAGTTGTTTGCTTCTCAATTATTCCTTCACCGGTGCAATTTCAAATGGATGATGAATAGATGAAAGAATGATCAATGAATAAAATTAATTAAATAAATGAAATAGAATGAAATAAATGAATCTTCCTTTAATAGTTATCATTATAACTTATTCTGTCCATTCTCGTAACATCACACATTAATTTTAAAATTCGAATCTGTCAACATTAGAACAGTTAGTATTTGATAATAATTTCGCAGATAATTTCTCCAAAAATCGTCGGTGCGCATTCTATCTTAAGTAGAGGGGTAAATGAGCTCATCGGCCTAAGGAAATGAGAGGCGATCTCTCAAATGATCGGGCATTAAATAAGTGTCGGTTCAGAACGACTCATTTGGGGATTTTCCATAATATTTTGTCTCGAGATATCCGAGTCTTTGTTTTAAATAGAATTTGTATAACGACTGGCACAATAGTCTTCCATTTATCTCGCTTTTTGTTTAGATGATGAATTGAACGTTGATGTTTTGGTTTGTTTTGGATTTCAGTTTATATTTGTGATGTATTTTGGTTTTGATTTTCGTATATAGTACACTCTATCCGTACACTTCTGGGCCCGGTGTTAATAAGTGTGTGTCGTACGTTTAGTCCAGCATTTTAGGAGGTATGACACGACGGTACATCCATTTGAGCAGTCGGACTGGGGAAGTACCTGCGCCTTACAGAATACCGCGGTCATAATAACCTCGTGTTGTGTTACCGGTGGTGAGTAAGATAGCCAGAGCTCACTGGAGAGTTTTGTGCTGTCAGTTGGAAGACCTAAGGCTTGTCCTGTTTTATCTTCTACACTGACCGCACAGAAGCTCTCCGTTCTAACAGGGTCGACAGCGCGAGTGTGACGCTCCTGGTGTTATACGCGTCCATGGGCCGCGGTAGCCACTTTCCATCGGATGGGCCGTGTGCTTATCTGCCACCTAAGGGGTTTAAAGAAAAAATTGTTTTTTATCGAGCGATAAAAAACCTACCTATGTAAAGTACTTTAAAATTCGTCTTCATTCAATTTCCTTCCCCAATTGATAACTATTGTGTTCAATTCTATCTCTTCCGGTACACTTTCAAATGGCTTACCTACTCGTTTCAATATATATCATCGTCATCCTTGCATCCAAATCCATCACCTCGGAGTCTGGCCTCAAGTAATGATGAACTTGTTTAATGAATAATGAACTTGCTAATGCAATATGAATTCTCATACCGATATACCGACTGCGTTTAATAGTTTCTCTTTGAAACCCAGCTTTGTTCTCTTCGATATTAAGAGTACGGAGTTTATTTTGTATTAGCGCAACTTTGACGGTAGCATCTGACCCCTAGCTCCGAGAGAAAAAAGAGTGGGACTACAATAATAAGTAGGTCATACAAAAATATTTCGTCCCAAGGAAATTTATACAACAATACAGTCAGAACAAGTTATATACAGCCATAATAAAATGGCTGCTGTAATCTATTCAGGGCCTAAATAAACGATTGTTAATGGCCCCAGAGACCTTTGAGGTCCTAAAATAACAACAGTCTCGTGATTTGTGTAGAAATTGCATTTTTCTCGGCCTCGCAGATTTTGCGAAATTTACGAATTATATGAGTTTTTTTGACCACCTTTTCGGATGAAATTTGATCTGAAAAATCAACAGTAGTCCTTCCCTTTCAAGTGAGAATATACTGCCAAATAAGCTCCCTTAGTTAGCCGCAAAATATTACTTGAAACAAAATTATTCATGAAACATTTTAAGCGGAGTTGCTAACTCACAGCAAAGTCTAACAAAAGCTGCAGCTATATTATCAAGTATCGTTACAGATACCCACCTTTCCAATGGCCGACAATTAGTCATAAAGTAAACAGTGGGGCTGAAATTAACAAGCTGTCAGGACTAGAGTTGTTAATGACGGCAACCGGTAACAGTGCTCAGAGATTTCTAGCACAGTGGGGCGGACACTAATGGTTTTGGTCTGTCACTGATATTGCCTTTCATATTTTTCATTAAGGTTGGTAGTTTAGTGGTTATGGAGCCGAGGAGAAATCAGGGGTTCGAATCCTAGAAACTGAAGCGGCGAGAGTCCACTTCGTCTGACCACTGGAGCGAGTTACAAGCAATTGCTTTTGCAATTTGCAAAAAAAAAAAAAACAAGCTTGGAAATGAGCTGTTCGCTCAACTATGCAGCTCAAGCAAACTATTATATTTAGACTAAGTAGACTAAGCAAATGTTTGTAAATAGATCAAAAAATTCCCCGCTGATTTTCTTGCCGGAATTTTCCCAGATAGGGGCTGTGTTTCGAGCCGGTGGTCCATTTGGTAAACTAGAATAGATTTTTAATTTGACATTTTGTAAGTGCCGTTTTAATGGTCTATAGATATAAATTATTTTTGACTATGACGTTGACTTACCTACTTAGAGTGAGGGGGAATCATTTCGAATACTTTTTTATGGCAAACTAAGCTACTTACGGCCAAGAGAAGGACAAGCTCATCAAGGTCGCCGGGAATCGCTGGATGCTGGCTGCTTTAGATCGGTAGTTCTGGAAGTCTATGGAAGAGGCAGTGGACTCTATGTGGCTGATATCATAATGATGATGAAAGTCGTCTTATTGCGATACTGGACTCATCTAAATTACTATATTCTTTTGAACTATCGGTAACAACATATTTTTAGACTCCGTAAGAGCATTTCGGCTTCAAAAGATCGTGGGTACAAGTCCTGTTTTGTACGTTAACTTTTGCCGATATTTAGGAACAGTTTGCATAATATTTGCTGAAAATTATCATAAAATAGTATATATATAAATACTCATCTAATCTAGACTTTAGATTGACTATTCGAATCAGTGGTCACTTATGTTTAGTCGCGGGTTTCAATAATACATAGAAGAAAATTCGTTAGCGATGTGGTGCACTACAAAATTTACTTCAACACAACCCACTCGAGTTGTAGTCAGACAATCTCGTAAGTTATCAAATAACAGGGAGCTAGTGCATACAAGCAATATAGTCGCGTATTTGCATACTATGCTAAACGATGACAACTGCAACCGTTTTGTTCCCATAAATTTCGGAAAAGTTTTGCCAACGTTTGCATTGTTTGGGACAAAATTTTGATTTGTGTATGAATATTCATACGTTTTCAAGGTGATTACGATTCATTTCCTGTTATGGTAGCCGATTCTTTACTGTTACAGTCTACAGATGAACGTTTTGCTAAAGCGTACCGTGCTCATAAATAATATATTCATCATGTACGGATAGCGCATTGCTGTACGTCTGGTTGTTCGTAATAGTTGATTGATGTGACTAGTATAGACTCTCAGATGGAGAAGATGGCTGTATAAGGACACTTAATATCAAACTCATAGTGATTACCCATTCACGACCATAGTCTGCTGTTGGAGCCCGAAGTTCGAAACTTTGTTTTTGATCGGTATATCCTCAATCAATGTGTGTTACCAGTGATGACTTACGAATCTGAAACGTGGTCCCTTACTATAGGTCTCATTAAAAAGCTCAAAGTCGCTAAACGAGCTATGGAGAGTATTTCTCTACGTGATCGCGTCAGAAAAGATGATATCCGTAGGAGAACAAATGTAACCGACCTAGCCCAGCGGATTAGCTCGTTGAAGTGGCAGCGGGCGGGCTACATAGCGAACATAACAGATTGTTGATGGAGCCAGGTGGAAGGATGACCTCATCAAGGTCGCCGGGAAGAGCTGGATGCGGGCTGCTTTAGATCGGTCATTCTGGAAGTCCATAGGAGAGGCCTATGTTCAACAGTGGACTATGTGCGGCTGATAATGATGTCGAGTTTTTCAGGAGTGGTTGACTTCCCAATCTTGAGAGGAAAGCTTGTGCCACAGCCTCATCCGTTGTTAGGTAGGTGTACCGGCGTTCCTTGTGTGTTAGGTCTCAAGGACGTTTATAGGGCTCTCTTCACCCTATTATTAGACAGAGCCTGTATTTTTGTGTCTTTCAAATAAATTACTGAATTAGTAGATAGCTACAAAAAAATGCCTTGTAGCGTTTTGCTCACGGACACGCCTTAAGTATAAATAGCAAGCAGTTGACATGTAATTAATTTTCGCTAAAATACTTCGGTACAGATAAGCGAAAACTTTCCCACAGACCGACAAGGATATATTAATTATCGCGTATCTTTATTTTAGCTTTTTAGAAGGTTTGTAACTTATATAGACTTAATTTGCCGCAAATGCCGCAACTTTCTAGATCTTAATTTCATATTCTGTGTATATGTCACCGCCAAGTAGTTTAATCTGCAGTTCTTTTAACCGCTTAGACTGTGAGGCCATTCAATTAAAGCCCAGAATAATTTCAGCCACAACGTTTATTATAACATTTAATAACCTGGCTGAGTAATGCTTAAGCCATTCGTAAGATAGGGTACCACCCCGAAATAAGACAAAATTACATACATACATTCACGCCTGTGAATCTCTGATAGAGTAGGTGGAGGTATATTAACACCCACATTTCGTACAGAAAATTTGTGATAAGTTTATTTAGAAAGTTGCGCAATTCGACTTGAATAGACAAGGTTAGAAGGCTCCGTTCCGCTCCCGCATTAGCCTTCGTGGTTTTTTTATAATCATGCAGTAATAAGTCTTTTGGTAGCTATTTGATTTTGATTAATTAAACGTCATCGATTCAAGTTATTTACCTAGCCCTTTAATCAAATAGCTTAACATCATTCTGACGGTGTCGAGCCTAGTACAGCCTAGTACAACAACAGCTGATTAAACTAGTTGGCTGCGACATATACAGAAGATGAAATTATAGTAGATTATAATGTTCGCTCGGGTGGCTAATAGTTCGAGTGGCATTATGGTTGTTTAGTCCCACGATAAACACTCTACTTTTCACTTTGAATGCGAGGAAAAAGAAACGACGTTCTATACAAAATTATAATATTTATAATAACAAAGTTTCTTAAAATTACGTATTATCTAATAATAATATAATAACCTAAGAAAAGTTCTATTCAAAATTCAAATTGCAGAGAAATTTCTCCCCCGGTTTTTTTTTGTTAAGTGACGTACGCTTTAAATGCTTGCATATTTAGCCATAGATTCAAACTTGAAAAATAATTTAAAACTAATTAGAAATGCATAATAAAATGAATTAATCCTTAAAACTTACATAATTATTAATTAAATTAATATCATTAATCGTGTTTCACGAAATTAAATGGGGCTTTTAGATTTTTTCAAATGTCATTTTAAAGTTAGTTCTATACACAATCACTAAAAAGGTAATAATCCTCCCATTCACAAACACCGTGATTGGCTGTTTAGGAGTTTTCAAAGTAAATTAAAAAAAAATACTTTAGTCCCTAGAGATTAATAAGGAACTTTAGTCCCGATATGCAGAGACTAAAGTAACATTTTAAGAGCATGACAAGTGAAAAATACCTAATACTCCCGAAAAGAAACTCGTTTTTGATGTCATTCCAGAGTAATCTAAACGGTTCATCCGCTTTCAGAATTTAAATTTAATCCCCTCAAAATAATCTCCTATCCCAGTAATTATGATTAAAAATAACACAGCGCTGCCTAGTGAGCCCTTAATCAGCTATATTAAGCTCTTATTTTGTACATAAATTAATGTACCTTCATACTTGAATTTGTATAATTAAAATACTCGTCTGAAGATGACACGACCCTCCATCTTAGGACCTCTAGACAAGTGGCAATTCGTTGGCCAGCGTATTTTGAGTATAATGTTGAATGTATGAGACTGACATGTATTTTGATGTTATGACAGTGATACATTGACTTTGACTATCACGTATACCCCCCCCCCCCCATACCGGGGGCGAGTCGGGGAGGGCCAGACCGAGAGGAATGGCCCTGGGTCAGCCGGGGTGCGAGGGATATGTCACGAGACAACTTCACCTTCGGCGTAGCACATCGACCCACAGACGGCGTGCGGTTTAGTCGGTTCGAGTCCGACATAACCTCCCCCTTCGGCTCCGAAGGGGGGGGGGGGTATCCGTGGGGATTACCCGCACGTAAAAAAACCCCCGTCCATTATATTACTGTATTTTAGACAGATCAATTAAGAAACCATTAATCGATAAATGAAACTGTAGGTATCAATATTTTATGTACAATTATTATTTATTAATAAATAATTCATTTTAAAATAATAAATAATTCAATTATTACCTTCTTCTTCATCCTAGCGTTAATCCCAGTCGCATCCGAAGTTTTTCAACTTGGAGTTTGGGGTCCGCTTTTTACCAGTCTAACTGCGGATTTAGCTAAACTTCGATATTTTCCATGAAGCAACTGCCACCTGACCTCCACAACCCAAAGGTGATATCGAAGCATTGCAGCTAGACCAGTTGTTGGATTTTTGAGGGCTCCAACTACCCGTAACGACGGCTTAACGTGATCTCCGAGGCACGACCAGACCAATGCAAATACCCATATTCATGCATACAAATATTTGCACTGAGCGGGGATCGAACCCGCGCCTCCTGCTCAGCGGCCGCGTTCACTACCGCTACGCCCCGGAGGCTGTCGAATAATTCATTTATTACCAATAACATTTATATTGGCAGTTACTTTTCCGGTGGCCCCACACGAGGTCTATAGAAATATTTCTTAAATACCTATACCATACTATAGTATAATATACTATGCTATAGTTTATCTATAAATAATAATGAAGCAGTAATTATTTCGAGTCTGCTCAATTCTTAAATTTATTAAAACACGATGTGCTTTAACGCACACGCTAATCTCCAAAACAAATATTAACATTGTGAACTTTAATTTTTTTTCTTCGATATCAAAGACAACAACGCACCTTCGATAAAAATCCTTTCTTAATGCTCGCGTGACAAAATATTAGTCTTAAATCACTTAAATGTTAATAAATGAGTTATTTTTAACAAAAATATTAAATTTACTTCTGGAGCAAAAATGCCCTGCATGAAATGTGTGTGTGTGTTTCTTAAAAATGCGGGACAACACAATTTTAATCTTTTGTTAAAATTGTCTTATTTTTCGCTCTTAGCCTAACACTGACTTGTTGAAAGCGCTTTCGGATGAGCCCATTAACCACGCTACTAGATAGTATTATATCAATACATGTTTAATGAGATGAAACATTTATCTCAAAGTAGAAAGGTTATTTTGAAAGTAAACAACTTAATTGCAAGCTAGAAAACTCGGAGGAGCTGAAAACTGGAATATGATGACAGATCATTGAAATTGATGCATGCGAATTGTTCCTATCTTTAATAAACTACCTGTACAATCAATAATATTCCTCCCATAACCCGTTAAGGCAATCCATTATCTGCCTATTTAGGCATAACCTTTTTATTTAAAGAATATTAGCAACCGAAATTATCGAAATTACTAATATTCCCTTTAACCCCTCGAACTACGCTAAATTGCTTGTGCTAGGAGTGGGTTCACGTCGGTAGTGTAATGGCCAGGAATGGAACCCGGGACCTCTCGATCGTAAGACCGACCCCTTACCCACTAAGCTACCGATTAAGAAATCTAGAGCATTCTAGCATTCCTGCAGCCGTAGTTAGCTACATCTACCTTACAAGATCGACAGAATACCCTCTATAACTTAAACGAAACATAAAAAAATATAAACATTGGAATTGAGAACCTTTTCCTTATGCAGAAGTCGATTAAACCACTAGGAAGGTAATTTATATATTGTTTTAAATTTTATTGTTCTGAGTGTGATATTTACAAGCTATGTAAAATTCAGTCGATCGACTAACTCCATCCCTAAAATTGTGTTCTGGTTGACGTGACGATGTTAATGACATATAACGTATATTGCCTAATTTTTGTTCGGAGTTTTAGACACTGACGCTAGAACAAAGTTACATCGACCACTGTGTGTGAACTGTCTAAAATACAATAATATAGTAGACGAACTATAGGTCGTATCAATTATGTCAAGTTAGGGCAGTTAGGAGACGAAGGTATTTCTGTCCAATTGAGCAGTCCGACTGAGGAAGTGCTTCCTCCCTATAGAATATCGCGGCCATAATAAACTCGTGTTGTGTTCCCGGCGGTCAGTAGGGTAGCCAGAGCTCACTGGAGAGTATGTTTGTTGTCAGTGGAGTCAAGACCAAAGGCTGTTCCTGCTTTGTCTTCTACACTGACGGAACAGAAACTCTCTGTCTGTCGGCAACCCGAGTATGAGTCCCCCGATCTTGCACACGTCCATAGGCCACGATATCCGCTTTCCATCATGTGAGTCGCGTGCTTGCTGCTCCAATCTATTATAATCTATTCTACAAACATATTGTCACTTATCTAGAAGGGCAGATCAATTTTAATTGTATATTATTCATTTACTACTTCCAGAGAGGACGCCGTTGACCGGACGGGCGATCAGCCTTTATGTATGGGTTATTTGATCCATTTCCCCTATATAACTACTGCTATAGAAGTTTGTATGATAACGGCTTAACGTCCTCTCTAAGGCACTAAAATACCCGACCAATGCAAATAGATATATTTTCGCATACAATATTTGAACTGAGCGGGAAAGGCCTAGTACCGCTAAGCCACAGAGATATTCAATGATTTATAATTAAGAGTATCTATCTATTCATCAAGTGCCTAGATGAAAAACAAAACAAATTCCGTTCAATTTATCTTACCTATGTGTTTTGTTTTCAGGCGATTACGCTGTACTGAGACCATGATTCTGACAAAGTGATGTGACACGCCTCAAGTAGTGTATATCGATAAACTTCATTTTAATATAGAATTTAATGTTGGTTTATCATTTTAAATCACTACAATAATTACTAGATAGCTGTAAGTTGCTAATTAACTACTAGATTGCTCTAGTACTGTCGGATAATTTACTAATTAAAATTGTTACCTTTTTTACGCCACTGAGGTGGCAGACAAGCACACGGCCCACTTGATGGAAAGTGTTTACTGTGGCCTATGGACGTGTACTGGGTGACACTGCCGACCCTGTAAACATGGAGAGTTTAAGCGTAGAAGACAAAGCAGGAATATTTTGTGAGTCAAGAGTAGACTATGTTTTGTATGTATGTTGCATAGAAATTGACTTCATTTAATCTGAATGAAATTATTCATTCATGTATTTTCACTACGAATTGTACCTAAATAGTTCCAGTTTTTAGTTGTCAAAAAAACCGTTTTCAAATAATCGTCACGTTTTGTTTGTAGTAAACTTTTATAATTCATTTGAAAAATATTTGTACAAATCGAATACAATTCGTAAAAGAATAAAATATTGTTAAATATTTTCCCAACACTAGTGTCCATTCGACGTCGTGTCACGTTGCTCTTTGGGGCAATATTTTCCGAAGCTCACCCCTCTTTGTACGTGGAACTATTCGATGTGAATCCTCTTTTATTATTGCATCTGAAAGAAAAACAAAGCAACGATATTTTCGATATATTTTTCCAAAGTACAAATATCTGTATAAGAAACTTGAAAACTGTCACATCTCTTTCTCTTTCTTTGAGAACAATAGTGTCGTTAGCTTATCGTCGCAATCAAAATGCTAGTAAACTCACTGCAGTCCTTATAAAGTACTGTCAGCAAACTAAATATAACTAAAATATTTAGACAGCTAAAAGCCGATATTGAATACGGTCGCTTCGCACGCATTTATATTTGTAAATAGACAAAAAAATATGCCCGCTGACGCTGATTTTCTTGCCGGAGTCTTCTCAGGTCGAGGCCGCGGTCTAGATTTTTTTTAACTTAACGTTTTAAATGATTTTTGACTTTAACTTTGACGTTGACATTGGTTTGGTCGTGCCTCGGAGCCGTCCGTCTCGGTTTGGTATGACATTCATTATATACATAAATTGAAATTTTGGTAATTGTGAAACGGTCCACATATAAGGGCTGATCACCCGTCCAGCAAACGGCTTACCCATTGGCAGTAGTAGAAGAGAGTATTTAAACCGGATTATAGATGCAGATGACAAACAGACTATCTTTATGAATCATCAGGCTGCAGTAGCAAAAGGTGAAAATTTTCAAGAAGAAAACTGATGGAAATAATCTTATTTTGTCTTGAACGACCACTCTAACATTTGATTATCTCTACCATGGCTTCCCTTTGCAGAGCAAGCCGACAGGAATCGGTTTTTAGGGACTCCTCGCCGCTAATAGGCTGCTGATTCAATACTAAGAACCCCGCTGTCCTTGGCCATATTAACCTACACTAACCCTAAGCGCTAAAATGACTTAACACTAAATCAAATCGGTAAATGCGATATCAACTCGATCTCAACTCAATTTAAACTGTACTTATCAGGGTTCGAATCAAATGACGGTTATCATTTCTTGGTGAGTTATTGCTTCTAGTTCAGAATATTGAGTTTGTAGCCTATTGGGTTGTTGCTGACGATTTAGTAGTTCAATATTAGATTGATGAAATTAGCTATTGCCTGCCTATCTACTCTTGTGGAATTTATATCCCGATAAATATTTATTAGCGCAAATATAAGTGTTATATTTAGTTTTACGAAATAACATAAGACCATGTTTACAGTATGTAGTCTCGATGTTTTGGTTACTTTCAAGCAGTCATGATCAGAGCCAGTGTAAATACTAAGATGATATAAAAACAATTGCGATGTAATCCGATAAAAATAGATTCCTTTCAATGCGAAGACCATCTCCAGAACAGTATATACGTACTCGTATTTAGATTAAATTCTTGATGGAATTTCAGTGACATCACATTCACAAAAATCTCCAGAATTTTTAATTACATCCCCGAATTAAACGAACTGTTTTTCAGAATTAAGGTCTCCCATTGCAAGAATCTTTATTTTAACATTGGAGTGATTACTATGTAAATTGACGTAACACGCCAAGGTTTAATGGCAGAAAGTTAACCCCAACTTTCGTAAAGGAATGCCTAGATTACTCTAAATAATGCGGAACCTGGAAAACCTTTTATGTTGTGCTAAATACCGCTAAGATTGCTTTATTTTTAGGAAAAAAATACCTCAGCAAAAAGAGATAGTATCTACACTGCGGGTCCTTTAAAAGGCGTAAGTAATATTAGACTAGATAAAGACTAGGTGATTTCAGGGTCATGGATACGGGAGTCGTAGTCATAGCTGTAAAATGAGCCATGGTAGTTTCGGTAACCATAGCTTAGGTTTGAACTAAATCACTTACTAACGTCCTACATCGTAATTTGGATCCAAAATCACTCCCAGTTGTATGCAAAGCTTAAGCCCGGGAATCAATTTTCCTCTCCGCGTTATAATTTAGTTTACTTGGCCTTGGTAATGGTATGGTATGGTAACACGGGCTGGTATCCGCAACTCCACGTCATGGCGCGGTTTTTGCGTGAAGGTGGGCATTTCACTCGATCCACCCCAACTCATTGAAGAACGCCAGCAGGCTCTTCACACTGCTGGTGATCTCCCGGAGCGTACCTGTATTATTGAAGTAAATACTTGGCCTTTACTGTAGTTGTCACCAAGACAACCCCTAAACCCTAGCGGAAAACCTCCACGAGAGTCTTGTCCATCCACCTGTAAATGTACCGGATTCGAAGGCTTATTCCCATCCGCTCCATAATTATGTTCCCAAGGGTTACAAATACCTTTGTACACAGCAGATAAAGAGGATTCGTGCACCAAAGATTCTGGTTGAACCTCGTTCAATCGATCAACCAATCATATAGCCTATCACAGTCTACTGCTGTACAAAGGCCTCTCCAAATATGCGCCATTGCTTCCTTTCGCATCCAATCCATCACAGCCACCTTTTTCGGGTCGTCAGTTCGTCTAGCTGGGGGTTTTTCACTCCAATTCACTCTACTTTATTCACTGCAATAACATCAGTTTTCTCAGTTATTCAAACCGTCATGGTCCTGATCATAACAATACCCTTAAAATCTGTTTCTCCACTCCCTAAATAACCAATTTCAAAAGATTAACGCTGTTATCTTAAAATTAAGGGCAGATTGTATAATGTAGCATGGAAAGCTGGAACTTTAGTTAAACCCCGCCCTATAATAGGCTATATCAGGGAGATAACGTGGTCACGTTCGCTCCTTTAAATGTAAACAGTCTTAAAAATTTAGGTCAATCACTTGCACATACTTTAAAATATCTACGTAGGTCGGTCTGACCTTTAGGGGACGTAATATCATGGTGTTGTTATGAAGTAAGTTTTTCGTAAGAATCTTGTAACTTTGTGATATTACTGAAACATTTTTGAGCTTTAGCGGACGAAGTTCTTTATATTTTTGGATAATCACGCTTGTTTCACCTTCAGGGGATAAATAGAGGTGTAAGAGAGGATACTTTGAAGAGACGGTAGTCTCAAGGGCAAGACCTAAGACTTGCGTTATACAAAGCTTTGGAGCCCAAGCCAATATCTCCTGCAACCTGGTACAACTGCTGATGAACGGACGAGGCTCTAGCGCGAACTTTCCTTTTTTTTAATACCAATTAGGTGGCAGAAAAGAACACGGCCCACTTGATGGAAAGTGGTTACCGTGGCCTATGGACGTATGTAAGACCACGGGCGATACACTCGCCCTGCCTTTCCTTCCACTATTCAGGGAACAGACGACATTTACTCCTTTAAACGCTAACCGAACCAAATAAATGAGAAACCAATCCGAAGAATAGACGATTTCCGTTTTCTACCCAAGATCATTTATTCCGGTTTCAACACTGGGGTTATTGGATATTGTACTGATTGGGTGATCCACGCTATCGCCTCTGATTTACAACGTAATATACCTAACAGCAGAATATACGCTTAAAGTTCCCGGCCCCTCGTTACTAAGGGAATCCCCATAAAACATGATAAAATACAAATGAGACTTTAGTATCCTTTAGCTTCCGAGACAAATAATTTTGTAGCCTTAATATAAAACTACTTTTTACGTAGTTTAGGAATAATACAACAATTTAGGAGGTATAAATATTAGACTACTAGATGATCCGCCCCGATTACGCTCGTGGAATACTTCAAAACCCCGTATCACCCGTTTAAGCCATAATATCCTCGTGTTGTGTTCCTGGCAGTGAGCAGGGTAGCCAGAGCTCACTGGTAAGTTTTTGCGCTGTCAGTGGAAAGACCAAAGATATTCCTACTTTGTCTTCTACGCTGACGGTACAGAAACTCTCTGTATTTACAGCGTCGGCAGCACGAGTGTGACTCACGTGACGTTGCACATGTCCATAAGCCACGGTAACCACTTTCCTTCAGGTGGGTTGAGTGCTTGACGGCCACCTCAGATAATTCATTAATTAAGTAACATATGGGAATCTTATGTGTTTGTTGACATTTATGATTACTGGTCTGCTTCTTCTAATAGTAACGTACCGGATCAATCAACCTATTCAACACAAAAATATTTTTTCTATTCGAACCAGTACTTCCTGAGATTAATGCGTTGAACAAAACAAACAAATTCTTCAGTTTTATAATATTAGTATAGATGTTGAAATCAATTACCGATTTTGTAATGATTTTGTAATGATCATCCTACATGTATATTTTTAATGAAAAGAAGTGAAATTTGATATAAACCGTTTCTTCATAACTGAACAAACGACTCATATATTGTAACAACTTCCATGGAAACCGTGTAAATGAATCTTAAATCTTGAATCTTGAATCTTGAACACGATATCGATACAAACTATCGGTTTCTTACCGTAATACTCGAGTCCTGTCAAAGTTAAGTGCACCTTTTGTGCGCTGAGTTGTACTTCAAAGAAAGGGTATATTTTGGGTCCGATAATTGTATGCTCACAAGGTCCCGTGAGACAGAAATAAATTGATACAATAGGAGTGGCCGAAAAAGTAAATTCTTTCATTTTGATTATATATCTGAAGTTTTCACAAGACATTTTATTATCCCAAAAGAAAAGCCTTTGCAAAAGCATCGTCCTTCAATTAGCAGGCTTGCAGATGACTTGTGACTTAGGGACTAAGGTCTTGGTAGGCTTCCAAAGGGAGACAATTCACAAACCAAACGAAAGTTACGGTTACTTAACGTTACTGGATGGATCACCATACTATCCGTGCAAGATTTTCTTGCAGTGTCTGACATTACTAAATTTTTTAGGTTATTTTAAGCACAATCTCTGAAGCATGTGTCCCTCCTTAACACTCAACCATCTACTTATAAGCTTTAGGTGCGACACCCTCACAATGGAAAGGGAGCAACCAACATCTCCAGCAATACTGTGTTAATCTTACTTTGTAATTCTGTGGACTCGACGCGACGCGCGACGTTTCAATTCGCTCTATTTGAATTCACACTCGTTGCGTCGGCATCCATAATAACAGTCAAACAGTATCATTGTCTTACTATGTCTATATCTATCGTGTTTTTTTTTTATTTTGTCATATTTCCAATACTTATATCGTGTCGTAAGATTGAAATGAGCCACCAATTTGGATAGCTTCAGGCGTGGCTCGGTGGCTCAGTGGTCAAGGCATTCCCCCTGTAAGGGAAAGATCGCGGGTTCGAGTCACGCCTGAGCGATTCACTTTTTCCTATCTTAATCGATTTAAAAAGTTAGCATAGTAAATGATTCAAAATTTCATTCAAAGACAGTAGTAGGCCACCAGGCCTCAAAATTTGCTTTGAATATCTTACACACCGAACAACAATAACCTATCAGAGTGTAACGATACCAATTTGAAAGAATGCCAGACGTCTTCATTTAGCTCCCGTGCGAAATTGAATTTATGTGACAACCTGTCTACGAGCAGAAATTCCATTTCCATTTCGTAGAATACGACGGTTTCGGCGCTAAATAAGGTTAGGTGTGATTGCTAGCGTTTTCTAAATAGCTTAAAGGAACTTTTTTCTTTCGCTTTAGATTGTATAGCACGAACGCGATTGAATTAGGTTGGTGATTCACTTTCGAAGACAGCAATCAGTTGTGAGATTTGAAATTTTTGCTTTCGATTGCCGTTATAACTGAAACAGTTTTTTTATTATATTGTACGGATACATAATAAAACTACATATACGATGAAATTAATTATTATAGTAGTTTATGATACTGTTGCATAGTAAGGGTTCTTATAACACGAGTGTGTTTTAAAAAAACGAGCCGTAGGCGAGTGTTTTTATAGTATCACACGAGTGTTATAAGACCAAGTTATGTACAGTGTCATACACTACTTTATCTACTCTCGTACTATAATACATAAACTAATTTTTTTTTACAAACAAAACCAAACTTTGTTTAATATAAATGTAGAAAAAAAAAAAGTTGACGCCAAGCCAAGGCGCAAACATCGATTGCGCATGCGCGTTTCTTTTCTTTTTCTTCCGAATCGGCCGTTTTTTTTAAAGTAGAGGTTCAGTCCAGATGGACGTTGTATCGTTATGATTAAATAGTAGATTAGTAGCCAAGGGCTGTAAGGCATCAATTGCAGCCCGAGATATTTAGGCGCACGAGCGCAGCGAGGGCGCCTATAGTTCGAGGGTGCAATTGATGCTTACACCCGAGCTAAGTACTCTGCTTTACATCTCGATTGTGAGGTAAGTAAAAAAAAACGGCATTACAAGAATAAAACATTTTATTAGTTAAAATTTATAGTGAAATGAGAACAATTTTCAAATTTTAGGGACAGGTGTTTTTTGGGTACGTTGAATTCAATTCTTGTTGTCTGGCTTCTGTATGTTGCCACAACTTGCCAATGTCAGGGTGTTGTGAAAAGTTGTTCGGTATTATGAGATTATTGTCTTGGATATGTTAATAATAAAAGTTTTCTATACCCGCCTTATATCGTCTCTTTTTTTTAATTTTTTTTTTGAAGAACAAAATAGAGTTTCGCCCTTCGATATTTAAAATTGATGCCTATTAAACTCATACGAAGACAAGGCTGAATAGTGAAGCGACCTCTTTTGTCATTGGGCTGAATGCATGATGTCTATTGCCAATATGACGGTTAGATGTACGCAAACTTTTTGAAAGAGTAAAGTGTTTTTTTTATTACTTACCGCCCTAGGGCTTTCATAGCTACATTATTACCCTAGAGCGCTAATTGGTCACGTACAAGCCCCATTTGGGGGTAATAAGGACCTACTTACCGAACATGAGAGATGTAAAAGTTATTTTATGATATAGGTGTCCATACAAGACCTGTATCGTAATAAAACTTTTTTTTTGGCCTGTGCGTAATGTTTGTCATAAGAGTTTTGATTTCAATTTTATAATCTTTGTATTATAGTATCAGAGTAGATAAAAAAAGTTATTGAATTTTAAAATTGGGAACGTTAAAGTACGTTGCGGGTTACTCGCAGTAAAGGGTTATGTATGTTTGTTTAATAATGTGAACTGTGATGACAGCTTTTAGTTATTTCATACAAATAAGGAATGAGTAACATTAAAGAAAAAGGAAGTACTTTGTTAGGTTTAATTGTTTTCGTTTATACTTTTACATTGTTTGTTATGATATAATTACTACCTGTTTAAGGCTGGAGCATGAAGAAAAAAAAATACATAATCATATTCTGTCCTCCTAGGGCTGGAGTCTCCGAGGATATAGGTATTTTAGCCAAAGCAAAGTTACCACTTTACACCGCAGCGATGCGCTGACTGTCCGCAACTTATTTCTTGCGCCACAGTGCAGATAAGTCAGGGGTTCTGTTTATTTTGTAATTATTTTGTGTTAATGCGGTATCAATAAAAATAATTAAACAATAATCGCGTAATTTAAGTCACATTTATGCAAATTATATTAAGTCAAATAACATACCATATCACATAAATAATAAATACGCTACCTCTATGAAAAAAAAAAAAGTATTTTTCGGTATTGATTTTTATAGTTATTAAGTAAAATAGTTGCGTTCGTTCATAACATTTCAAAATTAGAATGTATCGAACTGCATACCAGATAAGAGTACTTTAGTTTTTTTAATATAGGGCACATCAATTTGACTTTATCTCGCCTGATGGTAAGCTGATGGCAAAGTCTCAGGCAAGATGACATCATTACAAACACGTACTATGTTAACAATGGTGGCACTTATTTTGACGGTCACTTAAAGGACCCGGGACTGTAGGAAGAAGGAATCACGTGAATTGGCAAGGAGTTCCAGGTCTTAATGGTGATACAAAGGAAATAGTCACCGAACCGCTTGGTTCTTGATGAAATATTCTGCACCTTAATCTAAGCCCTGCACTTGTTATCCTGTGTAGGAAAAGATAGGGTGGACGTATTGGAAAAGTTTATCAGAACATTCACCATTTTAGAAACGGTAAAATACCACCAATGAAGTCTATATCGCTACGTATCTGCCAAGGCTATCTTTTATCTTATGTACCACTGAGTAATAATTTATTCGATACGTATGTATCCAATTTTGCAAATCTACCCACCTTTTATTTTCATGCGGAAATTTCCTCGGGTACTCCCCCAGCGGCTAATTCAGACTCGAACTAACGAAAAGCGCCTGCCTTGTCTTCAAATGACGAAATGTATTGTCTACTAGCGACCCGCCCTGGCTTCGCACGGGTGCTTTGGATATTATTATACATATAAACCTTCCTCTTCAATCACTATATCTACCTATTAAAAAAAAACCGCATCAAAATCCGTTGCGTAGTTTTAAAGATTTAAGCATACATAGGGATATAGGGACAAAGAAAGTGACTTTGTTTTATACTATGTAGTGAAGACATGTCCCCCGTACCACAGTATCACCAACGGTTTACAGTTATTTTTACGACCCATTATGTCACTTTGATGTTTACTAAGATCACGGATTCAAACCCCGCTTAGACTGATTCAATTTATTCTATTTCAAGCGATTTGAATGTTTAGCATGAATATTATTCATGCTTAAAAATATAATTCACATTGAATATCTGAGTTGTCAAAAATCAATGTTTTAAAATGATTGAAAAATCATTCATTGGTTCCAATAGTTCGTAAGAATGTCGGTAAATGCTCCAACGTCGCCTCAAAGACGTATATAAATGGAGAAATTTGGATTAGTTAGGGTGAGGTCTGGTAGCTTAGTAGTCAAAGCATTGCCCCTGATTGCGGGTTCAAACCCCGCCTAGACCGATTAAATTTTTTCTTTTTAAATCGATGCGTACCTACTTCATTAAACACGTTATAGACAAACCAAGGACTCCGATGGCAAAATCAGAGCTATGGTTATCCCGGACCAATGTTGTTTTTATGGCTAATATGTACCTACGATGCATGGGTGGACGGATGGACATACTTAGACTACACGAATTTCATGATAAGTACAAAACTATTTAAGGTTTTATTCTTGCAGTCCGCAAGAGATCACCTACCATGTCGTAAAATCTACAAGCCGTGTCCACCCACTCGTATCACTCCAAAACAATAGTTCAATCGTGAATAGTTATTATACAGTGAGACCTTGCTCTATCCCATTCAGAGATGAGGCTAGCATATTGTTTTCATAATTATGCGTATTAATTTCTAACTTTTGGATCAATGTAAACAAGTTTTAGTTGTCAGTTAATTAATTTGAGTAAATTCGTGTTTAACTTGTAATAACTTGTTTAACAGTTTTGTGTTTTAATCACAGTTCAGAAAATCATTGTAATTTGTAAATCTAATTTTCAGTATACTGGAGATCCTTTACGTAATTTTCATTTGCTAGAATTTTGTAGTAGACTATCTTCTTTTATATTTGCCTCTATCAATCAAGTTCCCCAACGCAGTCCACTGTTGTACATAGGCCTCTACCAATGTGCGCCATTTCGTCCGATCCTCCGCCTTCCGCATCCAGTCTGTCCCAGCCAACTTTTACAGGTCGTCAGTCTATCTGGCTAGGGGGTGTCCTACCATCCGTTTGCCTTCTTGCAGTCTCTTCTCTAGGACTCGTTTACTCCAACGGCCATCTGTCCTCCGCCGATTTGCCTCTAAAACTTTGTTATTTACTTAATATAGTTTTTAATCTTTTAAAGTTATTACTGCAGCGCTTTTAAAAGGTTTATTTTCTTAAAATATTATAAAATTTGGTTTTGTAGAATTTCGTCCTACGATTATTGTTTATCATTTATTATATCTATAAAATTTCAAGTTTATTAAAGTCCTACCCGTTTTATTATGAGTATTCATCATCATCATCATATATCAGCTACACACAGTCTACTTATGAACATAGGCCTCTCCTACAGACCTCCAGAACGACCGATCTAAAGCAGCCCGCATCCAGCACTTCCTGGCGACCTTGATGAGGTCGTCCTTCCACCTGGCCGTTGGGCGTCCTACACTACATTTGCCCGTATGAGTAATATGTATAAATTTTTATTTAGTAAAAAGTACCAATAACCGAAATTACTGGTAATCCCCTCAAACCCTCCATTAAGCTCCAGCGAAGGTCAATTATTTGTGTTAGGATTTGCTTCATGTCAGTATGGTAATGGCCAGGATTCAAACCCGGGAAATCTCAATCGTAGAGCCGAATTCTATACCCGATACCGATGCCTGGAAACTGAAATTTTATGAATTTATAAATCAAAAAACTGAATTGAAAAAACGTTATAATCGCTATCTCTTTTACTTTAAAGTAGCGAAGCGACAGTCTTCACTTTTTTCACAAAATTAAATAAGTGATTTAAGGTATGTATACAGAGATAGGAAATACGTGTTCTTATAGTAAAATGTTCCCCTTTCATTTATGGAATTTTATATCAGTTAAATATATAGAAGAAAAGAAAAACACATCGTATGAATCGCTTGCAAATTCAATAGAAAGGCAATACAGTGTTATAAGGAAATGGAATTGCCAAATCGAAAGAATGATGTATTACTTTATATATTCTATTATTATCATGACTTAATCAGCATTGGTAGAAAATAATTCTGTTACAAATCCTCTGCCGTAGTTTCTGCAATATCAATCTTTTATTCGTAGGACGTAATGAAATGTTAGATGAATTAGTATACTTGAGACACTGACCTGTAATAGTAATCGCTAGACTGGTGAACGGACCCATATAATATGTCCAATTGAAAATCGCCATGTTGGCGCTGATAGTTGCGGCCCGCAGTAGTGAGTGTACATGGAACTAATACTAATGATGGACAACAATTATTATCTTGGTATCGATAATTTAATATAAATGATGTGTCTTATGTATCAAATTAACAATATAGCCATTTTAGCCATTTTTTTATGGTAAACGCTTAACTAAAAACAACGATCAACGTCCTTTGCAAACTAATTAGTTCTCAGTACACTCACGGTGGCGCTTCATATCGACACAAAAAGTAAGCTATCATCTTCTATAGAATAGCCAGTCCAACTATTTTTAGAGGTCAGTAACGATAGAAGAAAAAAGATCTTTATAGGGATACAAGTCACTTAACAATCGACACTGATTTCTTTGTATTTATTATATACTGAATATTTATATACCGAAGGACCACACACTTAAGAAAAATAAATACTCAATATTCAATATAATTTTGGCATACATTTGGCAACATAAACATATATCAATTAATTCAAAATAATAACAATATAATAAATACTATGATCTCATAAATGAATTATTCAAAAACGGTTTCTTTTCCTTTTTACATTTCCTTTTCCTTTACATTTCACACAACGCTATCTAGATCCAGCGATCGAGAGGTATACCAGCAAATGTACCTACCTGTTCCTGTACATCCTTAGTTTTGACTTGAAATTCGTTCAATTGTTTATGGAGAATGAAGAGTACTTTAAAAATGAAAGATGGTTTCAAAAGTTAAAAGATTATCAAAAGTCATATCGCCATGTTTACTAGAAATTAGATTGTGATTAATTACAGCGTCCAGATCTGTCAAACAAACGAAATTACAAACTTCTGAGACTAAAATTCAACAATTTACGAAATCAAACTATGTAAAACTTTTTAAATAATTAATGTTACCGACCTTTGTCAAAATTCTTCGTATCTGAATTGTTGTTTGACTAGGTGGGAGTTAGACGATGAATCAAACAAAATAAGCTAGATCTTTTGATTTTTTATTAAGTAAATACAAAATAAAAAGATTTTTTGGAATATCCGTAGTAAAGTTCTACACTTTATCAGTAACTAGCTGTTTCCCGCGGCTCCGCCCGCGTGGATGTCGGTTATCGCTTAGTGTTGATCCGACGCTATTGAGCATTAAATTCACCTCTCTACTGAACTTTGTCCTCGACTGTGTACTCACCTCTGTTCTCGACTTTCTACTCGCCTCTATATACGACCACTCGCTCTCTACTTGCCCATCCATTCGATTCTCTCTACTCAACCCTTTACTGCATTCTATTTGGCTCTCTAGTCACATATCTACTCGCCCCTGTAGTCGACTCCACTCGACTTTCGATCTTTACACGCCTATCCAATCGTCCCTATAACAATCTCTACTCGCCTCTGAACTTGCTTCTATATTTGGTTCGCTACTCGACTATGTCCGTTCCGAAGCTCTAATTCACCTTTGTACCAAATTTCATGAGGACATCTTAAAATAAATTCTTACTATTTATGCCATATCCCCCCCCCCCCCCATTTTGTGCCAATGAAAAATTAGAAACTTTAATCCCATAACCCTATTTCCCTTCCCCCCTCCCCCTTCTATCTCTTTTTTCGCGATAAGGGGTAGCCTATGCCCATTTCCAACCTCTAATTCATCTCTATACCAATTTCATCAAGATATCTTCAAAATTGTCAAACTTACATACCCTTGCCCTATTCCACCCCTTCAACTCCCTTTTTCGCAATAAAAGGTAGCCTATGTCCATTTTCGAATTCTAATCCATCTCTGTATCAAATTTCACCAGGATATCATCAAAAATGACAAACTTTCATACTAACTATCCAGTCCTTATCCCTCCCCCACCCCTTTTACCACATTATTCGCGATAAAAGGTAGCATATGTCCGTTACCAAGCTCTAATTAATCCCTGTACCAAATTTCATCAGAATATCTTCAAAACTGTCAAACTTTCATACCTTTTTACCCCCTCCCTTATGCCTCCATTTTCGCGTCAATAGATAGCCTATGTTCGTTCCCAAGCTTCAATCCATCTCTGTACCAAATATATCATCAGGATGTCTTCAAAACTGGTAAACTTTCATCCCCTATAACCCCCCCCCCCCTTTATCCTCGTCTTTCGCGACAAAAGGTAGCATATGTTCGTTCCCAAGCTTTAATTTCATCAGGTTGAAAGGTTGTCATTTTTTAAGATTTTAAAAAATGACAACCTTTCAACCCAAGGCCCTAGTCCCCCCTTCTACCCCCTTTTCACTATAAAAGGTAGCCTATGTCCGTACCCAAGCTCTGAACTATCTTTGTACCAAATTTCATCAGGAAATCTTCAAAAATGACAAACTTCCATACCAAGGCCCTAGTCCGCCCCCCTTCTACCCCCCTTTTCGCGATAAAAGGTAGCCTATGTTCGTTCCCAAGCTCTAATCTACGTCTGTACCAAATTTCATTAAAATATCTTCAGAAATGACAAACTTTCATAAAAACTTTCATCCCCTATTCCCCCCCTTAAACCCCCTTTCTCGTAATAAAAGGTAGCCTATGTCCGCTCTCAAGCTCTAATATATCTCTATACCAAATTTCATCAAGGTCGGTTCAGTGGTTTAGGCGTGAAAGCGTAACATACAGACAGACAGACAGACAGAGTTACTTTCGCATTTATAATATTAAGTATGGACTAGTATGGATGCCTAGTATCCACTAGGCAACATAGATGTACGCTATGCTGCACGTTTGTAGACAAAGACCCACATCAACGTGAAATAACGTTGTCTTCCCACTTATATCAATTATTGGAAAACCAACAAGCTGGGCAACATAATGCGCGTCAAATGTTGCTTATAATACGAGGCCGCTTTTCTTATCAGCAAATATTGAAAAAAAGGGGTAGAATTTAAGCTGTTGCCAAAATAATAGGATTCTGTCGAGCTAATTTGGAATACCTAAATTTGGCGGCAGATCTTTTTTGAGTACCAAAAGTATATTTCCCAAAAATACGCCTTACATAATAAAGATTTTGTTCAACTAAAAACGTTAAATATAATTTTACCTTTAAATTATTTTTACTCCATAATGTTGCCACCCTAAACAAGTTCATAAAACAGCCTATATCCACACGACACTAAATAAACAGGGATATGCAGTGAAATATACACATACAGGGACGTATCGCCGTGTATTTATTATAATAGCGTTTCCGAATGAGGTTACTGTGACGCTGTTGGTGACATATACTTATATAAGTACTCTTCGTGTATATTCATTTTACTGTCTTCAGGCGTTAACTTTAAATTAGAAGTAGGTATACTCCTTTCTTAGGTTTTCAGATATCGGGGTGTAATCTCACTGAGGAGCAACTTGATAAGCTTGAGCGTCTTCAAAATTTCTGTATTAGATTCATATTAGGGGTTAAAGTATGAAATTGCCGATTTGTACTGACAAATTGAAATTCGTTTTTTTTTAATTTAACGTATTTATTTAATCAAAATAATTACCATTATTATCTATGCATTGCTGCCATCTAGTAGGAAGATCATTTATGCCTTTGCGATAGAACTCTGGTGATCTAGATTTGACAAACTGTGTGAAAGCATTTTGTACTGCCTCCTGAGAAGAAAACTTTTTATCACATAGAAAATTGTCCAAATCACGAAAAAAATGGTAGTCTGTTGGAGCAAGGTCTGGCGAATACGGAGGGTGACGCATAGTTTCTAATTGCAGTTCCTGTAGAGTTAAAACGGTTTCTCGTGCTGTATGAGGTCTCGCGTTATCATGGAGCAATAATGGTGAAGATCGATTCATGAGTCGGGGCTGTTTCACTGCTAGTTTTGCTATCATTGTTCGGAGTTCGGCACAGTAGACATCTGCCGTTATTGCTTGACCAGATCGTAGAAAGCTATAGTGAATAACACCATGCTGAGACCACCAAACAGTTACCATTACCTTTTTATTGGTAAGCTTTGCTTTAGGACACTGTTGTGGCGTTTCACCTGGGGTCAGCCATTGCATTTTTCGCTTACGGTTATCGTAAAGAATCCACTTTTCATCACATGTCACAATTCGATCCAATATTCCTTCATTTCTGTATCGATTCAACAAGGCAACACAAGTTTCAACACGCATTTCTTTCTACAGATCAGTCAAATCATGAGGTACCCATTTTTCACATTTTTTTATTTTATTGATTTGACGCAAATGAGTCAATATTGTTGGCAAGGTAACGTTAAACCATGCAGCTAATTCCTGGGTAGTTTGGCTCGGATCGGCTTCCACCATGTCTTTCAATTCATTGTTATTCACCTGTGTGGACGGCCTTCCTCGTGGTTCGTTCTTCAAATCAAAGTTTCCATCACGAAAGCGTTTAAACCAAAATCGCACGGTGCGTTCATTAGCAGTCCCCTCTCCAAACGCAACATTGATATTGCGAGCTGTTTCTGCCGCGTTAGTTCCGCGTCGGAACTCGTATTCAAAAATCACTCGAATTTTCGAAGTATCCATCTTTCTTGTCTAAGCTGAATAAAAAAAACAACTGAAAGTCGATAATCGAATGTTGCACATTTTTAAATGAAGAACTACATAGGTATCATGTGGAAAAAGTTTCACTCAAAAATCTCAAACCATGAAGGTTCTATGTCAGTTCGAAGTACCTATTACAATGAAACGGCAATTTCATACTTTAACCCCTATTATTTGGTCTTCTAGAATTATAAAGGTACAATATCTGAGTTCCTTGTAACTTTTTCATGTGATCTTCTGTAGGTATGCACTCGCTGTGTGTATATTGAATAATTGTGTTAATGTAACATTTATGTGTATGTTTATGCAAATATTATAGAAATTGAATGTAACTTAAGATTGTGACTACACTAATAACTGCCCATAAATGATTTTTGTTAAGACAATTAAAATATGTCCATCCAAAGGTTGCCTGGAAGAGATCTCGTGTAATAATAAGGCCGCCATTTGTACATTTTTTATAATGTTATCCGTACATGTACTTTGATATATTGGTGTACAATAAAAACTTATCTTATGATTGCCTAAAACATATCCTTCACACCCCGATTGACCCAGGGTTATCTACTGTTTGGATATGCCCCCCTCGGGTGTGTGAACCACAGTGTCCCCATCTTGCCCCCGAAAAGGGAAATGAGTATCTGGGTTTGTGTTTTGGGTTGTCGTCGGGAAAAGAGTGACAGTTCGGTCAAGTTCATATTGCTTGTTCCCAGTTACGTCCGAGACCCGATTACACCTAGGAGTTCGGGTCCTGTTTGTTTCTTCTCCTCCTTTTATTTGACTTCTCTGGAAGCGACTGTTATCTGACCTCTCAACCGGAAATGTCTGTTACGCTTTTACATCTAAACCGGTGAACCGATTTTGATGAAGTTTGGTATAGGGGTAGATTAGAGAAACGACGCTATAAACGACATCCTCGCGGGCAGAGCCGCAGGCAACAGCTAGTGTTATTATATTTCGTTGAATGATGTGCGAGCAAATATATAAAGTCCCAATCTTCTCATAATTGTTGCAAGAACAAAGGTTTGTCCTTAATTATTTTAGCTCAAAAAATGATGAATATAACAACAAGATATAATATTGCAAAAGGACTAAGTAGTACATTTTAGAGAAGAGACGAGTAAAATATCGAGTAGTGAAGAGTATCGATAGATGAAATACTCGCGAACTTCTTATTCGTTTCAGTCTCATAGCAAAAGTGCATTTATAAAGTCACGCAAAATTTTATTTTTTTCATGCATTACCAATAAAACTATAATAACGATTCAGACATAAACTAAAGTTTAGTAATTATATTAAGTGAGATAAAGTGAAGAAAAAAAAATCAATAATCTGGGAAATATTTATTAAACAACCTATTTTTCATTAGTTTATCACGTAATTATAATATATTATTTAATTTGTGTTATTTATAACATTGGCGCTACTATTACTTTACTTATGTAACACTCATTTGAATTTATTCTAATTATAATAGTTCTTATAGTGATAACTAAATACGATTACTACTCGGTATTAACTTTGATAATGTTTTGAGCCTTAAGATACTTAAAATAAAGCGATAAATCCAATTTATTATTATTCTCAAAGTTCAACCTGCTACAAATAAATCGTACATTATCGATATGATAGTTGGCACCTCACTACGGTCATCAGTGTCAAGCCTCGGGCTCAAAGTTGTCTGCGCCATTATTATGGCAAGAATTTCCCCTTGTCTGCTTCAGCTTGCGGTATCACCGTGAAACTTAATGTAAAATTCTGTACTTGTCACCAACTAGAATGCTTCGTTCGTTATCTAGGATCACAGATTATTATTACAATTAAAAGCAAATTTTATAATACGTTATCAATTAATACCGAGATTATTACATCTCGACACACGCATGTAACACTAGACAAATTGCCATTGTTGATCCAAATGAATTATGTTGGTTTTTAATGATAATGATATACTTAGTTGAAATTCATTTCAAAATATATTACCATTACTCTTCATATTATTAATTGCATGTTGCATGTCTGGAAAATGAATTGATATTATCAATCAATCAATCAACCAACTAGCCCACCGCAGTTAGTGAGGCTTCTTCCAATGTACGCCATTTCATCCAACCATCCGCCTTCCGCATCCAGTCTTTCCCGGCCACCTTTTTCAGGTCGAATTTATATTATACCTACCTCTAAATATTTGCACGCATCGGAGAGCATCTACCTATGCACATTATAATCTATCTTCTACCAAAATTATATCTGTGTTATGTAAATAAAAAATTATATAATTTACAAATAGTGCCAATACGAGCAATATTGTCCGAAACGTCAAGGAACCGAATTTCCTTCGTATGTCTTAAAAATTTGTAATTCTACATGGACTACTTAATGTTTATTGAATAAATATTTGACGTAAACTATGTTTCCCAAGATTTATGGTGAAAACCACAAGTGAGGAGATGCTACATCATCTCTGAGAGCACCTGAGTCTGGTTTACACTCATTTACCAATGTCAACCTAAATTCGAAGATTAATCGGCGAAGTTTCAACGAAAACACAAACTTTAGGCATCAATGGAAACATGGACAAAGTTTTAGGATTAGTATCAATACCTGCCGCCTGAGGCCTGAAGAAATTCAAATAAATCTAGTAACCACCTGTAAACCCATTTTGCAAAAAAGTTCAAGTCTTTGAAAAGGTAAGCAAACTGAACGTATTTATTAACACCCAACGTCATCACGTGCGTGACAAACAGCTGTATTTTGATTAACCAAACATTTTATTACGCTACTGTCAACAATATCCATAATTGGTTAATTAAATAAAATTAATTATTTTAATTAATTAAACCACTCCGTATAATTACGAAGAAAGGGTTTTTACTATCAAAATAAAAATGTGTGATGTTGTGCATCCGTAGTCTGTCAAGAGCTTGCTGCGTCCTTCTTACAGATTTATTTTAAGTGCTACTAGAGTTTCGCATTTTTTACGCAGCTTGCATCTCAAGATGGGCCATAAAATACTTCAGCGGCATTAAAAATGTATGAGGAATAAACTTTCCGCAGTGTTTCTGCTGAAGTATCTTGATAAATCAGTTTTTAGTATTATTTAAAAGAGTGTTACTGAGATCCTTTTAAAAATATTAATGTTGAGTACACAGAATTTTTGTGCTAAGGCTGCCCCAATTGGTTGAACGTTAAAGGGCTTGAGGTTGTAAAATTATGAAAAGATATTGTTCAGGAACTTTTGGAAAATTTGGAATAGATGTTTCAATTGGCTTGCTTAACTTTTGTTTTTACCCCAGCACTTTTTAATGCTTACAGACATACAGAGCCTGAGGTTTACTCTCCAATTGACTTTTACGGGAGTAACTACCGTCTGATACCCAAACCCTGAGAAGTAGAAGAATGGTTTCCAAGTTAAACTCAATGCGCCTCCGCTTCTAACTGAATCCTAAGCCCCAAAGAATATGTTATTTAGTATTTAATTAGCAGATGTTTATGCTGCAAGCTATGTAGGTCATCCGTAGAGTATAGTGGCACTCAATAGTAACTGCATAGTACTGAAAAACGATAGACAGCCTCCATGGCGTACCAGTAGTGGACACGGCCGCTACGCAGGAGGCACGGGTTCGATCATCGCTCAGTACAAATATTTGTACGCATGAATTTGGGTATTTACATTGATCTGGTCGTGCCTCGGAGAGCCCGTTAAGCCGTCGGTCTCGGTTACCATACGAATATCTACGTTGCGGGTAGTTGGAGTTCTCAAAAATCCAACAACGGGACTAACTGCAATGCTTCGTTCAACCAAAAAAAAACAAAAAAATTTCAAGTTCAGCCAAATCCACAGTTTGACTGGTAAAGCGGACCCCAGACTCCAAGTTTTAAGCTTCGAATGCGACTGGGATTTACGCTGGATATGGTTATGGAGGATGAAGAAGAAGTACTGATAAAAATAGTACATCATAAAGTTAATGACCTACTTCCCTTTAAGAGAAATACAGCGATGGGAAGGTTAAAGGGTATGGTGTATAAGTACCTATACCTATAGGTAGTACGCTCGTAAAGTAATTTTATAACTCGATTTTGACCGTAGTTCCTTTCGAGTGAAATACTGATCACGTTCCCAAGAACGAAACGAACCTAATTCCGGATAAAAAGTAGTCTATCTGCTATTGAACTATGATTTCTATTCTATCTATTCTATCTATTCTATCGACCAAGTATGCTCAGCCATTTTGCGTGATCGATTTACAAATATTCTAGCATCTTCATAAACTAAGGTAGGATTAATCGATTAATATAGGAAAAAGTGAATGCCCAGGTGGGACTCGAACCCACGATCTTTCCCTTACAGGGGGAATCGTATGAATGTTGGTAGATGCCTCCCACCGTCGCCCTAAGACGGTAGTATAGGAGAATTTGGATAGCTTCAGGTGTGGCCCGGTGGCTCAGTGGTCAGAGCATAAGGGAAAGATCGTGGGTTCGAGTCCCACCTGGGCATTCACTTTTTCCTATCTTAATCGATTTGAAAAGTTAGCATACTAAATGCTACAAAATTTCATTCAATTAAGGTATGATTAGAAAGTAGGATTTAGGTACTTGGACGTAGGGGAACGACAACAACTCAGCCCACCTGATAGGACTTGGCTACTATAGCCTATGGACATGTACAACACCAGAAGCATCACGCTCGCGCTGCCGACCATGTAAGAATCTCATCATTGAAGAATCCAATATTGCATGCATTTGGAAAATCCACAGCAGGAAGTTCATTCCATAACTGAAGCGTGTCCGGCATTTTGAAAAACTATCAACGTTAGTTAAGCCTGTCCTACTTATAGGACATGAAAAACTGTCCTATGTCTAGGAGTTTATTTATTGAGGAAAATATGTTATATTCACCATAACATGTGCATGTTGTTGGTCTAGCGCCAGAAGAAAATCCAGTAAAATATGTAGTTGATTAATGTTAGTTGTTTTTGATAACACAAGTAACAAATGTCTCAGAGCGTGAATGTTATGTTAATTTTCTAGCTATTATTTTATACGAATTGCTGCTCGCGTTTGCCTGTGTGGAGTTTTGATCTCGGAAGGTATTCCCAGGATAAAGTAATCCCAGGTGTTACACCAGATTGTAATCTATCTCTATACCAAATTTCCGGCATATCCGTTCAGTTTTTTAAGTCAGTATTTGTTTATATAGCAGTCAATGCCTTTCAGGATAAATACCTATAATACATATATTAGAATTATTATTTGTACAATAATGATTCCAATTTATTTATAATTCTGAATAGTGTATTGTAGGTATATAATTTAAGAAAGTTCAGTTAGCCTGTTAGAGCATGATTGAATAACAAATATATTCACAAACTTTCCTATTTATAATTAGTAGGGTAAGAAGTATCCCAATGGCCTTAAGGTGCCCACTCACTAACAGTTTACCGGACGACGGCCGGACGATATAAATCTGTCAGTTAATCGCAATAACCCACACACTCACAGTTTCGTTAACGATTTTGGACTGACTACTAATATGATCCGATAGTGTGTGGCCGCCGAACGATTCCGGACAGTTCTAGGCCGGACAGTCTTAGGCCGTCAGGGCGAACGAGCACACATTATCAGGCAGTCGGCCGGCGGCCTGTCGACCAACGTCTCGTGTCAGCATTTTTACGTAATAACCTCAGAATAACACAGTGAATTAATTTTATTCTTTTGTCTGAAGTAACATTATGATGACATGTACCTACATCACTAGTATTTACTAAGGTTTTTTTTAGTTTTATGTACATAATCGTCTATATTTCTTGTGCACATAGTCCGTAAGGTTCAAAATAGCTAACACCTATTTCTCACAATGATTAGCACGTACTTATATAAGAATAACGCAGTGCAAGCTATTTTGAACCTTCTTATGTTTTTTTTCTTATATTCGTGATCAACGGTATTTATTTATGCGAAAAAACATGTAATTAAGAAAATGTCAATAAGGTCGAAAATCGCTTGCACAGTTTCGTAGCCTCTATGTAACTGATATCAGACCACAACCGGCAGGCGATCGTACGACGTAAAACTGACGACTCACAACCGCTAGTGTGTGGTCGCAAAACTGACAACAGGGAATTGCCGGCAGGCCAAAATCGCTTTAGTGTGTGGGCGCTATCGGCTTAGGACTGCAGGCCGCCGGTCAGATCAGAAACTGCAGGCGGACTGTTAGTGAGTGGGCGCCTTTAGATCTGAGTTTTCTTTTTACACAGAACAATTTTTCTAAAAGCTATCTATAGTAATTATCCCTTTAAAATTGGCCCAGCCACTTCAAAGATTAGATGGCAATTGCTCTTGTTAAAGCCGTCGGTAAGTATAAGGCAAACTAAAAGCAGGAGAAGGAGTAAACTGGCCCAGTCTCAAAAGATACAATTTCTGGTAACAATGCTAGGATGATGATATTTACATATTTTATGTACGGGCCGAAATAGGCCATCGTTGCAAAGAACTTGACCAAATTAATTATGCATTGAAACAAGCATAGGTCATAGTCATTTCATAATTTTAATTATTGGATTTAATTATTTTGTTAGGACGAAAACTAATAAAATGTGTTATCTCACAGAAAGAGAAAGGAGTGCTCACTGCTCATAAATTATGTTTGTATATTTCCATGGAGTATTGTACATATATTTTTTTGATATTTCCCTAAAAAGTTGGACACATATTCTGTCCTTATGATGTTAATTTCTCGTCTTTCGCACAATTTGAAAGTAAACTCAATATCGACTTGAGCTCGCTTTTATACGTAACATTTGTTAAAATTATGAAATTTCGTGCACACAACGATACAATACCCAATTAAGAATTATTATTCATATGTTGCGTTAATTTGCTTTCAGCAAATTCTAAAAAGTATTCAGAATATTGAAACTGCTAAAACGATTTGACTGAATATTTGACACAGATGGATCATAGTCTGAAATAAAACATAGGCTAATTTTTATCCTTGGAATAGGTTTCCATAGCTTACAGGAACATGATCTGAATTCCATTCCTATTTGAATTCCATGCCCGCGTTGATGTCGGCTGTTGAAATTTTTCCTGAATTTTCTTCGCTATAAACCTCACGGAGCCCAAGACCTTTCCAACGAATGCAAAACCGTGGAAATCGGCTCCTGCGTTCTGGAGTTATAGCGTCAGGAAGGAAAATCCGACTTATTTTTATATAGTAAATAATACTAACAGTTTGACATAAATAAACAATTAAAACTTAACTCCCGAAAGTATCAGTGATTCTTTTTAATTGACACTATCCGAAAGCACAACATTTCCAATGAAATAGTAAAAAGTTCCATTTGTAGTGTCAACTCGCGCCGGTATGCTGATTGATCGCGAACGAAATGAATGGCCTCTGTGGACATCCCAATCAAAATACTCTTTTTATTGAACGCATATGCCACTCAGCCCTAATAGAATGTAGATTGTATACTATTGGTATTTAGATTGATGTTGGGTAATGTATGAGGTTTTTAATGTTGTATACCCGCATTGTATGAGTTATAGGATAATTTTGTTCAATTGGAATCAGTTGGGTGCAAAAGAGACATAAATGTTCACAGGAAGTAGGTATTAATGCGATCATGATATCGTAGCCCCGGTGCGAGACCGTCACTTCTGCAAAAATGCAAGATTTTAGGAGAAGCATTTAAAACTTTGACATCTCAATAATTAATGATTTTTCATGATTTATACAAGATGAATAGGTTTTATTACAACGTCATCTTTTAACTTAATTTTAAACAAATAATAGGTATTAAATATTGCAATAAATAATTAAAAAAATTAAAAAACACGACTGCCTAATTTACAAAGAACTAAAAAGTAAAAAACAAGAACGAAACAGATAAATAAAAATTTCATTGCAGTCGGGATACAAACAGAGATTAACAATTATCTGTTTCGTTCTTGTTTTTTACTTTTTAGTTCTTTGTAAATTGGGCAGTCGTGTTTTTTAATTTTTTTAATTATTTATTTTTATTTTCTACATTTTAGTGACTCTGTAAGAGATGTGTGGGTGGAGTAGATAAAGACGATGACGTCATTGACTCTTGCGAACCTATGCTCAACAGGTTTGCAAGAATGCTCTCGCTCGCTGCTCGTGTGTGAGTTTATTCACGCTTACGGTAACTAGCGCTGGGTAGCACTGGCATGCTCTATCAAATGAATATTTGGTAGATTTCTGAGGCGATTTAACTTTTCTATATAGTGTTCGGCTTCCGGCTCGTGGGTAGTCTTTCGGGGATCTAAAACGCTGATTACCAAGCCATCTAACTGTCTTACGCGACTTTTTTTCGCAAGAGTAGCAAATACAGGGACCTGATGTATAAGGTTTTCAAAATTTGTGTCGTCAAAAATAAGCTGCCTTTGGCAACGATAATCTCGTTGCGATGCTTCAAGCCTTTCTTTTCTTGAAGAAGGAGTCTCATTTTGACGTGATAGTGCAGAGTATTCTCGCATTTGCGTCAACCCCTTCTCCCGCGCAGAAGGTGATTCGAGCTCACGCATACTTGATGCGTGATCTCTTATTTGAATCAATCTTTTGTCACGCGTAGACGGTGATTCAAGTGCGCGCATTGAGGATGCGTACTCTCGCATCTGCGATAACCTCATCACATGGCTAGTCGGAGATTCTTCATTTCGGGATCTAGCAACTAGCAAACGATGCCTAGTACGCATTGTTTTCTTTTGTCCCAAACTACTGTTCTGCATTTTCAAGGATTCACTTTGAGAAGCGTGCTGCTCCGTTTCTCGTCTGCAGAGAGCTGAGAGCAATGATTTCTCATTATCTCTCTCATGTTTTTAAGCCTCTGTTGACGAGTATGCGGAGATTCTTGTTTCCGCTTATTCACCGTCTGGCGAGCTTCCTCGAAAGAGCCATTTTAGTAATTTTAATATATATATATTTTATACCACTTAGTGGCAGACAAGCACACGGCCCACCTGTTGGAAAGTGGTTACCGTGGCCTAAGGACGTGTGCAACACCAGGGGCGACGCACTCGCGCTGCCGACCCTGAAGAAACCTTCTAATGCCCTTCTTGAAGAAAACCACAGCAGGGAGTCGTTCCACAGCTTGAGCGTGCGTGGGATGAAGTTCCTTTTGTACCGCACGGTTCGCACCATTTCTGGTCGCAATGTGTGAGGATGAACTCCCTGTCTGTGGCGAGCGGTGCGATGATAGAAAGTAGCTGTCGGCATCATGTCAAACAATTCATCTGAGCACAAACCACTGTATAGGCAGTAGAAAACACACAGTGAGGCAAAGTCCCTCCTGAGGCTGAGAGTTTCTACAGCGCCTGCGAGTATGGGATTGTCGACGAGCCTCTACCTGTCTTTGTATCGATTTGAAGGGGTCAAGCTGGTATGCAGGTGCCCCGGCAAAAAGGTGACAGCAGTACTCCATATGGGGCCGAACTTGTGCCTTATAAAGAAGGAGTCGTTGCCCCGCTGTGAAGTACTTCTTCGCTTTGTTAAGCATTCCAAGTTTCGTAGATGTCAGCCTGGCCTTGTCCTCCAAATGGCTGCGGTACTGGACGTCGCTTGACCTTGCAAGCCGCTCGCCAATTCTACCGATGAACTCGAACTTAGCCCTGGCCGTGGTCTTTTTACAGGACCTCGAGGCGGCATTCAATTTCCGCTTCACTTCAGCGGTGTTCGGATCCTGATTGGCAACTCCCAACTTCCATACTAATATTATAAATGCGAAAGTAACTCTGTCTGTCTGTCTTTCTGTATGTTACATTTTCACGCCTAAACCACTGAACCGATTATGATGAAATTTGGTATAGTAGTAGATTAGACCTTGAGAAAGGACATAGGCTATGTTTGGTCGCGATAACCGACATCCACGTGGGTGGAGCCGCGGGCAACAGCTAGTATGATATAAATGTTGTTGCGTACAATTTCTCTTGCTCTCTGTGTTTAAATAATGTTTTGCCATATACACTAGATTAAGAATAATAGGTTCAGCGTTCTAGAGTCAGCTAACTTAGTGTAGGTAGTTGTTATTAATACAATTTTCAACTTATTTTTTTTAATATCATTTCTCATTTCAATTTACAAAGAAACACATAAGTTGTATATATATTTGAAATTGTCTTTTAAAATCCTTCATTTTGATACCCCACTCGATAGGCTTAGGAATTTTTTTTTAAACATCTGTTTTGGCTCCTTAATTTAACATTTTTTTTGTTTTTCATATTTTTATATAGCCAGTGTCACTCGGGTTAACTCAAGGATTCTAATGATACCCCACACATGTCAATCGGTACAGGTATTTAGGAGATATGGTGGCAAAGAAAGTCACATACAAACATACGTGAACCCTAAACACAATACACTCCTTTTTTGGGCAGTCGTGTAAAAAAGATACTAAACGATAATTTTAAAACTTACAATCCCCTCAGATGTAACGTTATGGCTCTAACAAGAAATAATAACTGTAATTATGTCACATTGAGTTAAAAAGAAAACAAGAACAAATTGTATTCTAGTATATTTTAAATCACAAATATGCACTGTTATTAGCGTAAAATAAATCTAATTCTATAAAATAAACATAAGAAACTTTTGTACTTCTTAAGATTTCTATGATAGTGTAATACAAATAGAATACAAAATCAAGTAGTACCTAAATAGTAAAGAAATAACAATCTCTATGAGAATGTTACGTAAGTACCTAAGTATACAAAACATGTAGATATCTAGTAAATTACTGCTTTCTTGCATTAGAAGGTGATCGATATCAGAGATGGAACTGAAGATTCGCCTGGTTCATCTATTTCAATGGGTGATGTAGAATGTGGCAATAACACCAGTTTTTCCCCCGGTGACAGCATTTGATTTGATCCATGAAATAACTGAAAATAGGAATAAATAGCGCCAAATAATTCATAACAATTAACTAGACTTAAACTAGTACTACTGAGTAGTACGTAGTACTAGTACTAGCTGATAGCACACCCAGACCAAAGTAAATATAGAGAAGTTCATAGTTTCCTATATTGACCCGACCGAGAATCGAATCTGGGTTCTTCCGCGCTTGGGCACAACACCATAGTCTCTGCACCATCAAAGTTATCAAATTAAGTATCGGAATAAACAAAAGTAGAAACTACAATCACCCCAATTAGTTGGCCCCAAAGTAATCCGAGAGATTTTGACGTGATAATGTCTTATACAGTCTCAAAAAAATAAGTCTTTTTCTTGACTTTACTGACAACCCATTTTTTTTATTAAAAAAATATTGGATTACCATTACAACAAAATTAAACCAAGGATTGTCATTTCATCATGTCGAAGTCTTTTGTCAGCAAGAGTCATTGTAGTAACAAAACCAAACTTAAACGGATATTCAGATATTGGGGAAATAATGTCACAACTGTGTATTATTGCTGTGTATTTAGGTCATTATTGCTGAAGAATAAAAAAAAAATATTATGTCACAATTATCTTAGTAACAGTGTAGCTCCAAAACTCACTTCACTGGCGGAGTTACCGCGCATAACTTACCAATAAGACGATGTGTGACGATGTATGACGATGACACTCACGCCATTTTAAGGAAACTATGTGTATTACGAAAGTAACGTTATCGCACCAAGTAAAGGGTTGCTTCAGGACACTTATTACGCATTTATCTCATTTTTGTAATTTTTGCAAAAGTGACGGTCTCACACCGGGTGGTGCGATATACATTTAACACTATCTAAGAACATGCACATGAAATGGCAACATTGATTTGCCCAAATAATGTATACCTACTGCAGCGCCCCCTTCAAAAGTTGTCACCGTAAAACCTATCTGTAAACATGCACCAATCAAACCCTAATCTACTAACTGAAAACTGCATCAAAATCGGACTAGTAGTTTTGGCGAAAAACAAAACGAAAAAACATACTCTCACCCCAAAACGTGTTCGTTTCCGTCGTGGGTAAAACGATAAAACTAATGCACTATTCTATCTCAACCTATAGTATTCAAAACGATAAATTATTCATATATATATTAATTCAAAATTATGCATATTGTTTATTAAACTATGTAACATCTGTGAGAATAATTCTCCCGAGAACGTTAAGTGTATCTAACCTTGCGAACTTGGCTCACAAGGAAAACGGTGCTCTTACTTTGGTCGCTATTATAACAGTCAAGTGTTTGGTATAGCGAACATTATTAAATAACTTCTGTTATTAATAATAAATATACAGTTGTAATAAAGGACAGTTCGGATAGGAGTATGCACGGTCAGCATCAGATTGATCTTCACTAGCAATGACTCAAAATGATCTTTATATCAATAATTTTCCAGTTAAGTCAAACTGTTTATTGATTATAGTTGTATGAAATTCTGAACAAAAGGTGTATTTCAAATAACAGAACACTCAGTTTACAGAAATGAGAGAATGTCATGGTAGGTATTTAGATAATTTTAAGTACTTTACTAGTCAAAGCAAACTGTACATATTGCATGAATTATTTCTTCTTTAATAACCTCGTGTTGTTTTCCCGGCGATGAGTAGGGTTACCAGAGCTCACTGGAGAGTTTTGTGCTGTCAGTGGGAAGATCAAAGGCTATTCGTGCTTTGTCTTCTACGCTGACGGCAGTTTACGGCAGCACGATTGTGACTCCCCTGGTGTTGTACACGTCCATAGGCTACGGTGACCACTTTCCATCAGGTTGACCGTGTACTTGACTGTCACCTCAGTGGTATAAAAAAAGACAATATAGAAAACTTTATCCTTATGTTAGTCCCGGCTCTATCGAGGCCTTCATCTTGGAGTCCTGGGTCCGTTTGAATATGATGTGGATTAGTTTTTTTTGTTATGTTGGCAGCAACTGCTATCTGACCTGTCAACCTGAGTTTCATTTGTTGGCCAGCCACTGACAGAGTTGTTTAGATCGCCCATATAGGCATTCATCTTGGCATAACGACTATTGATACCTGGAACAGACGAAGTCTATATAGACGAAGTCTCAATAGATACATTAATAATTTCAGATCTTCTTGGTGTATGGGGTCCGCTTTACCAGTCCAACTACGGGTTTAGCTGAATTTCGATATCTTCCATGAAGCGACTGCCATCTGACCTATACAACCCAAAGGCTATATCGAAGCATTACAGTTAGACTAGTTGTTGGATTTATGAGGGCTCCAACTACCCGTAACGACTGACATAGATGTTCGCATGGCAACTGGGCCCAGCGGCTTAACGCGCTCTCCGAGGCACGACCAGACCAAGGCAAATACCCAAATTCATGCATACAAATATTTAAATTGAGTGGGGATCGAACCCGCGGCTCCTATGTAGCGGCCTTGTTCACTAACGCTACGCCACGGAGGCTGTTAATAATTTCAAATAAAGGTATTAAATTATTACGAGTGTAGTACAACAATTTAGTCATTATTAAACAAAAGGTCTTGAGGAAGAAGGTAATCAATTTTCATTCCCTACTTTACCATTCTTGAGATTTCTTTTCCAGATTATAATCGGATCTATTTCAAGAATCAGCCTTTTCAATTAAACTTTTCTAATCGAATTGACTACCTTATCTTTGACTTTAGTTCACGATCAGTGGAAATATTACGTTATAATAAAGAATATCGTCAATATTGCAAACATTCCGCCGTCTTTTTTTATACCATGGCAGACAAGCACATGGCCCGTCACACGGAAAGTAGTTACCGTTTCCCATGGACGTGTACACTTGTGCTGCCGACCCCGTAAGAACAGAGAGTTTCTGTGCCGTCAGTGTAGAAGACAATTTGGTCTTCTCAAAAACTCTCCAGTGAGCTCTGGCTACCATACTCACCACCGAGAATACAGCTGAGGTTATTCAAAATTAATTTCACTTATTACTTCACCAGAAACAGCAGAATGTAAAACAAAACATGTTAACTAACTTTGGTTTACTTGTGAATACGAAACTTGTACAAATGTAATTTGCCGCAAAATTCTCCAATAACATATATTGGTATTGGCGAAACAACGGTCCCAACAACTAAGAAATTGTACGAAATTTCGTATGCACGAACAATTGCAAAGTATTTTCGAGTTTACCTTAATAATTCACCCTTTTGACGGTGTTGTAATAAGGTAAGCAAATTGAGTTTTCCGACTTTGGAACTCGGATGGTGTAAATTTAGAAATGTGGGGCGGTATTTAAATCGTGACGATGGTATTAATAAGTAATTAGGTGTAACCATAAGTTTAATTACGTTTTGTTTCTATTACGTGATAATTGCCGTGTTGGTTCGCGGTGGAGTAAGTACCACCTCATGTATTCTCGACGAAGGGTTGTTGTCTATCCGACGGTAAATTTATAGGCTATGACAAAGGACCCGATGAGGGTAATAGGCTCGCCAGTTGGCGAAATGTGGAATCAATATACGTCTGCCAACTCCTTCAAGGATCTACAGTCGAGAATATATTTATGTAGTATCTACTTCTATATTGATCATCTTCTAACGAACACATCAGCCTCTAGATTACCGTGCTTTTCAAGTTAATGCGTATTACAAGAATTTAAAAATGACTTTTCATTTCTTAATGAATAGAAATATTATTTACAAACTATTATGCAGGTGGGCTGTGTGCTGCAGGGCTAACATGCGCGCCACGAGATAGCTATCTCGAGGCATTTTGCCGTTTTATGTCGATATCGACTGTTGGTAACATGGCAAATTTCATGGCGATCTGTCAGATGTCGACATAACTCGACTTCGAGAAATCATCTCTACTTGGTGTCTGCAAATTGTAACATACGTGCCCTTATTTACTCGAATTTTGACATTTAAAATGTTTTGTCTCCCGTCGTTCATTTGGTCGACGAGAAGTTATCTCGTGTATTCTTTTCTTGAGCTCGGTTCATTTTGGACTAAACAGCGACTGCAAGCCATTTTCGACCTTAATGACATTTCCTTTGTTACGTGTCTTTTCGCATTAATTGATGACGCTGATCACGAATATAAGAAAAATAATAGCATGTCATATCAATAAGGTCGAAAATTGTTTGCACTATTTTTTTCTCTTTTTTTCATACCTAACATCCCTAACTAGTCTGTGCTTTCGAGCAAATGGCCGTATCGGGCCGATTTTATCAGATAAATGTGAAAACAGCAACTAACATGTTTAAAAATGTGTATGCCATAGACAATAATTGAAAAAGTTTGACGCGACAAAATATGTCGACGTTACTTCGCTCGAGAAGACTCGAGATGATATCTCATCTCGATTCGAGATATTTGACGACGCGCGCATGTTAGCCCTGCTGGTCTGTCACGTTAGTGGTATAAAAGATGAAACCCTCAACCCTCAACCCCCGGGTCCGACGGAGTGGAATAGCACTGATTTTGTTCGGGCCTTCTCTTTTTATTCTTCTTAAGTGGCAGACATGCACACAGCCCTCCTGAAAGACAGGGGTTACCATGGCCAATGAACGTGTGCAACCCCAGGGGCATCACACTTGCACTGCTAACCCTAAAAGAACCTTCTAATATCCTTCTTGAATAACCCTATATTGCAGTCGCTTGGAAAACCCACAGCATGGTGATCATTCAGTAAAATTTAATTTTTCGTCACACATTATCTTTTCTGACAACATATCACTTGTCACAAGTGTCAGAGTGCGCCGCTAATATCGCGCTTTATGACGACAAGCGGACCGGCGCGTGTCCCCTGCAGCGGACACTGGACACTGATTAATACGCGTTCGCTGCTGACATAACAGATTATCTATTAATGGCTCGCGACTCTTGACCCATTTGCATTATGAACACTTAATGTTTTGATTAAATTTCAATGTTTTGTTATTATAGTGCTAATAATATATACGAAAACTACATATACGCATGAATATTCGCGCCTTTTGATAGTGTAGTAGAGAGTTAATTACACACATTTCGCCATCTATGACGTTTTTTATGCCATTCAGGTGGCAGACAAGGACAAGGCCCTGCTGAAGAAAAGTTGTTACTGTGGCCTATAATTTTCGGTCCTGTATAATAGGGGGTAAGCCTGTTGCCTTCAAGAGGGCACTTAGTTATAGGCTGTATTGCTGGCAGTTAGAGAACTGCACCCGTGAAATTCGTTAAATTTAAAAAAAAAAAATTAGAATTAGGGAAATATGGTCCTACCATATCCACGCGGATAAAGCCGAGACTAGTTATTTATACAGTGCATTACCATACTTCTTACCGGTCTGCCAAAAAAAAATAAAAAAAAATTATATAAATTATACTAGTGGAAGAATTAGGGGAGTAAGGGGGGAGAATGGCTATAACATCCTTGCCGCCCCCAACTGTCAACCTCTCCTGCAAGCGGCGCTCCCTGCTAGATAACGGACGAGGCTCTGGCGACCGAGCAAAGGCGGTATAACCTTACGCCCAGCGGGGCAACCGGCTGGAAGAGGGAGCAGCGACCTTGGGGACCAAATACCCCCTAAAATATCTGGTGCAGAAGGCAACGGGAAACCACTGCACTATTTTCCCAAGAAAACCACAATGAAAAGTTCACCTACGAAGAATGCGTTGTTATGCGATCCGACTGACCCTCGGCGCCATCGCGATTCCGGGTCGCATGGTGTAAAGTATGTTACCGGCCACTCCACTGCGGACCACCAGACGGGGAGTGGAAGCAATGTCACTGGTCAAGGTACAGGATCACAAAAAACCCCATTACGAAAACAGCTGCGCATGGGGACTTGGAATGTAAGAGGGTTGCTAGAAGTTGGAAAAGTGGATATAGTTGAACGGGAGATGGCGAAAAACAAAATAGATATACTGGGGATTGGTGAGACGCATCGTAAAGGAAATGGTCATTCTGTTACAGACAATGGCAACGTCCTGTACTTCTCAGGCGGAGATAACAGTGAAAATGGAGTTGCTTTCATAATACCTAAAACACTAAGGAACAACGTCAAAGGATATCAGACTCCTAATGACAGAATGATCGCAATAAAACTGGATGCTAGCCCTGTACCCATCAACATCATACAGGTATATGCGCCCACCTCTCTATCTAGTGAGGAAGTCTCGGATGAGTTTTATGCCAATTTGGATACGCTGCTACACACTATACCATCCAAGGAAATTACGGTTGTGCAGGGAGATTGGAACGCCAAGGTGGGTGATACCAAGGGAAGCTCGCTGAGGGGCATGCTGGTTGGTAAATGGGGCCTCGGTAAACAGAATGTCAGGGGTGAAAAATTTCTTCAATACTGTATTGGAAATCAGCTCTCTGTAGTGAACACCTGGTTTGAACAGCATCCGAGAAGACTGTACACATGGACATCGCCATCAGGTCATAGAAACCAGATTGACTACATCACGATCAAGTCCAGATGGCGGTCATCAGTCATTAACGCCAAGACGCTTCCTGGTGCCGACTGTGGCAGTGACCATGAGCTACTCATTGCTGACTTCAGATTGCGTTTGAAGAAAATCCGTCCAAAAATTCCGAAGACTGTCACACTAAATGGTCCGGCTTTAATCCACTTCCACAGCACAATTGACTCAAAGGTCAAGTCCATGAAATGTGAACCATTTGACTCTAGCGAAGCAGACTGGAGTAACCTGAAAAGGGAGATTCTGCTCACGGCAAAAGAGAGTACGGCACTTCACAAAACTGTCAATAAAAAAGAAGAATGGATAAGCCGACAGTCGTGGGATCTCATCGAAGAGAGACGAGAGTTAAAAAGCGCTGGTATAAGTTCTCCCGGCGATCGCGAACGCTACAACCTATTACACAGGGAGGTGCAAAAATCTACACGGAGGGACCGAGACATGTTCATCAACGGATTGTGCGATGAGATTGAAGGACATGCTGGCAAATGCCAGGCGAAGGATCTCTTTATGAAAATCAAACAGCTAACCGGGACCTTCAAACCGAAAATTTGGATAGTGGATGACAGTAAAGGGAACACTTTAACAGAACTAGAACATGTTCTAGAAAGATGGAGAAGTTACTGTTATGAACTGTATCGGGATGAAAAGGGACAACTAACGGAACGAAGATGGGAGGAACACCCGGAAGAGCCCACCATTTTACTTTCTGAAGTGCAAGATGCCATTCAGAAGCTTAAACACAAAGTGGTTGGCCCTGATGGAGTGTCGGCTGTAATGCTTCAACACCTAGGCGCAGACGGTACTAAGTTCATACACCAGATATGCAACAAGATCTGGATAACTGGCCAGTGGCCAGAAGACTGGACCGAATCTGCCGTCGTACCACTTCACAAAAAGGGATCCACTAGAAAATGTGAAAACTATCGCACGCTGTCACTGATGTCTCACGCTAGTAAAATCATGCTCCGTATCATGAACGCCAGGCTATCAGCATTTACAGACCACCAGATACCTAATGAACAATCAGGCTTCGTCGCTGGGAAAGGAACTAGGGAACAAATATTGAACGTACGCGTACTCATTGAGAAATGCAGAGAGTTCAACAAACCGTTGGTCTTGTGCTTCATTGACTACGCCAAAGCATTTGACTGCGTACAGTGGAGTACCATGTTTAATGTACTTGTGGAAATGGCAGTCCCCTTACACCTCATTTTCCTGATACAGAACCTATACCTAGACGGCACTAGCTTTGTAAAATTGGAAGACCATCAGTCGAAGTCCTTTCACACTGAACGAGGCGTGCGCCAAGGCTGCATTCTCTCACCCAAATTGTTCAACCTGTACGGCGAATACATAATGAGAAAAGCGCTTGAGGACTGGGACGGAGGCGTATCAGTGGGTGGCCTACGCATCACTAACCTCAGATATGCTGATGACACGACTATAGTTGCATCGAGTGAAGTAGAGATGGCAACTCTGCTGAAGAAAATAGAAGCTGAAAGCGCCAAACTCGGTCTTAAGATCAACCATTCGAAAACCAAGATCATGGTGGTAGACCGAGCGCAACTTCTACCACAAACCGATGCACTCAACGGCTACGAAAAAGTCAGTCAATTTGTGTACCTGGGGTCTATGGTCACAAATGAGGGCAACTGTACAGATGAAATACGCCGAAGGGCCGGGATGGCCAAAAGCGCTATGGCGAATCTGGACAAAATCTGGAAGAACCGTGGTATTCGCCGGAAAACCAAAATGCGACTCGTTCGTGCCTTGGTATTTTCTATTTTCCTGTACGGCGCAGAAACCTGGTGCTGCAAGAGCAGCGATAGCAAAAAGATCGATGCTTTTGAGATGTGGTGTTGGAGAAGGTTGCTCAGAATTCCGTGGACCGCTATGAGAACCAACGAGTCCATACTGCAGGAGCTTAACATCACGACGAGGCTCTCAGCAATCTGCCACCAAAAAGCCCTTCGCTTCTTCGGACATATCATGCGGTCTCCTAAGCATAGTCTGGAGAAGCACATCATAGTGGGTCAGATGGAGGGAAGACGAGCCAGGGGCAGAGCACCCTCAAGATGGATAGATGCCATAAAGAAAACTGTGGGGCCGGACATCCAGACGGCAGTCCACAGCTGTAACAACCGCAGCGAATGGAGAGCTCGCTGTTGTGGTCGCGATCCTCAGCATTGAGGGACCGAGGAAGAAGAAGAAGAAATTTGATGGTATACATTTTTCATAAATTTCGGCCGGGTGGGTACTCGTACTACTCCGAATGATTGCGAAAAACCCACCATTGTAATCCAATCTCGGTTGAATTGTATCCAGAGTTCAGCAAGTGCATTGCCAGACAGGGGGGATAGTGGTCTCAGCACAATCCCCCCTGCCTAGCAACTAGTGGGCCCGGTGGGTGTCACGCGGTGCTGCAACGACAATCCTGTTTCAAGCTGAGTGCCACCATTGTTAACATGGTACGTGTATGTAATAGTGACTCGCTTTCCTGAGATTTTACTTTCAGCCTACCATCAGGCGAGGTGTTGTAAAATTGACGTGTCCTATATAAAAAAAAGACGGGTTGCACTCTGGGAGTGCCGGCAGAAGTGAATTTTCTTTTTTTCTTTCTTCGTTATATACCTACATAGAAAAAGATAAAAAAGAACATACCATACCATACCTATAATATAGCGCTAATCATAGAACTTATCACTTATTTTCTGCTAATTTTCTGTCAGAAGAAATTAATAAATTATGAAAAGAAAAAATAATCACAAAAAGTAATAAATTACAGAAAGAAAAAATAATCATAAAAAGTAATAAATTACAAAAAGAAAAAATAATCACAAAAAGTTTCAGAAGGCCAGGTGGTTTGAACCCGATACTTTCTGAAACTATGAGGACTTACAGTCGAAGTGCTTACCGTTTAAGCTACGACGCTATCTATAATAACTTGCAAAATAGATAGTTTGTGCCTAATCTTGTATGACGTCAGTCGTCGGTTACGGTTCAAAGGTCTACTAATCCTGACGCTTCCTTAACATTTTACACCCATCCAACGCCGCTAAAGAAGTTTTCACTTCAAAAAATACTATAGAACGGACTGCTTATGATTTCACGTTAACTTACGATAGGCGTACACGTTAATACCAAACTGGTAATAATCTTATTAACCTGTAACTACCTGAAAGCTTGTGCTCGGATTGTTTACGCATATTTCGTATGTCGGGCGGGGTGTGAATCTGTCAGTTTGATAGTAGATACCGTTTTAGGTAATTCTGTAATCGTTTTAACGGGATCCTTGTCGGTCGATCCATCGTCAAGAATTTTGATAAAAGAAGGTGTTTTTTAATATTATGTTTCACAAGTTTGTGTAATATATTCTTGTTATTTAGAATTTCCATTACATATATTTATATTACACTAGCTGTCGCCCGCGGCTCCGCCCGCGTGAATGTCGGTTATCGCGAATCGGGGTATGAAAAATAGATGTTGGCCGATTCTCAGACCTACCCGATATGCCCACAAAATATCATGAGAATCGGTCGAGCCGTTTCGGAGGAGTTTGGCAACGAAAACTGTGACACGAGAATTTTATATATGAGACTAGCTGTCGCCCGCGGCTCCGCCCGCGTGGATGTCGGCTATCGCGAATCGGGGTATGAAAAATAGATGTTGGCCGATTCTCAGACCTACCCGATATGCCCACAAAATTTCCTCAAAATCGGTCAATCCGTTTCGGAGGAGTATGGCAACGAAAACTGTGACACGAGAATTTTATATATTAGATTTAATTCGATCAATTATCGCGAAAGAACTTTTATAGCCTTTCTCAAGGTCTAAATTCTAGTCTATCTCTGAACCAAATTTCATTAAAATCAGTTTATTCGTTTAGGCGTGAAGGTGTAACAAACAGGGAGTAAATTTCGTATCTATATATTAAATGAATCTTTTGATTTTTTACTTCCATTGAAACCTAAAATACAGTGCTTAATATACTTAATACTTCAATATAACCCAAATTGCTTCATTACAACGTCATAATCACTTAAAAGCGTTTGTATGAAAATGGGGCGGACGGTTAATTTTAAACCAAGTCTACCAGAGGCCTATAACATTAAATTCATGATACTTTATACTAATAACGCTATTATCTAAATATAATATGACCCAAAAGAATTAGCTAATCTGTAGTAACACCCTCGTTACACGTAGTTAGGCGATGAGCCCTTCTCCATGACCCCGTTTAATAAGGGTGGGCCCATAACTACGCCTAAATTATGTGATGCCCCTAAAGTAGAAGCGAAATAGGTTATCTAAACTATTTATTTTAGTTTTTACAAGCTAACCTCTTTCGTTTTGTTGTCCTTTTTGTTAATTGAAATTTGTAATTTTATTTTAAAAAAAATGGAAATTTGATGGGAACAATTGAGATCATCGTAATTGTGGGAGTAAATGACTTGATTGTATAATTATCATGGTGCGTAAAATGATAATATGAGTTGAATTGAGTTTTTATAAGGCCGATGGAAAAGGAGAATAATATTTTCAGGGTTCATGTACATATGTGATTTAACGTATATGAAGGTTTTGTCGGATCCAAACCTACGTATATGACAGTCTTTAACGCTTGTAAACGTCAAATGTCATACATTCGTCATTCTATTCTAAAGCCGGCCAACAAATTGTCACTTGTGCAGGGAGGCTGAAGAAATTGGGAAGAGTGTGGTATCGTTGGATAGATTGATAAATAGATAGACAGATTGATAAATCTTTATTGTACAGTGACTCTGGTCGCAAGATTGTTTTCCAATAAAATAGAAAAAGTATTGAATAGGTCCAGGCAGGGTTCGAACTGCCTTACAGGTATTTCACGAGTTCGAACTCGGTCTGGACTAAATATTAAACATGCTAATTGCTATAAAATTTCATTCAAATTGCAAGATTTTATTTTAAAAACCATAACGGTAAGCTTCATTTTTGGACTTCACTTACAGCTTGTGTTCATATAAACTGAAGTTACATATTACACCTTTTTTTTCTGTGCTGGCGGAAAAGGTTATGTTGGACCCAAACCAACTCTGCATGGCGTCTTGGGTCTTTAGAGAGGTGTTTAAAGATAAACCCTTTGGGAATGGAAACCACAGTGTCGCCAACTTGCCTCAATGAAAAAAGTCGTTCAAATGAAAACTAGATTATATTTGACTAATTGCCGTTTAAATTACGTGAGTATTCATTTATAAATTGAATTCGCTCGTAACCGTATTCACATATGAACGTAAAGAAAAAAGAATTACAGTCTCTTGTGTGCCGAATGCGTGAATGTCGAAACGTATTAAATTAGGAATTGTGTTTCATGAATAAATTTGTGAAGCCGTTTTTTACACAAAGACGTGTATGTAGGTTGTTTAAAAATTCATCTGAATTTCATTTCTTCAAATGTTACGTTAGGTTTCACGTGAGAATATTATAAAACTGCGAAAAAAATTATGATAGCTACTTAAAAAATCTATTATATTTTAGCTCGTATGCCAACTGAAAGTCAGTCTCAATGAGTTCTGTAACGACACTGCGCCTAACGCGTCAATAATGTATATAGAAATGGCGAGCTCATGGGGGGCGGAGGTCAGTTTGCGCCCTCCGACGCCCGAGCCGCCTTCGGGCGCGTGCAGCGATGTCAGCGAGCCTTTCTCGCTCATCGCGCCGCGCCCGCTCTGCCGTCTCCTTCGCGAGCATGACCTGCTCGCAGAAAGAGGCGCTGACCGCCCACGCATCCGCGCAGCGGACCATCGCCGCGAGCAGGGTGGAGAGCGTAAGCACTCTCACCCCCAGGGCCGCCACAAGCTCCCGCCTCGGCGTCTCAAACGCCGGGCACTCGGTGAGCGTGTGCAGCCCCGAGTCCACGCTCGCGTCGCAGTGATGGCACTCGGGCGTTGGCTCTATACCCATCAGATGCAGATACCGCCCGAAGCTACCGTGCCCTGTGATAATCTGCGTCTGACGGTACGAGAGGCTACCGTGTGGCCTCTCTAGCCACTCCCCCATGATGGGCCTTACCGCCGCAATGACGGCGTGCCCTACAATGTCAGCCTCAGTCAAAGTCAAAGATTTTTAGAACAACATGATTGTTTCTTTTCGACTCAATAAATTCTACTTAACCTAAGTTTACCTTCGCTTCCAAACCTAAGTTAAAGTATGACTTAAGTTCAGTATTATGCCCAAACTACAGCATTTTAGGAGGTGCCTGCACCATGCTCAATTCAGACGTTTTTGTCTTTAAGATATTCGTATGCCCTATAATATACTTTTTTACATAAAATGGGCTTTACATAGCTTTTAAATTGATTTTCAGGGATACTTAGGACCGATTCAGGCAATTTATTACAAAAGCATATACCTTCCCCCTTAAAAGAATCGCTAACTCTGCTAAGCCGATAACATGGAAGTAGCAGTTTATGTTTATCACGCAGACAGTTTATGTTTAAGAGTCCTGTCTCCTTCTTCATCCTAGCGTTAATCCCAGTCGCATCCGATGCTTTCAACTTGGAGTCTGGGGTCCACTTGACCAGTAGGTATAACAGCGGATTTGGCTGACAAGTCAGCACTCAGCCTGTATATGGGCATATCGTACCATTTACACAACCGGCACGGTATGATGGCCGTTTAGTACTAAGAGAACTTGGCAGAGCTTGCTTGCTCTCTGTATTTTTTACACAGTCGTTAAGTAGGTACCACCTTATCTACAACAATAACTTAAGACAAGATGACTAGACCGTAAGATGACTAGACCGTTTTACTCGGTCAATATCGTTACTTAGTTAATATGTCAAATCGGATATCATAGCGTGCCGCAAGAACAGTCTTTGTTTATCATCTAAGTGATTATTTTTAAAGTTCTGAACAACCAGTATTGTTTTCTTAGACTATATACAAACTATTTAGACACAGTAAAGGTCACTATAACGCAGTGTAAAAATGGCTATTACTTTTCAAGTTTAACATATGCGTAATATATCGTGTAACATGCACACATTGCCAGTATAAAGACAATATTGACATAGGCATTATTACACATAACGCATATTATTAACGCGATCCGTATTTTGCGATTGCATTGTTAGAAATAGAAACAATTTAAGATAAGCATTTACTATTAAGGTAACCATAAGATTAATTGACCAAACGGCTCAGTAAATTTTAACTGTTGCAATACAGTAGTAATTGTTTAAGCTAAAAAAATACAACAATAATTTAAATTCTCCGGAATTTCTCATCAGAACTAAGCACCAGTTCTGTAGACTCTATTTCTCTAAGCGTATTCTCACACACTTTCAAGACACACTTACCTACAAAACGTAGACCCCAAATTCGAGTTTCAAGACGGGACTTACAGCCTATAAACAGTAGAAGCGACGTGGAGCCGCATAACTTGCACAATTTGTAGGCGATTAGCGAAAAATTAAACTGCTTGTATTTAGACTGTCGCCAGGCACCACCCGGCTCCTCATTTACAGAGTACTAATTAAATAAGTTTAAGGATACCACCCTCGAGTTGGATCTTGGAGCTACTAAGCTCAATTCCTACAACTATGGATATGAAGGTAAACATGAATTTCAAATCAAAACAAATTAGAATGTTGTTTAATTTTGTGCTTTCAGGTGCGATTTAATTGCCGACCGCATACAACAGCAGTAGACCAACTATCAGACTGCACGTATGAGCCAATGAAATAGAAAAGTCTAAGTGTCATTTGAATCAGTCCCGCGATACGCTTATTGGTCTATACTAAACAATAAATATTATGTCACATTCAAATCAATTTCACGGTACGTCTGTCTGCTGATGCGTTCTGCATTTGCAGTCGCTTTTGCTTTCGTACACTCGTAACAACACTTTGCCTGCTGCTGTTTGCTGCTGCTGCTGCATGCGATCGACTACGAATTCGTACCTTTATGTTGTGATAAATATTGTAACTGAATTAATATGTAAATTTAGGATCAGCTTTGAAGCTGATCCTAAATTTACATACTGACCCACGCGATAATTAAAAGTATTTTGTAATTGATTACAAAATACTTTTAATTATCGCGTGGGTTAGTCGACCCACGCGATTTGACTCCCACGGCTTATTTATTCATGTGGAAATTTCCCAAATCGTATTAGCTAGTGGGGAAGTAACTGTAAAATATAAGTATATAGGTATTTAATTGACTGAAACCCCACGGTGTCTTAAAAGTTCTTTGAGAAAAGGAGTTCAGCATTCGACTAAGATCCGGCTTCCTTCAGTTTCGTGAAGTGTTCTCTCTATAACATACCTTACATTAAACTTTGTGTAGTCAGTGTAGTGTATTATCTACTCAATACACAGAGTTTAACTCAAAGGTTTACGCGAATATTATTAACGTGTGATCTAAATTACTAGTTTGGGAATGTCAAAGTAAACTGTACTAATTGGAATCCATAACGCAATTAGAATCTCGCCTCGAGACTATTATGGCATCCGATATGAGAATTATCGCTCTGATTACCATCTTGTAGAATGGTTTCAAGAAAGACAAGAGTTGAGCTGCGAACTACCAGTGTGATCAGGATCATGGCACAGCAAGCTTTCAAAAAGCTCGATTTCAATTCGATATGAAAGAAAAATGAAAACAAGCTATGGTATTTGGTGTGCTCTGTCAAAAAAAAAAGACGGGTTGCACTACGAGAGTGCCGGCAGAAGTGAAAACTTTTTCTTTCTTTCTTTCTTCGTTATATACAGAGAAAAAGATAAAAAGGACATATCATACCATAATATTCCATACCTATAATATAGCGTCAATCATAAAACCTATCACTAATTTTCTGCTAATTTTCTGTCAGAAGAAATGAATAAATTACAAACAGCAAAAATAATCACAAAAAGTGTCAGAAGCCCAGGTTCGAACCCGGTACTATCTGAAACCATAAGGACTTACAGTCGAAGCGCTTACCGCTAAGGCTTCTTAGCGTATCTAGCAAAATAAACACTCTGTAGCTACTAATGTTGTATGACATCATGTCGTCCTACAAAGTCGTCGTACGGGTCAAAGGTCAAGTGATCCTGACGCGCTAGTTTAACAATTCTTACCCATCCAACGCCGCTAAAGGAGTTTTCACTTCAAAAACTATTTTAAGTTTTAATGAGATTATTAAGGCATTCGCCAGTGTCTCAGTTATCAATAAATGTGTGGCTTGAGCACCAAATATTTTGATGGAGTATGGAGTATGTGGTGAATTAGTTGATACACACATTTCGCCTCTTTGCTTCGATAATGTGTTATCTTGAAAACTGCAATTTTACAGGAGACTGATTTTTAACTTACAAAACACAATTGTGACGAAACAAAGAACTTTTTTACTGTAGATCATTAATTTATTATTTAATACAACAAATATAGTATTTGAAAAGTTGTTAAAATCTTGGCTATTTGAAAGCTTAGCAAGAAATTGACTTCAATTTCAAAAAGGGGGAAAATATATCACGTTATTCTTGCAAAAAATTAATAACATAAGTGTTACAACCTAAGTAGTCACGGTGTTGATGATATTACTTTTGTTATGACACTGAGTTATGTCATAAATAAACATTGAAGAAATAAAAACTATTGGATTTGAGAATCAATTTTTATTGAAAAAAAGAGGAATCGATATCTCACTTATTGTAATTTATATTATGACAAAACCAACTTAATACCTGCTACAAAAATAATCACAATTTGTATCGCTTACTTACTGAGATTACAGAGTCCACGTCATAATTTCGAAATAATCTGGCCGACCGTCAAAATTCTGAACGCTCATTTCGCCGATGATGAATTCAACGAATGGTTGTATGGTCGACTGTTAAAACTCCGAATGGTCATTCCGCCGATAATCAGTTCTACTAATTATTGTATGGTCGACTATTAAAACTTCGAATGCACATTACGCATTTTTTTTATAACTATGCAGAAATAAATATTTTTTCTAACTGTTGTTTGGGTCGGGTAGTAGATGCAGCGTACTATTGGTTTACTGACGACGATATAGTTTACTGACGATGTAGCATACCATCGTTTTAGTGTACTAACGATGTAGTGTACCAACGATTTGGCGTACTGTCGATGTAGCGTACCATCGATTTGGGGTACTGTCGATACATTAGCCTGTCGATGGAATTTTCGATACAGCGATCATCGATATAGTGACTGTTGATATTATGAACTAGACCCATTGAACTGTGCCACATCAGCGTAACGCTGCACTCTGTCTCTACACTGTGATTAAACGGATTTCTTCATCACAACATAATACCACAAATAATGATAAAGTTCATCATCGGCGTAATAGGCTTTCGAAGTTTTAACAGTCGACCATACAATCATTCGTAAAACTGATCATCGGCGAAATGACCATTCGGAGTTTTAACAGTCGACCATACAACCATTCGTTGAATTAATTATCGGCGAAATGAGCGTTCGAAATTTTGACGGTCGGCCAGATTATTTCGAAATTATGACGTGGAGCCGAGATCACATTTTACTAGACAAGTTAAAGCATCTTTAGCTAAAATCTGCTTGATGACGATGAGGAGTCAGTCGACGAACTACTGCTACTACTAGTTGAATCACAACGATGGCAATTAGATTTTTTTTTTATAAATAGGACACGTCAATTTTACTTTACCTCGCCTGATGGTAAGCTGAAGGTAAAGTCTCAAGAACAGTTGTCTCAGTTTTTTTTTCTGCTACAGTATCTACAACTTCATTTACGTCCATTACATCCTCTATATTTGCATCCTCCACGCTTAGCATTGTGTAATTTTGTAAAACAAAAGACGTTCTCTTGTTTTAAATCTTTAAAATATTTTAGTAGGTACCTTCTTTGATTTATAATGTACCTTTTTTAACCTACTATGCACGCCTGATACAGGTGTTCGAGAATATTAGCGTGTAATAATCACTTGAATAACTACTATAGTAGGCGTGACAGCGTAACAAACTAACTAACGAACTCGCAGACGTAATTAATTAGTTTTATTATGAGGCATAGATTAGGATTTGTACGAATCAAACATTATTACTAAAATATTAATAGTACCCATATTTCTGTGCATTATTTAAATAGTAGATAGAACTAGTATTTAAGTCAGACGCGCGTTGGTATCTCGCACAGCGAAGTAGGTATACTAAGATTTATGGTTATACCTACACACAAATACGTAGTTACCTACACTTGTGTTTATTTCAGGAGTATTTGCATGTTCCATTGTCATTGCCAGTTTAACTAGTTTTTTACTTCTAGGTTCCATCTGAAAAATTAAGTACCAATGGCTATTAGTTTTAGCATTAACAAAGTACTATTTGGAAATAATTCCAAGAAAACAAATTTATTTTTGTTCTAAAACGAGACATAAACAATTATCTATTGCTTAAATTTTATATTAGAAAAAGTTTTATTACCTACAATGTTACATCGTAAGTTAAGACAAAGCAAAACTAACAGCCTTTCGGCAGCAGTGTGACATAAACATAATATAACAATCGACCTTCCGTATTATTTTTCAATATCAATGTGTCAAAGTTACATATCACATTATAAAATTAAAAATCGTATTTAAAATGAACCTTACCTTTGCAATTAAAACGCGATATGGTCGATAAGTCACGTTTTTGCAGAAATTCTTTAACACCTTCCGCTGCAAGCGCGCGGTGGCTACTATTATGTTGCGTTGTCGCATCAAACCTCTCCGCAGTAAGAGACAACGTGATATTGTGATCTATCACAGTGGCGCTGTCTTTTTCACCCACAGATTAGCTATTTCGCGCATAAAAAATACCACGTTTTGTGAGAAAATAAAATCGGATACGGCGGTTTTAATTATCAAACAATAAAAAAAACGATTTTTCGGATATGTCACGTTATTGAAGCAAAGAGGCGATTTGTATTCACGCCTGTAATGGATGGGTAGACAGAGGTGTACCATCAAATTTCAACAAACATAATTTTCGCTAGTGAAATAAGGGGCGAGCCTTTACCGTTGAGCGGACATTTTGTCCTGGGCTAAATGTTTACTGTTAGATGAAGAACAGCCCTATTCCTTAGTTACCTTCTACGAAACCCACAGGAAGAGATGAGGATTGATACCAGAGATTGAATTATGGCTAATTAAAGCATTAACAGGCACAAATGCATATTTAATATATGCCGCCTCCATCTTTCTTGGTATAATCCACCCAGTTGAGGAAGGCACGAATTTCAAGGCGAGATAACACCGAATTATCCCTTCCCAAACTCAACAGTTTAACTCTAAGTAATTAAATCTGCCTGTGTAAACATCGCCAGTATTAATTCCGCTAATGTATCTGTGTATAAGTTTTGTATGATTAATTATATCTTTGTAATTACTTCGTTCTGGACTGCATGGAAATTAAGTCGTTATATAAAATAAAAAATAATAATATTTCACAACATTTCACACAACGCTATCTAGATCCACGGTAAGCATGGCTTAACTAGCTTGCTTAATCTAGAATGCGGATAAACATACTTAGATACGTTACTTTTTTTGTAAATACATACATATTATACATAGACACACCTAGACCAATTCAAATATACATATTCATGCATACAAATATTTGCACTGAGCGGGGATCGAACCCGCGCCTTCTGCGTAGCGGCTGCGTTCACTACCCTATTTAGGTATTTTTTCGTTAGTCGCCTCTTACGACACCCTTCGGATGAGATGGGGTGGCGATACTATAAATACGCAGATGATAATGCGAGAGATGGGAACTTCGAAATAAAACCCTTTACCAGCGTGGAAACAATAGGCCAATCCCTCACAACATTGGAAGAGACGCGTGTCCAGCACTAGATTGCGAAAGGATTATTGATTAATTAATTTATTTTTACATTACAGGAATACGAGTAAAGTAAATATGGGTGGTCTTATCCACCAAGAACTTCGAGGCTCGCTGAAGAGTTTTTGTGCTGTGGGAAGTGGGAAGACTTGTGCTGCTTTATCTTCTACACTGACAGCACAGAAACTCTCTGTTCTAACAGGATTAGCAGGGCGAGTGTGACGCCCCTGGTGTTGCACACGTCCATAGGCCACGGTAACCACTTGCCATAAGGTGGATTGTCACCTAAGTGGTATAAAATAAAGGCTCAAAAAAGCCGGTGCACCAGCGGATTTATGGATGAGGCTCTCGTGCAAGCTTTCCTTTTTTATACCACTTACCTAGGTGGCTGATATTACCTATGGACGTATACAACACCAGGGCCGTCACACTAGTGCTGCCGATCACGTAAGAAATTTTCGAGTTTAGTCAATAAAAAATAATATGCGGCCCCAGAACTCCAAATGATAAACTTTGGACTACTGTAACCCCTCCAACGAAGCTAAATTGCTTGTGCTAGGAGTGGGTTCATGTCAGTAGTGTAATGGCCAGGATTCGAACCGGGGATCTTTCGATCGTAAGGCCGACTCATTAACCAATAGGCTACCGACGCTTCAGTTAAAGTCATTATCGTGAGCGAAAATCTCAGCGTTCTCACAATGACGCCAGCAGCATCATAAGCTAATGTTTGCACACTGGTCGATGCTTGCTCAGCTCTCGAGCCGTCCGGTTCGGTCTAGTACTGAGGAAATATTGACTGGTCCACGTACCAAAATGAACGAATTAAAAATTATTAAGTTGACTGGAGTTTGGAGAACATTCGTAGATAAATATATACTTATGAATTTTCTCACTCTGATATTATAAAGCTGATGAGTTTGTTTGTTTATTTGAACGCGCTAATGATAGGAACTACTGCTTTGAAATGAAAAATTCTCTTTGGGTTGAATAGTCCGTTTAACGATGAAGATTATAGTAAAATATCATCAGATCCAGCAGATCTTTGAAAATTACTAAATAGCGGGTATTTACGGCAAATATGACTTAACGGTTTCACAGGCGAAACTGATGGGGGTCGGCTAGTTCAATATTTATCCTTTTTTTATACCACTGCGGTAGCAGACAAGCACGCGGTCCACGTCATGGAAAGTGGTTACCGTGGCCTATGAACATATGCAACACCAGGGGAGTCACACTCGTGCTGCCAGCCTGAAAACCCAAAGAGTTTCTGTGCCGTCAGTGTAGAAGACAAAGCCGGAGTAGCCTTTGGTCTTCACACTGACAGCACAAAACTCTCCAGTGAGCTCTGGCTACTCTACTCACCACCGGGAACACAACACGAGGTTATTATGGCCGCGGTATTCTGTAGGGGGGAGATACTTCCCCAGTCGGATTGTTCAATTGGACGGAAATATTATTGTGTCCTACCTCCATTGTATTCGAGTACTGTCGAGTCATGTTGTTTCTCGATGGAGAAGAATAGAGCCACCCCATCTCCTCCTGTGGGTTTCATAAAAGGTGGGCTAAGGTACTACGAGACAGGGCTGTTCTCCATCCATACATAACAAAGTATCTGCTTGACAGCTCTAGGCTCGCCCCTTTGAATGGGAATAAAATCATAGTTAGCGAAATGTGAATGTTAATACGCCTCTACCTACCTCTTCAAGGTTTTACAGTCGTTAATATATGTTCAATGTGTAAGTGTGTATTATGTTAAAGTATGAACAGACCTTAAACCCTGCATATCACCACGGCTACTTTCCTAAGATATGGAAGGAAGCCGTGGTGATTGCACTGAGGAAGGCGGAAAAGGACTCGTACACCGTCCCCAAGTCGTACAGACCCATCGGTCTATTGCCCGTCTTGGGGAAGGTGTACGAGAGAATGCTGGTGGCTCGTCTCAACTTCTATCTACTGCCGACAATTAGCCCCCGCCAGTACGGCTTTATGCCACAAAGGAGCACCGAGGACGCCCTCTATGACCTCATGGGTCACATAAGGGCTAAGCTCGATGAGAAGAGAATAGTCCTTATGGTGTCCCTGGACATAGAGGGCGCCTTCGATAGCGCATGGTGGCCGGCCATAAAGGTGCGACTGGCGGAGGAGAAGTGTCCGGCGAATTTGAGACGAGTCATCAGTAGTTACCTTAGCGACAGGGTAGTAAGGGTAAGGTATGCGGGCGAGGAGTGCAGACGCCCTACGGAGAAGGGATGCGTCCAGGGCTCTATTGGCGGGCCCTTACTGTGGAATCTCTTACTGGATCCCGTTCTTCATCAGCTAAAGGATAGGGCGGTTCACGCACAGGCGTTCGCGGACGATTTGGTGCTGGTATTCGATGGGGACAGCGCCCTGGAGATTGAGAGACAGGCCAATGCCTCTCTCGAGCATGTGCGGGAGTGGGGCATCGGAATGAAGCTGAAATTCGCACCGCACAAAACTTGTGCGATGGTTATCACGCGGAGGCTTAAGTACGATGCACCACGCCTCAGCATGGGCGGGATAGACATTGGGCTGTCCAAGGAAATCAAAATCCTGGGGCTCACTATCGACCACAAGCTCACATTCAACACACACGTCACAAATGTATGCAGAAAGGCGATCGGCATCTACCACAAATTGGCGCGGATGGCCCGGATCAGCTGGGGATTACATCCCGAGATGATCCGGACCATCTACAACGCTGCTGTGGAACCGACGGTGCTATATGCAGCCAGCAGCTGGTGTCCTGCGGTGGAGAAGCTCGGTATTCAGAAGCAGCTGAATGTGGTGCAGCGCGGTTTCACTCAGAAACTCTGCAAAGGCTACCGCACGGTCTCCCTACACTCGGCGTTGATCTTGGCTGGGATGCTCCCTCTGGACCTCAGAGTTCGCGAGGTGGCCTCGTTATACGAGGCCAAGAGAGGAGTGCCCCAGTCATGGTTGAAGGATAGGGAGATCGAGCGCATGTCTTCCGCCATTGAGAAGCCTCACCCCGCGGAGCATATGAACCTGGAGTTCGTAAGTCTGGTAGACGAGGAACATTACCAGCGCGTCAAAACGCAGACGCAAATACAAATCTTTACGGATGGGAGCAAGATTGAGGGTCGCGTCGGTGCAGCGTTATCCATTTGGAATAACGGCACCGAAACCAAGACCCTCAAACTTGCTCTCTCCCCGTACTGCACCGTCTACCAAGCAGAGCTCCTGGCCATATGCAAAGCGGCCAGTGAGGCCCTCAAGCGAGGTGCGGCCACATTCGGCGTTTTCAGCGACAGCAGAGCCGCACTCATGACGGTTACGAACCGTCACGCCCTCCACCCACTGGCAGTTGAGGCCAGGTCGACCATCAGGCGGGGATTGACCCAGGGCAAGGAAATATCCTTGTTCTGGGTCAAGGCCCACGCAGGGTTGGAGGGCAACGAACGAGCCGACCAGCTCGCCAAAGAGGCGGCTCTGCGGTCGAAGATAGCGCCACACTACAGCCTGTGCCCAGTCTCATTCGTGAAGCGGGGCCTGCGTCAGACCTCGCTTCACAAATGGAACGAAAGGTACAGGCTGGGTCACACGGCTTCTGGTACCAAGCTTTTCTTCCCTTGCGCTCTGGATGCATATAGGATCGTCCGAAAGATGAAGATCGCCGGCACCACGACCCAGCTCCTTACAGGGCATGGTGGGTTCTCCGAATACTTGTACCGTTTCAAGTGTAAGGGGGACCCATCATGCGCCTGCGAGCCGTGCGTCGACGAGACGGTCGTCCATTTAGTCGTCCACTGCCCGATCCACGCCAGGGATCGACACGAGCTAGAGCAGAAAACAAACGTCAACATAACTGTAAAGAATCTACCTGTACTATTGACAAAAGAGTATAGGCAGTTTTTCTTGGAGTACTGGGAAAAAGTAATAAAATTAGTGTTGCAAAGGAATAGCGTGTAGGAAGTCTCACATCGATATTTATTTGATAATATCGAGCAGAAGACTTCACTTGTGGAAAATAAGTATATGTAAAGTTATTGTAAAAGTAGTAGAAATGTAGTAACATGTTGTAAAAGAAATAGACTTAAGTAATAAAGTTGTAGATATTCCCCCCCCCCCCCCCCCCCTCCTCCCACATTCCCAAAGTATGAAAGGCACAGCATGAAAGTACGAGAGGTATAAAAGCGAGAACTTGTATGGTACTAGAGGACGGAATGAATGCGTGATTATTACCCATAGATTAAGATTTCATGAGTATGCACCCTGAGAGGGTGAAATATTCGAGACTAGGGAAAACCTGTGAAAGAATAGGGCTTCGACGTGGGTCGAAGGCGCTAGGTATAAAAAAAAAAAAAAACCCTGCATATGAGACCTGATACAGCATTCGGTTTAGTCAGTTCGAGTCCTATAAAACCACCCCGCTGGCTGGCAGGAGTTATTTGTGGGTATTCCCGTACAAAAAGGGAAGGTAATTACAATTCTACTGTAAGTGCAATTGCACGCAATTACATTACATGCAATTACAAATATGTAGAAACTTTATATGTGCAATACCATGTTTATGTTAATTAATCGTGAGTGGAATCCATAAATGTTACCGCCTGGAGTAAGTGCAGCAATAAATTCAAACAGCCTGAACCTAATTTTAGTTTTGTTTTATTTGACGTAAAGCCAAAGTGCGGAAACCACAGAGATATAGTTGGCTAGATGTCCTTTTTTTCACGCAATGTAGAATGTTCACTAATTCTAAATTTAGGATGTATTGAAAATAATAAAAAAGTTTAAGAATTATTTAGATATTTAAATTAGTTTCCAAGATATGGACTTTAAAAGTGTCGGCGCAGCGGCAGGCTCGCATTGATCCGCCCAGTCAGCTTTTAAGTATTTTTTACAAACCTAGTAAACTCTAAATTAATTATTTCATTTGGTTATTTAGATCTCACCATAATCTACTCATCGAATCAGCCTTACCTACAAACTGATACACCTGTATTTTAAAAGATAAGTAGTTAATCTTCAAGCTCGTTTCTTTGTAGTTGGCTGGTAGAGGGGATTAAACAGTAATCACTTAAGTAAAAGTCAAGATAAGCCAAACCTAGACCAATAAAACATATTTTTGCACCTTATTTAGGTATTTATTTTAAAAATCATTCGATAGTTACGTAGGATCTTGTACGATGGTATGTAAAGCTCTCACTAGGCCGGTTTTATTAGGCTTGTGTATCTGCCATATTCGAAGTCTGTGGCTAAAACGTTAATAGTAAACGCCATTAACGGGCTTCTGGGTGGTTTTAATAAACATAAAAACCTCATGTAACTAATAAGGGTGGATTCGTAATATTAAATAAAATAATTCGAGTCATAATTAAAATCTCTTAACCTGTCAAGTGAGTAAATAATAGACACAATAGGTAAACAATAGACTCGCGGTGCGATCGCACCGCTTGGGATCTTAGACTTTAAGAGGACAATACACTTTAAATTGCTAAAATTATAATGATTTTAGAATTAACTTTTCAAGTGAAAATTTTGCTTATTAGTGATTTGTAAGAGGAGGGTGGCGAGGAACCTCTAAATTGGGTCCCAAATACTACTTCAGATTTTCTAAAAATATTTGTAAATTTTCCACTCAGGGTTGAAGTGTTAGACAGCAGTCTATGTTATGTTTTAAATAAATTAAAGGAATCCAATAAAAAAATTATTCTCCTTATCTTAAGCATATAAAGCAGCATAAGTTATGCAATTTTGAATTCTATTTCATGGTCCTTAGAATTAAAATGCAATTGTACCTTAAGGCTACTGCTGTGCAAATTCTAAAACCTTTATAAAAATAACTATCGTTATGTTTTAAAAGAATAAGTCTGGCAAAATACATAATATTTTCATTGTCTTTGAAAAGTGCCCTTTTCATGGCAACAGGACACATTCTTAGTGACTTCCCTGTGGCACTCCCCGTTGACATTACAGGTAGTGTCAAAAATAATATTCTTGTGACCAAACTAATTGACATGCTCTTTATATTTCTACCTATCACGTAAGGACAGTAAAGCTAATACTAAACTCTGCTCTGACAGGTACAAAAGGTAATTTCTTCTTCTTCGACTTATGATCGAGAGGTCCCGGGTTCGAATCTTGTGATGCAACTGACGTGAATGTACTCCTAATAAAAGCAATGTCGCTTAACTTTAAAGGCGTAGTGGGGAATACCAGTATTTTTGATAACTAATTCGTATATAAACAAGCTTCATAACCAACCATTATGTTGACAATTGCAGCACCTATAAAAAGAACTACCGTCCCGATGCTGCCGAGACTATTAATGGAATAGCTTTTCCGAATTTTATAAATATTTTATCGGATGAATCGCAACTGCTGTAGCTTCCAGCGATTTTCAACAACAGGAATTAAAAGTTCGTTCTCGGAACCAAATCCATAAAGAGCTTTAAACTTAGAAAGCTTAAGAGCTTTCAAGCTATTAAATGAATTACTGAAGCAATTAGTATGCTAAGTTTGTCTTAAAGAATCGGATTTATATTAGAAAAATACAGCATTAATCCGAAATGGTGGACTCTACCAATGAAGCTACTTGAACCTCTATTCATCGTCATCATCATATTAGCCACACATAGTCCACTGCTGAACACAGGCCTCTCCCATAGAGTTCCAGAATGACCGATCTAAAGCAGCCTGCATCCAGCGCTTCCCGGCGATCTTGATGAAGTTTTCCTTCCACCTAGCCGTTTGTCGTACGTTTCCCCGTACGCGGTCGCCATTCCAGAACTTTTTTGCCTCTGTGTTCTCTATTAGGTAGCTCAAATTTTCACTCTTACATTTTACATAGGTACAATTTCGTTCTGAAGGTTGATTTTTTTGAATTTAAAAGGGGTCCTAAGGTTTCAAAAACATCTGTCGATGAAATGTGTATGTTAATACTACTCTGCACACCCATTGTCATACTAATATCTACTAATTTGATAGAAGACTGTTCTATAAAAGGATATGAGCTATTTTTATTGGAATATAATATAATGTCTGCTCTCCAGACTGCACTTAGCACAAAGTATCTTATTCGTACCAAAATATTTTATATGTATTTTCAACAAAGAGGTTACTTACATCTATACTATTATATAATATTGTAAGGTGGTCGTGTCTGTACATTGGAGATATTTAAAAAAAATACTTGGGTACTGCCTTCTTAACGATTCTGAACATGAAAGTATTTCTTTGGAATACTTGTCTGTTTGTTTGCGATGGACGCAAAAACTAATGAACGGATTTAGATGCGGATTTTATTGTTAGAAAGGTCTTGGTCAAACTTAAAATATTACGTTTGTTTGATCGCAATCGGTTGAGTAGAACCAGAGATGTGAGCAAAGATTTATAGTAATCTGATTCTGACTGATCTCTGAACTAAATCGATGGATTTTTATAGCTAATTATATCCGGACATCTATGTAATTAAATATAATTTAATTTTACATATACAATTGTGTAAATAATTACGAAATTTAGAGATTTGGAAATTTCAAATTTAAGATAGTTACAAAATGACAAGTAGATTAAAACAAGGTATGGTTTGTGTTTAGGACAAACTAAACATACAGCATAAATATTTATGTTTTTGTACAACATTAGTAGTAATTTAGCTCTTAAGTTTGCAACACTTTTTTGTGTTATTTAATACGCTGTGTTGTGGCAACACTTTTCCTCTGTGACGATCAATGCGAACGACTGTGCCTTCGACTGTTACTTTATAAATTCAATAAACTCCATAAGTTTTCATTTCCCACGCATTTTATTTCGTACAGTTTGCCTATTTAAAGAGTGACGTTACAGTTCATTATGTCTTAGCTCTTAAACTATAAATTGTGTTTTGTAGATGTCGGAATAGTACTTTCATTTCGATACGTAAAAAATCTTCTGGTTTAAATTTTTTTGCCTGACAAGCAAACGGCCCCGTTAATGAATTGTGATTACGGTGGCCTGGTCTGTCCCAGTTGCCATACGAACATCTCATTATGGCAATACTTCGATATCGCATTTGGATTGTGGAGTTCAGATGGCAGTCGCTTTACAGAAAATATCGAAGTTTGGCCAACTTAGTTAGACTAGTAAAGCGTACCCCAGATTTCAAGTTGAGAACTTCGGATCCGACGGGGATAACGCTAGGAGAAAGAATGGAGAAGAACCCGAAGAGCCTCAACGGCCGTCTTTGCACCGAGTCGAAGGGATCAATGCATTTGTTTCGGCAAAATGGTAACAGCAGTACTCCATGTGGAGCCTGTAGGAGTCGTTGCAACGCAGCGAAATGCTGCTTCGCCCTCTTGAGTACTCCAAGTTTGCCAACATCCAATATCAATAATTTAATCAAAAATCCATACTGATATTATAATTGCGAAAGAAAGTAAGGAACTCCGGCTGTGTTTGTTGCCCTTTCACGACTAAACCACTGAACGTTTGTAACGAAATAAGGGGTGAAAGGGGAGAAATAGGGAATGAAAATTTTGACATTTTTGAAGAAATCTATTTAATTAGAGCTTGGGAACGTATATGGTGACCTTTAATACTTAGCGAAAATAGGGGTTAAATGGGGCGGATTGTGATTAGGTATGAAAATTCATCGTTGCAGAAATCCTGATGAAATACAGACGGATTAGAGCTTAGGGACACAGTAAAGTAAAGAAGAATACCTTACTTAAAGGACTCGGGATCGTCAGAAGAAGGAAACACGTGTGTGGGTAGAAAATATAGGTCTTTATCGTGCGGGAAGGAAATTACGTGCCGAGCCATTTGGTTCAAGGCGGTATTTTTTCTCCTGTATGTAAGTGATACCGCCCGTTTAGTACATGTTTATCTTGATATAAAGGAAGAGAATAAGAAATTAGTTGAAAGAAACATGAACATGAACACTCGCCGTGGTGCGGTGGAAATGGTAAGATGTAGCTAGAGAAGTTACGTCTCTTTCTTCTTACGTCTACGCAACTGCAGAGATTCAGATTCTAAAATGTTATTAACCTGAGGACCATTGCTCTTATCGATTGCGTCTAATAAGTTCTGTGCAGAACCATCCCAGAGTTGAGAACAGTATGCTACAACAAGCGAATTGTTTATTATACAAGAGGTACCGCTGATCCTATTATACAGAAGAGAGCAAATATGTAAAGAGAAGCATTCGGTTCCGGCAGGTTTCATCAGACCAAAAGAAAACGAATCGCGTGGCCAACTTGGAAGTATCTAAATCACCTGTGGACAAAAGTTAGCCGTTGCAAGAAAATCAATGCCGCATTTGGTCTCTTGCTCACATTGACTCGATGGAGAAGAAGACCATTGCCCCGGTGGTAAAAAAACGTTCTTATACAGGGTTCCGGGTTTTCGTGTAGCTATTTTTATGATGTTCTCGATGTTGTTTAATTGTTCAGTTCGTAGATGGTAATGATGTATTCTGAAGAAAGGTGAAGGACGTTCAAAAGGAAGGAAGAAGATTTAAATTAAACAGATGATGATGATTTAATTGTAACAGATGATCATGGATAAATGTGGGTACATGATTATGTTTTGGTCAACACAAGGTTAAATTTTTCAGATCTCTTCCGCAGCGTTTGCCTAGGCCTGTCTAATGTCAGTAAGTTAAGCCCTGTATATAATACTAAGACAGTCAATTTCAAATTAGAAGATTTTCTTCACAATAAAAATGTGATGTCACAAGGTGCTGCGATTTTGCATGGAGCCTTTTCGGGCGACTCGAAAAATTGAAATTACAAAATAAAGTATCTCTACAACTATTTGTCATATGAATATTAAATTTTAACAGTTCATTATACTAGTGTAAAAGGTACAGTTTACCATAATAAAAAAGTGGGACAGAACCCTATTGGAGAACACGAAACATTATTAATAGGATGAGTAGGAAACTCTAGAAGCAACGGGGACTAACGTGTGTTGGAGCCATTTGCCAATAAAAAGAAAGATTGTATTCGGCACTGGTGGGCTTGCTCGTGCAGTACACAGAAACATATTAGGATACAACGGCCATACGCAGTGTTCACCTTCACGACGCGCGTGGTGACCTTTTCACAGTAAAGAAATACTGCGGATAAGCAGACGCATGTCGCGGAAAAAAGGCAGCTTCTTGTCACTAAGCTTGACCGGATCCTGAACCACATTTCCCAATGGGGCTCTGAGAACTTGGTCGAGTTCAATGCCAAGAAGACGCATGCATGTATGTTTACAGCAAAGGTATCTTCTTTCATTCCCCTTCCCACTCTTCAGAGTACGCCACTGCCACTGCAGGACAACCTCAATATCCTCGGTATGGATGTTCGCTGTAAACTAAACAACAAAAACTACATCGAGAGTATCATCAAAACAGCCTCACGTAAACTCGGAGTCCTGAACAGAGTGAGACGGTTTTTCACGCCGGAGCAACGGTGTCTTCTATACAAGACACAAATTCGTTCCTGCGTGGAATACTGCTCGCATCTCTGGGATGGATCCGCAAAGTTCTTATTAGATGCTCTCGACAGGTTGCAGCGACGTGCGGTCCGCATTATAGGAAATCCTGAGGTCACGAGTACCCTCGAGACTTTGCAGCTGCGTAGAGATGTTGCTTCCTTGGCAGTATTTTACCGTTTCTACCATGGCGAATGTTCTGAAGAGCTATTCCAATTAGTCCCACCCTCTCCTTTCCTATATAGGACGACACGTGCAGGACTTAGATGTCACCCGCATACGGTGCAGAACATTCCTTCAAGAACCAAGCGGTTTCGTGACTCTTTCCTTTGTCGCACAATTAAGACCTGGAATTCCTTGCCAGCTTACGTGTTTCCCTTTTCCTACAGTCCCGGGTCCTTTAAGCGGGGCGTGAAAAAGCATCTGATGAGGCCGTCAAGCTGAGTGCCACCATTGTTAACATGGCACGTGTGTATAATGGTGCCCTTTTCTCCTGAGACTTTGCCTTCAGCTTACCATCAGGCAAGGTAAAGTCAAATTGACGTGTCATATATAAAAAAAATATTAAAAAACTCACGAGAAATAAGAAATACCTTTATTTTCTCAAATTTAGCTCTCTATTTTTATTTAATATTTTGGAAACTCGCTGTATTTTTACTGATGTTATTACAGACTAGTCTTAACAGTACCGAGTGAGCATTCGAAAGTTCCTGTCTCATAGGGCAGGAATTGACTAAAAAGTTGCCACGCGTTTCCCGCTCACATAGCCATTCTATCATACTTTCATAATACGTACAGACGGACTGTTAACCCTGGCTACCCTCGAATGAAATAGGCGTGAGAATAATGTATGTATGTATGACTCAAAACTTTTGCCAGTTTTATTATGTGTTTGAAAGGAATCACAAGAACGCAACGTTAACTTAGATACTATACGCAGAGACGCAGAGTATTCTAAATGAATATTTACGACAAGCATTACGATGTTAAGTATGGGCACATATTACTGTGCCACTATCCTGTAACTACATTAATATGTATACAAGAATTCCTTGGCACGTTCCACTTGTTAGAACTTCCAATTACTTTACTGAAAATAGTTGTTAAAATTTCTTATTCTGTACTAGAGAGATAGCCCAAGACGACCTACTAGTTGGTGCATCTGTTAAATAACAGACAATACTGTGTAGCAAGTGCTCCTCACAAGTTTGGGTGATCAGACGGAAAGCCGATATACCAATCAAAAACAATTAGCGGACATGTGACACCAATGTGTAAACTTTAGATCCTAAAGAGAACGTATTCCTAACAACGATTTTCGTCCATTTCATTGGTAGGTAGGTATACCAAGTATGTAATTACAAAATCGTAAAGTCTGTGCATTGGAGGTATCTGACTATTATCTGTTTCTACAATATACAACAAGCTAAAAGCTTTTAAAAGAAGACTGATCTCCTAGATTGACTTAATACATTAGCGGTGATAAATTGTAAGATCTCAGTTTACAGTAGACTCATCGGTTTTCCTTCACATATACATGTATATGTACATCACATATATATATGTACTGCTGACAAAGGACATATTATAAAGTATTATACAAAGAGCACATTTAATATTCAAATTCGTAACATAAACCTATTGTGAAAACGAAGCACTGTGATTGGCCGCCTGCCTACATGTGAACCAATCGCAATGCTACGTTCTTTTAACACGTTTACGTGCTCGAGGCACTGATTCGAGGATATTTATTTTGTTAACCGAGTTAAAAAAGAGGTTCGCAGTTCGATCGGTATGTTTTCTTGTTTATTTGTTACGCGATTACACCGCCAATTTTCTTTTTGTAAGTCTTCATTTGTTAGAAAGGGATCCTTCTAGACTGGTCCCATGTCCTGGGAGTTAGGATGAGATAATGGGATTCTGGAGAAATGAAGGGAAATTTCTAGAAGACGGTTTTACTGCTTTAAAAAAATACTCTGTGGCAATCCATGTTGGATACTTTCGTAACTAAATTCATCATTGGATAATGATCTGTGGCGTACCGATAGAACGTTTGCCTGCTACGCAGGAGGCGCGATTTCGAATCCCGCTTAGTGCAAATATTTATATGCATGAATATATATATTTGCATTGGTCTGAATGTTTCTATGTATAGTATGTATGTATTTACAAAAAAAGTATTCAATTATGTTTAACCGCATTATAGATTCCATAACACAAGCTAGTTAAGCTGTGCTTAGCATATATCTAGCGTTGTGTAAAATTTTGTAGAATATTTATTTATTAATCTATACATCTTCTATATGAAATTCAAATGTTTGTAATATTGAAATAACCATTTTATATTAGGTACATGCATAGGAATATAATACGGTACGTACACCAAAATACCATTGTTTTTTCAATTTTGTCTGTTTGTTCCGGCTAATCTCTGAAATGGCTGGACCAAACTTTGGGTACTTTTATTTTAAAAAATTACGTTGACTCAATGCTAAGCGATAACCGACATCCACGCGGGCGGAGCTGCCGGCAACAGCTAGTTATTTAGAAGTGCTTGCGCTTCCGTACTTTTGTATTAAGGGCTGAAGTTTTTCGGGACTTTGAACTTTGAAATTCAGTTGTTTATAGACTACGTTCTAGCCATTAATTTCGAAGTCAGCATCCTGATAAAAGTCCAAATTATATTTTGACATTGAACTTTCCCAGAATCTTGAACCCTGGATGTTTATACGATTTTTTACCATTATTATTAATGGGTAGTTTGACACTGATCGAATCGACAGAACTATATTTTTTTATTGGTTCTCCATCAATCAAACCGTTTCCTTCATAATAATAGCCCTGTCTTTTTCTCCAGTTCAAATACATTACTGTTCCATGAAATACTTGTGTCGGTATATGTTGTGTTTCAGATAAGATCCATACTACATGTGAATCGGGTGCTTTCAGGCATAAACAACTGAAATTATTTTTATGAAATTAGGTATAGAAATAGACTAGAAGTTTGGAAAAAGGTAAAGTCCATGTTTTGGTTGCGGTAATCAACAATCACGCAAGCCCCGCCGATAATAACAGCTCGTTTAATATAAAATAATACCTAAAATATATTGAAGCGAACAATTGCATCTAGACTCAAAACGCCATGAAATTTAAATCAAGATAAAATTAATAGCTCGGAGAACACGAAACGCAACTTGAATTAAATGTACTTTGAGGTGAGAGTTATTTTAAAAGAGACAATTTGGCATCGATGCCAACCTATGGATCAGATCACTAATCGTTGGTGAAGGACGACATAATGTATAAATACCCCCGCTGGTTGCCGCTTACCTTTAGGCAGATCATGTCCTTATTATTCGTAAAAAAAACATGTCAACAAGCCGAAACCGAAAAACGAAATTGTCAATTACTTCATAGGAAACGTTGTTTAAACCAACAAAGCCATATTTTGCACTGTAAAAATATTCCTTATAATATGAGGAAAGAAATTTTACTTCGCCTATTAAGGGTTGAATCTACAAACCGCCCTTCCCATTAAATCTAATCAGAGATCAGCACTCAACGTGTAATCACCTCGAATAATAGCGTGATTGTTTCTGTGGTCGTTGACTTTTAATGGTTTAACTGCGATCGACGCGACAGGGACGGACTTAAAGTCAAAAATGTATTACTCAGCGCATTCATTTATAATTTAATTTTAAAGGAAAAGGCCAGTAACGGCCCCGTGATTCTAGCCAATGACACTAATGTTAGTGTCAAGGGTATTCTATCGCCATATTCTTCTTCTGTCGAATCGACGGCGCTTCTACACTCAAGATTCTATGTTCCTAATGTGCTGCTGCTTAGATTGCGTTCTTAGAGGCGCTCATTAGTTCCTCCGGTACACAAGTAGATGAAGGGCATGAAGCACACGTTAGTAGGTGGGCCATGGTCTATGGAGCAACTCTACACTCACACCTCAGGTCCGCGTCATTTGACACTTTCCAAGACTTTGCCTTTAGCCAACCATTAGATGCGCCTCATTCCAAGTCATATTGACGTGACCTATATAAGAAGAATCTGAAAATTTCTCACTTAGACCGATTCTCCCTGCTTCGGCCTACCTGTGTACTATGTCTGTTTAGGGACTTCCACCTGATCCAGAAAAGGTCACACACGCAAGGATACTATCTCTGTTATAGTACCAGTGGTATCACGGGGCTAGGATAATACGCTTGACACTACCAATAGTATCATTGTGTGGCGGTCTGTGTTTATTTATTTACTTGTAATTTTATGAAAATGCTTGCAATGCAGCAGCCATGGTCACTGCTGTTACTGCTAGGGAAAAGCAACCGAAATTTCGACCTGTGTAAATAATAAAATACACAATAAGTCGAGATAGATTCCATTAAAAATAGTTCTATTATAACATGTGCTATGAAAATTGTGAGATTAGGGTGTCTATTTTATTATGAAAACTAGCTGACCCGGCGAACTTCGTACCGCCAATTTATTTATGCCCGCGTGGCGTCAGATCCCGTTCCCGCTGCACCCTCTACTATATTAAACATGTATTATACATATAAACCTTCCTCTTGAATCACTCTATCTATTTCAAAAACCGCATCAAAATCCGTTGCGTAGTTTTAAAGATTTAAGCATACAAAGGGATATAGGGACAGAAAAAGCGACTTTGTTTTATACTATGTAGTGATTCAAATTTTATTCCATAAGCGAAATCTAATTTCCTCAGTGCTCAGGTTAATAAAATGTCAATGAACAGGATTATTAAAAGTGACATGCTTAAAATCTTGTAAGGGCTTATTACCATTATCTGCCATTGTATTGCCAAGGGTTCCAAGACTAAACTTATTATGCCACTTATGATCTTTTAATAGTATATAAAGAATAAATGACTTTTGAATTTGTGAGATTGAAAGCCATCCCTGTTTATTATTAGTAACACATGCGATGCGTAACAGTTACTCGTGTTTATATTTTCAAAAACTACTGGTGGTATAAATCTGATAGCACAAATTTGTCAAAAATTTCGACCGGGTGGGTACCACCGTGCACGATTGCGTAAAACCCTCCATAGTAATCCAATCTCGGTTGCATTGCGTTCAGGGGCAGCTAGTGCATAGCCGGGAAGGGGGATTGTGGTCACAGCACTAGTTGGACCGGTGGGTGTCACGCAGTGCTGCGACGACAATTCTCTTTTGATAAGGCCGTCAAGCTGAGTGCCACCATTGTTAACATGGTGTATGTAATGGTGTCCCTCTTTCCTGAGACTTTGCCTACAGCTTACTATCAGGTGAGGTGATGTCAAAGTGACGTGTTCTATTTAAAAAAAGGATGGAATGGATTTCATAGGATCATATTAGTATAATATAGTTTTCATAATTTAATTCTATTTGTTCACATAATGTGTTTGTCACTCCACTCCGAAAATAATCGTAGTACCGAAAATCATTAGTACGCGAATGTGGGTGTTGCACACTTCTTTCTACCCTTTTGGGCGATTTTCGCTAAGCTGCTCATTTCGATTAATAACACGGAGGTCAGTTGCTCCCACAAAATCCAAAACTTAAAAGGAAAAGGAGTGACTCCCAGACACTGAGATGATATTTCAAAATTGCTGTACAAATTAAACTTTGGCCATTAAATTCAAACTATCTTAAGTAAAGCTGAACTTTAGTTTCTTTCAACTTAAGTAATATTCTCGGGAAACAAAGAGGAACTTAAAAGCATAAACAAAGTGGTGCTTGTTTTTTAATAAAATGAAGTAAAAAAAACAGATTATATTAATAGAGCGATTTCCCAGCAGTTTGAAATCTTGCTAAGTAGCTTGAGCGAGAAACTTAAAGTAAGTAATATAAAAGCAACCGATTGTTAAAGCTGTGTTTATGTTGTTGATAGCTAGTGGTTATGATTGAAAGGTCCCAGGTTCGAACCCTGGCTATTACGCTGTAGACGTAAAACCGAGTTGGATGGATAGGGTCTAATGCTAGTAATTACGGTTACTTATTAAAAATAGACGTTGAAATTGAGAAGCAAATAATTTTATACAATAAAGATAAAAGGAATTAACGCGAGAGCCAACGCCCGAGTGCCATCACTGCGACGCGAGCGTGGATTCGGGGCTGCACACGCTCACCGAGTGCCCGGCGTTTGAGACGCCGAGGCGGGAGCTTGTGGCGGCCCTGGGGGTGAGAGTGCTCACGCTCTCCACCCTACTCGCGGCGATGGTCCGCTGCGCGGATGCGTGGGCGGCCAGCGCCTCCTTCTGCGAGCAGGTCATGCTCGCGAAGGAGACAGCAGAGCGGGCGCGGCGCGATGAGCGAGAAAGGCTCGCTGACATCGCTGCACGCGCCCGAAGGCGGCTCGGGCGTCGGAGGGCGCAAACTGACCTCCGCCCCCCACACCGGGTTGAGTCGGGGACCGCGTGGTCCCCACCTCCCGAGGAAGGCCAGACCGAGAGGGATGACCCTGGGTCAGCCGGGGTGCGAGGGATATGTCGCATGACAACCTCACCTTCGGCCTAGCACTACGACCCAGAGACGGCATGCGGTTTAGTCGGTTCGAGTCCGACATAACTCCGGCTCCGGAGGGGTAGGTATCCGTGGGGATTTCACGCACGTAAAAAAAAAAGAAGGTATAGGTACTTACATGCCAGTGATTGCCTGACGTTTCGACCAGATTACACCGGCCGTGGTCACAGGCTGACTGATACTGTTCCCATTACCTTTATTGTATACTAGCTGTTTCCCGCGGCTCAGCCCTCGTAGATGTCGGTTATTGCTTAGTGTTGAACCAACGCTATTAAGCATTCAATTTTTCTACAATAAAAGAAGCCTTAGTTACTAGTAGGAAAGACTACATCAGCTTCCTGCCAATAAAAGTCTCGTTAATATCGGTCCAGCCATTTCAGAAACTAGCCGGCACAAACAGACAAAAAGACAGACCGACAGATAAAAATTGTAAAAAAAAGACGGGTTGCACGCCGGGAGTGCCGGCAGAAGTAGAAACTTTTTCTTTCTTTCTTTCTTCGTTATATACAGAGAAAAAGATAAAAAGAACATACCATACCATACCTATAATTTAGCGCCAATCATAGAACCTATCACTAATTTTCTGTCAGAAGAAATTAATGGATTACAAAAAGAAAAAACAATCACAAAAAGTGTCAGAAGCCCAGATTCGAACCCGGTACGATCTGAAACCATAAGGACTTACAGTCGAAGCGCTTACCGCTAACTTACGAAGCTTCTTAGCGTACCTAACAAAATAAACAATCTGTAGCTAATGTTGTATGACGTCAGCGTCGGTTACGGTTCAAAGGTCAAGTGATCCTGACGCGAGTTTAACACTTTTTACCCATCCAACGCCAGTAAAGAAGTTTTCACTTCAAAAATATTTTAGTTTATTTACTACAAAACAAACGCTACAATTTTATTAATATGTATTGATCGTTCCATGATCAGATAGAGTTTAAAAGTTAGTTTAGTAAGTGATTATAACTAATTGAACGTAGATGTATAAGAGCATACCAAGATCTTTAGGACTTAAGCGATCCTCATTATGAACAGTGCGTTACATATGTATTGGAATTAGCAGTAATTCCTGTAAGACCGTAAAAAAGCATCTAAAGGGGCCGTCAAGCTGAATGCCACCATTAACATGGTACGTGGTTGTAATGGTGATCCTCTTTCCTGAGACTTTGCTTTCAGCTTGCAATCAGGTGAGGTGAAGTCATATCTTGTCCATAAGGAAAATCACGTGTAACATAGTTAATAATCATATCTGTTTAAATAAAAACAGGATCAGAATTCCCCGCAAACAACTAGAGTTAGTATTTCAATAAATCTTATTCAGTTCGCTTACATAACTGAGTTGAACGTTTAATGAAATGCCCCAGTCCGATTGAACGAATTCAACTGGATTCACCGACTATTTTAGTTTGTAAAGCTATTAGTTTTTTTTTTCTATAAGAGTGTTGTGAACAAACAAATTGTATTGGATCCGTTTAGTAGAGTGGTCAGACTGTTAGAAAGTATTTATGTACAAACTGGATATATTTTTAAGAAATACTGGTAAAGGCAGACATTGAAGATACTGAAGGGCTGGTGGCTGTGTGGTAACAAAGTAAGTTATCACCTCGGAGGACATTACGTAATTAACCAACACTAGGCTGGTCGGACTTAGGATGGTCAATCATTAAGAGCACTTTCAGCCATCGATCGGTCCGGTTGCCATCCGAACATTTATGGCAGTAGTTACCGGAAGTTTGAGCCCTGAAAAGTCCACTTGTTTAAGTACAGAATTTTAATATCACCAAGGCTGTGAGGTCGGGAAGCTTCACAAAAAATATAAAATATAAAAGGGTGAAAACTGAAATAACCCTGAACTCCACTATGATCGTACATAGGTTCAGGTGCAGGCTTTACTTCCAGGGTAAGACAGTTTTTTTTTTTTTTTTTTATTAATTCGCGCTGTTACCCCCACTGGATTGAACATGTGGGGTCCTTGTTTACGTCTTTAATTTTAACGAATTTAGAAAAGGAGTTTATATAATAATTATAGCAAGAAAAATTTGTGCTCGAAAAGAATATACAATTATGGGGGGGGTTGCGCTAGGTTTACTCGGTTTATTGAGCGGCTTATTAAATAATAAGCCACAGAATGCCCGGTTCAAATTTTAATCGGAACTTTATCGAATTACTATTTTTCAGCATTTGGCCGTTTGAGAGGTGGTGGCGTGGCAGTCAACGGACCTTATCCAGGCGGCTGCCCGGCCATCGCCACTCAGTGTTAAAAACTGTGGTACATAATTTATGTTTATTTTACTTATATACTTATAAATATAGATAACATAAAAATTTTACAGAAAGTTTACAAGGAAATGATTCTACGAAGGGATTATGTACCAGACTACAATATAATTTTTATATAATGATGAATAATTACATATATTTTAAGCAATAAATAAATATACAATATGAACTAGTAAGGAAGTGTTTTTTAACAGTTTTCAATATACATAATAAGATTGAATTCAGGAATTTTATTGTCAACTTAAAACAATTTTCGCCAAAAAATTGTTCCAAGTACATTTTTTAATTTTGAAGGCAGAGGATGCAAATATAGTGCGTAAGTATTGAAAACAGAATTAGAGTGTTAAACATAGATATATTGATAGGATTGAAAAATAGATACATACAATATTGTTATACTATACTTGCAGTTAATTGAGGCGTTTTATCCAACTAATTGGAGAGGGGAGGCCGAGATTCTTGGCTCGCGGTTTAAAGTGGGAGCGTTTTTATTCTAGTTGAGTTTAAATTTATTAATGTTTTATTTTTATCTTTTGTTTAATTTATTATCATAATGCCTTGCATTATATTTTTATAATATTACAAGTGCATTTAATTATTTTTATTTTATTTTATTTTACTATGGCGGTGGTCCGAGCAACCCTAGGAATACGCTATGGTTGCTCTGGCCATCGCTTCCCACTTTCGGAGGACTGGGCACGATCTGTCGAAGGCGTGGTGGTGCTTCGATTCACCATACTCGCGGATGCAATTTATGCAATGGGGCTCAAGGTTCTTTCGATCGCATTTATCCTGCTCATCCTGGCTGTGCGGTTTGCCACATTTAGCACACAGATCCTGAGTTTCAGGCATCAGACAAAATCTTTTTGTGTGACCAAAAGCCAAACACCTGGTACATTGGATAAGTGGCGTCTGGTCTGCCACTGCGACGCTCTGGAGGTCGATATATAGTCGCTTTGCCTCCGTCGCTCTCCTCCAGACAACAGGTGATGCGCTAATCACCACGTGGTGGTATTGGGAATGGCGCGACCGTTTTTTAAATTTAATGGTCACGCGGTCGTCCCCTTCGCCGAGGCCCTCGAACAGGGCCCCATTCTGATTCCGAAGGGCGCGAAGGATTTCATGATCATCATGAATCTTCAATACGTCCCTCAGAATCAGGAGGGGGTCCCTGTTTTTGATCTCCTCAGGGTAAGACAGTTAGATAGCAGTCGCTCCCGGAAAAGTCGATACCCCTTTTTTTACGTGCGGGAAATCCCCACGAATACCCCCCCCTGCCCCTGCTCAGGGTCAGCGACTCTCTCTCGCTCATCGCGCCGCGCCCACTCTGCTGTTCGCAGAAGGAGGCGCTGGCCGCCTATACATCCGCGCAGCGGACCATCTCCGCGAGGGTGGAGAGCGTGAGCACTCTCACCCCCAGTGCCGCCACAAGCCCCCGCCTCGGCGTCTCAAACGCCGGGTACTCGGTGAGCGTGTGCAGCCCCGAAAAGTCGATGAAGTTAATAAAGACGTACTTCGAGTTTCAACTGGTGTACTTATAGAATCTATTTAACTCAGTAGTTTACTTAGCGACTCCAAATAAATAATACTTATGAACGGAATCAAAAACTTAGGACGATGTCCCTTGAGTACCTACGATACAGAAGTTCGTCTGTTCGCCGTTCGTTGTATCAAATAGCAATTTGTGACTTGGCAGTTAACGTCGATTTACAAATAAGTTCCGACTTTGATGAATAAGCTTCACAAGTTATTTAGAAATATATTCTGTTGTTCAGTCAACAATAAATGCGTCTATAGGGAGTGATTATTACGCAATTTGATTTTCTTAATTGGACAAGTATTATAAGATATTTATTAATTTTTTAATATGAAACATTTGAAAAAAACTGACAAAGTGCCCGGCCTGAGCCTGACGGTAATAGTTTAACCTCCTATGACGTGGAATCAAAAATTATAGATTTAAACGTCTCTGCCTATCCTTGTGGGGATTTACAGACGTAAATTGATGTGTACGAAATATTTCGCTCGAAATCATGCGATAAATACGTCACAGCTATCATGTTACCGATAAGTAACACAATTTTCAAATCTCGGATCGCGAGTAGAGAGTATATTTCTTACTGGTGATAGAAATTTGATATATAAACATATGATATATAAACTTGACACCAAATTTGGATGGGTACCACCGTGCACGAAAAACCCTCCATAGTAATCCAATCTCGGTTGGATTACATTCAGGGATCAGCAAGTGTATAGCCGGGCAAGGGGGATTGTGGTCGCAGCACTAGTCGGACCGGTGGGTGTCACGCGGTGCTGCGACGGAAATCCTCTTTTGATTAGACCGTCAAGCTGAGTGCCACCACGAGCACGTTAAGCCGTCGGTCCCTGTTGTCATACAAACATCTATGGCAGTCGTTACGGATAGTTGGAGCCCTCAAAAATCCAACAACTGGTCTAGCTGCAATGCTTCGATATCGCCTTTGGGTTGTGGAGGTCAGATGGCAGTCGCTTCACGGAAAATATCGAAGTTTATCCAAATCCGCAATTAGACTGGTAAAAAGCAGACCCCACTCCAAGTTGAAAAAGCTTCGGAAGCGACTGGGATTAACGCTAGGATTATGAAGAACAAGAAGACGATGACTTCACAGACAATTTTAACAGTCTTTGTAAGTGATCAATACTCAGCAAAGGATATTACACGGTTAAAGCTAGTAAATAAAGTAGCATATTTTGTGTTCTTCATTACAGTTAACTTTGGACGTAGCGCCTCATAACACATTTTGTTTAATTAAAATCCAACGTAACAATAAACTGTACACAAACTAAAAACTAAAGTCAGAGAAACACTTTATTCTGCTATTTTTGTGACGTACCATTATGTAGTATTTACACACGAAATGACAAATACAAGGAATGCCATAGGTATGGCATAGTCTGGATCTAGACTGTGCCTTCTAAATTTTAAATTATTAGACAAAACTTTACATCCTAATGGCTGTAAGGTGCGTGATAGGGCTCGTTACAGCCATTCGGATATAAAGTTCATCTTTTTTATACCACCGTGGTTTATAGACGTGTGCAACACCAGGGGAGTTACAATCGCGCTGCCGACCCTGTAAACACAGAGAGTTTGTGTGCTGTCAGTGTAGAAGACAAAGCAGGGATAGCCTTTGGTCTTCCCACTGACAGCACAAAACCTCTCCAGTGAGCGCCGGTTACCCTACTCACTGCCGGGAACACAACACGAGGTCATTATGGCCGCAGTATTCTGTAGGGAGGAGGCACTTCCCAAGTCGGACTACTGTCCTACCTCCTACCTCATCTCGTACGCGTTGGGCTTCGGAGGGTGCAAACCGACCTCCGGCCCCCATGAGCGCGGGCCTGCTGGTGACGGGTGGAGCTGCTCGTTACCCTAGCAGAAGCAGGCCACGGCGGCGGCGCGCATGGTTAGGACGATGCGCTCCTCCCCATACCGGGGGCAATTCGGGGACCACGTGGTCCCCCCGAGAAGGGCCAAACCGAGAGGAATGGCCCTAGGTCAGCCGGGGTGCACATCGACTTACAGACGGCGTGCAGTTTAATCGGTTCAAGTCCGACATAACCTACCTCTTCGGCTGCGGAAGGGGGGGGGGGGTATACGGGGGGATTTCCGCACGTAAAAAAAAACCTACCTCATCTTTGGGGTCTATACCAACCTCACGTACTAGTCGGTACACCTACTATAATATGATGGATGATTGTCGGACGTAGGTTTCTTTTCAGTGTAGTGAGGTCAGATGCCAGCCAGCCCCAAAAAAGCAATATACCAGTCAAAGTCAAAAAGAAATTATTCTTTATAGTCTGTTGTAGACTGTAATGTGTAATGTCATGCTGTGTTGGTTCTCGGTGGAGTAAAATAGGGTCATTCTAACTCTTCCTGTTGGTGTTAAAGAAGATGATGAAGGGATAGGGCGGTCATCCATCTGACAGTAAGTATACAGCCCATGACTAAGTTCTCGCTTGACAGCAATTGACTGGTTCTCTATTTTTATTCCTAAAATTTTATGTCATAATTTAACATTGCATAATGTTACTTGTCATAACATTATTTACGCATAATACTCGTTTGCCATAACTTTTTAAGCATAATTTTTTTACTCCTATTTACTATAAGCATAATATTTAATAAGCATAATATACCAAAGCATAAGTTTACTTAAGCATAACCACGCATAACCATAACTATTCCGAACAAATCACTACAAAATTTTTATTAACAATATTACACTATTTTATACATTGCTCTTGTCAAACTTGTAGGCGCATCAAAGTTCATTTAACCTAATGTTCTTTTGATCTAATTGGTCGACGGAGCCCCGCTGCGCGGGGCTCCTACTTCTAGGTGGTTTATAAAAAAATAACCACGAAGGGCTAATGCCTTCTAACCTAACCTATCCGAGTCGGGGTGCCCTAAAGTCCAGATTGCATCCAGATCCTTGCCAGCTTGCTAGCACCATGTTAGCAGGTGTTTATCATTATACCAAATAAGTATTAGACAAATAAACAATATGCTTTACAACTTTATGCGTATCAATGTTATGAATAAAAACATTAGGATATACAATATTTATGCTTAATAACACAGTATGCTAAAAACCAATTATGGCAGACTATTATTATGACAAAGAAAATTATGCCTAATTTGTTATGGAAATTTAAATTAGGACAAAAACTATTATGACAAAAGATGGAATCCCCAATTGACTCGTCCCCTATTATGTGGGATCGAGGGGATTTTGCGCACGAAAACAAAGGAACTTCGGCAACAAACTCAAAACACTAAGCGGTCCCCGGGTTCCTAATAGCAAATTTTGGACACAATTATTAAATCACTACCAAGATGTATCAATAAAAAGATAATAGGTATAATAAATTCTTCAAAAAATGCTTTCACATTCTTCAAACAAATATTCTTCACATCTAGTCTACAAGCACGATTAAAAGTAGCTTTAAAACCTCAGATTTACGATTGGTCTAGAGTTTGCAGTTTAAACTTATGCATTTTATTCTCTGCAATATGTGCCATGACTTGAATTTTAGCTTACTGCAAGCAGCCGTCTAATGTCTTGTAGTCTAGGCCAATTTGCCTTCTCATATTGCAAGCCACTGATTCATTTTAGTATGCAACTACACATATACGAATGCCATTCTCTCTACGGTGTAGAACCTGTCCCATTATTTCTGCCTTCATAAACCTCTGAAGTCTTTATAAACTTTTCTTATAGTTATTGCTGTTTCTGTTGCTATGAGAAGTTAGAAAGCTATTCAAATATTCGTATTTTATATGTATAGGGACCCTTGGTATCACAGAAGACCGAAGTCAACTTCATCTACCAGCAGTTCATCTGCCCTCTTGGGGTTGGGACGTCAGATGGTAGTAGCGCCTGTGTTAAGTCTCGTATCCCCTTGGTAACGTTGCGCAAAAGGCGCGATGTTGCCAGCTGACGCGCAACATTAAGCGCGACTTGTAGTTTGTTCGACGATTGGTTATCCGTGGACAGCAACATTGTTCTGCGATGCCGTGTGTTTTTGTTGTTCGTACAACATTAGGCAACAATCAAATGTAATCGGTATTATCACTAAGATTTTAAATATCTTACAGTTATAAATGTAGCACCTTTAATATCTGCAGCATAAAATACTATGGCGAATAAAACTGGCAAATATCTTGTTAAGTTTTGATTGAAATTTTCCACCTTAAAAACTTTCACAATATTTTTTATGACGTTCATTACTATTCCAACATAGTAATTTCTTCATGTAAAACAACTTTTTTCCACCCACAGTTTTTACAAAAAGCTTTATAATGACTTTCTGTATAACGTTGAAATAACGAAACGTTATTTCGTTCACCCACTGGTTAGTTAGTAGACAGTCTAGGAAATAAGGTAGTGTGTCTTTATTGTCGCCTTAATTGCAATGCAACGCAAACAGTAGTATAAAATGCTATTGTTTGTTTGAAATATGCAATAATAGTGTTATTTATAAGCCTCCGGGGCGTAGCGGTAGAGAACGCGGCTGCTACGAAGGAGCCTCGTACGTCTTATATATCTTTTTATTTTACACAAGGACATAAAGTACAAGAATCGTAGTTACAGTTTATGTGGTTCATACATTTACATTTGACACCATTACCGTTCTCAATTGGTTCTAATTGACGTCAATAATAATATCTAGTTCAGCTAAGTATACCACCGCTTACAAGGCACTAGTGAAGAAGAAACTAGGCAACAAATTCCACTGCGGCAGTCTCTTACAACTTACCATGAGAGGATGTGAAACCATATTAACAAGTTACAAGAGTACTTATGGGTACTGTATCTCGCTAGAATTGAAATTAATCACCGCTTTGTTACAGTCTACTGCGTTTAAATCAACCTTAACAGAGTGATTAGGTCGGCTAATTTGTTTTGTTAAACTTGTTAGTAAGAGTTATAAAAACTAGTTCAGAAAAGTCTAAAGGGGCTAACTTAGAAACATTAGACGAGAAAACTAAGAGGTTTGTGCTATAGGTAGATCTATAGATGGGATTAAGCGGTAAGGTGTATCAAAGTTTTCGTAGTACGTCTTCTGAATTATGAGAATTACATACAACGTTACGAATAAAAGAAATAGGTAAACTGTAAATCCGTATTGATTTATGTTTTACCCATTAGAAAATCGGTTAAAATAAAAAATTATAATGTATTTTAATAATTATTGTAAACTTCCTCGATTTGATTAATATTATGTAACCTAAAAATGATTGTAAAAGTCGTTGTCGCCTCAAAGATAAATGAGAAAGACAAATAAGAAATTTGGATTGGTTTGGGCGAGGTCTGGGAGGTTAGTAGTCGAAGCATTGCCCCTGTAAGGTAAAGATCGCGGCTTAAAACCCCAATATTTTCCTATTTTAATCAATTCATCGGCGTATTATGTGCTTAACCTACGCCTTTACCTCCTCCAAAAAGACGTCACTTGCAGAATAATAAGTAAGTACAAAGCCTTGGCATTTTACAATATTTTTTTTATATTTCAGTCACTAAGTTTAGAACCCAATAAAACACAACAAAAAGAATAAACTGTCATGACGACACAAATTGTTCCGGCGAAGTATAATAAAACACTTATTTGGTGCGAAATAAAAGTGTAGTAAGACACAACACTAAATTCCCGCACGACGAGCGTCTCATAAGGCTACCGATAAAATGTGATGTAACATGTCGTGTGTAGGGCTGCCACCGAACGAAAGGGTTTCTTTTAAACATAGCCGTGGAATCTAAAAAAAACTAAAGCTAGCCAGTTCCTCGTTTTCTGCATGCGAAAATGGCAGGTAATCTAGCCATTTAATGAAACAGCTAGATAAAAGACTTACTTCTGTATGGTTATAAAAAAATAACGGCGGAGCGGAGACCTTCTAACCTAACCTATCCTCTCAATAAACCTATCACTAATTTTCTGTTAATACTCCTCTGTTTACGCCCTCGGGGATTTATAGGTATGAGTATATGTATGTATATATGTAGTTTCCTGTCCATTTCGAGGTGGTGCTCCATTTTACGAATGGACTAAGCATTAGCCGGCCAGCTTATTTAATGTTGTAATAAACGTTACGGCTGAATATATTTCCGGCCGTTCATAGAATGGCGCCGTCTAGTTAACAGCCTAACAGCCTAAGCTAGTTTGTGGTCACATATAGATAATGATATAATTAATCTTTGTAAGCACCCCAACGAGATATATTTTGAACTAAGTATCCTAATGTGTTAAGGGAAAAATAACCTCACCTTTAGTATTACGCCATGTTATTCTCTAGTGAGTCATTAATTAGGGTTGTTATAAAACCTAATTTATTTCAATTATATAATAAACCCTGATTTGTTGATCACTAGGTGATAAAATATAAATAGCAAATGTGACTATGACCGAAATAAGCGAAGCTTTTAGAGTTCATTTTAATCTCTTTAATTACTGTAACTAAATGATAAATGTGCTAGTTCTATCTTTATTAAGGCGAAGCGCTAAATTATGAATTACTTTGTCTAATTAAGAGTGCTTGTTAAGTCTACTAATGTTTGCTTATTTAGAATTCAAAATTAATGACATTAATAAGTTACTTTCAGAATACGAAGCTATTTAATATTAAAGCGACTAGCCGTCAGTGAATTATTATTTTTATTAAAAATCTTTTATAGATCTTCAATGAAAACCCTATTGCCCATTTTACCCGCGAATTTGCAAGCGTAGACTTAGATTATAAGTTTTTGTTTTTTTATCACGTAAATATTTTTTTAATTAAATAAAAGTAACCATATACACGCGTGTAAATTACCAAAGGGTAGGCAGAGGTGTATTAACACCCACATTTCGCCAACTATGATTTTCGGTCACACGTAATAGGGGGCGAGCCTAGCGTCGTTAAGCGGGCAGTAAGTCATGAACTGTATGTTTACTGTAGGATGGAGAAAGCCTACACCAATAGAAATCTAAGCCAAATTGGTTGCGCCGTCCTCGACTTTTGCGCTTAACAATATTTTTTATTTTTACAAGATAGATTATTTGGCTAGTGACAGCCCTAGCCACTCGTATCCATTAAACACATTTGATGAACGCTGCAATCAGAAGCGGAACAATATCACTAGCATCGTTATGGAGGGATTAGGTTGTAACTAACGGCGGCCATACATTGTATACAATTTACAATAAATACCCACGTATAGTATCTGGCTTTTGATTGAGGACCCAGTCAGGAAGTGAACGAACTCGCATGAGATCGATCTTAGATAGTTGGAGAGGTTGGAGGGAATATTAGTAATTTCGGTAATCTTGGTTGCTAATATTCTTTAAAAAAAAGTATTGAATAAATCTCTATTCTGTAGAATGTTCTCTTTGTTGCACATCGGATTGATCGTTTGCTACCTTGTGTTCTTAAATGCGTGTTCAATTAGATTAGGATAAGGAAAAAGTACGAGAGCAGTTTTATACAAAAATATCAACTTTTTCATTTACACAAGGCTGACAGCATTGCGTTATTGCTTATTTAGCGGTTTTAGTCTCTGTGTGATCCGATATCGGGCCAAAACAGTGGTGTTGGCTCCGATAGCCGATATCGGGCCGGAAAATGTGAAAGAGAGATACATATGTCGTACATTTCACTGCCTCCGATATTGGATGTTGAATATCGGATATCAGACTATGTGAAAATGATCAATGAAGAGAATGAGCCATTTATTCATTTGTTATAGGTACCATAAAGAAATATAAAAACTGTCCACTACGCAAACTCATATATACACACCCTACTAAGTCTTAACAAGCGCGTAACTATGTAAGCACCCTTAGGAATGTGCGCGCGGTGATGGGGGAATATCAAACCTCAGTTTTGGTCAGTCCGCCGCCAACGCTCACGGCGGTATCTCGTGTCATTTGTACTAGATTGTCTAGGTAGATCATGAGATATAACAAGCGCCTATTGGGCTGGCTAACCTGCGTGACTATGTAAGCACCCTTAGGAATGTGCGCGCTGTGGTGGGGGAATATCGAACCTCAGTTTTGGTCAGTCCGCCGCCAACGCTCACGGCGGTATATCGTGTCATTTGTACTAGATTGTCTAGGTAGGTCATGAGATATCTCGTGATTTGAATAACATATTTGTTTTTAAATAAAATGTTTTATACAGAACGACTCTAATTCTAGTTCCGATGGCGAAACGGAACTTGAAGTTGAGAGAGAACTTATCTCTGAATAATTTGAGTTTAAAAGTTCTGATTAAAATTATCAGTTTACTTGGTTGTTACTCATAATCTGCCTGTTTTTATTTAATACTAGTTGTTGCCCGCTGTTTCGCTGGTGCGGAATATTAATTCACATACCACACTCACAGTGTCCCTATTCTGTAAGCAAACTGCGGTGTCTATCCGACTGCGCAGAAAAGCGAGATTCTTCTCTTCTTCTATTCTTCTCTCTGGATTCCATGTTGCAGATAATTTAAAACTATCTTCCCGATTGAAATTTTTATATTTTTTGATTTCAATCGCTTCGCGTAAAGCTCTTGAGTAAAAGTAACGTTCCTTGGAGAGTACTTGTGTATGGTGGAATGTGACGGCACATGGCGAAAAAAAAAATTGAAAATGTGCGGGTAGGTGAAGAACCTACTACCTTACGGATTCAAAGACGACGGGCGTGCACCGCTGATCTAGTCAGCCTGTGACCATGGCCAGTGTAACCTGGTCAAAACGTGAGGCAATCAAAAGTATGTAAGTACCATGATGAACCATGACCGCGTCAATTCCCGTTCTCTTAATTATATAGTAAAATATTTAGGCCTAGCTATTTCTGCTGGCATCGTTTAGTCCGATACTCTTCCCTATAATATTTCATAGCACTCTGAGATATAGCCTTTTACCATCAATGAAATATGGTCTGTTGGGGAGAAAAATGAAACGTACCACGGAACAAGTGAGTTCGCCCCAAATTCGCCCTATAAATGATATTAGGTGTTATCTAAAACTTAACACTCATTTACATGAAGCATCGTAGTGTTACTTTTATAAGACACTAACCATTGCCCGCGGCTCCGCACCCAGATATCAGTTCTTCGTCATTCTATTGCTAAACCCGGTCGCATCCGAAACTTTTCTGAACTGGCTGGCTGAACTTCGATCGTGAAGCGGCGGCCATTTGACCTCCACAACGCAATGGTGACATCGAAAAATTGAGGTCAGACCAATTGTTGTACTTTTTAGAGCTCCAACTACCTGTAACGATTGCCATTTATGGCAACGGGACCGATGACTTAACGTGATCTCGAGGCACGACCAGACCACTACAAATAATCATAATATTTATACTACGCGGGAATCGAACCCGCACCTCTTGCGTAGCAGGTGCGTTTACTTCCGCCACTCCACATTCATCGCTACCAAACATATCCTTCTTTTTTAACGTGCTGGAAATCCCCATCGATACCTGCCCCGCCGGAGCCGGAGGGGGAGGGGAACCAAACATAGCCTGTTCTTTCCCAAATTCTAATCTGTGTACCTAGCTTCACCTTGTTAAAAGGAATACTAATAATGTCGGTTACTAATATTCTTTAAAACGATAAAATGATTTATCTATTTAATACATACCTACAATATCTGAGCTTCAATAAGAAAATGTGCAGTGCACGATTTTTACGATGCAAACTCATGTATAACATTCTGTACAACACTAAATCATGTTATATTGGACAACCCATCAATGTAGTGACATTCTGATATCCATTGTCCATATACGATCATATACCTACCTACGTATCACTGTAGTTATATTTTAATCCTTGTAATAATATATTGTATGCTATAATTTTCTCATTACTGTACTGTATATCTAAATTTAAACAGCAAAAAGTTATAAGCTGCATCGATAAAACAACAAAAATACTAAAATTGAAAGGTCTCCAAGTGTTATTTGAGCTCATTTCTCTTTGAACACTCGATGTCGCTTAAGACAACAACGGTACGCAAATATGTGTGATATTGAAAGCTAACAGAAGACAGTAAACTGACGATGATACTCGTAACGGCATAAAACGACATTTGGTGCTATTAGTCTTACCATTATCGTCATACATAATACATGACAATACTTTCGTGGCTCATAAAGCGGTAAGAAAACTTATTTTCCATATCTTTTTGGCTTACTTTGTAAGTTATAGCAGTTTCTAGAGTTTTTAAACATCTTTTTTGTTACTAGCGATGATAGCGAGCGACTTAAAACCCTAATAGACCACCTGCTCTTAGTCCAACCACAAAGTTTGAGTCATAACTCAGTGGGAAAAATATTCAGCCACCTCAACAAGTGTCGGTTCAAACAAAAAATAGAATCCTTGTTTTACATAACGTTTCATGAATGTGGCTTTAACAAAACATTTTCGGGTTTAAGATATTTCTTGTGTATTGAGTGGTTTTTTAGGAGATTTTTCCTTTAAAACAATAAAAGGCTTTGAATTATTTGGCGCTTATTTAGATGGATTTCTCGAGAAAAGGATTGTATTGAAAAGATTATGGTTTCTGGATATACGAACATAAATTTGTGTTAGCTTCTTCTAGTTTATTAAAATTTGAGATGGGAGGAGTGCTTTTTATTACCTTTTAACGAAAGATGGCATAAGACCATTTGTTGCAACTGTAAGTACAGTAATTTTCTCTCGCGCACAGTTTCTCTCAAAAGTTGCAGAACATAAACAAATGCATAAGCAGTTTTAGTAATTGGGGGTGACAAAAAGTCAGTTTTAATAAAATTTATTCTGAAGGTGTATACAGAGCGGGTAAGTGAACAAAATTCAACCCAAAATACGTGTATTATGCTGTTAAAGAATATTTGAAAGAGTATCACATATCTTTTTCATTAGTTCAGATGATAGTAAATGGTAAAAAAGAGTATAGTATACTACAACAATAGGATATCAGTCTATCCATTAGAAGATTTACTTTTGTTACGGATACAAAGCCGTAACTTTTCTTCTTTTTAATCTAATTTCTGGGAATATTAGGGTCAACTTAATCAAATTGGGCTGGCTACCAGTTTGGTAACGAGTACACAAAAGCAATTAAGGAACAACCTACAATGCGCCTTCGATATATCAACCCCAAGAATGGGATAACCTTTAACGAATAGTGAAAGAAAGACATAACTATACCAGTCCTTGAATAAGTACGTATTTCGAATATTACTATCTGTTTGTGCCGGTTAATCTCCGAAATGGCTGGGCCACTTGATGAATATTACTACGAAGTAGCGGGTAAACCTACTAACAAACGTAAACCATTGTGATTTAACTCTTAGCTTTTTCCCCCTACTTTTTATTACCCCAATTTTTTTGTTACAAAAATAATAAACACCAAAACTAAAAAGTTTCATATTTCTCAGGTGGGTTGTACACTATTTCTGAAGTTCGATTCGTGGTCTGAAATCCTTGTGGATGCGGCAGCTGTAAACTTTCACAAAGGATTTAAATAAAAGACAAGTAACAGTTGTTGTCGCCCACACAATGGCACGACTTTAAAAACGATGTGTTTTCTTGATAAATTCTAAGTAGAAACAAACGTTTTCATTTTGAGAGCGAGAGAGAGATAAATTACACGAACATACTAACTACCTCGCCTGGGAATTCGCTCGCATCGAAGTTTTATCCCCGCTCTCGCAGACCATGTAAACCTCAATCAATCAATCAATTAGCCCTCTGCAGTCTTCTGCTGGACATAGGCCTCTCCCAATGTGCCCCATTTCGTACGATCCTTCGCCTTCCGCATCCAATCCGTCCCAGCCACGTTTTTCAGGTCATTTCCGGGTAAATGTGCCTATGTGTTATTGCAGCCTACAATCTATCCATGTACCAAATTTCAGTAAGATGCGATCAGCCATTGCACATGCTGCAACGGCTGAACAGATTTTAATGAAATTTGGTATATGGATAGATTATCTATAGATTTTAAAATGGTTCAGAACTTATCACGATTAAATTATGGAAGAAATAGTTTGGAATAACACACTATTTATCTCGGGAATACGTTCCTATGGGTGGCAGAAACGGAATCGAAACTCCATGTAGGCGAAGCCTCGGGCACCAGTTGGTAATAAATATCATAAATTAAAACACCACGTCATGTTAAAACAAGCTACCATACTATTTAAATTAACAAAGAATTTTACCACCAAACAATCACTAAAGTATCAAATTTGTGTAAATAATTAATTTCCATCAGTACAAACAGGCTTGTAATATTTTATTAACCAAATGTAAAGTTGAAATAAAACCGTAGTGGAATCAGTGTACCCGACCGAATATGAATGAAATTCAATTGGGAAAATTCAATCGCACTCGACCCACCAACATTTACATGCAAATGACGAGTGCAGATATCCACACCTATAAATGAACTGCACATTTAGTTTCAACTAGTTGTGTTCAGAACTTTACTGGCGTCGATTTCAATCTGGATTTTTTATTTGCGTAAAACCCTAATAAATTTACAATAATACCTTATAACATTAGTTAATTACAGTAAAAATCCCACCAAAATCACTTCGCAGATTACCCATTATAAACGAAAAGAATGAAAAAAAATGTTTTTATTGTAATGGTTAATATGGATATATATGTGGATATATATGTAGATACAAACGTGTTCATTAAAACGCTTGTGTTTTACGTTACAAACAGACAGAAACTAGAGATAGATAACCGATCACTGCCTAAGCTATTACGCATAAGTCTTTAATCACACTTCATGCTAACTAACTTGACAATTATGTCACCATTCATTATGTGGGAGTAACAATTTGGCTGACTAAATGTGTGTTTAAAATATAACTTTATTTACACTAGATATGTGTTTACAAATTGCAGAAATCATCAGGCAACATGGGTAACAAATACCTGGCACTCCTCCTCCTGGACTAAAGAAGTAATTGCCTTACTACTATAGAAGCTCTAGACTGTGCGAAGTGGAGAAATAAAACCCGGCAATAGGACCCCGGTCTGAAGTGAAGGCGATCGGATACGACTGGGACTAATGAAGGGATGATAAAATTATATAATTATTTACTAATTATTAGGGTGTGTATGAGACTAACCAAGGCCTTTGACGACAAGTCTATCCACGTGCAAGCCGGTGCACCTGTTGATTGACAAACGATAACCTGGCGCAGGCTTTTTTCTCCCAGTTGAAAGGTCGGTTGGTGGTCGCGGTATAAAAGTCGCATAAGCTAAATTAGAAAATTGAGAGGTTTAACGGTTCTTGCGACGTCAAGTCACAAAATATAAGCCTTATGTATAGTACGTGTTTTTGGGTGTCTTTCAAAGATAAGACGAGGTACTACGCGGCAAAGGAGTTTAAATCCACCAATCAGCGCGCACCAAGGCCTCGTTGGCTCGCGACTTGGGGTCAAGATATATGGCGGGCCCTATAACATACAATTAATCATATTTCTCATATTCAATTTTGACTTTTTACTTGAAAATATGGAACCTGTCAAATTCAAATTAATTTAAATTATTGCAATCTATTCAGTTATGTCGGTAATTATCAATGTATGCTTTAGGCATTGAAACCATTTGTCGTCATAGTTTATGATGCTGTACATCATTGCGATGCCAATTCGGATGCTAATTAAAATCATCGAGCTCAGGACAATATTAATTGGTCTATTAATGAATTCTAGCAGAATAATTTACACTGCCTTTATCGATGCATTATTGTAAATTGATTGAAGATTTGACAATGATATTTTGGGTGTTATTAACGTTTCGGTACGACCTATCCTTACCATATGATAAAGAACTTCAAGAGGTGATTAGATTAGTATATGACATTTTTATTGCCGTCTACTGGGTATCATTGTTTATGGTTTATAGCGTGAACCGCTACCTACTCCGAGATAAAAAGCCTATTTGTTATACCCGTCTATAATCTATCGCTCCTTGGTATGTCTGACAATAAATTGAAAACCTATATAAAGACCTTATATAAAAATCATACTTTAGGACAGATGATTATCGTAAAGACAAAAATGTCTGCCTTGAACATGATGCGGGCATAAATTAAGCTGCAGATACGGCATAATACTGTATTAGGAACGTGACTTTTTATCATACTTTAACTTAGGGTAATATTATAAGTTTTTAAATATTAATTGTTCATTCACACACGAAAAACTATTGTATATATGTACGAAAAAATATTGAAAACTATTGTAAATTGACGTCGTACAAATTGCCGCCGTGGAGTTTGTTGCGCCGTTTCTTCTCCACCAGCGCCTTGAAAGCAGTGGTATAATTATTGACGTCACGAAGAAACAAATATGTGTTCTAGATTGAATAAAAATGTTTGACTTATACTTTTATCCATGTACAATCGCACAAAATCCATTCAGACGTTAGAACGTGATTGAAAAACCAACATCTTTAACATTTTAAAAATATTATTACAGCATAGCATCCAGTCAATTTTTTTATTATTAGAAGTATCTGTGTTATAACAGTGGTAGACAATAACTAGCAAACAGACAGTAGAATCTTAGTAAAAATAAATTATTACTATTACAATCATAGTAAACATTGAAATTGTACCTTCACATTCAAATATTAAACATGCAAATCATATTTGACGCTGTATGGGGTAAATCCATTTCGTGGTAAATTGAATAAGAGTTCTATGAATACCATACGCAGTGTTCACCTGGACGTCGCTCGTAGCAACTCGAGAGATAAGAAATACCTTTATTTTTCTAATTTACTTCTCCATTTTCTAGAAATAGAACATAATGGCATATTCGCGGTATTTTTAACGATGTTATTACAAGCTAGTCTTAACAGTGCCAAGTAAGCTTTCGAAAGTTCCTGCCTCATAGGGCAGGAATTGACTAAAAAGTTGTCACGCATTTCCCGCTCGCATGGCCGTTCTATCCTAAAATGTTTCTGTGCTCAGTACATTGTTTCCAACTATAGCACCGGGCTCAATGACATGGTAATCATTTGATGCAAAAAACACATAAGTACATACATATAATAGGGGTTAAAGTATGCAATTGCCGTTTCATTGTAATAGGTACTTCGAATTGACATAGAACCTTCATGGTTTGAGATTTTTGAGTGAAACTTTTTCCACATGGTACCTATGTAGTTCTTCATTTAAAAATGTGCAACATTCGATTATCGACTTTCAGTTGTTTTTTTTATTCAGCTTAGACAAGAAAGATGGATACTTCGAAAATTCGAGTGATTTTTGAATACGAGTTCCGACGCGGAGCTAACGCGGCAGAAACAGCTCGCAATATCAATGTTGCGTTTGGAGAGGGGACTGCTAATGAACGCACCGTGCGATTTTGGTTTAAACGCTTTCGTGATGGAAACTTTGATTTGAAGAACGAACCACGAGGAAGGCCGTCCACACAGGTGAATAACAATGAATTGAAAGACATGGTGGAAGCCGATCCGAGCCAAACTACCCAGGAATTAGCTGCATGGTTTAACGTTACCTTACCAACAATATTGACTCATTTGCGTCAAATCAATAAAATAAAAGAATGTGAAAAATGGGTACCTCATGATTTGACTGATCTGCAGAAAGAAATGCGTGTTGAAACTTGTGTTGCCTTGTTGAATCGATACAGAAATGAAGGAATATTGGATCGAATTGTGACATGTGATGAAAAGTGGATTCTTTACGATAACCGTAAGCGAAAAATGCAATGGCTGACCCCAGGTGAAACGCCACAACAGTGTCCTAAAGCAAAGCTTACCAATAAAAAGGTAATGGTAACTGTTTGGTGGTCTCAGCATGGTGTTATTCACTATAGCTTTCTACGATCTGGTCAAGCAATAACGGCAGATGTCTACTGTGCCGAACTCCGAACAATGATAGCAAAACTAGCAGTGAAACAGCCCCGACTCATGAATCGATCTTCACCATTATTGCTCCATGATAACGCGAGACCTCATACAGCACGAGAAACCGTTTTAACTCTACAGGAACTGCAATTAGAAACTATCCGTCACCCTCCGTATTCGCCAGACCTTGCTCCAACAGACTACCATTTTTTTCGTGATTTGTACAATTTTCTATGTGATAAAAAGTTTTCTTCTCAGGAGGCAGTACAAAATGCTTTCACACAGTTTGTCGAATCTAGATCACCAGAGTTCTATCGCAAAGGCATAAATGACCTTCCTACGAGATGGCAGCAATGTATAGATAATAATGGTAATTATTTTGATTAAATAAATACGTTAAATTAAAAAAAAAAAAACGAATTTCAATTTGTCAGTACAAATCGGCAATTTCATACTTTAACCCCTAATATTATACTCACGTTGTAAATCCTCAAAGAAGTAGGCACAGGTGTGTTTCACATTTCGCCAATTTTGATTTTTGAACTTTTTGGTCCCACGTAATAGTGGGTGAGCATATTGCCGGCAAGCCAGAAGCAGGTACCTTGTAATTCAGATGAAGATCAGCTCTAACCCTTAGTCGCTTTCTTCGACACTCATGGGATGAGGTGAGTTGATCCTAATGTATTCCACAGAGAACCAACACGGCTCGTTACGTTAAGGTCTTAGAGATCTCTGTACACTCTATTTTGGTAGTTAGTGCTGTAGCTTAACTTGTAACTCGACAACATGATTTGATTTGCACTTATGAGTACAAATCTCAAGGCGAGAATCGTTAATATTACTCAAGTAACCGAAAACCCTTGACATGTAAGATTTATTCAGATGTACAGTTTCAGTTCAGAGATATCACTGTTTTCCCTTGTGAGATCATTAGTTGATTTAGAAATACATCAGAGATATAGTGTAAAAGGATGCTGGTTTTAGAGCTGTTAGCTTAGTGCTTAAGGAGTCGCAATTACAAATTTGGAGGGCTCGATTCGAATTCCAGTCATTACACTACCCACTTGAATCTTGGAGGTGCGGAATAATATTAATTTAGGTCATTGAAATAGAATATTCCATCACGATAAAATGAATTCCATCACGAGAGAACCTGTAAAAAAATAATTTTATTGCAATGAGCGATTTTCACGTGAATATGAGATTTTGTTTTTTACGTGCGGGAAATCCCCAAGGATACCCTCTCCCCACGTTCGGAGGCACGCCGTCTGTGGGTCGATGTGCTAGGCCGAAGGTGAGGTTGTCTCGCGACATATCCCTCGCACCCCGGCTGACCCAGGGCCATTCCTCTCGGTCTGGCAGTATTATACGGCATTTGACAGTATCATACTAATGGAACCGAATAAATAATGTTATATGGGAACAACGTGCTAGTACTATTCTGAAAAAAAAAGTTTTTACCTTCGTATCTACTTGTAATTGTCTCCAATAAGCCTACAGAGTATCTCCTACCTATGAAGACTATACCAGGAATTGAACAAGCCACCAACTTTTATATCCCACCTGTTTCCTTCTCAATCATACTTAGAATTCCGCACAGTTCTCACGAAACAACGCTGAGAGTTTTTGCCAGATTATTCCGTTGTTAATGGCCTTGTAACACCGAACAGATAGCTTACAGAACAAGTCACACCAAGTTTTCCTTGTTTATCACAGAATACACTCTTGTGTTTTGACTTAGAAATTGACTTTAAATAAGTATATACCTAATTCGTAGATTATGATTTATATTTTTTTTGTGTGTTGCTTCATTTCGATACCAGGATAGCTGTTACCCTTTAGAGGGCCTTTAGCTAAGTGGATAAATTGCAAGATTAAGCTACAATTGTTAAACGAACATCATTCTATGGTAGTCATTACGGGTATTTGGGCCGTAAAGATTCGACAACTGGTCTAGCTATAGAACTTTGATATCCCCAATGGGTTTTAAAAGTCAGATGGTGAAGTTCAACTGCTGTGCAGTTAGGCTGGAACGCAAGAAGATCTTGGATTCGACCGGTACTTCGCAAGGATAGCTTACATCTCAAAACGTTGTTCAAAATATCTTTGATTTTCTTTTTCCCGCATCAGACGCGTTTTTCGGTGGGTCGTACCCCACGTATTAACCGGGTTTTCCTCTAGTTGTTATCCGTGACTCATAGAAACGCATTCCCGGGAAAAAAAGCAACTCTATTAAGCGTTGTTTTGGCGAGATTTTACTTATACAGTTTATCCCGGGTAGATATAGTTTCTTGTAGGTCGTTGAAATGAATTCAATATACCACGAGGGCAAGCTGGGTAGGGAAAACTATTGAACTATGAAACTATCTGGGTTTACAGGATAAAACTGAATTTGTGTAAAATATTTTAATAATAAATAAATATTACTTATTTTGACTAGGTAACCCGTCAATGGTTTAAATTTGAAAGAAAATTTACCCGAAACATTGTTACAAAATGGTGATGAAATTACATTTAGGTACTCTGTATACTCTGTAGAGTCATTATAATGAGTTTGTTGAACTCAAATTTCATTTTTTAAAAGATTATTGATGGAAAATAACCATCTTAATAGGTAATTAACTACTTGAAGTCAGGAACCAATTCGGTAATTCTGTGTACCAAGTAATTTATTAAATTTGGTTTAAAAAAAGTGTGAAACTTATTACATTTCGTGATTAACTACTGTGTAAAAAAAATCATTCGAGCACTGTTTTTATTTTTTTTATTTTTTTAAAGAATATTAGCAACCGAATTTTTCCAAATTACTAATATTCCCTCTATCCCCTCCAACTAAGCTAAATTGCTTGTGCTAGGAGTGGGTTCATGTCGGTAGTGTAATGGCCAGGATTCGAACCGGGGACCTCTCGATCGTAAGGCCGACTCCTTAACCACTAAGCCACCGACGCTTCTATTTGGATTAAATAAAGGTTTTCGCTCTTTATTAATTCACAGTAGGTAACTTCAATTGAAATAAAATCACTTTTAAACGGAATCTTTTGCGATTTACTTGGTATTATTCAAATTTAACCCAACGTTTCAGCAGTCTTTTCTGAATATAAGTGAAATAACCACATTATATTTAAGTTGACAAAGGGCTCCAAGGTAAAGGTCCTGGATACGACCGAAACTCGCACAAAGATGATGATGAAATCAGCATAATAATCACAAAAAATACTAAAACACTTAAACTCAACTGCACAGTTTAAAACTTCCATTATGTGCATCAAAAGAAAGTTAATAGCAGTTCCAGGGAGATCAAAATCGTATTATCACAAGAATCTGGAACTCGTTATAATAGATTCCACCAATTCCATTAGATACGAGAAAGTGCTACACAAAGGCTGGTCACATTATCATTATTGTATAATGGCTTCCCTCACATTCTCCCCACATTTCGAGCTCCCTTGAGTTTTAATTTCGATTTGTCAGAATAATGATTGCTTTTTGTTATATTTTAGACAATATATTAGGTCTTTACAAATTAAATTGGTGTTTTTGATCGCAAAAATCCAGACATTCCAAATTCAAATTAATTTCAATGTCTATTTGTGTTGAAAATGTGATAATTCATTTGTTTTCGCGCTATTCAATTTTACTTTGACATCGTTCTGTGCACAATATGGAAAACTTAAAATATCGTATTATTTTCGAATACAAGTTTCATCATTCATGAAAAATATGCAAAAAGGGTATGAAAAATGGTAGTACTTATATTTTGTCAAATAAATTAATAAAACTCTTCCATGCCCAAATAAAAGTTATCAAATAGCTTTTCAGATTGCCATGCTAGCATGAATTTGAGGTAATATAATACTCTAGTTTTATTTTCCGTGCGGGAAATCCCCACGGATACCCCCCACCGAGGTAATGTCGGACTCGAACCGCCTAAATCGCACGCCGTCTGTGGATGTGAATGGTCGATGTGCTAGGCCGGAGGTGAGGTTGTCTCGTGACATATCACTCGCACCACGGCTGACCCTGGGCCATTCCTCTCGGTCTGGCCCTCCTCGGGAGGGGGACCACGCGGTCCCCGACTCGCTCCCGGAATGGGGGGGGGGGCGCGCATCGTCCTACGATGCGCGCCGCCACCGTGGCCTGCTTCTGTTAGGGTGACGAGCGGCTCCACCCGTCACCCTCAGGCCCGCGCTCATGGGGGGCGGAGGTCGGTTTGCGCCCTCCGACGCCCGAGCCGCCTTCGAACGCGGCCAGCGATGTCTGCGAGTCTTTCTCGCTCGCTGCGCCGTGCCTGCTCTGCTGTCTCCTTCACGAGCATGACCTGCTCGCAGAAGGAGGCGCTGGCCGCCCACGCAGCCACTCCCCCATGATGGGTCTTACCGCCGCAATCACGGCGTGCCCTCATTCAGTTTTAGTAGCAATTATGAATATTGCAATAGTATGAAACAATTGCAACTCGGAACTGTAGTTAGGCTACATAAATAACGATTATTCTTGAGTTATTACCACAACTGGTGGCTATATTATTAATGTGAATATTTGACTTCAATAACATTAAATTTAATGCGATAAATGCATGAATTAAACTAATAATGAATATGTTAAGTATAAAGACTAAATAGAAGCAGATGGCAGGCTGTTGTTTTTGTCTGCCCCGGAGGAAAACTGGCGTCAGCATAATTATGTAGGTAATTAAGTAAAATGTATTCACGAGTAGGTTTGTTTATCCGCATTTTAACCCATATTACAAGCTTTTGGAGTTATGCTTACTTTGAGTCTAGACAGTACTATGTATAAACTAAATCCTGCACTCATTATCATCTTGTCATTTTTAGGTGCTCACTCCTTCACCTTTTCATGGTTTACGGCTTTTACATGAGTCACCGCCTTCGTACCCCCAACCCTGAGAAGAAAGCCGGCGTCAGAGCTTCGTTCATCAACTATGTTGGCATGCATGTGAGATTGTATTTTATGAACACTCTTGAAAATAAATTAAAGCTGAGTGCCACCATTGTTAACATGGTACGTGTTTGTAATGGTGACCCTCTTTCCCGAGACATTGCCTTCAGCTTACCATCAGGTATGTATGTTCTTTATTACCTCATATCTTCCGAACCACTGTTAGGATTTCCATAATTCATGTTTCAAATTGAAGGTATTTATTGCCCAAATATCTCTTGAAAATAAATTAGTATAACACTTTTTTGCATACGAAAAATTCAAGCTGATGAGGCCGTCAAGCTGGGTGCCACCACCGTTTACATGGTACGTGTTTGTAGTAGTGACCCTCTTTCCCGCGCCTTTGCCTTCAGCTTACCATCAGGTGAAGTGAAGTAAAATTGACATGTCCTATATGAAAAAAATGAATCAAGAAGCCACTAATGTATTCATAGTTAGGTCTATTATGCTGAATCAAACTCCAATTCGCTACGAACTAATTTGTTTGGCCTTATTTTGCTCAATTTCACGATACCCAACAGGCATCTATTCTAAGGTAGCCGATTTATAATTCACGTGAAATGTCTGTTCTTTGACCTTGTACCTGATTCCGATCGCAACATTAATAACTTGTTCATATTTTATTATCAGTTACGGCAATCTTTAATATAATTTAGAGCTTTTAGATTGTATTTTCTGCCCCCCGTCCCGTCCTCCCAGACAAATAGCAATTTGTTGATCGGTTTGTTGTAGATAGATGTGATTGTATTAGAATAATGAATATAAGGGATTGACACGTATTTCTACGTTTATCACATGCGTTGAAAACCGTCATAAATATTATAGACGTCTTAAAACGTGTCGATCTCATACATTCACCAATCTATTCTACAATACGTCGGTTAACGAATTGCCACTTGTCTAGGACGGCTGTTTAACTATTGTGGCACTTATAACATCTTAAGATACCGTGCGATTTCACAAATCGGCTCACCAAACCGTATCCCTACCTTACTAGAAGTCCCTAGGTGACTAAAACCGCACACAGGTCGGTCACCTCTTTCAAAAATGTTGAGTAGAATAGATGGTTTTTCATGTAGGGAAATCGACTACAACTGATCGTTTACACGCTCGATTTTTAGTCAAGCAAGTGGAAAAGTGAATGAATACGGTATTTCGGGTACCTATTCTGCGTATGAAAAAGCTAGTATAAATGAATGAGCCCTCCACACTTCATCACATGCGGCTGAAGAAAGCGAATAACAAATTACGAGGTATGGTTCTATCATTGCAGCCACGGTTTTTAGTAGCCATTGATCATCATTATCTTCCTAGCATGTCACGATCATCATTCTAGCATGTCTCTTGGCTCAATTCGAGGTCAGGAAACATGTGGCTAACTTTTTAGTGCAGGGTCCGCTTTCTTATTTTTTTACCACTTAGGTGGCAGACAAGCACACGGCCCACCTGATCGAAAGTGGTTACCGTGGCGGCCCATGGACGTGTGCAACACCGGGGGCATCACACTCGCGCTGCTGACCCTGTTAAAACAGAGAGTTTCTGTGCAGTCAGTGTAGAAGATAAAGCAGGACAAGCCTTTGGTCTTCCCACTGACAGCACAAAAACTCTCCAGTGAGCTCTGGCTACCCTACTCACCGCCGGGAACACAACACGAGGTTATTATGGCAGGGTATTCTGTAGGGCGGAGGTTCTTCCCCAATCGGTCTGCTCAATTGGACGGAAATACCGTCGTCTCCTATCTCCACTTTACATGATTTTGAACAGTGCGGCGTTTAGTAAACATGACAAGTATTACGTTGTCAAATCAACAATTCTTGAATCTTCCCTTTCTACAGCAGCCCGATGGTTGTGGAATGTCCAGAGTCAATTTGTAGCCTTATGATTACTGCAAAACCTATCAACGTATTATAAACGACTCCTCTAAGAAATTAAATTGTAATCAAACCAGTGGTATAATAAAAGAACCTCAACTCTTACATAGAATTTACAGTGAAATTTCACGTAATTTTCAAAACTTACAACGCTACTTACAAAACTAGGGCATCTTGAATTGCAGTGCTTGCAAAGAGAATTAAATAAACAGTATAAAAGGAAATAACAAGTTAAATAAATACACGACCGAGATTCAGTAACCTGAATTTCACTAAGCAATCTTTAACTGTTGCAAAAAGTAAATGAAACTACAATGAAAAGCAAATTCTCATCCTTTGTACTGCATACTTGGCAACGACTAAAGTTAATTTTTGTAGCAGTTGTTAATAAAAAGTGTTACACCGCGCAGACAGTGTAATTGCCACCATTATATACGCTGCTAGCGCCCTCTGCCATATGTGAGCTGAGGATTGGAAGATAGAATGTAACATGTTGCGTATATCGTGTTTTATTTTTTGATTTAATTAAATATTTTGTTGAAAAACTGATCGTTATTTGGAACGAGTCATAGTAGTGTAATGCAGTGATGCTATTCTCACAAATGTCGGTAGCCCAGGCATAGGTTGCGTGGGATGTGCGAAATTCCACAAGAAGATCCACGTCAGCCTCCATGTCTGTGAGATCGCACGCAAAATGTAGGAGACTCTGGTGCGATTTATGGCAACCTAGAGGCTACATAGGTAACAAATATCTGACAATAGAATTCTTGCGCTGGGTCCCAGTAGAAGAGACAGATGTATGGATGCCCAAGACCAACCTTTCCTGGAGGAGATAAAATTGGAAGGCATGCTCCGAGGTGAAGGCCTCAAAGTTGAAGTAGGCATTGTATCCAATACCTCTCGTTCGTAAGAATGGCTTGTTGAACACTAAACTATCTACGTTCAATAGTGGAAAATAGGTTGGTTTTATGTTAACGTTTTTGTTGGTATACGCGCTAAGTTACGTTCTATATTATAAAGGGTGTTGAGAAGGCAGTTTCATGCACTCGTGTCTGCGACTCAATATCTGTTATGCTCACTGTTACAGCGCTTTGGGATCATTGCCCACGCGTATAGAAGCGCTTTAAGTGCTTACTAGACGATTTTCATACTGATATCTATTGTGGAAAGTGTGTCACGAGTTGCTTTTAAATGTAAACAGTTCTAATGATATTCCTAGTATTCCCGCTAACTATTCCAGCCAAGCTAAATTGCTTTTATTAGAACTAGGTTCATGTAGTGGAATGGGGGTTAAATTAGGGATCTTTCAATCGCAAGACCGGCATCAAAATAACTTAGCTTGTATACTAACGAATTGTTTTCTTTAATTTTCGCTCAAGGCGAAGCCTTTAACACAGAGTCCGCTTCCCAGTTTTTCCTCTTCCACTTCACACGGACAAATCAATACATAAATGATTACACTTAGACTCTTTTAAATTTTGCTACATTATAGTACAAGTACGAACTTGTAAACTAGGCGAACGTAATCTAAATCAAGTCTAAATCGCCGCCAACCCAAGTTCGTACTTGTACTAAAAGCCTTAGAAACTAGTAATAAAGAAGCAAGCAAATTAATGTTTGCTCCATTAATCACATAACAAAAAATACAAAAATATATCTAGACTCTGGACTGCGGTACATCGTTTGTCGTCGTTTGAGACATATTATTCTACTAAAACACAGCTTAGAATCAACAACTCACATTAGCAAAGACTGTGGTTTGGGACAAGCAGACGAAACCGAAGTTACCTCTACATATTCTGTACACATATCGTTGGTTGTTCTTAGTCTTTAATTATAAGAGTTCAGTAATACATTTACATACTCATACCTAGTACCTGCGTCCTCAAAGGAGCTTACCGGGTTTATATTCGACTAATGGAGTTTCGTTGGTTACCAGCAAAACCGAACCGTAGCAAGCGAAAACGGGAATCCAGAGCTTTCAAAGCGAAACCAATTAATTAACAAAATCCGGAATAATCAACTCAATGGATGCTGTATTCATATCCACGTAATAGGAAAAATTATTGATCATCCATACATTCACACATACAAACTATTCGATGCGTCAATATCTAGAGTGGACACGATCAGGGACCTTGGGGTAACATTTGACTCGCAGCTCCTGTTTGATGCACACATCGACAACATAACTAAGAAGGCATCTCAAGCCCTTGGGTTTATTTACAGAACCTCTACCGATTTCAACAATATAAAAACTATTAAAATACTATACTGTTCTTTCGTGCGTAGCCACCTCGAATATGGCTCTGAAGTTTGGAACCCACACCAAATAACCTACGTCAGTCGCTTAGAGGGCATTCAAAGGAAATTCTTAAGATACGTTCAGTATCGCTCTCGCACATATCTACCGTCTTACCTTGCACGATGCAAGAAATTTTATATACTGCCTCTCTATGAGAGAAGAAAAATTGCTGATTTGGTATTCCTATTTAAAATTATGAATGGGTCCATCGACGCACCTGAACTGGTGAGCAAAGTAGCACTTCGCATACCTTGTGCATTCCTGCGAAGGTTCAATCTGCTGGATGTACCCGCGGTTACGACAGCATACAGGCAGAACTCTTACCTGTTAAGAGCATGCCGTACATACAATGCGATATGTCGGGATGTCGATATCGATGTATTCCATATAAGTGTTAACAGGCTCAAAAGAACTTTGTGTGACGCTTTTTTCACTGGGTGTTGATGTTGATTAATTTTACTTTTGTTTTATTCGTATGTTTTGTTTACCGACTTTACAGAAATTAGTCTCTAATTAATTTATCTACTGGTGAAAACTTTTGATTGGCCTTGTGCATGTTATTTTCTCTAATATATTTGTGTATCTAGCTGTAAGTTTTCAAGAGAAATAAAATGAAATAAAATAAAATTTCTGACCGGTTGACCTATCGTACAAGATCAAATCGGTGATGGTATGTTTGTTCGATATTCAGTCTATATTTAAAAGAAATCCGGGTTTACTGATATTTGTTGATAACCCTCTTAACTCTTCCATTGAAGCTAAATTCCTAGTGTTAGTAGTGAGTTCACGTCTGTACTATAATGGCCAAGGACCGACTCCCTTACCATTAAACTACCATCGCTTCTGAACTATAAAATTTCCTCATATCTCCTTTTGGATCAAAGCCTCATACTTTCCTGTAAAAATACGCACTATATAGGCGCTCAAAGGGGGAATAAGAATCCTTCTCAATCCTAGAAGCCGATGCCGATACGGCTATCCAATCAAAGTTTGGCACTTTTGCATCGTACAACATTTTATAACTTCTAAGTTATGTCGTTTCAGAGTTCACTCCGTTCTATCTATATTATATGTATGTACTTATGTGAGTTAGATGCCTACGTCATCGATATTGCTATCAGCTACAGGGCCAGTATTGGTGAAATCGTTTGAGCTTTTTACTGCATGAACTTTTGGTAGAAAAAGATGTAGTTCTCTACTCAGAAACTGTACCCAAGAGTTAAAATGTTTTTATACCATTTTGGTGATAGACGGCCCGGTTGTCTATTGTTTACCCGCAAATTATGTGCCATAATCATTATATTCCCGAATTTCATTTGCCCGAATGTTTTGTTTGCCCGAATGTTTTGTTTGCCCGAATGTTTTGTTTGCCCGAAAAGACATATGACATAGTTTCGATTGCCCGAAACTTAGATACCATAATATACGAATGCCATAAGTATTGTTTGTCATATTTTTGATTGCCATAATATTTATAAGACATAATATTTAAACGCCATAATGATTTATTAGACATAATATTTAAATGCCATAATAATTCGGGAAAACAATAGACAACCTAAGCTAACCTAACTCAAATGGCACCTAACCAAACTGCTTCTGGGTGGATTCCATCTGAGAGCTTTCAGATTAAAAAAAAAATAACCACGAACTCGCTTCGCACGCTCATACGACCCCGCCATCCCCTGCTAACCTAAAGCGATCCGAGTTGGGGTGCCCGAAAGTCCCGATTGCATCCAGTTTCTCCTGATATAACAACCAATACACACCCAATGTCGATGGCAAATGATGTTACGGCATGTGATAATTCGGGCATGTGATAATTCGGGCTTACAATGATTATGACAAATGATGTTATGGTAAGTGTCTTTGTGGAAAACGAACCTTCTAGCATGTGAATATTATGGCAAATAAAATTCGGGCAAATGAATATTCCGTCATATAATATTATGGCTGTTGACTATTATGGCAAATGACATTCGTTCAAATAAAATTCGGGCAAACGGCGGTATACCAGACGGCCCCCCCTAATGATCCGTGGTCCATGGATGTGTGCGAAATCCGGAATATCACACTCGTGCTGTAGGATTTTTCTAATACCCTTCATGAAGAACCCCATACTGTAGTCACATGAAAAAACCATAGCAGAGATTCTATTCCAGAGCTTGAGCTTGTGGCGACTAATATAAAGAAAAATATGCTTAAATAGTTTAGATACGTAAAGAGGATTGGAGATTTATAAGATGAGGGTGAACGGGCATCCCGATATGGGTCATCCTAATCGTACGTAGGTCAATCAGATTGAGAACATTGCAAAGAATGGCAAGCTCAAGAGTACCCGCAAGCAGAGAGCATGTATGGCAATATTTATTTCATATGTCATGGTAGCCTCGTCGACCTTGTAAATCGCCCTAAACATCTTCACAAATAAATAGATCGATCGAGGATTAGGCCTACACCACACTTGTCGAATCTTCCGTGGCATATCTTCCGGCGGCATTTCCGTCAAGTGTACCGTAGGCCTTAGGAAGCATCTTTACATGTCTATTATATCATTAGGTGCCAACCAGATCCTGTTATGTGTATTGAATTCATATTGAATCTTAATAAAGTATTTACGGAAAGAAGGTTTCGTTTTTACACGAACGAAATATCACAATACAGGAGTGTATACAAAAAGGAATTCACTTTGTAGGTGCCTTATAAAGCATTTGGGAATGTTTGGGTCCAAAATAACTTTCGATAGTAAATATACGGACAGTATACATTGCGTTTTAGTTATAGGACCAACATTTTTGTTGAGTGCATTATCAAAATTGTATTCGCCTTTGTTTTAAATTATCCATGAATAAAACTACGGTCTTTTGTTTGGAGCCATTGAAATGTATTTTCTGGCTTTAACAGTGTGTGTACGGCTCCATCGGAATGGCGACATTTTGTTTCATAATTGGTTACAATTGTTATTATTATAACAATATTGACTACTATTTTCTTCCGCTTTGCCCCACTAAGTTTTTTTTGGTAGGTTAACTCGTACCCGTCTTTTTCTTTGTGAAATTATTCCCAGTGCATTCGTACCTACTTTGAGTGTGGACAGATGTTTTTTTTTTTTAAATAAAGTAATAATTATTGGTTCTGTTTTAATTGCTAGTTTAAAAACATTACCCACAATAGGTACTGCATAATATTAATCCTACCTATTATATTACGTAAAGTGTAAGTACTTGATACTTTGTATAAATATGTGAGTAACGTGAGTAATTGAAATATCATTTTATTTACAGATATTATTCAAACTTAAATTGTCATACAAATACAATTGCCATACAATCATAAATTTAGTTAATCTATATTTTTATTACAATTTATGGTATTTAATTCATTCGTTCACTGCAGTGACCCAATTTCGACACTGCAATAAATATAGTATCCACTGGTGTAATCAGGTCTGCATACTTGTTCAACACTAATTTTAGTAGGTACTTCGATAATGGTTTTTGCAACGTTATTTTCTTGGCAACGATTTCGTGTAGATACATGACAGACTTCCGTCTTGAACTAACGACAAATTGACAGCTGGGACCGACTTTAACGTGCCTTCTGAAAGCGCTCAGATGAAATCCACTTGGTGGTTACCCATCCAAATGACAAACGGGATTAGGTAGCTTGACTCACTAGTGGTAATTCGTTGGCCAGCGTACTGTGGAATAGAATGCCTAAGAATATATAAAATTGGAAAACAGATTTAACGTATTTGACCGTCGTCCACGCATGTCATAAACGTCAAATCCCATACATTCATCATTCCATGTACAGTAAATAACATATTGTTATAGTAAAATCGTAATCACAAATTATATAGCAATAGATATTTCGTATCCAAAATCAGCCGTTCAATTAACTGCCTCGGCGTGATGCCTTTTCGGGCGGTGCGAGAAATTCATTTTTCAAAATCAAATTCATTATATTATTACAAAGTGTTCATTTTACGAAAGTAAAAAATAAATAGTCAAAAAGCCTATTACTTCACACACTCCAATTTACTTACATTACCAATTAACTAGGTACGCAATGTATATAGCCTCTTGCGATACCATACACTCTACGTATAACAAATATCATATTTATCCCGGGGGGATAGTACCGAGAACGATCTGGAATACAATTACGTGTCCATAAGGAGTTAGTGATATATTATGTAAACTGTCACGGTTGAGTTGGATCGCTGAAATGGCTGAAATGTATGTATGAGCAATGTACAGTCAGCAACATATCGATCTTGACGAACAAAGTATTCAAAATGATCTTAATGCCTTTATTTAAATTAAATTCTTAAATCAAATTATTCAATTATTAAATCCAATTTTTCAATTAAATTATTACTGTATTGTATTATTGTGCACTTTATTATAGACTATTTTGAATAACATGATTAACGATCACAATCGGACCGTTTTTACAAGCTTTTATATTGTCAATCTGTGAACATTAATGTGGGTTATATGTTTAATAATGTATTAATTTATAGCTATTTTGTGTAGTATTTTAACATGTAACTGTTTTTTGTTCTAAATAAACAAATAAATATTTCCCCCCTTCCTTTTCACTGATAGTTCTGATATTTGGAACACACCTTCAGTTCGGATAATAATACAATTTAAATTAATAAAACAGTCTGATTTGCTTCGAATACACTAGTTTTAACATTATTTTGCGACTTCGTAGTCAAGATATTTCTGACGCTGACTGTACATACGTGTACTATTTGACACACAAGCAGTTTTCTATGTACGCCACGTTCGTACGAAATATTCTATCCTAATTTATGTCTTGTGAACATATTGAACAAACCACTTGTACTTTTTCACACTGCTTATTAACATACACATTGAAATCCCCGAAGGGCTAGGGTAGAGGTATATTAACACCCACACTTCACCATCTATGATCTTTAGTCCCAAGTAATAGGGGTGAGCTAATTCCCGTCAAGCAGGCACTTAGACATGGGCTGTATTGGTGACCCTTTTCTACTTCTCGGGCAACCAACGCGGCTGTTACTGTTTTATTATTAACTAGCTGATCCAGCGAACTTCGTACCGCCAATATTTTTCTGCCCGCGTGGCGTCAGATCCCGTTCCCGCTGCACCCTGTAATATATTAAACATGTATTATACATATAAACCTTCCTCTTGAATCACTCTATCTTGCGAAACATAATAATTTTGACATTGTTGACCTCATAATTATTTGACATTATTAAATATTACTATGACATTATTAATTATTACTACGATATTATGAATTATAACTATGAATTCAGAATTATGTGATACCTATTATTATCGATTTTTTGTGATAACCTTCTCTCTTTTTTTTTAGACATTCCAATTTTGCGTGTTAATGTAATATAAATTTGCACACCTATCAAAGGTAATAAGCAGAGCACTTGCACTCTATTATGTATTGCCCAACTCTTAGTATACCTGTTTTATGCAAATAAAAAAAATTGAATTTGAAAAAAAAAAAATTGAATTTATTAAAAAAAACCGCATCAAAATCCGTTGCGTAATTTTAAAGATTTAAGCATACAAAGGGATATAGGAACAGAGAAAGCGACTTTGTTTTATACTATGTAGTGATTAGCCTAATCATCGTCATCATTCTTGCATTAGTCGCAGTTGAGGTTCAAGTATATATAATAACCTGTGTTCAATTATAACAAGGCTAATTTATAAGGCTTACGCATTGGAACTATTCAGTTCTATTAATGGGCATTCTGTCACATTAGATTTAAAGAGGTCGTAAATGCATATAAGGTTTTATAGGGCCCTTTATCCAATAGATACGAATTCTACTAATGTCGTAAAACACATTATATTGGGTAGAGAAGGCAATTGCCCATAATTTATGGCCATATTTAGGTGCAGTCAAATTTGCGGCAGCTTCTCTCCAGAATGGAATGATCAGTAAAGGATATGAATAATATTAATTGTAACTTGATAACGACGCTATAAAGTTAATATTGAGTAGTATAATTAATTAGTTTACACATATTCCCAGTGTGAGGAACAAAAATCTCAATAAAATTTTATAAATTTGAGGCCATAATTATTGTTCCAAGCATAATATATGTTGATTCCAAGTCGCGAGAGGAAGGAGGCCTTGGCGCGCGTGGATTGGTTTGTTAATGCGTTCACCTGGTCGGCAGTGATCGCATTTTATTGCTGCAACTACCAGCAATCGGATTGCCGATGCTATTTCATTCGGAATTACGTAGTGAGTGTACGTGTGATGCTCAAAAACGCGCAAATACAATCAAATGCAAATGGTGGAATCCGCGCGGCGTGCAAAGCGAGCGAGCGGAGCGCCACCTGATCGGCATTCCGAATGACGTCTTCAGAGGATGCATTACAAAATCGAAGTTAGCTCATCTTTTCATTATTCTCGATGATGTACCGTACAAGGCAGCGTTATAATACATATCACTTGAAATATACAGTGAAAAATATCTCTGATTTTGACGTGTGGGTTTAGGTAATGAAATCGGCGTTGGGGTAGGGTAGCTTCCGTTCTACGCTTGTACTATTATCTGTTTTGCCCCTATAGACAAGTGGCAATTCGCTGCCGGGCGTTTCGTAGAATAGAATGACGAATGTGTGGGATTTGAAGTTTATGACATGCGTTAAAGACTGTCATTCTGTCGTTATTTATTCAACGACTGTTATTCCATCAAACGCCGGGGAACGAATTACGACTCGTCTAGAGGGGCTGTCCTTACGTGTTATCTATGATTGGTGTATATAAGTTCCTCCACCGCGCGTAGTACCCCATACTGTCCTCAAAAGACTCCAAAATATGAACTGCTTATAAAGAGTAATTTTGTTACGTATTTAGGATTAAGATATAATATTCCGGTAGCTATACCATGGATAACCTGTCTTTAAACTCTCGAGTATGTAAGTCCCTATAACATGATCGCGTTAATTCCCGTTCTCTTAATTATAATATTCCATGGATAATTGGATAATGCCTGTTCTGCATTAACATTTTTTTGTGAAATTCTAACTATACTTTGTAAGCAACGCTAAGCATTTTATAGAGAAATATTACTTGCCAATAAAATTTAAATACTTTAAAAGAAGTTTACCAAAAGCTGCTGTAATCCGTACTACTGTCTCTTGTAATTTAATGTTGGTGTACAATAAAGAGTTATCTATCTATCTATCTATCTTTAATAATAGGAATTAATATAAATTAAAACCATCGTCAAGGGTGTGTAACAAGTCGGTAGACACACTCACTACATTGTTTTGTCTACGGAGACCTCGCGTTCTAGCACAAATACCCTCTTAAGTAGTCCAGTTTTTCAACAGCGTCTTAAGAAGGATTTCCTCCGTTTTCAATAGAAAACTTGAAACTCTAAGCTATCCATAACAAAGGAAACTTGCGCTAGAGCGAGCCAACTTCAGCAAAATATGCTAATGTGTTTGATAAAACTCGCGACTGTACAGAATTACAAGCAATTTGTATGTGAATATAATATCATACATTTTAAAATGCACTCCGTAGCTTTATATTCGAAATAGTACAATTTTTATTTCCTTATCTTTGGTGCGCTACTTCTGCACAATTTCGCAAAGCAATTTTGCAATTCAAGAAATTGCTACGGCTTCAAAATAAAATAGTAATCACGTCCAATAATAGTGCATTCTACAATTCTTTATAGTCCTAATAATATTTTTAAGTGTGAAAGATTGTGAGGATGCGAGGGATATTTTAGGCAATCTTACACCCTGGCTGAAGATATGGTTTTACTCGACCCGGCCATTTGGGATATTCGAGGGGACTTCAAAACGAAAACATTAATTAGATATGTGTGAATGTTTGTAATTAAATTTACTTTATTTGTTTTGAGTATTAGTTTGCAGTAGGCAGGACACGACGGTATTTCCGTCCAATTGAGCAGTCCGACTGGGGATAATAACCTCGTGTTGTGTTTCCGGCGTTGAGTAGGGTAGCCAAAGCTCACTGGAGAATTTTTGTGCTGTCAGTGGGAAGACCAAAGGCTATTTCTGCTTTGTCTTCTACGCTGACGGCACAGAAACTCTCTGTTTTTATAGGGTCGGCAGCACGAGTATGACGCCCCTGGTGTTGCACACGCCCATAGGCCACGGTAACCACTTTCCATCAGGTGGGCCATGTGCTTGTCTGCCACATCAGTGATATAAAAAAAGAGTACAATGTACTCGAAACAAATAAAAATGGGCAATTTTCCGGTGCGTGTTACACTTTTAATACAAAATTTTCATCTTATACACAAGGATTTCCGCAATAGTACATCGACATGAACTCACACAGTGACTGAATACTCCAGTAAACTATTACTAAATCGCCGATACTCTCAGCCCAATAAACACTGGTTAATAGCGATATTGTAATCCACAGTAATGGTTAAATCACTCGATTCAATCTCGCAAGTAGCGCATGAGTGATTTGATTAGTAGAACTGTGCACTATACGCCGTCGACAGATTTGGCACAATAAGAATGTCATTTCACATTTGACACTCATACTCATAATCGCTTCTTGAATATAATATTTTAGTAATTACCTTATGCTTTATACCTACTATTTATCATAACATTGTCAATTACTTGTGATTGACATTGAAAATATTCACAAAATATTTTTTGGAGTTCTTTTCTATTCTTTTGTACAGTTTTTGCGATGGACGCAAAAACTCCAGAACTATTTTAGATGCGGTTTTTGATTAGGGCCGGTCTTAAAAACTGCCATTTGTTTGCTCGCAATTGCATTTGTAAAATTATGAAGGCTTTTTTGAGCCATCATTCGCGCGAGAGACTTGTGCTAGTTTTGTTATAGTCGTTAAATTACGTCAAAATGTTGCTGAAAATGTACAAAAGAAAGCCACTGCACCCGTTTCTTTGTACATTAATTCCTACAGATCCCCTTAGAAAAGAAATGTACTTCCTATACCTATATTTCTACCACTTTTAACTTATTTAACAATCGAAACCGCTTGTTACAATGTCACAACAGAAAATTGGAAACTAGAAGCTGGTACGTAACTTAAAGTGGCACAAAATGTGTTAAACGAAGTCATTTCACACCGTCGTGTAACGTGAAGCCACTGCATGCGCATGCATAATGCAGATCATGCTAGAGAACGTTAATATATGTTGAAGACCACTTATGCTAAATCATATCTTGACTCACATCTGCATTTATCTGAGCTCAAGAGTGTTATAATATATTCTAGTGCAGAAAGTATTGTTCACTCTATTTCTGTATACTTATTTATAATATCGTTTGCATATTTTAGTCTTTTTATTAACTAGGAAGGTTTGAGTTATATTTTTATATCCCTTAGGTGGCCGGCAAGTACACAGTCCACCTAATGAGTGGTTACTATGGCCCTTCGACATATACAACACCAAAGACGCCACACTCGAGCTACCGAACCTACAAAAACCTTCTAATGTCCTTCTTGAAAAATATCTCCTAACAAAGTGAGACCGTTCTATACCTTGTAGAGCACGTGAAGCCTTCGGTTCCTGTTGCATTTAAAAAATTAGTATTGTTTTTAAAGAGTGAGAATACAAGGTTGCTTTTGAAATATTGTAATCTTATCAACTCGTATGCTACCTTCAATATAATTACAGCACTGTGTGACCAGCGTTTACTTTTCGTAAATTAGTGAGCTTTCATATCAAAACTTTTGTTCAATGAAGTTTTACCCACATGTGTGGCAAACATTAAAGTGGTTAAATATCTACATTGTAACTCATAAAACGATGGAAAACTTGACGTTATTTGGTGGAAATTTGATATGCAGGTAGGTATATGTATTTGCCCTGGTGTGTGTATTTCAACGAGGATTTTTTTGTAATAAAAATATTTGAAAGTATGTTTGGATTTGGATACATTTTAAAACCCTTTATTATAAGCTGGTTAAGCAGTGCTTCTTTTAAGACAATGCAGCTTAAGCCCCCACAAAAACCATAAACCAACCTCACTTGCGATCTGCTACAGCTGATTTACGGATTGAGGTTGTAAAGTTCTCCGGCAGTCGTGGCAGCATATCAATAACCCACCAAAATTTCCATTAAATAAAATAGTAAAAACTGTCTTACAAATAGTCCCCAGGATGATATTCTAGACACGTTTTCAGATAAAGATTCCAGCAAAGCGTCAGCAAATAGAACCTTCTAACTACGTGACTTTGGTTTACAGATCTTTGCACTATAGTTTTATAGCACATGGGTATGAAATCTCTTAGTTTTGTTTTATACCACTTTGGCAGACAAGGACACGGACCACCGGATGGAAAGTGGTTACCATGGCTTGTGGATGTGTGTGACACCAGAGACGTCACACTCATGAGGAACCCACCCTGTAGGAACCTTTTATATTGAAGACATTATTTTAATGATCTTCTCGAAGAAACCCATACAATAATAGTAGCTTTGTATTGTAATAGATCAGTTCATAGAAAACTAATATTATTCTTTCTTTTGGTTCATAGCTCATATAGGAGCAACTGGTAGCTGTCCTCCCAACCCCAACTTCGAGAGGAGACTGCGCTGGCCCTCGTCCGAGAATCATCAAGTGTTCGACTTCCAAGTGACGTTAGCTTGGCCCCAATTATCCGAAAAGTTTTGGTATTATCTGTTTTATTGTACTGGTTACCATCAGGTGAGGTAAAGTCACATTGACGTGTTCTACTTAAAAAAAAATCTATATCTAATATCTGGTGATTCTATTTCACCAGTGGACATAAACATTTTTGTTGAATTTTGTGTAATTCGCATGTAAAGGTAGTGGAAATTAAATTAAATTTTCAAAGTGTATCTCATTCCAATTCTGATACTTAGTATTCTGTGTGGTCAAACGAGAAATCTTGGAGCTGAAATGACGCGAATTTCATATTTTATGTTGTTCATGTTCCGTGTTGAAACATCCGGAGCTATCCCGGGAGTCCTGTAACGTTAGCTTGTCAGATATATTTCGGGAAGCGGTCTGAGTAATGGCGTCATTTATTCATGTGCGTGAATAAGATATGTTTTGATTTTTTATTTATAGTTTTTTTGTGACCTTCTAAACCTGAAACTAAAAATGGTGTTACAGTTTTCTTTTTCTTATCTTCACTGTGCCTGCCAAGAATAAATTGCATTTCATTTGGAAATGCATACAATTTTTCTCATCTGTTGATTAAACTATCTGTTACTAGCGGCTTCACCTACGTGAAATTCTTATTCCGTTTGCGCAACTCATCGCATGACAACCAGGGTACAAAATCTCTATTGATCTTGTTGAGTACAAGCATTTGCATCTAGAATGACAATTCTGGACTATAATCTAAAATCACATCAAATTTCAGCCCGTTCCGTTCAGCTGTCTGGGCGCGATTGAGTAATAAATATACATATACCTTGCACGGGATCGAAGCGGCGGGTGAACTATAATGTAAGCTACTGCTTTGACCAAACTATTGCGTTAGCCAACCAACGAATTAGCTAACACGTAAATTATAATAATATTTGTTCGCGCCAGTTGCGGGCACTCACGACATCTCGGCAGCAATGACGGTGATTGGGTGGCGATGGCGAGGCTGAGGAAGCTTGGTTTTGAACCATTGAGGGCTACACTGGCTTTGTGCTCCTAGTTACCAATATATTTATACAGTCTATACATTTATTTCATTTTACTATCGAAGGATCCCGAACAATATTTCACTCAATAGAATTGCTGTTAGTGCTTGGTGTCGCTCGCACAGCCACCGCGTCTCATGCTTTTCTAAGTAACAGCATAGTAATGATCTACTACTGGATTATTTGCTTCGTTATTACTATTCTGGAATTCACAAGAAAAGCGAACCCCAGAGTCCGAGGTAAAAACTTCGGATGCGACCGAGATTAACGGTAGGATGAAAAAGAATACGACTACTCTGTAAGCTATTGTACTCATATTTAACAACTGTTTAGAAAATAGTAGATCCCAAAAGACCTTGCGGGTTTGATGTGCCTGTGATATAAAGGAAGTATCCTCCGACTAGACTGTTATTACTTATTTGGGGGGTAAAGGTTTGTAAGAATATCATGTCCCAGAAGATTCCAGAAGACATTGTAAGGGCGTTCTATCATAAAGTTTTCGTAATTATCTGCGGTGTGATATTGCTATGACACAAAGAGTGGATCCGCTCACCAGCAGGTCTAAAAATACCACATTGTATATTTCATATTTGGTGAAATATTTCACCAATTTCACATTATTAATGATTCATGGCATAAAATATGAGGACCATTTCACGTATTTAAAATATGAAATCAAAAAATGAAACATACAATTCGAGAATTTTAGATTTACTGGTCACGCTATAACATCCAGTGGACTATAGCCTAACCGTTACCAGAGACATTATATCCCATAAGAGTCCAGAACTCATTATGAAGGTATTCCTGCGCAAGGTTTTCTGTTATCCTCCTGCCATGCTACGCGATCACGTTTGGTAGACGGTGGACTCTGTGAATGTCGAATTTTGACTTTTACCTGTAAAAAGCGATCTTAATGACTTCATGATCTATTGACAGTTTCAACTTAATGGACGTGTCAAAGTCAGGTCTTTTAGTGCTCAATATAGAAACAGAGCACAAATTCAGATGACTTTCAAGCCTAGAGCGTCACTAAAAGATTAAATAAACAAAATGAAACTCGTACACGAAAATTACTAACAAACAGACAGAAACAATGATACTTATACAAACAACAATTTCATTTGTAAATACGCTTTTGATTAACTACGCTTGATGACAGACTGAAGCGACATCAAAGTATAGCTGTAAGTTTAAGGGCAAGCCATATATGGTTTATAGTTGGTGGAATATAGCTTTTGCCCGCGGCTCCGCCCACGTGGATATCGGTTATCGGATTAAACATAGCCTATGTCCTTTCTCAAGGTCTAATCTATCCCTATACTAAATTTCATCAAACTTGATTCAGTAGTTTAGGCTTGAAAGACGGACAATCAAACAGACATACATATACACTTTTCCATTTATAATATTAGTATGGATATAGATATGCGCCTGTAAATCCCCGAAAGTGTAGTCAGAGGTGTAATGATAGTCTAACAGCCAAATTGTGCCAATCGTGATTTTTAGTCCCATGTAATAGGGTCATTGCCGTTAACTGGGCACTTATTCATAAGCCGTATGTTTGATTTCGGGAGGAGCCTTCTACCTTGAGGCCTTGTCACGTATTGTGAGGAGATTCCTCTCTGTGGAGCATACACCACCGGCCGCTTAGATGCCCGCTGAGTTTCTTGCCGGAGTCTTCTCAGGTCGGGGCCGCGTTTCTAACCGGTGGTCCATTTGCTAAACTAGTCTAGATTTTTTTAACTTGACGTTTTGTAAGTTCCGTTTTAATGGTCTATGCAGAATAAATGATTTTTGACTTTGACTTTGACTTTGACTTTGACTTTGACTCTGTTCATGATCCCAGTGGAGTACAACTTTTTGTTTTCCAATATTACAAAAATGTTATGTATGAATATGAAAAATGAAAAAAATGAAAAATAGTTTATTTGCATTATACAGTTTGGTGTTACAATTTTGTGATTGAAGCCTCCTTTTAAGCAAATAATGCCTGTATTAGGAAAAAAAAGGTACCTATAATAAAATACAAAATATGTAAACGTCTGTGGCACAACAATTTAAATATTTTTGTTGTCATTTTTATTTGTGCTATAAAATTTTACAATGTCAGAAACAAAAGCCCATATCATTTTATTCCAGCGTTAAGGTATTTAAATTGCTATTATATAAATAACTAGCATATTTTCCTTGTTAACGGTTGACTTAAGCAAAAAATTCTCGAAGCACTCTTGCGCGAAGATAAAAAATACCTTAACAACATTTCAGATGACATTTCATGTGTTATATTATTCTTGGTCTACAATAAAGATATTTACTACTATTATTATGAGAAATTGGTTAAGGTTATCTAATAATCAGGCATCATCAACCTGCCCTTGTCCCAATTAATTGAAGTCGTCCATACATTCCATACATTCCTGTCGAATGTCATTTCCTCATTCACTGCCTTCTTTGCCATATCATTTTTCTCGCCGTCCATACATCTTTTCTTGGCATACCTCTGCTGCTTTAAACTCCTTTAAATTAATACTTTGAACCTTTTTTACCACATTAATTTCATCTTTTGTCATAGTATGTCCATACCACGACAGTCACTCGTTTCTCAATTTTTCATTCACTGTTGCCATATTAAAACTACCTCTAATCTCCTTTTTGTATCTATTAAGCAGGTTGATCAATAAAGTAGTTAATTTCATTCCTAAAAGCATGTCAATCAGTTCACTTATTTTCTATTCTTCGTTAAATTGGACAACGAATCGTAATTACCAACTATTAGCACAGAAGACCTTCCTTGATTCAAAGGTAAGACAATAATACAAACTAAAGACCGAATAGATCACGTTTATTCCGAAATACAAACGAAATAATATCTCTAGAAACAAGAAGACAATGTCATTGGACCGCAAAACAAAACGAAACGAACCAGAAACCTTCATTAAAGATTAGACGCGAGCGACTCGGCGATTTTCCTATTTTGATGTCACTTGTTTGGGGTGATGAGATATTTTTTTCAGGGCATATTGAATGACAAGTTTAATTAGCTTTCAATTTATTCTCAGATAATGGTAATATAAGATATTGTTATTTTTCAACGGTTACAAATTCCCTGTGTTTTCTTTATCTCGATACTCCCACGGTCTTCACATCATTGGTGTCTGGGATATCAATCAATCAAGCCAGCCCACTGCAGTCTATTGCTGGACATAGGCCGCTCCCAATGAGTGCCATTTCGGACTGGGATATATCGCCCCTCATTTTTCTAAAATAGCAACTGTATTACTGAGTATGTTACAGTATGCTATATATAGGTAAAGTACTCTAGTTTTATTTGTCTTATTTCTTGTTTAGCGTGCTAAGGTATGTAGACGATCGTTTATAATTTCTAGGAAAATATCGTTCATTTTCTATGAAGAAAATGTTATTTATATCGGAGATAAAGTTCTTATAACGAAGCTAATTATTGACTGAATTAGCTCCTTGCCTTCCACAGTGTATTGATCAAAGTAAATTCCAGTCTAGACATCTTAAGACAAACTTTCCGTTTGAAACATCAACGAAATTCATAAGCCTTGAATTTGTAGATGAAGTCTAGAAAGTTAAGGCTTATGAACAATAATATTATTTGTTAACTAGCCTATGCATGCCCATGGCTTCGCCCACACGATGTCGGTTGACGTGACTTATGCTCATATCCCCGGTTCCACTCAACCAATTGTGATCAAACAATCGTAAGATTTTCAATTTAACCAAGACTCTTTAAACAAAAAATCGTATCAAAATCCGTTTAGTAGTTATAAATATATTTCATTTTTTGGAAAAGTGAATGTCCAAATCAGGGACCGGATTCTTACAGGGGGAATGCTATGACCAACTAAACCACAAGGACCACATTTTAGGCACTCGAAAGTTTTCTATGAAATTGTTTTTGGAATGAGGGTCTTCATCTTCCGATAGTCTTACGATCACCAGTTCAAGTCCCATCTTGGACGTTTGCTTTTTTCTATTGAAATCGAATTCTTTACAAGTTTACTCCAAATATAGGCTGAACGTAAATTTTTTCGCTGTTACTCTGCCCGTATCTCTAATAATTTCAACAAACTTGGAACTTTTTGAATTCTCTATAGACGTAGTATTTTTTATTGCTGAATACCGATAAATTGAACGATGGACTAAAAATTTCATAGGAAATATGAAGTTTATTGTATTCTTGGAAATCTTGCATTAGAACCTGCCTGTAGTTTTTTGTAAAATAAATACTGAACTGAAAAAGTGGATAAATATGTAAAATATAAATTTGAATATACGAAAATTGTTTTTTTACGAAGAAAATATAGTATCGATAATATATATAAATATGTAATATCACTTGTCTCACAATTTTCTTCACAGAGTTGTTTGTACAGTCAGCATCATTAATATGTCGCTAGCAAAAATACTCAAAATAATCTAAATACCAGAATTCCAATTTTATATTGGTTATTAGAGTACTCAAATAGTTCTAAGTATCCAGAGTGTGGTCCAACTATCTTAACTATCGGTCTTCCAGTATAATCTAAGTCAGTAGAGTATTCATATTCATATACACAATCACGCCGGTCGATGGTATCCAAACAAGTATAATTTCTAAAAATCTAGACATTCATACTTTTCTCACTAATGCAAGTTGATAGTTCATGGCATGCAACTGTCAACTATAAAAAAATAAAAAGCCATTGTCAATTGACACATTTTGTATCTTTTTCTTACTCATATACCCATCCCTTATCGTCCCGGCATTGTGTGAAAGGGATGACTTTACAAGTAAGAAAGAGATACAAATGCGATTAAATGACAATGTCTAGATTGAATGAAATTTTTAAGCATTTACTATGCTAACTTTTCAAATCGATTAAGATAGGAAAAAGTGAATACTCAGGTGGGACTCGAATCCACGATCTTTCCCTTACAGGGGGAATGCTCTGACCACTGAGCCACCGAGCCACACCCGAAGCTATCCAAATTCTCCTATGTCTAGATTGAATGTCTCCTCAGTGGCGGCATGTCTGGCACTACAAGTCGGCAGACTGGGACGGACTGCGAGAATTCTTCTCGTCGTACCCATGGAGGCGGCTTTGCTTCACTTCAAAGGATCCAAGCTCCTGTGCAACAGCAGTCGCTGAAACGATCCTATCGGGCATGGAATGCTATATTCCCAACCGTTGGATCGCTACAGGAGCGAGCAAACGGCCGTGGTTTAATAGGCCTTGCAGAGAAGCTAGAGACCGCAAGAAATCTGCATATAAGGCTTGGACCACGGCACTTGCCAATAAGGATCCTAACATAGCTGAAGTGAAGCGGAAATTGAATGCCGCCTCGAGGTCCAGTAAAAAAGCTACTGCCAGGGCGAAGTTTGAGTTCATCGGTGGCATTGGCGAGCGGCTTACTCGTTACCCATCCGGTAGTCGAGCATTTTGGTCACTCGCCAAAGCTGCCGAGGGAAACTTCTGCCATTCCTGCCTTCCGCCGCTGCAAAAACCCGACGGTAGCCTAGCTCATGGCGCTAAGGAGAAAGCCGATCATTTAGGTAATCTCTTTGCGTCAAACTCGACGATGAACGACGGGAATGCCGAGCCACCTATTGTCCCCAACTGTGGTACTTTCATATCTGAAATTAAAATCACACAACAGGTGGTTCGGCGGGAACTCAAGTCCCTGGATGTTCGGAAGTCGAGTGGGCCGGATGGTATACCGGCGATGGTGCTCAGGCACTGTGCCCCCGAATTGTGCCCAGTACTTACACGGCTTTTCGCGCTCTCTTACTCCGCGAGACAAGTCCCAGCCTCGTGGAAGACTGCATTCGTGCATCCTGTACCTAAGAAAGGTGACAGGACAGACCCGTCCAATTACAGGCCTATTGCTATAACCTCCCTACTCTCGAAGGTAATGGAGCGTGTGATTAACGCACAGCTCCTGGGATACCTTGAGGGAAACGACCTACTGAGCGACCGACAGTATGGCTTTCGCCACCGTCGCTCCACTGGTGACCTTCTTGTGTATCTCACAAACCGATGGGCGCAAGCTATCGAGAGTCGGGGCGAGGCACTAGCGGTCAGCCTCGATATAGCAAAGGCCTTTGACCGGGTCTGGCACAGAGGTCTTCTTTCGAAGTTGCCACGCTACGGACTCCCCGAGGGACTTTGCGAACGGATTGCCAGCTTTTTGTCCAACAGAAGTATCCAAGCCGTCGTCGATGGCAGCTGGTCGGACCGCATGGACATAAACGCTGGTGTCCCACAAGGCTCCGTGTTGTCCCCGACGCTGTTTCTGCTGCATATGAATGATATGCTGTCTGATGGATCTATTCATTGCTATGCGGACGACAGTACCGGGGATACGTGTTACACGGGTCGTGCAAATATCCCTCAATTCGAGGTGGAGAAGAGACACGAACAACTTGGTTCTGAAATTGAGACTACTCTCTCGGGAGTATACGATTGGGGTCGTCTTAACCCAGTCCAATTTAACACCACTACGACACAAGTATGTGTATTCACCGCTAAGAAAACCCCATTTATTGTAGCGCCGCAATTCCTGGGCACACCACTTTCCATCTCTTCGAGTATTGGGATCCTAGGTGTTGACATCTCAAGCGACGTTCAGTTCCGCAACCATTTGGAGGACAAGGTCAAGTTGGCCTCAAAGAAACTTGGAGTGCTCAACAGGGCGAAGCAGTACTTCACTGCGGGGCAACGACTTCTGCTTTATAAGGCACGAATTCGGCCCCATATGGAGTACTGCTGTCACCTTTTTGCCGGAGCGCCTGCATACCAGCTTGGCCCCTTCGACTCATTGCAAAGACGGGCGTTGAGGCTCGTCGACAATCCCATACTCACAGGCGATGTGGAACCTCTCAGCCTCAGAAGGGACTTTGCCTTGCTGTGTGTGTTCTATCGCCTATACAATGGTTTGTGCTCAGATGAATTGTTTGACATGATGCCCACCGCTGCCTTCTATCATCGCACCACTCGCCATAGGCAGGGAATTCATCCTCACACACTGCGACCGGAAATGGTGCGCACCGTGCATTTTGAAAGGAACTTCATCCCACGCACGCTCAGGTTGTGGAATGAACTTCCTGCCGTGGTTTTCCCAAGCGACTACAATATGGGTTTCTTCAAGAAGGGTATTAGAAGGTATCTACGGGGTCGGTAGCACGATTGTGACGTCCCTGGTGTTGCAAACGTCCATAGGCCACGGTAACCACTTCCCATCGGGTGGGCCGTGTGCTTGTCTGCCACCTAAGTGGGATAAAAAAATATATATATATATATATGCTTTACTGGATGCCATCGACCGGCGTGATTGTGTATATGAAAATGAATACTACACTAATTGACATAATTCTGAAAGGCCGCTTGGTAAGATAGTTAGACTACTCTGCATACTTACAACTATTTGAGTACTCTATTTCATTTGCATTTTGCTCCCAGTTAATCACAGTTCACAACGTAAACCTTCACAGGAGTAGCCGTAAACATATATTCTTGAAAAATTTTGATACATTCTTAAATTTTAAAACTATCCAGTGTAAGTTGTAAAAGGTAATTGCAACCACAACAACTCAAAATTTTTAGGTAGCATTTTATAACTTCTCTTTTTACTCTAAAGCATATAAAGCTTTAGATAGTAAGCTAATTTGCACTAAAAATGAGTCTTTTATAATATACTTGCTTTTGCCCGCGGCTCCGCCCGCGTGGATGTACCTGCTCGACCGATTTTGTGCAAACTTCACATAAACCATCTACTTAATAGTCCGAACAAAGCCTAAACATTTGGTTTGGATAGGTGAGCCTGTTCTTGAGTTATAAATAACAACGAAGAGTGGCATTGATTTATATATATATATATATATATATATATATATATATATAGATTTATAAAACCACATCAATAAATTTGATAAATTATATTTTAAACTCTCAGTTAGCAAAAAATACAAAACGACAAAAAAGGGATTAAATAGCCATAAAAGTACAGCAGGGTGGATAAATTACATTTTTAAATTGTCAATCGCTAAAATTTAACTAGAGCTTTAATTAAAAAGTTGGTTGACTGTACAGCACTTTGCTTTTTTATTTGCACCGTTCGCACCTCGTAAACTTTTACGAGCCTGAATATAAATTACTTTCTTAAGATTTCACAGTTTATGACCACGTCTTTAATTATTATGTCATAATGTTATAGTGTGATCAGAATGCCAATAACGTAATGATCTTGTTTTCAATTTATAGGTTTGATGAAACTAATACTTAAATATTTAACTGTATGTTGTACGTAGTTTATTGTGTATTTTAGTCCTTATTTTAGAGATAAGTTATATTATTTAAATCATTTGTATTATATTCATCTTGTGTTGGAGAAACATCAATAATTGCATACTGTACATTATAATAGAATGAGCAATTTTGACAAATACATTTTTTCATGTAAATGCAATCTTCATGCTTCCCTGCTCCTATTATGTTCAAAAATTGTCCTACTTAGGCATTAATTCTGCTAGTCTACGTCATGCCGTGTATATAAATGATTTCGAAAAGATCACAAGTCTAGATTGTATTTAAACATAAGACCGTTAATACTGGGTCAGCCGGGGTGCGAGGGATATGTCGCGAGACAACCTCACCTTCGGCCTAGCACTACAACCTACAGACGGCGTGCGGTTTAGTCGGTTCGAGTCCGACTTAACCCCTCTCCGGCTGCGGAGGGGGGGGGGTATCCGTGGGGATTTCCCGCACGTAAAAAAACCCTTAATACTGGCAGCATTATACAGTTTTATGAAAAAATGTTGCAATACTCATCTATAAAAGAAAGACTGCTTCCAGAATAATATTTTTAAAGAAAATCTGTGATTTATGTTAGCTAGTTACTCGCGGTTCTGCTCGCGTGGAATTCTGATCACAATCACGCTGCATCTTCTGTTTAGCTGAGTCTCCCACCCCAGTTTGGCCCGTGACATAACTTTGATTCCCCGTTGCACCCCTTTACCCCATATACATGCCCGTAATTCGATTTCAAATAATGAATGGGAACCAACCAGATTTATTGAGAATTATGATTACTGCTCCGCTTCCTTAGACAGCGTGATGATATTTAGTTTATATTACTATAAAATGATATGGCTTTCTTCTATTGAAAGAATCTTCCAAATCCTTTCAGTAGTTTTAGAGCTTTTTCATGTTAAACATAACATCCAAACAGACAGACAAATAATCAATTTTTCCTTTCTATAACATGAAGTTGAAGATCGATTGAAGTAGTATGTTTTATTTAGATACCTAAAACAAAGGATTCACAAAATGTATATAGAGTTTTTCTCTAAATTGTATGTGCTAAGGACTGTAAATTCCGAAAAGGGCACATCTCATAAATATTATATATAATGTCTAATTATGTATATAAAATAACATTACACAACTTAAATTTCTGTAATTATCCATAGGTAATTGAATCCAAATTGTAACTCAAAACAAATTTTATAAATCTTACACAACTTTAGAAAATAAGTAGGTTTTTCCTCTCCAAAACATTTTCAGACATATTATTTCTTAATTGTTTTTGATCATAAAGATTTCCATTGTATGAGCGATGGTCCCGAACACATGTGAAATATTCATCTCATAGATCAACTTTTGTATTCATTGTTTTATCCACTTATTACTATATTTTTTCTTATTAGGAATATGAACTTGAAAAAATGCAGCACACGCAGTCTGACCTACCTGACTGAAACCAAATGTCATAAAATTATCATTTAAATCTACATAGGGTAAGTAAAAATCAGTGATTATTAATAGAATAAATAAAACAATAAAATATTAAGAATAAAATTAATGATCCTTTTGAAGTTGGAAACGTAAAGTAATAAAATTGTCATGTCCTGTAAAAAATAAACTGACACTAAAACTCTGATCTTCAACTGTGCCAGTGCTAGGATATAAAAGTAAAAGCCTCAATTTCTTTGTAGATTAGCTTGCAAGGAATTGCTGAATTTGAGTACTTGATGAATACATTTTACTAAGTTGAACCGCGCATTTTACTGCACTTTCGATAAAGCTTCTAAATTATGCAATCTTTGACAATATCAGTATCAAAGATTGAATAAAATCACTAACTCTATTGAACCTCTTAGTGCTTGGAGAGGGTTCACCTTCTTTGAATGAATATACCACTTCTGAATGATTTCTGTTCGAGTGGTCGACTACGAGTGGTCATTATTTAGAGTATTTTAGATCAAAATTATGTTGAATATTTTTCCGTGCATATTATGGAAAATTGAATTGCTTTTGTTCCTTATACTTATACTTCCATGCGTTTTGACAAAATTTGAATATTAATTTTCAAAACATTAATTTATACTTATATTCTTTACGTCATACATTTGTTATTGTAGCATGAGATTATGTATATAGTTATAGTATATAAGTTTTATTCAAAAACTGTTTTTTTCTTAAAAATAATTTCTAATATTTTACATTTTGTTGTATTTAAATACACTGTTTATTATTAGCACTTCACTTAATCACTTTCGAAAATATCAATAGTAATTGATATTGAATTGATTTACGTGAATATCACTCATTTAAATAAAACCAAAAATGTGTTAAAAAGTGGTTTTTGAAATAAAACCAGTTTTCAGACTTACTTTTGGTTATTTTTATCACGTATATTAAGATAAATGGGCTTATTTAAATCTATTCTATTGTTCATTTAGAAAGCTGTGTCTGGATTTTCGTTGGGGTTTGAAACTGAAAGTTTAAACTAAAGATGAACAGTTTTTGTTTTTGAATGTAAATTTTCATACTCTCTTGAAATTTCCAATGAAGAATTAATGATTTGATGAGAGGTATTTTGAAACAATCTACCTACACATAATTTTTTTATGTTTATTAGCAGTCGTTCAATGTTTATTCAGAAATAAAGTTTCTCTAATATTAATAAATATTCCAATATTCTTAAGTCATTGTATCTGGTATGTAATGGGTGTGATGAGAATCATTTATATTTTTGTAAGTACGTAGAGATTTAACTCCTCCAAACGGTCACATAGGAAAGTATCCAAGACCGAAAAGACATCAAGCATCAAATGAGAGTGATAAAAATATCGTGGGTCAGAATGATTGAAAAATATATTCGCTGGCGTGATTCAATTTTTATCACATCTATGTTCGGAGATTCGATTCCAACTATTCTCCCGTCTTGGCTGAGCAGCCAGTAAATTTGTTTTGCGGTTTGATGCTCGATCAGAAAGAAAATTGTCCATTCTAACACGAGTTCAAACTGTATTCACATTGAGAGTCGGAAAAATTCTGGAACTACGTTTGTGTTTTTCTTCACTATTATTTTAAAGTATTTTTGGATGTTTGTATGTACTGTATTAATTTAGTATAGATAATTAAAATTATATATGCGAACATGTATGTCAACAAAGTCATAATGAAGGTTTAGTATCATACTTATACAAATAATGGTAATTTTGAGTGGGTACCACTGTGCACGATTGTGAAAAACCCTCCATAGTAATCTAATCTCGGTTGGATTGCGTTCAAGTGCATAGATGGGCCGGGGAGGATTGTGGTCACAGCACTAGTGGGACCAGTGGGTGTCACGCGGTGCTGCGACTACAATTCTCTTTTGGTGAGGCCGTCAAGCTGAGTGCCACCATTGTTAACATGGTACGTGTACGTAATGGTGACTCTCTTTCCTGAGGCTCTGCCTTCAGCTTACTATCAGGCGAGGTGAAGTTATATTGACGTGTCTAAAAAATAATACAGTTAATACAAATAGTAGTTAATAGGACTAAAGAGAAAGATTATGACGAGTATTATTTTTATTTATCTGCCATCATTATCGCGCATTTGGAACCCGAGAAATAATAATAAATTCACTCTTCATTATAACAAAAAGCTTTAAAATAGCAATTTACACCCTGATAATAAAACACAGTTACTGAAATTATATATCAAAGGTTTTGGAGGTTTGATATTATCTTCACAGCTGTGGATATTTTGCGGTTGACAGAAGAATGGACAATTTAGGCTGTCTCTAATTTGCGCGAGAAATTCCAGATTGTCGACGGTTTTGTAAATGAGAATTAACGCTCAAAGACTGCTTTGTTAATTCGTCCTGCTCAATGTTTGTGTCAAATTATCTGATGTAGTCATCATCAGGGTGTTGGCGTGGCAGATTCAACTAAGAATATCTGCTTCCTTATATACATTTGTCACATTTTATCTCGAAAATGTTTGCTGATGAAAATGTGCAAAGTGAGAGTGAAAGTGAGAGAATCTGCAAAGTGAGAGTGACAAATGTAAAATCTATTGGAAATAGGTAACATTTTGCAATATTATCAAAGAAAATGTTTATTTTTCACCTACACTGTTTTTTTTTTATTAATTCGGAATATGTCTGTACATATTTCGATTTGTTGATGTTCATTTGTTTTGTAACAATAAAGGTGATTATAAGGTATAAAATATATGAACATATGAAAATGCATATATGAAAATGCATTGATTCAAGATCATGCAATTAAGTTGAACTAAAACGGGTTTCTATACTTTATGCCACTAAGGTGGCAGACAAGCACACGACCCACCTGATGGAAAGTGGTTACTGTGTGCAACACCAGGGGAATCACACTCGTGCTACCAGCCCTGTAAACACAGAGAGTTTCTGTGCCGTCAGCGTATCCTACTGATATTATAAAATGTAAAAGTTTGAGAGCATGTTTAGATATTGGAATGTATGTACTCACGCTCTAACGGCTGAACAAATCTGGCTGAAATTAGGTACAGGGATATACTATAGCCTGTGACGAATGACACGTTGCAGGACTGGAATAAAAATTCCTCGTGAGCAAAGCTGCGATCATCAGTTAGTAGACGGTCACAAAAGTAGTGGTTACGTCAAAAAACCTTCATAATTATTCTCTACCGTAACGTTCCCAACATTTTCTTTGTACGCATATTAATATTATCATTTCAATTAATTTAGCAGACTCTGTTCATCAAGCAGCTAAATAGCCAGGCACGATATTCCACGTTATTACAAGCGATCTAATGCGGCGATATGTTATGGCAACATAAGTTAATTACGCGCCGACATAAATGTGATTCATAGCTTAATGTGACATCTCTGGAGTTGCTAGCGCAAAATATTTGATAGCTAGATGTGGAGTATTTTTACACGAATGCCCAAAAAAAGGAGTGTATTGTGTTTAGGGTTCATGTATTTGACTTTTTTTGTGTCACCATATCTTCTAAATACCTGTACCGATTTACATGTGTGGGGTATCATTAGAATCCTTGCCTTAACCCGAGTGACACTGGCTATATAAAAATATGAAAAACAAAAAAAATGTTGAATGAAGGCGCCAAGAAGATATTTAAAAAAAAAAATTTCCTCCTCTTTCAATTTCATTGCAGTCGGGGGACAGTTCTCTGGAACTTTGTGAGTCTCTGTTTGTCTCCCGACTACAATAGAGTTCTTGTTTTTTACTTTTTAGTTCTTTGTAAATTGGGCAGCTGTGCTTTTTAATTTTTTTAATTATTTATTTTTATTGGCTATTAATTTTACGATTTCTATCGCGATTGGTTTGGTGTTATTTTATTATTAACATTGATTTTGACGTTTCGGTTGTTTTTTGGTAGTCCGTATTCCTTTTTTATTCGTTAATAGTAATAATCCTTTGTTGGTTGGTTGTGTGTAGAAATTGATTACCTACGTACGCTACAAATTCAGCAGTTCGCTCTTTCTAAATGCATAACAGGACATGATTTGGCAGGCGGTTTTAGTGGGTTGTTCCGTATTCATTCTCTAAAACTCATGTCTTTAATTTCATTAATCGACAATAAGATATTATACTTCTTTCACTGACATTATTTTTCTAAAACACCATTAATAGCTATTTAAGCTGCACTGTTTCATTATCTTAATAATGAAGGTACTTTGACATTTTCCTGGCAACACTCTTTGTTCCCGGGGGTATTACATTTCACCATCCCCCGTAGTCCACCTTTGTTGCCCTGGTAATTAGACCTCGTAATAATGGTGATGACAACGACTTTTTTTTAAGAAGGTACGTCATATTTTGCCGCTTTGATTTTTATAAGTCTTCTTACATTTCTTTTTTTTCATTCTCTTTCTATTCGCTTCTTTATATTTCATTTTATTTAATATGTGTCTTTATTAGGTTATAGGGCCTAGTACGAGTTAAGACTCGCGCACGAATGTTTACAACTTTATCCCCCACCCCCTTCCTTAAATATTTTATTTTATTCGGTTTTTAGTATTTGTTGTTTTAGTGGACACAAATACATCGTCAGTGAAACTTCTTATAAACAGGATTCGCTATTTACGCTTTGGGTAAGAACCCTTACAAACTTAGAGGTAGATTTGAACATTATTTTGCTTTAGAATCCTATTACACTAGAGCAAGAAAAAGCAAGCACATACACCCATGATACACGTCAAACATAATGTAGCGCCTTTTTTGCTACGGGTAAAAGTTCAGCGTCATTCGGATAAAAAGTCAGGATTGAAAAGAATGATTACCGCAAAAAGTTGAAATATGATGGATTATCAGCTCTTTTTGTATTTATGTCGTGTGTCTTCCTGCAAGTTGAAACAACTAAAAAAATATGAACAAGAAGTGAACTATTTCAGTATCAGCTTTGATGACTACTTAGATTGAAAAAGGCTTCGTGAAGTTTATCGAAGTATTTTTGTCCCGTCAAAGAAAATGTGCTACGGTTCGGTATACCGTGTGACAGGGGGTGCGTGCGGCTGTCTGCCACACAAATTACAATTTCTAGGTGGAGTAGGGTAGCCAGAGCTCTCTGGAGAGTTTTTGTGCTGTCAGTGGGAAGACCAAAGGTTATTTCTGTTTTGTCATCTATACTGACGGCATAGGAACTCTCTGTGTTTACAGAGTCGACAGCATGGTGTTGCACACGTCCATAGGCCACGGTAACCACTTTCCATCAGGTAGGCCGTGTGCTTTTCTGCCACCTCAGTTGTATAAATAAGCCATTTACAGCCTATTGTGTTATTCCAGACTATAATCCTTCCCTGTATAAAATTTCAGCCTAGTCATCAGCCATTTGAGTGAGAGTCAAAAACATCTTCATAAACTTTTATGTATATTTCAAGTGAGAAGTAGGATAACAATTGTCTTTATTTTGAGGATTCCTGTGAACATAGGTGTAAAACTCTTAATATCTAATTGCGAGTTTTACACCTGTGTTCACGAGAATCAAGATCAACAGTAAGTGAATCCACAGTTCTAAGGACTGAGGACAACGCTTAGATGGTGATGAATTTAATTTGATATATTGATTATATATTATCCAAGTGATGACGGAGAGAGAATACAAATACCCTACCCCATCTCATCCGAAGGGTATCGCAAGAGGCGATTAATGCAGACAATATCACTGCGAGATACTTACAATTATTATTATTTATATTTACAATCACAGATAAGAAATTTCCTTTAATTTTTTTTAAACTAAAACCCGTATAAAATATAAATTATCCTAAATTAAATTTAAAACTAGAAACATAAACAAGCTATACTAAATAACTGAAATATTTACAGTAACGTTCCAGAAGGCGCTTACCCTCTGTGCAAGATAATGACCAGCTTCCTGGTCACGCGTAGCATCGATCAGTCGCTTTGTCAAATCTAATAATAATTAATGTGTTCTAATTTATCATCTGACATTTTGCTGACACAAATAAACTAACATACAAACAATATTAAATCAAAAAGATAATTTAAAAAGTACAACGCTAACAGTTGACCCATATTTCAGATCCAATTCACTGTCTCCTTTGCTCCAGTTACTTTCGTTTCTTAATCTTAGTAATGAAAAGGCTGTATTTAAAAATATATTGCAAAAAATGAAAATTGTAACAAATGAAAGATATTATGTACTTGAAACTCTAAAGAATAAGACTTGTAAGCAGTAAGAAATAAATGTAAATGAAATTCAATGAGTAAAACGTGATAACATTATTTAGTTCAACTCGATCACACATTTATTGCTTGAAAAACTAGCGTCCTTGATATTTATATCACTGAAAATAATGATAAAAATAAAGTTGTTAATTAACCTAAATAAAGGAGGTGGGACACAACGTTATTTCCGTCTAATTGAGCAGTCCAACTGAGGAAGTACCTCCGCCTTACGGAATACAGCGGCCATAATAACCTCGTGTTGTATTTCCGGCGGTGAGTAGGGTAGCCAGAGCTTACTGGAATTTTTTTTTGCTGTCAGTGGGAAGACAAACGCCACTTCTGCTTTGTCTTCAGCACAGAAACTCTTTGTGTTTACGGAGTCGGCAGCACGAGTGTGACTCCCCTGGTGTTACACACGTTCATAGGCCACGGTAACCACAATAGGGGCAAGGGCAGATAACCCTTCCGAGCTATCGACAGGATGATGTAATATACGAACCATCTAAAACTTTATTTCATCACATTAACAGCCTGTAATATGGCCTAAAGGATATCCCAGATACCCCTACGGGCTTTCACCAACATTGACGACCCCACCGTATTATTCAGAATCCACATTTCTCCTCTCCAATCACCACGAACACCTTAATTAAGTGAGCTGATAATAAAAGTAGCATTATTGGCTTTTAAATCCCAATGTTCCATGATATCCAATAATGTAAAAGGAAATTAATGCGATTATGGTGTTATTACATACATACCTTTGATTTATCTGACGGTACGAACAGGTTGCCTATACCTGATTGCGTTAATTTCCATTTGCATTATTGTATAAAAGCGGGAACTCGTTCAAATGCTTTTCGGTAAGAAATATCTAAAATGAAACAGCTATACAAATAATATTTTAATTTTCATAAAAATCTATTTATATATCTAACTTACCATTATGTCTGTGTTTAACAATTTGATGAAAATAGATATTGTACATGACATTTTTATTGTTAAAACTCCGGATGACATTATCGAAAACAACATCCGAAATTCCTCTCTTGAGGAAAATCACCCAATAGGTTAAACGCGATATCAATACACGCTAACACAAATAAAAATATTTGTACAATAGAGGCATGTTATCGTTACATTCTATTTTTGCTAGGAGGGGGAATATTACTATAGCAATTTGCTGTATCTATTCTATTCTAGTTGTTTGCCGCGGCTCCACCCAAAACTAACCAAATTTTTTAAAACTATGCTATATACTCAAGGTCTGATCTATCTTTGTACAAAGTTTCAACAAAATCGGTTCGCGGGATCAGGCGTGGAAGCGTAACAAACAGTTACTTTGGTATTTGTATATTATACTCCGTCCACTATATGAATGTATTTTAGACTGATGGAAATAGTGATTGCATAAAATATAAATTGATAAAATCGATACATTAAAAAAATCATTAATCGATTAATGAAAATATAGGTATCATGATTTTATGTGGAATTATTATTTATTATCTATCTATTCATAATATCCAAGTACAAGTATGTCTACTGCTATGTATGAAAAATAAATTTCAACTAAAAGTATTACGATGGTTTAGTTTTAGTCCAATTCATTCAATATTGTATTTACATATTTTTTTCTATTTTCCATTTTGTCAAAAGATTCTGACACAGTCGATGCCGATTGTAACATTATCAAGTTATTACAATAAGAACACAGTCGATCGACTTGCTTTCTGGCTGACGTGACAATGTCAATGACATATGACGTATTATAATCCGCACGCTGAATCATGATCCCTATGACAGTTCGTTAGCGCTTAACATTGTACTGACGTCCTATCACATCAAATCCTTTAGAGGTCCATTAAAAAGACGAAAAAATCATAATTGTGTACAATTGTAAATTATAAAAATGAATATTAAGAAATTATTACGTAATGTTCGGAAATAATAGAAAAAAACTCAATGCAAATGTACATGGTACGTGCTGCAAAAGTTACGTCGTCAAGCTGTTATCGACTAAGAAGGGACACATCGATAAACAAAATATCGATAATTTGTTGGAAATATAAAACAAATGCTTTGAGTTTGTATTTTATTTATATCAATCTGAATCTGATACAGGGTCAATCGGATCTTCAAAATCTGAGTCTGAACTGCAGCTATCCGTGACGTTTATTATTAACGGTTGGTCAATGATATTGTCGTATTGTACATCTCGATCCCAGTCTTGTAGGCAAATTTTCTTCGTTCTTTCGACCACTTTTCGCCAATCGTCAGCTGTCATTTGAGCGTGTCATCCGTCCATGCCTTACCTACAGTATGATTGGCGTTCAGCCATGTCTCATCAAGGTATACTACCTTCTCTCAGTTATCAATTTGTTTGATTTTGCGAAGAAAATCGCATCGTAGTAAAGCTATGTCAGTACGCTCCATTAATATTTTTCTCTTGTCACATTTTTTATAGCGGAATCCACATTTTTTCAAAACAATTCTAAGAGAAGTAGCACCCTTTGAAGAGTTCTGCAGCTTTTAATGAAGATAATAACTTCTGGCAGGTCGGTAGTTCACCTCGTAGGTAGTAACCATAAATATGATTGCGTTTAGCATCTAAATCAAATTCATCAGGTTCTGTTATATGACATAACCTTTTCTTTTTCTTCTTTGGTGTTAATAGTTTATTGTCCTCCATGGACGACTCCCCAAATTTTTCCTTTGTTATTCGAGAAACAGTAGCCTTTCCGATTCCTAGAGCATCGGCTACACGATCGCGAACATTGTCAAGCGGTAACAAGGGTCCGCAATTTTGTTGTTCACGAGCAAAATAGTCTCGTAAACGAACTACAAACTCGCGAACTTCACTGTTGAGAACAGTATTCCGCTGTCTTTTCGGCATTTTGCAAAACCGAAAATCAACAAACAGGTAACAGAAAATCAACAAATAACACAAAACAGCGAAAACAGAAACAAAACTCAGCTAACAAAGAAAGACGTGGCGCATACAAGGCGTTAGAGCACTCGTATGACGCGATGTGATGCGGTGTGACAAGAAGACAAAACAGACTGACAAGACATGACATAACTGAATTAAAAAAATACGGTAGGTCTATGGCCTCCTTTTAAATACTTTTCCATGTAATCCATAATTGCCAGCTAATTATGAATTCTTTAAAATTCAATTCAAAAAGAATTTTAAATTCTTTAAATTATGCAATTTGAATAAAAATTAAAGTAGATATAGTAAAATAAAATATAATAAGGCTGTTACTTTTTTATCTAGTGTTTTATGTCCATCAATGCGCGTAGTCTTTTTTTCAAAATAAATAAATATTGCTTATTATGTTGAATGACCTGGCTGAATGACATGACATTTGCCTGAAAAACAGTATTTTATCGAAATTGTTTCGCATAACTAATACAACTGTCAGTTGAAACGTCATAGGGATCATCATTCGGCGTGCGGAGTATAGCGCCTAATTTTTGTTCTGAGTTTTTGGTATTGACGCTAAAACAAAGTTATATCGAGCGTTGTGTGTGAGCTGTCTAAAATACATTTATATAGTGGGTAGTATAGGTAAGTATGGCTTACAGAGCAAATACAAACTCAGATGCATAAGATCGTGTTTCAGTTATGTATATTAATTTATATTTTATTTATATTAATTAAATTTTAGCACATAACTAACTGTCGAAAGTTCTGGCATTTAAGAACTAATCTTTAAATAGTTGTCCAGGTAAAATTACTGCATACGATTCTCACTTTATTTTCTTAAACAGTACACTCATTTCTTATTCACTAAAGTAATGACGATTGAAGGTTTACACTCGCCAAACGTAGTTACCTTATGAAGTAATTATTATAACGTAGATAAGATGGGCATTTACTAAACGGGTTCTTGGTCCATTACTAATGGTAAACTGTGTTGTCAAACAGCAATGTTATCAAAGTAAGTTAAAAACTAATATTACTTTTAAGAGGGGGTGGTAAAAACCCCTGACCTCGTCAGAACAGATGACAGAAAGTAGGTATACTTACTGAGTGACGAACGTTTACAGACCTCGCAACGGCTTACCTGAGGCGGACTTTGTGCTTGTTTGTAATCTCAGCAGGATGACATCTGTGATATATTACAGAACGAAATGTTCAAAACACATGCTCCACTTGATTTAGATCAACATACTTGCATGTATGGAATTAATAATTTCTGTGTATTCCATTTAGATTTTACTCGTGAATTCCAGAGTAATGTTAATACTATAACCAATTTAACACCTTCCATAAAAGTTATTTATCTTTTAACATTTGCTCATACGTCAAATTAAACAAGAAATATTTATTTCAAATTGCATTTATTCCCTCGTTATTACATTGTAAACAATTTTCAATCACAATCATTCCACACTATTGGTCCTTCCACAATTCCACAACATACCATATTATGTACTTTTTCAATTTACAAATAGTTTCAAATTACCTAATATGTACATTTTTACAATCAATAAACAATTTTAGATTTTAAAACTTCATTTTATTTATCTAACAGTCAAAGAAGACGCATAAACAAACAAGACTATCAAGCTATTGAATGATTCTTTTTTATCATTTATCATATAATGATTATTTTTATCACAATCTCCATCGTTACTACTGTAATCATTATTGAGGAAAACACTATGCTGAATTACAAAAATGAGGTAATGATATTATCATTAAGTCATCCATTTCAAATATTAACATCAGGATCTGGATTTTGATGAATATTAAATCCATAAAGTGCTCTACATTAATGCTTGATGGTTGTAAATGCATTCGTCCATAGCTCATTCATAATTTATTTTAAACATGTTTTATTTTCAATAGAACCACCAAGCACATTGTTAAAAAGTAAATAATTCGTGTACATAATTAAGTTTTGAATAAAATAATTAAGAAGAAAAAACCAAGGATAGAAAATAATGACCATTTTTGTATGTACCTGATGTCGACTATTGCAAGGACTATGAAGTTAATTTTTGACCATAATAACAGTAAAATTTATAAGTTATCATTTTGATCGTCCTTAAAATATACCTCATTTATTTTTGAAATCATCGTGGCAGATTTTAATTGTTTATGAATCAGAAAAGTAATTTAATAATTCTGAAACACATTAGGAATATAGATGAAATTTAAAGTAATTATAACTAAATCGGTGGTTTTAAGTCACAGTTAAATAATGAATTTCGAACAGTATAAAGATATCCTTCAAATATATATTTTGTTTACAAAGTCTATCTCCTTCGAATATTATGAGAGATAAAATGTATTAATTAAAACTGCAATATAACTAACTTTTAATCTCTCGCGTTCTATGATATATAATTAAGAAAACATACCTTTGATTGCCTGACGTTACCATGATCGCGTTAATTCCCGTTTTCTTAATTATATAATGCTGCAATATAATTCAATGCTGGCGAACCAGAAAATATTTGTTAATATTTGTCTGATAATATTCCTCCTATTTCCGTCTTTTGTCACAAAGCGAACTTTGGTTGAACACTTATAAACAGCATTAACTATTAATATATTGAAAACTCGAAATATACCTTTTTATACAGTTTAGCTTTTTATTTACATTCTATATTTAAAATTACACAATCTTAGTTAATAGGAATACAGTGGGCAAAAGCAAGTTAAATACCTATACATTGTTATATCATTGGCATCTTGCTCATATACATGTTTTTATCAGTCACATTTCTTTTCAAGACCTATTGTTCTCAGAAGTAAGAAATTGTTCATATTTTTTTCATAAATCAATCAGGTGAAAACATATATAACATAGTTAAAAATACAAAGTGGTTTTGAATTCTCATAGTCGTTTACAAAGTCTCAAAAGAGAAAATATCTGCCTTAACCATCACTCAGAATTTTTTATGAAATCAAATAATATATCTATAAAGGAGTTAAAACAATAAAATTAAATATGTATCTACAATACTCAATTCGTGAATCCATATAATTTTCTTAGTTTGACAAAGAAAGAAAAACTATCAAATTCCATTCTATAAATCGATAGCTGCTGTAACTTTAGAACATTCATCACATAGATAGATAAAAGATAAGAAAAGATCTTAAGCCCATCCATTTTCCTACGCGTACCTAACCTTAAAGGGAAAGCATGAACGAATACATTTTGCAATTATTTCAAGCACCAATAATATGTTGTAACATATTGTAATATTTTGGAATAAATATTATAATTAAATAATATTGGTATAACATCACAATGAGCTTTTAATAAATAATCCCAATGCAAAAGTGTGTATAAGAATGCATTTTGGTGACAATCATTTATAACAGAACACTGCAAAACATTTTGAATCTACATGGAATCATAGTCAATGATATACACACCGGCAGAATTAGCGGAACTAAAAAAAAGGAGAGTATAAAATTGATAGCTTTATTTCTAAACAAATAACAATTAAACATGAAACAACAACAACATGTTTAATAACGAGTGTGTGTCGTGCCCTGATTAAGGTTTCCATCCGTCTGGGCATCCTGCGAATGATTTTGTCAATGATTTCTTGGAGCACCTCTGCCATTCTTCAACTAATATGTTTCGCAGCTCTCCCAGATTGTTAGGAGGTGGCATTCTTGATTTGACACTCCTCTTTAGCAAATCCCTAACGTGTTCAATCGGATTCATATCCGGGGACCGTGCTGGCCACTCCATCACCGTAACACCAACATGGTTTAGGTATGCCTGTACTAAGCGAGCATTGTGAGCCCGAGCATCCTGCATTAAAATGAAGTCCTTACCAATAAATGGGGCAAATGGCAGAACATTTTCCTCTAATATCTCCCTGAAATACCGATCAGCAGTCAGATTTCCGCCGTCGACTACCACCAACTCCGTGCGAGCTCCTAAACATATCCCTCCCCAGACCTTTATTTTGTGTTCCACTAATTCTGCCGGTGTGTGTAGTTTAAAATATATAAAATAGAGTAAATCAACATAGATGCAGAACAAAGCTAATGTAAAGTATTTAAAATACATTATACATTTTAACTATAGAGAAATGCCTGAAACGTATTTTAAGATAACTAAAATATACGAAATAATTTAATATAACAAAATTAAACTGATACTGTACTAATAGATGAGCATTAAAGTGTTTAATAAAATATATACAACTATCTGAGTCAAGTGGAAATGAACTGAAATATTTTATTAAACAATTTATCAAATCAAATCTCACACACAAAGGGACGTAAGTTGAAAACTATCTCTTTTAATCTACTGAACCCTTTTTACACGTGATCTTTACCCTCACTTAATACGGTATAACATATAACTTTAAGAGATTGATATCATGTAGGTACAGAAATTCATAAAATGTTTGCAGAAAATTTCTAGTTTCGTTCGAGGGAAATTCATTATTTATGTAAAAGCTCCATTTCAAGTACCTATTTAAATTCAAATATTGACTGGGACGGTCCACATATGGCCTTGACCTCATGGCTCATAGTATTTACTCTTCGTATTGAATCTCAATGTATTATTTCGTTTAGTCGATTGTATCGAGAGGCCGGGTGAAATTGTATATTATAATTGCAGACATAATAATAGGTTCTGAGTTACTAAGTCCTCCAAATGCAATATCACGAGTGAAAAGTATTTAGTAGTTATTGTTGTTACAGCCTATTGTTAGATTTTAGATTTCTTCTCTCATAAGTATTACAGTATTAGTAGATGTACTGTAATTTACAATAAGATGTACTGGATCACTGAAGTCGATTACTCAGGTAAATGATGGAAGTTCTTCGATACACGATTCTAAAAATTTAATAATCAATCTTTATAATTTTATGGTATTAATATTAATAACACATTCAATTAGGTATTATACTATTGTAAAATATAATTGAGGATGGTAGTCTCTCTAGTATTAATAAATATCGATAGGAAATAATGATCAAACCGAACTCTCAAAATAAGGTCAAAATTTGTTTGAAGTGGTTGGAATCTTCCACCAAAAGTTCGTTTACTCAATATTTTCATATTATTACTGATGTTCTAAAATAATCTCTGTATCAGGAGAAGATATTTAAATAAATAATTGCATTATTTATTTATCATATAACTAAAATATTTTAAACGTTATAAATCATATTACAGAGAGCTTCCGAATAGATTTTTGCAACTGCTTCTGACATTAATTCTATTTATCACATAATTTTTGTTTTAATAGGTATCTAATTTACCTAAAGTGTATATTGTTAAACGATTTCTATACTTCTTAATAATATAGTTTAAAATAAAGAAGCAGTTTTCAAAATAAAACTAAGTAAGTATCTATAGGTTATATTATTATAGTAAGCATACAAAATTTGAATATAATGTATTTACTATTTTGTAATATAGTGGCTTATTATTCTTAATATACTTATATTCTAAATTAAAATCATTCCGCTCTTGAAGGCAAATCAAATTTTGTCAACATTATTTATCAAAAATTAAAAAAGTAAGAGTATGCGACTGAATCAAAGTTAAAATACGAATATTAGACCGTTTATATTAGACCTTAGAATATTCTAGAACAAACGATAGTTGGGACTTCAAATATATTATACCTACAGTTATTGAGGTATCTGCACCTACCGTCGAGTCGTAGGCTATACCCATCTGTCATGTTTCAGGAGAGTTATAACGGTTTTGTAAGGGAAATGTTAGACTTGGCATATTACTTTGATCGAACACGCATTGAACAAAAGGAACGGTGAACATATATGAAATTGGTTTTGGGGGAATACCTATTTCATTGTGATGCAAATGTCAAACGGTTATTGAAGAGAGTATTTTTAAATTTCGTTTCATTGTCCAGAAGCTTTTTTACTTTAGTAATAAGGTTTTGAATGGCTAAAATTTTACTAAAATTAGCGTTATAGCAGGCATCTTGCTTGATAACTCAGGACAACTAAATGCCATCATTAAAAATGTTATGAGCGTAAAATTTTATTTTTATGTCTTTTTGATGACCGTAACGATCAAAACTTTGCATAATATGGATACTAGATACTCGGATTTTAAAGCTACAAACTATTATATAAACGATAATGGTATCATTACCGGACATTCATGGGTATGTAATGTTGGCGATGAACGCAATCGATTTTAACGAACTACCATTAAACAAATTACCATTTGTATTGCTAAGTTACAACTTGCTGGAACGATTATTATAGATATTTAATTGAGGAATTAGCGAAATCTGGGTGTTAGAATTTAAACATTATTTTTTCAAGACGAGTAATGAAAAGAATGTAACTGTAACGTAAGGTTTTTGCTAAAAATAAAAACAAATTTTTATTTGCCTTCTTATGAACATCTTCTACAATTTACACTTGAGTAGCATTGTCAGCCGCATTCATTAAAAATTGTTCTTTCACTTCACACGAGTTCTTTTTTCTAGGCTTAGGTGGCGGTTTTGGTGCAGTCCTTGATCTACCTAAAGTACCACTTACAACATTCACTGAATATCCTGATCTAAAATCACGATTTTTCAACAGACCCTCATGTTCTGCCAGGGTTACTTTTAAAGGCCTCTGTTCTGATTTAATCATCTGATTAACAGACATGGCTTGTAAAGTTAAAAGTTGATTATGTATGTTTGGTGAACTCAAACTGTTTCTGGGTATAGTAGCATGTGGAGTACCGGGAGCTGGTGAAGGAGCTGGTTCTTCGTCATCTTGATAGAGAGGAATTTTGCCCATAGGCCCAATATCCATTTCACTTTTATTCAAACTATAATAGTTTCCACTATGCCCAAACAGTCTTATATTAAAAGTGTCATAATAAGGTATTACACCGTTTAATGTCGAAAACACTTGCGGGCGTACACTGCTTTCAGCGCTGCTTTGAGCCATTCTAGGTCTCCGAGGAAGTGTAACATAACCCTTAGAGTTCATATGCTGAATGGAGCCCTCAAAATTAGGGCTTTGAAACCTACTGTATAAGGCGGGGTCGATGGCTGTAACTCTATATTCAGGAGATTTTACTGGGCTCACTGTACTGTGAGAAATACCTCCTACAGGAGAAATTTTCGTGCCTCTGAGAGGAAATGATAGCAAGTCTGGTGGATAAGCTTGATGGTCGTAGATTATTCGATCCATATGCAATGTTTCTTGTGGTATTTTTGGAAGTTCCGCTTCATGATGGCGAGTATTATCTTCTGTAGATGCTGTCAACAAAAGAAAATGTGCTATGAATACTATAAATATATTACAAATATTGTGTCAGACACATAATAATAATAATAAAATTAGAACTATCATAAATTTTAAGGAGGGTATTCACCTGCGTGAATCACCTAACCTATAAAGTGTGTGTATCAAAATTCTTGACAGACGTTATTCGTGGATACAAAAAGCTCTTATAAATTGCATACTTTCAATTTGTCATGCTAAACTTTTTTATAAACGGATAATTAGCTTAACTAACCACGCAAAACTAAGTTATTACAACCTACTTGTTCTATGAATCAAACATAGAGTAGAGGTAGAAAGAAAAATAAAACAAAAAAACGTCCGGCGAAATATTGTTATAAGGGAGGCCACAAAATTAATTACCATAGCTTTGTTATCTCAAAATTCAAGTCAAAACTGTGGACACTGGAGGGACTCCAACTCTTTGATGAAAAATAATGTGGCGAGCTCGTTGAGTAGGCATCTAAAATTGTCTCTTGCCAAGTAACAACAGGGATCATTAAATTTTATATTCTATTGGACCGGTGCTTCGGGCAATTATGAAGACATTTTGTACGGAACACGCCTCGTACGACATGTTGGTATGAATGTTTAATCAGGTTACGAACGATGCTCCATGTCGTTTCCTTATGTTTACGGCACAGAGGTAGGTAAAATAAAAGTGAGCTTTCTCTGAACTCGAAATTCTTCCATTTATGTTAAAAATTACATGAATTCATAGTCCTGGAATTTATTGAACTGTGCATCTCTCGATCTCTGCACCTGCATCTCTGTCCTTTTTTAGTAGTAATACAAATTTTAATCAATGTTACTAATTGAATGAAATTTTGAAGCATTTACTATGCTAACTTTTCAAATCGATTAAGAATAGGAAAAAGTGAATGCCCAGGTGGGACTCGAACCCACGATCTTTCCCTTACAGGGGGAATGCTCTGACCAGAGGCCCGGTGGCTCAGTGGTCAGAGCATTCCCCCTGTGAGGGAAAGATCGTGGGTTCGAGTCCCACCTGGGCATTCACTTTTTCCTATTCTTAATCAATGTTACTAATGGTGTAAATTTATGAATTTAAAAAAGCAAATAACGTCTATTATTATTTGCTTTTATTTGAATTCATAAATTGGTCGGATGAAAAGTATTTCAAAAATTTGTAAGTTATAGAATAACAAGATGTTATTGTTTTCATCTGCTTTGGTAAAATAACTTTGATTTTCAAAAATGTTACATCAAAGTGAAACTGAACAAGGGGTTTGGTAGGGTTTATCAAACAAAGTTATTTACAAATAATATTATCACTCAAAATGTTTAATTTGTTTGCTCAAACCAAAACAATTGAGTGAATTTTAAGCAACGATAAACAAAAGGATTGGGGCACGCGTTACTGGATAATTCAAGTAAGAAAGTTAGATAAGTATGTTTTTGACGATGAAAAATGTCAAAATTTTCTATTTATAACATTGAACCATCAATGTAAATTATTTTTTATTACAATACATTATCCTAATGTAAAAAGTTGCATGTGCTTTAATATTCTTGTAAATTCTCAACTAAAGAATTAATTTATTGGCTTTAAGAAATATCATTTTAAGTTTTTTGTCTATCAATCCCTAATTCATAATTATTAAATTAAATTATACTTAGCTACAAAAATATACTAATTTCAACTAAATATTAGGTACGTAGCTTACCTAATACCGATTCGTTTTCCAGTAGAGTTCGATTTAATTCTGACATTTCTGTCGCTTCACTTGTAAAGGACGGCGGTGCTTCGTACTTTCTAGGTGGCTTGGTTACAGGGTTAACCTCAATTTTTAATGCTTTTTCTGTCTCAGAAACAATGGAGTTTTCTATTAGCGCTTCACCATTAGAGTGAGAATCGTTCTTAATCAGTCTTTTAATTTCATTATTCTGTGTCGTAAAATAGCAGACCACTAATGCAGCCCCAAAAATTATAACTATTGCGGTTAGACAGCCAACAAGAATTGCAAAGGAATCAGTATCCATGCCAGCTATTGAACCAACCCCTCCATACTTTGAAAGGACAAGAGTCAAAGTTTTCTCGTCTCGTCCTCCGGGGTTCTCAGCAATACAAGTATAATTACCTCTGTCGCTGTAGCGAGCATAAATAATTGTGAGATTTACCCATTTTATTAAATCCATTGTGTTCTCAGCCACGCTGTACCTGATTTCTCCAAAAGATTTCATCTCTATAGTTTTCCCGTTGAAACGCCAAGCAACTTCAGGTGGTGGATTGCCGACTACTTTGCAAGTCAGAGTCACGTTTTCGTCGTAACTTTTGACCGTTGCGTCTGGCACCGGTTCGAGGATTGTCGGCCGGCATGCGAAGTTTGTCGAATCTAATTCGTTCCAAAGTTTGTCTTGTACAGATGGTGGCTCAGCGCATGATGTAGGTGGTGTGTATAAATTATGACTGATCACCCAATCTCTGAATGTTTGAAGATTGCAATCACATCGCCATGGATTGTTATGTAAATCCAAACCAGATAAATTCCTTAAACTCATCAAAGTTTCTGGTTTCATATGGTTCAAATTATTACCATTGAATCTCAAGATCTTTAATTGTGGCAAGTTCACGAAAGCTTTCGTCCCTATACGGTGTATCCTATTATTACTTGCTTCTACTTTCTGTAAGAACTTTAAATTGCGAAATATACCGTCTTCCAACTTATCGATGAAGTTGAAACTTAAGTTTATTAATCTCAGTTTCTCAGTGCCTTTGAATGTATCGGGATGGAGTGACTGAATTTTATTCTTGGAAAGATCTAGTTCTATCATTATTGCCAGAGTTACAAATGCAGTTTTATGGACCACTTCGATGTTACACTCTTTAAGGAATAATTTCTTTAAGTTACTAAGGCCTACTTTCTTGAAGCCCTCTTGATGTAGTTGTTGCAAATTGTTATTTGATAAATCTAGTATTTGAATATCGTTGCTTAGATTTGCGGGAATAACTTTTAGGCTTGAGTTTGAGCAAATAGCGGCTTTATTTCCTGATTGCCATCTGCAATCGCATGGCCTCTGGCATTCCGTAGTGAAATCTGCTAACGTGGTAGTAAGCAGAAAAATGGGGATGCACACGATATTCAACCATGTCGTCCAATGTTTATCAGCCATTTTGCTATGATGTTGGTCATTTCTTCGTGCCGTTGCATTCCGGACGCGTGCTCGTCAGCCGACGCATTGGTGTTCTGCAACAAGACAAAATAAAATTTATAAAATCGTTAAATAATAATTGTTTGTGAAATGAAATGGAAAACTCATAACTACTAGTCGTTTCAATCTTGGGATGGTTTCTAAATACACGATGAGTTATAAGATTAAGCGATTTAAAAATATCATTTATTCATTTAGAGTATTTATATATTATATAGTTCTATCTATCTACGATTCAGTGAAAATATGTATAGTTATTGCCATTACAAGCATCCAAGGCTTTGGAGCCCTGGGCTAACGGCCGGGTCTGTTTACACCTTCTCTTTCTTCTGGTTAAGCTTATACGGCTTTTATAATATCGAATGCCATCTAATTTACTAACCCTGAGAGGAAAATCAGAGCCTTACCACCAAACGTTATGAGCTCAAAACATTAACAAAATATAGTCGGAAGTTGTTGGAAAGCAGCCAAAACATCGAAAATGATGTAAATAATATACAATAGTTTTGTTTCACCATTATTAAATTACCACATAGCAAATACCTAGCTTAAGAGCGAGTTGCAGTGATCTTTAATATTTTTAAACACATTTATCATCAAGTTATACAGCAAATTGCGCCGAATTCATAAAGTAGGCTAAACCATCTAAGGACCTGTAAAGGCAGAAACACGATTTATACTATAATATTTGCCTCGATAGAAATTAGCGTCAAAAAAATCTAGCGACTGGTACAGTTACATTTTATAAAACATATATAATTTTTTTTTAAAAGACTTAAAATAACATATTAGTCCTATAAATCGCTGCATTCAAGCTCTCAAAGCCATCTCTCTCGCTATCGCGGACTTCATATTAGCAGTGCAAAAAGTACAGACTTTGCACTATAACCAGACCTGAAGGTATTCCAAAGGCAACCGCATACGACAACTACACTAACTTGAATATGATAACTTTATATGCTCTTTTAATTCATTGCGACTTCTCAATGGTGCCGTTTATCCGAATCGAAGTTTAACAAGTAATGTATGTGAAGAGACGACACGTCATCCGGTATGCGCTGCGTCTGTAGTTGTCGCGTGCGGTCGCCTTTCGAATCATAACATTTAGTTGAAAATACAAAATCAGTCAAATCTCTTATGCCTTGCGCAGCCTTTACTAGGTTTGAGGGTGGGCGGAGAATAACGATCGTTCTACGTGACGCTCTTTTAACTCCTTGAAAAAAACTGAATGAGAAGTCCTGCTTTTAAGCGGCAGGCTTAATCTTGTGTGTTTGGGTGGAGTTTTGAAAATTCAAAATGGTTGTAAAATTATGTTGGATTGTCTTCTTAACATATTGTATTACATTACGAAAAGCTACAAAATGTTGTCTCTCTAAACTTAAGAGCTGCGTTCTTGCCTTGTGCTAATCACCACTTTTCTCTCTCCTCCGCCAATCCCTTGACTTCCTGATACGATGCTACCTGTATTTTATCTTTTATTTGTGCCATAAACATTCCTCTTGGTCTACCATCTATTTTAGTAGCTTTTGCCCGCGGCTCCGTCCACGTGGGTGTCGGTTATGGCGACCAAATATAGTCTATGTCCTTTCCCAAGGTCTAATCTACCCCTATACCAAATTTATAAAATCGATGGATTAAAATAAAAAACAGATCAATAGAACTCACCCACCACGGGTTATGTACAAAAACGGGATTGAGGGATAAACGTATTTCAAAACGCTACTCAGTCCGGAATTTCGATTTATAACTAGAAATGGGAATATATTGTTTTTAGAACTGTGCTTGCAAACATATTAGAACTATCTCGAACTGGAATCGGAGGCTGTATTCATATCTATATTCAAACGAATTGTGTTTTAGGACAGTTCTAGAACTAGACCAATGCCTAGGGTACGATTTCCCGCTCAAAAAATAACTGGGCGATCTGTGTTTATGTCTATGCTTGAGCGACTATAGGATACGGGCCTTAGAGTGCCCTCAAATAGGTACTAAATATAAGATGGGATGAAACAAACCTGAAAAGGGTAGCTCGAATTTACTGAATGCATTCCGCATTAGATCTGTAGAACTTTCTATTTCTCATCACAGTGCTTCAAAACATGGCTGTGAATCTCTCTAAGTTTAAATACTATATTCCAGTCATGCGGTCTCAACTTGAACCACAATTCATAACTTCAAAACTATCTCAGTAGGTATATTGTGTTTCTGAAGTTATTTTATGTCTCGAAAATAATTTTAACTTAAAATAACCTTACACACTACATCCAGAATATGAGACATGTTTACTTTATTTTATTTAAAACTAGCTATTGCCCATGGCTCCGCTCGCGAGGTTGTCGGTTACCGCGACCAAACATAGCCTATATCCTTTCTCAAGGTCTATACCAAATTTCATCAAAATCGATTCAAATAGACGTATGATTATATATATATATATATATATATATATATATATATATATATATAATATGAATTCAAAACAAATAATTACAAAGTAAGCGCTACGAAGTATTAAAATTCGAACAATCGAAGACTTCTTTCGTGATCCTGTCAATACAATTTGATATTCATCATCATCATCATCATCAGCCACACATAGTCCACTGGTGAACATATATCTCCTATAGACTTCCGAATTTGATAGTAATAGTGTGCAAAGATGCGATTAGAACCTACACCGGATCGCGACACTGGATCGCGATATGTACTGTTTGTCTGTCTAATCCCTTCTATAAAGCCAAAACTGGAAATGTAATCTTTTCCAACTACTTTAAAATGAAGGTTATGCTGTTTGTAAGAAATCATTTTATAAAATAAACTCAGATTTATGCGCGGTATGGACCTTAAAATTGAATTTAAACCTTCATTATTTTGTTTCTATAAAAGATTTGAGCTTCGTGTAAGCGCCATTGAAGAGCGCCTCTGTGGCCACTAATGGCCATAACGTTCTGATTATGACCACATTCCCAAAAGATGGGGCTGGTGATTATGGGATCCTTTGTTGCCCTCCTAATTACAGACTTGTATGTAGAAAACGCAACATTTTTTTAATTTTCAAAGTTTATACTGTGAACTTTGAAATTATTTTTTTTTGCGTTCCGTGCGTGGTGTTTTCGGTATTAAAGCGTAACACACTGACAGACAGACAGACCTATGGATGCTTATAGCTTGCAAAATATTTGTACAAATTGAGTCTTTTTGCGTGTGACAATCCCCTCTGGTGCCACGTCAGCGAAAGGTGGGTATTGGGAACCCACTAAACTGCACAGTGATTCATCAAATCGGCCTGAATATTCTGGGAACCAGGTGTGTCCTAGGAAAGGTATCTCTGAGACTTTGAACGGTCAATAAATTGCCTTGTACAAACTACTATGCCTTCCTATCGAACAGTCACTTCAATATGAATAAGGCATATGGAGTTAGCTCGCAGTCTTTGCATCAATCCATACAAATAAATAAAATTGCAGTATCCGTTTGTAATGTTCAAAGTAAGAGCGTTTTCACACTCATCCGATATCCGATATCCGATATCGGTGTCGGACGCCGATAGCCGACATCCGATGGCCGACACCTTGTGCTGTTTTCACATTTATCCGATAAAATCGGCCCGATACGGCCATTTGCTCTAAAGCACAGACTATTTAGGGATGCTAGGAGTAAAAGAAAAAGAAAAAAAAAATGACCTTGACCACTTTTTGACCTTATTGACATGGCATGGCATCAAGTTTTTTTCTTATATTCGTGATCAGCGTCAGCAATAAAAGCGAAAAGACATGTAACTCTGGAAATGTCCTTAAGGTCGAAAATTGCTTGGTCGCTGTTTTAGTCTCTTTGTTTTCCGATATCGGGCCAAAACAGTGGTATTGGCTCCGATAACCGATATTGGGCCGGACAATTTGAAACAGAGATACATATCTCATACATTTGACTTCCTCCGATATCGGATGTTGGATATCGGATATCGGATGAGTGTGAAAACGCTCTAACACCTTTTTAGTGAATGCATAATATGAATGTCTAGGTGGGTATACCTTAATCGGGATGACTGAGGTTAAAGACGTAACTGCGTCGGTATCTTAGTAGTTAGGGAGTCGGCCTTAAGATTGAGAGGTTCCGGGTTCGAATCCTGGCCATTACACTACCGACGTGAACCCACTCCTAGCCCAAGCAATTTAGCTTAGTTGGAAAGGGAATACTAGTAATGATTCGGTTGCAAGTAAATAAAATGAAGAGGGGTTTGAACCAACCATTTTTAAATTGCAAGAATACTCGTATGGTTTGAGTCTACACTTTAACTAAATACCTACTCTATAACTCGCACAAGTAAATACTGCTGCATTAAACTTAGTTTCAATCTTCTAAATACATATTTGTAATTGGATTATTATCGTCTAAACGCATTGGAGCTTGCGTGTTCAGCTGCAATTTGGAAAAATTAACTTTGTCGCTTACAATTGGTAACAAGCACATCGATTCAAGTGTTTTCTAGAATGTTCTTGTAATGGATATTTGTATACTAATGTATACTGTGTAATCAAGTCATTTGTAATATAAAAATAGTCGTAAGACCAGGGGCCCGTTTCATAAAACTACAATTTAAAAATTACAAGTACAATTCGATGTACATTGCGTAGGTAATCGGTCATTTAAATAGGTTTTATAATATATGGCCAATTAACTACGCAGTGTACATCGAATTGTACTTGTCAATCGTAAATTGTAGTTTTATGAAACGGGCCCCAGCTTTTGAAAATTGTAATTTATCACTATATTGCTGGCTTGGGTGCATGAGGCTCATAAATACCGCTCGCAAAGACCCACCTAAACTGGAAGCCACCAGCCAGTACATATGCTGATTGACAGATGAAGATAGATTGCGAGATTATAATGCAGCGGGAAATAGCTACGTGACGTCATTCCTCTAAATAACTACATTTCATATGTAGTTATCCATCTTAGTACATTTCCGTAACATACAGAAACCAGACATTTATTTTTTTAAATATCTATACGTGTATATAGCTATACATACATCTTCTATACATATAAATAAATTGGAGTGTGTTTTAACTACATGCATATAATACGATACATACACCAAAATAACATTTTTTTTACAACTTTTGTCTGTCTGTCTGTCTGTTTGTTCCGGCTAATCTCTGAAATGTTGGACCGATATTGACGGGACTTTTACTGGCAGGTAGCTGATGTAATAAGGAGTAACTTAGGCTACTTTTATTTTAGAAAAATAGCGTTGACTCAACACTAAGCGATAACCAACATTCACGTAGGCGGAGCCGCGGGCAACAGCTAGTGTACAATAAAACATAAATGGTACTAAATTAAATTTAAAACAAAAACTAAAACAAGGTAAACGAAATAAATGGAATATGTACATACATAATGCGTCGTGAAATTCCTCCGCATTATCACCGTTATACCACCGTCCCAGAAGGCTGGCAGCATTACCTCGTTGAATGGCAATGCTTATCCTCTGTACAAGATAATAACCAGCCTTCTGTTCACACGTAGCGTCGATCAGTCACTGCCGAATCTTTGTATAGAAAGCGGACACTTTGACCCCATGTCCCCAAGGTTTCAACCCCAAACGACTCAAATATCGGCGGCTTTCATTCAACGTTTCAAACATGACGATCCATACAAGAATAAGTAATGTAAATCTGTAAATTTACTGAAAGTAGCAAAAAGCAACTTGTTAAGCAGGCAAGTTGAAAATTATTATATGCTTATATAATCATATTATATGCTTATTGTACCACGAGAGAAAACAAACAGATATTGAACAAAGTTTGAAACTTGACGTTCATCCGATCCGAAACGAACCTATGCGTGAAAGTGTAACGCGCCTAACATCACAATTGTTTGATACAAGCTTATTATAACTTTTTCACTTTACAGTGAAAGCCTTCATGTTATTCAGAAAGGGGGCTTTGTCTAAAAATTTTTGCCTAAGATAACTTAAGATGTTGAACTACATAATCGTTTTGAAACTTGTTAGAAGTGGAAGACTGGAAGTAATATCAGTCTTGTACGCTTCGCTTGGTTTAGTACATATTTAATGAACATCGATATGAGGAATTTTGTCTTTGTACACGCATAGATAAAAAATATATACATAGGTATAGTTTGGCAGAATACTTTTTACCCGATTGCCAAGGGAAGTTTATGTTTTCAGCGTAATGTATAGAAGTAGGTGCATAATATGATGTGCATGGCATGTATATATGTACATAAGGACTCATGATGCAGTAACAATAGTGTGAATCTAGCAATAAAATACACTAAATCATAACCAGGCTACTAAATTTATGTTAAATAAATAACCTCTGCGAACATCCCTGATGCGCCACAGAAGCGCGGCAGCCCCAGCAGCACCCTAAATGCGTTATTATATTGCACGCGAAGGGCGTTGTAAGCCTTTTGAGTATATCTAGCCCACAGGCTCCGGCTATAAAGAGGTACAAAAAGCTCTAAAAAGTTTTATCTTAATGTCTCGTGAACAACGCGCAAACCGGTGGTCCAGCATATTCGCTCTCACTGACAACGCCCTCCGCCCTCTCTCAATATCATTATCGTCCCCGAGGTCGGAAGCCAACGCATGACCAAGGTATTTAAACTTAAACACTCTTTGTAATGTGTGGTTATTTAATAAAACCAGTGTCATTTGATCATATCGTTTGCTCCCGCCCCCGAAGACTATAACTTGGCTCTTCTTAACATTATAGGCCATGCCGTGTGAGAGTGCGTACGATATTTAATGCCACCGAGACTAGTGTTCGAATGACGAGAATGTCCTTTAATTTTCTCTTAATTCTCTTCCATCTCTGTACTAAATTTCATAAAATATACTGCGATTTACCTACGAACACTTTCATTTGTAGACACAACAAGGAGTTACTTTCGCATTATAATAAAAGTACCTATGGATAAAATTACAAACGTAGCTAAACCCCAAAAAATAGCTCACAATCGCTTATAATCTTAGTAGTAAACGATCTCACATAAACTATATCCGAAAATAAATTGAAATCAAACCTATATTCCGATTTGAGGCCGAATCGCGTGGCAAATCTCCTTTCGTGGTGATAAAAATGGCATTATGTCGTCGGTCATATCTCACGTGGACTTTATGCCGCACCCTGTGTTTTAGAGGCACCATGATTTATCCCAGGACGGGATATTGTCTTGACGTAAAGCTTGGCCAACGAGCGGTTAGACTTTGTTTTGTTTTTGGTGAGAAAAGATTTTGTTTTTATTTGTAATCGATTGACATCGAGGGCCTGGTTTCTTCTTCATGTAGAAGGTGACTAAAGAATAGAAGCTCCGTGCGACAGTAAACATACAATCCATCTTGAAATTCCAGTTGGACTTTTATAGGCTCGCCCCTATTACTTGGGATCAAAAATCATAGTTACACAATGTGGGTGTTGCTACCTAGCCTTTCGGTGATTTATAGGCGTGCATATTCGTCTGTATGTAATCGATAAATTCTAAAGTATTCAACATTAGGAAACTAATTTATTCAGAAGTAACATAAGCTACTTTACCTCGAGATATCGCAACGGAATTAGTAATTAAACAAGCAAAACCTTGGCCTGATGCTAGTTAGTTTTAGAGTAGTTCGTCGCGTACATTATGTGAATCCAAATAAAGGTATTGAAAAGAATGATCATTAAAATGGTTCTCTTTTAAAATTGGATTCTCGTTCAGCTTTCTGGAAAGTACAGTTTATCGATCAAAGTCAAATTCCAAATTCAATTTGGTGTTTTGTGGTCGATAGATGTCGTTTTCCTCGACTTCTGTCTGTGAATCGAGTTAATTAAACATTTTGTAATTAGTAAATGTTTATTTTGGGATTATATAAAACAGAATAGAGCAACCCCATCTTTTTCTGTGGGTCATGAATAAGTGCCCGCTGAGCAGCAATAGGCTCGCCCCCTATTACGTGGGACCGGAAATCATAGTTGGCGAAATGTGGGTGTTAATGTCCATACACCTCTGCCTACCCCTTCGGGGATGTACAGACGTGAGTTCATATATGTATGCTTATATAAAACAAAATATAAACCAGCGACTCATGTTTCGGCTTCGCTTGGGAATACTTTAACCTGATTGCAGCGCCATCTACCAACACGTCAGGAAAAATTGCTGAGATCCATAATCAGAAGCGAGTTAAGAGTTAAAACACTTTATAGCACACACAGTACCTAAAATTGTCATGTATAAAGATAAAAGGAGTGACTACCTTCATTTATTTCAGTAATTCAATTCTAAAGGTCAATTCTCCTAATAATATTTCTTAATATTCAGTCTCGATTTAATTTCGATATCCTAAATGACAAAAACGTTCGCGATGTCAATGAAAATTGTATTACGAGAATACTTGTTTTAGAGATTGAAATAACATCAAATCTGAATATTGAACAGATTTGGAGAATTGGAGCTATGATCTCCATATTTATTCGTTCATTCGTGGTCACCTCACTCGTTCAACCGTTATGAGCGTGCGTGTCATCTGAAAAACCATTCCCCATCCTGCGGTTGAAAGAGAGCCATAATGTCTTCTTTGCTTTGTGCGTTATTGGCTCTAAAACGTTCTTTATCTCTTTTCATGTAAGTAATAACAGACATGTTCTAACGTTAATAAAATAAGGACTTTATACCAGACATATCTTGATATTTTTTGGTTTGACATGATGATTATTATTTTTGTTTCGTTTTCATTGTAATGAAAAGGAATCCCAAGAGATCACTTGTACTTTGCCACATTTTATTTTTATTTTGAACCTGACTAGTTTCACCTCACGGCATTCTCAAAAGTTTACATAACAATGGTTTTCAAACTATATTTCCGAATATTTAATAGTTAGTAAACCGAGAAAAGTACAAGTGAAGTGTATTATTCCATATGTGTGGTAGATTCCACCAAGCGCCATCAATCTCCAGTATAAACGATCCCGAAAGACTACAATATCTCTTTTTATGTTCGAGAAGGGCAGCACGTGTTAGGTTCACAGTTTTGCAAATGTCACTGTAACCACTTCCCATCAAGTGTGCCGTGTGCTTGGCTGCCAAGTAAGTAGTATATAAAAATGTTGTATTGCGACACTTTTGAAATACTTTGAGATAACTTACTTTATACTTTAAAACAAGCACCATGTATAGTCTTTCAGGATACATTTATGCACCTATAGCCCAATGTCCAAAAGCATTGATGAACAAAAATCCATATTATATCTAACTTAATTATTGCTGTCGACAGTTTCGCTTGTAATACCTTATGAACTTTAACTAAATTGGGTATGCCGTAGGTAAAATGGCTAACAGATAGGTCGAGTTGCTGGCGCATATTGGCACTGATGTCAACTTTAATACGAGGAAAATTCATAAACTTACAACATTGGAAATATATTCAAAATGAAATGCAATTCCCTGTTTCAAAGAGCACATTTCTTAAACGTCAATTTCTAGGGAGGCACTTTATTCAATTTTGTTTTGAGTACATGACAATGCGACTTAAGTTATAATTTACTGAACGACGAACTTTATTAAAATCGAATAAGAGACTAATGCAATTAAGATTATTTGACTGGATTATCATCAACATACTAGCGATGATCCCGGCAGCAAAAAGAAGGTATCAATACCCCGAGCACGAATGACTCAAATTCATAACGTTAACGTATCGAAGAAATGGAGCCTTGCGATTGGTTTACAGTAGGCAGGCGACCAATCGTATTGCTCCGTTCTCTGCATACGTTTACGTTACGAATTCGAATATTGATCGTGCTCGGGGCACTGTTTGTTTGTCTGTATGCGAGCATTCTAAATCTTTACTTCGGATGTCAGGATCCACTTTTTATTATATACATATTTTGACTATTATAGAAGCAATTACCGTCGAATCTCCAAATCCTGAGAGCCTGCACCATAGCCTCGTCCCTTAAGCGGCCAGTGTACTCAAACTAATCTCATCTACTCTGGTCTTCTTCGTCCTTCTAGTGTTGAATCCCAGTCGCATCCGAAGCATTCAGCTTGGAGTCTGGGGTCCGCTGTACCAGTCTAACTGCGAATTTGTCTGAACTTCGATATTTTCTGTGTAACGACTGCCATCTGACCTCCACAACCCAAAGGCCATATCGAAGCATTGCAGTTAGACCGGTTGTTGGATTTTTAAGGGCCATAGATGTTCGTATGGCAACCGGGACCGACGGCTTAACGTGCTCTCCGAGGCACGACCAGACCAATGCAAATATCCATATTCATGCATTCAAATATTTGCATTGAGCGGTGATCGAACCCGCGCCTCCTGCGTAGCGGCCGCGTTCACTACCTCTACGTCGCGGAGACTGTCTTGACCTACTCTGGTATAATAGTAAAAATAAGCCAAATCAAAATGGGCAGAAGACTCCACCTGGCTCCAAGGTTCAAATCTTGGATGCAACCTGGTTAATGATAACGGCTATATCTTGTACCAAACTGTTAAAATATTATTAACTCTAAATTTAATTTGCTCCAAACGCCTAATGAAAATTATTATCCATTCAATTACGTTCAATGATCCTTATTTAACAGTTTAGCTCAATAGAGATCTAAAATTTTAGTCAGAAATATCTTAGTTAAATTATGTAGTATAGTATAATAATGAACAGTTACTTCTGTTAAATAGGAATACTGTAGTTATGAATAAGGATATAATTTTAATTACAAAGTTAACAATTATGTAGGTGAATGAATAGAATATACCTTTTTTATCCGACTGCGCCAGAAGGACGGTATGTTTTTAGAGTATGTATGTATGTATGTATGTATGTATGTATAATTGTTAGGCACGCTCTGCAGCCTGAACGGCTCGATGAATTTTAGCATGAGAAGACACCTTAGATTCGTATTTAGTGTGAGAGTGACACTAGGTTTATCAAAATAAAATAGAACATAATGGTGGATTTTGGTAAAAAGAATTCGCTCAAATTTACCGAATAGGGTATCAAAATGAAGGAAATTTAAAGTCTAAGATCCCAAGCGGTGCGATTGCACCGCGAGTCTATTGTTTACCTATTGTGTCTATTATTTACTCACTTGACAGGTTAAAAGACGCTTTCAAAAATACTTATTTTATAACTAAAAAGTATAAAATAAAAAAAAATAAAAAACCCGAATGATCCTGAAAAGATCGAAGCAAGCTTTATAGCAGGCGGTACCCATTTGCAAATCTCAAACCCGATGAAAATTATCGGGTACCGCCTGCTATAAAGCTTGTTTCGATCTTTTCAGGATCATTCGGGTCTTTTATTTTTAATAATTTATTATTTGATGCAATATTGTTCGCGGTACATATATGCTGAACCTAAAATGCGCTAAATGTGCTTTATATGCGCAGTACACATTTCTTAGGTGTCTGTCGAGGATGGCAAGATATCACTACTAATATTTTTCATAATGTTAAACTGTCGACTCTGGTGCTGTTCCATTTATCATAATAGTTTGAACATGTATTCGTTTATGCTCGTTGTAAGTACTAATTATTAATTTATGTTTGGTGCATATGGCTAAAAGACTAGTACCCAACGCAACAGTTTGAACGAACGTGGAATGTCATCGGGAATGACATATTCATTCAATTTAATTATTACTGCTTGGATCATACAAGTTGGTGGTCACAAATATAGAAGACTTAGAATTTTGACGAAGACGGGAGACATCTTGGATGGCGAGAGGTCCTGGCTGGGCATCTGCTAGCATCGGCTTGCCGTATGTAGGTACGTTATCCTGTAGGGCCTGCATGATGCGAGCCCGGAGGTGCTGCGTTTGTGAATGGCAGCCATATTTCTCGCCACACACCGCATTCTGGCAGCGAAGTGTTTTGATGGAGGCTTTGGGATCTGCCCGTAGTATGGTCGAGCATGTGACGGTGCATGAGCGGTGCGCGATGCCGATAAATCGACGCACTGCCCGCTTGAGCATTTTTGGCGAGTTCAGCTCCTGTAACTACGTATTTTCACGTGAGTTTTTAAGGTATGTTTTGTATGTTGTGTATGGTAAGTTTAAGGTACCTAATGCTATAATTAAGAAGTCCTTGAACTAATAGTTCAATTGTACTATGTTTCGAGCATATTCAAACCAATTCTTATCTTTAAATAAATACCGTAGCGATTGAGAGCCTCCGTGGCGTGGCGGTAGTGAACGCGGCCGCTACGCAGGAGGCGCGGGTTCGATCCCCGCTCAGTGCAAATATTTGTATGCATAAATATGGGTATTTGCATTGGTCTGGGTGTTACTACGTATAATATGTATGCATTTACAAAAAAAAAATGTATCTAAGTATGTTTATCCGCATTCTAGATTTCATACCACAAGCTAGTTAAGCTATTGCTTACCATGGATCTAGATAGCGTTGTGTGAAATGTTGTGGAATATTATTCTAAAACCCATAACACCGTCTTTTGGGTGGAACTATCATAACTGACTCGCCAACAATAAACAGTCCTTTTTTTTTTAATAATATATACGCTACAGTTACTTCGGTGATAGACGAGCTCAAATTCACTAAGTTTAGATTTATTACAAAAATAGCCGGGCGTGCCGTGACCTTGATTGTCATATCTTGGGCCAAGATATGTGTGCGGGCATTTACAGATGTTGATTATTAGGGCTTAAGGAGCAGACATAGGCCCAAGAATAGATGGAATCAAAGATAATTCAGATAATGACTGACAGGATTGTATGGAGGACAATGAAATGTTACACAGACCTAAAACAAATTGCGACAGGGCTGCCTAAATACTGAATTCATTAATCTTCAGAGACGTAGATGAAATCATTTTTGTCAAGTATCTAAGCAAATTGCTTGATCCCTACCCAAAACTTGGCTGACGTAAATCAAATAGATTAAAATAGTTTCCGTTCCTAGATCCTACAGAGCCTTATCTGGTTTTCCAGTAGAAAATTTTTCGGTAGAGTATAAACGGACGTCAAAGCTCTCTACGTGGACTTATCTGTTAAGTGTGATCAAATCTGGCAGGCTGTAGTCCAAGTGCTTCCATTGGAATGCTGAAGATTAAAAGAGTGAAAGGGTTCATTGCGTGATTTAGAATTACTAGTTTCGTAGTGTTTCAAATTGATATCTCTAAAACAGCGTTGAGTAACATCACTTTTAGAGCGTTTTCACACTCATCCGATATCCGACATCTGATATTGGAGGAAGTCAAATGTATGAGATATGTGTCTGTCTTTCACATTGTACGGCCCGATATCGGTTATCGGAGCCAACATCACTGTGTTGCTCCGATATCGGATCATAAAAAGACCAAAACAGCGACTGCAAGCAATTTTCGACCTTAATGACATTTCCTTAGTTACGTGTCCTTTCGCATTAATTGATGAAGCTGATCACGAATATAAGAATAAAAATTCGATGGCATGTCATGTCAATAAGGTCAAAAAAAAAATTGCATTTTTTTTTCTGTTTTTTTCATCCCTAGCATCCCTAACTAGTCTGTGCTTTCGAGCAAATGACCGTATCGGGCCGATTTTATCGGATAAATGTGAAAACAGCACAAGATGTCGGCTATCGGCGTCCGACACCGATATCAGATATCGGATATCGGATGAGTGTGAAAACGCTCTTATACGCTATACTTTCATTTATTTTCATTTTGACAGCTCACACAATAGTCGATTATGATGACATTTCATTGACACGGCCACGTCAACCAGAAAGCAATTTTAGGGATGGAGTTTGGCGAAATTGCGGTAACTCTCGCAAAAGCCATAAACCAAAAGTTGAAGTTGAAGGGATGGAGTTGTCGATCGATTGTGTTTTTACTTTATTAACTTGAAATGTTACAATGTTGTGTTCCCGTCAGTGAGAAGGGTAACCAGAGCTCACTGAAGAAATTTTGTGCTATCAGTGGAAAGACGAGTGTTACTCCCCGGTGTTGCTCATGTCCATAGGCCACGGTGACCACTTTCCTTCAAGTGGACCGTGTGCCGCCTCAGTGACTACCAGAGACAGACAGACTACCAGAATATATATATTATTTAAGTATTGCATTACCTATTGCCGGTTTTATATTAACATTCAGCAGATTTAAGAATGATTGTTTGTCACGCGGGTGCTATGAATGGATTTGTCGAATCTGCACCCTCGAGCCTCTGCCGATGCGTAGAGATGTTACTTCCTTAGCAGTATTTTACCATGATGAATGTTCTGATGAGCTCTTCTAATTAGTCCCACCCTCTCCTTTCCTACACAGGACAACACGAGCAGGGCTTAGATATCACCCGTATACGGTGCAGAATATTCCTTCACAAACCAAGCAGTTCGGTGACTGTTTTCTTTGTGGCACCATTAAGACTTCGAACTCCTTGCCAGCTCACGTGTTTCCTTCTTCCTACAGTCTCGGGACCTTTAAAGCATCTAATGACGCTGTCAAGCTGAGGGCCACTATTTTTAACATGGTACGTGTATGTGACCCTCTTTCCTGAGATGAATGAATAGAGTGTAGTTTATTATATGTACTTGTAGCACTGTTGAGGTATGTCTTAAGGACATAACCAATATACCCTTACGCTACTTAGTAATTCAGTAAGCCTAGCCTTTATGTATTTAGGTCTACCTAATTTGACTACGCAAGTAAAATCAAACGCGGTCTACGTGAGAAGGTTAAACAACGTTTAATGCTGGTGCTTTAGTAATAAAAAGGTTTATTGAAGTTATTTGTCCTTGAGTACCTTATTTCACTTTTTATGTATTCGAAGTTCTAGTTCTCATAACGGCTACACGCGATTTTCAGCGTCAGACAATACGTTATAGTTTTCTACAACTTCAGATGGTTATTTATTTATCTTGAAACGCTTATGCAACCCATAGAAACCTATTTCAACGACAAAAAGTAGCCTATGTACTATTTCTGTCTACATAATCGATCTCTGTAGTAAATTTCAGCCAAGTCCGCTCAGTCGCTTGACCATGATTATATTTTGCTTGCAAGTGCTTATATCTCCATACTAAAATATTTCATCAATTCACAAAATACCGACTAGATATAAAGTTACGAAAAGGATGTATAAAGCCGTGTACGCACGTACGAACACGAACATAGTACATAACACGAACATCAAACATGAACATTTGGATTGTACGTATGAACGGCATGTCTGAACACGGTTTCCATTCCTTCAAGAACCAAGCGGTTCGGTGACTCTTCCCTTTGTCGCACCATTAAGACCTGCAGGGCTAACATGCGCGCGTCGTCAAATATCTCGAATCGAGATGAGATATCATCTCGAGTCTTCTCGAGCGAAGTAACGCCGACATATTTTGTCGCGTCAAACTTTTTCAATTGTTGTCTATGGCATACACATTTTTTAAACATTTATCCGATAAAATCGGCCCGATACGGCCATTTGCTCGAAAGCACAGACTAGTTAGGGATGCTAGGTATGAAAAAAGAGAAAAAATAGTGCAAACAATTTTCGACCTTATTGACATGACATGCTATCGAATTTTTTTTCTTATATTCGTGATCAGCGTCATCAATTAATGCGAAAAGACACGTAACAAAGGAAATGTCATTAAGGTCGAAAATGGCTTGCAGTCGCTGTTTTAGTCCAAAATGAACCGAGCACAAAAAATGTTTACACGAGATAACTTCTCGTCGACCAAATGAAAGACGGGAGACAAAACATTTTAATTTTGAAAAGAGAAAAAATAGTGCAAACAATTTTCGACCTTATTGACATGACATGCTATCGATTTTTTTTTTCTTATTTTCGTGATCAGCGTCATCAATTAACGCTAAAAGATACGTAACAAAGGAAATGTCATTAAGGTCGAAAATTGCTTGCAGTCACACAAAGGTACTAAATTTTGATCCAAAATGAACCGAGCACAAGAAAAGTTTACACGAGATAACTTCTCGTCGACCAAATGAAAGACGAGAGACAAAACATTTTAAATGTCAAAATTCGAGTAAATAAGGGCACGTATGTTACAATTTGCAGACACTAAGTAGAGATGATTTCTCGAAGTCGAGTTATGGCGACATCTGACAGATCGCCATGAAATTTGCCATGTTACCAACAGTCGATATCGACATAAAACGGCAAAATGCCTCGAGATAGCTATCTCGTGGCGCGCATGTTAGCCCTTCATGCTACCAACAGTCGACATATCGACATAAAACGGCAAAATGCCTCGAGATAGCTATCACGTGGCGCGCATGTTAGCCCTGCTGGAATTCCTTGCTAGCTCACGTGTTTCTCTCTTCCTACAGTCCCGGGTCCTTTAAGCGGGGCGTGAAAAAGCATCTGATGAGGCCGTCAAGCTGAGTGCCACCATTGTTAACATGGCACGTGTATATAATGGTGGCCCTCTTTCTTGAGACTTTACCTTCAGCTTACCATCAGGCGAGGTAAAGTCAAATTGACGTGTCCTATTTATAAAAAAAAAACACGGACGCCGAACGTAATTCGAATCGAGTTCGCGCCCAACAGACGTGAACTCAGCTCTTTTAGAAGTGGTCGATTTTGAAGTAGCGGCAATTTTTTGGTGTTTGCAGTGATGCAAGAGATATAGTTTAAACCGGATCCTAGATGGTGTGAAACAATTTTGTATAAAAAAACCCCTGTACCCTGCCAAGTTCTGTACGAACAGTTTCATTACGTAACATTCATTAAAACTATTCGAACACCGCCCATACGGAACATACAGATATGATCGCTGCGAACATATTTGACGAACAGAATGTTCGATGTTCGTTAGTGGTAAGCACGTGTAAACCAAGTTGTTACGTATTACGGAACGCAAAAATGGCTCGTACTCATGACTAAACAATAACAACAAAATCTTTTCCTTCCATTTTTTCGTAATAATGAATAATCTTTGACAAAATTATTTCAGCCAATATTCTCATTCCTTCCCAAATTCTACCGATGATATTGTCATTCCACCTTCTATCCTACAATATTAATCACGTCTGGAACCGTAATACCATCATAAATAGACACATAACTATCCTATCGCTTACACTAATAACTCCAAATGGTAGTCGACAGAAATGAGCCCATTTATTCTCTTCAGACTCCTATTTGATAGTTCCTCTAAATGTAACTCCCAATTTGAGATCAGGTTGACCTTGAAACTGACGAAGATAAAAGTGGATTTATCTGATAATTTATTTTATGAAATTTCTTATCTTTTGGTGATTTTTTATTGTGGAACGTTGTAGTGTTATTTATGATCTATGACGGTTTTTCTTTTCGGTGTGATATAATGGTAGATACGACGATTTATGGACAGGAAGGTCTTCATTAATTTCTTAAACATACTTAAGTTATGAAACCGACTCCATTATTTACTTCTTCATCCTAGCATTAATCCCAGTCGCATCCGAAGCTTCCAACTTAGAGTCTGATCCGCTTTACCAGTCTAACTGCGAATTTGGCTGAACTTCGATATTTTCCGAAAAGCGACTGCCACCTGACCTCCACAACCCAATGAGGATTTCGAAGCTATGCAGTTAGTTTTTTAGAGTTTTGGGGGCTCCAACTACTTGAAACGACTGCCATAGATGCTCGTATGGCAACCGGGACCGACGGCATGACGTGCTTTCCGAAACACCTAATAATGTTATTTACCATACTTTTTATAGTTTTGTAGTGTTTTGTTCGTTCGTTGAAATATGTAGCAACACCAATTTTTGTTAATGTTTAGAATATAAAAGTAGGACACCGTCAATATTATTCTCTGCCATCGCGTATGTGTGTTGTTGTCTCTATTAAAAGTGTCTATTAAAAGACATACAGTACCGTTTTAAAACCCCACAAAAATAGGTTTTTGTGTAGGTTTTTGAAATAACTCCCAAAATAGCACTGATATCTAAAATATAAGGTTACGTTTCATAAAAGTACCTATCTATTTTTTTACATAACCTTGTTGAAATATTGTTAAGTCCTACAAATCTTTATTGTATACATGTTTTCGAAGATATTCCGAACAGGGACGTGAGAGAATTATGTCCTTATTTGCATTGTAAATTGGACACAAAACTTTGCAGAGGTTCCTTACCTAGGTTTATAAGTCACATTTTCTAATTATATAATAACGATTCCAAGGCTGTAGGCTGTGAATATTTATTGCATTCAATTGTCTGGGGTGCGGGTTCGAAACACTGAGCGTGAATTTGAACTTCTCAGGGTACAGAAAACTAAATAAAAAATACGCATATGATTTTAGCTTGACATGCTCATTGGTCTTCATATACTATATTAAATGATGTTTAAATAATAAATAATTTTGTGTTCTTGGAAACTCGAAAAAAACACACATACGTGGTAAATATCACCTGTATAAATAATAATGTAGTTAAAACATTTTTTTAAACATTAAATCATAAATACAGGGGAACATTCAATATCCAGGACGACAAATGAACCAAGTCACTTCCTAAAAGTACTGTATCGAACGACCTACATAAATATGGTGTCATTGACTGGTAATGTCAACCTTTCAAGAAGCGAATGCCGGCTCACCTCCCAATCCCAAGAAGAATCAAGAGATTACTACATTATTATTTATACAGGTGATATTTACCACGTATGTGTGTTTTTTCGAGTTTCCAAGAACACAACATTATTTATTTATTTAAACATCATTTAATATAATATGTGATCCTAACATATTGTTGAAGTACAGATCCAAATACTACGAAAATAGCTCCTTAAAATTATCCATAAAACTAGCCGTCTAAACTGTCTATCAGTAATGTCTAATTTATGTCATATTTAAATTGACTCGTTGTCCTTACAGAAGCAGGCCGTGGCGGAGGCGTGTCGTGTGTGTCCTACACACGCTTGCCAACTCACCGACGCGGGATATAACCCGAACCCACCAGGCGAGGCCGCGGTGGCGGCCAATATCCGCCGGCAACCCTGGGGTTATCCTTTCGAGGGCTTACCCGGGGTGCCCGGCAATGGATACTTGGGAAGGACACCGTGTGGTTTTAGTCGGTCCGATTCCGACACGCCCACCCCATCGTCGGCACCGATGGGGTGAAGCCCGTGGGGGTTTCCACACGTTAAAAAAAAAAAAAAAAAAAAATTTAAATTGCAAATTCATAATCCCCAGAAGTCTGTTATAATAAAGATCAAATTAATTCAAAGAATTATTAATAGTACAACTAGCTAACAGCTTAGTTGATTACAGGCCCTGAAGGAATTTTCTATCAAAGTTGAACCAAATTTCAAAGTGAGTTAACGTTATTTGAGAATGTGAATCAGAAATAATGAAACTATTATTTCATCTATTTTAGAAGTCTATCAGTAGCCTAAAGTCTCTTGATGTACAAGATAAAACTATTACTAGGTACAACAAGATAGAATATAACACTGTCTAGAATTTAAGAGTTTCGATTTCAGGACGAAATAAGAACCAAAGGCATAGCTTTATGATATATTACCACTTCAATTTTATTTATTTACAAAATGTTACCGCTTGTTTATGCAGTACTTTATTCGGTTAATAATTGTGTTTATGTAAAAAGACACATCAAGATTAGATACAGCCTCTGTGACGTAGTGGTAGTGAACCCGGCACCTACGCAGGAATCACTGGTTCGATCCCCGCCCAGTGCAAATATTTGTATGCATGAATATAGGTATTTGAATTGGTCTGGTCGTGCCTTGGAGAGCCCGTTTAGCAATGGCTCCCGGTTACCATACGAACATCTTGGCAGTCATTACGGGTAGTTGGCCCCCTCAAAAATCTAACAACTGGTCTAACTGTAATGCTTTGATATCACCTTTGGGTTGTGGAGGTCGTTGGCTTCACGGAAAGTATCGAAGTTTAACAAAATTTGCAGTTAGACTGACAAAGCGGACCCAAAACTCCAAGTCATGAGCTTCGGATGCAACTGGGATTAACGCTAGGATGAAAAAGAACAAGAAGAAGACACATCAAGATTGTTACTTTTAGTTAAGTACCTAACATAACTGAATATATAAGTCTTCAGGCTTTCACGGCCGGCGTTGCATGTAGAATATACTGCTTCCGGGCTGTTTGGCCGTGGTCGATGTGAAACTTGCGTTCCAGACGTTTCGTCGATCACTGCGGTCGACATCTTCAGTAGCGCAGGGCCGGGCGACGACAACTTCGGAGACCCTGCCTCGCCGGCGGCTGACTTGCGAGTCGCAAGTCAGCCGCCGGCGAGCCACTGAAGATGTCGACCGCAGTGATCGACGAAACGTCTGGAACGCAAGTTTCATATCGACCACGGCCAAACAGCCCGGAAGCAGTATATTCTACATAACTGAATATAGGTTCTTGTCGTTTCGTCTGTTTATCATAGTGTCAGTTACAAATTCAGTATAGGTACTACAATAGTATTGCATTGCCATCTAACTAAATTTCAGTCTGATTGAGCTCAAATCGAAACTGAACGACTGAATTCAGCTCAATCAAACATCGGAAATTGGGTCACATTCAACATGGAAAACTTTGTTACAAATAGTGGAACAGGTGTGATTTCATTACCATATCCATACCGCCATAATATTGCATTTTAAGTAGAGTAAAAAGTTTATGTTAATCAAATACTAGAATTTTGATCTAATTCAACTTATAGGTACATAACCCTTGCTGTTTTTTTTATAAAGAATATTAGCAACCGAAATTATCGAAATTACTAATATTCCCCCTCTAACCCCTCCAACTAAGCTAAATTGCTTATGCTAGGAGTGGGTTCACCTCGGTAGTGTAATGGCCAGTATTCGAACCCGGGACCTCTCGATCGTAAGGCCGACTCCTTAACCACTAAGCTACCGACGCTTATAAAAAAATACCAGTTAAAGATGCTGGATCCAATTCTTTTTTACCCGACTACCAGGAAGGGTTATGTTTTTCACGCGTATCTTATATGTTTGTATGTATGAATGTGTGTTTGAAATATTTTTTATTACCTCATATCTTCTGAACCACCGAACGGATTTCAATGATTCTGTGTTCTTAGGTACATAAAATATGAACAAAATTCACTCAAATTTATAGAGTAGGGTATCAGAATGAAGGAAATGAAAAGAAAATTACAAAAATATGTATATCATAATTAAAAAGTATAAAATAAAATAAATTATTAAAATATCGGTTTTTAAACTATCATGGTTGTTCATACTATTATTAAAGTTTTCGGGATATTTACCATGTAATGATTTGTTGAGTTTCCGATATTTCGGCACTGTTGCAAGCGCCATGATCACGGAAGAATATCCCGAAAACTTTAATAAAATTATTAAAAATTAAAAACCTGAGTGATGCTGAAAAAATCCGAAAGAAGCTTTATAGCAGGTGGTTCCCATTTGCAAATCTCAAACCCGATGAAAATTAATGGGTACTGCCTGCAATAATAAATAGCTTGTTTGTGATATTTTCAGTATCAGTTGGGTTTTATATTTATAATATCTTTTTTAATAAAAAAAACAGCAACCTAATTCTTTTTGTAATTATTACACCCATCGCAAATAAGAAAATAACTATTCGCATAGAATAATGTAACAAGCCATTTTTTTTTTCCATTTTTTATTAGTGTAGATTTTAAATTAATTTAGATAGGAAATTTTATTTTCTCAAAATATTTGTAGTCAAAAATGTACAAAAAAGGAATCTTGTGCAAAAAAATCTCTTGTCATCAATGTAACAGGCCATTGAAACGGTAAACAAGGGCCATATTTTCTCCTTTCATAACAATAAATTAATTCTAAAATGGATGGTTACTGTTATTTCGATTGCGTGTTTAATAAATGTACTCATGATAGTATACACTACACATCTTTGTACAAATAACGTCCGTATGCTTGAACACGTAGGCGCATATTCACGTGCAGCTATGTTTTGTAAATGAAAGCCTATTAAAGCATTAGATATGAAAAATGTTGCGAGGAACGATTTATATCTTTAATTTGAAGATCGTATGAAATTAAAGAAGCATATAATTCATAACCTAAGTGTGTGTTACCATATTATTTGATGTTTCTCTTTCACCCTTGAAATAACGGAATGAATTTCAGTGAAATTCGTAACGGTAAGAGAGTTTTCACATTGTCCGGTCCGATATTGGTTATTGGAGCCAACACCGCTGTGATGGCCCGATATTGGATCACAAAGAGACTAAAACAGTGACTGCATGCAATTTTCGACCTTGATTACATTTTCTTAGAAACGTGTCTTTTTGCATTGATTGATGACGCTGATACTATGTCATTTCAATAAGGTCGAAATATGCTTGACTTTGGTTGCGACACTTTTGTATCAAGTTGACAATTGAAATTTACAGAGTTTACTTATCAAAATTGACGTTATATATTGTAGCATTGAAGAAACTCAAACTTGTAAAATATTTCTTCATATTTATAACGCAATCTACTGCGAGGAAAATATAGCCCACCCCAGCCACGTACACGTTAGGCCCATGTTCATTATAAATAAGCTACCGTCATTAGCAATGCTAACACATTGTTAACCTTCAGTAGATGTTATCAACACACCACTAAAATTAGGCCTCAAATATCGCGACCCTTATAAAATAATGTCTAAACCTTTTAGTACTAAGTAGTTATGGTGAAATTATACAGTATGAAAAACAGCTTCGGTACATACTAATGAACAAACTTCACCTTGGGACTAACTGTAAAGTACATAAACGTTTTAACATAATTATATATCTTCTAGTAATTAATTGTAATAATGTGGTCGAATTTCAAGACGGCAAGCTGCCTTCCAAGTTGGGCGATGTTTGTGGCTAAACAGCTATAAGCTAAATTAACAGGTACGTACCTATACTTTAATAATATAAACAGTATGGGTTGTGTAACCTATAATAAACTGTGGATTTTAAGTGAATATTTTATGTTTCAAAGCATTACTTTAATTGTTATGTTATTTTCCTCTGATTTTGTAGAAATTCTTAAACTTCAATCTGGCGTTTTTGAACATTCTTGATCCATTTTGTAGTACCTAACTACTTATATACTATTCAGTACGATTTTTTTTTTCAGATTTTGAAACATATCATTTCAGTATGTGATGGCGTCACACTTCATGATATTTTCTCATGTCAATGTCACTCATTGAAATAAAACCACTATTAAACGAATTCTATCGCGATTTATTTGTTATTATTTACTTTTAGACCGACGTTTCGGCTACTGTTCAGTAGCCATGTTCACGGTTTGACCAAGGATGGTAGTTGTCACATAGTTTGAAGTCTAAGTTATCTCAAAGTACCCGAATCATGATGAATTATTGGTGTTACTATTTACGCAGAATGAGCTCACTGTGTCGTTAAGTCTTGCTGTATTTCGCCGTTTACTAGGTTTGCCTGGGACCCAGTCATCCACCTAGTAAGTAAGAGTAGTGGTTTTATTTCATAAAAAAATCTTTTTATAATGAATAGTCCGTTTATAGACGAAGGTTATAAGCTCTAAATCATCATGCTACTACTCAAGGGAGCGAAACAGTAATAATAAATGTCAACAAATATGGCAAATTTCGATACATTATTTTGAAGATTACAGAATCTAAGTCTTGATACGGAGTTTCAAATTATGCCACGAGTGAAGGAGGCAACCCTCTGTCAAGAATTGTCCAGAGAGATGAGTGGCAAGGGTATGACGTCACTTAATTATTTAAGTGTTTTCAGTCCATGGTTTACCTTTAACGATATTAATAGTTTGAACTGTAAAACCATTTCCCCTGTGCGTTATTTATCAGATCGCGTTTGTCCCTCATACCTCAATCGTTTTAATTAAGATTAATGGCATCAGTGTGTTACGTATTTGTTTGTTTTTGTATAGGTATTAGGGCTCACTCTTTTACCTATACTGTAAGGACATAGTATAACTTACAAAACGCATTGCAAAAAAGCGGCCAACTGCGACTCGAGTTGTAGTTAGTTGTTACTTTGATTAATAACGTATTAAAAAAAAACTACTTACCAGATCTTGTTGATACAAATTTTCGGTGGAAATTAACATGGTAATGTACATGATATATTTTTTTTAGTTTTATTATTCTCTTATTTTGGAAGTTACAGGGGAGGGAGGGGAGTACACATTGTACCACATTGGAAGTGTCTCTCGCGCAAACAATTCAGTTAAGATAAAAATTATAATAGAAACCTCAATATCATTTTTCAAGACCTATCCATAGATACCGCGGGTTCGAAGAAAAAAAAATGAGTTTCAGTTCTAAGTATGGGGAACCCCCTAAATCTTTTGTTTTTTTTTTGCAATTTTTGTGTTAAAATCTTAATGCGGTTCACAATATTTATTTACTTACCAAGTTTCAACAGCATAGTTTCGAAAAAAAAATGACTGTGACACACGGACGGACAGACAGCCAAACATGAGATTTAGCTACGGAACCCTAAAAACGGTATGAAATATGTGTTATGTATGTATGTGTGAATAAGCTAATGGCAATATTGCTCTTAAAACTGGAAATGTGCATATTATGCAACAAAAACCAAAGTAGTAGATCATTTCTACCCTGCTTTGTAGTACCACTTTTAGCGTCCATAGAGTTTGTATAATAATCTAAGGTGCGATTTATACAGGAGAGACGTGACGGGGACGTATTTCGGTGGCGGATAATTTCAGTAACTCAATATAAACCTCATGTTAATGTAACCATAAACGTCATTGTCGTGACGCGCGCCACTCGATGCGATGGCGCGTCACTTTAGTGACGGGTCGTCGCCTGGAAGCGCGGGCGCAATTCTCTTCTAAGACAAAAACGAGTCAAATACGTTATTATACACTGCATAAGCTTTCATTGTGTTACTTAAATTGTCCGCCACCGCCATACGGCCCCGCCACGTCTTTTCTGTATAAACCGCGCCTTAATGTTCGACTATTTATGTCTTAAAAAGAAAAGTAGTAACCGTAATTACTAATGTTTTCCCTAAACTCTTTAGCTTAGCTTAATTGCTTGAATTAGGAGTGGGTTTATGACGATTACAATTATTATTATAAGAAAACTTATACTAAACTAAAAGCATTGAGTCAAATAGTACGTGACCTGGATTTCCAGCTTAAATGGGGAAGTCGTGATATCCCATCGAGGTTATAACAACCAAGTTAAAGATGGATGACCCTTCGTGGCACTTAGTTTTATTTGTTTAGTTATCTCTCGACTTACTGGCTCTCAGTACTATTGTGTTGTTAAGCGATGAAAAGAAGTTAAATTTTATGTAAAAAAGTAGTTTCGGTCAAATTAATCCTTACTCTGCGGAGTAGAATAGAGCCATCCTATTTCATCCCGTGGGTGACGTAGAAAACGCTTAGGGACAGGGCTGTTCACCATCCGATAAAAGTATTGACAGTGATAAAGTGCTCGCTTGACAGCAATAGAGTCGCTTCCTATGCTTTAGTCGCATTATGTCCAATTCGCAAAATGTCCAGCGGGCTCAAATTGTCCAATTCTCACAACGTCCAATTCGCAAATTGTCCAATTCTCACGTCCAATTCGCAAATTGACCAATTCTCACAATGTCCAATTCGCAAATTGTCCAATTCTCACTATGTCCAATTCGCAAATACTGTGTTATTAAGCATAAATATTGTATATCCTAATGTTTTTATTCATAACATTGATATGCATAAAGTTGTAAAGCATATTGTTTATTTGGCTAATAGTTATTTGGGATAATGGTAAACGCCTGCTAACATGGTGCTAGCAAGCTAGCAAGGATCTGGATGCAATCTGGACTTTAGGGCACCCCGACTCGGATAGGTTAGGTTAGAAGGCTAATGCGGGAGCGGAGCGTAGCGAAGCTCCCGCATTCGGCCTTTGTGGTTATTTTTTTATAAATCACCCTGAAGTAGGAGCTCCGCGTAGTGGGGCTCCGTCGACCAATTAGGTCAAAAAAACATTAGGTTAAATGAACTTTTGGATCCCTAATTACGAATTGGACCAAATATATTAACGCTTCTCGTAATTAAGGAGGATTCCTAATTACGAACTGGACCAATTGCGAACTGGACGTATTGAGAATTGGACAGTTGGACATTTTGCGAATTGGACATAATGCGACTAAAGGCTTCCTATTACGTGAAACCGAAAAATTATAGTTGAAAAAATATGGGTATTAATACAACGGTCTACATGTATATGTCAACGCCAACTAGCTTAAACAGCTGTCCAATTATCTGCCTAGGCAGTTAACTAAACGGCGCCATTCAATTAACGGCCTGAATGATATTCAGCCGTCACGTTTATTGCATCATTTAATAAATTGGCTGACTAATGCTTAGGTCTATCGTTAGATGGGGCACTACCTCGAAATAAGATAGAAAATTACACCTGTAAATCCCCGAGGGGGTAGACAGATGTATTCACAGATAATTAGTTATAGGTTTATTGTGATAGCTGCGCAATTCGACTTGGTTAGATTAGGTTAGAAGGCAAATGCGGGAGCGGAGCGAAACGTAGCTCCCACATTAAGCCTTCGTGGAATTTTTTTTTATAACCATGCAGAAATAAGACATTTTTCTAACAGGCAAACCAGGATGAGGAAAAACCTGCTCCGATAGGGAAGGCTTTCTTGCCATACATTCGTGGCATTACAGATCGTATCGGAAGACTGCTAGAAGCTTATAACATCAAGCCGATCTTCAAGCCCACGACGCAGCTACGGAATTTTCACCGTTCGGTCAAGGACCCACGTGATCCACAGGAGCATCAGCTGGAGTTTACAGAATCCCCTGCTCATGTGGCTCGGTATATATGGGCACCACCCAAAGAAGCATCAAGACCCGCCTGTCGGAACATGAACGTAATTGCCGCCTCTGCCACTTCGATAAGTCAGCGGTTGCAGAACACACCCAAGAGGATGGGAATCATACCATCGAGTTTCAGAACACGAAAGTTCTAGCTACCACTACACATTTTTTCCCACGTATACTTCGAGAAACCATCGAAATATTCAAGCATCCCAACAACTTCAACCGAAAAAACGAGGGATTTCAGCTCCAAAGATTGGTACCCCTGAGAGCCACTCGGTATCACAGTGCAAACGATCAATCAGGATCGAGTACGTCCGCGCCACAGCGCTCGACCAATCAGAATCGAGTGAGTCGATTCCCCGCTCCGACCGTGCCTATAAATACGCCCGTGATTCAAGACTTTCCATCAGTCGCAACTCGGCCGCCGGCGAGGCAAGGTCTCCGAAGTCGTCGTCGCCCGGCCCTGCGCCATTGAAGATGTCGACCGCAGTGATCGACGAAACGTCTGGAACGCAAGTTTCACATGGACCACGGCCAGACAGCCCGGAAGCAGTATATTCTACATGCAACGCCGGCCGTGAAAGCCTGAAGACTTATATTTTTCTAACTATTTAATTAAATGGCTAGGCAAGTAGTTAAACGTCATCGATCCAAGCTATTTGCCTAGCCGTTTAATTAAATGGCTGAACACCATTCAGGCCGTTAACTGAATGGCACTGTTTAGTTAACTGCCTAGGCAGTTAATTGAACTGCTGATTAAGCTAGTTGGCGGCGACATATAGATAACATGCAAAGCCAAAGATCATAATTGCAAAAGTAGCTCTTTCTATCAGTTAGCTACGATTTTACACCTAAACTAGTGGACCTATTTTGATGAAATTTAGTCAAGAGATAGACTAAAACTTGCCCTTTCCGGCATACTCCATGTTCCGTCACGGTAATCTAAGATCAACACGGGCAGAGCCGTAAGCAACAACAATTTAAAAATATTGCGAATAAAATCTAATAACAGCACCGATTCATTCACTACTTATTACATCGAGGCAGCACAATTCTCCCGGCTCCCATCTCTTGGAATTAGATTCTCACATTGTACAAAAGCCATGCATTTTTTCGGGATAAAAAGCTGTCACCCTCGAGCCCATAAATTATATCTACGCAAAAAATCACGTCCATCCGTTGTTCTTTTGCCGCGTGAAATATGAACAAACCTACAAATGCACTTCACTTTTTAAAATATTTGTAAGAATTCGTTAGGTTTGTATAAAGTTTATTTTGTACAGGTCTCAAGTTAACAATGCTGACATTTCATCAGATTGAACTTGTCTGTTTTAAATATATAAAAGAACGATAGATAGGTATAGCTTGTTCCATGAATCTTGGGCCTTAAATGTGCTCAAAATGTTCACTAATTGCACAGTAGGTACACGTTTCTTGGACGTATTTTTAGGATGGCACGGGGTGCTACGTCTGTAGACGAGCTCAAATTCACCAACTATAGATTGTACATGCAAATGAACCTATTGAAGTGGTTGACACTATTAAATTTCTGGGCATAACCATCTATAAAAACTGTAATTGGAAGGCACACATTGACACATCACGCATTAAAATAAATATATTTGTTTTTGTCCTGTACAAATTGACATGCGTAGCTGGTTTAGAGGCTGTACTATGTGCATGGGTATGTCTATCCGTGTTGCGTTGTGGCTTAATAATATGGGGTAATACTATAGATTTTATTTTGGATTTTCGGGCCCAAAAGAATGTATACGGGCAATCTGTAAAGCACAGCCCCTGGAAAGTTGTGTCCCGCTGTTTAAGCGAAGCAAAATTTTACCACTACCCGCCTTATACATATTCGAGATGTGTGTATTTGTCCAAGGTCACATTGGTCTGTTTGATCTCCATAATGACATGGTGACCAGACCAAGTAGTAGTAGAAATCACAAGTTACATACTGTATGTATTTATAATAAAATACTTGTTCAGTTAAAGACTCAAAACTTTAAGACTTTTAAATGGAAATCATTCGAATTCCTGCTGAATAAATGTTATTATTCCACGAAAGACTTCCTAAGCGAACGTTTTGATTCCAAAATTGACATATTCTGTGAATTTTGACTTGTGTAACATACAGTTTGACATATCATTATCATTTAAACTAGGAAAAAATATTATTGTTTGCTGACATAATTTAATATTTGTACGCTGGAGACAGCAGAATATTATGGAACTCTATTTTAGCACAACTTTATACAATACTCTGACCAATAAATAAATCTTATCTTATCTTTCGGATGAGATGGGGTGGTGATAATTGCATTCTTTCAGTTTCTGCACACCAAACGCAAGACTGAAGTTATGTTGTTACTATTGCACTCAATCCTTGCGTTTATAAACGCCTTGATAACGTGCAGAGTAGGCGCTGATCAAAAACGCGCGCCCTCAGTGCGTAAAAAAACATGATGTGCAAAACTTCTTAAAACATGTGAAGTAATTACCAATTTCGGCGATCGATTTCTGTACAGCAACAGTACCCCAAAGAGCTACCATAACCTTGAAAACAACGATAATAAAGGTGACTGTGGTGTTTTTATTATACCCTTCAAATATAAACTGTATTGTCGACCGGGTGTGGCCACATGCCGTGGCTTATGGCTTTTTAACACGTACAACGCTAGCACGTAATTATTTATAGAGTTATTATAGTACTTAGGGGTTTACCATGAAACATCGGAATCTTCGGCGCTTAGCGTAACATTTAGGACATGTTCTAACGCTATGCCAGAGCGGTCGTCTAATGACTTTGAGAGATCATAGTAATATGATCATTGGATTCAAATTCAAAATTAGTTTATTATCATGGTCTTACAGCATGCTAGTATTTAAACAGTGTTTGAGGCACTCCTTTTAAGTAAACAATACCTGTGTTAGGAGGCCTCGCTCTCCACATTACATAAGAAGAAGCTAGTCAGGTAAGTACCTTTTTGATTTAATAAAAATAACAATTTGAAGTGTATGTGTGTGTGTGTGTGTGTGTGTGTGTGTGTGTGTGTGTGTGTGTGTGTGTTTTGTGATGTACATAGATATATATGTACACTTTATTTAAAATAATAAATAATTGTTATTATTGGCAATAGGTGCTTTGCATCAAGGTTTAACGTAATAATTAAAAACTCTACATTAGTACTATTTTAGGCGCCTTTACACGCTTCTATGCGTTCCATCTATGTTATTCCTTAAGTCTGTGGCAGAAAGCAGTCGGTGTAGTGTATCCAATAGTGCATTTTTAAGTGAGGTGCGGTTCAAAAGTAATGGTCGACCAACTCCCAATTTTAATGATCATTCCTAGTTTTTTTTATATTTTCTTTCTATATTATAGTTCCAAAAAAGGGAAACACGAGTGTAGATGAGCCATTAAAGTTATATAACAGGCGATAAAGATAACAGCGAAATTAAAAGTAAACAGTCAACGTGCAGCATATTGTTACACTAGCTGTAATTAGTTAATCTACTCTATAGATGAAAATAACCTTATATGTGTTATTCTAGACTATTAAATTATGTGGATACTATTTATTTATAAGCCTATGAATAAAATTAAAAAAAAACACCCATTAGGGTAATATATAAATAAAAAGGGTACCGTACCAGAAAAAAGGCCTAAAATATCACGTTTTTTGTTTATTAAGGGGGATTATTATTATTTTGTTTTTAGTATTTGTTGTTATAGCGGCAACAGAAATACACAATCTACGTAAATTTCAACTGTCTAGCTATTACGGTTCTTGAGTTACAGCCTGGTGACAGACAGACGGACGGACGGACAGCGAAGTCTTAGTAATAGGGTCCCGTTTTTACCCTTTGGGTTCGGAACCCTAAAAAGCAGCTAAGTGCAAGTTGGTCTCGCCCATGAAGAGTTCCGTAGCAGCGAGTAACATAATATAAAAGATTTTTATTTGAGTTTGGTTTACGATTTATGACCATTTAAAAATAATTTGTGGAAATCTTAATGCGGATCACAGAACACATCTACTTACCATGTTTCAGCAGTTCTTATAGTTTCAGAAAGTGGCTGTGACATACGGACGGACAGACAGACAGACATGACGAATCCATAAGGGCCCGTTTTTTTACCATTTGGCTACGGAACCGTAACTAGAAACTTTAACTAAGCTACACGCCGGGTCAACGTTGACGTACGTATGTCTTTAGTAGTATAACATTCACCGGGATACTTACCATGTTGTTTACTTCAATTGATTAACCGATATTTATAATTTAAATAATTTTGAGAACGATCATGTCAATCTCAAATCATACGTATGTTAATCAGTACCCCTTAGCAAGAAAAACTATCGAAATCGTATCGTAAAGGTATTGAGAGAATGGAGGATTGAGATTGGCCGGTTTCACACACACGCTTGCTCACAGTTGGCAGGCGGCTAATCGCATTGCTCAATTCTCTCGATATGTTTACGATACGATTACGATAGTTTTTCGTTCAGTACGATCGAAGACATTTTAAGGAAAGGACATGACGAGAATCTTCGAAACCGGCGAGCATGTATGAAAACAATTATGCAAGTAGAAGAAGCGATAGATGGATGCCAGGATCGTAGCAGGTGGAAAACTGTAGTCTCTGCCTACCTAACCTGGGAAAAAGGCGTAAGTTACATACATACGCCTTTTTTTTACTAAAATAATTTTTTTTTTTTTTTGTATCAGCGATCATCAGTTCTCGCAGCACTGATAATCGCTGATACAATGATCTTAAAGATCCGGAAACGGAACGGAAACGTATCGAGAGAACGGAGCATTGTGATTGGTTCACAGAAGGTAGACGGCCAATCGAAATGCTTCATTCTCACGATACGTTTACGTTACGCATTTGAATCTTCTTCGTGCTCGTAGCGCTGATCATTTCATATGAGCAAGATTAATTCAGCAGATTGGACATGATTGATTAGGTAATAGTAGGAAATAAGATAGTGTTATCCTACCAAAATTATAAATATATAATTATATAAGTGATATATAAGTATAAACCTTAGTGGTTTTTTGTGCTATTATAATTGATCTGTATTGTTTTGTGAAAATGGTAATAAATAAATAAAATAAAAGAATGCGAAAATTTGTAAGTATGGATGGATGGATGTTTTTTACTTTTAAATAAAAACTACAGAATGGATTTTAATTAAACTTTACAATAATATAGTTTATATATCAGAATAACACATAGGCTATATATCATCACGCTGCTACACAAGGGACCGAAGCAGTGATCATTAATGTCGTCAAATTCGGCCGGCATATTTCCATAAATTATTTGAATACAAATAATTACGCGCTCAAAAGGCTGATTCTTGGTACAAAGTTGGATTAAAGTTTAGGAAAGGACATAGGCTACCTTTTTTCGAGAAAGATGGACACGGGGGGGGGGGTGGACAATGGAGATGAAAGTGTGTAAGAAAGTTTTTTTTTTACCCTGGTGAAATATATGAGACAGATTAGAGCTTAAGAAATGGGATGGAAGAGAGTGTAGGAAGGGTTAAAGGAGGAGTGAGGTAAGGATGAAACGGTGGTTGGGGGAAGGGGAAAGGACATTGTGCACAGGACGGAGTGAGATAAGGGTAATGGGAAGCAAGGCGAGTAAAGAGTCGAATAGACAGGCGAGTAGAGAGACAAGAGTGCGCTTGAACGTTCAATCAATTCTTCAAGACTTCGTGTCTGATGGAACCCTAGACGCAGCGCTTAAATTTACAACGCTACGCGATAAGCGACATCCACCCGAGCGGAGCCACGCGCAACAGCTAGTGCAGATATATAGGTATGAGTGAACAATTCACTTCTCCCCGTAGATGTCGTCGATACACTAGCATGCATGATGTGCGCCGTGTGGTTCCTGACAGTAGAATTTGGGCCACCCCATCTTTTCCCATGTGGTGTCGTACAAGGCGACTAAAGGATAGGGGTGTTTAACATCAGATAGATATATACAGCCCAGACTCGAGTCATGCTGAATGCATGGCTCGAGTCAACAATAGTGCCCGAAATACGGCAATAGGGAATATGCATGCTTTGATTTTATATTTTTAATAAAGATTTACATCATTGTATAAATATTAAAAAAGAAACAGTGCCAAACAAATAACAATTGTTTTATTTTTAAGTTTTAAAATATTACATATAGCTTTACAAACGACCACCATGTTGGCGCGCTTGTAACGTTAATCTACTGCAAACAACTACATGATGTCGTGATAGCTGTAAAAGTGTTTCGGATTGTAAAATATTGATATTTTGAGTTTTACTTCAATTTAACAATGCAATAGGACAATTATTCACACCAACTATACACTAGACGACACGAACTGATATTTTTTACTATAGGATATGACATCAGAGTCCGCTCTGAGTCGGAATGCTATTGGTCGAAACTTCTTACCAATAGCGCTACGTTTTAACTCATTTAAAGTTCCCTCTTAACTTACGCTTTGATAATTATTTTCTTAATCCAATCGTAATTATATTTAAATACAGGGTGTAATCGTTAAGTGTGTCCAGGCGATTATTCCGTAACTATTACCGATATCAAAAATCTTTAAACTGATATCGAAAGTACGTTACCTAATGAGTAAAATGACATCAATAACTTTTTTAAATCAAACGAGAGGTATCTAAGAATTTGACATTAAACACTCCCATACATTTAGTATGAGATTAGTAGAAAGGTTTTAGGTACTTACACCAGAAGGGATTTCTCTATCTGGGTACTCTCTTCTGTAGGCGCTCTTTTGTTACAATCATATTTGTAGTAAATTTATAGTATATCTCTCTTATCTCTTTTGGAATATGCCATTTTGCAATCAATAAATGAAACAATCACGATTATTAACGCAAATTAAAAAAAAAAACAACGATAAATTGGCGGGAACAACAACCCGAGATAAAAGTTTTGAATTTAGAACGAACACCAAAGAGTATCTTTTTTTTGTAGTGTGTTGCTTTTCAGTTAGCTCAAATTACTTAATGCGATATTGAAACACGGTTATTACTAATTTGAAGTGGTATGATAATTAATTTACACGTGTATCTACTTGAAAATCATCATTGTCATATTATACCTAATCATAAAATATGATTAAGGTAAAATGGGTACTAGATCACTTATAATAAGGAAACTATAACCTTTCTACTAATCTCATACTAAATGTATGGGAGTGTTTAATGTCAAAATGTTAGATACCTCTCGTTAGATTTAAAAAAGTTATTGATGTCATTTTACTCATTAGGTAACGTACTTTCGATATCAGTTTAAAGATTTTTGATATCTGTAATAATTACGGAATAATCGCCTGGACACACTTAACGATTACACCCTGTATATCAATTTGTACATAAATCTAAAAGAAATCATATGCATATATTCCCTATAGGCTCACCTGCTATTACGTGGGACCGAATACACTGATTGGTGAAATGTGGGTGTCAATTCACCTCTGCCTAACCCTCCGACTATAAAGGCGTGATTATATGTATGTATTCATGTACCATGTGAACTAGTCGTTTTTAAATGAAGGACATACCGGGATTTAGGTTCAATCCAGGCAAAGCAATTTCACTGTACCGATTTATTGTGTCTATCAGAACCGCGGGTGTACTTTTTTAATTTGGATGAAAACTATCTTAAATAAATGTACCTAAAATGTACTATTTAGTACTTATATTGAATTTAATTGTACCTCGTTCAATACCTTATAATCACAATACTAAAGTGAGCCGTCATTCTGATACCAGGATGGCGGGTAAACTCTAAATCAGTTAACATTTTTTTTTATCATTACGAAATAAATGTCCCTAAAATGTACTATTTAGTACTTGTATTGAATTTAATTGTACCTCGTTCAATACCTTGTAATCACAATATGAAAGTGAGCCGCCATACTGATATCAGGATGGCGGGTAAACTCTAAATCAGTTAGCATATTTTTTTTATCATTACGAAATAAATGTCCCTAAAATGTACTATTTAGTACTTGTATTGAATTTAATTGTACCTCGTTCAATACCTTGTAATCACAATATGAAAGTGAGCCGCCATACTGATATCAGGATAGCGAGTAAACTCTAGATCCAAGTGTATTTTTATTGCCGGATTACGAATAAAATGTACCTACCTAAAATAGTAGTGTAGTACTAGTACTAGTATTAGCAATAGTATGTAGTAGTAGTAGTATGTCAAGATCGAAGCAAGTAGAAGGCTGTGGTCTCTGGGTACCCCGATGGAAAAAATAAGCGTTAAACTTTCAGATTTTCTTTCTCTTATTTGAATAAGCGCCTACAATGTTTTTAATAACCATTTATCATTCTTAGTTCTATTAATAATTAAACCACAGGCGATTCACATGTAAATGTTAAGGAAACAATCGTATATAATATATGCGATGCGCTTTTATTAGGTACTTATTTCTTACTAATTATAATATTGTCCTCGTCAGACAATATTATTTTATCTACTCTGATACTATATAATACAAACATTATAAAATTGAAATCAAAACTCTTATGACAAACATTACGCACAGGCCAAAAAAAAAAGTTTTATTGCGATACAGGTCTTGTATGGACACCTATATCATTAAATAACTTTTTAATCATAACGATACACCTATACAACCTCCATCTGGACTGAACCCCTACTTTAAAAAAAGAATCCGCCGATTCGGAAAAAAAAAGAAACACGCATGCGCAATCGATGTTTGCGCCTTACATTTAAATTAAACAAAGTTTGGTTTTGTTTGTAAAATAAAATAGTTTATGTATTATAGATAAAGTAGTGTATGACACTGTACATTACTTGGTCTTATAACACTCGTCAATAATTTAAAATAATAATTTTCCCCAAAATGAGACGTGGAAAACAGAGTGTTGTGCAAATTGAAGAACAGAACAAAGTGTTTATAAAGTATAAAGACTACTTCAAACATAAAGATAATTTACATTCACCTTGTGATTCAATTTTTGCTAAAATTAGTGAGGAGTTACAACATAAAATGTCCGAAAAAGCTCTTTTTTTTCTTTGAAAAGAAATTACTGTTACTTTTTCGGTCAACAAGAAGGTGATTACAAAGAGTCGTCCGTCACAGACAGTGATGATTTAAAGGAAGAAACAGATACCGGCGATTATAATGAAGATAATGAAGAAAACGAATCCCGAAGTTCAAAATCATTTTCATTTAACTTAGATATATACACATGGGAAAGAATTCAACCAATGACAAAGCACACAGTAAGAACAAAAATAAAATCCATTTCACAATATCAAAAAAAAACTGTATTACGTAAGCATGAATGGGCTCACGTACTTCGGGAAGAGATTTGGAATAAAACGAGAATACCTTGTGCTTGGACGTTTAAGACTCATTCGGTTAAATACGGTGACAATGTATTGCAGAAATAAAATTGTCATTAATTGGCCCACGGAGAAAATTGCTTCCTGCGAAGGCATCATCCTGGATTATGATGAAAAATTCCACCACAATCCGAAAAAAAAGATTAAACTGTCGCCAGCAAAACGAAGGGAAATCGGGAATGAACTAAAACATGAATCTCCGATCGTGCTTCGCAATAAACTTGTGAGTTTCAGTATGGATGATGGTGATCTAGAACCACCACATTTGCCAACAGCAGGATGTTTGAGACAAATAAAATGTGAATATAATAGTATTGATTATTATCACCCAAATCCAATTTTAGCAATATGGATTATAACAAAAAAGGATCCATACCGTGATACAATTAGACACATTTCTTTGTATCCTTTTTACCTCTATTATTGGTCACCAGTTCAGGATTCACATTATACAAAATATTCAAAATGCAATAGAGTAATTATGAGTTTTGACGCCACTGGTAGTATATTTAAAAGCGTTGGTCCGAGTAACGCAATGATAATGACCAATCATATATTTTTGTACTGTGGTGTAATGTACGACGACAACAACAGCAAGAGTGTGCCCATAACACAGATGATGTCCGAAAGTCATCACATGGAGACCATATTAAATTGGATGAAAGCCTGGGTTGTTAAAAAAAGCTCTCCTCATGAAGTGATACTGGATGACTCGGCGGCTTTAATAGGAGCAGCTGTTAAAGCATTTACGAACTCCATGTCTACCAAAAATTATGTAATATCTTCTTATAACAAATTGGAGGAATGTTCTCAGACACCGAATGAGACCTATATTCGCATAGATTTCAGCCATTTTGTGAAGATATTGTATAATTTAAATTGTTTCCAAAATGTGGACGACAGGGTACTACATATTATCGTCGCTGTCTTTTAGGAATCATGTCACTTGAAAATTACGATGTTTTAAAGCAAGTCATTTCAGACATAATAACCCTATGTCTCAATAAATACGACGGTACTGAAACAAGATGCGGGTTATCTTAATTGAGACTCAATAAATTTTTAGTTAATAATCAAGCCAACAATTTCGAAACAGATAGTCATCAGGCAGATGAAAATATAAATGACATGGAATCATTTTTTGATGAGGTCAAAACCGGATCTCCAAAATATGAAAAAGAAATTTCGAACATACCACGATGGTATAGCCAACAGATAGATAAAGAACATTTACTTGTCTCCTTGACTGAAGATGATGATACAACACATGAAAATTTATACTATATGCCATCATTCATATCGACATTAACAAGACTAGTTAGCCAATTACCACTTTGGTCGAATATAATGGTACCGGTATATAATACCAATATTAAAAGACCTTCATCGTCAAATGTCGAGAGCACATTCAAAACTATAAAATAGTGTCTCTGTAAAATCATCACAAAGGATAATCGGCTGAGGATTGACAAATTTCTCACACAACATGCTGAGTTTATAGATGGGGAATTAAAAACCGCAATTATTAAAGAAGAAGATCATCAAGATGTAAAAGCTAAAAAAGAAGAACAGAAACGAGGAAGGAGATTAAGCAAAAATAAAAAAGATTTTACAGATGAGTCTACTTTTATAGACACGCCAACACTTATTGAAAATTGGAGAGGCTTGGGTTATAAAACTAAGCCAAAAATAAAAAACAAAGAAGAACAAATAACAAAAACAATTCCACTATTGGTATAAGACAAAGACTGGTATAAAAATTTATTTGTATCGAACACATGTGCTTTTGATGCTGTTTCACAAGTGATCGCATGAGCTTGCGCTGAAAATTTCACTTTAAGCACTACTATACTTAATAGTGATAACAGTTTTTGTCAATTTATGAAAAGTATGCTTGATGACAGCAAAACGAAACAGGAACTCTACACACAGCGTGCTCAAATTTTAGAGATACATTTCAAAAAGAATTTTACGGCTAATACCACCGAAATATGTTGTAATTGCAGTGTGACATACATCTTCGAACACATTTTAATTGATTTTACCTATAGTACAGATATCAAAGAAACTTGTACAAACGAATCCTGTGCGATGAATAATGTGCAGAGAAAGGTTTCTTTTCTTCCGCTTCATACCAGTAAAAGCAAAGACATTAGTCGATTACAAGATTCAGCTCAATCTAACTTATGTGATGATACTAACATGGTTGTATGTCGTCGCAATGGATGCACAGGAGTTAGAACGTTCCTGTACACATTACATAATATGATATATTTTGAATTGAATCAAACAGATAAGATATCTTTAGAAGACGTGCCCCTGAATTTAACTCTTGATTGTAATGCCTATAGCTTAATAGGAATTATTGAGTACGTGTCGCCCGGCCAAAATCCTAGCCTTGACAGCATTGGCCACTACAAAGCACATTGTTTAGACAAAACAAGTGGACTTGTTTTGATAATTTAAAAACCAGAGTGTTTAAAAGCAGTACATACATTATTGCTCAGTGCATTATATATGGTAAAAAATGAGAAATACCTACAATTCATTGGGTTCATGATATCAATATTTTTTATGTATTATAAGGATGATTATTGACAGTCTAAAAATACAAGCGTTTAAAGATTTTACTGTGTTTTTATAAAGCCCTATTAATTTCTCGTAAACCTGTAAACGTACTTGGCTAATTTATTGATATGATGAGTTACTATTTAGGTACTTTTGTTTCGTAATCCTGCAATAAAAATACACTTGGATCTTTAGAGTTTACCCGCCATCCTGATATCAGTATGGCGGCTCACTTTCATATTGTGATTACAAGGTATTGAACGAGGTACAATTAAATTCAATATAAGTACTAAATAGTACATTTTAGGTACATTTATTTAAGATAGTTTTCATCCAAATTAAAAAAGTACACCCGCGGTTCTGATAGACACCGATTTATTGCAGCCAAAACACGTTTTTTATGTTTCGTATTCGAAACCCTAGCGTAAAGAGATCCTGTACTACTAACCAGGGAATTATCTTTTCATTTCGTTGCTATTGCAAATACCTACCTTCTTTTTACGTAATCCCTCTTATTACAAGAGTAAACCCAGTTCAGAATCATGCTTTAAATTTAAATTTAATGCCCGATTTATATTTATTTCAGTAGCATTACTGGATTACTCACTGGAACGTTTACATCACAGTGAATAATCCAGTCAAGTAACTGGATTGACGGGCTACTTTTGAATTCAGTTCGCCCGTTCCAGAGCTACTATAGTACATAGTATAAATAGAAATAATACTTATAATCTTCGGCAAACGAAAACCAAAAGACTTTCATAGAAAGAGTATGCGTATGAAAGATTATGGACCCTGGGCTCCGCAGGAAAAATCTCGGATACAACACTAGGATAATGATGGGTGGTGTGTGATAAAATTTATTCAGCTGTATTTTATCGTATTGTCAAATAAATATTTAACCACCTCCATAAATCTGCTCTAGAGATTTTTCATTTAGTACTAAAATGCATCGACATCAACTTACCAAAATGTATTATCCGCTGTTCAGTACTAAAATGTGATGTACATCTGCCATATCTGTAACAAACAATATTGCTTTAAGATGAATTTTGGTAATAGCAAAATGGACAAATATTATTGATGGTTGCAAGACTAAAGGTTACAAGCGACAGTGAACGGTAATAGGAAAATCACTATGTAGTAAAGTGTTTACTTTGTTATTTAGCACCGGTTTTCTTTTGAAAAGTTTTTGTTGCTTGCACACTTTTGACTTTGAACCGTCACGTCAATGGGGATACCGACTGCGCTTTAATCCCTACAGAGAGCGCATCGTAATGGCCACTGTTAGCTGTCATCTACGTACATTTCATTGTTTGTCTCTTCAAATTTGACAGCTATGAGTCTGGTATTGTAAGGTTATTGTTGTTTGGTCATTGGCCGCTGCCATCTACAATTAGTTTTGGGTCGGCATCCCCATTGTTTCACTGCTGAACATAGGGCTCCTGCAATGTACGATATAGCACCTGAGTTTACCCACTACCTAAAATGCCTAATCCTAATACTATTTCTAAAATAAAAGCTAGTAGTAGCCTAGTCACGCCATGAAACATCAGCAATTTTAAAATCGACTCAGCTTCTTCTGCTACAAACAGACAGAAAGACAAGCATACAGACAAAAATACGAGCTGGGGTGGCAACTATATTTTTTTGTCCACCTATTTTGTGACCCTATTTCGAATTTATCTTTGAAAATAACCCTAATGACAATTCCTATCCTCCAATTACTCCATTGACAATTAATAAATGTAATTAAAACTATTGATTCATTAATTTTAATTATAATGGTGGGCCGCTGCTACATTTTAAGTGGTTACTTGGTAATTTACTCATTCAGAATATTCGTTTAATTACAGGCAATTTTATTCTATTACGTTTGTTATACGAATACAATCTATGTTTCTCTTCATTATTATTTCAGTGTTCCAATTGCAACAAAGGTTTTATACATCATTTATAAACGACGAATGATTAGTAACTGAAGTTGCTTGTATATCTCAGAGCCCTTCCAGTCCAGCTAAGTTAAATTGCCTACGAAGGTAGTGTACTAGCCAGGGATTTTGCAAGTGGTCATAAGCCACGGTCATCAATAGCTTTAAATTTATCGTTTGGTTACTATGATTCGGTAATACATAAGGACTAAAGTTTTAAATTGAATTAATGACATTTCTTGATATTGAAATGAAAGGGATTCTATCGTTATTTATTTGGAATTATTAACATTTAACCCGACGTTTCGGCTGCCCTTCTGCTGCCATTAGCGCAGGGTAACTAAAGATAAAAGTTGTCACATAGATTGAAGTAATTAAGATGACCTGTGATTATTTGCTGGTGTTACTATTCAAATAGACTTCTTTTCTAAATATCATAATAACCTTTCTTCAACTACATTGCTAGTCTCGAATTAACTTTAATAAATCCATTATTGCCGGAATGTTTAAAAAGTTTAGGTTTGGTGTATTGTCTTATCTCTACGCAAAGTAAAGTGAAGAACTGCTTATACTGTTATATAAATAAGAAAACGGGAATTAACGCGATCATGGTATAAATAAATAAATAAATAAAATAAAAATCATTTATTTCAGGTAACATAACATGACCCATAGTAATAAAATTGGACAAAGAAAATAAAGCAAAAAATAAATAAAACAAAACAAAATACAAACAAAACTTATCCTACACATGCCTATTACAGCAGTGCCTTATATATAGGCAGTCTAGCCTTGCTGCAATCATTTTCAAGACAGTGTTCGAACTGGCCCGCACCCTGCGCACTAAGGACGCACACCGCTTGCGCATGGTGGCGTGGAAACAGTCGGTGTGCGCCTCCGCAAACATGCCTGAAGCGCTGCAGAAGCGGGGGAGCCCCAACACTGCTCTGAATGCGTTATTATATTGTATTCGAAGAGCGCTGTAACTAGCCCGCGAATACTCTGCCCATAGGCTGCACGTGTACAAAGATGTGCAGTACGCCTTAAATAGTGTGATTTTAACATCACTTGAGCAGCGTGCAAACCTACGAGCTATCATATTCGCTCTTCTAGACAGCGCCCTTCTCTCACGTTCTATGTCTGCATGGTCCTAAAATATCTAATGAGTGACAACGAACTGCCGTTTAACTATGTTGATCTACTTGAGCACTGTCTAGATGGTAACTACTTCCTTTTCCAAGGTCAACATTACCTACAGATAGATGTGATGTCGCAATGGGAAGTTCTGTAGCCCCTGTACTTGCCAACATCTGGATGGAACATTTTGAAAAAAGGCCCTGAGTCTTGGCCCGAAGACCATCAGACTGTGGAAGCGATATGTGGACGACATCTTCAGTATTGTCAAGGGAAGTCAACAGGAAGTTGGTCAATATATACAACACCTTAATTCAGTTCATCCCAAAATAAGGTTCACGTATGAGATGGAGAAAGATAGGTCGTAATCATTCTTAGACGTAAAAGTAGCCGTGAAATCAGATGGGTCCTCTTCAGACTGTGTGTACCGGAAGTCTACACATACGGACAGATACCTACACGCCACGTCTCATCACCATCCCCGACACCTGCAATCCGTTGTGACCTCACTCAGAAAAAGAGCGTATGATCTCTGTGACCCTGAACATTTGGAGCGAGAGCTGGATCATGTTCAGGAGGAACTCAAGAACAACGGATATGAAGTGAACGGACGACAGAAGCAACAGGCAGTGCGGCATAGACATCCAGAGGTGAGCAGACAGCCAGCCTATATGCCCTATGTCAAGGGAAAAACGGACAAAGTCGGCTCAGTGTTAAAAACGTACTCCATCCCGACAGTTTACACCCCAGACATAAGGGTAAACAACATCGTGGGCACACCGAACGATGTCTTACCGTTACAGTGTCTAGCTGTGGTAGTTCCTACATAGGCCAAACGAAGCGGACTATTGCTGAACGAGTCTAAGAACACATCGCAGCTATAAAGAATCGCCAGACGAGCAAATCGACGATTACAGAGCACCTGCTAGAAGCAGACACCAGTCACTGGATTGAATTCCACCATACGCAAGTCCTCTCCAAGGAACGTCACTTTTACTCAAGAGCTGTACGTAAAGCGATTGAAATGAAGAAACATAAAAATTTCAATCGCGGAGATGGTTTTAAATTATCTGCGACATGGAATCCAGTGATGAAAACATGCAACCTCGCTTTTTTGCGCAGTCGGATAGGCACCGGACAGTTTGCTTACTGAATAGGCACTGTGAGTGTGGTATGTGACGGTACATGGTGAAAAGAAAATATTGAAAATGTGCGGGTAGATGAAGAACCTACTACCTCACGGATTCGAAGACGGCGGGCGTTCACCGCTGAGCCAGTCAGCCTGTGACCACGGCCGGTGTAACCTGGTCGAAACGTCAGGCAATCAAAGGTATGTAAGTACCTATACCATGATCGCGTTAATTCCTGTTTTCTTATTTATATATCATAGAACGCGAGAGTTTAAAAGTTGGCTTATAATAGGGGTTAAAGTATGAAATTGCCGTTTCATTGTAATAGGTACTTCGAATTGACATAGAACCTTCATGGTTTGAGATTTTTGAGTGAAACTTTTTCCACATGGTACCTATGTAGTTCTTCATTTAAAATGTGCAACATTCGATTATCGACTTTCAGTTGTTTTTTTTATTCAGCTTAGACAAGAAAGATGGATACTTCGAAAATTCGAGTGATTTTTGAATACGAGTTCCGACGCGGAGCTAACGCGGCAGAAACAGCTCGCAATATCAATGTTGCGTTTGGAGAGGGGACTGCTAATGAACGCACCGTGCGATTTTGGTTTAAACGCTTTCGTGATGGAAACTTTGATTTGAAGAACGAACCACGAGGAAGGCCGTCCACACAGGTGAATAACAATGAATTGAAAGACATGGTGGAAGCCGATCCGAGCCAAACTACCCAGGAATTAGCTGCATGGTTTAACGTTACCTTACCAACAATATTGACTCATTTGCGTCAAATCAATAAAATAAAAGAATGTGAAAAATGGGTACCTCATGATTTGACTGATCTGCAGAAAGAAATGCGTGTTGAAACTTGTGTTGCCTTGTTGAATCGATACAGAAATGAAGGAATATTGGATCGAATTGTGACATGTGATGAAAAGTGGATTCTTTACGATAACCGTAAGCGAAAAATGCAATGGCTGACCCCAGGTGAAACGCCACAACAGTGTCCTAAAGCAAAGCTTACCAATAAAAAGGTAATGGTAACTGTTTGGTGGTCTCAGCATGGTGTTATTCACTATAGCTTTCTACGATCTGGTCAAGCAATAACGGCAGATGTCTACTGTGCCGAACTCCGAACAATGATAGCAAAACTAGCAGTGAAACAGCCCCGACTCATGAATCGATCTTCACCATTATTGCTCCATGATAACGCGAGACCTCATACAGCACGAGAAACCGTTTTAACTCTACAGGAACTGCAATTAGAAACTATCCGTCACCCTCCGTATTCGCCAGACCTTGCTCCAACAGACTACCATTTTTTTCGTGATTTGGACAATTTTCTATGTGATAAAAAGTTTTCTTCTCAGGAGGCAGTACAAAATGCTTTCACACAGTTTGTCGAATCTAGATCACCAGAGTTCTATCGCAAAGGCATAAATGACCTCCCTACTAGATGGCAGCAATGTATAGATAATAGTGGTAATTATTTTGATTAAATAAATACGTTAAATTAAAAAAAAAAACGAATTTCAATTGGTCAGTACAAATCGGCAATTACATACTTTAACACCTAATACTGTTGATTGATGGCACTTGGTGGAACTATTACAAAGAACCATCTATACAGTTACATATAAGTTTTAGTTTAAAAATCAATGTCAAAACATCAATATAAACCTTTGAAAATGCTATAAGGCGAAACCGGTGAGGTTCAATAATAAATACCGTGGAAAGAACAAGTGTTCTCAATATGTGTAACGTTAAGGGACTTAAGCTTCCTCTTACAGTTAGGTCTCCTTAATAACCGACATCAGTCTTTTGATACTCCTACTTGCTGTTGTTCGCGGCTCCGCGGTCGAATGGGAACCTGTTCCAGGGATGGCCTGTGTATTATTTCAGACTATAATCTATCCCTGTACCAAATTTCAGCCAGATCAGTTTAGGCATGATTTAGTTATAAACATTCATAAATGTTCACTAACTTTTGGAGTAAGATCATGATTCAAGTGTCCAAAACTACAAAACTACAAACAAACTGGTCAATCTAACACTGTTTTTCTTCGGGACTTTAAAATTAAAGGTACGAATACAGCCTTCCATAAATAGTAAGGCAGTCTTTACACCTTGTTTCATTCAGTGTGAAGGTACCTATTTCTACCCTATTCAGTCTTTGTAAATGTAATGGCTAGGAGCGAGCCAGACGCTGTAATTATTATGTGACAAAAAGTGATTAGGGGTTTCCTGTGAGCGAAACAAGGGTACAAAGCTTTTGAAACCAAAATTCGGTATTCACAAGAAACTCGGCATACTAACGTGTCATCATCGGGTAGAATATACGTAAATATACGGTCTAGGAGATATTGTATACATTTTTACATGTAAATTTTTATACATAACATTGGCCGTTTGTTTTTTTGGTTTCGTGCGGAAACCTCCACGGGTCCACCACCCACCCGGCCAACAGGGCGATTATATAGTTGCCATATATACTTTGATTTTTTATTATACCATTTATGTGGCAGATAAACACAAGTCCCATCGGATGAGAAGTGGTTATCATGGCTTATGTACAGTTGACAAAGGAGATGTGGTTGCAACTTTACATACAACTTTATATGAAAAAGTGCAATAGTCCTTTTTCGACTGTACGTGTGCAACACCAGGGGCGTCACACTCGTTCTGCCAACCCTGTTTGAATCCTTCTGAAACGATAACTATTCTCCTATGCTAATGGTAGTAGTTAAAAATCCTACAGTATCATCATCATCATCATCATATCAGCCATACACAGTCCACTGCTGAACATAGGCCTCTCCCGTAGACTTCCAGAATGACCGATCCAAAGCAGTCGGCATCCAGCGCTTCCCGGCGACCTTGATGAGGTCGTCCTTCCACCTAGCCGTTGGGCGTCCTACACTGCGTTTGCCCGTACGTGGTCGCCATTCCAGAACTCTTTTGCTCCATCGGCCATCTGTTCTGCGCGCTATGTGTCCCGCCCACTGCCACTTCAACGAGCTAATCCGCTGGGCTACGTCGGTTACTTTTGTTCTCCTACGGATATCATCATTTCTGACGCGATCACGTAGGGAAATACCGAGCATAGCCCTTTCCATAGCTCGTTGAGCGACTTTGAGTTTGTTTAGGAGACCCATAGTGAGGGACCACGTTTCCGATCCGGAAGTCATCACTGGTAACACACATTGGTGAGTGATATACTCGCCGTTTATGTTGATGCCACGTCCTTTCCAGTTCAGTAGCTTGAAGACGTCTTCCAAGGCAGCGGTAAACAGTTTCGGAGAGATCACGTCTCCCTGTCTAACGCCCCTTTTCAGTGGAATTGGTTTCGTGCTCTGTTCCTGTACTCGGACCGACATAGTGGCGTTCTGGTATAAACACTTCAACACTTCGATATACCGGTGATCTATCGCACCGCCTTCTGGGGGGGGGGGGTACAGAAGACCTACAATATAAGCTCTTTAAATCACTGACTGACCGATATAAAACCACTTTTAACAGGTATCTTCGCAATTTATGTACTGGAATAAGTGGCATTCGCGTACACTTTAGAACATATCACTGACTAACTGTTCACTAAAATACCAATAAATCCATCGACGAGGAGATTACGTGACATCCAAATTTTATACCATTCCACACAAAAAAGCGCACAATACAAGCTAAAATGGCAGAAGGTTGTTAAAAATTTAACAATAGATAGTGGTGGCTTTGTGTTGGGCGCGCACAAAGCGTAAATTGTGACGTCACAGGATGCTTGGCCACTGGAAAAGACATTAAAGAAGGCGAATTTTAAGTCATGCCATTCATTCAAGCTATTACGTTTGTTACTGATAGATATATAGACTTTGTGGTCAGTTATTTTTTATTCGCGGTTACCGATGATTTTAGAAAAATGGATTTGGCAGAAAGTTTAAAAAACGTTACTCAAATCTAGGCTAATTCGTCTCAATCAACGCTCATATGAATTCAACAAAACAGGCAAAGAAAGAAATCCTAATACTTATTTTTAAATTACATTTTTAATTCAACATTATCATTATTAGTTCAAAAAGTTAATATCACTAGTGTGTTAGGGTTCTGTACCTCAAAAGGAAAAAAAAACGGAACCTTTATGGTAGGACCTTCATATGGCTATTTGTATTTACGTATCTCAAATAAATATTTGCCAAACAATTACTACATGTGGACAATGTATTTGACAAAGCATTGGCGGTATTGCTTATTTGGCCAATACCTAGGAACAATTGACAAATAATTTAGTTTTTTTATTATAAATTCTGTAAGGCCAGTAGTATCTACCTTTTAACATTAGACAAAATGTGACAATTCACATGTGACACCTCTTTGAAGTGAATTGTAATTGCCTGTATTTCCATGTTTGCTATCGTTTGTCTGTCTAGACCTTTTTCACAAGAACGAAGAATTGAAACCAATAACTCAAGTCTCTAATGTCTTGTATGTAATGTGAAAAATCGTTTCAAAGTCAACGCAATAGAAACATATTGCTCTTTATGAAGCATAAGTTGATCACTGAATCCTTTGTAGGTAAAAGAATCATTCGCAGAAGTAGAGCTTCGGTACTGTTAACTACCATAATATAATCATCTAGGCATTATAATTCTAGTAAAGGCACCACAACGCTCTGTCATTGTGGCGTAATTAGTAAAGTTTTGGCTGTAGTTAATGTATATTACATTAACGTTCATTAGAAGAAAATTATAATAACGCGAACTAAATTATTACCGCTTTATGAAATGGATCAATCTTTTAGAAATACCTAATCTAAATTTAATTATTTTTAGCAATGAGTATGATCTCTAAATCTAGATAGTACTTTAGATTTAGATCGAAAATAGTCGAAAATCAGGACGAGATTAGAGTCACCGCCCGTCGCCCAAAAATGCATGTATAGAATTAATATTCAAGACTTATATAAGTTGCTCAATGTTGGTCAGAGCATTCCCTTTTCAAATGACTGGTCGCGATATCAAATCTCGGCTTGGATTTTCACTTTTTTCGATCTAAATTTGTAGTAATCTAAATCTTTAAATGTTGAAACGATTATTTTGAGTTATTAGTTATGAAATTGGGTAATACGTGGTCCTGTAGCTATTGGTTAACGTCCAGGCTCCGGTGCAGTTTTCCGTTTTGAGTATTGGAGTTTTAGGGGTCAGAAGCAGTCGCTCTCGTGCAAATCAAGATCCAAATGGAACGGTAAACGTACCCGGGACAATTTATACCGTTTGCTAGACATGTTGTAACTATCTTTCTACTCTTCTAACACTGTCTAACCCCAAGAGAATTACAGGTGTAAAAGTAGCCACCTTAATATCTTACGATATAAGTGGTCTTTAGGTAATTGGAATCGTGCTAAGCAACACTTAGTAATCATTTACTTTGAGAAGGGTCGAATTTAAGTTAGGGAAACGAAAGCCAGCAGAATTTCCCCTAAGACTTGTGCCTAAACTGTGTACAAAATATCGAATGCTGATTTAATTAGTAAAATAATTGATTTTTTTTTATATAGCACACGTTAATTTGACTTCACCTCGCCTGATGGTAAGCTGAAGCCAAAGTCACAGGAAAGAGGGTCACCATAACATACACGTACCATGTTAACAATGGTTGCTCTCAGCTTGATGGCCTCATCAAAAGAGGATTGTCGTCGCAGCACCGCGTGATACCCACCGGTCCTACTAGTGCTGCGACCACAATCTCTCCTGCCCGGCTATGCTCTTGCTGACCCCTGAACGCCATCCAATCGAGATTAAATTACTACCTATGGAGAGTTATTCGCAATCGTGCACAGTGGTCCCCACTAGGCCGAAATTTGGGATAAATATGTGCCATCAAATTTCTACCACCAGTCAAATGAGTATATGAGATAAGGAGTACGGTCATCATTATCACCCTTCACTTCGGAGTCCGGAGGTACAGTGTAAGTACAGTGGGGACCGGTGGTCTTTAGAACCCTACTGAGATTTTTAGAACCCAATCAGACACAAGCTAAAATCCAGTACACATGCTGACTGACCGAGAAAGTTCTCGTACTGGTTCTCCTCTTGAGGTTAGAAAAAAGGCTGTTTTGGCTAAAAATACTCTGGTCCATAGAAATAGGAAAACAAAATTAGTCATAAGTTCGATAACAGTTGAAGTCTCATTTATGTCATTGATTCTGCTATAACTTTCGTGCGGACGAACAGAAAGTTATCTAAGGGTAGATTGTGGGCCAATATTTTGAGATTTATATAGTAATCAGTCATCGAACTTGGGAAATATATAGGGTAAACTATATAATGATTGGCACATTAAGGACTTTTTGAGCTTTAACTTTTTTCTTAAAATTTGGTATGATAAGTACATTAATTTGAGCACGACTAAACGTTTCTTTGGTCTATGTGTTCATAAATAAAAATGCATTTAGTGTTGTAGGGCATAAATCTTTATTAAAATAAAAGAAATTCCATAAATTGGTCCAAAAGTACAATAATTGGCACATGTGGTACAATGATTATCACATGAGAATCAGTCATTGGCACTTAATATTAATTACCATTTTTCTATACTTAATCATTAATTAACAAGTTTAATTAAAATTGGGCATTATAAAAAATATAGGTAGTTACGACAAGGTTAAGTTTTATTTAGTTACTATATAATTATAAAGATCTGTATCAGTAAAACTAAGTGACTAGTCATCACTGCAACTAGGATCGTTTAAAAAATCTGAAAGCTGTTTTTCATTACTGAAAGTGTCTCTCCTATTCAACACTTTCTTAGGAATAGGTTTAGGCAAAACAAACTCCTTTGTAACAGCATGTTTATAGTTTTTATCAAGAGTGACATTCAATGTACTCATAGTATCCCTAAGATTTGGTTTAGCTAGCTGTGTTTGAGATTTAATGTTAATTTTGCCTATCACGTTTTGACTTAGGTTTTCAGTATTTTGTTGTTCAGGAGCACTTAGTTCAGGCATCTTTAGAGTAATTTCGGGCTTATCAATCACAGTTACATCTTCATTATTTTTACTACTAGCAGTCTTTTTCGCAGTCTTATTTTTCTGTAACACTATTTTCTTCTTATTAGAAACATTAGCTTTATTTATCTTGTTTTCTTCTCTTTGGCGTTTACGTTGCTCTTTTTCATCTTCTTTTTGCTTTTTTTTATCAATTTTCTTTTTTTCTATTTCTAACCATTTATTGCTTGTTAATACAAATACAGGATTATTTTCTACGTGTCTTCCTTTACGTATCGGTGTTGAACAGGGAGATAACAGCACTTACCTCGACTGTTCAGGAAAGTGTGGCTAACCTAATATTCTATCCTAGTCTATCCTAACGAAGGAGTACTTACGGTACTCCTAAGGCAAAAGTATCCTAACTAATCCTAATCCCGTCACCCTATACTACTGTAATCCTAACGTCCTCCTAACTGCTACCCTATGGTGCAATACACGCTTGGTTCTCGGGGGCTCGTTGGCAGACCAAGTTGTGTTCGCAACCCTAACCTATAGTTCGTCACGGCGTGGTACTCGGTGGTGTTCGGTGACACAGACCTCCGCTCGTGTACGTCACTACGGTGCGTCGTTGGTACCCCTACGTGTCCCTACTCCCTTAGCCCTACTACCCTAGCCCTACTATAAGTATTTAAAATACATATATATAATAGGTACAGGATATCTGATGCCAGGCGACCTAAGACACCAGACGGACAGAGACAGGAATTGGGGTGCAGGTGGTAAGGTTTTCTCACTGCCGGTCAAGCAGGCTCACAAGACCGATCAGGTACTGACGGCTAAGGGTGTCTTGGCCACAGTGAGAGGTTGGATAGGTAATGAGTCAAAGTCGGGCTCAACTTGATGACTGGTTTATTCTTACTTTCACTATATCTTAAATACTAATTTAATCATATGTACACAACTATAACTACGTCTTAGTGTGCTATTGGTGTACATGCAACTTCAGCAGTCCTTTTCCTCGTCCGTCACTTTCACTACGTGATGATAAGAGCATCTTAGTTTATTATTTGGATATCACGTAGTGTCCATTGACGTCAGAATATAGGAATTTGCTATAAGTCATGTTCATGCGTGAACATTCTGGCCACTCCCAGAGGTAGGCGCCTTCAGTTCGTAGAGCTCAATGGCGTCCTCCTTGGCTGGAACTTGGTTGTCATCCGAATGTTGTCTTGCTGGCTTCGGTATTCGGTTCGGCTGGCTGTAGACAGCATCCCATATAGTGTGTGGTGGAGGTTGATTGGCGGTGGGTTGCTCTGCGTGCTGCGGCCGCTCTCTCCTGGATACCTTGGGGCGATACTTATTACGCTGGCACGTTGTGCTGAGGCAGCTCGCGATCTTGGGTCCAAAAACAATTAGCATGATAATTATCACCAACATACTTATCGATGATACTATACTTACTAAGTAGGTATGTGACTGAATTTGATACCACACATTATTTGATAGACTGGTTTCTAAGTTGACTTCTTTGTTGATTAAATGTTGATAGAAATCACTTGTACTGTCTATCACGTCTTCAGCTGACTTGTTTAGTTTCCCCCTCGTAGTGGGTATGTAGGTGCTGATGTTGAAGTCCAGTGGTTTGGTGTATGACGAGACTACCTGCACTGATAGTGCACGCTTGGCAGTCAGTCTGCTGTTAGCCGATTTAATTAAACAGTTGTCGGCTATTCTGATGACCCCGACATCTTGAAGGACTATCTCCTCCCGTTGACCATCACAAATGATGGATACGGTAATATGATCTTTTGCTATGAATAGCCATGAATTTTGCATACATAGCTGTTTCCATATGATGGTATTTGGTATTACGAATTTGTTTGACGGACACTTCATACTAGTTTGATTCCTGAGAAGCTGTTCAACAATGCAATTCTCGTGGACTTGCATGTTCTTCACGACCCTCGGAAAACACATAAGATGCTCCCGTCGTTGAATGCAACTGCTAAATTCGTCTCGGTCCAGCTCAAAATATTGTTCATTGTTGTAATCCAGTGCTATATAAGCCTTTTGCACCTCTATGCTTTGAAATGACTTGTCCTCATTTTTCTTCGGAACCGTTGTTATGTGAATCAAAGTATATCGTGTTACGTCTTGAATAGGGAAATAGGCGTGTACTTGTATGTGCGTATTATTTTCCGCTATTCTGGTTTCTAACAATTGCTGCTGCAATATCCTCAAGTTTGATGGCATTTTTCTGTTGGCTGACGATACTAAATCACTGACATTTTTTTGTGATAGTACACTATACACGTTTGCTTTGGCTAAATATATTTCTAGTAATCCGTTGTAGTGGTTTAATATTTCTTCAATATAGTTATTCGCTAGCTGATATGTCTGCATGATTTGGATTTTTATGCTATTGTGGTTGGTTGTCACATACCAGTGATCATAGCTATTTATCTTTTCAATCACTTGAGATAATTTCGTATGAAAGTTTTCTAACTTGTTACTTATCCTTGCTTCGGTGCTGTTTATTTGCGACATAGCCGATATCATAAACTTCGTTTGATGATTGGCCGCTTCAATTAATTTCTGCTGGTTTTTATTCAACGAGTCTATATCTTGATAAACTTCGTCATTTACCCCAAACACTGATGTCATAAATTGCCCTAGTAAGCCCCTTTTTTTTCTTGTTGTATTGATTTCTGTTAGGCATTCTTTTATTCGTTCAAATTTTGCTTCTTGTTCTAGTAAGTGCTGATAGAACTGTTCGCAATGCGTTTCGGTCGTCACGACGGCCGCATTGTCACACATTTGTTTAAATCTAGCAATTGTTGATTTTATTTCAGCGTGTTCTTGGCTGAGGCGGTTCCGTTCGTATACAATTTCTATTCTAAACATGCCTCGGTCTATGTTTGCAATCCCTAGTTGCTCCACATAAAATCCGGGTGACAAACTTTTCACCGAGTAAGTTAATGTTGCGTGTAGACTAGTAAATAGCTGTATAAATACTAGTAAATATATAAACCATTTGGACGTTGTACACCTCTGATTTCTACTGCTATTTGACCTGGCACTGACGTTTGCATGAACAGTGCTATTACTGCAGCGCTTCTCTACACCCGCCTCATCTGGTAGCGGAATAAGCGTATGTATGGATCGTTTCTGGGTGGCGCCTGACGGTTTTATTAGAGTGACTACTCTCACTAACCCATCTTTGCCTGGGTGTATTTCCTTGACTCTCGCAACTGGCCACTTGCTTGGACTAATATTTTCATCTTTTATAAGAACCAGGGTGCCGATTGACAGGTTTTCTTGATTAGATTTCCATTTATATCTTTGTTGTAATTGGTGTAAATATTCGTGCGTCCATGTTTTCCAAAAATCCCTTTTCATTTTTTGAATATTTTTCCATCTATTTAAAATATCTGTATTTAAGTTAGATAGTGGATCAGGTATTCCTACTGCTTCTCTTCCAATTAGAAAATGACTCGGGGTTAACACTAAGTTATCATTTATATCCTCACTTAGCGCGCATAACGGTCTTGAATTCAGACATGCTTCAATTTGATGCAAGAATGTAGATAATTCTTCATAAGTTAATGTCTGATCCCCGATTACTCGGCGTAAGTGATGTTTCATTGATTTTACTCCAGCTTCCCAAATACCACCGAAATGTGGCGATGCCGGCGGAATAAAGTGCCATTGTATCCCTATGGCTGTTGTTCTATTTAGAAACTCCTTCGACTTGGTTATCTCTAATACTTCTTGCTGTAAAAATTTTGCTGCTCCGACAAAGTTCGTACCGTTGTCACTGTATATGTGTGACACGGGACCTCTCCGTGCTGTAAATCTCCTTAATGCGGCTATAAAGCTCTCAGTGGACAAATCTCCCACTAATTCTAAGTGTATAGCTTTTGTTGATAGGCATACAAAGACTGCAATGTATCCTTTATATGATTTATGACCTCGACCCTTCATTGCTCTTACTTGTATGGGCCCTGCATAATCGATTCCTGTATGAGTAAACGGAAACGATTCTGTTACTCTGGCTTCCGGCAGGACTCCCATCTTCTGTCCATTCGTCGATGATCTATATCGTATGCATTTCACACATCTTCTTATGTAATTTTTCACTATACGTTTCCCTCCAGGAATCCAATATTGTTGTCTTATATACGATAATGTTAAACTGTTACCCCCGTGTAATGTCGTCAGGTGTGCATCATGTATTATGCTTAACGTTGCTTGGTGATTGTGGGGTAACAAAATAGGATGTTTTTGATCATACGGAAGTCTTGAATTTTGAAGCCTTCCTCCGACTCGTAACAATCCCTGCGCATCAATAAATGGGTCTAAACATGACAGTCTACTGCCCTTCTTTAGCGCTATCCCATTATTGATCGCTTTATACTGTTCCGAAAATTCCTCCTTTTGAATAAGTTGTAGGACTCGATATTTAGTTTCCTTAATTTCCTCACAGCTTAATGGACCCTTATTTCTCTGCCGATGTATAATTCTATAGCAATATGATAACACTCGTATCATTCTGTTAAAGCTTGAGAATCTATGAAATATAGATACACATGGCGTTATGGTTACGTGATTACTGCGTTTCATTTCTTCACAATTCTTTGGAATATTTTTTGTGATTGGTAGTGTAGACGTCTTCAGCCATTCTGGGCCCTCCCACCATATTTTCAATTCTTGTAGTTTATTCGGAGCTATACCCCTTGTGATTACGTCTGCGGGGTTCTCCGAAGTATTAACGTAATTCCACTTGGCTTTCGGTAGTAATCTTTGTATTTCCGAAACTCTGTTGGCTACGAACGTTTTCCATCGACCTGCTTCCCCTGTGATCCACCCTAGGGTGATCATTGAATCTGTCCAGCAATACGTGTGTATAATTGGGACCTTCAAGTCATTTTTAATCTTGCTCATCAACTTGGCAAGGAGGAGTGCTGCACACAGCTCTAATTTAGGTAGCGTAGTTTTTTGTTTTCTTGGCGCTACCTTAGATTTTGCTTGTAACAGCGTAATATCATAACAACAGCTGTTATTGTTGCGCACTCGACAATATATAACTGCCCCGTAGGCTTTCTCGGAACTGTCACTGAATCCATGAAGTTCAATTTGTGACTCCGATGTATATCTACACCATCTAGGAATAGAGATACTTTCTAGCATTTTTAGCTGATCTTGTAGTTCTCCCCATCTTCTTTTGATAGTATCATCTACAGGTTCATCCCATCCGCTGCAATTAGTCCACAGTTCCTGGATGATCAGTTTCATATTAATTATGACTGGTGCTAACCACCCTAGTGGGTCAAATAATTTTGACACTTCCGACAGGATAAACCGCTTCGTTGGATTTTGGTTTCTATTTATTATAATTTCAAATGAAAACCTATCTTTTGCTGGTGACCATAATATCCCTAGTGATTTTCTGGTTTCATCTAGAGGTATTTTTAACATGCTGTCATTCTGACGTTCATTTGGTATATTTTCCAATACTTCAGCGCGATTGGATGACCATTTTCGTAGATTAAATCCACCAGTCTTGACCATGCGGATTAATTCGTTTTGTAATGACCTTGCTGACTCAATATCTTTTGCCCCTGACAACATATCGTCGACATAGCAATCTTGCAGTACTATTTGACTCGCTCTCGGGTAATCCTTCGATTCACTTAATGCCAATTGTTGTAATGTCTTGATCGCTAAGTACGGTGCGGCTGCAGTCCCGTACGTAACGGTTGTCAACTCGTATTCGTCGATGGGATGTTTAGGTGACTCTCTCCATAATATTCTTTGGTATGGGTAGTCCTGTTCATTAATTTTAATGAACCTATACATTTTTTCGACGTCTGCCATAAACACTACTTCGTGTTTACGCCATCGTAATAATATCGAGGCCAGGTCTTGTTGTAACCTTGGGCCTGTAAACATATTAGCATTTAAGCTAATGTGGGCGTTGACTTTGCTTGACGCATCGAATACCACCCGTAGTTTGGTAGTCAGTGAGTCTTCTTTTATCACCGGTTGGTGTGGAATGTAGTATTTGCCTTGGCAATACTCAGATTTTGGTACTTTTCTCATATGACCCATTTCTTGGTACTCATTGAGAAATTCTTTATACTGGTTTTTCAGCACACTATTTTTCTCGAATTTTCGTTCTAATTGTAATAGTCTAGCAACTGCTATTTGGCGTGTATTCCCATACTCTATGTCGGGATTTTTGAAGGGAATCCTCACGGTGTAGGTTCCATCCTCGTTTCGTATTGTAGTTTGGTGATAGAACGTTTCACATAATATATCTTCCTTGGATAGATTATATTTTTCAGGAATCTCTTCTAATTCCCAGAATTTTGTTACTTGTTCTATTTCACCCGTCGTTGTCGTCATACTAACAATCTTTAAACTGTTAGTGATTGGATTGCAACATATTCCGGATAATATCCACCCAAACTCCGTGTTTTGAGCAATAATTCCGTTTGCATTCTTATCCAACCCTTGTAGTAGTATTCTACTATATTCCTGAGCGCCCAAAATTATATTTATTGGACCTCGTTGGTAATATGTAGGGTCTGCAATTAGTTTATTTACTAAGCAGCTTGTTTGTACCTGTGGTACATCTTTGTTTGGTAGTGAACCGGTAAGTTTCGGCAAGATTATAAGTTTTATGGGTAACTTAAACTCGCTCGGGAACCTTGGTTCAAGTTCGACGTTGATACAATAGTTCGACGTCTTCGGTGTCTCGTCAGCAATACCAAGTATCTCGGTTTTAACTTTGCTGCGAGGGTAGGACAGTAATTGGGCTACTTCCTCGGTACAGAAAGAGGCCTCTGAACCTTGATCACAGAGCACTCTTAGCAAGTATGGTGTGCCATCTATGGCGTGAGCTTGCACCAGAGCTGTTGCTAACAATGTCGTTTTCTGTGTCTCCGATTCTTCTGTGGTAGACATATTTGCCTTGGTTTTACTCGTACTTGGGTTCTCTGCTGTATTCGTTGAACCTTTATAATTATCACTCTTGTAGTATTTGTATGTTGGTTTGTCGCTTGTTTGCGACCTATGTAGCCATGTATGATGGTTATGCTTTTCGCATTCTCGACAATTCGCCGTACTATAACACGGATCTGATGATTCATGCTTTAAGCATTGTTTACATATTCTATGTTTATTCACCTCGCTATGACGTTGATGTGCTGACAACGCAATAAATTGTTTACATTCGTATATTGTGTGTTTATCATCATTACATAACCAGCACGTGCTACTTACATTCTTTGCTTTTTGTTTACTTGCGGTTTGCCCTGCTTCCGGACGTGGTTTGATATTATCTTCGCTGTTTTCAAGACACTTAAACCGTTTTTCGAGGAAAAACATCATTGAGGAGAATGATTGAGGTTGGTTTGGCTCTTGTAATTGTTCTTCATACTTCTCATCTGTTTCCGAATCCCAAGTTCGGCTTAACATGCGTGTTAACAAAGGGCACCATGAGGATATATCAATCTTTTGGTTTTTTAGTGCTTCCAAGTTCTCGTTCATCGTGTCATGTAAATTTTTCAAATTGCTTGCAGTTCCTACTTTTATTTTTTGTAGATTCATGATGTTGTCTATATGTTTGGTAATGATAATCCTTTCATTTTTGTAGCGATTTATTAACAGTGTCCAGGCAGTTGAATAGTTTGCTTCGCCGATGGTTAGATGTTTGATCAATTTATATGCCTCCCCTCTGGTATGCGTTTTTAGATACTGCATTTTTTCTGTGGCTGTCAATGACTCACTTTCATGAATAACCTTCGAAAATAAGTCATAAAACGAACTCCATGACTCATATCTCCCGGAGAAGGTCGGAATGGTTATTTCTGGTAATTTTAACGATGAGCCGTGTCCACTCTTGCTCGTCTGTATCTTATCATATAATTGATCTAGTATGATATCATACTCCAATTTCAGTGTTTCGAAAGTTTGTTCCTGGAAGTATTCATGCTCCAATGTACTTCCCTCTTCTATAATACTGAAGTGAGTTTCCTCTATTTTATCGCACTGTGTTTGTAACGTCGCTATAAGCATTTTAAAATGAGAAGTTGGTTTATTACTTGATATCGCCAATTTGGCCTTGTTTAGGCTAAACTGCATCTGTTTGATGCGATATAACTGCAGGTTCATTTTTGCTGAGTTGTTCCGGATTGTTTCGGGTTGTATCTCCTCTAATCCCCGCAGCTGTTGAGTAGACTTAATCCTCTCTTCGCATTCTTCCAGATGTCGTATTGCGCTAGTATAGTTTCTCTTGATGGCTCCAAAGTAGTCAGATTCCACATAAGTATGTTTCTTTAAGGCTTCCTGATCTTCTAATTTTGCATGGTTTTCCGAAGCTTTCGTGAAAGCTTCTGTTAATTGGTCTCTTCTATTCCTTATATATTCTTCTGTTTTCCTCGCTGTCGAGTCTTTTTTAATATTTGTAAATAGTTGGTTTATTGTCTTGTTATATTCTTCTTGACTTTTGATAAGCGAGTTAATTTGCTGGATGTCCATGTTGAGACGTGCCTCCCTAACTGTATCCACCTAGTATAACTACAAACTCGAAGGATAACTGTATCCACCTGGTATAACTACAAACTCGAAGGATAACTGTATCCACCTGGTATAACTACAAACTCGAAGGATAACTGTATCCACCTAGTGTAGTTGTAGTGTAACTCGAAGGACCAAACTGAACAGGGAGCTAACTACAAACTCGAAGGACCAAACTGTATCCACCTAGTGTAGCTACAAACTCGAAGGATAACTGTATCCACCTGGTATAACTACAAACTCGAAGGATAACTGTATCCACCTAGTGTAGTTGTAGTGTAACTCGAAGGACCAAACTGAACAGGGAGATAACAGCACTTACCTCGACTGTTCAGGAAAGTGTGGCTAACCTAATATTCTATCCTAGTCTATCCTAACGAAGGAGTACTTACGGTACTCCTAAGGCAAAAGTATCCTAACTAATCCTAATCCCGTCACCCTATACTACTGTAATCCTAACGTCCTCCTAACTGCTACCCTATGGTGCAATACACGCTTGGTTCTCGGGGGCTCGTTGGCAGACCAAGTTGTGTTCGCAACCCTAACCTATAGTTCGTCACGGCGTGGTACTCGGTGGTGTTCGGTGACACAGACCTCCGCTCGTGTACGTCACTACGGTGCGTCGTTGGTACCCCTACGTGTCCCTACTCCCTTAGCCCTACTACCCTAGCCCTACTATAAGTATTTAAAATACATATATATAATAGGTACAGGATATCTGATGCCAGGCGACCTAAGACACCAGACGGACAGAGACAGGAATTGGGGTGCAGGTGGTAAGGTTTTCTCACTGCCGGTCAAGCAGGCTCACAAGACCGATCAGGTACTGACGGCTAAGGGTGTCTTGGCCACAGTGAGAGGTTGGATAGGTAATGAGTCAAAGTCGGGCTCAACTTGATGACTGGTTTATTCTTACTTTCACTATATCTTAAATACTAATTTAATCATATGTACACAACTATAACTACGTCTTAGTGTGCTATTGGTGTACATGCAACTTCAGCAGTCCTTTTCCTCGTCCGTCACTTTCACTACGTGATGATAAGAGCATCTTAGTTTATTATTTGGATATCACGTAGTGTCCATTGACGTCAGAATATAGGAATTTGCTATAAGTCATGTTCATGCGTGAACAGGTGTCTTGGGCCATGACAAGCTGGACATCAAATCTGTTTTTTGTGGAGTGCAATGTTCGTGACTTAGCATGTTTACATATTCTGAATCATGAAGAAAACTCAAATTTGTGTTTGTTTGAATGGTTGGATCTATTTCGGAGGTATCGATGCTTGGCATTTTATTTGAATCAGTTTGAAGACCTTCCACTTGGTTCAAAATTTCTACACTATCAACAAGTACTACATTTTGAACTGAATTCGTTTCAGATTTTAACATGCTAGTATATTCCTGGTGGTTCACAGCAGATACTTCTAGATTTTCATTTTGAATTGAATTTGATGCAGATTCTAACATACTAATATCTTTGTGGTGATCCACAATGAAGGAAATGTCCTCCACTGGAACCCACGTATCGTCAAATAGTAGTGAATTTTTATCAGATTCTTCTATTGCTGGCACGCTAAAATTTTCTCCTTTCAAAAAATTTAAAACTTTTACTAAAGCACCTTGATAAGGATTTTTTATCAATGAATTTGGTTGTAAATTCTTGAAAACAGAAGGGCCTACAATATTTTGAAATTCACCTAAGCTTAACGGTTTTTGCTTCTCAGAACTCGAGCATGGATAATTTTCAATACGAGTTGTTCCTAGACATTTTGAATAGTCGATTGCATCCGGGTTCCAAGGACAAAGACCACATGCTTTGAAACCATTTTTTATAGTGGATTTATGAACAAATTCCTCTAAAGCAATTTTCAAAATTGGGCCAAAGTCAACTTTTGTTAGAATTTTTGTTAAATTATTACGACGCCAATTTAATACACTTTTTTTCCAAGCGTTTTTCATCGGCTTAAATGCGGCAACATCTGCTGGTTGTATAATTCGAGTAGCATTGGGGTATAGTGCTATCAAAATTATACCTATCTCTTTGCAAGACTCGCTTAAGTCATAGTTCATGTGACTTTTATGTCCATCAACAAATAGAATTATGGGAAATTTGATTTGCTTTTTGATCAAATGTGGATACAATATATTGTGGATATATTGAAAAAATAGATCTTTATTCATCCACCCATTATCAGACAGACCTAAACCCCAATCCGACGGAACTGATGCTCTGATATCCGCACTCATTCTTTTGAGTGGATAAATAATCATAGGTGGGGTAGTTTCACCGCTGGCCGAAAATGTAAACATAACAGTTAAACATGACTTTGCCTGTGCATGATCCACCTCATAGACATTTTTGCAGCCTTTTTCTGCCAGTACTTTTGTATTTTTTGGGCAAAGCTGAAAGTTGGTCTCATCTCCATTGTATACACGAGAAGGGTCTTCTAAAATGTTGAAGAAGTTATCGTCTTTTAAGTGTTGTTCAATTTGATTGAACCACTGCCTAATGTTTGCTTCAGAGACATTGGCACTTGCTGCTGTAACTGCTTCTGAAGTCCTTATACATATTTCAGGATGACGTTTTAAAAACAAACGATACCATCCATCGCCAGGTTTGTTATTTATGAAACAATTCTCTCTGGGCTTTTTGTTTAAAAATTGTTCTACACTTAACAGTATATCTTCTTTCCTTCTCGGAAATCCTTTTTTAGAGCATGTTATAACCCAGTCTACTAAAACTTTTTCTTCATCTTCTGTTAAAATTGTATTTGGTCCTGGTTTAGATTTTACAAACTGGGAGCTAAGCCGAAATTGTAAAGTAGCCCGCGGCACTCCGAACTTAGTTGCTGCAGCTTTTTTAGGCATTCCATTTTGAACTGCCTCTATAGCTTTTAATATATCTTCCTCCGTATATTTTTTTAAATAAGATGCTGCACCTCTGCTAACCTTCGGCATCAGGTATGTGGAACTGTTAAAAAAGTTTTAATGAAAAATAACTCACAAAATATTAATGATTGGCAGGTAGGATAAGTACAATGATTGACATCCACTATGAAGACATCAATGATTGGCATTCAACATTTTTATAATGATTGGCAGTGCCAAAAATTGATACCGGAGCAAGTTTTAACAAATATCAAAATGTTTTAAGTTCCTACTCACAATCTTATTAATTTAGCATTTTAATATTAAAAGTAAAATATCATAAACGAAATTCAGTCATTGGCACAGGTGCCAATGAATTATACTATTGTTCAAAATATGAAACTAGTAGTTGGCACCCTAATATTTTGAATTTAAAACCGAAAAATAACGTACCAAACTATGGAAAACAATTTATTATAGCATGACCAAGGACAAAAACATAATAATCTACATTTACTTCAAGAATGATTCAAAATAAGAATACTTAAAACTTACCATGTACGTTCTTGAATTCGTTAAAAAATCCAAACAACCTGCACAGCCACTTTACACCGCCATTATATTTCTTAACCAGTGTGGCCAGGTAATCATGTCAGAAAAACTACTGGTGAATTTGAATAATGTTGCCATTGTAGATTTAAAAAGAATACTTTTACATACTTTTTACCATACCAATTCTTTGCTATTTTTGTTTAAAAACCAAAGTGCCAATGACTAATGAGGTGCCAACAATAGTACAGCTTACCCTACGTATTCCGCGGGGCGAAGTGTATACCGAACTGTTACTGGCACAATTACGTCTTGGGACGCTAAAGTGGTGAGCACGTGTGTGGTTCATAGTAAAATTTGTTGGGGAACGCCGTTGAAGCGGTTCAACGGCGTGAGCGCAGCCAAGATTGAAGTGGCAGACGGGTGTCTGGCTTCAACAAAGGCCGTATAACTTAAGATAACCAAATCACGAAGTAAGAAAGTAAATTTCATTCCAATGGTTGCTTTTATAACAATATTGTAATCAATCATTTAGCAAACTGTGGGCATGCAAAGCCCTACCAAAAACTTTGGAACCTATGAACACATCATCCGCTAGCTAGAGCCACTACTAGGAAACGCTTGAGGCTCTGGCTTGGGTTTTTCAACCAATAATAATATATTTTGGTATGAGTGTGTAAAGTTGGTTATTACCACTGAGGCGCTATTGAGACCCGAGTCCTAAGGTGAGGATCTTAAGAGATCCAAGAGTGGTAATCATAAATACACACGTGTATCATACTATATTTTTCAACACTCTTGTGAATAAAATAATACTAAAATAGATATTAACCCTTTTTATATCGTGCGGGAAATCCCCACGGATACCACCACGCCGGAGCCGGAGGGTGAAGTTATGTCAGACTCGAACCGACTAGACCACACGCCGTCTGTAGGTCGCAGTGCAAGGCCGAAGGTGAGGTAGCTATAGAGCATGTCCCTCGCAACCCGGCTGACCCAGAGCCATCTTTCTCGATCTGGCCCTCTTCAGGTGTGGTCCCCCCCACAGGGTTCCCGGATATTTTCGATTGCAATTTTCAGGTAGTAAACTTTCCATAACGTTAAGAACATTACATCAATCACATCAAATATCGGACAGAAATAATTTTCTTCTTATCTAGTACTTGTAGACTTTAATTAATAAATAACTATAATTTCAAAAGTGAAAACGTGTTGTGAATGAAAATGCGGAGAAGTTTGGTCTGTTTTCCTATGCTTGCTAAAGATTAATTTGTTTTCCTATGCTTGCCATAGACTAAAAGAGGGTTGTTTTTTTATTTATCACGGACTAAATGGGGAAATTAAAGATTTAACAAAGAAAACAAAAGTTATTAAGGTTGATTTGATTGAAACTTTTGTTTATTAAATACATACAAGTTAAAATTATCTATTTAAATACGGAGTTGCATGACATGAGGAAATAATAATTAAGTATATTGAATGATTTGTACCATTGAACACGACCTTTTTTGTATCATTTTTTTAAGAAAAAACAACTGCACCAATAAAATTTTAAAGAGGAATCTATAACTCACTCATGAATTATATCAATCAGAAGGCCAAAGTTTGAGTACAGGCGTAACGACGCCTGTACTCAAACTTACTGTCTCTAATTCAAACGCCTAATTGCGTTTGAATTAGAGACAGTTTATGAGCAAGTGTGTTGAAAAAAATATAAACAGACCTCAGACTCTGAGGTGAAAGTATTGGTAACAAAAATGATAATGGCTATTAATAAAGTAGCACATCTAGAATCTCTGGATCTTATATTGTAAAACGGTGCTGTTTCATTTTAGTAGTCATTGTAATTTCGCGTTGTCGACACGGCGCGCTCGCCGGGATTTCACAACTTTTGCTTTGACAGATATTTTGATGGTTTTTCAGCTGAATTATAATAGCTACAGTGATTATAACTTTTTCTGGTAACCGCAAAACTCTTTATCGAGCTGTGAATATTTAGTTTTTTTTTTGTTTTTGTTTTCTATCATAAAAATGTGCAGCAACGCAAAATATACCTACAGAAAAGATAATCTTTTGCGACCCGATATTCGCGAGGCTGCTAGCTTGAAGTCCAGTTATTCACTTTTTTATACCATTTAGGCTGTAGGCAAGCAACCGGCTCACCTGATGGACCTGATGGACTTACTCAATTTTTGAATTTTTGATTAATTGTGACTATGTATATAATAAGTTTTCCCTTCTGTCGGCAGGAGCGCCACTGTTTTTTTTTCACATCATAAATTATTTAACGATATACAACTTATTCATTTGTATCCGGCAACACACAAAATGGTGCAATTTCGACAAATCTTATAACTTAGAACTAAAGAAAATTTAACTTGGTAAGCTTAGCTTAAGTAGAATTATTATTGACGCCAATAAGTTAAAACCATGGTGTTCTACATTGAACAAAAATCTTAGAGTTTGTTTCAGTTAGACGCGCCTGACTTTATCCAAGCTAATCATTTGAATCAACGCATTCATATTTGAGAAACCAGAAAAGGAATTTAAACCATACGAATGTTTCAATCTGAAAACTCAAAAAATGTCTGACAATTTGATTCGCAAAGGCCTGATTGTAGCCGGTGACCGATTGGTTTTGCTTCAACACACACAACTCTGTGCTCGAATCTTTGTCAGAAAACCTTGCAACACATATTTTCATGGCCTTCAATGAAAAGAGATAGAAAAGTGATGCATTTTCCACTGAGTGGTCGAAAAGAGACGAAAGTGCTCTCGGGTATAGCAGAGGACTTTATAAAACATTCTAAAAGATGTATTAAGAGATTGGACAACTGTATTAGTGCCAGAAGAGAGCACTTGGTGAACAAGATAAAAGGATTGTGTTTGAAAATTAAATTTATAATGCGCCTGTGTATGATAGAACAAAGATAGAACATAAAAAGCTAGAAACAGGCGTCCCAATTACTCATGGGAGAAAATTCTTAAAAGACTACTATAAAACATACTATACAACTGTTTGTTACCTACCTATATTTTGCCCTCTTTGTAGTTCTAGATATCCATTTATTTTCTACCAGAAGAAGCTATATGAAATTTCATGTTTATAAGAAAACGATAGAATTTCCATACAATTGTTAATTGCCTATTTTACCCCTTTCGTTGTGAAATTATCAAAAAAATCTTTCTTACTGGACGCTAACAAAGGTATCTTCTGCGAAAATTTGAAGTTTGAAGATCCAAAGATATACGTAAACCTACTTATATTATACTCTTATTGGAACTTAAAATATGTGTAACAATATATTAGAAATTAACATTATCTAAAAAAATATTGTCATCAATATATTATAAGTTGATCTGTTTTGTGTGCTGCATTAAGCCGATATAAAAGCATTTTTCTTTCTTTTCTTTCTTATATAGATAATAGTTAAAATATGGCAACCCCGAAAACGTAAAAAGTTCTCATAATTTATGTTCAAATTGATAAGTTTATCACCTAAATCACCTTTTAACATTTTTATACTGCAGGAGGAAGGGTCTTTAATGTCGTATATCCTCGGTATGGATGTTCGCTGTAAACTAAATAATAAAAACTACATCGAGAGTATCATCAAAACAGCCTCGCGTAAACTCGGAGTCCTGAACAGAGTGAGACGGTTATTCACGCCGGAGCAACGGTGTCTTCTATACAAGACACAAATTCGTTCCTGCGTGGAATACTGCTCGCATCTCTGGGATGGATCCGCAAAGTACTTATTAGATGCTCTCGACAGGTTGCAGCGACGTCCGGTCCGCATTATCGGAAATCCTGAGGTCACGAGTACCCTCGAGCCTTTGCAGTTGCGTAGAGATATTGCTTCCTTGGCAGTATTTTACCGTCTCTACCATGGTGAATGTTCTGAAGAGCTATTCCAATTAGTCCCTCCCTCTCCTTTCCTATACAGGACGACACGTGCAGGACTTAGATGTCACCCGCATACGGTGCAGAACATTCCTTCAAGAACCAAGCTGTTCGGTGACTCTTTCCTTTGTCGCACAATGAAAACCTGGAATTCCTTGCCAGCTCACGTGTTTCCCTCTTCCTATAGTCCCGGGTCCTTTAAGCGGGGCGTGAAAAAGCATCTGATGAGGCCGTCAAGCTGAGTGCCACCATTGTTAACATGGCACGTGTGCATAATGGTGGCCCTCTCTCCTGAGACTTTGCCTTCAGCTTACCATCAGGCAAGGTAAAGTCAAATTGACGTGTCCTACATATAAAAAAAAAATGTCTAGGGCTCCTTTATTGTTAAAATGGATTTTATATTAGATAGTAACTTGGTGCGACAATATTATCAGACAATAATAAAATTTGTAACGTTATGTCTTGCTAAATATGATAATATTTCATCATCAATATTTTGTTCAGTCAGCGTCGGAACGATCTTGTCTGCGGTCTCCAAATGATCTTAAAGTGATTTATTGATTTATAGTAGTTTATGAAACTATTTCATAGTAAGGGGTCTTAAAATACGAGTGTGAGTTAGTAAATAAGCCATATGCGATTTTTTTATAGTATCACACGAGTGTTTTAAGAACAAATTATGTGCAGTTTCATACACTACTTTATCTAATCTCATGAAATAATTAATATATTTTACATAAAATGACTAGGAAGTTGTACGCCATAATTCATATTAGCTATTCCGCGCATGCGAGTTGCGCCTCGTCCACAGATTAGGTATAGAAAATGCTTGGACACCTTGTGTCCAGCTGAAGCTGTACTTTAAAGTTATATCAAGATATAGTTGCCCATAGAAGACCTGTACTTTAATGTAACTTTTTAATTTAATTTTCATATATTGTACGTTAAGACCGTCATTAAAGGTTTGTTTTTAATTTTGACAGTTCAGTAACGGAGTAGATAAAATTGTATTTTGGTCCGATCTAAAGGTGTGTTTTAAATATCAGAACAATCCATAGACAAAAAGGGTGGAAAACAATTTATTAAGATCATATTGAGCACTTTGTTCGTCAAAATATATTTTTTTTATTCGATAGAGGAAGTGTATTCGTTTCCCGCTCAGTGCAAATAATTGTATGCCTATTTGCATTGGTCTGGGATCAAGCCCTTTTTGAATAGTAAACGAAATTATCTTAACAAATTCTAATTTATTAACCCACTTTAATTCTTAAATATTGTATTAAATATAATAACTCTGTCCCCTAGGAACCATAAAACGGAAGCCAACACACAATGATGACGTCAGTAAGATAGTAATTTCCTTATAGTGTATCGCAAATTACTTGCTAATCTATTTCCCTAATATTGTTTTACTTAATTCCAGCAAGTCATCTGCAGTATATTCGCCCTCGTGACCTAGTGGCCTGCTCCCCTATTTGCCCGTCAGAATCGCAAAATTCTCGTATGTCGATACGAGGTCGATTTCACGAATTTGTCAATCATTTTGAAATCATATAAACATTCCTTCGCGAGTAATACTTAAACGCGATTTCCCATTAATTGTCCCTGCCCCAAGACGATTATATAGAATTTTGAATGTCGAAAACGTTTCTGATTAGCACTGTTGTTCAGCATTGCCCCTGTAAGTTCACTTCTCTAGTAAATAATCACACCACGAACTCAACTAAACTTTTTAGCTTAGCAAAAGGATTTTAATCTGAAAATTCCTGGAGCTCTGGTCTCCATTTATATCAGTTAACAGTTATTAGTGTAATCCAGGATTACATCGTCTAGCGTTTAATGGGAAACAGCATTAAGCTTGTAGCGACTTAGTCCCGTGGCATTAACAGCAATTGTGGTTTCAATAACGTCTAAGAACTAGTATTTTCTTGTTCCTTTCACGTTTTTCTTTATGAACTTGTTTAGCTGCGTGGTTCCCGGCAGAATAGAATTTGGGCCACCCCTTCTCTTCCCATGTGGTGTCGTATAAGGCAACTAAGGGATAGGGCCGATTAACTTAAGGCGCGGTGAGAAGCAACCGAGTAGGTATTTGAGGGGGTGAAGCGAGAGGCAACGCGGCGGTAGGCGCGGGGCCCGCCGCGCGGCGCGTACGCTCGGCGCTCGACGTGGTCATTGCTCCCGCTCGGTGCTGCGTTCACACAGTCGGTGCTGCGTTCACGCAGTGACGTCGATGCGTACTCGGCCGATTGGTTTACCTACCTATTCGCTATTCCTTTTCGAGTTGAATCCCTTTTTCCCGCTATTTAGGTATATCTATAATATTATGGCTTAGGTAGGTATAATAAAATTACTTGTCTTTAAAAGATTAGTACCCGAATAAAAACGTTTGTACTGGTTAGGTAATGTATGTATTTGGTAAAAATGTTTGTAATAGCATAATAACACATACAATAAATGCCAGGTAGCTGGTCAGTTTCTTTATCATCATCTATAGCCAATGAGAGGACTGTTGAAAAACCTTCCAAACCGGCTTTCTTCTTGCGAGATGGTTCACTTTCTTCGTATGCTTCACTTAAAGGAGATGATAAATGATAATCCCTCTAATGGTAATTTTCTTTTACAGCCCGCCTCATTTTTTACTACTGTAACTTGATGGAGATACAGCACCAGTGGTTCTTGAATTCAAAGGTTGATCGTCTCTCAAGGGCATGCCTCGAGATTGACGAGAGTTAACTATTTCTGGTAATAACCAGTCCATGAAGAATCTACCTAGTTTTCCTTGCATTGTTGTGTTCCAAAAAACATCGTCTTTTTCTATTACTTCCGTTTTTATTGGATTGCTTTCTCCACTCCACACGGCAAATAAACATTTTTTCTTGCCTGTCACCCGGAGTTGCCCTTGAATTTGGGAGATTCTTTCAATTCTTCTATCTTGAACTGGCGCATACCCATCTTGGCAGTTGGTTTCTATAGTCTCACTGAAAAAAAAAAGATAAGTTGACTCAAGAACCATAGCTATTACGGGAGTCACTTCCATCCGACTAAAAGAGCACCCCGTAATAGCAGCGGTAAGACCCATCATGGGGGAGTGGCTAGAGAGGCCACACGGCAGCTGCTTGGATCCGGAAACAGCCAGCGTCTGAGAGAGGACTCGGGGCTGCACATGCTCACCGAGTGCCCGGCTTCGAGACGCCGAGGCGGAACCTAGTGGCGGTCCTAGAGGTGAGAGTTCTCTCCTCGCCACCTTGCTTACGGCGATGGTGTGATGTGCAGATACGTGGGCTGCCACTGCCTTCTTCTGCGAGCAAGTTATACTCTTGAAAGAGGTGGCGGAGTGGCGGAGGGGTAACGGAGGAGACTCGCCAGCTACACATCCCAATCCCCCATGAGCGCGAGCCTGGGTACTTCACGCCAGCTGTGATACTAGCAGGAGCAAGCGCACCTCTCCATACACGGGCGCTACATGGGGACTCCGTAGGTCAGCTTGAAAGAAAATGCTATGGGTTGACCGAGGTGCGAGAGATTATGTCTCAGCTCACCCAATCTGACTTCCGGTAACCTACAACCCCCTAACAGCGTCCCATCATGGGGGAGTGGCTAGAGAGGCCACACGGTGGCCTCTCGTACCGTCAGACGCAGGTCATTACCAGACACGGTAACGTCGGGCGGTACCTGCATCTGATGGGCATAGAGCCAACGCCCGAGTGCCATCACTGCAACGCGAGCGTGGACTCGGGGCTGCACACGCTCACCGAGTGTCCGGCGTTTGAGACGCCGAGGCGGGAGCTTGTGTCGGCCCTGGGGGTGAGAGTGCTCACGCTTTCCACCCTGCTCGAGGCAATGGTCCGCTGCGCGGATGCGTGGGCGGCCAGCGCCTCCTTCTGCGAGCAGGTCATGCTCGTGAAGGAGACAGCAGAGCGGGCGCGGCGCGATGAGCGAGAGAGACTCGCGGACATCGCTGCCCGCGTTCGTAGGCGGCTCGGGCGTCGGAGGGCGCGGACCGACCTCCACCCCCCATGAGCGCGGGCCTGAGGGTGACGGGTGGAGCCGCTCGTCTACCTAGCAGAAGCAGGCCACGGCGGCGGCGCGCATCGTAGGACGATGCGCCTCCCCTCCCATACCGGGGGCGAGTCGGGGACCGCGTGAGGAGGGCCAGACCGAGGAATGGCCCTGGGTCAGCCGGGGAGCGAGGGATATGTCGCGAGACAACCTCATTTTCGGCCTAGCACATCGACCCACAGACGGCGTGCGGTTTAGTCGGTTCGAGTCCGATATAACCTCCCCACCGGCTCCGGCAGGGGTGGGGGGAGGGGTTAGAAAGTGCATAGTCCTTGGGAAAAGGTCCTTCTCAGAGGATGATGATTGTATCTTTGTGTCTTTTATTTTTTTACCTAATTATTATGATCTTTTATTTTTATGTTTGTACTCCTATCAACACTGACCATATCGACTGCCGTCAGAACTGAGAGTTTAGGGTTTTTGCCCTGATGATTATTTCCTTTTCTACAATAAAAATTAAAACAAGAATTCTTTAAAAAAATTAAAACTGACGTTTCTATTATTATTCTTTTCATTTCTCAAGATAATTAGGTACATAGTAAATATAGGTACCCAAACCAATGCCAATATTCATATTCATGTACACCTGACAGCCTTCGTGGCGTAGCGGTAGTGAACGCGGCTGCTGCGCAGGTGGCGCGGGTTCGATTCCCGCTCAGTGCAAATATTTGTATGCATGAATATTTATATTTGCATTGGTTTAGGTTTTTCTATGTACCTATAATATGTATGTATTTACAAAAAAAATGTATCTAAGTATGTTTATCCGCATTCTAGATTCCATAACACAAGCTAGTTAAGCTATGCTTACCATGGATCTAGATAGCGTTGTGTGAAATTTTGTGGAATATTTATTTATTTATTATTTATTTATGTATACCTGCAAATATTTGCACTGAGCGGGAAGCGAGCCCGCTAACTCCGACTTAGCAGTCGAACTCTCATCGCCACCACCGCCACGACACGGAATCGAACGTGGTAGGTACTACCTACTTGTGTACATAATATTTTGAGCGACTCAAGCCAGTGATTGCCAAATTCTATATAGTAGCCAGTAAGAAAATATTCCATATTATTACATAATTATATTCTGTATCAAATAAAATTACTAAATGAAATCCTCGTCAAATACTACTATCATCCATCACCAAGGTAGAAATATGTTTGTACTAACCCAGATACAATTTTCTTTTTAGATTTCTTATTCTTGTAAAAATACCCATTTTCTTATGAAATAGGTAAGTTATCTTCAAACATAACAAAAACTTCAACCGACACAGACACACACGCACTAATAACGGAAGTCAATTTGCACGAACGAATAATCTTATTATTTTCGACAATATTTTTACGCGGAGCAAAATTTTAGGCCCGAGTGACGTACTCTCTCGCTAGAACCTCGCCGCCGACTGCCAGCGGCGCGAGCGACCAACAATCATGCAATTTCTTTGGCGGTAGATGGGTTTATAATTTATTAAATAAATATGATGGGTATTACTGAGATCATATTTAGAGAAGCCTTTAGAAAATTAAATTTTCTTTATTATTGTAGCAAAAAAAATATATGTTATCGCTAAAAATATTGAGCAATGCGAGACGACAAATTTATTTCGTGAGTGTTCCTTTGCAATTTTTTTAACAAGAAACAGCTTTATTTTTCCCCAATATTTTTGAATTAACCTCTACTACAGATAATAATCTATACACAAAAAAAAAATCAGTAGTGTAGCATTAATAAAATATGATGCTGTGAGTGACGAAAAATAAGCATTTTATGGTAGTTTACCATTTGACAGCCCCTTAACCATCAGACAGATATGTACAGCCCAGACTCAGGTCTCAGAAGCATGGCTCGAGTCAACAATAGTGCCCGGAAAACGGCAATAGGCTCACTCCCTATTACGTTGGACTGAATACAGATTGAAATGTGGGTGTTAATTCACCTCTGCCTTACCCTCTTGGGATAAAGGCGTGATTATATGTATGGATTACACAGTTCAAGGTTTACCTGGAACTCAACTTAATGGCGGCTCGTGAGTTCGTATGAGTGTGGATTCAAGCAAATAGCGTTTGAGAAAACAGATTGAGCCAAACACCGGTTGGCCTGAAGCCGCACTCGTACTTACTTCGGAGCCGGCATTAAGTTTGGTTCGTGATACAATTTTTAAATATATTGTTAGGTTGGGGCTGCCTATCAAAGATGAACATCAAAGTCAGGCGTGATGATACAGATTTAAAAACTTTCTTTCTTGGGGGTGGGCACAGACAGCCGCTCATCTGCTTGTCTTCGCATTTCCTGACAGGACCACTGCCTGTAAGTTTTAAGTCTGATTTGTCATTTTATTATCTATCAATTGGATTTTTTTAAATTATTTATTCTTCATTCTACACATAATAGTACATTACTACAGAGGCCGGGAAGAAAGGGGTTGCCAGCCAAAGACATAAAGACGGATAGGTCTGAGGCAGGCAACCCCATATTTCCCGCCGAAGTATGTATAGTGCTTTTCTCAAACAGGCAATGAAATAAACAACAAAAATACTAAAGATTTATTTTTAAGAAATTAAAAGTAAACAAGATAAAAACTAAAACTCACGTGTATATAACTATTTCGCCTATTTTAGCTTTATTTTAACAGAAAACATTTACATTTATGTTCATTATCATGTTACTTAAAAAAAGTATAATGGCACGTTTCTGAACGAACAGTGACACTTGTCATTCTTATAAATGTCAATTTGTTGCAACTAAATTATATATTAATATTTCAATGTTTATATGTATAGTTAAGAAAACAATTGATAATAATGTGTTATTAGTTATGTTAATGTGGTATTTTTATGTTAATAAAACGGGTCTAAGTACATGCTAAGTCGTTTATTGGGTATTTTTTAATACGTAGGTATAGTGGCAGTAGATGCCTTCGCCACAAATGTATGTGGAATCGAAATTAAAAAAGAGGACTTTGTCGGCCTAGGCCTGAAAGGTTTGTATGAAATTCCATTACCGGCCTCTGGTCCTAGCCGCGCCTGAAACGTCATACTTCGCAGCGTATTAAGAGGTACGTAATGTCAATATTTCATTGCATGTTTGAGAAAATTATATTTATAACAAATAGTAAGACGTTATGTACAAAGGCGAGCTTAACTTAAACTTGAGTTCTTTTCCAGCAAACCCGGGAGTACACAAATTAATTGCAATACGAGAGGCAAAGTCTAGTGAACATGAAAGTCGAGATTTTGATGTAAGAGGTTAACGAAATGTATGCCCCAGGTAATAGTACGACTTGAGCAACCACGCGCAGTGCACGCCGTGATTGCGGCGGTAAGACCCATCATGGGGGAGTGGCTAGAGAGGCCACACGGTGGCCTCTCGTACCGTCAGACGCAGGTCATTACCGGACACGGTGCCATCACTGCGACGCGAGCGTGGACTCGAGGCTGCACACGCTCACCGAGTGTCCGGCGTTCGAGACGCCGAGGCGGGAGTTTGTAACGGCCCTGGGGGTGAGAGTGCTCACGCTCTCCACCCTGCTCGCGGCGATGGCCCGCTGCGTGGATACGTGGGCGACCAGCGCCTACTTCTGCGAGCAGGTCATGCTCGTGAAAGAGACAGCAGAGCGGGCGCGGCGCGATAAGCGAAAGAGACTCGCGGACATCGCTGCCCGCGTTCGTAGGCGACTCGGGCGTCTGAGGGCGCAGACCGACCTCCGCCCCCCATGAGCGCGGGCCTGAGGGTGACGGGTGGAGCCGCTCGTCAAACTAGCAGTGGTCCCTCCTCCCAAGGGGGCCAAACCGAGAGGAATGGCCCTGGGTCAGCCGGGGTGCGAGGGATATGTCGCGAGACAACCTCACCTTCGGCCTAGCACAACGACCTACAGACGGCGTGCGGTTTAGTCAGTTCATCATTTAGTCGGACGTAACCGGCTCAGGGATTTCCCGCATGTAAAACACAAACCAGGTAATAGGCATACATATTTATACATACATACCTTTTACATACACGTTTTTATGGTTGTGGCTGACGTTTTCTATCAGGTAATTCTTAGTAGCTTAGTAGTTAGTATAAAGAAGTATTTTAAATGATTTTAGTCCAACGAAAAAGGTAAATGGAAATGAAGTCATAGTTAGATTTACTTTGGGAACCGTATTTAAAAAATCTCAACAAAATAACTTATTATTTCACTCTAAAGTCTTTCATAATAAAAATATGTAGTCTAGACAGTTTTGAGCTCTAAATCACGTACATTTTGTCTAAGGCTTAATTAAGGTATGCTACTTTGCGCACAAAGTGCCTTATTTTTGGCAGGTTGCCAAATATTGGTTCATTGTTACTTAGTAGTAGATATACACCAACATAGTTAGGTTTATTGTTAAAGCTGCACAATCCAACTTGGATAGGTTAGGTTAGCATTTCCTACCCTCGTGGTTATTTTGTTTTATAGCTATGCAGAAGTAAATAATTTTCCTAACTATTATGATTAAAAAATTACGTCAACCAAGCCAAGCCAACTATCCCGGGAATTCAACGGGTTAATTGTACGGCTGATTAAGCTAGTTGGCTGCGACAGATGCAAGCCGTTTAATCAAATGGCTGAATAACATTCAAGCAGCTAATTGAACAGCAAAGAGCCTAGGCAGTTTATTTAACGGCTGATTAAGCTTATTGGCTGCGATAGATACACACAGTCTACTAGTAGATGAGGCTAGTTTGGCTCCTTAGGCTTGGGATAATATTTGAGGACCTAAATTTGAAACTTATTCTAATCTATTATGTTCATTCTAATCCTAACTGATACATCATGTAAAAAAAATATTGGCCGTAACTTCATTACAAATCTAAGCGAAATTACGATAAAGTTGCCCAAATCCCGCCAAAGAGCATTTTAAGCACGGTGATATTAAAAGCGTTTTATATTTAATTAACTCGCCCTTTTAGGGGCCCTAACAAAATAGACGTTGTAATTAATATACTTCGACAAAATGTCAATTAATTTATACTTTGCATGGGTTAATTTGAGTATTCTGAGCTTGAAATTATGTCATTATCTTGTCCAAACATATGTATGTGTTGCTATATATTCTGGGCTTTCGATCATTACACTTGGCTTGATGTAATTCAACGTAAATTTAATCTTGATCAAAAATATTAGTAAGTACAAGGACCGTTTGATGGTCAGTTTAATTTTAAGTTTGACACGGTCATTAACATTATTAGATTTTATATTAGATATTTACCATGTTTTTCATTATTTTACCTATTAGAGCTTTGTGAGCAGAGTATGGAACAGTCCGACTGGGGAAGTACCTAAATCCTACTAAATACTGTGGCCATAATGACCTCATGTGGTGTTGCGGCGGTGAGTAGGGTAGCCAGACCTCACTGGAGAGTTTCTGTACTGTCAGTGGGAAAAACAAACGTTATTCCTCCTTTGTCTTCTACACTGTCGGCACTGAAACTCTCTGTATTTACGGGGTCGGCAGCACGAGTGTGACTCCTCTGGTATCGCACACGTCCATAGGCCACGGAAACCACTTTCCATCAGGTGGACCGTGTGCTTGTCTGCCATCTCTGTGGTAAAATGGTATAAAGAGTGATTTACTATTAAAGTAAATAAAGTAGTCAGCGCTGTTTATTTTTGCTTGTCGTCATCTAGGTTGACGACAATAGGCTCGCGCCCAATTACGTGGGTGAGACGCCGTCTGATCTCTCAACTCCTAGAGACAAGGAGGTAAGCTAGCTCCAGGATCTCGTCCGTCAACCAGTTTACTGGCTTGCAAATGAGCGCAGCAAATAGCTGATCCATACTAACATTATAAATGAGAAAGTACCTGTGTCTGTCTGTCTGTATATTACGCTGTCACGCCTAAACTACTGATCCAATTTTCATGAAATTTGTTATAGGAGTAGATTAGACCTTGAAAAAGGATATAGGCTACGTTTAGTCGCGGGTGGAGCCGCGGGCAATAGCTAGTATTATGTGAAGTAACTTGGGCTACGTTTATATTATAAAAAGAAACGAGAATTCGCGCAAAAACCAAAACCCAGCCGATCGACGCGGACGGAATTGCGTGTAATACTAGAGCAATTATAAGCAATTGCATGCCATGTTTCTAAAATAATCACGAAACACCGAGGAACAAATAAGCTAAATTGTCTGTTAGTTAAATAGTAGTTACAAATTGAATTAGTTTGTATGTTGTTCTAATCCTGATTCTCTACATTTAAATCAAAGGTAAAGTAACTATTTACATTATTCTCGCTTTGTGGTACCGACAGCACTAAGTATGTCGAGGAATTATTTTATATTTGTAAAGGCTTTTACACGTGAAAGAGAAACTCAGTCTCATGCTTTTTTATGTGTGTAACCCCCACGGGCTTCTACTCACCAGAGTTAACGTTAGAGTGATTGTATCGGACTCGAACTGAATAGAACCGCATGGTGTATCGTCACCAACCGGCGTTATACACAAACATTCTGCCTGTTGGCCTCGATATGCAGACAAGCAGACAGACATACATTTATGATTCTTTCTTTTATGATACGGATTCCTAAAAACACAAAATACAAGTTCATTATTAGCTGCTATGTAATTACGAATTGTTTACCATGATGCCCACAGCTACATTCTATCATCGCATCGCTCACCATAGACAGGGAATTCATGGTCACACATTACGACCGGTAACGGCGCGCACCGTGTGGTTTTTTTTACGTGCGGGAAATCTCCACGGAAACCCCCCTCCCCCTACGGAGCTGGAGGGGGAGGTTATGTCGGATTATAACCGACTGAACCGCACGCCGTCTGTGGGTCGTTGTGTTAGGCCGAAGGTGAGGTTGTCATGCGACATATCCCTCGCACCCCGGCTGACCCAGGGCCATTCCTCTCGGTATGGCCCTCCTCGGAAGGTGGGACCATACGGTCTCCGACTCGCCCCCGGTATGGGGGGGCGCGCATCGTCCTAAGATGCGCGCCGACGCCGTGGCCTGCTTCTGCTAGGGTGACGAGCGGTTCCACCCGTCAGCCTCAGGCCCGCGCTCATGGGGGCTGAGGTCAGTCTGCGCCCTTTAGACGCCCGAGCCGCCTACGAACGCAGGCAGCGATATCCGCGAGTCTCTCTCGCTCATCGCGCCGCGCTCGGCGCACTGTGTGGTATGAAAGAAACTTCATCCCACGCACGCTTAGTTTGTCCATAGGCCACGGTAACCACTTTCCATCAGGTGGGCCGTGAGCTTATCTGCCACGTAAGTGGCATAAAAATAACAATTACGATTACGTTTTCTTGCCAAAACGGTTTTTGTTTTCATGTCTTTTAAAGATAATATTTTTCTTTACGGAAATGTTTTGACTCCGGCGTTAAAAGGAAAATAATGTAATGCCGCTGGTGCTTTTGCTTTGATGTTGTCATAAAAATCATAAAAAAAATTCGAAGGATCAGATATTACACCCGACTTTGTGGTACATAAGCATCTTACCGTTGTTTCCAGATCTCTAAGCCTTGGGCCCACATACTACAATTCCCACTTTTGGTTCTCTGTATAAGGCTTTCGTGGGAGGGACCGCCACTGACCTTTCAAGAGGTTAGTCAGCGCCAGTCTATCCCAAAGGTCTTTGATGTGAGTAAAAACCAATGAATCGCGACATCGTTTTGACACTTCTTTTAACAAATTGTGACAATTCCCTGATTGTGTCAATTCACATTGTGACAACTCTGTAAATAAATATCTACATTATTTAAAGAGATGAATGAAAGTCAGGCACGTTTTTTTTTATTCGCAATATATTCACTAATCATTTCTATCGGCACTGTTTTTTTTACAATCAGCCGATGAAATGTGGATTAACCAAAGCATCGCAGTATTTCTAAAACATTATCATCTTCTTCAAGATCCTGGCGTTTTAATCCCAGTCGTATCCGAAGCTATCAGCTTGGAGTCTGGGGTCCGTTTTATCAGTCTAACTGCAGATTTGGCTGAACTTGGACATTTTCAACCCAAAAGCGATATCAACGTATTACAGCTAGACCAGTGTTGGACTTTTTAGGGCTCCAACTACCCGTAACGGCTGCTATAGATGTTCGTTTGGCAACCGGGACCGAGGGCTTAACGTGCTTTCCTAGGCACGACCAGACCGCTCCAAATAACCATATTCATGCATACAAAAATTTGTACTGAGTAGGGATCGAAACTACGCCTCCTGCGTAGCGGCCGTGTGTGAATAGAAGCCACAGAGACACAACCTCTGTTACGTAGCGGTAGCGGTGTCTCTCTGTGGCTAGCTGTCTGTCTGTGTTCTAAAATATTATGATATCATATAAATAAATCTGGGTCAACCCTGTCACACGGTGGCTGAGCTGCAACCTCTGTCTTCCATCCCTGATAAATAATAGTCACCGTGGACGTAGGCCTCTCACCTATGAATAAATAGGGGTACCCTAATTTGAGTTATTACTTTCAAAACTGTCAAGCGGACATGAATAGTAAGAACATAGTTTATCTCCAGAACCCTTAGAACTGAATAAATCATTTAAGTAGATAATTCATTCGAGAATAACTCGCATTAAAGGGATTTGAAGCGCTTTATACCAGCTGTAAGTGGGTTATACCAAATGTAGGCAGCCACTTGCAGCTGGTATATAAAGCGCTTCCACTTCTACACCAAACTCTAAATATTTTTGAAGTTGTAATCGCTGTTACCGCTGGAGAAGTGGTTGTACCGAGATGTTAAGAGTCAAAGCCACTTTTTCTGTTAGCAGATGCAACTGAAAATCAACCAACAGGGCTCTGGTGTAGACTTTCACCCTAGGAGGAATTATCTTCGTAAAAGCCAAATATGAAAGAGTTATAACAGGCGAGCTGACTCCAGGTTTCATCCGAGTCAGTCAGTCAATTGATCTATCAAATGCTAGAGGGGATAATACAGGGATTTATTTCGAGGTTTCCTTCTTCGCGTATTTTTCTGTTACATGCCTACGATACGCTTTGGATGAGATGGAGCAGTGATACTCGTACCCTTTCTCCGTCACCACACGGTATTATCCGAGTGACACGGGTATCATACTAATAACTATCATTGAAATTCCTCAGAGAAAGTAACAATAACAGTCGGAAAGTTTATAGTGATGTGCAGTCGAGAAAATCGATAGTATCCCACCTTTACATATAAAGTTGTATGTAAAGGTGGGATACTATCGATTTGTCGACTGTACAGTCAGCATAAGATCGATCTTGACAAACAAAGTATTCCAAATTATTTTAATGTCTTGGTTTTCTCTCCTTACTGTTGACGAATTGCTCCGATATTTTGTACACACCTTTATTCAGATAATAATATTAGGGGTTAAAGTATGAAATTGCCGATTTGTACTGACAAATTGAAATTCGTTTTTTTTTTAATTTAACGTATTTATTTAATCAAAATAATTACCATTGTTATCTATACATTGCTGCCATCTAGTAGGAAGGTCATTTATGCCTTTGCGATAGAACTCTGGTGATCTAGATTCGACAAACTGTGTGAAAGCATTTTGTACTGCCTCCTGAGAAGAAAACTTTTTATCACATAGAAAATTGTCCAAATCACGAAAAAAATGGTAGTCTGTTGGAGCAAGGTCTGGCGAATACGGAGGGTGACGGATAGTTTCTAATTGCAGTTCCTGTAGAGTTAAAACGGTTTCTCGTGCTGTATGAGGTCTCGCGTTATCATGGAGCAATAATGGTGAAGATCGATTCATGAGTCGGGGCTGTTTCACTGCTAGTTTTGCTATCATTGTTCGGAGTTCGGCACAGTAGACATCTGCCGTTATTGCTTGACCAGATCGTAGAAAGCTATAGTGAATAACACCATGCTGAGACCACCAAACAGTTACCATTACCTTTTTATTGGTAAGCTTTGCTTTAGGACACTGTTGTGGCGTTTCACCTGGGGTCAGCCATTGCATTTTTCGCTTACGGTTATCGTAAAGAATCCACTTTTCATCACATGTCACAATTCGATCCAATATTCCTTCATTTCTGTATCGATTCAACAAGGCAACACAAGTTTCAACACGCATTTCTTTCTGCAGATCAGTCAAATCATGAGGTACCCATTTTTCAAATTTTTTTATTTTATTGATTTGACGCAAATGAGTCAATATTGTTGGTAAGGTAACGTTAAACCATGCAGCTAATTCCTGGGTAGTTTAGCTCGGATCGGCTTCCACCATGTCTTTCAATTCATTGTTATTCACCTGTGTGGACGGCCTTCCTCGTGGTTCGTTCTTCAAATCAAAGTTTCCATCACGAAAGCGTTTATACCATAATCGCACGGTGCGTTCATTAGCAGTCCCCTCTCCAAACGCAACATTGATATTGCGAGCTGTTTCTGCCGCGTTGGTTCCGCGTCGGAACTCGTATTCAAAAATCACTCGAATTTTCGAAGTATCCATCTTTCTTGTCTAAGCTGAATAAAAAAAACAACTGAAAGTCGATAATCGAATGTTGCACATTTTTAAATGAAGAACTACATAGGTACCACGTGGAAAAAGTTTCACTCAAAAATCTCAAACCATGAAGGTTCTATGTCAATTCGAAGTACCTATTACAATGAAACGGCAATTACATACTTTAACCCCTATTATAATTTAAATCAAGAAAACAGTTTTATTTGCTCTTAATACTTCAGTTTTAAGATCATTATGAGACTTTGTAGTCAATATTATTCTGATGCTGACTGTACATTGCCCATGAGTAGCATCTGACGTCATCACATCAGAAAATTACTTTGTCAAGCAACCGATTGGCAAATCTTTTACATTTAATAACGTCGCAATATCACAGATAAATTAAAAACATAAAAATTAGGCCTATTAATATAACAAAAGTATCATAAACAACGCACTGTATGTAAACTTTGTCCATTATGGCTAAGAGCGGCGTTAGCACAGACCACGAACAAACAGAAACTTAAATATAGATATAATATTTATCCTGTACTGTGTAGAATTAAGTTCAATAATGTGTCATACCAAAGTAATCACTTCGGGCGTCGGAGGGCGCAGACCGACCTTCGCCCCCCATGAGCGCGGGCCTGAGGTTGACAGGTGGAGCCGCTTATCACCCTAGCAGAGGCAGACCACAGCAGTGGCGCGCATCGCAGGACGATGCACCCCTCCCCCTATACCGGGGGCGTGTTGGGGACCGCGTGGTCCCCCCTCTCGAGGAGGGACAGACCGAGAGGAATGGCCCGGGGTCAGCTGGGGTGCGAGAGATATGTCGCGAGACAACCTCACCTTCGGCCTAGCACAACGACCCACAGACGGCGTGCGGTTTAGTCGGTTCGAGTCCGACATAACCTCCCCCTCCGGCTCCGGAGGTATCCGTGGGGATTTCTCGCACGTAAAAATAAAACCACCATAGCTTACTCTAACTAAATACACAATTGACAAAAATTTAAATACATACTCTACATACAGTCAAAAAATAAATATATGCTTATTTTCTTTAGCCAAGTGCCAATTTCTTCCACTAATTTGGTTCATTTTGACTTTAACGAAAGTGACTGATTCAGAACACAGTCGGTCAATCAGCAGATGTAGCGACTTGCATGTTTAGCTTGGTAGGAACATGACTCTGTCTGTCTGTCTGTTACCCTTTCACGCCTAAAACACTGCGCCGATTTTGCTTTCGCTAGATTAGACCTTGAAAAAAGACATAGGCTATGTTTGGTCGTAATAACCGTCATCCAAGTGGACGGAGCCGCGAGCAACAGCTAGTGGTCAATAAAACTCAAAAAATAAATGAAATAACAAATAACAATTTCATTAAGTTCTTAAGTCCTATTGTTTAATTAATGTAGCACAAACTTCTTAGCTTAAATTATTTTCAAACACAAAAGCGACCCTCAATCGAACAAAATAAGAAACAAAAAGGAGATTAAAACAGCTGTCCTACAACACCAAACATTAAAACAGCAAAAGTAACAAATAAAAAATTCTTTTTCGCTACTAAAATAATAGCACCGAAAACCAATTCATTACTTGAGAGCAAAAAAAAACGGGGCGAAACAAATTGTCTTTGCACTAGATGTTTTTGGTCTCGATAAATCTACAAGAGACGGGACTCGAACCTGTAATAAATAAATCAACTGACGTTACTTTCGTAAGCACCTAAATTCCACTCTAAGAAATGTATTTATGAGGTTAGCGAATAAAAAAAAAGTCTGTAACTTTTTAGTTACTGTTACGAGATTGAAGGTTTTTGTTATACCACTTAGGTGGGAGACAAGCACACAGCCTGTCTTCATAGGCCTTAATGGAAAGTGGTTACCGTGGGAATATATAAAATAGGTGTTGTTTGTGACCCACTAAGATCTTTGGGGCTGATACGAGGTTGTGACGCAGTTTTCCCTTTTAGGGGCAATTCTAATAAAAGTTCTATAAGTCAAATCAAATGGAAAATTAGTACGCTTATCCCGAGTCGGATGATGACGAAATAATATCATCATCAAGTTGCATTTGCTTTTACCTCGGAGCCCTCTTTCCTTCTTTTATTTTTTGGTTTATTTTGGCTGATAGGTTTTGTGTAGGATATCCAATTTTGAGTTTGAGTGGAAAATGTTAATGGAATAAAAATAAGATACCGATTACTAGAATGTTACAATAAGAATAAGATACCATTTTATGACTCATAAGTGACCTTCGGATGTAGATAACAGATGGGTGTATTTTAGTACAGAAACGTCTAGACGCCACGTTGCGTTAAAAGAGTTGATATTCAAATGGAATGATTTTAGAAGTACAACTTGTATGCAAGAAAACATACTTATTTGGTCTACATTAGCACAAAAAATACTAATAATTGTACTACATACAGTCAGCGTCATAAATATCTTGACTGTAAAATCTCACAAATAATTTCAAAACCAAGGTATTGAGAGCAAATTAACACTATTTTATTGATTTAAATTGTATTATTGTCCGAACTAAAGGTGTGTACCAAATATCAGTACAATCTATCAACAGGAAAGGGGGAAGTCTAAGGAACTGGGGTCATTTTGAGCACTTTGTTTATCAAGATCGAAGGTATTAAGATCATCTTAAGCACTTTGTTCATGAAAACCAATCTGATGCTGCTACGTACGTCTGTTTGTATGCATAGTTATGAGGCCCCATCAGTGACGAAGGGTATCTGTAACTCGATTCCTGCCGGCTGCCCTATAGGTCGCATAGTGCACGACTAAGATCTTTTTGAGTATCCTATCAGTCAAGAGCGATCTGCTGCTAACTGACACGACACATAAATGAAAAGTATCTTTGACGTTGAGGATTTCCCAAAATATTATATACCTACTTACTTAGGAGGTAGGACACGACGGTATTTCCGTCCAATTGAGCAGTTCGATCAACTTTAGAAATACTTCCGCCCTACAAAATACTGCGGCCAGCGGCCAACCTCGTGTTGTGTTCCCGGCGGTGAGTAGGGTAGCCAAAGCTCACTGGAGAGTTTTTGTACATTCAGTAGGAAGACCAAATACTATTCCTGCTTTGTCTTCTACACTAACGTCACAGAAACTCTACAGTGTCAGTTCTAACAGGGTCGGCAGCGTGAGTGTAACTCCGCTGGTGTTGCACACGTCCATACGCCACGGTAACCACTTTTCATCAGGTGGGCCGTTGCCTGCCACATAAATGGTATTAATAAAAAAAATACACCTACGTGAATAAAGATTTGCCGTGTTGGTTCCCCATGGAGTAGAATAGGACTACCCCATCTCTTCCTGTGGGTGACGTAAAAGGCGACTAAGGGACAGAGCTGTTCTTCATCTGATAAAATGCCCACTAGGACGGCAATAGGCTCGCCCTTATTACGTAGAACCGAAAATCATAGTTGGAGAAACGTGGGTGTTAATACAGCTACCCTTTCGGGGATTTACAGGCGTGAGTATGTACGAAAAAAGATTATCATTATTATTTATAGTAGTTATTCTTATTATGTCTAGACAAAGCATCAATAATTGATCAAACAACTAACAATCCAATTATTCTAGAACGTACCAAGAATCATAGATAAATAGTTTTACTATCATTATTTGAAGGTACAGTAGACTAAGGACTATAATGTTGAAGGACGTAAGGCGATAGATACCTTATGGTTCCGTAGTTTTCTCAACCAAATAAGATACAGAACTCAATATGCCTGGAGAATTTCAAGTATCTCATAAGTGTATCAGTAACTCAGTTGTTAAGAGCATTCCCCTTGCATAGGTCGCGGGGTCAAATTTCTCATCTCAGACAATATTTTTTTCGATCTTAGATGATAAGAAACGTTTGCATACAAATTGCTTTAAAACAAAACTTCATTAAACATGTAGAATATGACGGAGAGCTCAGAATAGTACAGGTTATATTCTAACCCGAGAATAGGTGTATGTAGTATGTATAAACGAAATACGTATTGTACACAGGCAAAACCTTGAAGAACAGCTAATAGCAACTTAAAAAATAATATTTTATAGTTAAATTCTCACTAAGTACCACTATTAAGTCCATACAACAACTGTTATTTGCCATTACCCATATAAAGTACCATAAAAAGTGTTTCTTCTGGATATCCTTACAGAAAACAATATCCCTAAAGCATATTACAATAAATTTATTTGAACCTCTATTACATTTATACCAAATGGCCAACATTTACGGAAAAGGGTTTTGTCCGACATTACGGGCCCCTAAACCCACAATTACAGTTTAACTATACGAGTTCTGTACACGTTATTACGCGTGTTATTTGTCATTTATGAATGGTTTATGATAAATCTAGACTTGTTCTGAACTAGCATTTTCCCGTGGCTTTGCTTGCACGGAATGTTGCTTCCGTTCCAGTAAGCCATGGGAACCTATTTCTGGAATAAAAAGTACTCAGCTTATGTATTATTGCAGACTATAATCTATCCTTGTATCAAATTTCTACCAGATCTGTTCAGCGGTTAGAGCATGATTGAATAACAAAGAGCCAAACATCTTCACATTACATATATAGTACTGGTTTTTTAAGCCCCTGAGATGGCAGACAAGCACACTTTCCACCTGATGGAAAGTGGTTACCGTAGCCTATGGATGTGTGCAACATCAGGGGAGTTACACTCGTGCTGCTGATTTTGTTAACACAGAGAGTTTCTGTGCGCTCAGTGTAGAAGACAAAGCAGGAATAGCTTTTGGTCTTCCTACTGAAAGTACAAAAACTGTCCAGTGAGCAACACAGCATACGGTTATTATAGATGCAGTATTCTGTAGGGCGGAGGTACTTTCCTAGTCGGATTGCTCAATTGGACGGAAATACCGTAGTGTCATTCCTCCTTAGGTATTAGTAGGATAGTATAAAGTTAGGATTTAAATCGACAGTGTGCGACTTGGAAGTTCGAAGGTCGAATCGCAAGACGCGAAGCTCTATCTTGAACCTTAATATGGCTTGTAATATAACTGAACATGGTTTAACTACTAATGGTTTAAGTTCAGTAATTATGGCTAACTTATTATAGCACTGAGAGCTGATTTCATCGCTGATCGGACCGAGATCAAATATAACTAAATTATCACGTGTTATTTAATAAGTTTTATTGAGGAAAATGTGATAGTTTAATTGAACGTATTTTAACTGGTGAAATCCAGTGTGACGCTGATTGAAGTCAACATTTTCACATTACTCCGATACTCCCGGTCGTATTCAACGCTCTGCTGGGGTCAGCCTTCCAAGATTTAGGTCCCTAACTCGCTTGGCGACTCTTGGAACTCCTAATTATGAATTAACCAAAGACGAGGCTAGATCTTCATGACAGGCTCTCTGCTTACACCAAAGGAAAACTGGCGTGATCATGTGTATCTAATTAATATAGGTACATTGATTGAAATCCTCATAATAATTGTAATTTCCATCTGATATTCATAGGAAAGTAAAATCAAGATGGACAGACGGCGAAATTCTATAGATTTAAAATAGTTGTACCATTTCACAATCGTGAATTGAAATACTTCGAAACTCACTTATAAATTTAGTTATGAATCGTAATCAAAATATTTTCATTGTCACTTAAACTCAATTCAATATAAGAACATCAGTTATGTTGTTCACTAAGAAAATTTCCCTCCGTCCACTAAGATCCATTACAAAAATCCATTGATGGATCTTTTTACACTTTTATGTCCACTTTAATCCTCGATCCTAGAATATTTACAAAATGGATTTTTTTGAACCAACGTGTGTATTAAAATCTATTATAAAAATAAAGCGGTTGTAAGTATAGTTTATTTTTCGTGCTGATATAACAAAATAAGATAATAAGATAAGATAACTACCTGATGAGAAGCGGTTACCGTGGCCTATGGATGTGTGCAACATAAGGGGCGTCACACTCGCGCTGCCGACCCTGTTAGAACAGAGAGTTTCTGTGCCGTCAGTGCAGAAGATAAAGCAGGACAAGCCTTAGGTCTTCCCACTAACAGCACAAAAACTCTCCAGTGAGAGCTGGCTACCCTCCCCAGACGGACTGCTCAATTGGATGTCCTACCTCTCACTACCTGTACCTGTTTAAAAGGTTTGGTCAAACTTCAAATTATTGCGCATGTTTGATCGCAATTGGTTTTTTTTTTTATGAATAGGACACGTCACTTTGACTTTACCTCGCCTGATGGTAAGCTGAAGGTAAAGTCTCAAGAAAGAGGGCCACCATTATATACACGTGCCATGTTAACAATGGTGGCACTCAGCTTGACGGCCTCATCAGATGCTTTTTCACGCCCCGCTTAAAGGACCCGGGACTGTAGGAAGAGGGAAACACGTGAGCTGGCAAGGAATTCCAGGTCTTAATGGTGCGACAAAGGAAGGAGTCACCGAACCGCTTGGTTCTTGAAGGAATGTTCTGCACCGTATAGGGGTGACATCTAAGTCCTGCACGTGTCGTCCTGTACAGGAAGGGGGAGGGTGGGACTAATTGGAATAACTCTTCAGAACATTCACCATGGTAGAGACGGTAAAAAACTGCCAAGGAAGCAACATCTCTACGCATCTGCAGAGACTCGAGGGTACTCGTGACCTCAGGATTTCCGATAATGCGGACCGCACGTCGCTGCAACCTGTCGAGAGCATCTAATAAGTACTTTGCGGATCCATCCCAGAGATGTGAGCAGTACTCCACGCAGGAACGAATTTGTGTCTTGTAAAGAAGACACCGTTGCTCCGGCGTGAAAAACCGTCTCACTCTGTTCAGGACTCCGAGTTTACGCGAGGCTGCTTTGATGATACTCTCGATGTAGTTTTTGTTGTTCAGTTTGCAGCGAACATCCATACCGAGGATATTGAGGTTGTCCCGCAGTGGCAGTGGCGTGCTCTGAAGAGTGGGAAGGGGAAGGAAAGAAGATACCTTTGCTGTAAACGCACATGCCTGCGTCTTCTTGGCATTGAACTCGACCAAGTTCTCAGAGCCCCATTGGGAAATGTGATTCAGGATCCGGTCAAGCTCAGTGACAAGAAGCTGCCTTTTTTCCGCAATATGCGTCTGCTTATCCGCAGGACGTCCATGATAACTCCCATGTAGGGTGCTATCATCCGCATAGCAATGAATGCTGCCGGTCGACAGCATGTCATTGATATGCAGAAGAAAGAGAGTTGGCGATAGGACAGATCCCTGCGGTACGCCGGCATTTACCTGCAAGAACTCCGAGGCTCGTCCATCACAAAGGACGCAAATACGGCGCTCCTGCAAGAAGCCGGCAACCCAGTCGCACAGTCTAGGAGGCAGACCAAAGGCTGGTAACTTGGAAAGAAGCGACTTGTGCCAAACTCTATCGAAAGCTTTGGCGATGTCAAGGCTAATTGCCAATGACTCGCCGTGCTTGTCCATAGCCTCACCCCAAATATGGTTAACATACGCCAGAAGATCACCCGCTGACCGTTTCGGCCTGAAGCCATATTGCCGGTCATTAATTAGGGAGTGATCTTCAAGGTGACGCATGAGCTGTTTGTTAATAATGTGCTCGAACACCTTGCACAGCACTGAGGTGACGGCTATGGGTCGATAGTTGTTTGGGTCTGAGCGATCCCCCTTCTTGGGGATCGGCTGTACATTCGCCTCTTTCCAAGCCGAAGGCACTGTACCAGAGCTGTAGGACAGCCGGTACAGCCGCGCAAGCATTGGAGACAACTACGCTGCACATTTTTGCAGAACCACCGCTGGAATACCGTCCGGACCACTGGCTTTCCGGACATCGAGTGACTGCAACACTGCTCGGATATCGCGTTGCCTGATACGAATATCAGGCATTGCATGGTCACTGACGGGCAGTGTCGGCGGCTCCATACCACAATCATCGACTCGGGAGTTGGCCGCAAAGAGATTAACCAGCAAATTTGCTTTCTCTTGCGGCTCGTGGGCCAGGGATCCATCGGGATTGCGCAGCGGGGGCAGCGAAGGCTGGCAGAAGTTGGCTTGCACGGCTTTGGCCAGTCGCCAGTAGCCACGGCTGCCCGTGGGATGCTCTACTAGCTCCTGACCAAGCCGCGCTATGCGCTGGGCATCCGCTCTGACATAAGCCCTCTTGCAGGCCTTTGTGGCTCTGTTGTACGCCGCCTTGAAGTGGCCCACGTTGGGATCGCACGTAGCGCGCGCCCTGATCCAAGCGCGGTACGCAGACTGTTTATGATTAACAGCCTCCGCGCACTCGCGCCCGAACCAGGGGCGCGCCCTGCGGACACCGGCGACATCAGTGTAGGGGATATAATATTCCATGCCCAGACTGATCTCACCGGCGACAGCAGTTGCGGCCTCAGATGGGTTCTTACCTTCAAAGCTGCGTTCAACCCACGGGATGGACGCAAAATAATCACGCAGTCCATCCCAGTCCGCTGACGAGTAGTGCCAGAGACGCCGCTTCCCCTGCACGGGACGTGGGGTCGCTAAAATGGGCACCTCGGAACGGACCAGACAATGGTCGGATTCACCTAAAGCGGCGCTCACCGAAACACTGTACTGGTCCGGGCGACTCGTCAGCAGAAGGTCTAGCAGAGAGGGCTCATGGTCCGACCTTTTTGGTATCCTAGTGACCTCGTGTACCAATTGGGTCAGGCCATGCGCCAGAGCAAATGCATGGGCGGCTCTTCCCGCGTGGGTTGTTTTGGCGGAGCCCAACCAGATCTCGTGGTGGGCGTTAAAATCCCCCAAAAACACCAGTTCAGCGTTCGGAAACCGCTCCTGCGCATCATCTGCCGCCTGACTCAGATATTCAAAGAGTCGAGCTGTCTCGGCATCTCCTGTATGGGAGCGGTAGAGGCACACATAGATCTGACTCGTAGAGCCATGGTCTATGTGTACCCAAAGGGTGGAAAAGGATGGGTCCTCTAGGCAGCGCAAACGGCGACAACAAACATCCGCCCTAACAAACACGCACACCCCGGCTTTTGCGCGGAAATTCTCCTCAAGGACATAGCCGGGTAGAGTAAGTAGGTCGTGTCATCAGGGCGGCGTATTTGTGTCTCCGTAAGAAACAGCATTGCTGGTTTCGCCGTCTCCAGGTGTTGGTGGACGGCGTTGAGGTTTGTATGGAGCCCACAGATGTTCGTGGACTCCACCTCAAATAGCGAGCTCGAGGGAGAGTTTCTTGCCGCTGTGTAGACCAATCTACTGTTATTATGCGCTGCCATGAGAATGAAGAGGAGGAGGGAAGGCGTGAAAAAAGAGGCGATTGTTGTCGCAGCACAGCGTGACAAAGCGTGGGATATTGGTTTTATCTATGAATGTGAGGTATGGCGAGAGCCGACGCGCCGAACGGAAGGGCCCCGTACCCCCCCGAGTATGGTCGCCGGGCTCCCTCGTCCGGTCACCAACCAGCACGACGAGCCATATCGGGATTATGCGCGACCTGGTGGGGCAGCCTCCCAGGGTGGTTAGTCCCGGTTGGGCCCCTGTACTATGCCGCGGGCGGCCAGCGGCACCACCGTTTCTACAGGTCTCCCTGTTCGGCGCGTCGCCCCGCGCCACCCCCCACTAGACTACGCCAAGACCCACCGGTCCCACTCGTGCTGCGACCTCAATCCCCCCTGCCCGGCTATGCACTTGCTGACCCCTGAACGCAATCCAACCGAGATTGGATTACTATGGAGGATTTTTCGCAAAAGTGCACGGTGGTACTCACCCGGTCGAAATTTGTGACAAATTTGTGCCATCAAATTTCTACCACCCTAAAGAACAATAATAGATATGATCAAAAGTGGCAAAAACCTCACGGGTGGAGCCGCAGGCATAAGCTAGTTTATATAATCAACAAATTGCTTCTATAATTTAAAAGATTAAAAAACAATTCCAAAACCCCGATGGACACATTTAACGTAATGAAGTCCGCAGAGAAGGTTAATTTTCACATAATATATTTTCAACAAATGCGGGGTCATTTGCTTCAATTTCTAATTAAGCTTCGACTTCACATATCTTTAGCACATGCCTACAGCTCCACCTCCGTGAATTTTGGTTAGATGATTTTATTTTTGGTCATGTCTCCGGTTTTATTCAACCGATTGCGATCAAACGTACGACATATTTTGAGTTTGACCTCTTAGTTCTTTTAAATCGGACATAAAAAAAATCGCATGAAAATTCGTCCAGTAGGTTTTGCATAAATCGTGTACAAGTGACTATACAAAAATATACAAAAATGTTTACGGGAATTGAGTGTTGTTTTATTTTTACATTTATTTATGATCTGTTGTCCTAACAGCATTCGGTTGAGCAATTTCGTCCCAGGAAATGACAAACTCAAACACAATGATATCACAGTATATTGATTCACAAATCATAACAGTCCAATGAACTCACGCATTGTTGTTAACCAGCCAAGTACGAGTCGGACTCGCGCCATATGGGCCCTTATTGCCGTTAATGATATTGAGTAAAAACTTTCAAAACAATCACGTTTGTACTTCAGGAGGGGGGGGGGGGGGCTCCTCAAATAGCGATGTTATTTTGGCAACAAATTCATTTGTAGAAATTTCAACTGTTTAGCTATCAGAATTCATAAAACAGACACAGATGGGTACGGAACCTTAAAATAGGTATCCAATGAACTGAAATCTACCCTTAAATGTATTCAAATAACTCTTTATTAGCTTTCAACCTCCATAATTGTGCTAAATTGCTTTCAGGTAGTATTAATATATTATAAATCGGTTTAATGGCCTAATATGGATCATACATGGAAAATTATTCGTCATTGACAACGGTTTACATAGCTAAAATGACAAAATAACCTTTGATGGATATAGTATTTTCAGTAATGTGAGTTGTGAGTTTTAGAAAGGATTATGGTGGGTAACTGGTGTAGATTTAGATTTTTAGGTCAGTTTAAGTTCATTGAAAAGGATACAAGTAAATTGATCCAACATTGTGCTATAGGAAGATGTGTAGGTATAATCACAGTCTTATCATTTCTTACAGTCACTGATAGGCTTAAAGATAAGTAAGATTAGAGTAATACTATGGTATAATGTGCGCATGTTTAATGAATATCAACTGATGGTGGAATTTTGTACCCTTTCCCGTTCACTCGCGTGGAATTCATTCCTTTCCCCGTGACCGATAGGAACATTTTTTTATAAAAACATTCCGTGTAACTTGAGGAACGTATTAGAAAAATTGATCGAAGCGCAAACTTCGAGAATTTTTGCGTTCAGCAACATCAATTTTTGTTCGCAAGAAGAATAATTAGTTTGTTCATATTTTAATATTATCAATAAATTAATCAATTGGCCTATTGCATTCCACTGCTGAACATGGGTCTCTCCTAATGTGCGCTATTTCTGTCGATCCTCCGAATTTTGGTATTAATCAAACATAAATTTAATTGATGTTTTAATCTATGTAATTGTAATTCAAACCTTATTATGACTTACTATTATCTATTACTGAATTCACGCAGTTGTCATATAAAGTTTAGTTTAATTTAGAGGCAAAGGACAATTGACTATTTATTTCTCCCTGTCTGTCTTTTAATGGGAAATAGGAAATGAAAGAAATCGAATCGAAAGAAATATTAAAGAATAGCCACTATTAATAAAATTAAGGAAGATAATAAATCAAGGTTTAATTTAGGACTATGCAGTATTTGGAAAAGAAAAAATTTAAAGAAAAGTAGGATGAATTTGCTTCAAAGGAGATAATTTGAGGAGAGGAGTAACTGGAAAGATGACCTTCGGACCTGAACGTAAGGAAGATAGGGGGTTTTTAATAATAGGCACAAAGGTAGGTCAATGACTATCGTAGCAATATTCCAATATTAGGTAAATCTACTGCCCATTCATGCTTAGAAAAATTAAATTAAATATCTAGATATCACCTAAAAATTCGACCTGTAGTTAATAAAGAGCTAAATACTGATAGAATTTGTATTCGCTATTGGCTCTGCAGTAAAAAGGTCAAAGTACAAGACTACGACATTACTACATTACTCACACACAGGCACTAAATATTTTAAATTCACACATAATTAGGCGCGTAGTTCAAAGGCTGGCTAAGCCTTTGTTGTCACAATGTAAGCGAGTATTCCACGAATTGTCGGGACGGCAGCTACAGTAAACGAAGTCCTTTTGATCTAAGTTTGACTTTGTTTTGTGACTTTAAATGTACAAGAAAGGGCATTATTTCTTTTGCTAACAACGCTGTAACTTTTGCGTCAAAATAGGTGCTTCATTATGCACGTTTCCTTAATGCATTATTTATAACCGTTTCTGGTGGAAGTGATTTCTTTTCTGTTATTCGGCTTATTATTTCAATCGATATTAAAGTCGCAGAAGAATTTGTTTTTGCCAGCTTTGTGGGAAGAATTTACTGATTTAAAATTATCTTAGAAATAGCATTGTAAAAAACAGTAACATCTATATATATAAAGAAGAATGCTTTAGATTGATGTAGCTTGAGAGATGAAAATGTAGTAACAAGTGTTGATAAAAGTATGATAAGGAGGTTTTAGTTTAAAGTAGTGTTGATTCACAAATCGTATGTCTTACCAAGATTATAAGGCAAACCTCGAACACACAAGTGTGAACTTTGAATGCAATCGGGATTGGCACTCGGATGAAAAAATTACTGTAAAATTACTATCGTCTATTTAAATATCTAATGAATCTATTCAGCGCTCTACGATCTATTTACTTCTAATAATTGCTATCTCATGCATCAATTACGTTTTAAGAAACTCGCAAACGCATCAATAGCACCTTAAAAGATGACAATACATCTAATAACCTCTGAGAAACGATGAGTAAACAAAATAAATATTAAAACTGACTTTTTAACATTTTCAAAGTTCCCTTTTAGACGTCTGTATAGAATAAAAAAATAATTTTGACTTTGAAAATATTGTACAGATTTAAATAAAAATAAAAACTTGGCAATTCTGCTAGAACATCCAGGCAAGAAACAAGATCTAAATAGCCAAGTAAACACTTTCCAAGATACAATATACACGTATTTTAGTGAGCATTATCCACCGTCAAATTACCATGCTCCTAAAACTAAGGAAAATTCTTTTAAAACTAAACTTAACTTAACCAAAGCCTTAGGCGACTATCATCTTAGTCATCAACTGTCTAGGGCATTAAGATCAATTCTAAAACTAATACAAGGTAGCAAACAATCGCGAAAGCTACGATAGGGCAAGGTATGAAGTAGATTTTGATAAAAACCCTTTTCAGTACTCAAAAAACATCTTCAAAAGCCAAAACGGTAAACTTCTATTGACCAAGGAACAAACTTACGAACATTACAAAAATACCTACGAAATAACTCAATGCAGAACACCATACAATCAACTGGAAACCCAAAGACCCCACGACCCTCTGATACAATTCCAAGGGAATGCACCTACCATAGAGGAATTAGAGATACAAATAAAAAAGAAATCATCTAAATCGGCTCCGGGCCCTGATGGTATTCCATATATAGTGTATACAAAATGTCCAATAGTTCGCAAACATCTCACAAATATATCAAGTAAAATCTGGTCAGAAAAGAATATACCAGTCGCATTTGGCGAAGCGGTTTTTGTTCTCATCCCAAAAAAACACGAAGTGACTCATCCTAAAGATACTAGACCGATAGCACTAACTAACACAATTTCAAAAATATTTTTCTCAATACTACAAACAAAAATGTGTAATTTTATGATTAACAATAGGTATTTCGGACCTAACCACCAGAAAGGATTTTTACCCGGAATTTCTGGATGTCTGGAACACAATAGTCTGTTAGCGGAAAGCTTGAAAGATGCCAGAAAATACGAAAGACAGATAACGGTATGTTGGATAGACCTAGAAAACGCATTTAGCTCAATTCCACATTACCTTATGATATACGCGTTGCAATGGTATAACTTTCCACCCGTGGTAATAGAGATAATCGCGTCGTATTACTCATAACTAAAATTTGCTATAAGCTTCCAAAAAGACCATACAGAACCACTACGGTATAATGTGGGGCTGTTTCAGGGATGCTCCTTGTCACCAATAGCATTTAACATAGTAATTAATATCTTAATCACCAAGTTAATACGTCACGAAAAGAAATGGGGTAATCGGTTTAAAGTAAAATAACAAATACACTGAGTCCATCTTAGCTTTTGCTGACGACCTCGCAATACTGACGCGTAATCCAAATCAATGTCAGGAACTATTAAAGGAAATCGATGAGTTCTGTTCGTGGACAAATGGACTGAGAACGACACCCAGTAAGTGTCACTGTCTGTGTCTGGGTAGACGGGACACCAAATTTACCTCCTACGACCCGGGACTCTTCATAGGGGGTAAACCAGTTACCATAGTCGCTGAATCGGTCCCATTTAAATTTCTTGGCAGAAAGATAGACCATCAAGGACGCACACCATCCTTAGATGAAGTTGTCAATATGTTTATAAATGACCTAAATAAGATAGATCAGCTACCACTGAATAATATCAAAAAAGCTTGGATATATGACAACTACCTAACATCACGTCTGACTTGGCCTTTTCTGGTATACGATTTCGGCAAAACCTTACTCGCCAAAATAGATGCAACTGTCATAAAATCTGCTGATCTCTCTGCTTTATTTAGGGATCAGAATAATTTTGGGATGAAATTAAAGAAACCATCGGAGCTCTAAAAACACCTTAGAGTTACCAAAGCCCACATCTTAGGTAAATCCCAAGATGACACAGTCAGGGCACTCCCGAAAGATAATAACGCGTCCGAGCTAGAATCTAGACTTATACTCCATAAACAATTTATGATAGGAGCCCAGTCGAACAAAGTGGGGTTGGGAGTACGAGAGCCAAAAAGGGACCAGGATATACTTAGGTCCTTTCTGAAGCAAGACGAAAATGATACCGGGCACGGTGCGTCCCAAATGGCAGTGCAATACCAGGCCCTAAAAGGAAAGACTATACAAGTCAACACAGCTCGCCAAGCACTCATGGAGCAAATAGACCTATCCAAACAAATAACTGACCTACAGCAAACCATCGAGGAGGCCTCTAAGCAAAAACACGGAGTAACACCAGTATCATTTGCAAATATGGTAAAAAAGGGGACCAGCGAATTTATACCCAGTTCAAACATTAACTCAGTGGTGATCTACCCCAACGACAAGGCCAAGTCAAGCGAAGAGACCAAGTCCCTAGTCCAAAAAATTATCTGCCCAGAGCAAATGAAACTGCAAGTCAGAGGGCTGCGTAAAACAAAGAACGGTGGCGTTATTATTAGTACTGACTCAAAGGGAGACATTGAGAAATTAAAGAAATCAGCCCAGCTAACTAACTCAGGCCTCACTGTAAATGATCAGAAAAAAAGAAACCCGAGGGTTATAATCATAGGAGTGCCGGCGAATATGCAAGAAAAGGAAGTCTTTACCTGCCTGTACCACCAGAACTTAGGCGAAAAGCTGCAGGATTATTGCCTTGAAAAGTTCCTGGCCTCGATTAGACTCAGCCATAAATCGGGTAAGAGGGACGCAGAGACCCATAATTATATAATAGAAGTACCTGCAAGCATACGAAAAGTCCTGATAACCAAGGAAAGGGTATTTGTGAACTGGTCATCTTGCCCTGTTAGAGACTTCACGCTTGTGACCCGATGTTTCAAGTGCCAGCAGTACGGCCATGCAGCTAAAACATGCAGGGAGACGACATACACCTGCGGGCAGTGTGGAGAGCAAGGACACGCGTCAAAGGAATGTGCAAAGAAGACAGAAGAAGCCAAATGCGCGACGTGCCTAAAGTTCAAGAAGCCGAGTAACCATTCCACGGGAGCACCGGATTGTCCTGCAAAAGTAATGGCGGAAAGAAGGTACCTAAATTCTATCGATTATGAAGGCGCCTAAGAGCGCCCCTAACCAAGTTTTTTACCGACCTTTTTATTTTTATAGTTTTTAATTTACTATAAGTGTTAGGACAATGGCTTATAATTTAGTAAATGACTTAGATAACTTCTCTGTGGCAGAGTCTAAAACGTGTGAGGCAGAAGAGTGCAAACAATATCTAACCTCGTGCAGTAACCCATTAACCATAATAACCCAAAATATTCGTAGTGTCTTTAAGAACATAGATGGATTTCTAACTTTACAACATAGAATAGATATGAACCTTGACGTCATTGTATTTACGGAATGTAGACTATCCTTACCATATAACATACCATTAATTCCGGGATATAATATGCACAGAAGTAACACAATATATAACCAGAACGATGGGATAGTAGTTTACATAAAAAGTGACATAAATGCAACTGTAGAGGAACCAAGTATGCAAGAATGCAATAGATTATTGATAAAAATAGGAACAGACTTGGTAATACTTGCAATATACAGACCTCCCGCTTTTAGCGATAAGTATAAATTTATCAACTCATTAAATAATACCCTACAAGAACTGTCTTCCTATAAAAACATAATTTTAACTGGAGACATTAACATAAACATCTTAAAAGGACAACAAGACGTAAAGGAGGATGCCCTACATTATCTCAACCTCTGCTCATTTCATGGTTTACTCACCACTCACTCTTTTATCACGCGTCAAGCAAGTGGTTCTTGTCTAGATCATATCATGCTAAAAACACAATATCCCGCACATGTATTCATCATCAACTCCACTATAACCGATCATAACGCTGCCCTACTAACCCTAAGCTGCAAGTTACCTAAACTAGAAAAAACTCGCTTAATCACAAAATTAAACATGGATAGACTTGAACACGATTTACGCAACATCGACTATGACCCAGTTTACTATTCTGATGACCCGCAATTTTGCATGCAATACATTATCGAAAATGTAAAGAATGCAATACATAAAAATACAAGGGTAACACGATTGCATAACAAAAACAACAACATCAAACCGTGGATTACACCAGGTCTCATCCGCTGTATGAAACACAGGGATCAGCTTCACTTGAAATGTAAACGTAACCCTGACAACCTAACTTTACGGGTATCTTATAAAAGATATCGAAATTTTTGCAATAACCTGTTAAGAAAAGTCAAAATAAATCACGAAAAACTAGAGCTGGAGAGGGCGGGGACGAATAGTAAAAAGATCTGGCAGCATATTAAAAATATAACTTACACTAAGAAGCAAAAGGAATCGCCTTCAAGTCTATTAAACACCCATCCATCACAGGAGGAATCTGCTAACATAGTAAATAAGTTCTTTATAAATGTTGGTAAGCGGCTCGCACAGCAAACGCAAGCGGACACGCAGTTTCCCTCAGGCCCCCCCTTCCCGAATAGGACTACCCTGTCATCTTTTGTACTATTGGACACCGACGAAAACGAAGTTGACAGTATAATCGCCAACTTAAAAGACGACTGTGCTATTGGCGTAGACCTCATATCAAATAAAATCCTTAAAAAATTCAGGCATATACTGGTAGAACCTTTAACTAACATATTCCGAAAATGTTTAGCGATAGGCGTTTTCCCTAGGTGCCTTAAAAAAGCTGTAGTTGTTCCTGTATATAAATCCGGAAGGAAAGACCAAGTATCAAATTATAGGCCTATATCCATACTCCCAGCAATCTCAAAAATACTTGAGAAAATCATAAATAATAGGTTGATTAAATATTTAGAGGATAATTCGCTCTTATCAAATACACAGTTTGGATTTAGAGCTAAGAGGTCTACGGCCGATGCAGTGCATCATCTGACGGATTATATAGCGCAAGAGCTTGATAAGGGTAATCATACAGTGGGAATATTTCTGGACCTCGCTAAAGCGTATGATACGGTCTCTGTTCCCAAACTGTTGAGTAAGCTTGATAATATGGGAATAAGAGGCCTACAGCTGGAACTTCTCAAGAGCTACTTGAAAGAACGTACCCAATGCGTAAAGATAGGGAGTGTTCTCAGTGAGGAAATGGAGAACACCTCTTTTGGTATTCCCCAAGGAAGCGTATTAGGAAGTACACTTTTCTTAATTTATATAAACGAACTTTGTAATATAAAACTAGAACACGGTACGATTATATCATACGCCGATGACACTGCCCTCCTTTTTTCTGCTGATGCAGAAACAGAAGTGTACGGGCGTGCGCAGCGGGGATTTAACATTGTAAGCAAATGGCTTCAATATAATTTATTAACACTGAATGCAGACAAAACTAAATACGTTACTTTCTCGATGCGCAAAAGACCATCTACAACACAGCCCAAGCACTTACTGTATGCGCATCACTGTATAGAACCAAATAATAATAAGGATAAGTGTACTTGCCCGGCTATAACTGTAACCCATAAGATAAAATACCTAGGTATTTTAATAGATGAAACCCTTTCGTTTAAAGAGCATTGCGAAACACTAGTTAATCGATTACGCAAGTTGATGTTTGTATTTAAGAGAATAAGATATATCAGTGAACCACAATTGATTAAACAAGTTTACTATGCCCTTTGTCAGTCAATATTAACATATTGCATAACAACTTGGGGGGGAGGGGGTAGGACATTGCTACTGCCCGTCGAGCGAGCTCAGAGAGCGATCCTCAAGATAGCAACGTTCCGCTCCTTCTTATCTCCCACCGATCTCCTATACAAATCCTGCAAAGTACTAACAGTCCGCCAGTTATTTATATTAAACACAGTACTAAAACAACACGCAGCACTTCCATACAGCACCGAAAGTACTAACAAAAGACGGAAAGATATTGTATGTACTGAAAGAATTGCGATAAAACACGAGTACACAGGCAAATTTTACTTGTTTTTAGGACCGCTTCTGTACAAAAGGATAAATGCTTTATCTAGCATTTATTCTCTAAATTATGTTTGTTGTAAGCAAGTGGTGAAGAATTACCTCCAAAGCTTGTCCTACGATGACACAGAGGAGTTGTTGTCTGTGTTAAAATAGGTATAATTAATGATAAGTTGCATATTTAAGATATTACTTTAGTTAACAGTAGTAACAACCTTGGCTTTATATTATTCAAAGTAATTATAATTGTTATTGTATTTGTAATTGTATTATAGGATTATTATTTATCTGCACATGACGCCTGAAGCACAGGACTACCTAGTTCAGGCATAACTTAGATTATCCCTAACATAGATAAAAGCTATGTAAGACACCTAACTGAGCATAAATATATTTTACATATCTAAGATTACCCTACATGCACGATGTACTAACGCACACTAGATTAAGAAAACATGTAAATTACTGTACAACGATTATTAAATAAATAAATTGAAATTGAAATTGATAAATATCGAGTGCACGCGATGAATTTGGAAATCCAAAATGAATGGTTGACAATGGGAGAGTTCTGCATACCGATGGCTTTAAAGTGGCGCACCTTGATCGATGAGTGGTCGCCGGCCCTGTTAAAATTCTATCTTAACGCCTTTCAGATGACCCTTCCAGACCAGAGTAATCTGGTAAGGTGGGGGAAAGCCACAGAAAAACAATTTTATACGTGTGGTGAGGCAATAGGGACGGCTAGGCACATATTAGTAGGATGTAGGGTGCTTCTTGATAGAGGCCAAAACTCACGCCGCCACGATAAGGTGCTTTTCATCATACGCGAAGCAATGAGTCTGGCAGTAGCTAGAGCCCAAAAAGGATTGACAACTAACAGACGTCATATCAACTTTGTGTCTGAAGGTTCATCCATAAAATCCAGGAACAAACCTTATTCAATCTAGATACTGCCCCAGATGGGACTCTCCTAATCGACACGTATGAAAAGCACTATAAAATTCCGGACGGTGTTGGGGTTTCGTCATCCAGACCGGACATATTTCTCTACTCGAAAACGACTAAATATGTGGTCCTTGTGGAACTTACTGTACCGTGGGAAACAAATATACCGAAGGACCACACACTTAAGAAAAATAATATTATTTATTTTTCTTATTTTCTGATCTCACAAACGAATTAATCAAAAACGGTTACGTGGTTAATTTGTATGCAGTAGGAGTGGGAGCGAGAGGTATATCAGCTAAATCTCTCTATAACCTACTTAAAGATCTAGGCCTATCGAGAGCTACAATAAGCTCATTACTAGGACGAATGTCTAAAGCGGCACTAGTAGGTTCGTATCAAATTTGGTTAGGCAGGGAGGGGAACTTGGGTAGTGAAGGTGAGTGTTGATGTACATCAACAAAAGGGGCCCCTTCTAAACCTACACTTGGGTCGCAAGTCCCAGGCACTGTCCCGAGTTCCCAACTCAGCAACGCGATGGACCCGGCACCCGCACGGAGAATCCATGGATTGCTAAGAATATCGTCTCATATCTAAATCTGCTCAAAAACCTCTTAATAATTTTCATTTCAGGTACTTTCATAATATTTCACAAATTGTGTCACATATATGCAATGTGTTTGCATCGTATTGAGCAACCACATGCAACCGGATATGGCGTCACGTTTTGCTCAATATTGTGACAATATTTCAGAGGGTAAAATTTAAAGTTTAATCTGTTTTTTTATTCGGTATCCGTTTTGAGCTATTTTTTATACCACTTAGGTGGTAAAAAAGCACACACAGTCAAGCTACCGTGGCCTAAACACCAGGGGCGTCGAACTCGAGCTGCCAACCCTGTAAAACCATCTAGTGCCTTTTTTGTTATGACACTGCTAGAGTAGCAATGCTACATCCATCAAAAGGCATGTACCTACCGTTAAAGTGGTTAAGGATGATCAGAGAAAGTTTTTGCAGCCTATGCAGATTCAGATATGTACAGGTTTGTGAATCTTGAAGGTCAACCGAGGTCCACGTATTCAGTCGATTCCCTTAGCAAATTTTTTTTTAAATATTTTCCACAAATACCATATGGCTTTAAGCTTTATTTAATTTATAAACGTTTTTTAATTCGGTCAATAGACTCAACTCAACTGGTGTTGAGGTTTGAATAAAAATGTCTTGTCGAATATACTGCTTCCGGGCTGTTTGGCCGTGGTCCATGAGAAACTTGAGTTCCAGACGTTTCGTCGATCACTGCAGTCGACATCTTCAGTGGCGCAGGTCCGGGCGATGACGAGTTCGGAGATCTTGCCTCGTCGGCGGCTTCGCTGCGACTGATGTAGAATCTTGAGTGTCTGGCGTATTTATAGGCGCGGTCGGAGGTGGGAATCGACTTGCTAGGTCTCCGAACTCGTCGTTGCCCGGACCTGCGCCACTGAAAATGTCGACCGCAGTGATCGAAGACACGTCTGGAACGCAAGTTTCACATGGACCACGGCTAAACAGCCCGGAAGCAGTATATTCTACATACAACCTATTATCTATTCTGTAATACAACACCGGCCGTGAAAGCCTGAAGACTTAAAAATGTCTTGGTTCCCGGTGGGGTAGAATAGGGCAACCCCATATCTCCCTGTGGGTGTCGTCAGTAAAAATACAGCCCAAAACTAAGTGCCCGCTTGCCAACGTATCTAAGTATATTTGTCTGTATTCTAGAACCCATAACATAAGCTACTTAAACTATACGTCTTGAGATAGTGCTATGTAGAATATTCTCGAATTAATTATTTATTTATTCAATGCAAAGTTACTCGATGTAAAACAAAGAATTTGTTATTTTATTTTATTTCTAAAGGTAAGCCAGGGGTGTCATTAGGTCGAGGCTGACCCACAAAAAAATCTCGAAAAATTAAAATAAATCACTATGCTTACAGTGAGAGGTATCTGTCCTCGCCGGTAATTTCGTACATGCTCAAGAAACTTCCGTGGGACTTCTTTAATCGATTAAAAGTTTTGAATATCTTTGAGTGAAGCATCTTTCATTTTAGTAAGGAATATTTGCGCTTGCCAAGATGCCTTACAGCTTGAATCAAGAAACCACCGCCTCACATTAAAAATATTATCAAGACATTATTGTGGCAATCCGTTATCACAGTAATTCCAAACTTAACAAAAGATAATGATGCAATATGTTTATGGAAGAACTGGCGTCATATACGCACAATATTGCATAATGCGTTCAAAAGTTAAAAACACATACAACCATTCTCAATATCTTAAATTCGCTGTTTTAAGTAAGAGAGTCGTTTTGTTTTTAAATGATAAGAAAAACGTCAATGCTTGTCTCGTCCATCAATCAGCAGGTAAACCAGCTAACAGGTGAAGTTTGCTTGAGAGCTGAAGAGCTGAAGGATCCTGAAGACCCTATATAATTGTAGTATTTCATGAATTCTGTTACACACCGCCGTGTTGCAATATGTGGTGAAACCGGATATTGTGCAATTTATTTCACAATATTGCGCAATAGCTATATTTCAGCTGGATATACATTTTTATGTTAAAAGTACTATTAAATAAGGAGATCAATAAAGAAAAATAAATAAATTTAAAAGGACAAATAAATGACTCACAGGTAAGCACATCCCTATCTAAAATCCATTTCACAATATTGCGTAACTATGATGATATATATTCTCGACCGGCGCATCGAATCAACATTCAAGCTCAAGCTTTTGCATTGAACAGTACTACGGACTTCATCAACTATCAAAATGAGGAGCCATTTCGAGCATGACTTTTTCGGATGCACACGCTTCCCTCCTCCATTTGGCCCTTGGGGCCGAGGTTTTGGACCTGAGGACCGAGGATTTGGAGCTTGGGGCCGGGGTTTTGGGGCTTGCGGTCGAGGAAGACCTGAAATGTTTGGCTTCGGTCGACCTGGATGTAGACAGCATGGACCATTTGGATGCAATCAAAGCTGCCAAAGACCTCATCAGAGATCAGAACATGATCGAGAAAGGTCGCCGTCTCCTACACCGCGTGAAGGTGATCATGATGAAAGGCCGACAGCCCCGGAACATGACAATGAATGCCCTGTGAATAATTGTCAAGCACAAACCCGTTGCAAGCATCATGGACCATCTGGGTGGGATCAAAGTCGTCATGAACACGGCTTCCGTAGCCATAGGCCTTGTGGTGGAGGGCCGATGCGGGGCAATCATCACCACCATTGGCCTGGTCCTGACCACCGTAGCTTTGGGCCGAGACCACGTCCATCAGACTTCTTTGACTGGTTTGGTTTCGGCTCTGATCACCCTGGACATCATGGGGATCGTAGATTTGGTCATCGCAGATCATGTTCTTACGACAGGCATTGGGGACCTTTTGCTTCAAGAGATTGTGGAGACTGCCGTGGCAGACCTTGCTGCTCAGGAAATAAGGACAGCCAGGAGTGTAACAAGAAAAAATCAGGAAGAAAAGAAAATGAATCATGCTGTTCAAAGAATAAGGATCAGAATACATCTGGAGACACTGTTTTAGTGCAGCGAATCATCGTGGAGAGAGCACCAACTAGACCCCAGTCTATTTGAAAAAAAAAGGGCGTTCATATATTTCGGACATTCCAATAAATAACCAGTTATTCTATGTTATTGTAGATTTAAGCAGGTGTAGGTCAGTGATTATACCAGTTATCTTAGTCTGTATCAACTTTAGATAAGCACTCTCTATCTTCGAGTATACTCGTATCGGTACTTGAAATTATGTTATACGATATTATAAAAATTATATACTTTCATAGATATCGTCGTTTGAATTGGATAAAATTATAGAATAAATATTTATTTAGATGATCTATTTTTTATTTGTATCATAGCTATTGCAATAAAATTAGCGCTATGCATCAATTTTTTTTTTATTTCATTGGTTTAATAAAAACTATACCAAGAAACTAAAGTAGTAGAGTAAGTATAATAAATTCTTTACTATTCTATTATACTGAAATTTTCTGACTGAAAAAAAGCACATGTTGCTAGTATTATATTTAACAAGAATAATACAATAAATCTTAGAACAAATACATTAATTGTTTCATTTGCGTTTTTTATATTATATACTAAGTATTCACCTACGTTTAAGTATTTGAATATAAAAACCACAGCAGCCGCAGTAGTTTAAAAGAAATGTAATTATACTTGGAAATTAGCACGAAGTAATTCTGTTAAAAGGTCGTTTAAAAAGAAAAAGTCATGAATCTAATTTACTAAAACGAAGGTGAAAACACTCGACCGTAATAGTCTAAATATGTGGATGTACCCGGACGGTATATTGGGCACTATTCTGAGATGCTCTTGAATTGCTCACAGAAATTGCAGATTTTCAATTACAAGGTCAAACAAAACTTACACAAACCACTGTCTAATATTTTTTCATGATTTTGGAAGCAAGAAAACACACAAACTAAAAACGTTAGAGATTGGTTTTCGTTGTTGATTCATATGAAGCCTTTCTGGAAGTGACCACTGTCTGACCCCCCAACTCTGAGAGGAAAACCTTAGATGTTGTTTCGCAGGTGCGTTGAATAGCAGGGAAGGTTACCTTGGGCCCTAAAGGTATTTGTAATGCCCGGTATACCCGAAATAGAAAGAAAAACACTGAACATAAAAATATATTAATTCACCGGGATACTTACCATATATTTGTACAAGTACACTGTGATCATGGCGCTTGTAACAGTGATGGAATATCGGTTACTTGAAACAAAAAAAAAACATAGTAAATATCCCGGTGAGTGTTACACTACTAATGTGAATGCCCATGTCAATTTCAAACTTAAAATATATGTTCATAATATGCATAGTACATGTTACGGACCATTAAATATATCGTCATAAAGCACTCACGTCTACATGAGTGATCTATTTCTCTTTGTGACTAAAAGTTTGTGCACTTGTCGGAACGAAATACATATTTACATAGCCGTGGTACTACTACGAGTATGTGTTCTGTGATAATAGAGTGACAGAAGGATCGGAAGACCGATTAGTTTGTTGATACTGGTGATTGATGACGCTTGGTGGAGTCTACTACACATATCGAATAATACACTTGCACTTACCACAGTTTTCCTGACTGGTTTCACCTCACGGCTCAAATCATTGTAATGTAAACCTAGGAGAATGCCGTGAGGAGAAACCGGTCAGGTTCAACATAAAAATAAAAAACAGTGGAAAAGTACAAGTGTATTAATCAAAATAAGCGATGAGTTTATTGGTGCACTGCTAGAATACAAACAACTAGTACCTACTATAGAAGCTAGTGTTGGGAAAGTAAACGATACAGCCCAAAGTATAGAATAATGTCAACGGGAATTAATGCAATCATGATATACATGGGGCACACTAAACTTGCACTTCTAGCTAATCGGAACTATTTGAACTTCGAATTTTACATTTTTTCAAGGTTGGAAATAAATAAAAATTGGATGGCAATTATTTGTCAATTGTTTTTATCACACATTAAAGTTCTACGCATGCAACAAAAATGGAATTAATGTAAATTAAAAGTCGGTAGCTTAGTGGTTTTTTTTTATCATGCGGTAAATCCCCACGGATACCACCCCCGCCAGAGCCGAAGGGGTAGGTTATGTCGGACTCGAATCGACTAAACCGCACACCGTTTGTGGGTCGATCATATCCCTCGCACCTTAGCCGACCCAGGGCCATCTCCCTCGATTTGGCCCTCTCCGGGTGGGGGGACCACGGGGTCCTCAACTCGTCGCCGATACTTACGGCGCTCGACGCGCGATGCCACCGTGGCCTGCTTCTATTAGAGTGACAGGCGTATCCACCTGTCACCACCAGGCCCGCGCATATGGGGGACGGAGATCATCCATCGACCTCCTCCGACAGTTGGCGAGAAACTAGGGCCGCGAGTCTTCTTCGCTTCCGGTCCCACTCCCGCAAGTATATTACGTCGCCGGGCCGCCTCCTTCACGAACATAACTTACTCGCAGAAGGAGGCTCCGGCCGCCCAGGTAGCTTAGGGGTTTAGGGGTCGGCCTTACAAGCGGTCCCGGTTTCGATACTGGCCATTACACTACCGACGTGAACACACTCGTAGCACAAGCAATTAGTGGGGAATATTAGTAATTTCGATAATTTCAGTTGCTAATTTTCTTTTTTTAAAGGCAGTGCCGCTCGTCTTCAAAATGCTTTTTAGAGAGAAGCACCTTGTTTGAGCACCGTGATGCGATGGTTTGCTGAATTTGAGATACGTTGTTTTTCTATACATGACAAATTACGTGATGCGCGGTCGATGGGCGATCTTCAACTGTTGTCAACTAAAATAATGTGGCTACTGTTAAGCGGCTAATTGAAGAAAACCTGCGGATTTCCTATGAGACAATTCGAGGACTATTGGGGATTGGTATGAGCCAAATTCAGAAAATTTTACACGAGGATTAAAAGTTCCGAAACTTTGATGTCGTAAGATCCCTCATGAACAGACGGCGGAGCAGAAGCGGGCTCGCGTGGAATGATGCTCACACATGCTTCTGAAGTACGACCACGGACATTCTAGTGCTGTTTATGACATTGCCATAGGAGACGAAACGTGGATTTTTTGTTTTGAACCCGAAAATAAAACGCGATCTTGTGAATGGGTGTTTGAAAATGAGAACGAGGCAACAAAAGTGAGGTAAGGTGAGGAGGGAAACTTTGGTAAAAAAATGATAGCATTTTTTTTCTCAGCTACGGTTAACATCTGCATAATTCCACTTAAAGATTAAAAGAGTGGTATTCTACCATTTATTTACCCAGGGTGTTAAAAAAGTTCACGAAAGACGACCAAAAAGCCGCGTTCTCCTACATCACGACAACGCTTCTTCACACACGGCCAACAAAACAAAGTCATATTTAGCTTCCGAAAAGTACAACTCATCACCCATTCTGCACATAGCTCCGACCTTGTGATTTCTATATTTTCCCCAAAATCAAGGATTTAATAAGAGATTTCACTTCTACCAACACACGACAACGCAACACTTTTAGTGACATCGTAGGTACAGTCGACAAAAGCGATAGATCCCACCTTTACATATAAAGTTGTATGTAAAGATAGGATAATATCGATTTTGTTGACTGTACATACATACTTTTTATTTGGGAAGTGGTCATTGTGGCCTATGAACATGTGCAACCACAGGGCGTCATACTCGTGTTGTTAACTGTGTGAAAACCTTCTTACGCCCTTTTTCGTGATTATATTATGATTTCCATATAGTAGTTATACTATTCATCGAAAGGTATATACCGTAGAAGTGGTCGAAGGTAATAAGAGGTTACGACGATATATACGAGTTAACGAAAATATTGAAATTATCATTTTTCACTCATAAAACAGGTTTATGAGGGAATATAGATTATCATTATGGAGTCATACACACATGATTCATACATGATAATCTAAACTTCTTCATATACTTTTCAATTCTCATTTATAATTTTCAGCATGTACATAATAGATTAGGAGCCCGTGCATGACAGGCCTTCATCATTTTATAAAAGCTGAAAGTTTACCAGCGCATGCTTCTAACATAGGTGAGAACGATGGCACATTATGGAGTTTGGGTCATAGTGGCTGTGACTGATATACGATACAAAGTAATAACGGTGTAAAAATAATAGTAAGTAGAAAAATTTTGAAGAAAATAGTTAGATTTTTTCTTACACCGTGTACCTGCCAAAGCCACTATGACCATAACTACTTAATGGGCCATCGTCCTTACCCGTGTTGGGGGACTTTTATTCTATACTGTTTGATAAATTGTGTAACACGTTTTGCGCCATATTGAGCAAACCACATGCAACCGGATACGACGTCACATGTTGCTCAATATTATAAAAATATTTCAGGATGTACAATAAAAATTAAAATTGTATTTGCACTATTTCTTTATTCGGTATGCGTTCGGTATGCTATTTTAATATCAGTTAGGTGGCAACCAAGCGTACACGGCAAACCTAATAGGAAGTGATTACTGTGGCCTACGAAAATGTGCAAACTCTAGGGGGGTTACACTCGTGCTTCCCCTGTAAAAACATATATAGCAATACTACGAAGTTTGAATAACTACAAGAATATTGAAATGAACAATTTCACTCCTAAAACAGGTTTATCAGGAGATTTAGTTTATCATAAATTAGTCATACATACATGTCAAATCTTCAATTCTACAATCTAAATCTTCTCACGTCCTACCCGTCAGTTCTCATAATAATTTTCAGTTTTTCATAATGTTTCATAAATTGTGTAATACGCATGCAATTGTGTTGCACCATATTAAGCAACCAAATGCAACCGGAAAATACGTCACATGTTGCTCAATATTGTGACAATATTTTCAGAGGGTACAATTTAACATTTATATAATAATATGGTTTTCTAATTATCATTAATTATACGATTTCAGGCATTGTTATTTTATTACTTAGGTAGTCAATAAGCACATGCGTTTACCTAATAGTAAGCGAAAAACGTGGTTTATGAATGATTGGAATACCAGTATCAATGGCGCGCTGCTGCTTAAATAATTATGTATGTGTTTACGAAAACATGTATCTAAGCATGTTTGCCCGCGTCTTAGAACGCATAACACAAGCTAGTTAAGTTATATTTAGGTTAAGAAGGATAATATGATGGTCCTAGAACCTTTTATTTATTTAATGCAAAATCCCTCGATGTAGAACAAAGAATATATTTCGCTATATCCTCATTTTTATTTAGTTTCTAATGGTAAGCCAGGGGTGACACTAGGTCGGGACTGACCCAGTTCGGAAGGTTAAAATAAATCACTGTGATTTCAGTGAGAGGTATACCAACGATCTTCGCAGATAATTTAGTACATGCATCAGAAAGTTCCATAAGACTTTTTAATCGCTTGAAAGGTATTCAAGAGTGAATTACAGTCCATCGTTTGTTAGGGATATTTGTGAGTGCCCAAATGCCATACAACTTGAATGAAGAAATCACTGTCATACATTAAAACTATATTATGATATTTTATCTGTAAGAAACAATACAAAATATTATATAATTTAAGCCCGTGATTAAAGCCAGCTTTTCCGGACAACAAATCTGTATCTATATTTGTACCAAATTTCATACTGATTCGTTCAGCCAATTTTGCGTTAACCAGTAACAAACATCTACACCGTCTTCCTCACAAGCTTTTCAGTTTTTAGTAGTTATTGTTTCTACGAGGGTGACACCTGCCGGAATTGATTAATAGAAAACCTTAAACTCACTGTTTGTCAGAGTCGCTTTTGTGTTAATATGATTAGAGGAAAACCTGTGCTAAAGTTGAAATAAAACCACTTTTACCGAATTCTAACGCGATTTATTTGTTTTTATTAACTTTTAGACCGACGTTTCGGCTACTTTTCAGCAGCCATGGTCACAGTGAGACTAAAGCTGATAGTTTTTAAGTCGTGCTGTGTGTGTAACGACACAGTGAGCTCAATCTGTGTAAATAGAAACAATAACAATTCATAATGATTTGAGATAACTTATACTTCAAACTATGTGACAACTAACAAACTACCAAAACATCGAGCTAAAAGTAAATAATAACAAATAAATTGCGATAGATTCCCTTAAAAAGTGATTTATTTCATTGAGTAACATTTATGTAAATTTCAGAAAGTATCTGTGTTAAAGCCTGGGTCGTCAATCAGCAGGTAAAACAGCTTACAGTGAAGTTTGCTTCAGAGCTGAAGGGCTGAAGGGTCCTGAAGACCCTATATCATTGTAATAATAGGGGTTAAAGTTTGAAATTGCCGTTTCATTGTAATAGGTACTTCGAATTGACATAGAACCTTCATGGTTAGAGTTTTGATTGAAACTTTTTCCACATGGTACCTATGTAGTTCTTCATTTAAAAATGTGCAACATTCGATTATCGACTTTCAGTTGTTTTTTTTATGCAGCTTAGACAAGAAAGATGGATACTTCGAAAATTCGAGTGATTTTTGAATACGAGTTCCGACGCGGAACTAACGCGGCAGAAACAGCTCGCAATATCAATGTTGCGTTTGGAGAGGGGACTGCTAATGAACGCATCGTGCGATTTTGGTTTAAACGCTTTCGTGATGGAAACTTTGATTTGAAGAACGAACCACGAGGAAGGCCGTCCACACAGGTGAATAACAATGAATTGAAAGACATGGTGGAAGCCGATCCGAGCCAAACTACCCAGGAATTAGCTGCATGGTTTAACGTTACCTTACCAACAATATTGACTCATTTGCGTCAAATCAATAAAATAAAAAAATGTGAAAAATGGGTACCTCATGATTTGACTGATCTGCAGAAAGAAATGCGTGTTGAAACTTGTGTTGCCTTGTTGAATCGATACAGAAATGAAGGAATATTGGATCGAATTGTGACATGTGATGAAAAGTGGATTCTTTACGATAACCGTAAGCGAAAAATGCAATGGCTGACCCCAGGTGAAACGCCACAACAGTGTCCTAAAGCAAAGCTATACCAATAAAAAGGTAATGGTAACTGTTTGGTGATCTCAGCATGGTGTTATTCACTATTGCTTTCTACGATCTGGTCAAGCAATAACGGCAGATGTCTACTGTGCCGAACTCCGAACAATGATAGCAAAACTAGCAGTGAAACAGCCCCGACTCATGAATCGATCTTCACCATTATCGCTCCATGATAACGCGAGACCTCATACAGCACGAGAAACCGTTTTAACTCTACAGGAACTGCAATTAGAAACTATCCGTCACCCTCCGTATTCGCCAGACCTTGCTCCAACAGACTACCATTTTTTTCGTGATTTGGACAATTTTTTTTTGGATAAACATTTTTAAATTAAAAGTACTATTAAAATAAGGAGATCAAAAAATAAAAATAAACAAATTTAAAAGGAAAAATAATTGACTCACAGGTAAGCACATCCCTATCTAAAATCCATTTCACAATATTGCGTAACTATAATAAGATATATATTCTCGACCGGTGCATCGAATCAACATTCAAGCTCAAGCTTTTGCATTGACCAATACTACGGACATCATCAACTATCAAAATGAGGAGCCATTTCGAGCATGACTTTTTCGGATGCACACGCTTCCCTCCTCCATTTGGCCCTTGGGGCCGAGGTTTTGGGCCTGAGGACCGAGGATTTGGAGCTTGGGGCCGGGGTTTTAGGGCTTGCGGTCGAGGAAGACCTGAAATGTTTGGCTTCGGTCGACTTGGATGTACACAGCATGGACCATTTGGATGCAATCAAAGCTGCCAAAGACCTCATCAGAGACCAGAACATGATCGAGAAAGGTCCCCATCTCCTACATCGCGTGAAGGTGATCATGATGAAAGACCGACAGCTCCGGAACATGACAATGAATCCCCTGTGAACGATTGTCAAGAACAAACCCGTCGTAAGCATCATGGATCATCTGGATGGGACCAAAGTCGTCATGAATATAGAGGGCCCATGCGGAGCAATCATCACCACCATTGGCATGGTCGAGACCACCTTGGCTTTGGGCCGAGACCTAGTTCAGACCATCATGGTTTTGGGCCGAAACCACATCTGATGGACTTCTTTGACTGGTTTGGTTTTGGCTCTGATCACCCTGGACATCATGGGGATCGTAGATTTGGTCATCGCAGACCATGTCCTTATGACAGGCATTGGGGACTATTTGCTTCAAGAGATTGTGGAGACTGCCGTGGCAGACCTTGCTGCTCAGGAAATAAGGACAGCCAGGAGTGTAAGAAGAAAAAATCTGGAAGAAAAGAAAATGAATCATGCTGTTCAAAGAATAAGGATAAGGATCAGAATACATCTGAAGACACTGTTTTAGTGCAGCGAATCATCGTGGAGAGAGCGCCAACTAGACCATAGTCTATTTGAAAAAATAAGGCGTTCATATATTTCAGACATTCCAATAAATAACCAGTTATTCTATATTATTATAGATTTAAGTAGGTATAGGTCAATATTTATATCAGTTATATTAGCAAATATTAGTCATTTGAATTGAATTGCACTAGAATTATAATAAACATTTACTTTATTGAACTGTGATGATCTATTTTTTATTTGTATCTTAGCAATCGCAATGGGAATACCACTATATATAAAACATGTTTTTACTTTATTGCTTTAATTAAAAACTATAACAAGACACAAACTTGAACATGGAGTATTTGTTACGATAATTACTTCTTTGTATTTTTCATTGTATAGTTGAGTGAATAAGAAGAAGAAGAGAAATAAATTCTTTACTGTTGTATTATACTAAGGTTTTATGACCATGAAAGTAAAAAGCACATGTTACTAAATACTTGGAAATTAGTACCAAGTAGGTAATATTGTTAAAAAGTCGTTTAAAAAGAATGTTATAAATCTAATTTACTAAAGCGAAGGTGAAAGCACTTGACTACAATAGTCGAAGTATGTGGATCGGCCCGGGCGATATATTGAGCACTATACTGAGATGCTCTTGAATTGTTTACACAAATTCACACAAATTGACCATTTTCAATAACAAGTTTACACAAAATTAACATAAACCACTATCCAATATGTTTCTTATGATTTGGTAAGCAAGAAAACGCACAAACACACAGGCCTAAAAAATGTAGGAATTGAGGTTCGCTCTTGTTTTGAGTCAGCTTTTCTGGAAGTGATTACTGTCTGAGCTCTCAACCTGGGAGGAAAACTCATATTAATTAGCTGGTGCATTTTTTTGAGCATGTGATGTTACCTTGGGCAACAGAGGTATTTGTAATCACTACATAGTATAAAACAAAGTCGCTTTCTCTGTCCCTATATCTAGGGATATGGGGACAGAGAAAGCGATTTTAAAACTACGCAACGGATTTTGAAGCGGTTTTTTTTTTAAATAGATAGAGTGATTGAAGAGGACGGTTTATATGTATAATACATGCTTATTGTAGTGTGCAGCAGGACCGGGATCTGACACCACGCGGGTGGAACAAAATTGGCGGTACGAAGTTCGTCGGGTCAGCTAGTGCCCTATATACCCGAATATTTTTTTACCGGGATATTTACCATGTATTTGTACAAGTACACCGTGATCATTGCGCTTGTATTAAAAGTTACCTTGTAACAGTGATAAAATATTGGTTACTTAAAACAAATGAAAAACATACTAACTATTCTGGTGAGTGTTACACTAATAATGTGAATGACCATGTCAATTTCAAACTGATAATATATGTTCGTAGTTTGCATAGTACTTGTTACGGACCATTAAATATATAGCCATAAAGCACTCACGTCCACCTGAGTGATCTATATCTCTTTGTGACTAAAAGTTTGTGCACTACTCGGAACGAAATATTTCCATAGCCATGGTACTACTATGTGTTCTGTGATAATAGAGTGTCAGGCGGATCGGAAGAGCAATGAGTTTGTTGGAGCACTGCTGGAATACAAAAAACTCGTTCCAAAGAAACTAGTGTTGGGAAAGTAAAGGAGTAGCCTTAAGTATAAAATAATGTTTGTATAAAATAATGAATTAACGCAATCATGGTACAGGTACATACCTTTGATTTGCCTGACGTTTCAACCAGTTTACACCGACCAGGGTCACAGGCTAACTGTAGTCTAATGTAGATATCACTTCTGTTTTTTTGTGTGAAACATAATTTTTCTTTTACCAATTATGTAATGAATATTTATGTAGAGCAGATGTTATTAAATGACAGACAACCACCGCTGGTCTGATCTGGCTGCCGATCTGTGGATCAGAAAACTGTGCCACGCAATTGTGTCGCAAGCACGTCGCGATCGCAACGCTGCTGCCGCACCGGCCCCCATTGTCGGCGTCACGCAATTTTACCCATGAATATCACATCAGTTTTGTAGTAATGTATCACAAAAAATAACAGTCATCCTTTGAGCCTTTTGTCATCTCACTTGGATTGGCCACAGATTTTGACGTCTAATGTAAGATACAGATAAGTCACCGTTTTAAGAAGACCCGGCCGTCCTAAGACCTGGCCTTGCTAGTCTGTTCAAACTTAGCAATGTGCCAAAAAGGTACAGTGATATGCCAAAACTGGAGGGTGGCAAAACCAAGATGACTGTGCGGAGGCGGTGTCTTCTACACAGTATTGTGGTACGATAACGGTGCGGTCGCAGCGCGTTTGCGGTGTCGTGTAGACACGCACTAAGGATTCTCGATTTCAGTTTAACTTTAGACAACGATGCAAACTCAGTGGAATTTGTTGCACTCAACGTCAGGCTATTCTATTTACAGGGTTACTCATTTAACATTTTATGTCCTTTTATAACCAGACATTTACTAATTTATTTGCCAGCAGTACAATGAATATTGAATTATTATTTATAGCCCTATTATTCAGTAGCAAGCCATTACTACAATGAGTGTGAAACCTTCAGAGAACTTTGATAAACCAAACTTTTCTTATTAACTAAAATTCCTTTCATTACGAGCTATCGAATTTCGTGCGAGTTTTAATTTCTACTGTTCTTTTGATATATTAATATAATTTATAGAGCTCTTTCGTAAATTAATTTTGGAATCTTCGAAAGTTGTTTTAGAAGTTGCTTTGCTGGCCTTTTTGATTCTGACGTATCATATTGATTGATTGAGAAATCACCTACATGTTCCGTGCGAAATATTTATCCCAATAAAGCTGAAGAGATTGGTTTGTGTGTTCGAATGTGCATTTAATAGTCCAGTTATTGGCTATATTGCATTACGCCTGAGACTCGTCTTAGGAGCCGATTAATAGAAAAAAATGCAAGCGTAATGGTAATGCGTGCGACTGTGTGAAATAAGACTGTAAGACACTTTTTATAATTGGGTAGTGTCCTTAGTCAGCCGTTCATAACCTATACGCTTAATGTCTTTGTTTTTTCTCAAAAAATGTGTATAGCAAACCTAAAGATTTTGCCTAACTAAACTAAAACTATGACTTTTAATAATTTTTAATTCTCAAATAGGTCAGAATATAAATAATCGAAATAAGGCAAAATATACAACTTTTTACATTTGTTATAAAATTTCAAATCCATCTTATCATGCATTGTATACCTGTAAACGCAACATATCGACCGTAGCTATTAACAAAGTCGGAACTACAAAAACACTACTTTTCAGTATGGCCAAATAAAGTTTTGAACTTGCACCAAATTCACAAATGCCCATATATTGAAACCAAATTTCGCATAGTGCTACAGTTTTGAAAGATAATGAAGGTTGTAATGTGAATAACAAAAATAAATCTAGGAATTTCTAGAAAAAGCAGTTGTTACATTGTTAACCGAAACCGATACTAGCACACTTGTCGTAAGTGACATATCCTACAATGTTTCACGTACTATAAAAGTCGTAAGTGGCACATCCTACAATGTTACACGTACTAGGGAAGTCGGAAGTGTCACATCCAACAATTTTTCACGGTACGTAATTACAAGGTTATGTCGGATGTGGGGATGTTCATAGGCCTTATGTATTAAAAGAAGGCTTTAAAACTGATAAATTGTTTTATTAATATCTATTCAAATGTAAATGAAATCAAGATACTGTGAGTTTAGTACATCGAACTGACTAAAAATCATAAAAATTCACAATAGTAATGAAAAGTAAAAGTAATTACAGTCCAGAACCACTGACAATGAAGGAGTGATGTGCTATTTCTATTGCCGTGTGGGATGCCAGTCCCTCCTGCGGCTGAGAGGCTCCACAGTGCCTGCGAGTATGGGATTGTCGGCGAGCCTCAATGCGCGTCTTTGTATCGATTCGAAGGGGTCAAGCTAGTATGCAGATGCTCCGGCAAAAGGTGACAGCAGTACTTCATATGGGGCCGGACTTCTGCCTTATAAAGAAGGAGTCGTTGCCCCGCAGTAAAGTACTGCTTCGCCCTGTTAAGCACTCCAAGTTTCTTTGATGCCAGCTAGGCCTTATCCTCCAAATGGCTGCGGTACTGGACGTAGCTTGAGATGTCGACGCCTAGGATCCCGATACTCGAGGAAATTGTACGCGGTGGTGTACCCAGGAATTGCGGCGCTACAACAAATGGGGTTTTCTTAGAGGTGAATACACATACTTGTGTCTTAGTGGGATTGAATTGGACTAGGTTTAGTCGACCCCAATCGGATACTCCCGATTTTGGTCGCAAGTTGTTCACGACTCTCCTTCACCTTAGACTGAGAGATATTTGCACGGCCCGTGTAACACGTGTCCCCGGTACTGTCGTCCGCATAGCAATGGATGGAGTCATCAGACAGCATATCACTTATGTGCAGCAGAAACAGGGTTGGAGACAGCACGGAGCCCTGTGGAACCCCAGCGTTTGTGTCCATGTGGTCCAAGCAGCTGCCATCGACGACGGCTTGGATACTGTCGGTCGCTCAGTAAATCGCTTCCTTCAAGGTATCTAAGGAGCTGTGTATTAATCACACACTCCATAACCTTCGAGAGAAGGGATGTTATAGCAATAGGCCTGTAATTGGACGGGACTGTCCTCTCTCCTTTCGTTAGCACAGGATGCATGAACGCAGTCTTCCACGAGGCCGGGTCGTGTCTCGTAGAGTAAGAGAGCGCGAAAAGCCGCGTTAGTACTGGGCACAATTCGGGGGCACAGCGCCTGAGCACCACCGCCATATATACCATCCGGCCCACTCGACTTCTAAACATCTAGTGACTTGAGTTCCCGCCGGACCACCCGTAGCGTGATTTTAACTTCAGGCATGGAAACACCACAGCTGGGGAGAATAGGTGGCTCGGCATTCCCGTCGTTCATTGTCGAGTTTGACGCAAAGAGGTTACCCAAAAGATCAGCTCCTTAGCGCCATGGGTTAGGCTAGAGTGGCAGAAGTTTGGCCGTTTGCTCGCTCTTGCTGCGATCTAGCGGTTGGGAATATAGCATTCCATACCCGTTAGAATCGCTTCAGCGACTGCTGTTGCACAAGAGCTTGAATCGTTTGAAGTGAAGCAAAGCTGCCTCCACGGGTACGACGAGAAGAATTCTCGCAGTCCGTCCCAGACTACCGACTTGTAGTGCCAGACATACCGTCACTGAGGTGGCGGCGGTGGTTCTGGCCACGCGAGAGTCACTTGCGCCTAGACGACACTGTGGTCCGAAGTACCAAGTGGTGCCTCCACTCGGTACGTAGTCAGCAGAGGGTCCAATAAAGACTCTCTGTGGGTCTCGATATCTGATTTTCTGCTCGTTGCGAGAAACCATAGGTCAGAGCGTAGTGAGCAGCCCTTCCCGTAAAATCAGTTCTGTGCGACCCAACCACTCCACATGGTGAGCGTGAAAGTTCACCAAGAACACCAAGTCCGCAGCAGGGTACTGCTCAATTACTCTGTCCGCCGACCGCTGCAGGTGCTCAAAAAGTTGAGCCGTGCCCAGGTCACCGCTATGGGACCTGTAGACGCACGCATAGATACGGGAGTGGCCAACGTGATCCATACGTACCCATAGAGTGGACAGGTCCCTGTCTTCAAGGCCGTTTAGACAGCGACAGCAAACGTCATCCCGGACGTACATGCATACCTCGACTTTACTCAGGAAGTTATGTTCGGGTTTGTATCCGGGGTACATGAGGTAGGCTGTAGCGGCCTGGCGATGAACCTCGTTAAGATTGGTGTGGAGGCCCCTGATGTTACAGAAGTCAACCTTCATTGTGGATGAAGGTGCCGCTGTAGAGCGTCTATTCTCATTTTACTTGGCCATAATAAAAATGGGAGGGGAAGGTATAGAGAGTCTCTATGCCGTCAGTGTAGAAGACAAAGTAAGGTTTCTCGCCACCGCAAACGAGCTAGGGTTGTGTGATTGGCTGGCGCGGTGCGCGGACGGGCCCCCGGTCCCCTCCCAGATACTGTCAAGTCTACTCCGGTTTCCTTCTCCGGCACGACTACAGCACCGGGAACTATACACAGGCTGCTGGTTCAGCCTCCTGGAACGGAGAATATGTAATCCCCGGGTTCGGGAACCGTACAGCCTGCGGGCGGCCAGCGGTTAACCATTTCACCGGGTCTCCCTGACCGCCGCGCCAACATTTCACTCCCGCACTAGTCAGTGGTGATATCCAAAGCCTTTGGTCTTCCCACTGACAACACAGAGCCTCTCCAGAGAGCTCTGGCTACCCTGCTCACCGTCGGAAACATAACACAAGGTTACTATAACCGCGGTATTCTGTAGGACGAAGGTACTTCCCCAGTCGGACTGCTCAGTTGCAAAGGGAGGTACCGTCGTGTCCTACCTTCTAAAATAACATACCTATAATTAAAAATGTCACATGAGGCAATAGAAAATCAGTCAACTCTTCCTAATTACCATAGCAGCACTATATACCAAATCCAACCTACATTATTGTATAACTGTTTTAGAATAATAAAGTCGATACTAACACATCCAACATCTAAATTTAGTAATGTACAATTAAAATTGGTGGTAGTACCATATATGACAAATACTTCCATTATAAGAACGAATAACAAAGTCGGTAGTGCCATATCAGACAAAAACGTTTAATAGAAGAACGAGTAACAAAGTCGACAGTACCATAACCGACAAAAACGGGAAAATTAGGTACAAGAAACAAAGTCGGTAGTGCCATATCCGACAAAAATGAACGAACTCAAAGCGCACAATAATGTAGGATGTGGTACATTCGACACAGGTAATAAAATAATAATCAGTTAACAATGTGGAATTTGACACATATTACAATCTTAACCGTTAAAGTACGCCTAGATCGAAACATTGTTATTTATACTAAATACTGCACATTTACGTAAAACAATAATATAAAAATATAAAACACGCACGCGCAGTCGCCCCGCTAACAATGAGCGAACTGGCAGAACCGCGCGTTGCGCGCGCGCTCCTTCCCCTTCTTAGCCCCGCGAACTTTGTAGTAACATGCCTACCTACATTATTATTCGTACGCTCCTATAAGATCCGACTTTGTTCATCTGGAAATACTATGATAGCATTTAGTTTCGAATTTGAAAGTTTGTGAGAACATAGATATAGACGTTTGAAGACCTTAGGAGCAATAAAACGAAAATCGCCAAAATGTAGTTCCGACTTTGTTAATAGCTGCAGTCGATATATTCTCTTGCACTCTATACATTCATACTTTATACACTCGAGAGCAATGAATCCGGGTCACTCAAAGAATCCAAAAAATCTCGGAAAGTAAGAATGCTAGGTTAATTCAATAAATTGTATTTAATAGACAATTTAATACTCCTTAAATGAAAGTTAAAAAAATATGAGTCACCATACATTTTATTTACACAAAATTACATAAAGAAAAAAAACTGCTGATCTCTCCTTAAAACAAAAATAGGAAACATGAAATTTTTGAACTTTATGACGATTTTCTTGAATTTCAATACTTCGTATTACCTCCTCGTGCTTCCATTACTGCGTTTACGCGGTTTGGCATGCTGTACACCAAGTTCCTTATACGATTTTGGGGAATATTCTCCCATTCCTCTGTGAGAGCAATTTTGAGCTCAGGAAGCGTGATTGGGGGAGGGTTTCGTTGTTTTACGCATCTCCCTAGCTCGTCCCAAGCATGCTCGATCGGGTTGATATCCGGGCTGCGCGCTGGCCACTCCATACAAGTAATGTTCATCTCTTGAAGGTAGTCATTCACAATCCTACCTGTATGAGGTCGGGCATTGTCATGCATAAATATAGCATCCTCACCCAAATTGACCATAAATGGACCAACGTGTTCGTTGAGGATTTCTTCCACATATCTTACGCTAGTTAAAGAGCCGTTTTCTATGATCACCAGCTCTGTGCGACTTTCAGAGGAAATTCCGGCCCACACAAGTACAGACCCACCACCGTAGGCTACTTTTTCTTCGATGCATGCTTGCTTGAATCTTTCCCCTGGTCTTCTATACACTCTGTGTCTTCCATCGTGCTTGTAGAGCATAAATTTTGATTCGTCGGAGAACATAACTTTCGACCAATCTTCAATACTCCAATTTACGTGGTTCTGGGCATATCTTAGTCTTGAAATACGATGGCCACGCTCCAGTTTAGGGCCGTTTGCAGGTCTAAGGGGTTTTAAGTTAGATTCAGCAAGCCGACGTCTTACTGTCCATGCACTTGGGTTACTTCCTCCGAGGCGTCGAAACTGATTTGTGAGTTCAGTTCCTGTGAGAAAGCGATTTCGAAGCATGGTGTTCACCAAGTATCGGTCTTCTCGTGCTGTGGTACACCTAGTTCTGCCCGTTCCTGGTCTGCGTAGGTTAGAACCAGTTTCTTCGTAACGTCGGAGAACTCTTTGTACTGTTGACAGCGACACACCGACAGTCCTGGCTGTATCGCGCTGACTCCGGCCGGTTTCCACCAATGTAAGTATTCTGGTGCATTCTTCAAGTGTAAGCGACATGATTTCAGCTTGAATAATGAATATTGAGCACTATCAACCTGGTTTATGTACCAACATAAATGACAGATTACAAACAAAAGCAAAAACAAATCCTGTAATTTCGTAGTTCCATCTTCGACAGTGTTCCCTTTTCAAATTTGATTTTTTTATGATATAACTTTACAATAACTAAGAAGTTTTAATACTTTCATTTAAGGAGTATTAAATTGTCTATTAAATACAATTTATTGCATTAACCTAGCATTCTTACTTTCCGAGATTTTTTGGATTCTTTGAGTGACCCGGATTCATTGCTCTCGAGTGTATTATATACAGGGTGTATTTTTGAAACGGGGTAGTAAGGGCAAGTACCTTAACCGTTGCAGTTACAGCAAAACGTTCTTAAAAGACCTTCCCTAACTTTTTGGGACATTTTGAACTGCATTCACAGATTTTGTAAAAAACTTACAGTTAGCAAAAAAAATGCAAAAAGTTCAAAAATTTTTTTTATGCCAATCGATTCTATTTCATGTGGGGATCAAAAAACTCTATGGGACCATTTTAGCTTTCAGTACTAGAAAAGACAGAAATCGCCAAAGACCTTTCCCATACATTTCGTACGGAAATATGATAAATCAACTCGAAACTCATAGGTCAGGTAAAATTTTGAACTTTTTTAAATAAAAAAAATCATTTAAACATTTAAGAAATTGGTTTATGAAATAAATTGCTCAAAATGATTTCCATTTTCACGAATACATAAGTCTATCCTTTTTTGCACTGAACGAATGGCGGCTAATAATATTCTGGGATGAATATTACGTAAAATGGTCATTAATGCATCCTTGAGCTCTTGAACACTGGCGTACGTCGTCTTATACCCCCCGTGTTTTCACGAAGCCCCATAAAAAAAAAATCAAGTGGTGTTAGATCGGGGCTACGAGGTGGCCACTGTGTTGGACCATGTGTACCTATCCACTGTGTACCGAATAGGCGGCTCAAATTGGAACGTGAAAGGTGACTGTTATGTGGCGGAGCACCATCTTGTTGAAAATGAACTTTTCGCAATTCCGACAGGGGCCATTCGTCCATCTCGTTTTCAAGATGGTGTAAAATGACTTCATTATACATGGCAGAATTCAGTTTCCCTTCATAAAATTCCACCATTATGACTCGATTGGACATTATACCACACCAACAGTTGAATGAGAAGCGAACCTGATTATGACTTGCCGTAACTCTTAGTGGATTTTCTTTGGACCAATAGTGGTGATTTTTTCTGTTGTACATACCGTTATTGGAAAAATTCGTTTCGTCTGACCACAGTATGTAATTTAAAAATTTATGATCTCTGCTTATTTTTCCTCTTAGCCATCTGCAAAAAGTAAGCCTTCGAACATCATCACCCGGATGTAACACTTGAACTATGCGCCCATATCGATAGCACTTGTAGCCGTATTTCTTCCATATCTTTATCACAAGGGAGTGGGATACACCTACTTCAAGGGCGACTTGCCTGGACGATACCTCTGGATATGCTTCGACATAAGTTAGAACCGCAATCTCCGTGTCCATGTCCACACGAGGCTGCCGCTTTCTTTTGAAAGAACCCTGCAATTCCAGGTTTTTCAAAAGATTTGTAATAACCTTTCTTGTTGGCACATGCCGCAACGGATACTTATTGCGGTACCACACTAATGCAGCTCCCGCATTTCGATTATTGACAAAATACGCTTCTAATAAGTCAATTTTTTCACGATTAGAAGACATTTTAGCGAAAATCCTTAATTAATAACTCATACGAAGTTTCTCAGCTGAAACTAAGAATAACACACAGATTTTCGAATCAAATTCGAAATTTGAGGGTGAAAATTCTTTTTATTTACTTTACAGTCAATTCTACCCACTTCCTGGCCATAACAAAAAGTTAGACCATCGTAGAAATTTGTTTCTGTTGCCGAAATGTATGGGAAACGTTTTTGGCGATTTCTGTCTTTCATAGTACTGAAAGCTAAAATGGTCTCATAGAGTTTTTTGATCCCCACATGAAATAGAATCGATTGGCATAAAAAAATATTTTTGGACATTTTGCATTTTTTTTTGCCAACTGTAAGTTTTTTACAAAATCTGTGAATGCAGTTCAAAATATGTCAAAAAGTTAGGGAAGGTCTTCTAAGAACGTTTTGCTGTAACTGCAACGGTTAAGGTACTTGCCCTTACTGCCCCGTTTCAAAAATACACCCTGTATATTGCTACACGCTTAAAGCTGATGCGTGTATATCACTGCACTTGTATGTAATGTCTTAAATTATTGTTCAGTCTATTTAAAAAAATGTTTATGTTAGGAGCACTTATTACTGTCTCTGGTGCGCTAGTACGCTGTGTATATTTAAAACTCATCGTCATTTGAATATTTCACTTTCACAGTTCATTATATTATTGTTAAAGGTACAGTTTACGAAAATAATAAAAAGTAGGACACAACCCTATTCGCAAATGCCCTCGGGCGTCTAGCCGAAAGCTGTCAGCCCCTCTAGACAAGTCGCAATTCGTTGTCCGGCGATTTTGAAATAAAATGACGAAGTTATGGGATTTGACGCATTTGACATGCGTTAACGACTGTCATATACGTCAAATCCTATACATTCATCATTCATTTCCATCAAATGCCGGCCAATGAATTGCCACTTGTCTCTCTAGACAGGAGTGGTTATGTCGGATTCGAACCGACTGAAACTATATGCGCACCGTCTTGGGCCATCAATTGTTAAGTGGGAGGTTGTCTCTGGCATATCAATTACGCCCCGGCTGACCCAGGTCATCGAAATGGCCTCCTCTGGTTTCGGACTACTTTGAACCCTTCTTGCCCCGCCTCGGCCTGCTTCTGCTAGAGTGACAGGCGGCTCAACCTGTCACCCCACGCGTTCATAGAGGACGGGGGTTGTTGAACGACCTCCAATGCCCACGTCGCCTCCGCGAGACCGTAAGGCACTGCCAGTACAATATGCAGAGCAATTTAAATGGAAACTGCACAAAACTTGCAGTGAAAGTTGAACTAGAAACTGTATTGCACTCGTAAGTCGTTCGTGAGTCCGACCGGTAGTAGTGGAATTATTGTGCGAGGTGTAAATCCGACAGCTCAGTCGCCTTTGCAGCCTTAGTTTGCATATTTATGCCAAAAGTTAATATGAATTTTAAAATTTTTGGGCAGTATAAATTCTACGTGAAATGAACTAAACCAGCACCAACTATGTAGTAACATAAATAAAGTTCTGAGTAGTTGTAGTAGTGTAAATGGTAGGCTTTTTCTCAAGGTTCTTAAGGTGCCTGGTACACAAGCACAAGTCCCTGACGATAACTGCTTAACACAACATTGTATTATGCGTTTTGAACAACAGTCAATATTTTTGTAATCATAGTTATTTTCAACACAGTTGAAGTCAGCTTTCCAGTCTAACTTTGAAGAGGCTGAACTTCCATGTTTTTCGGGAAACGACTACCATCTGACCTTCACAACCCATTAAGGATATCGAAGTTCTGCAGTTGGACCAGTTATTGAACTTTTTAGCACTACAATTATCCGTAACAACTGCCACAAATGGTCGTTTCACAACTGGGACCGAAGGCTGAACGTGCTCTCCGATTTCTTCGAGGCACAAACGCATCTCAATATTTTAAGAATCACCCATCTTAAGGCCGACCTGGCTAGTGTTTTTTAGCCTCGCAATGTGTTAACCTACTCGGTTACCACATAGCTCATGGCTGCATGTCATCAGTAAGCTCCGTAACATGGGTCTCTCAAATTAATTGGTTTTGTCACCGAAATAATTACCTATTTAAGTTTTATTTACAAAAATATGAAACATGCTTACTGAATTTTATGATCAGTCAATTGGTATTCTGCGATACCTCCTAAGTAAATTATGCGAATTGAAATTTTATTTTCAGTTAGGCTTACCCATTATTTTAATAAAAAAATCATTTAAAATTCCAATATTAACTAACATTAGAGAACCTCAGAATAGTTATCATAAAAAATAAGCCAAAATTTCTAGTCGACTGGCTCTGAAAAGATTTACAAAATCTAATACACTATGTTTTAACCTTAGAATATTCACACAAAGCTTAAACCACAGAATTCATATTTTATACATAAGGTGACCTTTTCAACTGACTTGTCCAACCAACTGAATAAGGTTAGGTAGTTAGTACTAAACCCGCTTAATTTTCTTTATAAAAATATTTAGTAAGTAGGTATATTATTTTGGACCGTCCCGAGACTCTGGCTTGGGGTCCACTAAAATAGGCTAGCATGAATTAATGAACTTCCTTTAGTTGGATAAGGCATGTGGAGCATTGCGAAGCTATACTTAACAGTACTATAAAGAAAATACGTTAATCTTGCTGGGGATATACGGGTCTTGGGTTTACGGGGCCCTACCAAGATCTTTTAGACCCATGCCGACCTTATCTGCTAGCCGGTACACCTGGCCCCCGATTCTGCCAATTTTATGACATAACAACACCACTGTTATACCGCTAGGATTGCATAAAATATCATTAAATTTTAGACTTTATGTTTTTAAGGTCCAAATAAAAAAGAAAGAGTTTATAACATTTTTCATTCACTCTACAAGATTGTTATTTAATTTTAGACTTCAACAGTATAACGGTAAATTGTAAAGTTAAATGGCATTTGTTAGTGTGTGGTACGGCATTTGTATTGCTATGAAAATAAAAAACAGAAACACGGCCCTGATAAACAATACGCGTAGCTGTGATGTAGGTAGGCTTTCTTTTTAGGCCTGTGATGTTAGAGTTAGACGGTAGTCGCTGGTGAAATAGTTAGTCAGAAGGAGAAGGAAAAAGGTTCCCAAAGTACAAAATGGAAAGTTTGAAGGCGACGGGAACACTATGATAAAGAAAAACAGTCGTGGGGATTTGGACGATTAATCAACCATCTTCTTCAAACTAGCGTTAATCCTGGAGTCTGGAGTCCGCTTTACCAGTTTAACTGCGGATTTGGCTGAACTTCGATATTTTACGTGCAGCAACTGTCATCTGCCATCTGGGACGATAAGCCAATATCTGTCCTAAACTCTTGGCCTAGGTAGACTAAGTATATAAAAATGCAACATATATGGGAAGCCCTTTGATACTCAAGCGGCAAACTTTTATTATTTTGATCACTTCATAAACTTTCTTCCATTCCTTTTCTTTGTTGCTTAACTTAGCTTATTAATCGCTTGCACTGTAATACACGCCCAAATGCAAAAAGTATTTTTGAAGTACGTATAATGCAAGCCTCACGAATTCATTATTTTGCATAACAAAACCACAACAAGTACGAAACGAAAGGGGGAACAATAATGACTCTTCCTTTTGCACCGTAGGGTTCGCTTTAATTATTTCCAAACTTAATTAAGGTAAGGTTTCTTCGTAATATTTTTATTAAAGAGTTTCATATATTTATAGTTTCTTAAATATTCATCACCATGAGAATTAGATTTTCTTTGTACCTCTGTGGTGGCAGACAAGCACACTGTCCACCTAATGGAATGTGGTTACCGTGGCCTATGGACGTGTGCAACACCAGGAAAGCCACACTTGTGCTGCAATAACAGGAATCTGGAAATACAGAGTTTCTGTGCTGTCAGTGTAGAAGACAAAGCAGGAATAGCCTTTGGTCTTCCCACTGACAGCACAAAAAACTCACCAGTGAGCTCTGGCTACCCTACTCACCGCCGGAAACACAACACGAGGTTATTATGGCTGCAGTATTCTGTAGAGCGGAGGTACTTCCCCAGTCGGACTGCTCAATAGGTCGGAAATACCGTCGTCTTCAACCTTCTACGTAAAAATTCTTGCCTAACAAGGGTTAATCCGGTGATAATCATCACTTAGGTGGAGGTAAATTACTTATGTTTGGAGTGAGTTCACATTTTCACCATTGTAGGATTCGAACCTGTAACCTTTCGATCGTAGGGCTGATGATAGTTTCGTGGCTTACTTCCTCGGTTGCCTATGTAGGTATGTGGGGTGGATAGAATTAAAGCCGGGTTACAATGCGACCTCCGTACTCCTTGCAATGCTAAATTCGCGAGAGAGTGAGAAATGGCCGCAAGAGCTTGAATGCAGCGATTTAAAGCATATGAAATGTTTTTTCAAGTTTTCTAAGTCCCTAAATATTTTTATATTCTATTTTTAAATATGAACTTCAACATTATTTGATGATGGCGTTTTAGTGTGAAATGTGTTTGAAATAGCCATTTGGAGCATTTTAGAACCATGTTTGACGCCAATTTCTATAGACACAAATATTATGAATCGTGTTTCTTCCTTCCCACATCCCTAGACGGTTTAGCCTACTTTATGAATATGATTTTTAATTGGCGCAATTTGCTATAAAACTTGATGATAAATGTGTTTAAAAAATGTTAAGTTGTAGTCAACTCGGCCTTAATCACTGAGCTAAAATTGCCTTTATGAATATAATATGAAAAACATACATTACACTTTATAATAATCTACTGTAATTCACATAACGAGTCCATAAAGTAAATATTAAACAACATTTCAGATGAGTTACAATAGTTTTCAACACCACACTAATACCCGGTCGGAGCGCGACCGAACTAAGTTTGATATTCCAAGCCTTTATAATGTGAACTGTTCACAATTTTATATGTCGTTTGCGCGCACGCTGCTGTATTATAAAATTTCGCCCTCAGTATTCAGGCAGCGAGTTTCAGTGAACTATGTTTCGGTTGGATATCCATGTGTTTTAATTTAATTAGTTTATACCATCACTGTGGAGATCCGGTTTAAGGATAAGAACAAGCGGTAGGTATAGTATATTTCGAAGGCTTCTGTGGCGTAACGGTAGAACGTTCGACTGCTGCGCAGGTGGCGCAGGTTCGATTTTCGCTCAGTGCAAATATTTGTATGCATGAGTATGTATATTATGTATGTATTTACAAAAAAAAGTATCTAAGTGTGTTTATCCGCATTCTAGATTCCATAACACAAGCTAGTTAATCTATGCTTACCTTGGGTCTAGATAGCGTTGTGGAGAATGTTGTAGAATATTTATTATTATAATTTTTATTTTATATTTATTATTTATTTATTTATTTTTGAAAGTAGCTAGACGGAAGTTAGACTAGTATTTTACCGTTTTTTATCAAAGAATATTAGCAACCGAAATTCTTAGTGTTCGCCCTAAACCCGTCAGCTAAATTAGATTTGTTCATTATTTAAGCTATCGTGTAATGACCCGGATTCGAAGCTGAGGCCTCTCAATCGTAATTATGACTGCGGCGTTCCACAATCTGAATATACTCTCACTGCGAATTGTCAAACGAGTTGTTAAACTTCCTCTTTTTGGGAATCTTTTAATAATACACGCAATTATGATGAAAGAAAATTGACGTAAAACTCACAGATTAATAAAAATATAATTCTCTCCAAAAATATTCTAACTTATACCATTATTTGAGCCCACGCACCAAAATTAAGTCATTCGCAACAAAAGTATATATTTGTAGGAGAAAAATACTTTGAATATCTGACAAAAAGGTATGAGAATTAACACGAAAACTTTACAATACCCTTTTTTGTGCCCGTTTACCTGACGGCCTACTATGAATCCGCGATCGCGGTTCGAAATTTCAGACAACCGGTTCCGTGGAAAACATTCCGCCTGAAATCGGATCCGAAGACGGTATATGATACTTCGGTACAGGGTAAACCACTTCGATAAGAAAACCAAAGTGACTTCTTGGCTAACGGTATGGATTAAACTCTACAGTAATAAAACCGAAGTGACTTTATGGCTAACGGTACTGATTAAACGCAGCAGTATGCAAACCGAAGTGACCCGAAATTTCGAATGTTTCATAGTAGCCCCCTGTTATCAAGGTCAATTGAGTTGTGGCTTTTCGTTTACCCCCAGTAATAGAAACGAAAATGAACAATGATTATTTTTTGTAAGTACCTACTTATTTTTGTGACGCCCTTGTTTATTTGATCGTAAATAACAAGGGGAATAAAAGAAATATTGGTTTAGTAAGGCATTTATAATGTACCTAACGCTGATTCGTGGTTCCACCCGCGTTAGTCTTAATCTCGTGGAAACATCAGGATGAAATGTAACAGAAATTATGTAGTGAGTGATGATGGAATACATAGTTTTTGAGTTTATATCTTTCATGACAATATCTTCAACTTCAACTTCTTCAAAATGGCCTCTGCAGCATATCGCCACAATTCGCCAATGTCAAGTAAAATGTAATATAAAATTATTAATGGCGAAACGCCCATGTCGAGTTAACCAGCCCCTCTAGACAAGTGGCAATTCGCTAATCGGCGTTTGATGGAATTGAATGAATGTATGGGATTTGACGTATTTGACATGCATTAACGACTGTCATATACGTCAAATTCCATATATTCGTCATTCTATTCCACCGAACGCCAGCTAGCGAATTATCACTTGTCTAGAGAGGCAGAGCCACGTTAGCCACGCCAGTAAATTTGTTTCCGTGTGTCCAGTCCCCACGAGATTCAGGTGGACGATCATGACGTTATGAGAATATCTGTTGTGATACCAGATACATTATTTGACAGCTCGTTGCATCGTAAAATGGTATTGTGTTTGGAGCCTACTTTGGGTACATTTGCTTGACAGGACTCTAGTGCAGGCTTTTCTCTCGTGGTTGGAAGGACAGGCGACAGTCGCTCCTATTGAGTTATAGAGAAATGATATAATGTGGATAAGGAGTGGATTATGTGAAGAATTAGGTTAGCACACGACGACTGACATCAGCGGAGCCGTAGCCATCAGCTAGTGTGATATAATTTGTATTTTCTATTAGTATTTAGCCGTTTTTTAATTGCAAACCGTAACTTTGTATCATACGGCATGCTTGAAACATTTGCAATTGCTTAAAGCACGCGTATAAATCCTTTTGTGAGTCAGAGGTCGTTATTTTGTCCCTCTCATTATACCACCTGTCGGCGTGCTTCCTGCAAGCGTCATTAGTATTCTAGGGGTGCGTTTGTTTCTGGATTGTTAGTCGGCTAGGTCATTGTGTGCATATATCTGAAATTCATTTTCATTAACTTAGGAACTTAGTTAGTCTGACTATTTCACTTCTAAAATAGGCCTTAGTCATGCTCAGTCAAAAGAAAAAAAAAGGTTTTGTACTGTTCTTTGGAACGGCGGAACCTGACACGAAGACGCCCAAGTCTCTAATTATAAATATAAATAATTAGTTCACAACACTTCACAAAACGCTATCTAGACCTATGGTTGTGTTATGAAATCTAGAAAGTGGATACACATACTTAGATACTTTTTTTTGTAAATACGTACTTAATTTACATAAAAACACCCAGACCAATACAAATATACATATTCATGTATACAAATATTTGCGCTGAGCGGGGATCGAAACCGCACCTCCTGCGTCGATGCCGCGTTCACTATCACTACACCACAGTGACTGTCATGTATGAACCTTTTTAACTTATTCTTATGGCTTCACATGTCTAGTCCACACCATATAATTATTCAGATTTTTACACCACTATATTTTCGCATGAAATGAATCTAAAGGTAAGAGCTGCCTATGACGAAATTAAAATTCAACATGTTCATTTTTTATTACAGAACTGTTTTTATTCAGTGAAGGAATTTATGGATAGCAAATTTAATTTTAAAAGATATTATGTATTTATTTATTTATTTATTTCACTTCATGCACAACGTACGATGGCGGACTTAATGCCGTAGGCATTCTCTACCCGTCAACCTAGGGTGGTGCAGAGCGATAACGAGGTAGGCACAAAAGAAGTAAATTTATGGATAGCAAATTTAATTTTAAAATATTGACTGATATAAAACAAAAACAAATACTAATGAAATAATTAATTAATTACATGTGTGACATTAGCTGTATTATTATTTGACATTATTATGTAAATTATTATTGTAAAACTTAATATTTATACACCTATTATGTTAGAATATATTTTACCACTGTAATAACATAAAGACCTCGATGTACCATATTCTTAGAAATAAATTCATTCATTCATTTTATTCATTCATTCATAGCCACCAGTCACCTTGTCCCTGTTTCTTTTATCCTGAACCGTCAGTCCTAAACCTACGCTTATAAAGAGCGGAGATTGTTGACGGATTTTGAAATTTTTTATGATTAGTGCAGGAATCCTCTCGGATGTATCTGTTAGGGTAACAGGCGGCTCCACCTGTAACCCCCAAACCGCTCATGTAGAACGGAGGTCATTGAGTGACCTCTGACACCTGAATCGTCTGCATAGAAGGTTGAGCCGGTCGGGACAGATCTGATTCTCGTCAGGAACTACCACGCCGCCAATTTCTTGAGTATTACTTGCTCGCGAAAGAAGATGCTGAGGAGCGGCACAGGGCTACGAGACTCGCCGAGGATTTAGAACTCGATTAAGATAGGAAAAAGTGAATCGCTCAGGCGGGACTCGAACCCGCGATCTTTCCCTTACAGAGAGAATGCTCTGACCACTGAGCCACCGAGCCACGCCTGAAGCTATCCAAATTCTCCTATACTACCGTCTTAGGGCTTCAAAATTTCATTCAAGGATTTAGAACTGTTTTTTTTTTAATTTCTCACAAATTCTATATTCAAATAGAGACAGATGCTATCATGACATACAGAATTTACAAGATTTCGTATTCTGATTACGGGAACCCTAAAAAGTAACAATATTCTTCAACTTTATAAGCTTTCCAACAAAAGAGGTTCGATCTCGCTCAACGTAGACCTTAATTATTATGCAAGAAATTATGATAAAAAGTCCATTCTTCTTTCATTTCGCTACTGAATAAATCTCGGCTCGTTGAGGTGAATTAAAAACCTGTTTTGATTTTTCATATAGTAGACTTGTAATCATTTTTTTAAGTAGGTATGCAATGGGTGATTTCATAGGTGAGTGACTTATACCCGAATTCTAAGACACTGGCGTTTCGAATTTGTAACGATGTAATTTGATTTCTTGTCCTTCTTTGCTGATGCTTTATTATTATTATTCAAATACAAGCATACATAATTATGCTCATGCATTTCCCTCCGGGGTAGGCAAAGACATCATGCCACCTCTTAATTCTATTCTTTCAAACATTTTTTTATACCACTGAGTTGGCAGGCAAACACAAGGTCCACCTGATGGAAAGTGGTTACCGTGGCCTCTGGATGTGCGCAACACCAGGGGAGTCTCGTGCAGCCAACCCTGTAAACACAGCGAGTTTCTGTGCCGTCAGCGTAGAATACAAAGCAGGAATAGCTTTTGGTCCTCCCACTGACAGCACAAAATCTCTCCAGTAAGCTCGGCTACCTTACTCGCCGCCGTGAATACAACACAAGGTTATTATATTGGCCGCGGTATACTGTAGGGCGGAGGTACTTCCCCAGTCGGACTGCTCAATTGGACGGAAATATCGTCGTGTCCTTCCTCCTATTTTACAAACTTTCAGTAACTGTCATTTAAACTTTCGTGCAAGGTTTTGAATACTTCTGTTCTGACCTGCCCTTTGTTAAATATTTTATTAAATCGGTCAGTGTATTTATTGTTATATTTTATTATTCATAAACATTTATTAAATAGTCATGATGCTCAATTGTGGCGTCTTAAATATCTTGGTTGGACCCCATATACTCACATAGCCACGACCGAAATTGGTGTAAAATTTGTAAAATTTACTTACAAATAGACATCACCCAGAATGGGACTACTTTAAACAAAAATAGATACCAAAATCAGACTTCGTTGAAATTTTTTATCGGATCTTTGAAAACCGTGAAATAATGCTCGATATTTCAGAAAATCATTTTCGGAACATTGTTTTTTGATAAGTTAGACTAAATTATAAGTAGGTATAAATATTGAAGCGTTTTCGCTGGTACCATTTCCTCATAAATTTTAATTGCAACTAGTCAATATTCATGATGGGATTTAAGCCCGTGAAAATGATGACATTCCAATTAAAATTGACACGAAAGGGGCTTACAACCTTTTGTATATACAAAATTGATCGACTGAAAGGGTAACCCCGATTTAAAGAATTGCTGTTTAATTGAACAGAAATTTTATTGAATAAGACTCTTGTAATTTTCGACAGCATTTAATTTTTAATTCGACCGAAACTGGTCATGTTAAATTTACGGTATTCTAAATGGTTTTTTTTTAATACGACTGAGGTAGCAGACTAGCTCAGGGCCCACCTGATGGAAAGTGGTTAGGGCCTAGTGTCGTGCTGCAGACCCTGTAAACAATATCATATATCTAATACATTGCCGCTTTTAGACTACTATTTCTAAATACTACATTTTTTTAGAAAGAGATCGGTTATTTTTAAATGAGTCGAGCTAAATATACATAGTTTATCAGATCGAGGGCATTTTAAGGCAAGGACATGTTAGCTGAATGGTAAAGAAATAGAAGAGAAAGAATATAGTTATTTCGGTTGCTAATTTTTTTTAAAAGCAAATAAGGGTACCTACCCAAAACCGGTGAGGATATATGTAACAATTGAGTACTTTCCTGTATTTAAAATAAATTATTTAGCTACACTTATTAAATTAAGAATAATAAAAGATTGAAAACATTTGCGTCGGTCCTTTTTTATCGTTCTTATTTATTTTTAATCATCAACCCAACCTTTAATAGTAAATGATTTGACTATTTAATATTATGACGTCACAAATAAACTTACCGTTTGGACGTTTAGTAAAAAGTAACTAATTTGACTAGTCTAGACTAGAAGAAGCAGCCATAATAACCTGGTGTTGTGTTCCCGGCGGTGAGTAGGGTAGCCAGAGCCCAATGGAGAGTTTTTGTGCTGACAGTGGGAAGACTAAAGGCTATTTCTGCTTTGTCTTCTACAAACACTGACGGCATAGAAACTCTCTGTGTTTACAGAGTCGGCAGCACGAGTGTGACCCCCCTGGTGTTGCACACGTCTATAGGCCATGGTAACCACTTTCCATCAGGTGGGCCGTGTGCTTGTCTGCCACCTCAGTTGTATAAAAAAAGAAGCGTGTACAGCTTACGCTCAAGCAGAGACCACATGTTTCTACTTACTATGTCAAGATCGTAGCAAGTAGAAACATGTGGTCTCTGCTTGCCCCATTGGGAAAGAGGCTTCTATATATACCTATGTGTATGTATGCTTTAAAGAGTATTCTTTTCTACTTTTCACTGGATTCATTCCCAGATACTGATCAAATACCATCAAATTACAGCTAAGGAATAATAAATAAATAAATAAATATGCCACAACATTTCACACAACGCTATCCAGGATCCACATGGTAAGCATAGCTTAACTAGTTTATGTTATGGAATATAGAATGCGGATAAACATACTTAGATACTTTTCTACGTAAATACATTCATATTATACATAGAAATATCCAGACCAATGCAAATACACATTATCATACATACAAATATATGCACTGAGCGAGGATCGAACCCGCGCCTCCTGCGTAGCGGCCGCGTTCACTACCGCCACGCCTCAGAGGCTGTCTAATTTGGTTATAGAAAGTATAACTAACCTTTTTTTTCTGACAATAAAAAAAAAATACCGCGTTCAATGCCTCATCATTTAGAGTATCCTCTGATACTGAACAATCTGGTTTCGTACTCATCTATTTGGGATTTTGTTGCGAAAATAGGCTTCCGAGATTTGAACTCGCCATTAAGCCTCTTAATAATATTACAAGAAATTCTTCTAATCTTTAACACCATTAGTTGCTTTAAGAAAAACAAAAATATGTTTCCTGGAAGCAAAAGGTCAACTCTCGAAATAAAGTTTCGATAATCTTCACTTAAAAGATAATCCAATAATACTTTAAAGATAATAATAATAATATACTTAGCGATCTTTAAGCAAATTTTCCATTTTATATTCAACCTAAAGTAACTAGCAACACTTAAAGTAGGAAAAAGCACAAATAATACTACAAACAGCAATAAGGAAACCAAGTTGTATTCCCACAGAAAACAAACCACTTGATTGCTATCAAAGAGCCCGTGAACACAATTAAACTTCACCAGTTCCTTTGTAAAAAAGGAGTTTCCACAAAAATTCCTTTATAACAATTTTCCAGTTTCAACTGACCAACAAAAGTCCGATAGTTTACCAACAATCCTTATAAAAGCAATCGACTCGCCGCTCCTCTTTCAAACCTAGATAGAACTGAATTTTATTGTCCCCAATAAAAATTTTGCTTATTTAGTTGCTCTTTGTTCAAGACCAATCTTATTCTTAAACACTTGCAACTAAGTATTGAGATTTTTTTTTTTTTTTTGAAAACCCTATCAGATATTCACAGTAAAATGAACTTGAGTGGCTTGTGGCTAGTAACCAAGTATTGTTAGAGCTATGTTAAGCAATAACACAGCATATTTCTTTTCCGCCTGTCAATTGATTACACCCAAAATTTATATTTAAAAAAAGACGGGTTGCACTCTGGGAGTGCTGGCAGAAGTGAAAAATTTTTCTTTGTTCTTTCTTCGTTAAATATATAGAAAAAGATAAAAAGAATATACCATCGGTACCATACCATACCATACCATATCATATCATACCTATAATATAGCGCCAATCATAGAACCTATCACTAATTTTCTGCTAATTTAAAAAAATAGAAAAACTAATCGCAAAAAGTAATAAATTACAAAAACATAAAATAATCAAAAAAGGAATAAATTACAAAAAGAAAAAATAATCACAAAAAGTGCCAGAAGGCCAGGTTTGAACCCGGTACTATCTGAAACCATAAGGACTTACAGTCGAAGCGCTTCGAATCTTGCAAAATAGACAGTCTGTAGCTAATATTGTATGACGTCAGTAGTCGGTTACGGTTCAAAGGTCAAGCGATCCTGACGCGAGTTTAACACTTTTTACACATCCAACGCCGCTAAAGAAGTTTTCACTTCAAAAATATTCCACAACATTTCACACAACTCTATCTAGATCCATGCTAAGCATAGATTAACTAGCTTGTGTTATGGAATCTAGAATGCGAATGAACATACTTACTTATTTTTTATAAATACATATATAATATACAGTACCTGGATGACCGCGCGCTTTGCTCGGTATTTTATTCAGGTAAATTGTGTTTATCAGAAATGATATTTAAATACGAATTACATACTGATGGAATGATGAAATATGTAGATATTTTTCGAAATAATATATTTTTATGACTAAAACTTTCGGCCCTGATCAATGACGTATTATTTTATGCTGCTCCTGAATGACTGAGTCTTTCAAAAATGGCGCATACAGGAAGTATAAAAAATTATAGCCACTCACTAATAATACATCAGAATAATTAATTTATAATCATTATATTATTATTATTATTTATATCAACAATAATATTATAATTACTAATTTATTGTTGAAGATGTCATTTATTTCTTTTTTCCGTTGCGCTCTGTCGCGTCTCTGATTGGTGGAAAAAAAATGAATAATTGGTCAACATTTATTTATCGCCATTTTAGAGTGCGAACAACATGTATCTAGTTTATATCATTGGCCCTGTTTGACATTTATTTTACCGTTATGACTTAGCATCATGATATATGCCAGTAACTACATGAACATTGACATTCGTTAAAGGTATTTAGAGCCCTAAAAAGCCCGACATAATGTTTCAGTGAAAACATTAAAGTGCTTGAAAAGTGCAATAACAACCGTATGTCTGATTTGAATCATTAATTACTATGAGCACAATAGTGCGTTGACAACTGGAATGCAAGGCTGTACATGTTTGTCCTGCGGCATCTGTTAGAATTGTAACGTAATTAGATAGTATAATAGAGTGTGTGGTGCATACTTGCAATGGTCGCAAATTAGTGCTGTATATTTTAGTAGCGTTAAAATGTATTGAGCTAAACCTCTGAGCAACCAAAATGAAGATAAAAGATAAAGGTTTTATTTATTTTATTGTCATTATGATACCTCCTCCCCTGATAGTAAACTCAAATTGAATCACTTTCAAAGCGGATGGTGAAAGTCTCAGATATTCAGTCACTGTCATGAAACCTATTTTTATACCACTGTTGGGTGCAGACAAGCACAGCCCACCTGATGGAAAGTGGTTACCGTGGTAAGTGTCTTTGAACTGACCTTACCGAACAAAGCACACCAATATTGTAATCCTATTGCCATCACTTTGTTATGAGCTGCATGTTAACTTCCTACATGAAGAATAAGCCTATCCATTGGTCTCCTTTTTTATACCACTTAGGTGGCAGATAAGCACACGGCCCACCTTATGGAAAGTGGTTACCATGGCCTATGGACGTGTGCAACACCAGGGTCATCACACTCACGCTGCCGGCCCTGTTAGAACAGAGAGTTTCTGTGCCATCAGTGTAGAAGATAAAGCAGGGCAAGCCTTTGGTCTTCCCACTGACTGCACAAAAACTCTCCAGTGAGCTCTGGCTACTTTAGTCCCCGCCGGGAACACAACACGAAGTTATTATGACCGCGGTATTCTGTAGGGCGGAGGTACTTCCCCAGTCAGACTGCTCAATTAGACGGAAATACCGTCGTGTCGTACCTCCTACAAAAGTACAAAAGTACGGTATCCATAGGTAGAGGAAGGAGAAATTTCAATAGCTTTAATATGGAAAAGGTTTTTCAAATAAACCAGTAAATAATACCTTCTTTAACTGAGTTTGGACTTAACCTGGCAGTGCCAATTTTTCACGACGTGTTTCTTTATATGGCTCATAAACATTTTATGTCCCAAATGTATTGATTCGGGCTGATTCGGGGTGATTCGGGCTCAAGAAAACAACTTTATTTATCTCGGTGTAAAATAAATGATCATGTTGTATGCCATTAAATATACTGTGTCATTACATACAGCGTTATCTACACCTATAATCACAATCTAAAGGGCTTGTGTAATAAGTTCTACTTAGATACTTTTTCTAAATACAAACATGGATATACATATATTACGCCTGTAAATACCCAAAGGGGTAGACAGAAGTGCTATAACACGCACACTACAGTTGGAGGAACAATCATATTCCTTGGTGCCATGTAATAGGGGCGAGCCCATTACCGTCAAATGGGTATTTAGGTACTTCCGCACAATTATACATAGAAATTACAAGATCAATACAAAAATGCTTGCTCATGCATACAAAGCTGGCACTAAGCGGGTATCGAACCTACGACCGTCTTAACCATCTAATATTCTACCTCTACGCCACAAGACGGTATTGGTGTTCCCGGTGGTGAGTAGGGTAGCCAGAGCTCACTGGAGAGTTTTTGTGCTGTCAGTGGGAAGACCAAAGGCAAATTCCTGCTTCATCTTCTATGCTGATGGCACAAAACCTCTCTGTGTTTAGAGGGTCGGCAGGCCACGGTAACCACTTTCCGACAGGTGGGTCGTGTGCATGTCTGCCACCTCAGTGTTATATAAAAAAACAATGGCTGTCAATAATGATAATTTAGAGTTTACCTAAAGCAACGAACAACCCTTAATCAACGCCTCTTACAGTTATCGTAATAAGCAAGTACCTTTACTACCCTAAGACATGGGGCCCAACTTTGGGAATGATATTAACCCATCTTACCTTCAACATAGGCTGACGTAACGAGGCCAAATTTACATTTTGACGAAAGGCACAAGTTGAGATGACAAGCTTTTAAGTGCTAATCGTTATGTTAGCTTGTCAGGAAGCGTGCTTGTTTGTATTGAATTATATGGCTGTATATACGAGTATTATTATTATTCCCCCTTATTTTTATATTTGAAAATGAAAATATTTTTTGTATTTTTGATATAGGACACGTCAATTTCACTTTAACTCGCCTGATGGTAAGCTGAAGGCGACCATGGCACTCTGCTTGACGGCCTCATCAGATGCTTTTTCACGCCCCGCTTAAGGGACCCGGGTCTGTAGGAAACTATGCAGCTACCGAAAAGCACCAAATACCGGCAATTTCAATTAAAAGGCAACGACCCAATCGTATATCGCCGGTACCCGATATGCGATTATACGTATAGTCAACTAATGATTTTATTACTTTCTTACTCCATTTATAGTTCAGCAGCTCAAATAAATGAATAAAAATAAACTAAGTTCTGTTCAACTACTTAGAATTATGGAATATTTTCTCGATATTCAAACAAAACTAATCAAATGTCTGCAATAAACTAGTTACTGTGATGAATTACACGCTTCAGAGGATTTAGCGAAGGGAATGAGAAAATAACGATGAATAAAATATCTGTACAGTCAGCATCAAATCGATCTTGATTAACAAAGTTTGTTGGCAACACCTACACATTTCCGATTCCCACACATTCATTGTAAACTAAACGGAAATAGTTATTTTTTGGTCTCTGTTCAGTCGCAATAAATTCAACTCAACGTAGCTGGCAGTTTTTTTATGATTCAACACCCAAAAATCACTATCAAAACTATTCTCAAAACAATGTTAATGCCTTGGTTTCCCTCCCTTTCTGTTGACTGATTGTTCTGATATGTGGTACACACCTTTGGTTCGAACGGAAATATAAATTAAATCAATAAAACAGTTTGGTATTAACATCATATCAGAAGGTATTAAAATAATTTTGAGTACTTTGTAGTCAAAGTGGTTCTGATGCTGACTGTACCTATGATATTAAATTGACATCTACAAATGGTAATCCTCTTTTCTACAAATCCTTTACTATGATTTAATAACAAAATATTGTATGCTATGAATATGTTTCGGATTGTTAAATAATTCAGAACGGTTGGATTTTTTATGTTATTTGATAGGCTCACGTCTGACTAAACTTATGATATGGGCGACAATGAAACAGAAAGGCAATGTGACTTGACCCTAACCCTTAGGAGCCAAGTCATAAGAAGAAATACACCAAGGGCGTCACAGTCGTGCTGCCGACCCTGTAGGAACGTTCTCATGTCTTTCTTGAAGAATCAACAAGATATAACAGATATTATTATTAAAATTAAAAGGGCTCTACCTCCCAATAACCAATATCCATTTATTGCCACACGTATTTATACATGCATTTAAGTACGAAAATTAATTACTTTCAAGTGAAACACTGCTCTTACGCTTCCTAATGAAAATGTTCTAAAGGTAACAAGTTTAATTTTGGTACGAAATTCAGGTTCTCTGAATGGTGTATTCATTTGGAATGTTATGGAGTACCGTAATTTCTAATATCTTTTCTGAGGCGTTAATGAGAATTGACGCATCGTTTAGGCTCATTAATTTTAATTAGACATTCGAAAACAATATGAAGGAAATGTTTTAGGGTCGCCATGTGGAAGAAACCTGTTGTCGCAATGTGTATTTGTTAGAATATGAGCACGGTGTGACACATAAATGGAAAGAAGCCGACTAAATGCTCAATCATCATGAAGGTATTTTGTTTTTAGGACCATATGGTAAAATGTGGAATGTTTGATGTCCAAAAATATACGAATCAGAATTATACTTTTTTCTCTTGGGACAACAATCTGTCTGATAAGTACTAAATTACTACTGAACGATAAGATACTAGCTGTGACCCGGGGCTCTGCTCATGTAGCACAAAATTCTGATTACGTACTGAGGTACGAGAGGAAACATATTTCAGGCCAAAACATAACCTATTCCTGTATTAAACTTTAGATAGCTCCACTCAGCCGTGTGAACATTGAATAACAAACATCCAACTTCTTCACAAATTTTCCTATTTACGATATTCGTAGGGTACGTAGAGGATACACATATTGAGAACACTTGTACTTTTTCTCAAACATGCAATGAAATATTGACATTACGTTCCTCTTAATAGGCTGCGAAGTATGACGTTTCAGGCGCGGCTAGGACCAGAGGCCGGTAATGGAATTTCATACAAACCTTGCAAGGCCTAGGCCGGAGAAATCCTCTTTTTTAATTTCGATTCCACATAAATTTGTGGCAAAGGCATCGACACTCTGCCACTATGCGTATCTATTAAAAAAACAATATACGACTTGGTATGTACTTAGAGCAGTTTTATTTACATAAAAAATCCACATTAACTAAATAACACATTATTATCAATTGTTTTCTTAACTATACATATAAACATTGATATATTAATATTTACCTAATTTAGTTGCAACAAATTGACATTTATAACAATGATACGTATGATCCGAACAATGATACGTATGATATGTTCGTTCAGAAACGTGCCTTTATACTTTTTTTAAGTAACATGATAATGAACATAAATGTAAATGTTTTCTGTTAAAATCAAGCTAAAATATATACACGTGAGTTTTAGTTTTTATCTCGTTTACTTTTAATTTTTTTTAAATAAATCTTTAATTATTTTGTTGATTATTTCATTGCCTGTTTGAGAAAAGCACTATACATACCTCGGCGGGAAATATGGGGTTGCCTGCCTCCTATGTAGACCCATCCTATGTAGTCTATATGTCTTCGGCCGGCAACCCCTTTCTTTCCGGCCTCTGTAGTAATGTACTATTTCCACATTATTTTTTAAAGAACCTGACCAGTTTCGCCTTACGGCATCTTCGGCATTTCAAACACTAAGTTTTTTTTAACAACGTAGTGTTTTAAACACCGCGTTGCTGTAGACTAGAAATGTTCATAAACATTAATATAAACCTTTGAAGATACCGTAAGGCGAAACCGGTCAGGTTCAATAATAAATACTCTGGAAAAAGTACAAGTATTTTCAATATGTGTAAAAACAAATTCCACCAGGTGGTACAGTATAAATAATCTAAAAAATATGTAGAGGATATACTTTTCTGGCCGAACAACTCTTTTACACAGTTAAAGGTAGGGTCGTGAGTTGTTTCACACCGCAAACGTTTCGGACTTTCACATGAATTGCCCCAGGGCTTGAAAAGGTTGTTTCATACCTCGTGGCTGGAGTCTCATCATCTCCACACCACCTACTTACAAACTTAAAAACTCTTACTTACAAACAACAAACAAAAAAAACTTACAAACTTACAAACTCTAAACTTTAACCCCCATAAGAGGTGGTGGTAACACCCGAAAACCACACTCTGCTTGTTTAGATATTTGGTACACACCTTTAGTTCGGACGATAATATAATTTAAATCAGTAGAATGGTTTGGTTTTAACGTCATTAGTTGATATTAAGATCATTTTGAGCACTTGCAAGATAAGATCGATGATGCTGACAATACATCAAGCCATTTTTTGCTGTTAGATTATAATAACGGCCCTCGAGATATAGAATATTTTTAAATGAGCTAGCTCTACGAACAAGCTTATCTTTATAATATTAGTACCCATTTGCTAGCTTTAAGCACAAAAGATATATGACAAAGAAAGATTAAACGTAAATAAATCGGGGGCGTGTATGTTTTAGGCTCATTTTGTGGGTTTCCTAATGAATAAATTAACAATTACTTTTAACGAATACGCTGCTTAAAACGGATTAGTAGATATGGTATACAATCAAGAGAGAATGCCCGCAGCTATCGTTTAGATGGATGCCATAATGGTAAACAGATGTTTAGCATAATTTCACAACGCGATTGTAATAATTCGTTACGTTAAAATAATACAATATGAACAGAGGGGTAAGGTTTGTATTTTTGTAAGGAATAAAGTCAAAAAATCTTTCATAATTAGTAATACTACATTGTTCCTGAGTAAGATAGGTATTTTATTACTAGAAAAACTCAAGATGTAAGAAATGTCCTCTTAATAGGTATTCCAATATTCTTTGTGAGATTGAACATTCTGACTCTGCCATGTGTCTATATTTTAGAAACCATACTATTTGTGAAGAGGAATGCTCATATGTTCGAGAAATTGAGAACTAATAGACATAATTTTAAAATATGTATACCTTCCAACTCCATAGCTTACTTAAATAAAAGTATTTTCTGCATGGGTCCTAGAATTTATAACCACTTACCTAAGTCAATTTTAGAGGAACCTAATTATAATATTGTTAAAATTACACTTCAGAAAATACTATTGGAGAAGTGTTATTATTCTGTGGAGGATTATTTACATGATCAGCTGTGACAGTCTAGCGTACTGACATTCTACATGACTTGTATTAGACTTAGTTTACTGACAGGTTATTATTTATTTTGTATTGACTCCGATATTGACATTGCATTATTCTTTCTATTTTATATTCCTTGACCTCTTACAGTAGGTTCAAAATATTGCACGCCGCAAGCCTAAATATGGTGTAGACAAATATACTGACATGTTATAAAACGTATAGTAGAATTAGTTTATTGACATGTACCTACCATTGATCTTGTATTCACTCCCACATTGACATATAATATTATTTGAAAATTTGTATTTCCTTAATTAACTTATATTGATATCATATTGCACGCCGCAAGGCTAAATATAGTGTACCTAGGTAAATGTATGAACTTAACATCCCACATACCTGTATTTGCAATTGTAAGAAAATAAATAAATAAATAAATACCAAATAACTCACGAGAGAAACCTTTAAAATACCTACATTTATTTCAACATATTTTAAACATATAAAATACCCCATAGGAATAAAACGCCCAGGGTAAATATGAAACTAAGGACTACTTATATAAAGGCTTCAGCTCAAACTAAATACAGCGCTATAATTGTTAAAGAGCACAAGCAGGACACAAAAAAAGAAGTTTATTTACAAACTGTCTACTCAACTCTTCGTGTTCCTCTACTTACAATGCCAAGGGCGGGGTTTGTGTCGAGCGGGGCATGAGCGAGATATTTTACTATATTTTTGAAAAAAAAAAACATCACATATGGTAACTTACCAGCGATTTAGCAACAAATTTATAGATCTAGCAATTGCTTTGTCGCGCCCTTGGTGCACGCGGCATGGCGGGGGGATGAGGTAAAAAACAAGAAAGAAAGAGCATGAGATGAGAGCGAGCGACATTCCGCCGTGAGCGTCGACGGTGGACTGACCGAATCCGACGTTCGATTGATATAAATAAAACAAACAACGTCTGTTGCATAGCGTTAAAGCATTGACTGGTAAGTCAGATATCACGGGTTCAATTCTCGCTCAGTGCAAATATTTGAATGCTTGAAAATATCTTTCGTTGTTCTGGGTGTCTCTCACGAGAATCCTTTACTATCAATTCACTTAAACCGCTGCTAATTATTTTCATTAGAAGCATCATCGTCACGTTTTAGGCTTTTGCCATGGAGTCTAAGATCCATTAACCATACACGCTCATTACACTATATAATAAATATATTCTGGCGTCATAAAATTATTCGGAAATTATTGTACGCCCTAAAGGGTTTTCTGGTCATAACAATTTTCAGAAAAAAATATTTTAGGTCCAGAACGAGGCATTACACACAATATATATTATAGCAAAAGTAAAGTATTGTGCTGTGATGGAGGTAAATGTTCGCAAAAGGTTTTTGTGTACAGAATGTGTGTGGCGGTTTCGCTTCTAAATGTATTTGAATAAAATCGCCAATGATATTTTAAGGAAAGATGAGCCTTTATACTGAGTGGCGTTCGGTTATTGTTGTGTTATGGTATGACGTACTTGTACGAAAGTGTACCCATATTTATAACATGGAGTGTATGATGCAAAGAGAGAGAGAGCCATCTTTAGTGAGTTGAAATTTAACGAGAATTGCTTGAATTTGTCTGCAAAATTTAGATCCCCCGCACGCTCAGGTTATGGAATGAACTTCCTGCTGTAGTTTTTTCAAGCAACTACAATATGGAGTTCTTTGAGAACAGTGCAAGTGTAACGCCTCTGGTGTTGCATACCTCCATAGGCCACAGTAACCACTTTCCATCAGGTTGGCCGTGTGCTTGTCTGCCACCTAAGTGGTATGAAAAAAAAATTACAATTACAAATAAGTAGTAGATATTAAAATAAATAATAAATTTTACAATTATATATAAGGTATGTCTTCGGATGCCGCTTGACTCTAGGCCTTGCTCGGCTTCGAGATGGCCTCCTCGGGGGAATATGATTTATGTACCAATTATGTGGGTAGGCAAGTCATTTCCGACCTTACTAGCCAGGTTAAAAGTACTTAAAACCGACGACTTTGCATGCAAGGTATGATGAGAGACAAAGCTAGTGAACGTGTAAGGAAAGAAAAGGATTCATCATCTTCTTCTCAACAGTAACTAACCCGACAGAACTTTTGTCTCTTAGAGAGAAGCAGCAGGTATAGAAGCTCCAGTAAGGTGATGTACAGTCAGTCAGGGCGTGATTGAACCGACGGATTATTCGGTTTCTTTTATTAATTATATTATTTTTATTTCTATATTCTACACTGCACTCTGCTTCGCTCACAATGCAACACCACCTTTAACTATACAGCAGTAGCCTGAATAGTCTACAATGTGCTAACTCATCGCCTATTAGCAACCATGATTGTATAAAAACGGAACTATATTAATGAATCGCCCATCGCTCAAGTGTTTGTGTAATTTAGAAATGTACACACAACTACATAACTTGATGTTAGTACATTTTTGTATATTTTGAACTGTTTAAAATGTTAATGTACAAAAATAGTAAAGACAACATTGTGATTTGCTTTTTTAAATATATATTAGGTATTTAATAAGTAGGTAATGAAGGGCATTCATTCATTGTGTAGGTACAACATGTATCTATATAAAGGTGTATAAATATACTATAACTGTATAGTAAGAACATGTATCTACTTATAAGTGTGTGTATCCGTATTCTAGGACCAATAATATAATAGGTAGGTACAAGATAGATAAGTATAGTAACCTATCCAGGTTAGGTTAGAAGGTCTTATGCGCCTTCGTGGTTATTTCTAAAACCATGCAGAAATAAGTCAAATTTATAGCTGTTTGATTAAATGGCTAGGCAAGTAGGTAATTAAACGTCATCGACCCAAGCTAGCCTAGCCTTTGAAATGAAATGAATGAAATGGCTGAACAACATTCAGGCCGGTAATTGAACGGTGACGTTCAGTAACGAGCCTAGGCAGTTAATTGAACGGCTGATTTAGCAAGTTGGCGGCGACATTTGCACTGACAAAATTGATAATGTATTGTAAAAAATTCAGAAGTATTCGAAACCAATGAAAGGTTTAAATTACACTAGAGAAAACTCTTGAAATGTGTAAGTATAGAAAGCAGATGGCGGGCTGTTGTCCCTGAATACCCTGGAGGGCGATATGCATTATGTATGTATGTGTTATAATATGTAAAAAATTACTGTCATACTGAATTTCGAAGTTCAAAATAGCGATGAACTGTAGCCCTAAAGTACCGTAACGCGACCCACGGTAGTGCGAAAATTCGCCAAATCGATACCCATAATTTAGAATGTTTTCTACCGCGAAGCACGGTAGTGCGAAAGTATTCCACATCGATTCACACATTGTCGAATGTATTCCAGCGCGATGCACGTCAGTGCGAAACTCTAATTAGTAAATGCGAAGGCATGCTACTTCTTACTTTACACAGAAATATTAGCTGTAAATCGATGATTGACGAATGGATGTTTTGTGCGAGTGTATAAAGTTATAGATTTACTGGAACTTGAAATAATATCAAAACAACGTCAGTTTTTATATGAGTGTCAAAAGTGGAACAATTAAAGAAAAGGGTGCATAAAATTTAATGATTAACCAACAAAAAGATTCAATATCAAAATAAGATATATTTAAAAAAAACAACTGGCCCTTGTTGTGACTAAATTACCAAAAAAATACCAAAAAAATACAATTAAATCTTCATGTAAGCGAGATATGCTAGACCGCTTAGAAAGTCTTTGAAATCCATACATTCCTTTTGTAACATATGATCTCTTACTTTTTTTGTGTGGTTTGAGATACTTCTTTTTCTTTTCTTTATATTTGCAGATATCCTCGCTGCTTCAAATGTCGTGTTTTTCTGCTCTTTAATTAATTCTTTTAATGTTTTGTAAATGTTTACTTTTTTTCTATTCAGGAGGCTATTCCAGTGGTTGTGCCAACTTTCAATGGCGTTCTGGGTTGTCGGAATGTTTGCATTAACGCAATCCAAAACCGACCACATTTGCGGCGAAAATATAGGCGACAACCTTTTTAGCTGTAATTTATGTGTATTCTTTTTATATTTAATTAGGATTCGTGTATACGTTCCACCAACGTATTTTTTTATTAAAAAACCAATCTGTTACTTTACTGGCTTCTTGAGAAATGATTTGGTCACGAACAATTTCAAACGCTTCTGGTATTTCAGACGGATTTAAAAAAGCCAACGCTGCCAGGTGTCGCATTTTATGCGCAAATTCACTATTGCTGGTATACTTTCATGCCAATCCCTCTCTTTGAATGTGCTTCCAAATATTTTGCGACAAGTGGAAGTAACTATGTGGCATACTTGTGGTTTACTAGACTTTCGCTCTGACGTGCATCGCACTGGAATACATTCGACAATGTGTGAATCGATGTGGAATACTTTCGCACTACCGTGCTTCGCGGTAGAAAACATTCGAAATTATGGGTATCGATTTCGCGAATTTTCGCACTACCGTGAGTCGCGTTTCGGTACTTTAGGGCTACAGTTCATCGCTATTTTGAACTTCGAAATTCAGTATGACAGTCTAGTCTGCTTATCAAAGCTCTCTGCACACGACACATGCAATAATATTTTTGGTGAAATTAACCACAATCAATCAGTCAGAACTAAAGTGTTTACCCCAGTTTCAAATACTTATGAGCATGCATAGTAGCACGTAAATATTTGTATGAATATGTGTCAAATGTGCCTGCATTTAATGGACGAGGTTCTGTTGCAAGCTATCCTGTCATTCAAACCTTGTTACCGGGGTAACAAGGTCTGAATGATAGTCGCTTCCATAAAGGCTCTTCCATAAAAGGAAGAGTGGGGGAACGGGCTTGCGAGCTTTGGATGTGACTGGTACTCAAATGAAGAGAACAAAATAGCACATAACATTATCCCTTCTACAAGGAAGTTTCTAATTTGACATTTCAGATATTTCAGACTGAGCTTATTAAAGAAAGCTTAATGTTTTGCTTTGAATATTAACGAAACGGAAACTCAGAAACACCTGTCAGTGACACGAGAGAATGAATGAGAACCTTTATCTTTTAGCTATACTGGTCTAAAATTATTCTAAATTAGTCGTTTCTATACATTGAAGGTAATTTTAAAAAACTTGGGTAATGTAATTTTTTCTCTTGGAATTCTTTTCTGTTTTTTCGCAATGGACGCAAAAAGTATTAAATAGATTTTAACGCAGATTTTTTTTAGGAAAGTTTCGTACAGACTTAAAATCTGCCGTATTCCGGATCTTATCAACAATTATCAACAATTATACTTATTTCACTGTTATCAGTTCGTCAAATGAGTAGAATGCTTGCTCGCATAGCCATCGCTTCAGTCGAAGTTTAAAGGACTCTATCGTTGGAGCTGAGGTCACGTTAGGTGGCAACTTGTTGTACACTAACGGCCCCATGACATGAGTCGTCTTTTCGGATTTTGCCAGTGACCTAGGTATCGATTTCAGTTTTTCGCGATCCCGTGTGTGATACGAATGCACATCGCCTCGCTTCTCAAACTGCTTAAAGTTAATTCTCACGTGAATCGCGACCTGGTATATCACTATTGACGGCAGGGTGAGTATACCTAGCTGGGAAAAATATGGTCGAGCCGAATAGTCCTGCGGTATCCCAACTATAGCTCGCACGGCTCGCTTCTGCATTCGGAACGCGCGCTCCCAGTCAGCAGCGCGTCCCCATAGCTCTGCACCATACTGGAGCAGAGAATGTACCGTGGCAAAATAGCACGTTCTCACCTCAGTACTAGATACCACCCTGGCAATTCGTCTGAGAGCAAAGCATGCGCTTCCCATCTTATTGCAGACCCTGTCAATGTGGTTCTCCCACTTTAGGCACCTGTCAATTTCGAACCCGAGAAACGTGACGGTCTCGACTTGTGTGATATTCAACCCATCCGCCGACACCACTAGTGGCTTCATAGGTCGACCTGACAAATCAAAATTAATGTACTGTGTTTTTGTCAGATTGAGTACAAGGCCGTTCCCACTAAACCACTCATACAGCTGATTGGCGGTGTCATTCAGTTTTTGCTGTAAAGCATCTACTGAGCCGGCTGTAACTATCGCAGCTACATCGTCTGCATACATAAATATATCAGCGTCACTAACCGAGCTCGGCAAATCGTTCAGGAGCAGTGAAAACAGGATATTTGAGACAGACGATCCTTGAGCTACCCCCACCTCAGACATCACCGGGTCAGAACGCACTACACCTCCGCATCCAACTACGACTTGTGATCTCTCTGACATTAAGCCTGTCATCAGTGCTTGGGCTGTCCCACCTACTCCATAGTATTTTAGTTTGACAGCCAGCACATCGCGGTCGGCAACATCGAATGCCTTAATTGGTTGAGAAAAACCGGAGATATGATCAAACATGGCAAAATCCGGCATGGATGTCGAGTGAAACTGCGAGCATCAACTAGTCAGCAATAAAACCTTCATTCTTAAATGCGAACAACTTTTTCACTCAAATTAAATTTAAGTCATTTAAGTACCACGTCTCAATTCCCACCCTACATAAATAACCCAGTGTGAAGAGACCCTTACTCAAATATTTAATATACTTGTTCCGAGTACTCCCCTGCGTTACCCGTGGTAATTTAGAAGGTTCGTAAAAGGACTCACTGACAAAAGAACCTTCTGGGTGCCTAAAAGGTGTTTGAGTCATAAAATGTTCAGCACTGTAAGGTATCAAGTAATTCTGGAAGCTGATAGTTTTTATATATAAGTTTATCTACACCTAAAAATGAGATTAAAGATTCTTCTTCTTCATCATAAAAACGATTACCCAAGTTTTCCTACTTGCTATTGTAAACGAGTTTTCATGAAAGTAGTTGATTAAAATAAAAGTAGTTGCAACTCCGAAAGCTACCGCTTAAGGTAGAACAAAACTTAAATTCAACATTCTATTGTCATAACCTCGGCTTTCAGACAGCCTCAAATAAATGTTAGTATTTCATTTGAGCAAAATTGTACGAAATGAAGCTGTATTCAAATTTGTATTGCGTAGGCTCTGTAGGCCTACTGTAAAACATCCGCAGTTGCGGATAGAAATGTCGACTGTTTTGAGTAATAAATTTTATCAATCAATTGACCTATTTCAGTTCACTGCTAGAAATATCCATTCCCAATGTGCGCTATTAATATTACAAAAATAATGTTCCAATTCTACGCTTTCCGAATCTATCTGAAATCTTTTTTTAGGTCGTCAGTCCTTCTGGCTGGGGGACGTCCCGTCTAGCGTTTGCCTTCTTACGGTCTTCACTCTAGAACTCGTCTCTCCCTCCACACTTCAGATTGCTTATTCTGCGAGCTACATCGGTAACTTTAGTTCTTTGTCGATTTATTTCATTACGAATTCTATCCAAGTGTAACTCGCTCCTTAGACCGACAAAAGTGATTTCATAGTACCTACTTACCTACGTGACTAAATCCTTCGTCTTTCGTTTGTATATCGTGCTGGCCCGAAATTTCGTTTGATTCGTGGTAGCCTCCTTTATCACAGGGGGCGTCCATTTAATGAATGGAATATGTAAGCGGTACTTTTAATTTAAATGCCTCCTACTTGGAAGCCGCGCACCACGATGTCTTTTGTACATGGATGACATGTTATGAGGAATTCGTGTTGTAAAATTAATGTATGATTCCGAAACCGACCGCATACGATAACTGTAGACGTATGCAACACATACATTACTTGTTAAACTTCGATACGGATGAAGGGTACCACCGAGAAGCCGCAATGGATTACGCGTATCTGCTGCGTGCGTCCGCAGTTATCGTATGGGGTTAGCTTCAGAATCATACCTTTAGACTTTACCTGGGATGATTTTTTATGAGGGGATAATCTGGTACAGTTTTAATTACTATGAAGAAATCTTTCATATGTATGATTATTCACCATGTTATTATTTAACTTGCAACGTTATTTCTACTAGATATTCGAAAACTACTTCTTGCAAGCTGAGTTAGAACAATTTGAAATTTTTAGATTCAGTCCCAAGGATATTGCATTTTTATAGTTAGCGTGACCCGACTTTCGATTGATATTCACTTTCATAATAGTTGAATGAACAAGGTTATGTAGTTCAGAAGTACTAAAATATTTACAAACATATTTTGCAGAGAGTCACACTTTGCACAGAAAGTACGGTCTATCGCGTACAAAAAAACTAAGTGAAAAATTTACTTAGATATTTTGGATATGAAAAACGTGTGAATGCGCCAAGACTGGCCTAAAACGGATAACATACGCGTACTACCCTATAAAAGAGTGTTTAAAATGAGGAACAAAAGACGCATGAAAAGGTTGAAAATACAAGAGAGGCAAGGCTTTATGTAAGGATTGTATTAAGTGGTGCTCTATTGTCTGTGCCTACCCGTGTAGGACGATGGTGGTATGAGGGTATGTACGGTACGTAGGTGCCTACTAAAATGTTATTCGTTTGTTAACAACTCTATTATAACCACTTTATAACGTTTTTTTTTTGAATAAACGAAATGTAACGTCTTAACTTAAACTTAAATCGATTAAGATAGGAAAAAGTGAATTGTTAAGGCGGGACTCGAACCCGCGATCTTTCCCATACAGGGGGAATGCTCTGACCACTGAGCCACCGAGCCACGCCTGAAGCTATCCAAATTCTCCTATAGCACCGTCTTAGGACGGGCGTCTCACAGCATTCCCCCTGTAAGGGAAAGATCGCGGGTTCGAGTCCAAAAAAATTGTCATTCAATTAACTTAAACTTATTTGGTAGAGAGCGTTGATATCTGTGACACAGTCTATTACAGATTTTCTCGTTGCATTGTACTTCAATTTTCAATTTCAAATTTATTTATTCCTCTCTCATTACCATTACAGTTCACAGTAGAGTGTGCATATTTTTTAAAATGAAGCTGGAGAATGAATGAAATGTGAGATGAATGAATGAGAATGAAGATGGAGCTGCAGCCCTTAGTAGGTGTGACGTGATACTTGTACGACAGATCTCCAGGTGCCCCTGATACTATGTTACTATTATGTAGCGGCAGTAAGAGTTACAACAAACATCAAGCAGTGTTATAATATAAAGTATGTATGCGTGCGTGTGTGAGTGTATGCGTGCGTGTGTGAATGTGTGTGTGTGTGTGTGTGTGTGTGTTTCATCATAGAGGTTTTTATAGCACCACCCTAGGACACTATACAGTACTAGACGAGAGACTGGCCAAGAGCTAGATAAACGAGACTATGAACTGTTGTATCAGCAACTTGACGAAAGTTTCTAAGTACGAATATTAACTTGCATAACCTGGTGGTAAATGTGTCAATATGAGGTTGGAAGGGATTTCGATACCCAGATATTTGATACAGCTGGCGCTTTCAAGCTGGGCGCAACTGCTTGTAGTGGTCCGCGGCAAGCTACAACCATGAGCGATCAAACAGTCGCCAGAACGGGGCTTACTACGACTGGATAGAGAAAAGTTGAGATACCACGTTTAAAGTAAGTAGATTCATGGTGAGCCAGTCGTTGACCAAGTTAAGCCCGCACACCCATACGCCGATCCCCACGTGGAGCGGCATATTAGGGCAGTATCATGGGCGTACGTGAAGATAGTTCCATTTGTAGGGCGAAGCTGACAAAGCGAAGCTGATATAAATCAAGAACAAGGTCGATCCAATGATACTGCCCTGGGGCACCCCGTACGAGATAAGAAGCTCGTCACTGGTCGACCCACCAATCCTAACACATTGTCGTCTGCCAGAAAGGTAGCTCCTAAACAGGGACAACCAAAAACCCCTGATATAAATCCGTTCAAGCTTATTAATTAACCTAGAAACAAACATGGTATCGAATGCTTTTGCATGTCTAAAAATATGCCCACAACCCTCCGGCCATTATCGTTTTGTTCGACAACGTGTTTGTCAAGTCTAGAACGTTAGTAGATACAACGAAACAGAAGCCGTATTGGGATTCAGACTGAAGTTGATTTTGTTCCAGGAAGTGGTCTATTGTTAATCATTATCTCAAGAAGTTTGCAGAGACTTGGTAAAATCGAAATAGGTTGATAGTTACCGGAAAAACCATCGCAAAGGCATCTGGAAAAGTTCCCGTAGAGAAACACAAGTTGCACAAAAATGTGATAGGTGTGGTCAACATATATATATATATATTTTATAGAATCTCTTCAGGAACGCACCCGAGATACCATCAAAACCGACTGCGCAGTTACTTCTCAGGTTATTTATTAAAACTTCCATTTCTGACTCATCTGTCTGCAGTAAAACGAACGTTTAATGGTATACTGTGTAACCTCTGATTTGCTCAGGTGGGTACTCACCGGCTCGCTCAGGGGCTGATGCAGAGAACTCTTTCCCAGGGCGCCTTTTCTACAGAGCTATATGAGTGTGTGCACAGGGAAGCTAGGGCTCCAATAAAAACAACTGGTCATCAGGTTGTACACACATATATTTCGTAGTAATGGAATACAGAGCTGAGATACACAAATAGGAAAATAGATATACAGACAGATACACAGAGCTAAAACATACACATAAGAATGAAGACAGGCAGAGACAGGAGACAGAAGTATATGATGTATAGATAGACAGAAGTATTAGGCAGAGAGAACACACACAGTAGGCTCAGATACAGGCAGATGAACATACACAGTAGGCACACGAAGTACGGTACAAGCTAATTAGATTTTATAGGTGGTATATAAATAATTTGCTGGTCCACAGGGACAGTGCACTGGCCTCTGGAATTACTGTGAGGTCGCAGGGACGCTGCTCACAGTAGGCCTCTCCGTGAAGTAGCTCTCGGAAGCCTATGCACCTCGAAGTGTGCCGCAGGTACACTGAAGGAGTGTTGAGATCTTTGGTGGCTCACAAGCTCCAACCATAGGACCCTGTATAAAACAGACCTTTCGTAAGCTGTGACCACACATATGGGGCCGCCATTAGTCCCATCAAACAGAGTTAATAAAGACTTACCAGAGTATCTGGGAGCAAGATTTTCACCAAACAATAATGACTTCAGAAATTGACACAGATACTTTTACTTAAGCAGAGATGGCTTAATACACTTATAGCGAAGGTTCCATCTGGTTCGAGAATCTAAAATAGAAGTTCTGGGAGAATCGGCGCAGGTCTATTTATAGCCGATAGATCGAACATTCGCGAACAATCTTCAAAATTATGCTAATTCATAGTGAGGTTAATTAGTAGCATAAACAACTCATTATCTGCTCATCCCGTAGACCATCGCTAGACGGGTTGTGACCAGTAATAAAATAATTATGACATGCTTACCGATATATCACAATTGAGGAAATAAATTCCATTTATTTTACTATTTTTTAAATTGTAAATGAAATAATTAATAAACACGACTACAGATTTGATAAATATACTGTGGGACACTCAGCGCCATCCAACGGTCGAGGGTGAGAACTAAAACAAAAATCGGTCGAAGATTGAGACCTACATTGTTACACAATTATACATAGTTCCTATTAGAATTTGTAGATGGCACTGAAGCAAAGAATTGTATACACTACTACGGATGAAAAATACCATGTTACAACTGTCTCACTACCAGCCACTGGGCTCCCATAAGCAGTTGCGAGTAGTTTTTCTGACATTAAACGGCCTATGTTAGCAAAGTAGGCGTTCACTTGGTTAACAGATTTTAAAGGTTCATTGACCGATAGGAGAGCCTCAGCTCGAGTGATTTTTTTTTTAGTATAAGTCATATCTTTCTATTCTACTTCGTACTATGGAAAACTGTTAATTGTTTCAAATAAATAAATCAATTATTAAGCATCCAATTATCGCAGTCAACTGCTGGACATGTGCCTGTTCCAATGTTAATGTATAAATAAATAAGTAAAACTAATTCGATGTCAACTGAAGAGATCACCGCAAAACTATCCAACATAGTTGAAAATAAATCATTCATTTTTGGATTTTGATACGTAATAACACAAGAGACGAAAACTTATATCGATATCTGATCAGCATTCAACAAACCTACCCCAACGTGCATAAGCAATTGAATTGGGTTTTCAGATTCGGTAGCGGTTCAGAGGGGTGCGGTGGAGCTATAGGTATACCCGATTAAAGTTCCAAAATAGCTATAAGTTGGTAAATAAATGGGATTCTTCAAATAAAGAAGTGCACCAGAAGATTCTTATAGAATCGGCAGCGTGAGTATAAAGCCCCTGGTGTTGCGCACGTCCAAGTCACGGAAACCGCTTTTCTTCTCGCGAGCTTCTTCTTCTTGAACGGTATAAAAACTAATTGTATGCACAATATTGAGAACGTCAACAAATATAACACAAAACGAAAAACAAACACACATGCAAGAAACACGTGATTTTGATTTTGCAAGAAATGGAAACAAAATTATACGTAGAAGGCGACAACGACATCACTAACTGCGAGTATTCAAAGTCTATTAAAACTGGAAGATGGGAAGCTTATTGGTTTAAATGTTGCTCGCTTTCGACTAATAGTTGAATAGCATTCGCTATTCCACTTGACTTTACAGAAAACCAAGTTGAGGACATACAGGATCGTAGTTGGGTTGTAGCTGCGATGGCATATAGAAGAACTAGACTAAATAAAATAGATAGGGTTGCAGGTTTGATGGATAAAGGACTGAAAAACTGCTGGGGCTGAAGAAAGCCTAAATTAAAAGAGAAACTAGTACGCACTCACTTAAAATCAATTCTAAATAGCAGTGCATTACCGAATTAGTAATATCAACTAGTAACACCATTGCACCGCATTATAAGATTTTTAACGGGGCTTTATTCTAAATTGATAAACTTTAGCATCCCCTAAATGCTCCTTTGGTAGAATAACATTATTTATGGTTAGATAAGCTGTATGAAAAGTGGACCATTTCTGTTTAGGCAGAAAAAATGCACCATCCGCATTTTGCGATTTCGAGGTAGCCACGCGAGTAAGTGCCACACATTGCGACTTGGTAAGTGCACCTTCGGAACACTATTCAATAGGTTTGCCCGCGTCAACTGTACACCCGTATGTCTTAAAGTAACACTATTCCAGAAGTTGGCAACTGCCAAGAAATTCAAATTATGTCGATAGTTAGAATTGGCGCATCGAAATGACAATTGTTAAGATTGTTAGGTGTTGGAATCTCTAAGACAGAAACTGTTTTTGTGTTTTGAACTTTATAAATCTGCGCTTGCATATTATATTCATATAACAAGCGTCGGTAGCTTAATGCTTTAGGAGTCGGCCTTACGATCGAGATCGAGATCGAGTCGGCCTTAGGATTCGAATCCTGGCCATTACTCTTCCGACGTGAACCCACTCCTAGCACAAGCAATTATAGCTTAGTTGGAGGGGTTAGAGGAAATATTAGTAATTATGGTGTTGGTTCCGGGTGGAGTAGAATAGAGCCACCACATCACTTCCTGTGGGTGTCGTTTGTTCTACATATGGCAGTTAACATACAGCCTATGATTATGTGCTCGCTTGACGCTAACAGGCTCGCCCCCTGTTACGTGGGACCGAAAATCATAGTTGACAAAATGCCGGTGTTAATACATTTCTGCCTACCCCTTCGGGGATTTAAAGCCAAGAGTATATGAATTTATGTATGTACCGCTTAAGGGCACAAATAAATCGCGTCTTTTTATCGGTAACTTTCTATTTCAAGCAAAAATATGTCAAGGCATAAATATATGATTGCATACCTATTATGTGTATGAAATTCAATCATACTAGTGTGCCAATAATGCAAACAGAACTTCATAATATCTAGAACCAAGCTTATAATTATGTTAAGTATCTATAAAACAAAGTTTCAATTATTGTAATCCTTTTAACAAAAAGGTGTGGTTGAACACAAAATCAATAAGCTCGTAGATGTCACACCCAAAGTGGTCCTTCCATTTAAGTACCAATAATGATATCAGCCACAAGAGGTTTATCTGACCTTAAACGGTCAAAGTGTGTGTTCAAGGAAAATGTTAAGACCTGCCTCCAAAATATTTTGATCTGTTCATAGTGATTGTTACGTGTAAATTACTTTCTGAAGTTTACGCGAATGTCACTATTGAAATTAAACCACTTTTTAAAGGATTCTTACGCGATTTATTCATATTTATTTTATTCCGGTAATAAAAAACATCCAAATTTTAATAGAGAAGTTGGTTGGAGCCTTGGATCCAGTCAACTTATAACACAGTAAAATCTAACGATATAGTGAACTTGTTCTGCGTAAATAGTAACACCCACATTTCATCATGAATCGGATACTTTGAAATAACTTATACTTCAAACTATGTTTCAAGTACCATCTTTATCTGGCTGCAGCAGCCAAAATGTGGGGCAGAAAGTAAATACTAAGAAATAAATCGAGATAGAATCCGTTAAATAATGGTTTTATTTTAATCTTTACTATGACGTTTTTGATAGTGCTACCTATTTTATTATAATTCCTTCATTTATATCAAATCCTATGCGACTGAAACTAACGCAACGATCAAAATACGTCCTTCGTCGTTGCCAATCATTTGAAAAAATAATTTAAAAACTCAAAAAATTCATTCAACTCACTCTTTCAAAATTTATGACAGTTAAAAACAGCGCCAGCAATACATTCTACGGAATGCAGTTTGGCTGTAAACGAAACGTGAGTTTAGAGAATTTGAAAAATGGTCATTACATCCGGAGAGCAACGTGTGATAAACGGCGAACGCTACACCTTAAATGTATCACAAACGATATTTCTTTTCTAAAATAAAACTGTTATTCATTTTTTAAACTAGTTCGGTAACAAGATTTTCAATGAAGAAATATGTGAACAACATCGACCATTATGAATAATAGTGTCGAAATGTGGATAATGGCGATAGGATTAGTCTACATACTAAAAAGTCGCTGTCTATGAAATGAGACATAGCTTGGAGTAGAGTTCAATTTAATATATCAATCAAAAATGTACAGCCAGCATTGATCAATCTTCAAAGTACTCAAAATGACCTTAAAGCCTTGCCTGGTTGTTATGATCATTTGTACACACCTTTAGTTTTATTTTTAAAGAATATTAGTATCCGAAATTACTAGTGTTTCTCGTTAGCCCGAGCGCCCCAGCTAAGCTAAATTGCTTGTGTAAGGAACTCCTAACGTACAGTTGGTCCACGTCGATAGTGTCATGGCTAGGGTTTGAACCTGGGACTTCACGATCGTAAGTTCGACTCCTTAACCATGAAGCTACCAACGCTTCGTTACGTTAAAACAGTTTGGTATTAACATCATTTTGAGTACTTGTTAGTCAAGATCGTTCTGACGCTGACTATGTCTATTGATGCGAATAAAGGCATTGAGTTTCCCATCATCTACATTAGTTTCCATCGGATATCAACAGAACCAGGTAGTGTATGAAATTATATGGTTGGACTGCCATTACTCTGGGCGGGTGATTGAATTCAACCGATACTCGGTCGTGCGTGATACTCATCAGTATGGATCATTTTCAATCAACACGTTCACTGGCTACAGGCGGTGACGCTGCGATCTGAAATTACAGGACTAGTTCTTTTTTTATTAATAATATTTTTTTGGAATAACTGGCAATATGGAGGCATAATATATGGGTTGACAAATTCCCTTGTAATGATTTTGGAACCAAGATTACAATGTGACAGGTGGGATTATGATCTCAATGTAGGGCTAACCGTATAGTCCCATTATATTTTTCCGGGTCCCGGGTTATATTTTTTCCATTCGTTCGGTCCACAAAACAAATGGGAACACAATTCCCACTTGTTCTGTTAACAGGAATATTACAAAAATTTGTGTACATGTTCTTACTATTAATGAAGTGATTTTAACTCTCTTGCAGGCTAGCTCAATTGATATAAATTTAAATTGTATTTATTTTTGTTCAAACCACAGACAGTTAATCAAATTGAGGTAATAACCACCTAGTGAATAAAACCTACTGATATTTGGGATTTTTGAATTGCATTCTTGAATTGAATTCTAGGTATCATATAACTCTATACTTACATACGTGAAAAATCATGACATGATTCGTATTATAACATACCTAACAAGTACCATGTTAACAATGGTGGCACTCACTTTTTCACGCCCCGCTTAAAGGATGGGACTGTAGGAAGAACGAAACACGTGAGCTGGCAAGGAGTTCCAGGTCTAATTGGAGCGACAAAGAAAATAGTCACCGAACCGCTTTGTTCTTGAAGGAATATTCTGCACCGTATACTGGTGACATCTAAGCTCATCTCGTATTGTCTTGTGTAGAAAAGGAGAGGGTGGGACTAACGGGAAGAGCTCATCAGAACATTCACCATGGTAGAGACGGTAAAATACTGCCAAGGAAGCAACATCAAATCTCCACATTATACACTAGACTTTGCCTCTCATTTTATAGCAATTCCTCTGTGTACTCCCGGGTTTGCTGGAAGAAAACTCAACTCTGAGTTAAGCTCGCCTTTGTAAATTATGTTTCGCTATATTGTATTAATGTCAAATAGTGCAATAAAGAATCAATAAGTGTGCAATAAAGAATCAATAAATAAATAAAATAAATCTATACCCATCTACAGAGGCTTCGGGGTGCTCGTGACCTTGGAATTCCCAATAAGGCGGACCGCACGTCTCTGCACCCTGTCGAAAGCATCTAATAATTACTTTGCGGAGCCTTCCCAGAGATGCGAGCACTTGAATTGTGTCTTGTATAGAACACACCGCTGCTTTCGGAGTAAGCAATTTTTTCCCAGGTGACCCTAAATCCTGACAGGAAAGTTTGCATTGAGTCTCAACCAATTATCAGCAAGCATACCGGGATGCCTTTTTATTACTGATTAGATGTGTTAATATAACTTAACTTATTTGCAATAATTAAATTATGATTCAGTGATTTGAGTTATAAACTTATTTAAATGAATTCAAAGAAACAAAAATTATGTTGTGTTAAATGTTCAGAGTGTTACGAGTATTTTCGTAGATGGCCTTTAGAGTAATTGATAAAATTCCACATATGAGGCGACGGTTCAACAGCGAGCCAGTTTTTACTCAATTTCCGAATATTCGCGTAAATTGATATATTTCTTCACAAGAGAGAAACGTAATTCGGAATACAGAGCTCAAATTCTTATTTGGCATTCGATGCACGCTAATAATAGAGGGCGCTATATATTTGAAGCTTTTTGAAGCAAGTGAAGGCAATATTATTCGAATAAACTAAATATGTTTGATAGAATAGGGATATATTGTAAAGGTAATACACAAATACGGTACCTATACCGTATTTGTGTATTACCTTTACAATAGTGTGATTCAATAGTGTAAATGTGTGTACCATCCTACGTCAATAGAGTCGTCTTGCCAATGGCTCGCATGGTGCATAACAAACTAACTCAAGTCGAGATGTTTTTCCACCAGCTTGCCTTATGAAAATTTTCACCATACGCCACTGAACTTAATATTATGAAGTGTGTGAGTATGATTAGATGTTTGTAACTCAATTACTCTCAAACGGCTGGACAGGTCTGACTGGAATTAGAGGATAGGTACATGGATTATAGTTTGGAATTATCACTAGACTACTTTTATAGGAATAAGTTCCCAAGGGTTGAGGTAATAGCATCTGGTGGAGCAGCAGACAACAACTCACTGATCGTAAAATGTATTACTTAAAAAAGAGGTATGTGTTCATTCTTGAAACCATAATTCAAGATATACTAGTTTGAATTAAATGGCTCTAGCCATAATATTCCTAGAATCTCTTCAATCGATTACATGTCACTTAATACCATTTTATTTTCATGGCAAGAGATACTTTACAAATGTTATTGTGTTGTCAATAAAATGTCAGTAATATCCTAAATAAGTCCCAACTGATGGCTCCCCTAGCCGAAGTATGTATATGAACCATGTCATTCGATATTGACATCTGAATCCCAATGGATCTCAATAAAGCAGTCGGTACCTTCTAAATCCACCACGAATGTGGACTACCTAAAGCCGTTATTTATTTGTATCAAGTGCGTTGAAATGTTTTTTCTTAAAGTAAATAAATATTCCACAATAATAAATAAATATTACACAACATTTCACACAACGCTATTTAGACCCATGGTAAGCATAGATAAAATCAAGAATACGGATAAACAGATATATTTTTTTGTAAATAAATACATATTATACATAGAAACACTCAGATCAATGCAAATATACATATTAATACATACAAATATTTGCACTGAGCGGGGATCGAACCCGCACCTCATGCGTAGCGGCCGCGTTCACTACCGCCACGCCACAGAGGATAACTAACAAATGACTCGCAGTACACTAGTAACTAAATGGGTTAGCACATTGAAAATTTAAAAGTACTAGCCAGGGCCACGATACTGCAATTTAATGTCATAGTGAAGCCACTTTCATTCTACTGACACTGTATAAATGTCATTTAATTCTGGACTTTACTGTTGCATACATTTGATATCTAAAAATGGCATTTTAAAAGTAGTTAGTGTCCTAAAAAGTTTTACAATTTGGTCTTTAACATCACTGGTCGCGGAGATGAGAAAGCAGATGCAATGTATGCAGGACCTCGAAGGATAAGAAGTACTAGTAGTGCAGTGATCATGCTGGTGAACAACACAATACAGCAAGTGGTCCCACCGCCTTACAGCACAGCACCTAATATCACTGTGGGTAGAATACACATCGGTATAATCTAATACATTATTCTACCCGAACACACAATACAAGTAGAACAGTAGGAGGTCGGTCTATTTAGATTTAAGTACCCTGAAGATCTTGAACCCAACACAGACCCCATTTCTTATATAACCGTTTGTACCTTGAGAGAGAAATAAATAAACTATCTTTATTATTCGTTCACTACTTATCGTACGACAAAGGAAAGAGGTTAAAAGCAAGTAAAAAAAGTACTAAACATCGTACTTTAATACTGCGTTTACCTATTTCAGGTCTGTGAAGTTGTGCCCCGGGTATATCTCGTACCGTACCCTAATAAGATAGGTCTGTTTCCAACAGTGTAGACGTGTCCTAAAACGTTTTATACCAGATTCTGTAAGACCTTTTATTTCCATAACGCCTTAAAGTTGATAACACTAACATTCGCTAGTGACAAAACGTCTGGGTCTAGGCGGCTGGGTTTAAGTTTCTTTCGCTATTGGGTGAGGACAGTGTAAACAGCGCAGTAGAATTGCGAAGTTATATCGACTTTGTGACTCTAAAACCAGCGGGTATTGTCTAGAAATAACGTCCGCTCTACTGTTTGGTGAACGCGTTAGCACACTCTCCTGACGCTCCGGTACACAACAATAATGGCAGAAGCTCCCGCTCGACTTGCTCACCAACAGGGGTTCGCCAACCCGTAAAGTGGCCATACTGAGCGACAGGATTTTTCTAGAGAATTTGATTAAGGATTCAAAAAGCGCTCTTAAAAATAGTTTTATAAGATTTTCTCACCAAAATCTTTAGACCCTAAACTAAACTTGCCTGCAAGTCAACGCCTGTTGGAATTTTCTTATTGAGTTTTTTTCTAGCGGCTGTAAAAGATTATAATTCAACCAGATCCGTTCTTCTGGCTGAAATTTGCTACAGGTATAGATTACAGTCTGGAATACCACATAAGCGTCATCCCGAGAATAGGTTCCGACGAGTTGCGGGCACGGAATCGAAATTTCACGTTGCGGATGTTGTGATCCGGTTGTAAATTTTTACGAATGTTTCCCATTCAACGTTTTCGTGGCCCCACATCTATTATAAAGGGTAAATACACATATATGTCTGCTTGTAGCCGCTTTGGCATCGGTCCTAGTATTGTACTGGGGTCGCACCGTATACTTTTCCGATACATTTACCCTTGTAAGCTAGTCATTTGCCGTATTCATTTGTATCTGTTTTCAACAAAGATCTGTTTGTGACGGATAATATAGTATGATTTAGATTATCCTTGAATGTATGTAAAAAGTTATTTCAATTCGAATGTAGTGATTAAGGTCACGCTTGGCATATATATAGGAGTTAACCAAAATCTTTGAAGCTCAGACTCTCTATACATATATACATTCACGTCTGTAAATCACCAAAGGGGGTATATGAACATCCACATTTCGCCATTTCAGTCCCACACAGTGGGGGACTGCCTATTGACGTCAGCGGGCACTTTGTCCATATTTACTGTCGAATGGAGACCAACCCTATCCCTCCCCATGGGAAGGGATAGGGTGACCCTATCCTACTCCACTGAGAACTAATACGAGACTTAATTCTATCCGATTTTAAGTGGTGGATATTCCGATGGTAAGATCTAATACCAACACGCACAACTGTGCTCGCAGCTTTGCCAGTATTAAACAATGAATCATATAATCTCTACGCCTAAATGATTATGATGTATGGTAAGTACAGGTATACCCTTGAAGTCGAAATACTTAAGTTACATTATTTTACTTCATAAGTATTTCTCACCTAATGACAATCTTCACATAGATATCAGCAATAAAAGATCTACTTTACTCGATATGTCTATTCACATTTTTTACATATATAAGACACGTCAATTTGACTTGACCTCGCCTGATGGTAAGTTGCAGGAAAGAGGGTCACCATTATATACACGTACCATGTTAACAATGGTGGCACTCAGCTTGACGGCCTCATCAAAAGAGGATTGTCGTCGCAGCACCGCGTGACACCCACCGGTCCCGCAAGTGCTGCGATCACAATCCCCCCTGTCCAGCTATGCACATGCGGAGCACTGTACGCAATCCAACCGAGATCGGATTACTATGGAGGGTTTCTCGCAATCGTGCATGGTGGTACCCACCCGGTCGAAAATTGTGATAAATTTGTGCCATCAAAAAAATTAACTGGAATTGCTAGGATGCAAAGCTTCTTTTTGATGGCAGACAAGCACACGGCTCACCTAATAGGAGGTGTTTACCGTGGCCTATGCACGTGTGCAACCCGATAGGCGTCACACTCTCGCTACTGATCTTATAAGAACCTTCTAACTCCCTAACAACACCAGTTTACTTGAATTACTCTATTAGACTGCGTAGGTCTGGCCACTCGTTAGACATGACATTAAGGCAAATTATGTTCATATGGAATACTAGATACCACTATCTACTAGTATAATAACGTATTCAGCTTGAAGATGTACAAAATAAAGTAAGCTCTCTGAAGTAAAAGTACTTTGGAGAATACTCTGAAGTACTTCTACAATAGTGAGAGCTCTCTATTACTACACTAATGGGCCCTAGAAGTGGGACCTATTGCTAAGGACATAATTAAACGAATTTAATTGAATAATACGAGAACAATGAATGTTTTCATTAGCAGGGATAACAACCACAAGAAAACTGTCATTGGATTTTTTTTTCATTGAACTAGCTGATGCCCGGGTCCTCGTCCACGCGGAATTTTCCAATTGTTTGGTGAACAACAGATTCGTGGATTTGAGCAGATTCTCGACTTGACGGATTTCCAACAATTTTTACAAATGTACTTCTGTCGTGTAAGGAATCTATCTAATCCAAGAATATGTCCATCCACGAATCTGTCGTAGATTGAACTATCAGAAAGTGTGTGAAGATGTTCGAATATTTATTAATTAATCAAACTCAAAAGGTTGAATCGATTGGAGCCACTTTTTAGAGGGCCAGGTCAAAATTCTTAGCGAACTTTAATTCAATGTCATTGAACAAAAGTTCTCATTTCTGTGCCTTACTAAAAAATAGAAGAATGATAAGTTGTAAATCAAATATCTATAATTACTAACTGCTTGAAATGTCATACAGTGCTTGTGAAGAGCATTTGACGGAGCTAGAATTACACAGACAACTAATAAAAGTTTTGTCTCATATATGTCAACTTGATAAACATATAATTGAAACTACAGTTGGTACTTCTTAGTAAGACAAAACTAAAGTCCGTACTATATGTGATGTATATTCTTCTTTGTAAAAAGCTCCAAAGTTTTCGCACAACACCTGGGACTTGAAACGATGCAATTGAAAACAAAGTGGAACTAAATAAATAAAAGCCAATTTCACTATTCTTCAAATAGAAAATACATGCACAAAGTCACGCCGATTTCCCTCCGGGGTAGGCAGAGACGACAGCCTGCTTCTGACTGTATCCCTATATACTTCACTTATAATAATATACCATCAATAAATCTATCATATTGCTTCAATTAACATTTTCACTATCATTCAACTTCAACAACAATTACATTATAAGTCATTTTCATTTTTTTAGATCTAAAGAAGCACTTTGTATCATATGAAAATAAACATGCTATTCAAAAAAAAAATCCAGCATAACAAAAAATTACAGAATACCTCCATTAGTAACGAATCATTTTCTTCCCTCGATGAATAAATATATTACGTCTTCATTGACAGTCTCGTTATTGCTCAAATAAATGCATTTCGATACGATACCATTGTTCTACTGCAATATATACCAGGAACAAAATAATGAACGGAATTTTAATAAACAATTGGCCAAGCGAGAGAATACTTAAGAATTGGTAATATTATTCTTAGGTTGATTGTTAGACGTCTTGGGAAATATACATTCTTTGTTGGCCTTTGTGTACCAAGGGTAAATGTGTCCTTATCTTATAGTTAACGGCACTGTAATTCGGTTGGAATTTGAACGACTTTAGTACCTAATATTGTAAACAGAACATAATTTTTTTAGAACTCCGACGGTGGAAGTGCGTAATATTGTAAACAAAACATAGTTTTTTCAGAATTCCGACGGTGAAAGTGCGTAATATTGTAAACAGAACATAAATGTTTTAGAACACCGACGGTGGAAGTGCGTATTATTGTAAACAAAACATAATTTTTTTAGAACTCCGACGGTGAAAGTGCGTAATATTGTAAACAGAACATAATTTTTTTAGAACTCCGACGGTGGAAGTGCGTAATATTGTAAACAAAACATAATTTTTTTAGAACTCCGACGGTGAAAGTGCGTAATATTGTAAACAGAACATAAATTTTTTAGAACTCCGACGGTGGAAGTGCGTAATATTGTAAACAGAACATACATTTTTTAGAACTCCGACGGTTGAAGTGCGTCAATCTAAGGCAGCCTTTCCTCCGGAGATGTGCTATTGTGACCATTTCCACTGTGCTTTACTATGTAGCGTAAGTAATATAAAGATGCACAGCTCGAGTTATTTCTCCTACAAACTTTCAAAATTCGAATCTGCTCAAAGGGACGTATCCATAGCATTATACTTAATAAGACAAACATAGCTTAGCTGAATCCCTTTCCACCAGTGCTATGCTATATCGACCAACGAATATAATTGGTGGATATCAAAAGCATCCCTAGCAAAGTAGCATAGCACATCTTTGGTGGAAACGCAGCCTTAGAGCTTACAAAACTAATTACGGGTTCAAAAGGCTCGCGTTGTTTGTTGATGTGCCCCTCTATGTAACGGACTGCAGTCGTTAAGTGGAAGTAGTTCACAATTAGATGGGTAGATGGAGCTAAAATTCAAAATTCAAAAAAATGGGTGTGGTATTTAAGAGGGTTGTTAGATGGCGCTGCGATTGAGCCATTTCCTTTATTGTAAATAAATTAAATTCCATGTTTGTCTTATTGGTAGCGAAATAACGTAAGATTATCCGTAAAAAAAATTGAAATAAGATTTAACATCAACTGCTACTGATCCTGCGGTTGATGTAACCAGGAATCTCTATTGGCTGCATGTTCTGTGATATTGCACTAGTCGCGAATTCTAAATATTAGTATACGAATAATTAACTGGAAAATTAGTTAGACATTATCTTGGATTATTCTTATTCCAATCATATGAATTAAGGAGTTTTTATAAAAAAGGAGCAAATTCGCTGAGGCGGCTTGCCGGAAATAGCTCACGATTGGATGAAGGATGATGTGTAGTTCTGGAGACGGCGAGGTTAGTTTGGAGAAGGGAGACCTCGCCTTTAAAAGATGGGTCTTCTGGAGGCGGGGGGCACTTTTTTTCGTCATTCATTCGATCCAGATAGCTAAAAGGGGTACGGCTCGGCGGACTGTCTTTGTAAGTTATATATTTCTATCGTTGTAAAGAAATAGTGTTAAATTCCTTTTGTGAATTATATGAAATTGTTGCCGGTGTTGTGTAATAAACGAATTACTAGCTATCTTCGTTTAACGCGAACAGTTTAGAGTTTTTCCAATGTACCGCCGAGAGTTTTATAATTCTGTAAAAATTATAAATTGTCGAAATTTATTGTAAACCTTGGGGTGTGGGGTAGTTCTCGCGTCGAATATTGGGATGGGTCGCGATCGGAGCAGGACCTGGGGCCTTTGCGAAAATGAAGACACCTTACATTGGGCAGGGATAGTACGTGTAAATGTATGCGTATTATTACTGTCTTGTGCTGTTGAGTCTGGCAGTGCATTCGTAAAGTCCTTACGGTCGTTTTATCATCTTTATTATGTTGAAATTGTTGAAATTAATTGTAAATCTTGATTTTGTGTGTGGTTGGGCGTGATACGTACAAGGGTGCGCGATTAAGATTTGTTACGACTAGGGCGTGGGGTAGGCTAGTTCTCGCGTCGAATATTGGGATGGGTCGCGATCGGAGCAGGACTTAGGGCCTTTACGAAAATGAAGACACCTTACATTGGGCAGGGATAGTACGTGTAAATGTATGCGTATTATTACTGTCTTGTGCTGTTGAGTCTGGCAGTGCATTCGTAAAGTCATTGCTGTCGTTTTATCATCTTTTGTTATGTTAGTAGTTGAGGGTAGCACTGCGGTGTTTTAGCTAGTTCTCCCGTAGGAAACCCATGGCGATGTGCCTGGTTATGGAGGGATACCTAACGGTGGCAACAACTCCATATTTATCTGAATAGCTAGGGGCCGGTAACCTTTGAAGCGGGCGGCATTCCGATTTTACCTGTGGAAACGGGATCGGAAAAGCTTCCTGAATGTGGGTGACTGTTTGTTCTGTGATGGGTAGGTACCGTCGAAGTGGAACCGTCCAATTGGGCCTGGATCAGAACTTACAGAGCTCGCAGTTCAGTCTTATATATCTATTTATATATACACTAACTATTATCTCGTTAGGGTTTCAGTTCACATCCCTGAGCTTCGGCTCGTGGACTGGAGCAAGCACACAGTTATGAGGATAGGCCAGTCAAGCCTAACTAGCTTGCACCCATAGCAGAGCAGGAGTGTTGATGGAATACCATCAATACATGATAGGCTCACAACACACCACACGTTTAAATGTAAATAAGGTGACGTTACACCTAGTTTTGGTTGAACAGAAGTTCTAAGTTGGGGGTAGAGTAGGCACTCACACAATGGGAATAGGTTAGGAAGTGTATTAGTAAGGACTAGTATTGTAACGGTTCTGAGCTAATCGGGCCTTTGCTTGGTGATGTGACATATCATTCCTTGGTGATGCTTGTGATTGATTTAGTCAAGGTTTTTCGTGCGTTAATGCCGTGGTGAAATCGTGATTTGAGTAAATTGTATACGAGCTATCGTGTTGTATATTTTAGTAGGCGTTCGTTGTATTCGGATTAGACCTATAAGCGAGCCGTCGTTGGACCGCGTTGCTAATGTTCTACTTGCCTAGCTACTGACTTAGTATGGTCTCAATGAAACTCGGATTGGTGGCATAACATATTTTAAATCCACCCACATCATAATTAATCAAATTCGTAATGGAAATTATTCCGAAATGAGAAGTTTGTTTGACTGATCTACCAATTGACTTTGAATAAAGTACTATGCTATTAATAATACTTATTACTCGGAGCGTCGTAGCCGAGGAATCATTTTGGCGAGGTACATCTAGCTCACCTTAGCAGAGCGCTTTCCTAATTTGGAACTTGTATCGAACCTTAATTGATTTGGGCAATTGACCCTAGATATGGCTGTCTTCTACACCAGGGACACTATATCGATCTCGTTTATGCACGTGACAAGTATGAGTCAGTTCTGACATGTTAAAGATCCTATTTTGGACACAGAATCTCATTTGATGGATTGGTCATCAGACCGCGTTACGACATGAAACTATTCATTGAATCTGTACTAGTCATACTATGTTTTGACAATATTGTGAAAGAAATAATCTTATTTTGAATTAGAATTAATTGGCAACGCCTTTCTAATTCAAGTCTAATTAGACGTATACATTTGTCTGGATTCAGATATTGGGGGAGGGAAAATACGAGTCAGCTATCCTACTCTCTAAAGGCGCGTAAGTTCCATTTGGGGCTACGTGCTTACAAAAGGATAGAGGGGGGATATTTAAAGTTGGTAGTATCCCACTGCACACGGCGATTGGTGGAGCCTGTGTCAACGGGGAAACAAAAACTAACAAATTCAACGTATGCGCCAACGGGGAAACAAAAACTAACAAATTCAAAGTATATGCCTATGGGGAGCAAAAGTTGTTCGGGTTGTTTGCCACAGTAGTAGTAATTAGGGCAGTGTTAGGCTTGCAACACTAAATCGACAATGTAAAAGTTAGATCAATAAAGTTATTCGGATTGTTTGCCACAGTAGTAGTAATTAGGGCAGTGTTAGGCTTGCAACACTAAGTCGACAATGTAAAAGGTTAGATCAATAAAGTTATTCGGGTTGTTTGCCACAGTAGTAGTAATTAGGGCAGTGTTAGGCTTGCAACACTAAGTCGACAATGTAAAAGGTTAGATCAATAAAGTTATTCGGGTTGTTTGCCACAGTAGTAGTAATTAGGGCAGTGTTAGGCTTGCAACACTAAGTCGACAATGTAAAAGGTTAGATCAATAAAGTTATTCGGGTTGTTTGCCACAGTAGTAGTAATTAGGGCAGTGTTAGGATCTAGTACGGTTGTAGGTTGCTTGTGAGAAAATTATTTGTGAGAGACTCATTCATTGAGAAATTGTTGTACCTTAACATAAATCAGTTAAAGTAAGTGGGGGTAGAATTAAGTAATTGTATAGTAATGTTTCATTATATAAATACCAGCATTCCTAGAACTCTATAGGATCCGGGATATGCGGGCTCATCTAGGGTCTCCTCTGACCATTATACGATCATTGGCCAAAGTAGAATTAACAATATAGACGATTAATTTAGTGTGGTGAAATGCTGCGGGTATGACCACTGCTTTATTACGTATTGGTGCTGTGACGCAGGATCACGGTACAATTTGCTGCCGCTGACCAGGATTACTATGGTTAAGGCAGTGTTTATTACAATTTGGTCCCGCGTGACCAGGACATTACATCTTGGTGACGTGATCTAAGACCGGGGGTGATTACAATTTGGGGCCGTAAGCCAGGATTACACGTTAAAATTTGATGACGTGGATCAAGACTACACACTACAAGTTAATGCCTGGTGGCCAGGACGACACCACAATTTGGTGTCGGTAACCAGGATGGTAACATTTTGTCTGCCCGGGGATAGGTTGGAAGGTCAGGCGCCAGTACGATTTGGAGCCGAGACCTGAGATCAGAGTCTGAGACAATTTCGTTGCAGTGTTCGGGATAGACACTATATTCTGACCATCGGTCGTTGGCATTGTGTTTGTTTGTTGTGGGTTAGTTGAGGGTAGGAGTACGGTATGTTGCATACCGTACAATTTGTTGCTGTATTATAGGTAAGGGTCTCTAGGAAATTATGCTGGGGTGAATTTAGTGTAAAATGAAAAATGGTGAGAATAATAAACAATGGGGGGTCGTAAAGTCTGGGTTAGGATGTTATCAGTCGAATTGTTGGGGGGTCGATATTAAGTATCTTATAGACTTGAGTAGGTCGAACTCGGGAGAAACATTTATTGAATTGAAATACCTACACATATCGTTGGAGTGCAACATTGTATGACAGTGAGGCATCCCAACCAACAGTTAACACTATAATGTATTATTTGTTAACTTATCGTGTATATATAGTTCCGGTTATGAGCCGTGAGTCTTAGCTGAAAGTGGTGTTCAAATTTATAAGTTAAAAGGGAGTTTATAGTGATTGTATTGACGAATCGTTACGTGTAGTGTTCTTTGAGTGTTCGATCAGTGATAAATATAGTATGGATAAGCCGAGCAGGAAAAGGCGGGCGCCTGCCCGTTATGGGGAAAACAGGACAAGTGAGCAAGGGACGACTAGTCCTGTAAGGCAAACTATGACGCCCAATGAACCTGTACCTACCACATCTAGGCGTGTGAGACGGACAATTGAAGCTAGAAGGAGACCGGAGGGGAGAAGTGTGAATGTGAACACTTCTTTAGCTAACCTTCGGTATAGGAAGTTGAATCGTACTATAGAAGATTTAGCTGCGAAATTGGAGACGTTAAGGGCTGAGATGAGTGAGGCAAGAGCTTCCCCAGCAGACAGAAGCGGAAGCAGTCGCGAATGGGGGGCAGTGCCCACAGAAGCGTTGTCTGTGGTTAGGGAACAGGCTAATCCGGAATTGAATCAACAACTATATACAGACTCTCCTAGATTAAGGGAAAATGGGGAACCCTCGATCTCCGTGGAGTGTGTCAACTCGGAGTTACCTAGAAACATAAACTACCATGTGAGAAATGTAACGTTCGAGAAGCCCAAGTTCGGAGACAAAGTCGATGTGCATCCGGTGACGTTTTTGGAAGACCTAACAACATATTTGGGAAAGGTCGGTCGGGACGGCAATCAATTAGACTTGATACAAGAATGTCTAGTGGGTGAAGCCAGAGAATGGGCAAGAGTTTACAAATGTCGTTGGAGCGTATTGCAAGACTTCAAGGCGGACTTTTTGGCTACCTTCTGGGGAGAAAGCGAACAGAACGAATTACGCCGGTCTATAGTGCATGGAGTTTGGAATAAAGCGGAGTCGCCTACTATGTTAGGCCATTTCCTAAGATTGACCGGGAAGGCTCAGATGCTAACTTATAAGTTTTCCGAGAAACAACTGATTGGGGACATAATTAGGCAGTTTCCGAAGTATGTGCAACAGGGATGGTATACGTCCAAGCTGAATAACATCATTGAAACAGCGGAGTTTTTGAGAGGGATGGACGATATAGCTCGGCAAGAGGCTGTATCAACTCCAACCTCTGGCGGCGAGAAGAGGATACCGGAGAAAAGGGCTAAGGATTCTCGTCAGGACTATCGCAGTTGGCCTAAGCCAAGCAAAACTCGACCGTCTGGTGAGCAGGTGGCAACGGTAGTGCAGAGTGATACATCGACGTTAGCGTCACCCGCAGGTTTAAACTAGTAGAGGCTGGAAGTTCTGTTCCCGATCTAGCCTCAGTCACAGGGAGCGCAGCGTTAGATATGATGATCAAAATGGGTTGGAATCCAGGGCTAGCTTTAGGTAAGGTAGGAAACGGTATTAGGGCGCCGCTAGTGGCGAAGACGACTACTCGTGGTATACGTGAGGGATTGGGTTTTGGAACAGTAGAACCAAAGAGTCTCTTTATCGATAAACAAATAGTTGATGTGATTAAATTAAATATTGAACAGAAACTTTTGAGACAAGGCGATCCTGTGTCGATAGAGGCGGTATTTGATGAAAGGTCTACAGAACGCGATGAGGGAACCTTTAGTTCAGAAGTAATAGTGCATATTTTTGATCATGAGGTTATAGGATTAGTGGATACTGGTTGTGATATAACCAGCATCTCAGAGGAATTCTGGGATGTACTGAGGTCGGATAGGAGTCGCGAAATACCGTGGATGCCGATTAGACCCTTTAAAATTAAGACAGCTGTGGGTCATAGGAGCGGAGAGATTAAGAAAATAGTTCTATTGCCTTTAAAGCTAGGAGAGTGTGTACAAAATATGGGGTTTGTAGTAGTTCCAGGCCTAGTTAATTCGTTGATTTTAGGATTTGATTGGTTAAAGGGGAATGAAGTAACTATCAACACGGGAAAAATAGATAGAGGTTTAGTTCTGGATCAGGCAGGGCAAAGAGAGGTAATACCGTTTTTAGAGCAAGTAAAGGGAGCCGACCTAAGGGAGAGTGAGGAATTAATATCAGCCATGGATAGTTGTAGCGAGTTTAATGATCTAGTCTGGACAAGTCTAGAGACCGGAGTTGCTATAGAGACAGAACAGAGGAATAGCTTGCTAAAATTGTTACATAAATATAAGGGTGTGTTCACTTCGCGTTTAGGGAGAGCGAACTGCTATCAGCACGAGATAGTGATGTGTTCAGATGTACCTATTGTTAAGAAAAATTATCCGGTGCCATATGCTATAGGGGGAGAGTAGAAGAAAAGCTAAGGGAAATGGAAGATTTAGGGATAGTTAGTCGATCTGCAACTCCTTATTGTAGTCCATTGACTTTTACGATTAAGCGAGATGATTCGATTAGAGTGTTATTAGATGCTAGAGAGATAAATAAATATATGGTGGCAGAAACGGAGAAACCACCACTACAGATTGATGTCATGAATTCCTTCCATGGGGCTAACTATATAAGTGTAGTAGATTTGAATAATGCTTATTTCCAAATACCTATTACGCAGAATAGTAAAAAATATACGGGGTTCACCTTCAATGGGAAGTCCTACGTTTATAATGTGTTGCCCCAAGGGTTGAAAACGTCCGTGGGAAGTTTTAGTAGGGCCATGGATATAATATTAGGACATGAGGTCAGGGAATTTTGTGTTAATTATTTAGATGACCTAGCGATAATAACGACAGGGTCATTCACACAACATTTGGAACATTTGGACATAGTCTTAGGTAAATTGCAAAAGGCAGGTTTAACGTGTAATTTAAAGAAATGTGAGTTTTGTTGTAAGGAAGTGAGGATGTTGGGTTACATCATCTCTACTCAGGGATTACACACTGACCCAGATAAGGTTAAAGCTATACAAGAGTTTCCGATACCTAGAAGGATAAAGCATGTGAGGGCATTTTTGGGGTTATGTAATTTTTATAGGAAGTTTATACCTAACTTTAATATTCAAGCGCAACCATTATATAATTTGTTGAAGAAGGGTAAAGGCTGGGGTTGGGGTCAACTCGAACAAAGGGCGTTCGAACAAATTAAAGCTTTGTTCTTAGAAACTATCCAATTGCATCATCCGGATTTTACTAAACCTTTCTATTTGCAAACGGATTGTTCTAAGGTGGGATTAGCAGGGGTTTTATATCAGGTAGGCGATGATGATCAGCAGAGGGTGCTGGGGTTTTATAGTAAGGCATTAAGGGGGGCTCAATTAAATTGGACAGTGACTGAACAGGAGTTCTATTCAGTAATCTGTTGTTTAGAGAAATTCGAAACGTATCTGAGGGGAGCTAGGGTAGTTATTAGGACGGATCATAAGGCTTTGGCATTTGTCAAGACGTGGAGGTTATATAACGCTAAGGTAACTCGGTGGATTAACTATTTAGAGAATTTTCAGTATGAAATACAACATATTAAAGGGAGAGATAATGTGGTCGCGGACGTATTGTCGCGCTATCCTCCTAAAGGGGAACTTTTGCAGGAAGAAAAGGTTAGGTCACCGAGCATCCTATATATGGAAGCGCAACGAAATAAAGAATTACTGAACCAATTAAAACTACTACCTGAATTACAAAGGGCTGATGTAGAGATAAGTAGGTTAATTAATCAGATAAGTACGGCCAGCACAAGAGGAGAGTTAGCGGGTTTGGCGAGTAGGTGTAGATTGATTAATGACGTTTTGTATATAGATAAGGGGGGTGAAAGGGGACAAGTCATTTTCTTACCAAATGTCCTTAGGGAAGGATTAGTTAGGCAAGTACATCTCGAAATGGGTCATCAGGGAGGTTACAAGGTGATAAAGTATATAAGGGATCGGTTTTATTGGAAAGGATTATCTAAGAGTGTGAAACGTTTAGTGAGGACTTGTGACGTATGTCAGTTAACAAAGCATTCTAATTCAAACAAAGTAGGCCCATGCTGTTCAATAATTACAAGAGATATTGGCGATTTAGTGATGGTAGATATATACGGGCCTCTCCCTACGGGTAAATTTGGAATGAATTATATACTCGTTCTACAGGATTCGTTTAGTAAGTTTGTCAAATTTTTTGAGCTTAAGAAGGCAACGGCGGTGGCAGTGTTTAATAAGGCAAAGAGGTTCTTCGACATAATAAAGCCGAAGGCGATAATGTCGGATAATGGGACCCAGTTCACTAGTCGAGTGTGGAAAGAGGGCATGGAAACGTTGGGGGTTAGAGTGGTATACACTACGGTTAGGAACCCACGACCAAATACAGTAGAGCGAGTCAACAGGGAGTTAGGGCGTTTGTTTAGGACATATAATAGCACGAATCACAAAGGATGGGTAAAGACTCTTCCCAAGTTGGAGGAGCTATATAATAACACTTATCATGTTAGCACAGGATTTACCCCTTGTGAGATAATGTACGGAACTTCGACGAGGTTGTCGTTTGACGAAATTATAGGTAGGAGTAATGGAGAACTAGACGTACAGAAAGTCAGGGAGATAGCGCGTAAGAATCTACAAGAGGCTGGGGAAAAACGGAAGGCAAAGTTTAATGGTAGATATCGGTTGATTGAATATCAGGTCGGCGATTTAGTAAAAATTAGGAAGTTAAATAAATCTAGCGCGAAATTAAAGGTAACCAAGAAGTTTGAGGCGTTGTATGAAGGTCCATACGTAGTGGCGGGAAATCCTTACCAAAATGTGTACATTTTGTTAGACCCCCAAACTAATGAGGTTCGGGGGAAGTTCAATACTATACATCTGTCTAGATATTATACGCAGTAGGCTGGGGCTGGATCGGGAAGAGAAGAGAAGGTTTGTGAACTTAAGCTTGAATTGTTGATTAGATTTTGCAATTACCTTACTTAGTATGTAAGAATTTGTAGATTTAAGTAATGTAGTTAGTTAAGTAGAACTAGTAAGTAGGATTGATTTAAAATTATATTCAATTAATAATTTAGATCTGTTCTGAGGATAAATATATATATATAAAAAAAAAAAAAAAAAAAAAAAAAAAAATGTGATCAATAAATTTGGTGGATAGGGTGAAGCCCATCTGATAGTATGAGCAGTAGTCCATCATGTGAATGAGTTGATCATAGTAATTTTCACTTAGTTTCACATTAGTCACTTTCACCCTAAATTGTTAACGAAATATATTCTCATCCCGTCAGATGGTGGGGAGCAGGGTGGCTTTACCAAAAAAAAAAAAAAAAAAAAAAATTAATTAAATATTACAAAAGGAAAAAATTGTAGTAAGGTTCGTTATAGTTCGACTTTAAGACTTAATCAAAATTTATCAATTTGCCACGCGTGGTGTGCAATAGAGGGGGATACTGAAATCCGCTTTTCCTTGCAAAAGCTGGAGCATTCCTAAAATTACGAAACAATAACCATGCGTTTGTATCGGGTGCTGATTGGTTGGTAGTCTGAATGACCATGGAAGTTGGTTATGTTAGAGCGAAAGGAATATTCACGTTAAGGAATGGTCATGGAAAGGTTGTATGTTGAATGAGTACTTGTTTAAATTCAGTGTGAAGGGCCTTCCCAACCAGCACTATGGGGAGTAGAATCGCGAGGCTTGGTTATAGTCTAGTCATTCTGCATGCACCTCAATCGGAATTATGAAGGATTGCTAAGAGTTAGGATAATAGACGGGCTCGAGATTGATGAATCCGAGGTCTAAGCATACCGTTAAGGTACCTTCACACTTCCTCAACTATACAGTTAGGTTATAACGAGCTACACTGTACATGCGCCATTTTCGGGGCAAATGCTTTTGGGTTTCGAGCCAAGTGGGGTGGACCGTTTGCACCTACTATGTTTGACGGCTGTTAAGGGATGACTTTATTATTGGGGGATGGGGTAATTGGTTGTGGAAGAACGTAAGATAGGTTCGCTCCACAAACTTTTACTCTGAGTCGCTAGGACTGAGCTTGCCTCACAACCAGGCTTTCCTTGCTTTAGACTGTCATGTCCTGGTTCGAGGAGATAGTTTGTGTTGCGGGACTACTATCAAGCTTGGTATCGGGACTGAGAAGTGGTTTGTCTTGATATGGTTAAACTACACAGACACTTAATGTGTGGGATGACTGGATTCTAGCTAAGCGGGAAATATACAAAAAAAAAGGGGGGCCTGTGGGTAAAGAAGTATCTTCACCTCGATTTGCAGCCCCTGTGAGGTTTAAATCAGGTTGTCTTTTATTGTTCTGTATTAAAATTAGTAGAATCTTTATTCCGGTCATAAAAAAAAAAAAAAAAAAAAAAAAAAAAAAAAAAAAAAAAAAAAAGAGAATGTACCTTCATAAAGATTCGGGGGTCGGGATGTAACGGACTGCAGTCGTTAAGTGGAAGTAGTTCACAATTAGATGGGTAGATGGAGCTAAAATTCAAAATTCAAAAAAATGGGTGTGGTATTTAAGAGGGTTGTTAGATGGCGCTGCGATTGAGCCATTTCCTTTATTGTAAATAAATTAAATTCCATGTTTGTCTTATTGGTAGCGAAATAACGTAAGATTATCCGTAAAAAAAATTGAAATAAGATTTAACATCAACTGCTACTGATCCTGCGGTTGATGTAACCAGGAATCTCTATTGGCTGCATGTTCTGTGATATTGCACTAGTCGCGAATTCTAAATATTAGTATACGAATAATTAACTGGAAAATTAGTTAGACATTATCTTGGATTATTCTTATTCCAATCATATGAATTAAGGAGTTTTTATAAAAAAGGAGCAAATTCGCTGAGGCGGCTTGCCGGAAATAGCTCACGATTGGATGAAGGATGATGTGTAGTTCTGGAGACGGCGAGGTTAGTTTGGAGAAGGGAGACCTCGCCTTTAAAAGATGGGTCTTCTGGAGGCGGGGGGCACTTTTTTTCGTCATTCATTCGATCCAGATAGCTAAAAGGGGTACGGCTCGGCGGACTGTCTTTGTAAGTTATATATTTCTATCGTTGTAAAGAAATAGTGTTAAATTCCTTTTGTGAATTATATGAAATTGTTGCCGGTGTTGTGTAATAAACGAATTACTAGCTATCTTCGTTTAACGCGAACAGTTTAGAGTTTTTCCAATGTACCGCCGAGAGTTTTATAATTCTGTAAAAATTATAAATTGTCGAAATTTATTGTAAACCTTGGGGTGTGGGGTAGTTCTCGCGTCGAATATTGGGATGGGTCGCGATCGGAGCAGGACCTGGGGCCTTTGCGAAAATGAAGACACCTTACATTGGGCAGGGATAGTACGTGTAAATGTATGCGTATTATTACTGTCTTGTGCTGTTGAGTCTGGCAGTGCATTCGTAAAGTCCTTACGGTCGTTTTATCATCTTTATTATGTTGAAATTGTTGAAATTAATTGTAAATCTTGATTTTGTGTGTGGTTGGGCGTGATACGTACAAGGGTGCGCGATTAAGATTTGTTACGACTAGGGCGTGGGGTAGGCTAGTTCTCGCGTCGAATATTGGGATGGGTCGCGATCGGAGCAGGACTTAGGGCCTTTACGAAAATGAAGACACCTTACATTGGGCAGGGATAGTACGTGTAAATGTATGCGTATTATTACTGTCTTGTGCTGTTGAGTCTGGCAGTGCATTCGTAAAGTCATTGCTGTCGTTTTATCATCTTTTGTTATGTTAGTAGTTGAGGGTAGCACTGCGGTGTTTTAGCTAGTTCTCCCGTAGGAAACCCATGGCGATGTGCCTGGTTATGGAGGGATACCTAACGGTGGCAACAACTCCATATTTATCTGAATAGCTAGGGGCCGGTAACCTTTGAAGCGGGCGGCATTCCGATTTTACCTGTGGAAACGGGATCGGAAAAGCTTCCTGAATGTGGGTGACTGTTTGTTCTGTGATGGGTAGGTACCGTCGAAGTGGAACCGTCCAATTGGGCCTGGATCAGAACTTACAGAGCTCGCAGTTCAGTCTTATATATCTATTTATATATACACTAACTATTATCTCGTTAGGGTTTCAGTTCACATCCCTGAGCTTCGGCTCGTGGACTGGAGCAAGCACACAGTTATGAGGATAGGCCAGTCAAGCCTAACTAGCTTGCACCCATAGCAGAGCAGGAGTGTTGATGGAATACCATCAATACATGATAGGCTCACAACACACCACACGTTTAAATGTAAATAAGGTGACGTTACACCTAGTTTTGGTTGAACAGAAGTTCTAAGTTGGGGGTAGAGTAGGCACTCACACAATGGGAATAGGTTAGGAAGTGTATTAGTAAGGACTAGTATTGTAACGGTTCTGAGCTAATCGGGCCTTTGCTTGGTGATGTGACATATCATTCCTTGGTGATGCTTGTGATTGATTTAGTCAAGGTTTTTCGTGCGTTAATGCCGTGGTGAAATCGTGATTTGAGTAAATTGTATACGAGCTATCGTGTTGTATATTTTAGTAGGCGTTCGTTGTATTCGGATTAGACCTATAAGCGAGCCGTCGTTGGACCGCGTTGCTAATGTTCTACTTGCCTAGCTACTGACTTAGTATGGTCTCAATGAAACTCGGATTGGTGGCATAACATATTTTAAATCCACCCACATCATAATTAATCAAATTCGTAATGGAAATTATTCCGAAATGAGAAGTTTGTTTGACTGATCTACCAATTGACTTTGAATAAAGTACTATGCTATTAATAATACTTATTACTCGGAGCGTCGTAGCCGAGGAATCATTTTGGCGAGGTACATCTAGCTCACCTTAGCAGAGCGCTTTCCTAATTTGGAACTTGTATCGAACCTTAATTGATTTGGGCAATTGACCCTAGATATGGCTGTCTTCTACACCAGGGACACTATATCGATCTCGTTTATGCACGTGACAAGTATGAGTCAGTTCTGACATGTTAAAGATCCTATTTTGGACACAGAATCTCATTTGATGGATTGGTCATCAGACCGCGTTACGACATGAAACTATTCATTGAATCTGTACTAGTCATACTATGTTTTGACAATATTGTGAAAGAAATAATCTTATTTTGAATTAGAATTAATTGGCAACGCCTTTCTAATTCAAGTCTAATTAGACGTATACATTTGTCTGGATTCAGATATTGGGGGAGGGAAAATACGAGTCAGCTATCCTACTCTCTAAAGGCGCGTAAGTTCCATTTGGGGCTACGTGCTTACAAAAGGATAGAGGGGGGATATTTAAAGTTGGTAGTATCCCACTGCACACGGCGATTGGTGGAGCCTGTGTCAACGGGGAAACAAAAACTAACAAATTCAACGTATGCGCCAACGGGGAAACAAAAACTAACAAATTCAAAGTATATGCCTATGGGGAGCAAAAGTTGTTCGGGTTGTTTGCCACAGTAGTAGTAATTAGGGCAGTGTTAGGCTTGCAACACTAAATCGACAATGTAAAAGTTAGATCAATAAAGTTATTCGGATTGTTTGCCACAGTAGTAGTAATTAGGGCAGTGTTAGGCTTGCAACACTAAGTCGACAATGTAAAAGGTTAGATCAATAAAGTTATTCGGGTTGTTTGCCACAGTAGTAGTAATTAGGGCAGTGTTAGGCTTGCAACACTAAGTCGACAATGTAAAAGGTTAGATCAATAAAGTTATTCGGGTTGTTTGCCACAGTAGTAGTAATTAGGGCAGTGTTAGGCTTGCAACACTAAGTCGACAATGTAAAAGGTTAGATCAATAAAGTTATTCGGGTTGTTTGCCACAGTAGTAGTAATTAGGGCAGTGTTAGGATCTAGTACGGTTGTAGGTTGCTTGTGAGAAAATTATTTGTGAGAGACTCATTCATTGAGAAATTGTTGTACCTTAACATAAATCAGTTAAAGTAAGTGGGGGTAGAATTAAGTAATTGTATAGTAATGTTTCATTATATAAATACCAGCATTCCTAGAACTCTATAGGATCCGGGATATGCGGGCTCATCTAGGGTCTCCTCTGACCATTATACGATCATTGGCCAAAGTAGAATTAACAATATAGACGATTAATTTAGTGTGGTGAAATGCTGCGGGTATGACCACTGCTTTATTACGTATTGGTGCTGTGACGCAGGATCACGGTACAATTTGCTGCCGCTGACCAGGATTACTATGGTTAAGGCAGTGTTTATTACAATTTGGTCCCGCGTGACCAGGACATTACATCTTGGTGACGTGATCTAGGACCGGGGTTATTACATCTAGACAAGTGGCAATTCATTGGCCGGTGTTTGATGGAATAGACTGACTGACGAATGTATGGGATTTGGCGTATATGTCAGTCGTTAACGCATGTCATGAACGTCAAGTCCCATACATTTGTCATTCTATTCTTACAAACACCGGCCAACGAATTCCTACATGTCTAGAGGGGCAGTACCTTATTGGTTTTTTGGTTGGTCGGTTAGTGCATTAGCGCAAACTTATAGACGTTTGTTGACGAAGTTTTCCAGTAATTATATCGAATTTGAACCTATGTCGTAGGATACTAAAAACCTATTTGTAAGAAATTGTTAATTTAGGTTTAAAATTCGGGAACGATTACGATTGTACTAAATGTATAGTAGTTTCCTATAGGGGCAATCAGGTGATTATTTTTGTAACCAAAGAAAAAATAATTTTTAAAAGTAGACAATATTATGCAATAATATTATTTTTAATCGGTCTAGCCGTTATTGAGAAACACGTGTAACAGACGGACAGACGGAAACAAGGAATTTATAGAACGCAATATGATAGTTATCTGTTATGTAGTAAGCTATTTTGAACAACGACGTTATGAGTTGAAGTATGTTCGTAGTAACAACAACATTATTAATTAAAGCAATATGATAATATAATGTTATGAAAAAAAAAATGGATTTAAAATGGTTCTTGGTTGTAACAGTATTAATAAAAAATTATAATCACTTACTGTTATGAGTTCTGATGATAGTAATAAAAATGTATGAATAAAAAAGTATGAAAAATAATATTATGAAGAGTGATGATTATGAACACAAATCGGCAGTAAGAAAAAGAATAGGATTAAAAATTTTATGTGAGCCAATATGGACCCAAAAATGCACTTATTGCAGTCCTATGCTGGACATACGCTTCTCCCAATACACCCACAGTATTCAAGCCTTCATCCGCATTCAGTTTATCCATCTCTTTAACTTGATAAACTACATAACGAGTATGAAATTCCCAACTGCAGTTCCAAATCGCACAAAGCAGAACCGGTTTAATTTAATAATCAGTAAATTACTATTCATGCCCGAAAGTCGGCGTCGCGCTACTGCGGAAAAATTCATACGAATGTCGTTAGTACAGTCAGAGTCAGAAAGATTTTGACTGCAGTATCAAAATGACAGTAAAAAAATATACAAGAGCAAATATTAGTAATTTCGATAATTTCGGTTGCTAATATTCTTTTTAAATAAAAAAAAACCAAATATTTAGTTGATTTAAATTGTATTATTGTTCGAACTTTAGGTGTGTGCCAAATAATAGGTCGTCACATATGAAATTGCCGTTTTCTTGAAGAATTTGGAGGAAACCCAATTTTCAGTACAAACATTTTTGCATTTTTTTTAGGAATGACAAATCCAGATATTATGTTTTTTTTTGTGTATGAATGAGACAACATTAAGCTAACAGTAACTTTTATTACATTTTTGAAAAGTGACAGCTGTAAATAAGTAATACGAAACTTATCTTTAAAATGGATAGCATTTAGGAGGTAGTTTTTGAAGATCTAATTTAATTTATCAAGGGGCCAATTAAAACAAAATTTAATACAGAGTTGTTAAATCTTGAAATCAACTTTCAAACAAAGTGGAAATAATGGAAATAGCTATTAAATTACAGGACAAAACTCATGAATCTGTAAGAAAACTTCGGTAATTTCATACGTAACAACCTATATCAGTACAATCATTCAAGAGGAAGGGTGTCATTAAGATAATTTTGAGTACTTTTTATCTTCAAGATCGATCTAATACGACTCAGCGTTAGAAATATCTTGACTACAAAGTTTCAAAATGATCTTAAAACCAAGGTAAACTGTATTATTGATTTAAATTGTATTATTGTCCGAACTAAAGGTGTGTACCAAATATCAAACATATCGTCAACAAAAAGGGAGGAAAACCAAAAAACTATGATAATTTTGAGTACTTTGTTCATCAAGAACGTTCTGACGCTGACTGTACAATAGTTTTGCTGCGACCGGTTCATAGTTTTCGTCGCAGAAAAAACATAAGCTGTTCCACAAAATGGAACAAAGAACTTAGGGAGGATAATCGTCACGTTTAATGTGCTATTGTATACTGTGGAACTTTCAAATGGTTATTGTGGAAGTTTTGAAGTGTAGGAGAGTGTGACGCCTGCTACAGATTAGTTTGATGTTCATAATATGGATCTTTATTAGTTCTCATTCCTAGAGGATTATGATTAGAGGGTCTAACTCCAATACTTGGATATCGCTGAAGGGTTGTGGAGGTTATATATATAATAGCTTCACTGAACATATCGCAGATCAGACAAACCCGTAATTAAACTGGGAAAAGCAAAAGGGGAGGCCCTTTTGCTTTGTCTCGAGGTGAAAGTGTTGGTGTAGGGGATGAAGAAGACCGGCTTCTGACTTTCTCTCTCTCTCTCTCTCTACAGGGATATAGGGCTCTCCCAGACTCCCAGCGTACTCTAGGCCCAAGACAACTTCCCTTGTTAGGCGGTACGATGGTTGTAAAAATCCGCTTGTCTGACCTAGCTCATATAGTCTAAGAAAATTGATCTGTAATGTTTATTAGATTAAACTTTATAACTAAAGGATCCGAATTTCAAATTATATATAGTTTAATATCAAATGAAGCATCAAGAATTTGGGTAACAAGATAATGAATTTGAAACTACGAGTAATAGTGTAACCTGAAGCTAATCCTTTGAACCAGTTCATTAGGAATTAACAAGACGGTTATGCAATCATGGAATCGGGAACCCACGTAATCATGGTATAAGGCGTATTAGGTAACATTTTTGAGGCCAAGAAGTATAACTACTGTTTAATAGAAGAGGGTCTGGTGCGGGCTGTCCTATCGTGGTAGAAGTTTTTGTGAAAGGCGAGATAAACCAATCTAGAGAAGGAGTGCAAGAGGGGACTCGAGTTCCCAAGTGTAAGCTGCCCTATAACACAATTTTCGCCAGTTTCTCTTTGCAGAGAAGGAAGAGACACATGTTTTTAAACTCACACACATTACTTATTTAATTAACCAACTATCATTACAGGTATAAGTGGCAGTTAGCAACTCATACAAATATTATAAATTATTTATCAGTTAGGTAGGTATTATTATACAATGGTGCTCTTGTGAACTCATTCAGGAAAACTGTAAACATTTCAGCTATGTATGGCATGGAGGGCTTGAGAACAAAGTGTTCAATAGTTTTCCACCATTCCTGTTGACGGATTGTTCCTGATATTTGGTACACACCTTTATTTCGGACAATAATACAATTTTTTCAGTTTTATTTGCTCTAAATTACTTTGGTTTAAGATCATTTTGAGACTTTACAGTCAAGATATTTCTGACGCTGACTATATCTATACTACTATAACTATATAAAAACTTACCGATAGTCTTCTGAAAATGAATACCTGAAAGCAATTATAAGTTAGGTTAGTAAAGGTCAGCTTGTGCACAGGACCTGTGCGGTCCCACTATGGTTGTTTACCTATATGGAATTAGGGACGGGCTAAAATAAACACATTCAAAGGTAATCCTAGCATTAGGGTTATTTGCGATTCTGTGGTGTATTTGTCTACTATGTCATGCTTGTTTGTACTATTTCGCATTAGATGATAGTACACCGGCATTTCACAGAAGGGGTTTGTCAAACACCATAGTGTAGAAATCCCTTTTGGGTATATGAGCACCTGCCAGCCTCACCAGCTAATACCTACTAAGTGACCTGTCACCAGGCTATACCGCATGAACCGTGATAGCTAGACAGTTGAAATTTTCATAAATGATGTATTTATATTGTAGCTATGCCAAGAAACAAGTACTATAAATAGGAAAAAGCGTAATGGTACGAAATCCTTCGGTTCTAACTTCCATTTTAACGGTGAAAATACGAAAAATAAAGCTTTTACGTATTACTTTCAGCCAAATTTTTGCCTTTTGTTATGATTATCGGTCATTGTAAGTCTGCTTTTTGTGAATATATGAGTACTACCAGATTGCTCTATCAAGCGTCCCCACTAGTGAGGCCAAGTGGTATGATATTAAAATGTATATCTACTTTTCCCCGCTAAATTTATTCTGGTAGGGAATATTATACCCGTTTAAATTCTTGGTATTCTATCGCAGAATATTACAAACTAAATTAAATGTTATCCGAGTAGATAAAACGCTAATGAATTTGTACCTCCTATAGTGTTTTATTCAAAAGAAGTTTCAAAGATGTAATTGGACTTTAGAACCAAAATAAGCGACTTAAATAATGCACTTTTACTTAGAAAGCTAAACCTTCTTAGCTAGATACTTTTTAAGTACCACTTAGTAAATTCAGCGCAAGTTTAACTACTAAAATAGTCGCTTTTCTTCTCTCTAAGGTGTCGTACACAAAGTAAGAAGGAACGTTCTGTTAGTTCTTGTACATCTCAGGTAATTTTGAAAAGCCGGGTGATGGTCCGGAGTATTCCGGAGAACGAGTGACATACCATATTGCCCTACCTTACACCCATTTAGTACTCGAGACGACGTGCGGTTTTGATCGATTCAAGTCCAATATAACCGTCTCGCAGTTGGGTAGAAGTTCTTCCGCACGAAAATAGTATACTTTATTAGTGGCCTTAATTAAATCATGTGAGTGGCTCTACAGCTAACATAACAGGGATATTCAATGGCATTGTTTATCTAAACATCCAATCTATCGATATATCAATCGTACAATACACGTGTGCCAATGGTGTCACTGCTACGGATGCCTAAGATCAAGCAAAATGAAGTAGGAAATCGATTAGGATCGATGGTTTAATGTACTCTCCGAGACACGAGGACTCAATACTTTTTGAACGGTCACCTAAGACCCACCCGTAGCCACCTAGTATTGCTTAAATTCACGATGCGTTACCTGCTCGAATACAACTTAGCCTTAGTCCCTCAAGCCTATCAGTCCTCCATTTTCTTCTATTTCATTATGATGGGATGGGAAAATATTACGAGAGCTGCGTCGTCGTACGGTGTTTCTCCAAGACTACAAGCTTCTATGTACTGCTGTGAGTTGTTCCCAAGTTGTGCTACCCTCAAACTTTCTAGTTGCGAACTACTTTGAATACACCGCAACGAGTACTTTGTGTAACATTTTAATGTTCATAGTCGCTCGAGTCTAGGTTCTGAATATTTTGTTTTCAAGAAGTCTTTAAACAAAGCAATTAAATATCAGACGAAAATGAAAATTAATAAAACTGTGAATTTTCTATTCTAGCTTTTAACTATGGACGTGCAGTCTTACAGACCGCTTGCAGTTTGTGATTCACGTGCACCTCTAATCCCGCGTGCCCCACTAGTCTATAGATCACTGAGATCGATCTTCAGTTTTAGTGGTAAAATCTTTTAACAGTATTACTTGGTACTAATTTCCAAGTATAATTACATTTCTTTAAAATTGCTGTGGATGCTGTGATTTTTATATTGCAATACTTAAAAGTAGATGAATACTTTAGTCTATAATATTTAAAAAAAACACAAATACAGCCTCCGTGGCGTTGGTTCGATCCGCCTTTCCGCTTGATTGATTGCCGCTTAGTGCAAATATATTTTATGCATGAATTTGTATTTATTTGAATTGGTCTGGGTGTTTCTATGTATATATGTATGTTTTTACGAAAAAATAGTATCTAAGTATGTTTATCCGCATTCTATATTCCATAACACAAGCTAGTTAAGCTATGCTTACCATGGGTCTAGATAGTGTTGTGTGAAATGTTGTGGAATATTTATTTATTTATAGTATAACGCTAGGACATAACTACACAGCTCTCACCGAACCGATTCCAGCATGCGGATCAACAATATATAATTTCATTTATCTATGAATTAACGAATATATTAGGAGCTGTATTTGACAGGCTGTATATAAACATAGGTCAATAAATCAATCAATCCGCCCACTGCAGTCCACTGCTGGTCCTCTCCCAATTAGAGCAAAAATAGGTAATTATAATAAAAGGTTCAAAAACTTGCATGTGAGGTTCGATAGGCCAACAAAAATATAAGTAGGGCCCTGTAGACTGAAGGAATTGCAATAATACATTAAATGTAAAAATACGTATTATGTACATTGCAAAAAATAACCAAAACATGCAAATTCTGAGGGTTTGTATTTAAATTATGGTGGTCCTCAACGGCAGCTGTAAAAAGTGTTAAAATCTGGTTAATTAGTCCGTGTTACGTATCGCCTACAACTGCACGTTTCACTTTAGTGTATGGCTCGGTGTACAGGCGTAACAGCGGTTTGAAGCACCCAAACGTTTCGGCCACATACGAAACTGTAGGTAACCAGTTACGGTAGAAGAGAAAGATCTTCAGAGGATACCAGTTGCTAAACATTAATATTTTTCTTTACATGACATTTATTAATGTGCAATTAAACGCGATTGTCATAATATAGGGAGATTGCGAAGCGTATGGTCGACGCTTCTCGTGACCAGAAGGCTGGCTTCTTTTTATGTCAGAGATTAAGCAGTTTTTTGCCAGTCTTCTGGGAACACTACCACAAGAGGCATGCGATGCGGATGAATTTCACGACGCATTTTAATAGCTAGACGCGTATATTTAAGTCACAAAAGTCAGGATCACTGCTCTAAATTCAAGCTTAGTAAAAGAAAAATAGCACTACCCACGTTATTCTTCAAAATAATTCGGTGTTTCAAAGCCCTAGCAACAAACTAAAACAAAAGATTAATTTGATTGTTTAGTAATAATGATAAACAACAGTGGCGAGGGGCCCCTACAACATAATTCCTGCCAGCTTGTTCTACAAAGGGAAGCCGTAGTGGAGATATTTACATTTATACGCAAACATTTTCACCGGCTTCCCTTTAGAAAATTTTCACCCTTCGTCGCTCATAAACAACCTGTCCTTTTATTTTACTTACTGAATAAATACCAAAAATTTTGACCTGTTATTTTCTTGTGATCTAGACCACACACTAAGGCGACTTTGCCCGACCATTTCACGTCTACTCAATTGTTCCACAACTGGGTCAGCCCGTCGAGTCGATTTTTGCCATTTAATTAGGGCAAAGCCGACGGGAATATACTCAAGTACTTTTTGCCACTAATTTCTTTTGTTGGTGTGGGTGGTATATCCAATAGGTGTATAAACTAATAAATTTTATATTTAGTACTATTCTGATTTTTCAATCAAAATGTAAACTTTACAATAAAAGGGTTTCGTAACAAAAGGTAGAGAACAGTGATTGGTTTAATTAAAGAATCAATTTTGTTTATTCAGTTTAGGCACATAAAGAGCACATATGAACGTCAAAATTTTGACAATGATGTCAAGAAATAATTAAAATAAAGTAAATCAATCATTTAGCGGAGCCTCTTGAAATATGGAATGATAGAATTATGCCTACCCCAGAAAGAAATAAGCGTGAGCTGAACAAACTATAATGTATGTGAATGCATATTTATATGAAATTGTAACGGAACTTAGGGCCTACGGCCCTACGCTACACGTAGCTGTGATCGTCTTTGAAACCTACTACACTAATCTATTTACATTCAATATTGACTCCTGACCGTATGTATCTATTCGTATAACAAATGCTAAGAGCGTCTATTTGAATCGATTGTTCGCCACCTCAGTGGTATATAAAGTATGATGCTCTATCCCAACTTTTAACTTTAAATGTATATATGGAATATATTATATAGTTTCACAGATCAGGTGAGCTGTGTGCTTGTTTGCCACCTTAGTGGTATATTTAACTTTACTGTCTGTATGGAATATATATTATGATTTCACAGTTCAGGTGAGCTGTGTGCTTGTTTGCCACCTCAGTGGTATATTTAACTTTACTGGATGTATGGAATATATATTATGATTTCACAGTTCAGGTGAGCTGTGTGCTTGTTTGCCACCTCAGTGGTATATTTAACTTTACTGGATGTATGGAATATATATTATGATGACAAGACTGTGGATTTATTTGGAATCAAATGAATTAGTATTAAATTCAAAATATAGGTCTGTGATAGTTTGATTTTATGTGTTTGGCCTCTTTGGGCGTCTTTTTCAGCTGTATTTATATTTTTATAGGCCTTTAATTGTCGTAGATATCATATATGATTTATAATATGTGATCCGGATCAATTATATATTTTTTTGTTGTTGTGTATTGCCATACAATATTATCTCAAGCTCCGAAGAGCGAGATTATCTCAAGCTCCGAAAAGCGAGATTTAGATCAATTCCGAAGAATCGATAGCTCTGATCAACAGATCAAGCTCTCCTTCATCTCGTCACAATGAATTTAATTTAGCTTGTAATACCTCCACTGACTTCACTGTGTACTGTAGGTATCCGTGTGAGCGTTTCAGCTCCAGTACAAAATGATAGACCCTTAGACCTCGTGACATTAATGATTCAACTGAAGCAATTATGAAGGTAAAATGATAATGATTATGAGTCTTATTATTCCAACAACAGTATCGTAAACTTTTACAGCAATGGTTGGCCGTCAGTTATTAATGGGATATTTAATTTCTCAGATAAGCTTCAGCAGGAAAACTAGTGTCACTACACATTACAAACTGGAGCTCGAAATTACTGAACCCAAGTGATTCAGGAGCTAGATGATTTTACCTACAGATGTTTCAACGAGTATATTTCGGCTATGGTATGATGTAAAGAGTGAGATCCAAAATATGTCGGAGACGTCAATTAGTCTCTCATTAGCAACTGTGTGCTGAATTTAATGATCCCAGTAAACAAAGCCTTTTGTTTAGTCAATGTAGGTATTTTCTTTGTATAATAACATAAAGTTAACCAATGATTTAAGTATATAATTAATGTACCAATTTCAATCAAAATATGATTATAATTTACACTTGTCACTATTATTTTGAATAAATCCCGACGGTAAAAGCACAATAATCTGCTTATTTATTTATAACAAATATAATACGTTATTATAACGTATAATTACCCCAATTTCAATTATTATATTAACACAAAATAAACGCACAAATTAACTTTTCACCAAACGTAATGTATCAATTACCACTATAATTCTCGTAAGAATTCCTAGGTTCTATCGCAATAGAACGTCTATACCTGCATTCTAGCTAGAAACCTAGTGTAACCTGTAGACCATGAGCTCGTACCAAGAAGAACATGGATGTGTGTGATTTTAAATGTGTGTAAAACAAACTTGAAACTAGCTACGTGGAATAGGGAGTGCTCTAGTTTTTAGACTTTCCTACAACTAGATCACGGAATCCTAGATGATCGGGATAAAGGTATTCGGATCGCCTCCAGAAGCCAGTCTCAGCTCCCAGACTTACAGTCAATAATTTACCTATAAGAACTTGCCAAGGACGGCGATCCAACGGAATATAGATGTTGTTAGGAAGGTATGATAAAGTAATTAGGAACTTCTAAATATCAATTCAGAAGCGCGTTGTTTTCAAAACACGACTCAAAACACTGTCTTATCACATCCACAATATTTGCACTTGCTTAGAACGGCAGCGTCCAAAACGTGTGAATGCCAGTAACCAGCGTTTCGAAGCAATGTCAGAGCCCAACTGGCCTCACCAAACGTTAGAAATCACTTTTTATTGAGACGCAAAATCTGAGCGTCCCGCGCCCTGCGCGCCCCTTTCAGGTAGTCGCTTGCGCCGGGAGCTCGCTAAATCCTTTGTGTATAATTTAATGGACAATGTATTTTGTTGTCATGCAGCTTATAACTATATTTAAATGATAACATGCCTTCGTGCAATGTAATTAATTTCTTTCTACAGAATATCAAACCATGCAAATTGATACTGTATAATAATATAAATAATATACCAACAGTATTTAACCAATTTAACCAATTTAACCAATTCAACCAATTCAACCAATTCAACCAATTCAACCAGCTGGTCATGCATTTTCAATTATATAAATTTACATAAACATTATAGTACTATGCGCTTAACTCGGCGAGAGCTCTGATTATTTTTTTTGATAGAATTCTATTTCATGTATTTTTTTTTATTGCATTTTCGGCCAATTTCCATGGACCAAACTCGCATACACCTACAGTTATATGGTGCCTAATCATGGCATTTAAATCAAATCCACCCACTTAGTCATCTTAATAATATATTCCAACAATAATGAATATCATTGTTTCATATTTGCATTCGTTCAAGCAAGATAAATTTAGAAGTATTATAATATCGGAATATTTTTAAAATACCATGTGCTTACAATAAAGTATCGTGCCTGCACCCCAAAATCTTCGCTTTGTCCTAAAGAACCTTTTTTTTTATCATTTCTTTTGTTCTTAAATAGTTTTAAAGTCGTTGGCTATTTTTTTGCACTATGAACCAACACAGGACCGCCAGATGCTTGCAACGCAGTCCGACCTTTTCGTGTCTTTGTGCTCCTAAATGAATGAAATGAAATAGTAATATTAATAAACATATTCTAAATACTTAGGACAGGCGTATATCCCAATTTAGACTGTCCCGTCTCAGTCGCCTCCTCAGACTTTGAAATAAGCTGTTTTTGCTTAAAACAGTCTTCTTTCGAAGACCTGCCAATAGGGAAAACTCTATTTACGTCATTATTATCTTCTCTCCGTTATCAACATCACTAGCCGAGTAGAATTGTACTTTAACCTATAATTTTTTTTTCTTTTTTTTTTTGTCTTTTTTTTTTTCCTTAATTTAATATTTATATATAAGTTAATTATATCCCTTGAACCACTCACTAATTGCCCTCACTACTTGCCTCTAATAACCTGTTCCTACGCCTCCTATGCTAAGTTTATCTCTCGAAATGTTTATCTAGATTACAACCTATTTATTAAACAGTGTATTTAATTTCTTATGCCGCGTACTGTATATATGTCCTATATACCACCTAGTTCTATTGGACATCCAGTCTTATAAGATACTACATGTAAATTTAAAATTTCTATTAACAATTCCAGTTAAATCAATTATGCCGTGTTTCGATATTTACTCTATCCTGCTCTAGTTAGTTTTTTATATGTTATTATTACTGGTTTGTGGAATACTAATTTCATTACTTGTACTCTGTGTTTCAGTCGCAGGTTTGAATTCAATAGGTCTAACGCCTCCCCATATTATGATACGATCTACCTCGTGTTTCTCCTCGACCGCGCCTACTAAAGCCTCTATAGGACTGACTTTGATGATGATAACCTCTGCTTTGATTTGTTGGGTTATATCTTATCGTATTTACACGTACCGAACTATATCTCGAATTAACGTGAGTGCCTCGAGGTTTTTCATGTATGTTAGCGATTGGATATTGCGATCGTGAACTGCCAGGTTGTCCACTGTTTACACTTCTTTCCATATGTCTTAGAAATTCCACCGCTTCGAGAACCGTCATTTGCTGTTGTTTACTAAAATATGCAACCTGCACGTGGTCCGGCAATTGTCTAAAAATCGTATTGACTTTTTCCGCATCTGTAAACGGTAATGATAATGCATAAATTCTATCTAACTGTTCACTAAAATATTTCTCCATACTACCAGTCTGTTTATCGTATTGAGACGTCATAAACCTAGCTTTTACTACTTCCTGTTCTGACGAACTCCAAAACACATTCTGAAAGTCCTTTTCAAAGTCTTTAAAACACTTCGAATAATCTCTATAAATATTCATACGCGTCTTAGCTTCTCCCGTCAATGACTCAATCGCATACAATAGTGAAAGGTCCTCATTAATATTTTGTCCTATCAGAAAATTCTTTAAATCTCTTAAAAAAGTCATGGGATTATCAATCTTATTGCCATCAAAAGTAGGAAGCTTTTGCTTCACTTGAACGACAACGGTTTGTTTCGCTATTTCGCTAACAGTAGCAATTTCTGACCCATTTATATTTGGTGTTACGGAAGAACTTCTAAAACTGTCGCGTTCATTCTCCAATCTCGTCAGCCTGTTCAAAATCTCCGTCAGTAATTTATTTGTTTGATCTGTATTACTGTGGCCAACTGACTTACGCGGGCGACGTCCATTATTCTGTCCCGACATTCTAACTTTTAACTACTTACTACGTAATTCAAATTAACTAACAAATCTCCAATTCAATGGTACTTAATTTTAAGTGTGAGGTTAGGTAACCTTTAAAATAACTAATGCTTATCGCTATTTGTCAACTATTGGAACTTATCTGTCAAGTATTCAACTTAAATATTTTTGTTATCTAAAATCCACTAATACCCAATTGACCAAAATTACCGACTCTTTCCCAAGTGGGTTTAAAATAAAACTTTAGTGAGTGTGTCAAGTATGTTATTCCAATCTAAAATGTTTAAGTAATGTTCAAGTGGAATACTAGCTTTTAAAATATCAAATTAATGTGTTTATTTTATCTGACTTTCGAAAGTTCGACCCTTTTTTTGTTGCTTGTGGGCTCTGCACGTGTGAATTTTGTATTTTCTGCATAAGCCAAAAAAATTACTCTTGGAACTATAGTTGTGTAAGGCAAAAAAATACTCTTAAGAATAGTTTCTTACAATTTTTAAGATAAAGGCCGACCCTTTACAACAAAAGATCCCAAACTTTAACGACTGTACCTTTTCCTGAAGAACAATTGATGATATAACAATGCAATTTTGAATGTTGAATGTACTTATTGTCTAGCAATGGTTATGGGTGTCGAAGATTTCTTTTATCTATTTTCTACGTTGTGTTTTAAATGTGAAATTTTTAACTGTGTCTAAGACAGATGTATAAATAGTAACGCCTAATTCTTTCCGTGGTATTAATAATTTTTAATACATTAAACGAAATTCTGGTCACGCGGCGCCAAAACTGTAACGGAACTTAGGGCCTACGGCCCTACGCTACACGTAGCTGTGATCGTCTTTGAAACCTACTACACTAATCTATTTACATTCAATATTGACTCCTGACCGTATGTATCTATTCGTATAACAAATGCTAAGAGCGTCTATTTGAATCGATTGTTCGCCACCTCAGTGGTATATAAAGTATGATGCTCTATCCCAACTTTTAACTTTAAATGTATATATGGAATATATTATATAGTTTCACAGATCAGGTGAGCTGTGTGCTTGTTTGCCACCTTAGTGGTATATTTAACTTTACTGTCTGTATGGAATATATATTATGATTTCACAGTTCAGGTGAGCTGTGTGCTTGTTTGCCACCTCAGTGGTATATTTAACTTTACTGGATGTATGGAATATATATTATGATTTCACAGTTCAGGTGAGCTGTGTGCTTGTTTGCCACCTCAGTGGTATATTTAACTTTACTGGATGTATGGAATATATATTATGATGACAAGACTGTGGATTTATTTGGAATCAAATGAATTAGTATTAAATTCAAAATATAGGTCTGTGATAGTTTGATTTTATGTGTTTGGCCTCTTTGGGCGTCTTTTTCAGCTGTATTTATATTTTTATAGGCCTTTAATTGTCGTAGATATCATATATGATTTATAATATGTGATCCGGATCAATTATATATTTTTTTGTTGTTGTGTATTGCCATACAATATTATCTCAAGCTCCGAAGAGCGAGATTATCTCAAGCTCCGAAAAGCGAGATTTAGATCAATTCCGAAGAATCGATAGCTCTGATCAACAGATCAAGCTCTCCTTCATCTCGTCACAATGAATTTAATTTAGCTTGTAATACCTCCACTGACTTCACTGTGTACTGTAGGTTTCCGTGTTAGCGTTTCAGCTCCAGTACAAAATGATAGACCCTTAGACCTCGTGACATTAATGATTCAACTGAAGCAATTATGAAGGTAAAATGATAATGATTATGAGTCTTATTATTCCAACAACAGTATCGTAAACTTTTACAGCAATGGTTGGCCGTCAGTTATTAATGGGATATTTAATTTCTCAGATAAGCTTCAGCAGGAAAACTAGTGTCACTACACATTACAAACTGGAGCTCGAAATTACTGAACCCAAGTGATTCAGGAGCTAGATGATTTTACCTACAGATGTTTCAACGAGTATATTTCGGCTATGGTATGATGTAAAGAGTGAGATCCAAAATATGTCGGAGACGTCAATTAGTCTCTCATTAGCAACTGTGTGCTGAATTTAATGATCCCAGTAAACAAAGCCTTTTGTTTAGTCAATGTAGGTATTTTCTTTGTATAATAACATAAAGTTAACCAATGATTTAAGTATATAATTAATGTACCAATTTCAATCAAAATATGATTATAATTTACACTTGTCACTATTATTTTGAATAAATCCCGACGGTAAAAGCACAATAATCTGCTTATTTATTTATAACAAATATAATACGTTATTATAACGTATAATTACCCCAATTTCAATTATTATATTAACACAAAATAAACGCACAAATTAACTTTTCACCAAACGTAATGTATCAATTACCACTATAATTCTCGTAAGAATTCCTAGGTTCTATCGCAATAGAACGTCTATACCTGCATTCTAGCTAGAAACCTAGTGTAACCTGTAGACCATGAGCTCGTACCAAGAAGAACATGGATGTGTGTGATTTTAAATGTGTGTATATCGCGAATTGTGTAAAGGAAAACAAACTTGAAACTAGCTACGTGGAATAGGGAGTGCTCTAGTTTTTAGACTTTCCTACAACTAGATCACGGAATCCTAGATGATCGGGATAAAGGTATTCGGATCGCCTCCAGAAGCCAGTCTCAGCTCCCAGACTTACAGTCAATAATTTACCTATAAGAACTTGCCAAGGACGGCGATCCAACGGAATATAGATGTTGTTAGGAAGGTATGATAAAGTAATTAGGAACTTCTAAATATCAATTCAGAAGCGCGTTGTTTTCAAAACACGACTCAAAACACTGTCTTATCACATCCACAATATTTGCACTTGCTTAGAACGGCAGCGTCCAAAACGTGTGAATGCCAGTAACCAGCGTTTCGAAGCAATGTCAGAGCCCAACTGGCCTCACCAAACGTTAGAAATCACTTTTTATTGAGACGCAAAATCTGAGCGTCCCGCGCCCTGCGCGCCCCTTTCAGGTAGTCGCTTGCGCCGGGAGCTCGCTAAATCCTTTGTGTATAATTTAATGGACAATGTATTTTGTTGTCATGCAGCTTATAACTATATTTAAATGATAACATGCCTTCGTGCAATGTAATTAATTTCTTTCTACAGAATATCAAACCATGCAAATTGATACTGTATAATAATATAAATAATATACCAACAGTATTTAACCAATTTAACCAATTTAACCAATTCAACCAATTCAACCAATTCAACCAATTCAACCAGCTGGTCATGCATTTTCAATTATATAAATTTACATAAACATTATAGTACTATGCGCTTAACTCGGCGAGAGCTCTGATTATTTTTTTTTGATAGAATTCTATTTCATGTATTTTTTTTTTATTGCATTTTCGGCCAATTTCCATGGACCAAACTCGCATACACCTACAGTTATATGGTGCCTAATCATGGCATTTAAATCAAATCCACCCACTTAGTCATCTTAATAATATATTCCAACAATAATGAATATCATTGTTTCATATTTGCATTCGTTCAAGCAAGATAAATTTAGAAGTATTATAATATCGGAATATTTTTAAAATACCATGTGCTTACAATAAAGTATCGTGCCTGCACCCCAAAATCTTCGCTTTGTCCTAAAGAACCTTTTTTTTTATCATTTCTTTTGTTCTTAAATAGTTTTAAAGTCGTTGGCTATTTTTTTGCACTATGAACCAACACAGGACCGCCAGATGCTTGCAACGCAGTCCGACCTTTTCGTGTCTTTGTGCTCCTAAATGAATGAAATGAAATAGTAATATTAATAAACATATTCTAAATACTTAGGACAGGCGTATATCCCAATTTAGACTGTCCCGTCTCAAAATGATATATACTTCATTGCGAATTACGTTAAATTTATTATAGTTTAAATTAAAATTGTTTTAACGAATTCTATAACGATTGATTTGGTTCTATTTTATTATGTTAACTGAACCAGACGTGTAACATTCGCGTATACTGCCGACAGTATCATTGTTACAGTTATTAATAGGTCATAACGAATACTTTTAACATTAACATATGAATGTCACATCTGGACGGGATGTTGTGGTGGACTTTAGTGCAGTTACAATTTTGATAGTCACAGTGTGGTTGACACTGTTTAATTCGAGTGATTCCATTAATAAAAAACCTTTTTACTGCAATTTTCATCGCACTGCAGAAATTCTTTTTCATCCCAGCAGCTACGTACTTATTTATGATGTACATACTTGAAGCATCCATCAGTATTCACCTATTCTTCATGCTTTTATTTAACTTGGCATATTTCTTTGTATGTTAATTTAATTGTCAAGATTTGTGACAAAACCGCAGATACACTGTCAGCGCCTTTGCTTTAGTCGCGGTTGCATTAGTCTCTCTTCTTTGAAGTCTGGGGTCTGTTGATTCCCTACACATTATACCAGTACTGTAAGTTAACAACTTAAATTAAATTGCTTGAATTGTTGGAAAGGGTCTGAAACTCAACATCTCTTAATTACAAGTCTAACATTTAGTGTAATGGTTAAAGATAAGTCTGTAAAACCACAATCTCTTAATTACAAATCTAACGTCTTTGTCTAGCGTATGATAATCACAAGATCAGAATAAGGCATTATTTTTAATTTACTTTATGTATTCAGATAACTATAATCCACATATTCTTATGAATATGGGATGGTAAAACATAATAAGAATAGTAACAACACATATTTAAATTAGTTTCTGGGGATAGGTTCTTCAAGTCCCATGTTCAACATTTAATTTGGTGAACCTTCACATCCCAGTTCGTTCTATCCTGCCTGAAAACACCTTCATTCATATACAAAACAAAAATATTGATTAGTTTACTAAACATGCGAAAAACCAATATTATAATAGGCGTTTTCATTATCATATTTGGTTGCATCCAAAATTTGCTTACACTTAGGGCGAGTTCTCCTCTTTTGATCTCCGAAGATTTTGGTGAGGCCTCAGACACCTCCGTAGCAGTTACATTGAAACCTTTGGCAGAATACAAGTAATTTCCTAGCTAAGCACTCAGAAATAAGTGTCATTCTTCTCCCGAACTCTATCAATACCTAAACAGCCATATCTATTTTATAGGTGAACCTAATTTTCTGTTTTGTACATAGCCCTACTCTCCGCATTGAGTCGTAAGAGGGTTTCATCGGTCACACAAATAAAAGTGACCGCAGAACAGACAGGCCCGAACAATACGCTATCGAGTTGTTTATGTACCTGCGACCGATTTCCCAGTGGACTATAATAGAGCAAGATCAGCTCGCCTGCACGTGCCGAGAATTGAATTGTCGCTACTCAGACGCATGGCAAGATGATTGCAGAAGGCCAAGTTTGAATAGCTGCTACTACTGACCATTACATTCCTACGTATTATTATAAATGTTAAAGTTTGTGAAGATATTTGGATAATTGTTATTCAGTCACACTCAAACGGCTTTATGGACATTTGGTGGAATAGATTGGTCTGGAATAGGTTTTCATGGGATGTGGAAACGAGATCAGAATTCTACATGACTGAAGCCACATGCGAAGGCTAGTTATATACTTTAATTTAGCATCTTCTGGAATATTGTTAGAACCCTAAACCATAATAAATGCCGCTGTATGGACTTCATATCCGTGACATCGCTGACTAAATGTAAGACAGTTGCCTTCTGTGGTGCGTACTCGTTATGCGGCGATCATCAGGTTATATAGGTAACAAATTTCTGGTCATGACACCTCCGCCGGACCTCGAAAGAAGAGGTAGCCCCAAGAAGCTATCAAAATATGACACTAGGAAAGTAGTGCTAAGAATGCTTACATGTAAATATCTCTTTCGGGTCAAATTGCTATATTTGATATTAAATTAAATTTAAATTTATTTAATTCAGGTATCACAAAACCCATATATGTATCTAGTCATTTTGTCAAAAAGAAAATACCTTATTTAAATTTATTTCAATAACTTTTCAAAATTCAAAAAATGAATTAAATGATAATGTATTATCTCAATATTCCTACTTAGCTACATAAATCTGTGTTTATTATACGAGGTTCATCAAGTATCGCGATTTCAATTTACATTCAATAATCAGGCCGTATCTACCCCTTGATCTATACGGAAATTGGATATCATAACACAGGCAGAAAAAGGGGAATTACTTTAAAATTACTTCTTGCCCGAAAACCTTAAATTATCAAAGTTGATTTATGATTAAATCGTTTATCTTAGCTTCGTGTTTAACCAGTGAATGATCATTTTCCTTTCTTTAACATTTTATAATTTTATTAACCCTTACCCTCGGCTCTGCCCACGTGAAATTCTGTTCCTGTTCTTACTACGCATGGGAATTGATTACAGGCTTGAAAAATATCCTGTACTTCAGACTATAACGTATTTCTGTGCTCCGCCTCCGGGACAGTCTCCATCTCTGTGTCATTGTAAATAAAATCCTATGAAGTCGTCTTCACTTGACTACACTAAGTCACGTTTAGCAGAATTCACCAGGCTACGTGGGTACGAGTAAGTTATGTCTGGCAATAGCGTCCCTGCCATGATCCAGTATGCGGGGTCCTAGCTTGACGTCGTACAAGTAACGGTGACATGCGTGCTAATGCGAAATGGAGGAGCATAAGCCGGAAGACGGACCCTGAGTATGGTAGTCTAAGCTGTAGGCTATTTCACCACGTCAAAAATAAAAATATCCAAGTACCGTCAGCATCAGAAAAAGGTTGACCACCAAAGTGCTCAAAGTAATCAAACTTGAACCTCTGCTTTTTGTCTGTCAAATGGTCCTGAGAAAATACTCTTTCCTTCTTACCCAAATCCAATGTATTTTGTCCTAATTTAATACAACTTATGCGATTTAGGGAAGAAATCTCAAGTCACGTTATACATAGACGAGCACGCCATGGGCGAGCGATATTAAGAAAGGACCCATGTATTAAATTATCATTGTTCTTATATTTTTTTCCGCAGTAAAATGGATTAATATTGTCTTATAAACTTCAAGTAGTTATTTTACTAGATAATTTGCACATGATTAAATTAAAATACTTCATGTCAGGTGAAAGTATGCTTGCTAAATGTGCGAATACCTAATTAAGGTGTAATTCTTGCGGGTTGTATGAGTCCGTAGCCAAGAAAATTACGGTAAAATCAATATTTACTAATATATTTACCGTTGTACCGGTATATCATTAATATAGTATGCGGTTTTTGAATAGGCGTTCATCTAAAATAGATATTAGAGAAGAAATTACATAATGTTATGTTTTGCATCATGGCCGATCATGGCCGGTACGGGTACTTGGAACCCTAAAAACTCCTAAATTAGATATCAGCTGCTTCGAAGTTAGATTGGAAAGCAGACCTCAACTGGGTTGGAAAAAAGGCCAGAGAATGATGCATCTATGGCCGATCAAGAAAAAGCTTTTTCCGAAGTAGTTAGACATTCTCGTTGCACGTCCATAGAATACATAAGACATAAACAGTTACAACCACAAGAGCACACATTACTCAGATTATCATTCACAAAAACAAGAACAAATGCATCAATGGTACTGAGAATAACATCCAGCTTTAATTTATGTAATTGCTGTTATTTTAAATTATGTAACGTTACGAATGGTGATGTAATCCCGCATATAAGGATAAGGATTCCCGTTTTTGACATTTATTGGTTAGCTGTCAAGCTATTGCATCGTTCGTCTGCGCGGGTACATACCACGGACAACACCACAAAGTTTTTTAGATTTATCTTCTTTTTTTTCATTTTTATTGTATTTTGTAAGTTATGTATTGCCATATTTGTTTTGATTTTTGTTTAATTTGATTCCTTGTTTTATATTTGGTTGCGATACGGTTTTTGTGTAGGTGACGACACCCGGCTTGGCGCCACCCGAAAACCAGCGCTGAGCATGCTTTTCGGCATGTGGAGCATTATGCTGAGGTGGCGATATTTGGCGATATTTGGGTACGCACATATAATAATTATAAGACTAGTTGTAAGGCATTCTATGCTTGATTGCGTGTGTCGCACTTGAATAAAACATTTTTCTTTCTTTCTTCTTTTTTACCTCATTACGGAATGACAGAACTAATTGATACTTAAAGATAAACAAACATTTACAAACAGATAGACAAACATGTATTAATAATGTTAGAATGTTTCACCGCGGCAAAGACTCCAAAGTAGCTGAATATAAATGAGTCCATTAGTCCTCGGACAGTTTAGGGCTGACCGCGTAGTGTAGTTGATTAAATACTAGAAATAAATTTAATATGTAGCTGAGTCAAGGAATGTTAGTTCTTTCTGTCCCGTTTCCGTCTACAATCAATACTATACTGGTTTTTCTTTAAAAGTGAATCAACGTAAGCAAAAAAAATCCCTCTCGTCGCCACCCGCGAGGATGTCGTAACCTCTAGTTATAATCACCCAATTGAGATTAAACATATAGCAGATTTTAAGTCTGATTAAGACTTTTGTAATAAAGAAAACGTATCAAAATCCTTCATAGCGAAGAAGCAATAAATATTAATTACTTATACGTTAATAATTTAAGCTCAAGTATTTTTTAAACAACTTTATATTATCTTTGTTAGATATATAATTTATATTCTTGTTCGATTTTATCAGCCCAAGTTGTTTCGGTAGGTATATATGGTGCATCCACCGGGAGACAATGCCGCAGTGCCAGCACTGCGAGATATCCTGGCGAAGACACGGCGCTCCACACGTTAGTGGAGTGCCCTGCGTGGGCGAGTCAACGCCGGGATCTCGTTGCGGTCCTGGGCGTGGACGTTCTTTCCTTGGAGACCATGGTGAGGGCCGTGGTCTCCGACGGGAGCAAGTGGCACGCCGCCGCCTCTTTCTGCGAGCAGGTAATGCGCGCGAGAGGGAGCGGGAGAGAACCCTGACCCCTGAGTTTCGCAGGTCCGGGCGTAGACGAGTCTGTGGCCGCAGACTCGTCTACGCCCGGGACTACCGACCTCCATGATCGGGGCCTGAGGACGGCAGTTGGCCGACTCGCCGTCCTTACAGAAGCAGGCCGTGGCGGAGGCGTGTCGTGTGTGTCCTCTACACACGCTGGCCAACTCACCGACGCGGGATAAAACCCGACCCCACCAGACGAGGCCTCGGTGGCGGCTAATGTCCACCGGTAACCCTGGGGTTATCCTTTCGAGGGCTTACCCGGAGTGCCCGGCAATGGACACTTGGGAAGGACACCGTGTTTTTTTAGTCGGTCCGATTCCGACACGCCCACCCCATCGTCGGTACCGATGGGGTGAAGCCCGTGGGGGTTTCTACACGTTAAAAAAAAGCCCATTACTGGGCCACAGCCACAGCGTTGCCCATTGCCCCACCCAGATCCTTGGTAGCACAGGTGGAGGGGCACAGTGGGCGCTTTGGCTTCTACAAATTAAATGAAAGGCATACATAAATCCCGTTCCAGTTTTTACTTGTTACCTCCTTTTGCTTTGAAAAACATAGTTCTACATAAACTCGATAAAAATTAAAAATAACTCAATCGTAACAAGTCCCAACCGGACTTAATTAAAAATCTAAGTTCCATCACACATTACACACCCGCATAAAATATTTTAATCTATTTTCCTTGCCAAGCAAAAGTCAACCTTAACACGTATATAGAAAGTTAAAAATATTATTTTAATATGGTATTAAAAATATTTCATAGCTGGGATTATGTGAATCAATTAAAATGAGTGAAGATGCCTGCAATCACCCGTGGTACAGACTTATTTTAATGAATTTTTATTTTTATTCTTAACACTCATTATTTAATGCTGTAAAAACTTTGTATGATGTGCGAATATTATTTATTAATTTTGCATGAAGATTGCATGGATGGTTTTGGTCGTGCATTCCCAAAAGGCACAAGTTTCTCAATTTTGCCTGCGCAAGCCGGTTTTTTACAGAGAACACTGTAACTGTATCAGTTTTACCAACCACACACACGGTGTTCCGTATACAAACCGACCTGTGTAGTTTAAAATATGGTGAAGCTTATGCGTTTGGTAGACCATAACTTGATGAATACAGAACAAAAGACTTTTTTTCTGTGAGGTGGCATCAATTTTAAATACATACTTATTCGATGCATCGTCATAGCGCAGGAATTTGAATTTGGCAAATAGATTGAACTGTGTGGTCTTCAGAAGGCTAAAATATACGATTGTCGGATTGTTAACATTTATTTGTACAACAATTGTATAAATGGTGTACAAATAAAGTATTATTCTATTCTATTCTATTATATTATTGTAAATACGTTGTAGTACACTTATTAATGTACATAGGTAGGACTTTTAGTTAATAGCTGTATGTATTCAGTCATCCATGTGATTGAACCTTAGATAATTGCCAATGCACCATCGGGAAATATGTAAGCTTCAATCACCTCAGATAATTCCCGACTTTGAAGTTTTGCTCTATGACTTGTAATTCATAAGTATATTTCATCAATTCCTGCTTTACAAATATTACACGGTAAGTTTAATGGTTTCTATTCTCCAAGATATTTAAATATCTGCTGTAATTTACAAACTTCGTTAACTGTTTACATTAGAATAGCTTTAGTTGTCTAAGAATAGTTAAACTAACTAAGCTTAGTTTGATTGGTTTGAGGTTCATTAACCGTTACTTATCTTTTCTTCTTTAAAAATCACCTTTGCGCACACAAATACTTGGTATCTTACAATTATTTCTTACGATACTTATGGAATTATTTAAACATATGTATATGTCGCCTTCAACTTTTTTTTATAACCATGCAGTAATAAGTCATTTTTCTAACTGCTTCATTCAAGGCAAGTAGTTAAACGTCATCGATCCAAGCTATTTGCCTAGCCTTTTAATCAACTGGCTTATATCGTTCCGGCAGTTCATTGAATGGCGCCGTTAAGTTAACAGCCTAGGCAGCTAATTGAACGGCTGATAAAGCTAGTGGCGACACATACACATCAATTCATTATAACTTATTTAGCCCCACCGCACATGCTGAATGCACACTCTCACTTGTTCACTGCACTGCCGACAATGATAAAGAGTTTTAAATACACTCGCGCCACTGCCATTCGAAATTACTGTCTCGTCCACCTAACCGAAACGCGCATGCACGCTCATGTATGTGCCTGCGTCGGTACGTCGTCGTCGCTGCAACTCGTACGTGGCTCGTGACGGCCAATGCGAGTGTGGTCATGTGCAACTGGCGCAGACTCCAATAGTGTTACACTCACTAGAATATTTACCACGTTTATTGTTTGTTTTGAGTGACTGATATTTTGACACTATCACAAGCGCCATAATCACGGTGTACTTACATGGTTAATATCCCGGTGAGTATTACACAATTAATGTGAATGACCATTTTAATCTCAATCATACCTCAGGCTTGATCTATATTAATATTTACAACCAATCACATTACTGTGTCTTGTGACGAGATTAGCGATAATATGTGTCAGTTTAACGATACTAGATTCCATAGTAACAAAATTAAAAAAACACTATGAACTTTAAAAGTTATCAGAAACCTTAATGGTAACAGTTTTCACTGACTAACGCACTTATAAGTCGTCATTTTATAAAACAGTGTCTTTGTTTTCTCCTGAGAGCGAAGCACGCACTACCTCGGCCTCGGCACTTCGGCTGTTGTCTCCTCTCGCCACCAATCTTCATCCAATTCAGCCGTGGTCTTCTCTTGCCATCTATCATAGTACACACGAGGTTCATCTCCATCACCATCTGAACATTTGAAGAAACGCCTCAAATTCTGGCCGACTGTTCTCTCTCTAACCCACACCGATTGACATCTGGCGCCTAACCTGTAAGCCACGTAGAGTGCTCCAATGCCTAGTATAGTACACATGGTAATGAACACAGTGCTTGTAGTTAAAATACAATTTCTTGCATAACAGCTGCGTCGAATTCCAAGGTACTGGATTAAAAAATCCCTTTGTTATCCACACGTACACATCGCTTACACTGGTAGTATTTTATCCATTTTGTGATCAGAAGAAACTTAATTTCACAATGTTCAGTCTTGCAACGTGACGACCCGAAAGCAAGCTGGATTGGTCGTACATCGCTGGCTCACCATATTATACTAAAAGACACTGTTCTCAAAGAATAAACATTTAGTTGCAGACACTACAGCATTTCACGAAAATATAAATAGTTTTGCTGTCATACTATCACAAAAACACAATAAAAAAAGATTACCGAAATACATTGTGACGTCTTCCTAATCTATAGATTCCATTGAACTGATAATGCTGTCAAATATATTGATACCATCAGTGAATATATTGCAAGAGATAGCGGTACTTATCACAATATGAAAACCCGACGCCTACGTCAACTAATCCAGCAACTAACCGAAATTGTAAAAACATACTTTTTCCAACCCTGTTAAGCCGGTTCAATCGCGAATATAGTACCTTCTGACTTACCTAATATCGATATTTTCGTATGCAGTTTCAAATATGAGGTAATACACAAATTCTAAGCATGTATTCCTTCAAGTTACATAACATGGATGACATGCTCAGACCACGCTATTCATCTTAACATTAGGAGATAATCCTATAATACAAGCTCATTTTTATATATTAGGTAAAGAAAGTTGGGATATCTTTCACCTAAGTAGACATACATGATGTTCTTTTAGGTTAATAGATATGTATTGTGGACAATTTTAGTGTAATAAAAACAAATGTTCCGGAGCCACAACGGATTACGACTAAACTACTGCTTTCCTATGTTAGCGACTTCATCCATGGTTTTAATTTTCACAACACTGTCTGATATAACATCATCTGCCAGTGACAATACAATGCAGCTGAAATGGTGATTTAACGGTTACGTGGGTAACAAAATATCTGAAAATAGCGCCCCGCACCGGGTCCCGATAGGAGGGAGTAACCCCAAGAAGTGCTCGTTTCATTTCGTTGAGGGTGACAGCGTGCTAATCGTGTCACCTCTATAAATATCGAGTACAAGTCGAAAGGAGAATCCTGGTGACGGAAAGGTTGACTTCCGAGGTGAATGCCGCGCATGCAATCTGATTACAAAGTCATGATAGTGACTAACTTTTTTTGAATATAGTAATAGTCTTTTTTTGTTTAGGCAGGAAAAAAATACCTTTTCTTATTCCGCGGGCTCGGGGTAGCCGCGGGTATTTGGGGCTCTCACCACACTAAAACAACCTGCCGTGTGCCATAAGCTGCGATTAAGTGAGTGAACAGTCGTGTCGAAATTACTACGCTCTCGTCGATGGATCACCTAAGCGAAAATAATAATATACTAACGTAACATAGACTACTTTTCTAATATCAGCTATCTGCTAGTGAAGATTTTTATTTTAGTATGTTGAAAATACATGAAACGGTTATCTGTTTCAATTTCGTAATTAAATTGTTGCTTTGTAATCGTGATTCAGAGAACAATATGTGTCGCATAAAGAGGGTACAGAATGCCCGATAAAATTTTTTCACTTTAGAATGTAAAAACGAGAATCAACGTGTTTTAAACAATTTGTCAGAAAAGTAAATCACTACATAGTATAAAACAAAGTTGCTTTCTCTGTCCCTATATCCCTTTGTATGCTTAAATCTTTAAAACTACGCAACGGATTTTGATGGGGTTTTTTTTAATAGATAGAGTGATTCAAGAGGAAGGTTTATATGTATAATACCTGCTTAATATAGTATGCTGCGTAGTAGAGTGTGCAGCGGGAACGGGATCTGACGCCACGCGGGCGGAAAATAATTGGCGGTACGATGTTCGCCGGGTCAGCTAGTGAAATAATAAAACAGAGAATAATTTGGACTGAGAATACGGTTTTCCTTGACACGGCAACAAGGTTCTTACAGGGTAGGTAGCACGATTGTGACGCCCGTGGTGTCGCACACGAACATAGGCCATGGTAACCACTTACCATCAGGTGGGCCGTGAGCTTATCTGCCACCTAAGTGGTATAAAAATAAGTATTGTCGGGAAATTCTTTTCTCTGGAGCCCTAAACCCCGACACTGGTTCCTGTACTTGTGGAACAGTTTTTTCGATCTACCTATCAAAATTTAAAATTTTATTATTCATTGAAATGTATGCACGCCCGTAACTACGTAAAGACTGCATCAAGTTTGATCATTCTTTTTATATTCGCTTTTGTCAGGTAATCTTTCGTACAGACTGGTATGAAAGTATTATACAATAATTGTACATATCAAACTCAGGGCGTGTAGCGTAGCAACTTTATTTTATTTAAACATATCAAGAGTAAATAAAAAAAAGAGGAAGATTAGTAAACTCCGCAACAGTGGCCTTCCCTGCCTGCTTATGTGTTTCTTTCTTGCTACAGTTCCTGGTCCTTCAAACGGGGCCTGAATTAGCATCTGATGATGAAGCTGAGTGACTGTCACGATCGATGACATGGTACGTGTTTGGAATGGTGACCCTCTTTTCAAAGCTTTGTCTTTAGCTTACCGTCAGGTGAGATGAAGTCAAATTGACGTGTCCTAAATATATAAAAAGTGAACAAAAATTGGTAAAAAGAAAAAAATCGAAAACCTTGTTTGAATAATGGTTACACAATAACACACTAATAATATATCTTTATTGGCCTCACACTGGATTCAGATCTTTTATAAGGCCACTCAAGGTGTGACTCGATCAAAGAAATAAATTGGAAATCCTGAATGTACGAACAAAACAATCATACTGATAGCTCTCGGTATTCCATTCTTCGCAAGTAAATACGAATTGATAAATGGACCGTTATAAGGGACTATGGAAAGACTATGGAAGACAGAAATGAAGTGTGGGATTCAAATAAAGACAGTTGGCAGGCTAGTGTTTAAGGAGTCGATGTTACGATTGAGGGGTCGCAGGTTTGAATCCGTGTTTAGTCGCAGTTGTATTTCTTGTATGATTATGTATGTAATAAGGTATATTCCTGTTAGTTCCATCTAGACAGTTCCACATGGAACTTTGAAACCCATTGGTTTTATACACGGAACAGCTGAGAATTATGTAATGTGTTAAGACCATCTATCTGTTCACAAGACTATTTAGCTATTTGTTATTCAGTACTTACAAACATTACAGTAAGAGCGTTTTAAAATTCGTCCGATATACGATATCCGATATCGGTGTTGGACACCGATAGCCGACATCCGATAGCCGACACCTTTTGCTGTTTTCACATTTATCCGATAATATCGGCCCGATACGGTCATTTGCTCAAAGCACAGAATAGTGAGGGATGCTACGGATAAACAAAAAAAAAAGAAGGGTGCAAGTAATTTTCCACCTTATTGACACGACATACTATGAGTATTTATTTTTTAAATTCGTGATTAGTGTCACTAGTTAAAGCGAAAAGACACGTAACTAAGAAAATGTCATTAAGGTCGAAAACTGTTTAAGTCTCATTGTGATCCGATATCGGGCCAAAACAGTGGTGTTGGCTCCGATAACCGATATCGGGCCGGACTATGTGAAAGAAAGATACATATCTCATACATTTACCTTCCTCCGATATCGGATGTTGGATCGGATGAGTGTGAAAACGCTCTTCTTACAGGACATTATATAGATAGCTCTGTTGTAAAATTCTTATACAGAATATTATTAAGAACAAGCAAAATACAGAAACTTTAATTCATACACTAAGCCGCACAAAAGAAACGAAAGGAAATTATCTATTAAAATGTAAATAATTGCTAAGCAAACCAAGTCTTCTTGCAAACACTTCTTATAATAGAGGAAAGTAAACTTAGTGAAGCGTGCTCTCTCCTTTCAATTTTAACATTGTTTGTCATCGCGAGCAATCAGAAACTTATAGCATAATCATACTGACTGTTACTCGTGACTTCGTCCGCATGAAATTCTGATCCAACAATCAATGGAAATTTATCTCTTTGATAAAAAGTTATCTATATTTTCCAGAATATAATTAGGGATTTACGTTGTACCAAGTTTCAGTCCGTTGAGCCGTATCTATTACTAAGTAATTACTATAGTGTATAAACCTACAATTTTTGCAAACAATATAGTCCTGTTTTCATGTCAAGAGTACCTGAAACCAGCGAGCATGTATAAAAACATTTTGAAAGTAGAAGAAGCGATAGATGGATGCCAGAAAACTGTAGTCTCTGCTAACTCCACTGGGAAAAAGGTGTGACTGTATGTATGAATCGTGTAACTCTTCTGCGTGAACTTCTAAACAACCTCCCGTTTCTAAAACTTTAACCTCAATACAAGATACTGCTTTTTACTGTCCAGGAAACTCATTCAACTAAATAATGCAAACACAATATTAAAGAAATTCAGGTATGCACAATGGCTTGACTTTGTTTTTTTTTCTGTCTGCAAATAGCCTTTTTATGCCCGCTGCAAGCAGTAGATAACCTCTTTTATAGTTCTGTGCTATGTAAACTAGGAAATTTGCAGCGAAACCTGTATTTTGCTAAATCCAATTTGGTTGTGTTTGCCGTATACCTGCCGTATTTGAACTGCAGACAGCATTTTTGTATTTATTTGTTTTATTCAGACTTGTGTATGAGGAGTAGGTACAGGTAAGTAAACAACTTTAATTCGTCAACTGAAAATAGGCAGGCAGATTTTTACGGCGAAGCAAAAGGAGGATTATATTTACGAATGTGAGTTTGTTTTTAAAAAGGTACTTGTCCAGTACGCTGAGGCTCGCCGCATGAAGAATGGTTCATAATGTGTTAGTCTTAAGTTCTAGATATAAGAAATTAAATAGAATAAGACAATAGGATAAATAAGTGTACCTTAAAGTTAAAAAATGCAACACTACTACAATTCTGTGCTAATAAAATTGTGAATTTAGGATGCGCCTTAAGTGCTTATGCGGGCTTACGCCCACAAATAGGTACAGTTGAAGTACAGTTTGGAATAGTTCTTAATACGATCCAGAACAATAGAAATAAGAAGAAAATTGTAATTGGAAGAATAAAGAAACAAGTTCCTGCAAGTAATTGGGTTTTATTCAAGAGATAATCGTGATTGTCAGATAAAGTTATACAGTCCATGACAGTACTCGTAGGGTAATACCTAGAGCTTCGTTATCCAAGCCAAACTTACCTGCAAATCGGTACATCTGCCAAGGTTATACCGTATACTTCCCTCCTGAGGTTGAGAAGAAACTGAAGAGCAACGGACAGAACCCGAAGTTTGAACTAGAAGTTTTCTTCAGGATCGGTAGCACAAATGTAACGCCCCTTGTTTTACGTACGTCCATAGGCAACGGTAACCACTCCCATCACCACCCTCATCTATCTAACTTAAAGTAATTTCTGTAACTTGTAACAGTGTAAACAAATGTTGGTAAATCTTAATAAATAAATAAATCAGGTGGGCCTTAGGCCGTGTGCTTGTCAGCCAACAAAGTGGTAGCTGTTTCAGCTGATGATGGAAATTAACACAAGAGGCTTGTCGAATTAATTTTCTAAATTAGTCTAGGCGGATATCAAACCCGCGATCTTTTCCTTACAGGGCAATGCTTTGACCACTAAGCTACCAGACCCTCGCTCTAACCAATTACAATTTCTCCTTCTATATCTGTCTTTGAGGCGACAGTGGAGTGTGTCTTCCAATATTCTTACGAACTATCGGAACCAATGAATGATTTTTCAATCTTTTTTCAATTTTTCAATTTTTAAACATTGATTTTTGACAACTCCGCCCATAAAATTTGAATTACCAATTAAACTTTTACATATTTAATTCGATTTGAATATTTAACATGAAAAATGTTAAAATACAATGCAAAAAAAAAAACAAGACGTATGTCCGATTTTCATTTAGTATGCCAACAAGGTGATGTTATTTTTAGATGTAAATGTTAAAAAGGCCCTATTCATCAAAATAAAACATAAGATTAAGTAATTCAGTTACTTTTATAATATATTTATCCTAATAGCTACCATTTATATATACAAACAAAGCTTAAATTCCATTTCTATTCGTTTAAACCAAGATTTTATCAAGCCAACTGTGCCAAAGTGGGGTTAATAGTGTGCTGAAGTGCTTCTAATCTAGATCTTATCCTCAAGGCACACGCCAAATGTTTCCATGCTGTTCGTGTTTACCCCAGTTATTGTTTCATTTACAGCTGTAATTATAATCGAGGCGAACGGTCTTGGCGGATAATTAGGTGGAAAGGAATAATAATTTGGTTATATCGTGTTGCAGAATTGTATAATACGTAATCGAGTTCTGGAGTTATCAATTTGGTAATTGAATAATTTTTAATTAGATAACTCTTTGTTGTACACCTAGGACACAGACAACAAATCTGAGGTACAGTTTATCTGGTACACAATTAGCGGCCTTATTGCACTGAGGCAATCTCTTACAGGCAACCATAGGATGTAGAAAGATACAGCCGAAGAGATTTGGAGCAGGTTTACGTGTTAAATTTAATACTAGCTGTTGCCCGCGGCTCCGCCCGCGTGGATGTCGGTTATCGCTTAGTGTTGAGTTAACATAATAGCTTTATACATGCAAAGTCTCAGCCCGATCGGTTTAAAATTGACAAAGTTTCATACAAACTTTCATCCCCTATTTTATCCTTGGGGGTAGAACACGGAGGACAGAATATGATTAAGTAGGGATAGAATTAATCAAATTCCTTTCTTAGCGGATGCCTACGTCATAACATCTACCTGCATGCCAAATTTTAGCCCGGCTTGGGCTGTGCGTTGATAGATTACTATGTCTGTCAGTCAGTCACCTTTGAGTTATATATATTTAGATTGTGAGTACCTCAACATAGACATATCATATGATTAAACATACATTCTAATAATATTTCCGAAGACATCGGCAACATATAAAGCTGTAAATACTTACATAGACTTATATATTTATATACTTCTTATACATAAATAATTAATAGAGTAGTAGATACATATTTCATGCTACAGGACACAGATAATGGGATGTAGATATAGTTAGCCAAGACAGAGAGAGAAAAGGAAAAATAAGGAAATACTTAAATGAACACTATTTCTCCTGCAGATAGTAGGCTGTAACCAATTTCTTGAAGACTGGTAGTGATTGCGCATGTCTTATAGTAACAGGTAAGGCATTCCACAATCGGATGGCTTGAATGGTGAAAGATTTGTCCATGAACATTGTGATTGTGATTTCAGTTTCAAATTCACTGACGATCTCAAGGTCCTTGAATGAGTCTCGCAGAGTATAGAGAAGTGAAATAATATGAACATTTCGGCGTAGGCGTATAGATTATCACTTGAGTTTTGCACGATATTCGGAGATGTGGTCATATTTGGGAAGTCTGGAGTCTCTCGAGTTTATTTAGTTGGTACTTGATTGTGAAGTTGAAGCAGTTTCTTGGTTAGATAGATTTTGAATTTTCATGACTTTTCTTCTTCTTCCTGGTGGAGTAGAATAAGGTCACCGCATCTCTTCCTGTGGGTGTCGTAGAAGGCAATTATGGGGTAAGGTTGTTCTCCATACAACAGTAAACATACAGCCCATGACTAAGTTCGGTTTTGACGGCAATACGTCACCCCTATTACGTGTGACCAAAAATCATTGGCATAATGTGGGTATTAATACATCTCTGCCCACTCCTTCGGGTATTTACAGGCGTGAGTATATGTATGTATTTTCATCTATAACTAGAATTGTTTTCTAACTACAAAGCGAGGTGAAGTCAAATTGAGGTGGGCTAAATAAAATAAAAACTGGACTGACTTAACCATCCAAGTATTTTTTTTCTTTTGTTGGTCTTTGATTTTTTCATATTTCCAGAGGGCTAACCTTCCAAAACCAACCATTTAGCTGGCAGGGAAAAAGAAGGATTGAGACAAACCAACATACCGAATTATCGAAATGTCAACACAAACCTAAAAAGGATGAAGAAAAACTTCCTTCAATGCATGGTTTCACCAACAGTACTGCCACTTTACAACTAAAGGTAAAAATACCATCACGTTGGTCTAGTTAAGCGTCAGCTGACACGTAACGTGGGTAAGAATGAATTATAAATGAGGTAAGTTCCACAAGCTTACACGAACAACTCATGAACACGGACCTGTGGAAATATTTGTATCAAATTAACATACGACCGAACGTAGTTCGAGTTTCGCAGCGTTCTAAATATACCTTTATTCTGAAGAAAAAATAAATTGTTTATTGACTAGCTGAAAATGGAACTACTAGAAATATCTCAATACTTATCATCCTCACAGCAGTTAGTTGCATTGCATCTAAGTTTGCACTTTGGACCCCAGGATCCGCTTGTTATTTATGCGAAGGCGTTATGGAAGCGACTAAGAGAAGAACATCCAATCAAATCCCATCTAACAATTGGCCTAAGCATTGGTCAGGCAGGTTATTAAATGATTCAATAAACGAGACGGCTGAATATCATTCAGGCCGTTAATTGAATGGCGCCGTTTAGTTAACTGCTTAGGCAGTCAATTGGACGGCTGATAAGCAAGTTGGCGGCGACATATACATGGGTTCAGGATTTACGCACGTAAAATCTAAACTTTCATTAACATTAACATTTATAATGCGAGTACGTTTTGTGTGATAACATCATTTTGATTAGGACTTTTAATATGTATTTAGGTTTATATTTCTTCCTACAGTCCCGACTCCCTTTAAGCGGGGCGTATGAGGCCGTGCGCCATTGTAACATGGTACCTACGTGTGACTAATAGTGACTTTCTTTCCTGAGACTTTACCATCGTCATCATTAATTGACGTATACCATAAAAACTACTAAAGAAAAAAACAAATACTAAAGTAAAAACTACTACATTTTTTGGATGTAGAGCATGTCTACAGCGCATTGCAGTGTCTCTAATGCGGCCACCATTCTAATGGCTTTATCCTTAAAGGTTAAAGTTTAGAACAACAATTTTATACAAACACCTATTATTTTCTCATGATCAAGATGTTAGCTATTTAACGAATTAGAAAAAGCATCAATATTATTAGAAAGGTAAGAAAAATAATATTGTTTAGCAAATGGACCACCGATTCGAAACGCGACCCCAATTTAACGTTAGAAGAAGTTTCCTTAGAAAAATTCAGCGGGCTTTTTTGGTCTTTGAAAGTAAGCGCTTCTTTTTGATACCACTTAGGTGACAGAAAAGTAGACGGTGATGGGAAGTGGTTACCGTGGCCTATTTACGAGGTAATATGTAAATCCAGGAGCGCCACACCCACACACTTACAAGTTATAACCCATATGAGTACTGATACCTAAAGTGGATTTTAATATAACCATGAAGCTAAGATTTAACGCCAAAACTATACCAATTTCAAACATTTACCACGGCTCGTGACCCCCAAAAGATTATAACAATGCAGACCGAAACCCAAACTCGACCACATTTGGTCCGCCAATAATCGGGCAAAGTATCAACTAATGAAAAGTGATAATACTCAGTGATCACTTTGACAAGGGACCGATCCAATCAGCTTTGATCAAATGCCTCTTATAAATAGTGATTTCAGCACTCCGAAGCACTTCAGTAACAGCTTAAAACTAATCGCGGATATTGCCAAGTGATTTAATATGGGCATAAATGAAGTTTCGTACGGTACCTGACTTAATCTAGCGAGACTTATGTGGGTTTAATCGCACATCTGAATGTGCGAAGACGTTTTAAGAAAAGCGAGTTTGCTCAATTAATGGCATTCGATTTGTGGTTTTATGAGACAAAGGAATCCACCTTTTTCGTGAGTTATGAGAGACTGACAACGCTGGACCGAAAGTATTAATAAGGGTCACTACATAGTGTACATTCAGTGTAAGAAATATCTTGACTCCAAAGTCTCAAAATGATTTTAAAATCAATGTATTAATAGCAAATCTAACTGTTTAATTGATTTAAATTGTATTTATGTCCAAACTAAAGGTTTTTGTTTTTTTACGTGCTGGAAATCCCCAGGATGAGGTTATGTCGGACTTGAACCGACTAAATCGCACGCCGTATCTGTGGGTCGTTGTGATAGGCCGGAGGTGAGGTTGTCAGACGACATATCCCTTGCACCCCGGCTGACCCAGAGCTATCCCTCTCAGTCTGGCCCTCCTCGGGAGGAGGACCACGCGGTCCCCTACTCGGTCACAGTATGGACTGGTAGGGTGATGGGTCGGTCCACCCGTCACCCGTCACCCTCAGGCCTGCGCCCTTCAACAACTACAGGTGTGTATCAAATGTCATAACAATCTGTCAACTGAAAGGGGGGAAAACCAAAGAGTTAAGATCGTTTTCAGCACTTTGTTAATCGAAATCGATCTAATGCTGACTGTACACACAAATATTAAGCTACTGAAATGAGATATTTTTTTTGGCATTTTCATAGATTACAATAATGAATTAATGAAAACTGTAACACAATTTCAAGTCAATCTCATCTATCAGTCAGTACTAAATAACGGACGAAGCCAAGGTGTAGGCTAGTAGGAAATACGGTAGTCGATCTGGTAACAATTAACAAGCCAATAAGGCTGGTTGTTTTGGGTGCCTGAAATCTTTGTAGGGCTCAGTTCACTTCTCATGGAGACCGATACTGCGTGCGGTTTCATATGTTTCCCCGCCAGTCAGTTGGCTGGGGGGGCGGGGTGTCCGTGGAGATTTCCACACGAATAAAAGGGCATGGTTCAGTTCACATGTACGAAATCAAAAGTTCATAAATATAGTATAGTAAATCCACAAACACAAGGTAAATCGTAACATGGGTTGAAGAAGAATTGAAGGACCGTGTGTCTCAAATGTGCATGTTCCCAATTCAGTAACATTCATTTTATAACCTGCAAAATGATTTGTTATTATTATAATATTAAACAATACTTTCGTGTAATATTTTCATCCTAAATTGCACAATTTGGGAATTTTTCAGTCACAGTTGCTGGAACTGCATCAATTATGCATTGAAAAGTTAATGTCACGGTACAGTTGTAGTGAAATGCGATCAATAATTCAATTGGTAAACTTTTCAGGTTGTTGGCACTCACTCTTCGATTGTTTTAAAACTTTTTGTTGGTCTTCGGTCACCAATATTGGACGCGTACTAAAGTAATTTACTTTTAGTATAGTGTATTTACCTTAAGTTATTTTTAAAATAGGGTTAGTATAATAGCTCAGGTAGAATAGGCAAATGAATAGGGCCACATTTCTCGCCGTGGGGCCACTAAGGAATAGAGCTGTTCTCTATCCGATAATAAACATAACTTATGGCAATGGAATGGAATGAAATGGTATATTATATGTACACATGTTTTTGCAAATAAATATTATCTTATCTTATCTTATCTTATCAAAGCGCGGCTTGACGGTAATAGATTTGATATTATTGTGTTGACTTGACTTGATATTAAAATCTTAGCCGTAATATGAATATGTAGACTACGTTAAGGCAGCTTTGGACGACGCGTGATTCTGCACATTTCGATTTTCACAAGCGGCAGACTACCACGCACAATCTACGATAAAGGTAGCTTAAACAAATTCAAATTTATTGATCTGTGTGGCCCTTGAATCTCTCATAAAATATTAACTTTGTACTCTGGGGATCATAAAACTACTTATCCATTATTACGTATACTTGTGTTCCAATTATAAAAAGTTTGTAAATATATTAATATTAATCAACTTAATGTGACGTTGATTATACGGCTGATAAGTAGGTATGTGTACTTTAACAGAAGACACTCGGTCCAAGTTGCATCGATGCGGGCTAATTCGCATCCGTCTACCGAATTACTCACCGTGGAAAGCCCTCCAATTTGTATCTGCCGTATTAATTATTCAAGTATTGCATATGTTCTTTACCAACTCCGACACATTTATCGAATTACAAATTTTGTAATTAACGTTTGGGGAGATGAATTACATTTTGCATTTATATTTTAGTAGATTAAAATCTGTAGTATTCGTAAAGGGTAGATGAAGTCCTCAAAAGTCCGGATAGTCTAACTATAAAACATTGATATCGCCAATTGGTCAAATAAAAAAGTTCAGCCGCATCAAATTTAGACTGGAAAGCCGAAGTTCAGCCGAAACCGATGATGATTTTAGTAGATTAAAATGCCGATAAACAAATACTGACTTGACTTCACCAGTGTGGGATTTCAGGCAAGAGTTAGACGGTAATCGAGGATTTTTCCTAAGGTGGCAGAGCGGCGTGTTTCCGCATGCGCATCTCTATACAAAAATTTACAAAAATAATTTTTCAATTCGAAATATTCGAACCAGTACTTCCTGAAAATACGCGTTCAACTAAACAAACAAACTCTTCAGCTTTATTATAATATATCAGTGTTGATTCAAAAAGTTAGACGCGATGTGCCATCCTTGATAATATACTTTAATATAATCATTTGTGATGTACTCTGTATTGTTATGACACGAACTACATTGCTGAGTATTCCCACAGGAAGGCCTTATTAGGTTTCGGCAATGCGAACGTGTATGTTGCATTAAGCCGATATTATACGGTATTATCCTTACGAGTTGTGAACGTAATGGAAAACACACAGGATCTCTACAACCCATATAATTAATAACACATGGTTTCATAATGCTATTAAGGAGAAAATACTGCTGTTTTGCAAAATGATATGACTGGTGGGAGAAATTTGATGGCAAAAGTTTGTCACAAATTTCAGCCGGGTGGGAACCACTGTGCACGAATGCGAAAAGCCCTCCAGAGTAATCCAATCTCGGTTGGATTGCATTCAGGGGTCAGTGCATAGCCGGGCAGGGGGCCAAGGGGGATTGTGGTCGCAGCACCAGTGGGACCGGTGGGTGTCACGCGGTGCTGCGACGACAATCCTCTTTTGATGAGGCCGTCAAGCTAAGTGCCACCATTGTTAACATGGTACGTGAATGTATTGGTGACCCTCTTTCCTAAGATTTTGCCTTCAGTTCAACAACAGGCGAAGTGACGTCAAATTGACGTGTCCAATAAGTAAAAAAAATGAAAAAATCGATTTTGTTTCCGGACTCGAAAATTGATAGAGCACATTATTAACAAACAGCTCATGCGTCACCTTGAAGATCACTCCCTAATTAATGACCGGCAATATGGCTTCAGGCCGAAACGGTCAGCGGGTGATCTTCTGGCGTATGTTAACCATATTTGGGGTGAGGCTATGGACAAGCACGGCGAGTCATTGGCAATTAGCCTTGACATCGCCAAAGCTTTCGATAGAGTTTGGCACAAGTCGCTTCTTTCCAAGTTACCAGCCTTTGGTCTGCCTCCTAGACTGTGCGACTGGGTTGCCGGCTTCTTGCAGGAGCGCCGTATTCGCGTCCTTTGTGATGGACGAGCCTCGGAGTTCTTGCAGGTAAATGCCGGCGTACCGCAGGGATCTGTCCTATCGCCAACTCTCTTTCTTCTGCATATCAATGACATGCTGTCGACCGGCAGCATTCATTGCTATGCGGATGATAGCACCCTACACGGGAGTTATCATGGACGTCCTGCGGATAAGCAGACGCATATTGCGGAAAAAAGGCAGCTTCTTGTCACTGAGCTTGACCGGATCCTGAATCACATTTCCCAATGGGGCTCTGAGAACTTGGTCGAGTTCAATGCCAAGAAGACGCAGGCATGTGCGTTTACAGCAAAGGTATCTTCTTTCCTTCCCCTTCCCACTCTTCAGAGCACGCCACTGCCACTGCGGGACAACCTCAATATCCTCGGTATGGATGTTCGCTGCAAACTGAACAACAAAAACTACATCGAGAGTATCATCAAAGCAGCCTCGCGTAAACTCGGAGTCCTGAACAGAGTGAGACGGTTTTTCACGCCGGAGCAACGGTGTCTTCTTTACAAGACACAAATTCGTTCCTGCGTGGAGTACTGCTCACATCTCTGGGATGGATCCGCAAAGTACTTATTAGATGCTCTCGACAGGTTGCAGCGACGTGCGGTCCGCATTATCGGAAATCCTGAGGTCACGAGTACCCTCGAGTCTCTGCAGATGCGTAGAGATGTTGCTTCCTTGGCAGTTTTTTACCGTCTCTACCATGGTGAATGTTCTGAAGAGCTATTCCAATTAGTCCCACCCTCCCCCTTCCTATACAGGACGACACGTGCAGGACTTAGATGTCACCCCTATACGGTGCAGAACATTCCTTCAAGAACCAAGCAGTTCGGTGACTCTTTCCTTTGTCGCACCATTAAGACCTGGAATTCCTTGCCAGCTCACGTGTTTCCCTCTTCCTACAGTCCCGGGTCCTTTAAGGGGGGCGTGAAAAAGCATCTGATGAGGCCGTCAAGCTGAGTGCCACCATTGTTAACATGGCACGTGTATATAATGGTGGCCCTCTTTCTTGAGACTTTACCTTCAGCTTACCATCAGGCGAGGTAAAGTCAAATTGACGTGTCCTATTTATAAAAAAAAAAAAAAAAAACATCACTTACGTTCTCTCTTGTTTTGTTTCTGAGTGATTATTAAAAAATGAACCCTGAACTTTCTGACTTAACCTATTGAAGTCGGATTACGCTAACTTTCTCAACAAAACATTCACTAATATTCTGTCTTATTTCAAGTCAGTTTATTAAATGTTAAACCAACCTATGAACCTCGTTGAACGACTGATAAAGCTAGTTGGCTGCGACATACATACAATCGAGTGTATGGCCTAAAAGGGGATGAGATTTGGTTCCAAAACATCACTGGATTTGAATACGTGCATCGTGACCGCTCCGGTAGTTTCAAACAATAGCTTTGAAATTCTAAACGTGTGGACACAGCTTTTCAGGAAATTTTGTTACTAAAACTGAACCAAAATTATAAGAGCTAAAGCATTAGGCCTTAATACTTGGAAGGCTTAAGTATGTTTTTTTTATTTTCCTAGATTTATCTGAGTGTATATTCATTGAATTCTTATAATAGCGTGTACAACTTACAACATTTGAATATAATAGATTTTTTTTTTACTAATATTGTAAAAATGAAGAATTTGTTTACGTAATCTCAGTTACTACTGATTCCAGTTGATTCTTTTTGTGTTGAATAGTTTGTGCTACCTGACAGCCTCTGTGGCGTAGCGGTAGTGAACATGGCCGCTATACAAGAGGCACGGCTGGGATCCTCGCTCAATGCAAATATTTGTTTGCATGAATATGGGTATTTGCAATAGTCTGCACGTTAAGCCGTCGATCCCGGTGGCCACACAAAAATCTATGGCAGTCGTTACGGGTAATTGGAGCCCTAAAATTCCAATAACTAGTCTAACTGTAATATTTCGATATAGCCTTTAGGTTGTCAAGGTCAAATAGCAGTAGCTTATTCAAAATCGTAGTTCAGCCAAATCCGCAGTTAGACTGGTAAAGCGGATCCCAGAGTCCAAGTTGAAAGCTTTTCAACTAAGAGATTGATAGTACATCGAAACTGAATTGTGAATTTTGTTTTATTAGAAGAATTGGCCTTCAACTTGAAAGGAAAATCACTTGAATGAGTTATTTAAGAGTATACATGATATATGAAAAGATGTATCTCCTTACAATAGACGAAATACGTCTTCGCAATTCAGTCGGATTAAGGTAAGGAAAATAAATCTCGTTGTTTCATAAATTTTCAATTCCTTGCGCAGTGGTACTTTCCTTCACAATGTAAGATAGAGTTGCAAGTGAAGAGAGTGCTAGGAGCTGAAGCGAGAATTTGTTTGTGAAATCTTTCTTACTACGAAAGAGAAATTCATTTATTTTTAATTTAATAAAATCTAAAATGTTCATGCCGTAGCGTGCCGTTTACCCGATTGCAATATATTTTACTAGCTTTTGCCCGCGGCTCCGCCCACATGGATGTCGGTTATCGCGACCAAACATAGCCTATGTCCTTTTTCAAGGTCTAATCTACACCTATACCAAATTTCATCAAGATCGGTTCAGTGGTTTAGGCGTGAAAGCGTAACATACAGACAGACAGACAGACAGAGTTACTTTCGCATTTATAATATTAGTATGGATTATCAGGTGCGATAGGTAGGTAGCTTGCAGCCTATTGTGTTTCAATTTTTTGCACTGTTGAAGGATTGATTTCAATGTTTTTTTCTATACAAATATGGCATGCCTGTAGTTTTATTACATCAACGTTTTGGCTTACTTTTGTAATTCGTCTCACCACCATTCGCTACCTCTTACGCTTTGCGGCTTCTTCTTAGAAGTACAGTAGCCGCAAGTACAATACAGCAATATTAGACATTTCACCGGCACATTTTGTAATACCTGATATGTTTACGGACCCTCAAACATTAATATTATATTTTTTTCGGCATTCATCCAAAATCTCAATTTTCAACCGAGGTAGGTGCTCGTATGAAAAAACCTGTAAATAGTTACATTTCACTTTCCATTAGAGGGCTGTGTGTTTTCTGCCACCTGGGTGGTATATAAATTATCACATACAAACATATTAGTTATGACTTGCTTCCATTGAGGTAAGCAGAGATTAACAAAGAATCGTAAATTATATACTATTCACAATTTGTAAAGGCACTTACACCTGCTGAGGTTGTGGAGGTTGCGGAAGGTATAAATAGTAAATAATAAGAAAATTGGCAAGAATGGCACATATTGGGAGAAGCATATGTTCATCAGTGGACTGCAAAAGTGACAAGTATCTACAACTATATTTCTTTAGTAATCTTGAATCTATTTTCAAGCACCTCCCTCGAGAATCATAGTAGCCGAGAAACTCCGCTGTCGAGAATACAAACAGAATTCTTAAGGTTTACTCATCGCAGATACAAAACAAGGACATTGTCACTTCGATATACTAAACTATCGAAGTGTATTCGATAAGTGGCACATCCCAGTGGCATAAACTGGAATTTACCTATATTTCAGGCCCGTTCCATTTGTAATCTTAGGCTGTCTGCTGCGTAATGCGTACACACGGAGCGGGCATCGGCGCAGCGTGCTGTTTCATGATAGATAAGCCCGTCCCCCGTCAGCCGATCGCGTGAGACTTAGAGCCCGCTCGCATGTGCACGCGACGGAACACGCAATTGAAGCTGATTTGTGAAAAATTAATAAACACGTCGTCCTTGTCACTCGCTGGGTGACGCCTCATCTAAAGTTATGGCCGTGAAACGTGTTATTATTGAACTTTAGGTAGATAGCTATAGCTCATTCACACATTAAGACAAGAATGTAATAGTAGAGACGTAAAGAAACGGCCTGCAGAATGTGCAATGAGTGGCCTTATCGACAACGGCCATCTCTTTTAGGCAATCTGATTATATCCGTGTCGGATTAAATTTGCCCGACGCAGGTGCGATGAACATACTTGGCGTATTCCCGTTACGGGCGTACGTATAAGCCAGTAGAATACCTTAGCCTTGTACTTGTAATACCCTACTAGATGATTGTAACCCTGAAGTTCAATACCAAACTAAATATTCATAGCTATATACAGACATACTATTTAATAATGAATACCGAAAGTGGAATCCTGGCTCCGTGGTGCGACAGGGACTACACTAAGATAGGAGTCGACCTTACGATCGAGACACAGTAAACCTTTATCGTGATCGAGAGGTTTCGGGTTCGAATTCTACGTGTGCGTGTGAATTACACGACCGACGTGCGCCTTCTAATAATACATGTTAACTTAGCTGGAGCGGTTAACGGGAATAATACTTTTCTTTAGGTATCAGGTTACCAGTACCCTTACTAAGAAAATAAGATACATAGTCTGATAAAAGTAAGTAGCTTTAGTTCACAGACCTGTGCCCCGAACACGAATAATATTCGAATTCGTAACGTAAACGTACTAAAAAAACGAAGCATTGCGATTGATCGCTACCTACTGTGAACCAATGATAATGCTTCGTTCTTTTGATACATTTACGCTACGAATTCAAATGTTATTCGTACTCGGGGCACTGTGGTTTTTCCAAACGACTATAATAAGGGGTTCTTCAAGAAGGACATCAAGCTTCTTACAGGGTCATCAGCACGACTGTGACGCCCTTAGTATTGCACACGAGCATAGGCCACGGTAACCACTTTCAGGGTGGTCGTGTGCTTATACGTCACCTAAGTGGTAGAAAAAAAAAACACGCAATAACTACATATGAAAAAATCAATCATGAAGCAAAATATCCCTTGTTATATACTCCGTCTCGGGCCATCAGTTATTGAGGGCGGGGTAGCCTCTGGCATAACCCTAACTCACCGGCTGAACCAGGGCCTTCGAAGCCCCCTCGGGTATGGAACTACGGTGTAGCCACCTTTGGAGGTGGACCTGTCAACCCCAGGCACTTTCCGACCCCAGGAAGAAAGTCTATTAGGCCGGTGCATAGTCTGTTTATCAAAAGTTTTACCAGTTAGTAAGTAAGATTATCCATAAATTCGGTTTAATCCCTATAAACCTAATTTATATGTTTTACATAAGAACTAGCTGTTCCCCGCAGCTCCGCCCAATTCATGGGAATCTATTGTCTCTAATAAATTCTATCCCTTCACCAGCTCCTCTAGATAAGTGACAATTCGTTGGCCGGCGTCTGATGGAATAGAATGACGAATATACGGGATTTGACTTATGAAAGTGTGTATAGAGGGGCAGATCCGTTTGCCGTTTAAGCATGAATGCCATCCAAACATCTACAAAAAAGAAAGACGTGTGGCACTCGGGGACTGCCGCGGTAAAGCTATTGCATAGCATTTTGTATCAACTTATGCAATTATGATAATATGCCCTTTGACGTGCATTAGTTTTTTTTTTCTTTTTAGCTCTTTACGCTTTTCTTCTCTATAAAACGAAAATATCTAGGTAAAAATAATAGGCATAAATAATTAGGTATAAATAGTGTAATGACACACCAAAACAACATTATTCATTAAAAAAAAAATAACGATATTAAGAAGTGATTATCGACAAATTTTACAAGTACATACAGCTATTCACTGTTGTACATAAATACCTATACACCTATATACTTTCCCATAAACAGCTGCTTATGTATTCGTCCGATTTCGGAGCAGCTCGTCTCGATTCGTGCGAGCTTCGTAGAGTCGTACAATACGGCTAGTTGCACGCACACGAACACCGTGTCGAAGACTGCCGAAAAGAAACGAGCGTGAGGTTTTTTCGTTACGGAATTTCTGGATTCGGTCCCCGCGCTCAAGGCCCTCGATAGAAGCTATGCAATAGCTTAAAAACTACGTATTACAACTAAACGTAAAAACTTAGTATTAAAACTTGTTTAAACCAAGAGTCACTAATACATTTCATTGGTATTGAAAGCACAGATTGGCTGTACAATAAGTAAGACTGTATTCAGTTATTCAAATAATATTCGTTCTATTAAGCAACTGTCTTGCCCATTGTTCTGTACTGGTATTGTCTCTGTTTGCTTATTTCATTTATTAACTTGTATTGTTACAAAAGCGAATCAATGAGTTATTGGTTTCTTCATGTTCTGTTTTGTAGGTAGTTTGTGAGCGCTTTTTTATCAAGCGCTTCAAATTAACCGTGTACTCGTTATGGTCAGCGCTTTCGTCGTGGCTAGCAATTGAAAAGTAGGCACCAGCGAACAGTCCAGATAAACGTAAATAATGGCAACTACAGGCGCAAGCGAGAGCTTACAGCGGGATTATATGTTTGGATTTCAGAACACAGATTCATGTTATATGGAAGCGGTATCATGACATTGTTTTTGACATGATATTGTTAGAAGTTTACGCGATTGTTACATATAGGAATAAAACTTTTTAAACTGATTTTGCAACGATTTCATAAATAGTGATTAAGATTTACTGATTTGGTCGGTGAGGTCGGTGCCAGCCAGACAAGACATATTTCAATTGATGGCATAACAAAGCTAGCACAGACTTCTAACAGATCATTAAATCTGTAAATTCAGTTATTTTTCTCTTATTTTAGTAAGTTATTTTATACCTTTTATTTTCTGAAATCGGTTTTTTATTTTTGACTTTTAATTGTCTGTTATAGGTTGTATTTTTTACATTTTTAGTCGTTTAATCCAGTCTAGCATGCCGCAGCTTTCAACAACTTAAGCGAGACATTCATGCTATACATCATAAAGGAGTTCTATTGTGTGCCTTCACAGTTCAAGATAAGGCAGTTCCAGTAGGTCCTTGACCAGCGTAATGTCGCCTACCTTAAAACAGAATCTTTATAAAACTAACTTAAAAGCAATTATTTCCCAGTATCTATTCGATTTTGAAGAGTTCTTTAGTGTGTCTCCGGAGCCCAAGGTCTAGTACCCATGAAAGTGATATGGAATCACCAGAGAGTTATACTGAAACCAATGCAAAAAGAATTTTTGAAATGATTAATAAACGATGGAAATTGGGACAAAATAAGTAAGTCGGTCTCAAGTCGTCACTCCCACTCGGCCACCATATCCCTGTGAAGAGCCGGGATTTCTTGGGATCGAATCCCCGCTCCCGCGCCTGCCTTCGGAACCGATACAGTGCCGAACGGGTCCAGCTTCCAGGATCCACGGTGGCGATCCGGCCAGGAGACTCGCCGCTTCAAAGGATATCGTGCGGTACCCCCTGATGGTCCTGGAGGCCACTATCCTCTGCACCATGTGGAGCAGAGGCAGGAATCTGGCGCCCAGGGTGTCCGCCCACACGGGGCACCCGTATAGGGCCATGGACCGCACGACACCCGCGTAGAGTCTCCTGAAGGAGTCCTCTGGGCCCCTCAAGTTAGGCAACAGCCGGCCCAACTCATTCGCCGTTGTCGCCAACTTGGGGCGCAGACTTCGGAAATTTTCTAGGAAGTCCCATCGACCGTCAAGCACGAGCCCTAGGTATTTCAACCGGGGCTTGATGTCGATGGGAGTGCCTCCCACTGCAAGGCTGGCTCCCGGGTCTGGCCTGCGCCGAGGGCCATGAAAGAACATCGCCTCGGACTTGTGCACAGTCACCTCGATACCCAGCCGTCGGATCCGTTCGACGACTTTACAGCACATATTGGTTGCTATCAGGGTACAGCCCTGATAGCTCTATATTTATATTTTGATTTATATTTTGTCTTCCCCATTCTAATTCGAAATGAAAAAAAAGCTGAAATACTACTAATATATGCACCACGGAAAGCAATTGAAGTGTACCTATTGCGTGACGGCTATTCGTGGTCATTTACTATGCGTTAACAACACACTGACACACACTAACACACTGAATCTGCAATGTTTGTTGCAGATTCAGTGTGTTGCATTTTTAAGAAAGAACAAAGGCTCTTCTAGTATTGTAGCATATTTGAAAATGAAACATGCTTCACTTTCAACACTTTATCAAAGTGGAGTCGTTTGTGTTTTTCATTTTCCAGTTCGCTTTCGGTTTTATAAAACTGTTTTAATGAATATTCTGCAGATTCTCGAATACACAAGTAGAGTTGTAGGTGTTTTACTCCCAGTATCCATTAATAAAACTCACTTAATATGGGATAATGGGATAAGCCTATCGTTCATTCAATTATATTTAGTACCTATAATACTAGTTCGTTCTAGTCGTTTAACCACAAGCTCCAGTTGATCCATAGATGTTAGTATAACATGTTGATTCAATAAATAAATTAAATAAACACTTCTTCATCCTAAATAAACTTCTTTACTAACAGTATCCTCGCCTTTAATCACTAGATTCGTTGACGGCGACTGATGATTTACTAGATTGCACGCTTCACTTGAAGTAATCCGTTTCCTCTAGGCTGGATGTCTTCCAGGTTATTCCTTTTGGAAACAGAGTCGGGCAGCGCACCCACTCTTTATCAGTATCCAACGCTGGCCACACCGATGGCTGTAACAGAAAACTAGTCCTAGAGTAGAGACCGCGAGAAAGACAAACAGAAGGTGGGAATCGCCCTAGTAAGATGCACTATAAACCTAAAAAGATGGCTGTGATAGACTGGACACAGGAGGCGGAGGCAGGTGGAGAAGCTTAGGTCCATTAGTGTAGGCTAATTGATTAATTTATAATAAATGAATTGCTAAAGTTCGTCGTACAACTTCTTAGCAAATTATCAAGCTTCCATTTTCATAACTAAATACAAAAAGTACGATATTCTGTTTGACAATCACTTACGTCTTATGTCGCTCATGTTATTTGGTCGGACAGGTATAATAAAAGGAATGTCCGTCCGCGTTACACGACTGTTGCTAAGTATTACCTTCGAAACAATGGTTTTAATGTTTAAAAACTCGCTAGGCTCTAAGGCTAGTAAATGGTATTGAATTTTGTATCAATAAGTGGCTTTTGTTTTTTTAATTGACGATTGTTTTCATTTCTGTGTTATTTCTATTTTTCTTCACATTGCTTGTTATACTTATGCTAGGTATTATTATGAGAACAGTATACGCTATTGCTAGTACAGCTGGCAGTGGCGAAGGGTGCAATTTTTCAGAAGGGAAACTGGGATGTGGTTTGCTTTTGGTTGAGGCAGAGTCAGAAAAACTTTCATTCAAATTTTCGGAGTCGTGAAGTCATAAAACTTTGACCCTTATTCCAGAACAACGCTTAGTTGTGAATTGACTCTCATAATGATATTAGAACTGTCATCATGAATACTATCTGTCCTTAGATTTAGTCATAAATCGAGATTTCGGATTGAGTATTATTATAAAATACTGGCATTAGTGTTAGTTTGGTTATTTTCTTTATGAGTTAGTTTTTTATGATTGATATTATCACGTTTGACCACTATTTGATCTGATGGTAAGTGACGATGTGGTCGACGGTGGAGCACACTTGCCTTGAAGTAACCTATTCACTCTAGTCTTGAAATCATTCAAGTTGTAGCTATCGCGAAAGACAGGACAGGACATTCCACTCCTAGGCGGTAGAAATTATGAACGTAACGCTAAATCGTTTTATCACTCGAATGAAGTCAAGTGTAAAGCTTAGCGTAAACTTGAATTAATTATTCAGTGCAATTGATAGTTTAACCTCGTTTAAAGCGAGTGTATTTATTGTGCATGTATACATATGTTGGCATTAAATAAACAGAGGGTTCTACTAAGAACAACAGAGACACACCAACCGTAAGTTTTACAAACAAACAACACGATATCTTGTTACTTCCATATACGCGACTTTGTGTTATGTAACGCTTATACATTATACGTTTTAATGAAGATTTATGTGTTATTGGTTCTTCTGAAGATTACACCTAAAGTTAGGTACATAAATACAATATTTCACGCCTTTTTCCCTTACGGGATAGACAGAGTTGGAGTTAAGTAGTAGGTAACTAGATAATATTTTGTCTTGTTTAAGGTAATAGGGTGATCTTAAGCAGTGTTTATTCTGTGGTTTAAGACTTGTAGACAGGACTATTTTCGATCAGAAACTTAGCATAGATATAGAGTATAGATATAGAGCATAGACTAAAGCTTGCTTAGACAATGAGGCACGGACGTTTGCGCTTTATAAAAATTATCTGAAAGCGATGCTTCTTATTATCTACATATAAAAGGCACGGAGAAAGCATGCTTTTTGGCCGTCTGTTCCGTATCATTAGCAGATGTGACTACAGCGACATGAGCAAGACGTGCTGGATGCATGACAGTAGTTATACAGATGAGCACTATTTACACGGTCTCTTTGCTTTAAGCTTTAATCTCGCCTTACGCCTCTTGTCGATTCTATACAATTCACGCCGTATCCGTTCCGTAACCGTTAGCTCGCCTTATACTTTAATAGTAAAAATCTCGCCAGAATATTTACCCTGTTTTTAGGTTTGATCCGTGATCATTCCCGGTCCGTGTTCATGGCGCTTGCAACAGCGCCCAAATATCGGATACTCAACAAACCTAAACAACATGGTAAATATCCAGACGAGTGTTTCACTATTAATGCAAATCAGCATATAAATCTCAAATCCTTCATCGCCTTATACTTCTTGCGTTTCCTCTACAACAATTCAGGCCTTAATCCACCTATTAAGATTATCTTCTCGTATCAAACAATATGGCCAAAACGGTTATGTAAATTATTCAAACATAACATAAGTAATATTTATATGTACTCGTCAGTAAAGTAATTTCAAATATTTCACAAGCAAATACAACACATCGTAATAAATCATATCAAAATGTGACATCCTCTTTTCCTGACATAAATCGACTATTATTGAGACGCCGGAGTACTAAACTCAAATGTCGTTAGAAGAAAAAAAAAACATCAAAAGAATCCATTATTTATACGTAAAAAAGTATTTATTGACAAAGGAAATCATAAGAGGCTTGGTTACGTTATTATAGTGGTGTTGTAATACCGATACTCATCGTTATCATCTTGGAGAAATATTTTCCTGAGTGCTGATCCGAGGTCAAGGTGAACTCGGAGCTCAGAGTTCACACACAGTCTTGGGCATTCACTGGGGTGAGACCATAGGCACGCATTTCACTATCCACGACAAAAAGCCAGACTTCTTGAGTCTACTCCTCTTACCTGGATCCAGCGGAGGCGACTGCCTTCTGAACTGCTAGCCTGAGTCGTGATTAATCCAACCAATGATAGACTTATACAGGTTGCCCATATAAATCTCCAACTTGACCTAACGACTATTGAAAACTGGGACCGACTTTTCACGTGCCCTCCGAACCGCACAGAAGCGCTCAAATATCCACCCACAGTTAGCGACCACCGATCGTTTATCGAGCAGTGAGCGCATCTGGCTACTAGTGATCTTTTTTGGAATGAAACTAATATGGGAAATTGAAAAGTGGGTTTTGATTGAGATTACGAGATGTGACCTTTAAATACAAACCAATCAAGCTGTGCAAAGCTTGTAAATTACTACCTAAAACTTTGAGTACAAAAACGGTAATTTTCTATTATATTACTGAGGTATTAAATAATCACATGACCTGCCTTTTTGAGAGCAGAGCAGAGGTGTCACTCCCGTGTTACCTCCCAGAGGAAATCTGACGAATCTACGCACCAACAAGAACACAATACAATTATTGTAATTTGTTTGACTGTTTTTTCGTCTGTGTATACCGAGTGGAAATTTTGAATTAAAAAAAATGGGATATTGTGACTCTCCTAAATCCTCTATATTGCATTAATGAAATTAAAACTCGATTTTATAAACTACACGTTTCGACTACATCTCAGCTGGGAATCAGCTCCTTTTCTGGCTTTACCTTCTTTCACGGAGGCTCATATTCTCTTCGGTTTGTTATTTTCAGGATTAAGGTTATATGAGAGACAATTTTTTAGAATGTCCACAAGTAAGATGCTATAATTGCACCCGAGCAAAGCTTTAACGCAGCTATCTATCTGTTAGAAATATAGTTGACTTAGATTTTCACTATTTAATTAATCATAGTCTTGACAAAAAAAAATGTTTGGACAATAATAACTTAAATTTTTTTTTGACATATATATAGGTAATTAGTTTAGTTTTCATCAAGTATTTGCTTGCCTGATGAAATATATTAAATGCTGACGTTGAGCGCGGTGATGGGCCGTGGGGATGGTAATGATGAAGAATGGAGATGATAATGATGTTGAAAGATGGAATAGATAGGTAAAAGTCATTTCTTACCTGGAATTTAGACTTTTCCTGAAAACCTATCACCGCGTATCGGATATAATTCAATTACTGAAAATTTTATAGCATGAAAATCAAAATACTTACAATTTTATATAGTATCTTTCTAACTTTGAGCTCTGTGAGAATGCTTTTAAAGCTTTAAAGTTACTTTTTGAATTCTCAGCACATTCTGCGTTAAATTAGGCAGCAGAATTCCTTTTCAATCAGCTCAATAAGCTAGAATTTCGTGGCTAAATGCGAACTAATGTTTTTTGGGTATAACGAGGGTAGGAGACACAAACAGAGACTTCCTAGAGTCGCATTACCCAGGCAGTGAGTTCCACTAACTAAGGCTATTACCGCGTACGACACAATGATCGCATAATGCTTTCATTACGGCATATCGGAGAATATTTAGAGTTGCATTTGTAGATGCAACATTTTGAACCCAATGCAGGCTGTTTGCAGATGATTTTTACTTGTACATATATATGTTCGTGTCTACGTTTGCACCTTATTTACCCCCATAACTACCAAATTGTAGAACCTATGGTGATGATATAATGTAGTTAGATTCGCCTTTTATGCGTTAGTATCCAAGTGGGATTTTGAACAAAAAGCTCTGTAATTCTGAATAATACTAAAATCAAAAAATGAGGATTATTTTAATCAACATGACCGAACTTCTGCAATCTTTCAAGAAGCCTCTTTGCAATTATATGTAAACGTATTAATTTCTACGTTATCTAAAAAAACATACCTAAACAATAGAACAATATTATTTGTTTCTGTTATCTAACCACTTTTAATTTTTTTCTTTGAATTAACGTTAATGAATAAATTATGACGACAACACATACCATACATAACATATTATACATACTTGGAAACAATTCTCAATAAAAAATATTATATTAGACATCGTTACTCATGAAAAAATACTACACAATAAATTGTTTCATATCTGAAAATTACGTCATAACAAACAATTTATAGTAGTATAGTTCTATAATCAAAACAATTATCCAAGAAATTTATTTTGGTCTTACTTTAATTACTTTGAACATTCGTAATGCCAATCCGACAGTTAATTAACTCACTGATAGATGTTTATTTATTAAACCTATGATTGGAATCCACCCCAAACCCCCCTCACGCGGTACTTTGAAATGGCACACGTAGTTCGAATGTAAGAAAGAAAGAAATCAGTGAAAGTAGTTGCATCGTAAAAAAATCGTAAATAAAGTTATTATGACTGATTTTCATCGTCTTTGTTATGATATACACTTAGGCTATACACAAACTCTATAATTAGACGCAGCAAGTACTAAAACTACTTCGATATAAGTTTTTTTATACGACTTAGGTGGCAGACAAGCAAACGGCTCACCTGATGGAAAGTAGTTACCGTGGCCTATGGACGTATGCAATACCAGGGGTAATACACTCGCGCTGCCTACCCTGAAGATATCTTTTAATGGCTTTTTTGAAGAACCTCATATTGTAGTCACTTGGGAAAACCACAGCAGGAAGTTAATTCCACAACCTGAGCGTGCGTGGGATGAAGTTCCTTTCATATCACACGGTGCGAACCGATTTCGGTCGCAATGTGTGACGATGGATTCCCTGCCTATGGCGAGCGGTGCGATGATAGAATGTAGCTGTGGGCATGGGCAAGTTAACATATATATACATCCTTTTTCATGTACACATTGACAGTTTAAAAAACAATATTGACATTAATTTACTCACACGAAACGCATTTTTCATGCCGTTTCTGCAATGCATTTTGTTGCGAAAAAAGCGTGCGTGGGATCACCGCATAAGCCATCACTATATTCACTTCACTTCAGGTTACATTTTACAGATTTCTCTCTCATTCTTGTCGCTTATCGAGAAGGGTTACACGAGAAGCTAATAGGAATAAAAATTTCTTACTTTCCTGCCTGTTGCTGGTCAGGATTACGGAAAGAAACGGGGTCTGAAAAGTCTATTTGCTTCATCGTTGTTTCGTGCACCAAAACAAGCCCATACAACGCACAAACGAAAGTGGCAGAACATTAGCAAAAAAAAACTATTATGTCTTTCTAAAAGAAAAAAAAAACTGATTTTACTTCTCATGCCATCGACATATCGAAAACAGATGATATGTTTTAACACCTATGAGAGAAATGGTATTTTAATTATTTCAATTGGATAGGATAATAGGAACCAACAAATATTATTATTTTTTAAAAAGGTCAGTATAAATAACATATCCGGTGAATACCGCAATTGTGACTGTACTTCATACCAATGATGCAATCGTGCGTCGAATTTATAAAATCATTTAATAACAGTACTATTGTCTGACCTATTTCAATTTCCAGATTACTAAGCCTGTTGTGTCGAAGTGCGTGGTTCAGAAACTATATAAATGATAGCAGGCTGAACTAACTTGAACAGTTATTCTTTTACTCCCACAGCTGCCTCATCCTAATGCTGAAACCATGCTGTAATAGATCGTCCAAAATGTTACTAATTTATTTATGTGTAATTTCTCTAATAATCAAAATTGAAAGTTTAACAATACCATCAAGCGATACAAAAACGAGGCATACAGGTAAAAACAATCAAGCAAAGTTAAATCATGACTGGATGACCTACAAACAGCATCGCCATGGAGCATCAGGTCAGGAAGTCAAGCGCCAGCCTAAAAAGAGGTTAACATCGTCTGATTTCTTAGGATACATGGAACCTTATGGAGACGATGACTACTATTACAAAGATGACTTAAGTAGTTACGAGCAAAAGATTATACCTATTACTTTGAAGATACCTCGAAAATTGGCAAATGCAAAATCAGACGGTCAGCGCGATATATTTGAAGAAGAAGCGACTATTTCCACTTCTACGAAGAAAAGTACGTCAATTAGTTATACTGCTTCACGTCCAGTAAAAAAAGTAGATATATTTAATTCTACCGAATCACTGGATACATCGGAAGAAAAGAGTACTAGTACAGACAGTACCACTAAATTAGCAGAAAAGAAAATTAATAAAGACATTATTACTATAACGGATGAAAATCTGAAATTGAATGACATGCCAACAAAAAATTATAAAGAAGAAACAGAAGACACACCGACTCAAATAAATGTTTATAAATATAAGGACTATTACAATTATGATGATACAGATCAAGTTAATGATAAGGTTGTGAAGGTCTTACTAGTAACTAGATTGCCAGATGAACTTTTGGAACAGAAACCAGCTTCGTATACAGTGAGAGTAAAAACAACGCCGTTTCAAAATTACCCAAATTATAAAAGCACTGGTAACAAAACTAAAACAAAAAACAGCAAAACAGTATCACAAGAAGTCAATGATGCAATTGTGAAGATGGCTGTACCAGATATGATAAAATCCGAAGCAATGTTTTTAGAACAACGAGAAAAGGACAAGATTCTGCTTAAAAATAATATATCAGGGCCCTATAATCCTGACCTCTTGAAGCCAGTGCCTAAGATTACTGATTATTAATTTTATAATATGTTTCATGACACCAATACTATTCTTAATGGAAAAAAATAAATAAAAATGAATGATTTTAGACTTCTATTATAGACCCCACTTATTGACTACGATATTGCTATATCTCCAGTTATGCTATAAACGACTGTGAAATTTCAGTGTTTTCCTTAAATCTAAACATCAGAGTATTGTTTTTGCCACATGAATATTGAATATTTCATGACCAACCATCTAAAATATCCTTTTGAGAGCCCAATCCAGGCACACCTTCTAGCCGGTTTAATGAAAGATATGACTCAGGGGCAGGCGTTTCTTAATCTAGACATTGTTTAGCTAATATCGAAATCGAAATTGCCTCTTGGTCCATGCAGACGATAGTGGCCAGCTGTTATATATCACAATATTGCGTTTATACTTAATGAAGACGCTCTGTAGAAATTTGATAGTTTTCAGTTACGAAATGTCCAAATGTCTAAAAAGACACAAACTTTAAGTTTCGAAGAAATCATAAACAGGTTCACGAAACAACCATTTTGACTTGGCTCGGTTAGTTTGAATAACATTCATCTCGTACTGTTTACTTTGCTTTCGGTTGCAAATAATTCACTCGATGGTTTGTCATTTGCATGACAGCCGAAGTTGTGATTTCAATATTTGAATTAGTTATTTTGTTCAGCAAGTGAAGCCGTTCAAAACAATATCTGTTAATTTTATCTCAATGAGTAACATTCGTGAAATTCAACGAATTTGTGTATTGTTATTCGTTGTTTTGGGTGTTTTTAGACTAGAATGTAACTCAAATAGCATCAGATGTATAGAGATGAATGAGGCATGAAAATGAGCTTGAGATTGATAAAAGTTAGGTGATTTTATAATATTTTGGTTTGGAAATAACGTATCCCAAAAAAAAAACAAATCTCAATACCAGCGATAACTGTCTAACTAATGAACTGTCAACTCGAGCTTTATATTAATACTAGGTTTAAATAACCACATTGAGATAAAATCTTCATTCAAAGCGAACATTCTATATTTTTGCGACTGACAGTTTCTATGTAGGCGGATATTTTTATGTCAGGCCCGTAATTGATATGAAAATCTCTATCTAAACCGCCATTTTTATAAATATTAATCCATTTTGGTGGCATATTTCTATTCATTTCACAGACTTTTAAAATCAATGAATCCTAAAAATTTATGAATGTGGAAGTTTTGAGGTGAGTGGATGCAAGTTTGTTACTCGTTTTTGTTAATTGTAATTTGTAATTTGGCACCGATTTGGATAGGTTGACCATTAAGTGCACCGACTTGCAAGTAAGGTCGGCTTGGGACGCTAAAGTTCTTGGTAGGGTTTAAACTCTGTATAGTCTTTAGACTTTGACGGTCGCCGTTGCATGTAGAATATATTGCTTCCGTGCTGTTTGGCCGTGGTCCATATAAAATTTGCGGTTGAGACGTTTCGTCAATCACTGCGGTCGACTTCTTCAGTGGCGCAGGTCCGGGAGACGACGAGTGCGTACACCTCTTCTCGTCGGTGACTTCTCTGCGTCTGCGTTTCATATGAACCACAGCCAAAAAGCCGGGAAGCAGTATATTCTAGAAACTCTAAATTGTCTACTCGTTTAGAATTAAATCGGAAAAGGTGAACATCCAAGACGTTACTTGAGCCTACGACCAGACGCTTACAGGGTAAATATTCTAACCAGATGAGCTACATGAGCACGTCTTGAAAATTCAAATATTCCATTCCTCTAGGAACTATATAATATTCTTACGAACATGAACGATATTGAAATCATTTTTAAACATTGTTTGATTATTCCACTCAATCAACTGGTCGCGGGTTCGATTAGTGTCTTGGATGTTTACTATTTCCAATCTAAATCTATAGGAAAGTTAGCATCCTGATTGCTTGAAAATTTCAATAAACTATCTACTCGTTACCTTACAAATTAAGAAATCAATATACGAATATCTAATATATAAAATTCTCGTGTCACAGTTTTCGTTGCCAAACTCCTCCGAAATATCGGGTAGGTCTGAGAATCGGCCAACATCTATTTTTCATACCCCGATTGGCGATAACCGACATCCACGCGGGCGGAGCCGCGAGCAACAGCTAGTATTATTATAAGGAAATCACAATAAGTTATGACTTGTGATGGATAAGCAAATTTATAATATAATAACAATATAAGATTACTGTAATAATGTCATAGTGGCTCTCATCCGACTATCAATCGAGTTCAAGACTCATATAACAACAAAATCAATCGCATCGTGTTCCCAACTATAATAAGACTACGTCAATGACTAGTGATGTATCTGAATTGTGAATAAATTTATTTATCGATAAACATATTCCATTTTTATATAATTTTGACTTACTTTGAAGATAGATGTAAGTAATTTTATTTCGCAGACAATTACTTTGAAGACAATGCTAGTGTTCTAATAGTGAAAAAAAAACATAACAGTCCCCATCAGATATATCGTAGCAGACAACGATACGATATATCTGAAAAATGGAGAAAACGAATTCAAAATGAAATGAAATTAGTTTAACATATTAATTGTTATTCTAAACTAACTTTTAATCTCCCGCATTCCATGTTAACACACCATTTCCATGATATTATTCCCATTAACATTATTGTATATTAATTGTGTTTTTTTAAATATGCGAGGAAATATTGTCATTACTTTTGAATAAAGAACATGCGAAGTATCATATTTACGTAGACTGGAAAAACAAATCACTTTCCGTCGCGTTCTTCGAATTTGGAACGAAGAGCGCGCCGGCAATGTTGTATGAAACGGTGTGCTGTTTAAATTTAGAACTCTTTCCTCTATCGTTCACATTGCGTTCTCGTGGCTGTATTGCCACAGATGAGTTTACCTTTCGGCATAAACTGTTAAAAAAAAAAAAATTGATGGTAAAGCGGAGTTAGTTGTTATTTTGTTAATAAAATAATTACAATGAGTTCCGATGATTCTGAAAGTGAAAATGAAATGAATATTGACTGCACTCCACGAGATTTAAGATTGGAAGCTAAATTAGCGATGTAAAACCTGCTTCCAGCAAAATCGAAACAAAAATGTATGAAAGGATATGAAATTTTCATATGAATTAAGTTTATTATGTAAAAGGCTCTTTTTTTATTTCCTTGCATTTTTTATAAGAAAAGCACTATATATTCCTAGGCCGAAATGGCAATTGTCTGTCTCGTATCATTGAGGTCCTCGTCTGCGGCTCGGCCTTCAAACTCATACTCGACCTGCAATTGCCTATTTCGCTACCTTTGCAATAATGTACTATTAATTTGAATTATATCATATCTCAGTAGCGAATTCTACAGTTTACAGACTTATCAGTAAACTGTAGAATTCGCAACATAAAAATCTTCTTTTTGTACATCTACGATTTTTGACCGAGGTGCATAGTGCTAAAGTCGACGTTTCCAGATCGTGAGCTGCTATAGAATATTTCCCAAGAGAAAGTCTAACAACTTGAACGTTGAACTTCACAATCACGTTGAAACATAACCGCCGAAAATGTTAAAACAGGTAACTCTAAGCTCTCCTTAAACGAAACTATTTTCGGAAGAAAAAAACGCACTTATTTTAGCGGGACTACGTAATACGAGCAGAATTAATAAGCCCACTTGATACGTATAATAACAATATCGCTGCTGCTACCCACTTCACATATTCATCCGAACAATCACTCTTCTGCACAACATAACCCTGTCGAGTACTCATATAGAAGCAATATTTACTATTTCCTACATATTAATAAAGTCGATATGATATTGTCACATCACTAGAAGCCCTCCGTTAATCGTCTCCTTATAATTATAGGTTATCGTCGCGCATGATTTCACTGGCTTCTTCCACTTCTTTCTTTCAAGCCAGACGCTCGCGTTAATTAGTTACCCTTACCGATGCAATATCAACCTTATCTTTATGAGGATATTGTTCATTTTCGTTGAGTATACACGAAGCCGCTTTCAATGACACTTCGGCAGCCTGAAGAACTATTCATACGGCAGCGCCTGATTTTTCTGGATATTTCGCGTGACACTTTTGCACTGTTTTTATTTGAGTTTCACAGGTTTTGCTGGAAAGCTAAACTAGAAAACGAATTCTAAAGATACTTACATTTTTCAATTTGTACGGTTTTATTATTCGAAAAAAAATTGTAATAGACTTTTTTAAGCTGTTATCTTGTCAGATACTACTTGACGAAGGACTCAGAAACTAATAAAATTACTTAATAAAATATAATTGACTAGCGACACGTGTCTCGGCTTCGCCCGGAAATTGGTCCATAAATTACCTCAGAATCAGAATCATCTCTGAAGCAGAATGTTATTGTATCAACATTTGAGCTTGACTTCACCCTACCTCGTTATTATCTAGCGGATGCAGTTAATTAACAAGCTGGATATTTAAAAATAATAATAGCTTTATTCTTTGACGATTGTGAAGCTACTAATACCTATACCAATTTCTATAGATAGCAACATCTTTCAATATAAAAAATATTAATATATTTTTGAATATGTTACTGCTAAGTTAACTTTATCGTTGACTGTACCTACAAAAACTAAATAATGTTATCTGATATTCTTAATTTATTGTTTAATAAACTTAGAAGCTTATCAATATCAGGCTCAAAGCTTTGTCAGAAACTGACATCAAACTCGATCGCCGAAAACTTTCTTGAAAGAAAGTAATATTAGCCCGTAAGCTAACTTAACGAGCCACTGTCATAAGAACAATTTCAATGTTTGGCTTTGAGAATTCAATGTACAATGTTCAATGTACAATATAATTATCCGTTGAGCACCTAAGTCTAATTCCCACTCCACGTCCACTGTTAATATAACTAAAAGAACCTATTATACACAGTTAGAAGAAGAGAAATAAAGAAAGAAATGCATTTATTTCCCGTTAATGCCTACCAGTGTATTATTTACTAGATGGCGTGTGGCATCGCTTCATACAATATTACTTATTATCTACGGATTTCTCCAGCTCACTGTAAAGTCCAACTAAAACTAAAAGTACAACTTTATAATAGGTCGTTACATATGAAATTGCCGTTTTATTGAAGAAATTGAAGGAAACCCAATTTGCAGTACTAACATCTTTGCATTTTTTTTAGAACAAATCCAAATTATATGGAATGAAATAAAATAATGAAATAAAATTTATTCACGAAAAGAAATGCAATTTTACAATATTTTCTTCTGCCAAACTGAATTACAGTTTGTTGGCAGATGATGCTCCCTGATTTATAAATAGCAATTTTTCATTGGTATTTTTTTTTTAAAATTATTTACATTATATTAAAATTTATTACTTAGACACATAATCATTTTATTATTAATCGATTATTTAGGCATGTTATAGTTTATTACATTATTAATAATATTTATTATTTCATGTATGTTCACAAACTAGTGCCGATCCATTACCTGTCAAGTGAGTAAATAATAGACACAATAGGTAAACAATAGACTCGCGGTGCGATCGCACCGCTTGGGATCTTAGACTTTAAGATCATACAAATCATATATACGGCTGACAAAGTACGCTGGCACCTACCACCACAAAACCACTCATCATAATACCCGACACACAGCATGCAAGGTCAATTGCAGTATAACAAAACTGTATGTATATTTCGACCTTATACATTAATTTAGGTACGATGTTTTTTTGTGTATGAATGAGATATCATTAGGCTAACAGCAACGTTTATTACATTTTTGAAAAGTGGCAGCTGTAAAAAAGTAATACGAAATTTATCATCAAATTGGATAGCATTTAGGAAGTCTTTTTTTGGAAGATCGAATTAAATCTATCAAGCGGCCAATAAAAACAAAATTTAATACAGAGTTGTAATCTTGAAATCAACTTCTAATCAAAGGATAAATAATGGCATTAGCTATTAAATTACAGGAATAACGAACTCATGAATATGTAAGAAAATTTCGGCAATTTCATATGTAACGACCTAATATGTAAAGATGCCGCCGTATCTCCTTTGTCGACTGTACCTTTGATAGTCTATAACCTACTTTATGTGCAAACTCCGGAAAATAAACCTCGTACGTGTGATTGTAATTATTTGAGTAAATAAATAAAACACTGATGCTGAAAAGTTCGAAACAAGCTTTATAGCAGGTGGTACCCATTAATTTTTAGTTTGAGATTTGCAAATGGTGGCGATACACCTGCTATAAAGCTTGTTTCGATCTTTTCAACATCAGTCGGGTTTTTTATTTATAATCATTTATTTTATTTTATGCTTTTTAGTTATATTTATAATCGTCGTCTAATTTCCTTTATTTTGATACCCTACTTGATAAATATGATTGATTTTTTTAACCGCATTCATATTGGTGCCAAAAAGCCAGTATATAGCTTTGTTTATATTTTATGTACCCAAGAACACTTGGGCAATAAATAAGTAAAGTAAAAACATACAAGATACACGCGAAAAACATCCACACACCCTTCTTAGCAGTCGGGTAAAAAAAGAAATGTAACTAAAATAGAATTATCAAGGTGGTACGTGTTTAAAATCATACGACACCTAGCTAAAAGTAACTAGGGCACCTAGACAAGCGGCCATTCGTTGGTCGGCGCGGCGTATTGTAAATTAGAGTAATAACCGATATACACGCAGGTAGCTGAGGGTTTCAGCTAGTACAATATGAAATAGTCTTTATCTAATAAAAGCTACTCTCGAGATAAACTATTACTAATTGAATTTCTACTTACTTCAATAGTTTTCTGCTTGAGTTGCTCTGAAACAAATAAGAAAATAACGTTAATCTAGATGGTATCTAATATAGGCTTAAAGGAAAGGGAGTTAAGACATTATTACTTATCAGAAACAAGATTTCGTATTATTTCTCTATTGCAAAAATATCAAAGATATTTTCGGTCTTTGAACGGTACGTTATGTTATTTTATTTTGTTTTATTTAAGGCAACAGCGAAGCAGTGTTAAATTTTTTTCTTCAAGGAGTAATAGATGATTATAGATTTAGGCCCATATTCTAGAATAATATTGACTCCAGAATCTCGATTTTTGTGTAACCAGTCATCATTATCATCATCATATCAGCCACACATAGTCCACTGCTGAACGTAGGCCCCTGAAGCGCTGGATGCGGGCTGCTTTAGATCGTTCATTCTGGAAGTCTATAGAGAGGCCTACGTATAACCAGTACTGAGGACTATCCCAGAACTATGCTTGCGTGGAGCTATTATTATCTTAATCGCTTGAATCGAATCTTATTTCCTGAACAACGCTCAGTTGTAAATCGGCCTTCACATTTGCATCAGAACTATCACCTGCCATAACCTAAGCTCCATTTGAGTCCCGATTTATGTCGAAATTCTGGTAAATTGTGTTTTAGGGCACTTCTTGAATAAAAACAATGCATACGTAGCGATTTTCTGCTCAAGAAATGACTGGGTGATCTCTTTTTATTCTTATGCATCTGTTTTTACAAATTCATTACATTACACAAGAATTACTTCAAATATAATAAAATTATATAACTAATCAAACCCTATTATTGCTCTAAATACGCAATTAGACTCACATTCTACTGGATCCGATTTCCAAATGAAAATAGACATTCACAAGTTTCAAATCTTTCGGAAAATCGTCACTTCCTGCTGGAGCTAATAGCCTCGCTATAGAGCCAATTTCCGGCCGCCATGTTGAGAATTCCGGTAGGATATTTACGGGTCTTCATCCATTGTTATATCAAATGATTTAGAATTATTGGCGCTTTGTTGCATGTGCCAAGCAATCCGCTTTATCTTGGATGGTTCTTGCGGCATTGGGACGTTATGGATACAGAAGCTAGCAAATTATGTGTATTGGTATGTTACAGTCGACAAGGGATGTAAAATTTATCTTTTCGTACAAATTTAAATGAAAATGTGTATACTTATATCCTTTGTGGACTATACAATCTATAAATTACAATTTCGTGTTTGTAATGTACGTATTGGACTTATGAATTTGTATAAATACTGTATTTTTGTACTATTGTGTTATGTTATTCTCCACTAGCTGTTGACTGCGATTCGCTTGCATGATCTCTATCCATTAACCCATGGCAATTTATTGCTGTAAAAAAGTTGCCTGAATTATTCCAGACCAACCGTTGGCCGTAGTTTCGTCCATGTGGAACTTTCATCCCAATTCCGTATGGAATGAATGAATGGAAACCTATTCCCAGAATGAACAAAAATCCTATGTGTAACTACAGACTTCTTTGTACCAAATTTAAGCCAGATCTGTTGAATTAAAAAGATCCTAACATCTTACCAAACTGTCACATTTAAAATTCGATACAAAAACACATATAGGCAATGTATCAGTAGTAACACATCCCCCTTCGAATACATAGACATGTATTTACATGTATTTAGCAGCTAAGTTCTTGGTAATATATTTATCAGTCTGATACCTAATTTCCCACGTGTCAAGTAACGATTTTGTAAGACTAAATTTCAGTCTAAAACGGCAATGAACCAAGGCCAAGTCTCAAGGAAAAATTCGGCTGGCCGAATACAGATGTATAAATTTTATTATAATGTTTATGGTTTCGTGAGTAACTAATATAAATTGTATTAGTCGAACGAATTATATTGTTCAGCCGCCCTCAGAAGTAGCTTAACATGTTAGAATTGCCGATCTTAGCTCTTATACCCAAATTTAACATGAAAGTGGACACCATGGGGAGCTGGGGCAGGGAGGCCTAAAGTTTTGTAAGGGCGATTGGGTATAAGCTCATAGAGGCTACTAGTAACTCTGGCTATGGATCGTTTTCCACCAACGTGGAAACGCGGCAAATTAAATTTGAATGGGTTGTCATAATTGAACCAATTCTTGTAACAATGAACATCACATACTAGTTAATATATATTACGCTCCCAGTGAATACATACCTCAACTTTTAACAATTAGAACAGAATGCACTCTGTACATATCAAACATCCGTGCGAATGTGGTAAAAAAACAGAAAGTCATTAATTTATTCTAACTAAATTAGTTTGTTTGTGTTCAATTCAAAATAAATAAATAGTCTACTTCAAACCGTACATTAGTTTCAGGATTGTGAACCCGAATGTTATAAAATAAGTATTTATGTCCGGTTCTAATTTTATATAAGTTATTACATTGCTCAAATATTTGTAAGTGTCCCGAGTAATCAAACCATCGTAGCAATCAGTTTTCCGATATTATGTAAGTTAGTAAAGTGTTTATATTCATATGTGCAAACATGCCGGTCGATATAAGGTCAAGTATAAGATCAAAATGATGTTAACATTGTTATTTAAACACATTTTGTATCCTATTCTTACTCATATAGCCATCCCTTTCATTTTGACTTTTTTATTTTTTTATTCATGACAGTTGCTTGACCAACTATTAACTTCCATTGCTGTCAAAAGAGTACGAATACGTAAAAAAATAATACGTGTAAATTAATGTCACAGAGTGAGCAATAATACTTCAAAACCTCATATTAAATATTATTATAACATTTAGTTAAAACATTTGCTTTATTAAGAAAATATCAAGTTCGTCAATTTGTGATATTAGTTTTTACATGTATTTGTTTATTACGTATTCGAACTCTTTTGTCACCAATGCAAGTTGATAGTTTGACGCTCAAACAAAAGTCACGCATTAAAAAAAACACAAGAAATATACATAATAACGGAAAACTGATTGCTATAATCCGCACGCTGAATGATGATCCCTATGACAGTTCGTTAGCGCTTAACATTGTACTGACGTCCTATCATATCAAATCCTTTAGAGGTCCATTAAAAAGACGAAAAAATCATAATTGTGTACAATTGTAAATTATAAAAATGAATATTAAGAAATTATTACGTAATGTTCGGAAATAATAGAAAAAAACTCAATGCAAATGTACATGGTACGTGGTGCAAAAGTTACGTCGTCAAGCTGTTATCGACTAAGAAGGGACACATCGATAAACAAAATATCGATAATTTGTTGGAAATATAAAACAAATGCTTTGAGTTTGTATTTTATTTATATCAATCTGAATCTGATACAGGGTCAATCGGATCTTCAAAATCTGAGTCTGAACTGCAGCTATCGGTGACGTTTATTATTAACGGTTGGTCAATGATATTGTCGTATTGTACATCTCGATCCCAGTCTTGTAAGCAAATTTTCTTCGTTCTTTCGACCACTTTTCGCCAATCGTCAGCTGTCACTTGAGCGCAAGCTTCTTCCAATAAAACCATCATTTTATTTGCCGTGAATGGCGGAGTTGTGTTATGCTTAGCTGCATGACCTGAAAATATTTGTACATTTAGTAATTATTTTTAGAAATATATGCATATACATAATATTATATAAAAAAAAATATAGATACCTTTGATCTGCGCCCATATCAACTCGATTGCATTATATTGGCAGTGATAGGGCGGTAACCGAATTACCGTGTGTCCATTTGATTTGGCCAATTCATCCAAAAAATATGATGGGTGCGTCTGTTGTTTGTGAAAGTTCAACAGTCTAACCAACTCTTTTTTTAACATCTGACTGTCAGTTTCCACACCATTGCCGTGTAACCACTCTATAATTTCTGCTTTTTTGTTATTGCTGCTGGGGGGTTTGTTAATTTGAACTGAGTGATATGAAGCATTGTCCATTAAAATATAGTGAGGCTCATTCAAATTTTCTAATAGTTTTATAAACCATGTCTTAAAGTTTTCGAAATTCATTTCCTCGTGGTACTCCGTTGTTTTCACTGACTTAAAAGCCCACAGGCAATTCGGCACAAAACCTGTAGCTGTGCCAGCGTGGCAAATGATTAAGCGCTGGCCCTTTCCTTCAGGAGTTTTTGTGCTGGATTTGGCTGTGTCATCCGTCCATGCCTTACCTACAGTATGATTGGCGTTCAGCCATGTCTCATCAAGGTATACTACCTTCTCCCAGTTATCAATTTGTTTGATTTTGCGAAGAAAATCGCATCATAGTAAAGCTATGTCAGTACGCTCCATTAATATTTTTCTCTTGTCACATTTTTTATAGCGGAATCCACATTTTTTCAAAACAATTCTAAGAGAAGTAGCACCGCCTTTGAAGAGTTCTGCAGCTTTTAATGAAGATAATAACTTCTGGCAGGTCGGTAGTTCACCTCGTAGGTAGTAACCATAAATATGATTGCGTATAGCATCTAAATCAAATTCATCAGGTTCTGTTATATGACATAACCTTTTCTTTTTCTTCTTTGGTGTTAATAGTTTATTGTCCTCCATGGACGACTCCCCAAAAACGATCGCGAACATTGTCAAGCGGTAACAAGGATCCGCCATTTTGTTGTTCACGAGCAAAATAGTCTCGCAAACGAACTACAAACTCGCGAACTTCACTGTTGAGAACAGTTTTCCGCTGTCTTTTCGGCATTTTGCAAAACCGAAAATCAACAAACAGGTAACAGAAAATCAACAAATAACACAAAACAGCGAAAACAGAAACAAAACTCAGCTAACAAAGAAAGACGTGGCGCATACAAGGCGTTAGAGCACTCGTAGGACGCGATGTGATGCGGTGTGACAAGAAGACAAAACAGACTGACAAGACATGACATGACTGAATTAAAAAAATACGGTAGGTCTATGGCCTCCTTTTAAATACTTTTCCATGTAATCCATAATTGCCAGCTTAGTATGAATTCTTTAAAATTCAATTCAAAAAGAATTTTAAATTCTTTAAATTATGCAATTTGAATAAAAATTAAAGTATAGTAAAATAAAATATAATAAGGCTGTTACTTTTTTATCTAGTGTTTTATGTCCATCTTTGCGCGTAGTCTTTTTTTTCAAAATAAATAAATATTGCTTATTATGTTGAATGACCTGGCTGAATGACATGACATTTGCCTGAAAAAACAGTATTTTATCGAAATTGTTTCGCATAACTAATACAACTGTCAGTTGAAACGTCAAAAAAACTTAAAGGGAATTTATTTGAAGCAATTAAAAGTTTTGCACAGTACAATGCAACGATGATATCCGCAATAGTATAAACTGTGACACAGATATCAACGCCCTCTCCTGATTAACAAAGATATTTCAAAATTTAATGAATTACAAACAGTTTCAAGTACCTACACAATATAAAACAACATATAAAAGGGGTAGTGTGTGTGTGTGTGTGTGTGTGTGTGTGTGTGTGTGTGTGTGTGTGTGTGTGTGTGTGTCTTAACAGTAGCCCTCCAGCACGGCTTCAGTGTCGTCATAATTTAGGGTTAGCAGCCATTCTCTACATATTTTTTTACATTTTTTCAATAGAAGTGGATATATCTGAAGTTTTTTATTTATAATGTTGTACAGTTTTGGGCCAATATAGGTGTAGTGTCTACCCGCAACTGCCGTTCGGCGAGGTAATATTTGACAGACTCTGTCAGATCTTCTTTTTGAACTGGCAAAGTTTGGGTCGTAAAATGTTTCTTTGTGTTTACGGAGTGCAGTATTTAAAATAAAAAGCTGCCGAACACTGAGTACTTTACATACTGAAAAGAGCTCAATAGTGGGGAATCTAATCGGCTTTCTCAACATAGTTTTAAGGACAGCCTTTTGGGCTATTTCCAATGCAAGCATCTGCGTTTTAACGGCTCCTCCCCACGATGCGATACAATAGGATAGGACAGACTGAACAAGAGAATAATAGACACATTTTAGGGAATCCAGATTAAAAATGTTTCTTAAATTCTTAAACACATAAATTAGTTTTCTAGTGCGAGAAGTAGAGGTTTCTATTTGCTGTCTCCAGCTCAGAGAATTATCTATCATCACACCAAGGTATTTAATACACGATACTGGCTCCAAAGAAATACAGGTACAGCGATTTACCAGGCCTGTGTCATACCTTCCACCAGCATCTGAGGTAGGACAGGTGTGAGCGCGAAGAGAGAAAGAAGTATGAGGCTGAGAGGCTAGATTTATACAAAAAGGAATGTATTTGGTTTTTATTAAATTTAGTGTAAGTAGATTTGAATCTAACCAAGTCATTACATGTCGAAGTGCGAGTTCGGCGTTAGATTTAGCTTCCAACCAGTTTCGACCCTCAACAAGGATAGCAGTGTCATCCGCATAGGTGATAATTTTGCAGTTGGGAAGGGACATTTTACACAGATCGTTTATATAGATCAAGAACAGGGTAGGACCGAGAACACTACCCTGAGGAACCCCATAATTAACGGAAGTTTCTTTACTGGCAACCGTCCCAATTTGTACAAATTGCGTGCGATGGGTCAGATAGCTACGAAACATGTCCAGCGCAATTCCCCTCACTCCGTACAGTTCCAACTTTGAGATCAACAATGGTACAGAGACAGTGTCAAACGCTTTAGAGAGATCTAAAAAAATACCAATTGTTTTCAATCTTTTTTCCAGATTTTTGACAACAGTGCTTGTGAGGTCTAAAACAGCATCTTCAGTGGATAATCCTTTTCTAAAACCAAATTGGTTTGCAGCCAGAACACTATTGTCTTGGAGAAATTGGATTAACCGCTTGTTAAGAGCTTTTTCGAAAATTTTTGAAAGCGTGCTAAGAACTGATATGGGTCTGTAGTTTGTGACACTGCCTCTGTCCCCACTTTTGAACACTGGATGGACACTTGCCCTTTTAAAAACGCTTGGAAATACACCAACCGAGAGACAGAGATTGAATAAATGCACGAGGCACGGCGTGAGTACGTGATGAGCAGCTTTTATAACTGCGGTAGGGATACCGTCCCAGCCCACAGCGCACCTGTCCTTGAGATTCCTAATTATTGCGTCTATTTCATGTGTGGAGACTGGGAGCATAGCCATAGATGTTAATGGTGGAAGAATAAGGGGGGACTTATTTGTGGCACTTACAAGGCAGTTTGTGGTAGAGTTAGAACGTTTTATAATTTGTTCAGCTAGTTGTAGTCCAATATTGGCAAAATATGAATTTACAGAATCTACCGAAGACAAAGGACTGCCGGAAAGCTTTAAGAGGTCATTAGGAGGTACCTTATTTTTCTGTAAATTAGCAACGTCTTTGATTATACTCCAGGTCAGTTTAGGATTGTTTCCAGCTTTTTCCACTTGTCTACGGTAGTAGTCCCGCCTAATGTTTTTCAAAAGGTTGTTGCAATAATTTCGGTACCGTAGGAACACAGTTTTATGGACAGGGTTTTCTGGATCTGTTTTGCATTTGCGGTAAAGTTTATCCCTGTGACGAAAGCATCTCAAAATTCCCGGAGTAATCCAGGGTTTCCTGATCCTTTTGCGATTTGGAATGGGGATACTGAGGCTGTGGGTTTTAACAGCATGCGATATTTTGTCTACTAGTCTTTCGGCAGCCAGCTCAGGATCATTTGTCTCGTATATATTAGAAAAATCTGTTGATTCAAGAGTGCCTACAATGCGACAAATGTCGATTCGGTTAGAGCAGCGATCTGACGAGTAACCACAGTCTGTGGATGTTGTCGGACAACAGAATAGCACTGGTGTATGGTCAGTAAAAGGAGCATCAAAAACCATGGTAATGCCATTGACTGGAGATCTAAATATGACATGGTCGTAACAAGCAAGCTCTCTAGTAGGAAACAGATGAGCGGGAAGCATGCCGAAAGCAGACAAAAGATTCAAATATTCGGCCACTTTAGGGTCTTTGTTCTCAGGGATTATATTAATATTAATATCACCCATGATAGCTAGAGTTCGGAAGCATTTTAGAGTATCCAAAGTGTTTTGTAAACTATTAAAGAAGGGATCCAGATCCTTATAAGAGGGAGAGCGGTATATGGCAATAACTGCAAGTTTATTGGAGATTTTAATAACGAGACAATCTGCATCTACAAATACTGGAATCTCAAAAGTACAGCTTAAATTATTACTGGCATAGGCGACAACACCTGCATTTTGGTTTGCAAAACCTGATCTTGAGGAACTGAAACCAGGAAGAACCGGTATGAACGGTGATTTACTTAACCAACATTCTGTCAGTATTAAAATGTCTATTTCGTATTTGAGTCTTTTCAAAAGCAGCAAAAGCCTGTCAAAATTACATCCAATACTCCGAATATTAACTTGTAGGATTTTTAGACTATTCGTAATTAAAAACTTTACACTATCCTCTGGAGAGCAGATGAATGACTCCGATACCGAAATCTGTTCAACATCATTTGTTATAACGTTAATATCATCCATATTACAATAGAGAGGAATAACAAATTGAGACTTCTGACCATGGCTAAAAGACTATCTGAAGACCGATAATGGTTACTAGTGAAGACTGAAAGAGTGATTTTTGTATGTTTGAATGTGAAAGTGTGGTTGTGGGTGTGTAAAAAATATATTTTTTGGGATACATTAAAAGACAAAATGTAGGATAAAACCCTATAAGACAATGTAAAATCCATATAAAAGTGGTGAATGTTAGATTCCACCTTTAATACGGATAGTCATTGCTGACAGGTAAGTTTGCTCAAATCAGCGTCACTCATAATTCGAGCCAAGGGACCATTTTCTCGTTTTCGCAAAAATATTTTTCCATGAGCCAACCAGCAGAATTTGTAGTCATTAGCCTTTGCGAATTCTCTGGCCAGATAGAAAAGCTTCTTCATTTTTGACGAGAGGTTCTCAGAGATGAAAATCGGTCTCGCAGGACCGCTGATACGCAGTTGTTCTGTGGTTAGTTTGGTGGTGCTCCTGTTAAATTTACGGTACATAGCAATCACCTTCTCTTTAAGAAGAACGCTACATAGGTCAACTATGACCGTCTTATTTGAGGGATCCTTAGTTTTGATACGATATATATTCTTGACGTCGTTTTCCAGTATAGGTACATTTAGGACTTTACAGGTATTTATGACCGTATCAACCAGCGAAGACTTTGTTTCCGGTGTAGAGGTAGGAATATTTCGTATTTCTAAGCACGAAGACCTAGCAGAACGCTCACAGATTTCCAATTTGTCCTCAAGAGACTTTATGTACATCAGGTCATTTTTTCGTGCGTGTTCTAACTTATCGTACATTTCCTTCAGAGTCTCATATTTCTTCGCAAAGAAGTCGACAGTGAGTTTCATTTCCTCAGCCGCGGTACAGATTTGTTCCATTTTTTGAAATGATTTTTCCTGCTGCTGTTTGAACTCCCTTATTGTTTTATTCATGTCCACCAACGCGGCGCTCAGCTTCTCATATTCACCCTCCGAACCGAGCTTCGTCCCAACGGAGGTGGCACCCAAGTTTGGTTCCGATGATGAGGTGTGCATTTGTTGAGTAGGAACTGCAAGAGATGCCTGTTTAGTTCTTTTTGCACGCCCTCATCTCATAGGGATCATCATTCGGCGTGCGGAGTATAAGATGGTTTGACCACTCTGTATTCTTTTTTTACGTGTGGGAAATCTCCACAGATACCCTCATGTCGGACTCGAACCGACTAAGCCTCACGCCGTCTGTGGGTCGTAGTGCTAGGCCCAAGGTGAGGCACCCCGGCTGACCCAGGCCATCCCTCTCGGTCTGCTGTATACTCACAACAACTTGGAGTTTTGGTATTCAGATGATTTTGAGTAGTGATCACCTCGCCTGATGGTAAGCTGAAGGCAAAGTCTCAGGAAAGAGGGTCACCATTATATACACGTACAATGTTAACAATGGTGGCACTCAGCTTGACGGCCTCATCAGATGCTTTTTCACGCCCCGCTTAAAGGACCCGGGACTGTATTACCTACATGTATTGCTCTTATCTCATCTTCAAAGAGGAAACTGTTGGAAATCGCATTATATGTAACCAAACAACCAAACAACATTCACTTCTAAGCTTTGACGCCACTCTTCTTGCAAACCAGAGGCGATTTAATCCAGTTGATCGCACGTCGGACAAACAAAAACACAAATTCACAAACCAATTCTTTGGTTTCCTTGGAGGCTATCTTTACAACACCATCAATAAAAAAATATCCCTCTACGCGCTCACGAAGTCAAAATGTAAGCTGAAAGCCAGAGAATGGCTCATGACCCTAAACTATGACAGTATAGAAGATCTCCTAAAAGTAATCGACTAAACTACACAAACAAATTATGCAGGCACGAACAGGTATATCCACAAACACACACACACACACACTCACAAACACACACACACACACACACACACACATACACACACACACACACAACCAAACACACACACACAACCAAACACACAAACACAACCTCAACCAAGACTAACCCCGACGTTACCCAAAATACTATGTCAATATATATAGTTGCATTCAGTTGATCCAATTTTATAGATGTACTGACCCTAGATGAGGATTGCACTGGTGGCCTGAAATACAGGATCTTTCCTAGTTTGGGCACCAGTCTCCCACATAAACTGGTATATACTATTATAAGTCAACTCAATTATGTAAATGATATTGTGGTGAGATAATAAACAAGTTATTTATTATTATTATTATTATTATTATTACTTTGTCACTGCTACTAACCATCGTCTACTTTTTATACTAAAAGTTACTTTACTTACAGGAATAAAGTAATAAGCCTCGTATTCTCATAGTTTTTTAATACAACTCTATTCACAATTAAAACCTACAACTACAATACAGTTCATAAGCACTAAAGTCACGTAACATAAAAAGATTTCATCGAGTTCCTACTGGCATAATTCCAAACTAAAAATCCTCGTAAAACGAAAACCTAATTATACATTCCTGATTCGAGAATCGAACCCGTGGAGAGATACTTCGTAGATAAATTAAGTTACTTTCGAATAAATCTACGATCCCTCTTACCTATAAATTATTGTAAGTTGAAGATAATCGCTTGTGAATCGTTGGGGAGCTTGTAGAGCTTTTCGATATTGCATGCAGGGTCATTTTCCTAAGCTACGCTACAGGATTATGTTGACTTGTGGGTAGCAACTTGCTAGGAGGTTTAGATTTTGGTGCTCAAAATATACCTGATATTCGCCTAATGCAGACTATTATCTTCTAAACAAATATTAATGTTTACTGGACTCCTACGGAAAAGATTAATTTTATTTTTCTTTCTCTTTTTATTATTTCTCTTCCTCAAGTATTTTTTAGCAGTAGTCACATAATGTTAACCTGTTTTAGTCGGTCGGACGGTGACATAACCATTCCTAGTGGCCAACGGGGGTGGAATCCGAGGGAACTTTCACACGAAAAAGTAGTTGAAACGGAACGGTTATACCGTATATTTGGAATGGTTGAAAATCATAACTGTTGCCTACGGCTCCGCCCGCGTAGAATTTTAACCCAGTTTTCGCAACCCATGGTAACCTATTTCGGGAATAAAAGCATATATTCTTTTAATTTTATCCTCGTATCAAATTTCAGTCAGATCTGTCTATCCGTTTGAGCGTGCTTGTACTGAAAACATTAAAATATGTTTACGAAGCTTTTGTTATAATTTTTGAGTGAAGATGTTAACACTAGTTTTCAGAATAACCTTCCATAAGGGCATTTTGGATATGAAGGTATTTAGTATAGGCAGGTAAAAAGGTATTTAGGACACAATGAATTACTATGGAACTATGCAGATCCTGCACAGAACATAATTCACCGTCCCAGCGTCAGCCATTATGCCGTGAGACGCTAGGCGTAATCACCTAGGCTTTGAAGGAACATCGCTACATCTACAATATTCAGTAATTTCCAGAAAACAAAATGGCGTATCATAGAACGTGAAACTTTAAAGTTAAATCCTTAAAATACTAATTATTTTATCCTTCTGAGACAGATATCTGTTCCCGACAATTTCTCCTAAGTTACTCAGATTTAGTTCCAATGAATGTGTAAAGTAATGATGAAGATATTTATTCAAGAGGAGTAGAATTTCGCTAGAATAAATATACTGAGTGGAGACGACGATATCACATTAAATAATACGACGTTATATAGTAAGCCACTAACAAAATAGCAATCAAAACCCGCCTTCAGAATACCTAGTTTAGTATTCAGTATTTATGAAGTTATTACACACACGACACAGTACATTATGTACAGTAGACAATAATTTTAATAAATTGCCATATATTTTCCGTGCCTTAGAGAGCACGTTAAGCAGTCGGTCGCGGTTGTCATACAAGGTTGTTACGGGTAGTTGGTGTACCAAAAACACCAAGAACTGGCCAATAGATTGTGGAGGTCAGATGGCAGTCCCTTTCCGGAAAATATCGAAGATCAGTCAAACCCTCATTTGCACCAGGAAAAGCGGACCCTAGACTCCAAGGTGAAAAGTTCGGATACGATTGGGATTAACGATACAATGTAGAAGCATAAATATTATTTCTGTGTTTAGAATTTTATTGAAGAGAATAATTCTAAATTTTATGAAGTTATAAAGCAATGAGTATGCTAACTATTCAAATCGATGATTGTGGGTTCGAGTTCCGTCTTGTGCATTCACCTTTTTTTAATTTACTTAATTCAAGACTCGTTACACTGCCAATATACTTGATATTGTGCATGGCATCCCGCTAATATCTTCGGGGCACTATCCACTCTCACCTGCAAGTCATTACACCTGCTGATTAAGGGACCAGCCTCGTAGACTCACTTATTGGTGTTGGATCTTTTCACATAGTTGCTGACCTATGTTTTGTTGCAGTAGAACGTTTGACTGCTGCGTCAGAGCTGGCAGGTTCGATTTTTCACTTTATACAAATGTTTGTATGCTTAAATATCTTTATGTATCAACCAACCCAACTCGGCAATAAATTCAAACAAGTGCAGCACATATTGTAGAAATCTATAAATTACGAGAGATTTTTGGAAGCCTCACGCTGCGGGAGTGCACTTATGGGAGATATATAGAAGCAACCCCAAATGCAAACATTGCGGTGGTTTACAACCGACCAGATTAATTTCCCGGTCCACTCGACCGGCATAAATTGTGGTTCCTTTGGCTTTTGTTAGGAGAACTAGTTCTGTTTTAATTAGAACAAATTTTAGGGCATTAATCTTAATGTGAGGCAAGATGGTGGCAAATCCTTGATGTCGGTGCTAAGATTTTGGGGTTAAGGCTTTGTACGACTTACTTGTGGGAATAGAAGTTTTTAGAGTTTTTACAAGTAAACTGTACAATGAAAAAAAGATTTTGATCTTTGTGTTCAATCACTGAGTCATGAAGTAGAAAGGAATATTTTTAAGACAATTCAATATAGGAATTTTGCTGTAGATTGGGCGCTATATCAAGAACTTGAATGCGATCATCTGTTATGTTTATTTTATGTATAGCAGGGATAGAGTGATGTCTATTAGCTCTCTTTCCTACCGTCCACTAACCATTCATTAAGGCTCCTAAAGACAAAATTGGTCGAGACCACCATTCATCGCCACCGACAGCGAGCTGAATAAGCCAGTCCATGTACACATTCAGGATTGTAAAATTTTAATTTATTCGATGTAACTTATTCTTGTTACTGTACAATAAAGAGTACATTTATCTATCTCTGGGAAGCCTAACACTTGAACCTCGCTACAGTTTATAAAAATGCTACGAGAAATCTCTTAGCGTCTAAAATGATAAACATAGAACTTCTCGTAGTTTTAAAATATGTGTTGACAGTTGGATCTCCTTTCAACTTAAAATTCATTTTCTGGATCGCCAGTCCGTTGAAAATTGTAAGCGACATCCACATCTGACTTAACAGTTGCAGAGCTTAACTAACTCTTATTTTAAGATTAAGTTATTTTTTCAAATAATACATGTCTGTCCTATAAACGCTGTCATATAAGGATTTATGACATTCCACGGAAATTGTATGCCAATCTCGGAATACTTTTTTACAGTTGATTTCACTTTGGGACAACCCCAATGTTTGATGTTTTAAGCAAACGTAAGAAACAAACGTACTCATATGACATCGTATTTTCGCTTCTGAAGAAAGTGACGATAATTTTTGATGATTTATATTATTGTTCATTGATAGTGATGATAAATAATAAAGGTTACCCCCAGTTTACGGAGGTTATAAAGTACCCAGTCTACAAAAAATATCTTAACGTCTTTTAAGAGAAGCAACCATAGAAACAAACAGTTGTATTCTGATATGAGGAAAATTATTGGATAAAAGATTTCGTACCCCTTTATCAAACATCTCTTTAACTATTAAGGAAATGTTTCATACAAATATCAAATAAAACAGTATATTTATCAACGGATATAAAACATTAAATAGCAACAAAGAAACCCTTATAATTTCTATAAGAGCTTGTTTGAACGCAGTATAATAGTTCACTTGAAGATCAAAGGTCAGATGAACAAATAATGTTCCGGTAAGGGCACTCTATATAATAGATCTTACTGTGTTTTCTGTTTAAGAACACTCAATTAAATAGAGAAGCAGTTTATTGAAAAAATACGAATTTCTTACTTTTTACTAATATTGAAAATGTGAAATTTTGCGAAGATATTTAGATATAAGGCTAACCCTAGAAAAGAATCTCATGAATTAACATACCGGGACGTATTTTTATACGTAACTAATGAGCTAAGGAACTTCACTACTATTTCAGACTAATTAATAACTTACACAGTAAATGCTATTAAAGTGCAAACTAGGTAGTACGTAATAATATTTCAGAACTATCAACTATGTAAAGGTGCTAAATTTAGTAGGGAATTTTAGATTAGTCCCATAGTTGGGTGCCAATAAAACATAATTGGCGCCCAAACATGGGACTAATGACAGTAAAGCTGTTTAACTGCAACACAATGAGTTTGAACTACGTATTCATACTGTTCAAAATTGTTTGACGTGACCTACAAGTATTTTAACAGTTAATTGAATTTATGGTAGTTTGATAAATTTATTACGGCTAAGTCGGTAATTTGCGGGGGCTTATAAAATGATGAACGATGCTTGTTTTATTTCTGTTTAAAAGCTAGTTAACGTAATGTAAGGAAATAAAATGACTGAGATACTTGAAAATTCAAGTATTGCAAGACACTATAGATTTAATTTGATCACCGAAAGATTTGAATTTAGTTTTGTGCTGACTATAGTAAACGACAGCTTGACACTAACATATTTTTTACAATACTAATGTACAATACAATACTAATGTAAAGGCTAGTGTTGTTGACTGTATATACTTTAAACATGTTATTTTATAATATGTCAACCAGACTCACACTTAGATTGTATAACATTGTATAGTTAGGTAAACTATTCGTAAACAATGAAGTAAATAGAACAAAATAAGTAAAAAAATTTAATTAAATAAAAATAGTTAAACAAACTGTATATTGAGAAGTTGAAACATATGCTTCAAAACAATAATCAGGAACTACATAGAAAGAATAAGCAAACTTACATGCTTATATAAACAGAGACCTAAGTGCTTAATACTTAACTTTCAAACGCTTGGTTAGTCGGCTTTCCTAACCTTTAAGCCCAGTGATATCGTTTCAAATCCTTAATCGCTTGATTGAAAGACTGTGTACTGCAGTGTAAGCTGATCAGTCAATTTCAAAAGAAATAAAAGCCACATGCGGACGGAAGCTATAATGGGGTTAACTGCCACTTTGACGATTCTCCTTTGAAAAGGAGGGCCTTATTTAGGTAGAATTTATGCCACAAGCGAATAGGTAAACTTAGTATAAATATCTGACCATTGATCTTGACTGATCTGATTGCTGATTACAAATTGTACAACAAAAATAATGTATTAATGATGCAAATATGTTTTAATTCTTATTTATTGCGTATTCCATTTAAAAATAATTTAATAAATAAGTACAAAAATGTAATGCAACTGCCTGTTCAGTTTATTAGCGTGGTCTTTGTGTTTTTTATGAATTACAGAAGACTAAAGAAAAAATCATGTTCTCACAACTAGAAGATGTTTCAAAAGGGGTTCTCACTTTGTCGTTTAGAATAAGAATGGCACATATTTATAATGAAAATTATAATAATTATGACGGTAGTGGCAAAGCGCGTTTTGATTCTGTAATTATACTAGTAAGCCTGATATTACTCTAGTAGTCTCACGTAGTTTTCAGGTAGGCCTTTTAATAAAACACGAATATGAACCTTAATAACTATAATTATGATTCTAGCTGCGATTATGCCTGCGTGGATGTCGGTTATTGAGACCTAAAGCAATATTGATGGTTCTATTTTTGATTATATATTATCTTTAGTTATAGGTATAACAGTATTATCACGGTAGCTATCGCTAGATGTTTTATTTACCGTGAGAAGTCTGCTGTTTTAATAAGAAGACATTAGTGATCGACGAAACGTCTGAAGCACAAGTTTCATATGGACCACGGCCAAACAGCCCGAAGCCGAATATTCTACATTTTTCTATCGTTATTTTTTCAAATAGAATTTCAAAGCACCATCCGCTGCCGCTTATATTCTTGCACCAAATAACAAGACAGCCTATAACAGTAGCCGAATTAGCTATACGTGTTAAACTTTACGTGCTACGCGTTTTATTCATTCCGTACAAAAGAAAGTAAGGCCTGGAGCTACATTACTGAAATTGACTATAACCATTTCTCGGCTTGTATTTAAATGGTATACGAAACCTATGTATATGTCACAGCCAACTATCTTAATTACCCGTTAAAATTTCTGCCCAGGTTCTTTACTAAATGGCGTTGTTCAATTCGCTGCCTGAATGATGTTCAGCCATTTGATTAAACGGCTAGGCAAATGATTTGGATCGATGACGTTTAATTACTTGCCTAGCCATTTAATTAAATAGCTATGAAAATGACTTCTTCCTGCATGGTAAGAAAGAAAATTACCACGTAAGCTAATGCCTATAGTCTTCTAACCTATCCAAGTTGGATTGTATAGCTTTTTCAATAAATATATCACTAGTTTTCTATGAATGCACGTCTGCGTACCCCCTGGGGGATTTACAGGCGTGAGTATATGTATAGAATTTTCTGTCTTAATTCGGGGTGGTGCCCTATCTTGCAAATGGCCTAAGCACAATAATATAATATTGTTATAAATGTTGTAATAAACGTTACGGCTGAATATTATTCAGGCCGTTCATTGAATGGCTTCATTTAGTTAACAGCCTAGGCAGTTAATTAAACGGCTGATTTAGCTAGTTGGTGGCAACATATATACAACCTTTCGATGTTAGAGCGTTTTCACACTCATCCAATATCCGATATCCGACATCCGATATCGGAGGAAGTCAAATGTATGAGATATGTATCTTTCTTTCACATTGTCCGGCCCGATATCGGTTATAGGAACCAATACCACTGTTTTGGCTCCGATAACCGATATCGGGCCGGACAATGTGAAAGAAAGATACATATCACATACATTTGACTTCCTCCGATATCGGATGTCGGATATCGGATATCGGATGTCGGATATCGGATATCGGATGTCGGATGTCGGATGTCGGATGTCGGATGTCGGATATCGGATGTCGGATGTCGGATGAGTGTGAAAACGCTCTTACATGTTTGTATACTGTGCTTGCGAGCTCTAATATATTCCACCACGTAAGCTTTCCAATCAAAGTAGCGAATGGAATAAAAACAAACATTAGGCAAATCCGGACGGTTTTTTCATATTTCAAAAAAACAATAATTATTCTCCATGGACATAGACTACACATCATCACGCTACTACCTAAGGGAGCGAAACAGTAATTCAGATATTAATTGAAACTTAAGAAATTCGGGTAAATAATTATAATTATTGGTATGTAACCGGGTTTCGAAGGAGTGGCGGGCGAAGCCGGAGTGGGTTCAGCTAGTGTTATAACGTCAGGCAATCAAAGGTATGTAAGTACCTATACCATGATCGCGTTAATTCCCATTCTCTTAATTATATAGTGTTATAACGATTTGGCTTTGCCCGTAATGCACGTATCTATTTTGGTTTTTGCTTCGTAAATTGACTATCTAAGGCAATAGATCAGTGTACTGTCCATTAATCATCCCTGTCACCATCCACGAAATTGACTCCTGCCAAAGGAAGACATGGTCTAATTATTTTCAGTAGTAGATTGATGAGTTATCGCAGTTTCCTCAAAAGTAAAGGCGAAAATTGTGTTTAAATATAACTCATACTTTATTTAGTAAAGATTAAATATACCTTTAATAACGATATGCATGACAAATTTTTGATTCCGGTCCCGGTACCCGTGAGAAATAATTCCCGGGATAAAAGTATGTGTTCCAAACTATAATCTACACCACCTAATTTCAGTCAGATCCGTATCCAAATTTTTCATAAATTCTTACATACATACAAACATAAGGTCACGTCTTTTTCCCATCGGGGTAGGCAGAGACCACTTCTTTCCACTTGCTACGATCCTGACACACCTTTTTCGCTTCTCCTACTTTCATAAGCGTTTTCATACAAGCGCGTCGGTTCTGGGTACTTTTGACCTGACCTTTACTCAAGACGTCTTCGATTAAATTCTTCCATTTATAATATTGGAGTAAGATAGGATAAGACAAAATGGTGACAAAGGGATAACTGTTATAAACTAAACTGAAAACTCTAAATATTTTGTTTCAATGAATCGTTTAAGATAATGCTATTCAGTCCACAATAGAATATTTAGATATCCCTGGCTACATGCGAGCTAATTGCGCCTGTCAATGGTGATGGATGTTGTAATCTATTACGTTCTCGTTATTTCACCATCATGGTTGGGATCTCAGCGTCACCACATGTGCCTACTAAACCGGTGTGTTGCTTTATTTGTAGTTATATAAATTGTATTGACGACATATTAGAGTTACTTAGAAATACCACAGGGATGTACAGTCAGCATCAGATCGATATTGACGAAGAAAGTACTCAAAATGATCTTTATGCCCTGGTTTGTGCCCTTACCTGTTGACTAATTATTCTGATATTTAGTACACACCTTAAGTTCGGCCAATAATACAATTGAAATCAATAAAACAGTTTGATTTGCTTCTAATACCTTGCTTTAAAGATCATTTTATGACTTTGTAGTCAAGATCATTCTGTCGTTGACTGTACCTGTCATTAAGTTTGGTTACTATAATAAGGTACATAATTATAAATTATCAACCTACTCGTTATTTACGTTAAGTCCATTATTAGCCACGCCAATGACGTCACCACCACATTTAGTATCAGATAGAACATTAACCACAGTGCCCGTCACACGGCGCGATGAGCGAGAGAGACTCGCTGTCATCGCTGCCTGCGCAGATAGGCAGCTTGGGCGCCCGAGGGCGCAGACTGACCTCCGCCCCCCATGAGCGGGGGCCTAAGGGTGACGGGTGGAGCAACCCGTCACCCTAGCAGAAGCAGGCCACGGCGGCGGCGCGCATCGTACGACAAGTCAGCCACTCCCAAGGAGGGCCAGACCGAGAGGGATGGCCCTGGGTCAGCCGGGGTGCAAAGGGATATGTCGCACGTCAACCTCACCTACGGCCTAGCACTACTACCCACAGACGGCGTGCGGTTTAATCGGTTCGAGTCCGACATAACCTCCCTCTCCTGCTCTGGAGGGGAGGGGGGGGATTACCCGTCAAGATTTCTCGCACGTAAAAAGAAAAAAAAGGGCCCGTAACAAAATTAGCAATACAGCTGGCCTCGAAACATAACCCTTTTTGGATATTAATTGCTTTTGCGATAAAAAGTTAAAAATGGGCCCAAAGTTGAGAGTACAAACTTTTTAAATGCAAAGAAAATATATATTGGGATTGAATGAAATTTTCAAGCATTTTGTATTAGCCAATTGATTTAGATAGGAAAATTTTCGAATCGGTCCAAGCTGGACTCGAACCTCGGCGAGCTCTCAGACCAGCTTATATCCGTCTTGGAGGCGACGGTGGAGGGTCTGCCGATATTCTTACGAACTAGCGGAACCAGTGACCGCCGATGAATGAAACTGGACCAATTCGAAAAAAAAACCTCTCTAAATCGATATTGGGATTGTTAGTATCTTTGGGTGTGTGTGGTAAGACGGGAGGGAGTATCGACCAATCGACCTTCAGATTCGGTCAGTCCTCTGCCAACGGTCACTACGGTATCTCGTTTACTCTCAACTCATGCTCCTCAAAGTCATGTTCACGATCGGTCTTCTAATTAGGTACACTCTTCTGCTTATGTTTAATCCAAGCGCTAATTTCTGTTGCATTTGAAGCTTATACTTTGTAACCTGGGACAACTTAAATGATTTTGTCTCGGTTTTACGGGAGGGACTGCCGTCATACCCTCCAACTCCGGGAGGAAAGCTTGCATCAGACCCTCGTCCGTCAATCAAGCTTGCAATTTAGGCAACCACTAAGATCTTTGGAGTCTGACTCAACGTTACTTGTAAGATAGTATAGCTGCTGATTGATATGGACATTAAGGAATTTGGAAATTTGTCATATAGACATTCTGGGATATAGTCGTTTTGCACCCTCTGAACATTTTGTGATTTGGTAATTTTGAACCTAAATGATGGGTTGCTTGGAAGAAATCATGTTAAGCAATTAGGCCACTCTTTGTACATTATAACAACCTTTTAATAAATAGAAATAAAATATTAATTAAACTTAAGTTCTGTTTCAAGTAATTTCGCTTAAAATTATAACACTTCCAGTTTGAAAAATACTCCGAAACTGCATTTTTGTAAAGTTACTATATGTTCCAGATATCCTCTGTTTTTAACATTATTTAAAGGTACACACCGACTTCATATGCAGGATAGCAACAGTGAATTACGACCTATAATTTACACCCGCTTTTAATGGCAACACTGTATAGGTTAAAAGTTTCAAGCGAATATTCAGGAAAGAAATTGGAAAAGACTCGCGTGAATTTAAATAAACGGGTATAGTGGTCCTCGTTTATTTAATTTACGCTGGCAATTTTCTTTCTACTATATTAAGGTTACGTTACAGAAAAATGTGTTTCAGGTACGAAATGTAATAAAAGTAAGTAGGATCAAAAGTTATTGTTGAATTAAAAGATGCTGCTTAATACTTAATTTAAGACAATATTAATGAGCGTGACAAGAGATATCGTTAAGGTAAGGTCTGACTATGGCATTAAGAGCGAGCATTCACAGTTTCAGTCAGTATGTCTGTAAATGACGATAAAAATGATTGATAAAGCTTTGGGGCAAACTTTTCTCTCGGAGTCACTCAGATGGTGCGTACATTATTATAAATAAAGCAATCACATAAAGTTGCTCCACAGACCAAGGTCCAACTGCTCACGAATGTTGCTTGCCCATTCACTTGTTCACCGGAGGACCTTATGAGCGCCTTAGAGGCTGCAATCCAGATAGCAGCACACAGGGAAAACAGAATTTGAGAGTAGAAGTGCCGTCGGTTCGACAGAAGAAGAAGAATAACATAACCTTCTTTTCACAGCAGTTGAGTAAAAAGAGGTATCCGATAGCCCTGAGTTTCATCAATTTGTTCCGTTATCGAACTGCCGACCAACAGTCCCGGGGCGGCGTCCGGAAGTCGGAAAACAAACACCATAGAACTCGAACACATTGATTTGAGCGCCCTTCACAACAATTTATTAATCATATTATGTTTATATTGAAATATGTATGTATGTAGTATGTGAAATGTTGTGGAATATTTATATCGACATAGATAAATAGGTATATAAAATTTAAGTATCCATTTATTAAACTTTGATTTATTAGTTATTTCAAACAGGGGTCATAATCATATCGTGTTGCGCACAGATTTATAAAAAAAACCTTTGCAGGTTCGTCACTACAACAAAAGTTACCTTCAGACCAGGCTCACAAAACTATTAACTTAGGTTTACTCATTAGAAGAAAGGAAGTTAGCAAGTCTCAGGACAAAATGACACATCGTACCTAGTACTTGCAACTAACCACCTGGTGTGCCAATGAAATGAAAATAATATAACACAAAATAGACCAGGTCTCAATTGCTGTTCCAAAAAACGTTCTCTTGAAAACCCCTCTATCTGCGCAGTCTCGCATAAGTATCAGGTCCAACACGACGAATCAGTGAAGCGGTGTGCGATACAAATTCTATCACGATTCAGTCTTCCGTGAAGTATTGTGGTACACACAGTCGAGTGGCCGGATTTCCTGCGCTACTAACTTTTTGTTTTCCAACTGCATCAAAAAATGTCCACAGAACAGGAATTCCCTTTTTCCTCTTTGAACATTGAAACGTATAAAAACGTGTTAGTATTATAGATTGCCTGTTCGAAGTTCAGCCCCATCTTAGTTAGACTAGAAAGCCGACCCCAGTCGAGTTCGGAAAAGATTCAGAGAATAATGATATTTGATTACCTGACTCTTCATATTACATCAAAGACTTGTCAATGGACATTTTGTGGTAGGTATATAGTTACTCTAAGACATGGAAATTTTGGAATTTAGAAAATTTGGAATTAGGATCTTATGGGATTTGGATATTATGGGATTTTGGACATTTTAAGATATGGACATTAAGGAATTTGGAAATTTGTCATATAGACATTCTGGGATATAGTCGTTTTGCACCCTCTGAACATTTTGTGATTTGGTAATTTTGAACCTAAATGATGGGTTGCTTGGAAGAAATCATGTTAAGCAATTAGGCCACTCTTTGTACATTATAACAACCTTTTAATAAATAGAAATAAAATATTAATTAAACTTAAGTTCTGTTTCAAGTAATTTCGCTTAAAATTATAACACTTCCAGTTTGAAAAATACTCCGAAACTGCATTTTTGTAAAGTTACTATATGTTCCACATATCCTCTGTTTTTAACATTATTTAAAGGTACACACCGACTTCATATGCAGGATAGCAACAGTGAATTACGACCTATAATTTACACCCGCTTTTAATGGCAACACTGTATAGGTTAAAAGTTTCAAGCGAATATTCAGGAAAGAAATTGGAAAAGACTCGCGTGAATTTAAATAAACGGGTATAGTGGTCCTCGTTTATTTAATTTACGCTGGCAATTTTCTTTCTACTATATTAAGGTTACGTTACAGAAAAATGTGTTTCAGGTACGAAATGTAATAAAAGTAAGTAGGATCAAAAGTTATTGTTGAATTAAAAGATGCTGCTTAATACTTAATTTAAGACAATATTAATGAGTGTGACAAGAGATATCGTAAAGGTAAGGTCTGACTATGGCATTAAGAGCGAGCATTCACAGTTTCAGTCAGTATGTCTGTAAATGACGAAAAAAAAATGTATGGCATTATAAACCTTTTCATAGTCAAAGTCAAAGTCACTATACAAGTCACACCCTGCGATAAATTTTTCGTTGGCAATAATTTAAAATGTTAATGTACTATATCTTCGGAGTAGTACGTTAGAGACTGACAGGTTTATTTTTATGTTCCGGGCATTAGTAGCAGCGTACTTTTTAGTAATTTGGCGATTGGCAGAGGGCGGCGCGTAGTGGTGTAATTTATTTCAAGTAAATAAATATCTGACAACATATACGTACGATTGCCAAAACATTAATTCTATAAACTGCAGGAAACGCGTAGTTCTTCCACCAACAGAAATATACAAAATGTAAGGCTTTAAGTTAAACCTGCCTTTTTCAAACTTAGCACTGGCTGAATTTTAATTTGTATGTTTGCACCAAGCCCCAAAGCCGCCACGTAAATTCTTAACTAAGGGCATTATCACATTGGAACAATATGTTTTCGTATCTTCGTAGAATTACAAATTGAATCACCGAAGTTGACGGATCACAAGTTAATGTAATTCAACGATGCACGGGATGATATCTTCTATGAAACACGGTTCTTAACTTTAAAAAACATTGCCACTGCTGTGATGAATCTTTAAATGAAATACACTAGAAGTGTGCTTGTTATGATGTAAGATGAAACATACAAAAGAGACAGAGATACAGAGATATTATTATAAATTCGATGTAGTTTCCAAAACACTTCTTATCTTCATAATTCATCGTAAGGTGACACCCACGAAATGTTTTTTTTTTCGTGATACTATTTCTCTAATCGTGCTAATGTATGGACATCCTAATAACCATTTTTACTCGCTTTTTATTTATAACGTAGCAAGTCTAATTGCGTTGATGTATGCTAATATGTACGGTGCTAAATGAATTGTGTGATACCGACCTGTTTGATTTCGCGGAAGTATTTTTACCTTTTTTCACGATCAGTTAAATGCAAATTTTGTGCTAGTTATTTAAATAGCTAGTCTTGCATTTGGGGTTGTATTTCTCAGAGGTTGCCAAATTATTTTCTAGATATCAAGGGCTGGTTCAATTTAAAGCTATATCCAAGTTTGTGAGGGTGCAATTCTTGTCTCACGACCGCTGTCTTGAAAAAATGGGTTCCAACGGTTTTCGTGGTTTATCTGACGACGTTTTTGAGGGACCTATACTTATAAAAAAAACTTTTAGTACCTGCCTTTAAATATTGATTTCATTATGTTTTTAGCATTTGTTGTTATAGCGGCTTTCAACAAATTTCAATCGTGTTGCTATCGTGGTTCATGGGATACAGCCTGCTGACAGGTAGGCAAACGGACAGTGGAGTCAATAAAATGGTTCCGTTTTTGGATACGGAACCCTGAAGTTTTTATCATTGTTGAAGACTGAAAGACGCTAAGGGCGGACGCAGAGTTTAATTTTGCACTGTCTTCTCGCCATAATTTTTTACATAGACGAATAAAACTAATAAAAGCGACGTCTTGTCACTAAAATTGTGTAGTGTAGACTCTCAAAAGAATAGCAAGTAGCTCTTTATATCAACACAAGAAATAAACCCGAAAAATTCTGAAGTAAACAGACCCAAGCACCGCATTTTGTATTTGTTATTCCACAAAGGGCTATCGTTTATTACGACGCGTGCTGGCCGGTAAACCCACTAACTGGATTTATTCAGATAGCGACGAATACTTTGGCCTGAAATTGAGTAGATTAGAGACCACAAAATATGTAGTTTACAACCTCCCTCATTTTGAAGTCGATTAAAAATATTACTATAGAGTTATCAATCAAATTGATGTTCTAAACGTAGTTTATGTCATCAAAAACAAAGATTTTTAAAATTATAGAACTATTCTGCTTGATCCACATTAAGCAAAGCTTAAATTTATTATTATTTGCGGATAAATATGGGTGAGTATACCTTTCCGTAGATATTCATTTTCATACATATTTGTACTGATCGCGAATTATTGATCCCTGTAATTTCTGACTCAGCAGTTGAACATAAAACAGCTTTGCCACAGAGGTCATCAATATTATGAGTCTTTTCTTCTTTCTCGGGGAATTCCATTAAGTCCAAATCTAAAAATCGTCGCACTGAGACTCATATTCTAAAATGTCACTCAGCTTAATTCCCCATTTACCTGAGGAAAAACTGTATAGACAATCTGCCAGACAACCTGTCAAATTTGTCAATGTGTATACAACTTTTCCCCAGAAGAATTGAGGTTTAGTCGAGTGGCATTCTAGAAAACGGACCTAAATCCTTAGTCGCCCAACATGTGGCCACTGTAATGAAAAGTAGGGTGTTTAAAACCACTTTAAACCTGTTTTTTGTTAGAATATCTACAATAATAAATAGGTAAAAACAAATTCTTTAACAGTACAAGTAAATAACTTCAGACTTCTAGAGCCTCTGACGTGAGGTGAGGTGCTGTACGTCAGCCCGAGGAACTCAATAACACTCAAGTAGCACCGGTGAGTTTATTAAACACAAATACTGCTACTTTATCTTCGTTTATATGGATATTTTGTTACTATGGTGACTACATGCCTAGAAATCAATGTTTATATTCTAACTTGCTTTTAACCACGGCTGCGCCCACGTAGATCTCGTTCAGTTGACTCCCTATTTCCAGTGTCACTAGTGACACTCTTCGAACCTCATGCACCATTTCAAAAATATATGCCCGTAATTAGTCCTAGTGCCCGTCTATTATTTAAAGACATTTCCAAACGGTTAATAGACGCTACCCGTGACCAGAGGGCTGGTTTATTCCTTGCGCAAAGGATCAGTATTGCCATTCAACGTGGCAATGCCGCCAGCCTTCTGGCCACCCTCCCAGTTGACATCGATGGTGAGGAATTCTTTGACGCTTGAACCTGCTGGTTTATGTATATTATGTACTTATTGTTTTTATATTTTTTATTTAAATAATTCTAATGTACATATTGTAAATAATTATTGTTAATAAATATTAAATAATGTATGAGAATCAACCGGTTTTATTGACATTTATTATTCCTACTCTGATCTCTTGGATTGTCTGGTGCATATAACCTTTATTTTCTATTGATAAAATATGTTTTAAATCATTTCATTAGTTTGAGTAAATTCGTTGGAAAAATACTAATCTTTGCACTTTACAATATTTTAAGAATAAAAGTAGAGATAACAACAACCTCAAAAACTTCTAGGTTAAGTCATATAAAGTAGAAGGACCCAATAAAAATTCAAGCACTATATTTGCTATTCAACTCTGAGTTAACGTTTAATACACCATGCGCACCTCGGTTAGTTAAATAGATTGCAGAATCGGATTTATCTAGATCGCCTCAGTCACTGAACGCTAAACCGGTTCATACCTCTTGGAACCGGATAAAAGCTGTACACAACGAGAAAATGGTGGAAATCATGAGGAATACGAAATAGAGTTTAGGTTGTTTTAAGATGAGATCTAAAATGGAAAGGACAGGTTGCAAACAGGTTGAAATTCCTATATGAGTAAACAGCGTATACAGGTATAACAACCATCTGGAGGCGATGGTGAATTTTCCAGTCCAAATCGATTTCAATAGTAGGCGTACTAATTGCTTTAAAAATTCATTAACGTTCCACAATTTTGTTAATCTAAGTCTTAAAACTAACAAAGTTGCAATTATGTAACCTTTACCGTTATCCACTTGTTTAACAAAGACAAAATAATGTTTTCATTAGTAGTTAGTTTTGGTTCGCAACAATAGTATATTATGCAACTAGTGAATAAAGGACGGATTTAAAGCGAGGGCCGTAGATGAGTCACGAGCTAGTGAAGGATTCTAATGATTCAACTGTTAGAATCCTGAACGACGCGAGTGATTCATGGCCCTCGATATAAATTCGTACTTTATTCAGGAGTTGCATACTATACTTTATACCATGACTACGAGAAAAGACATAATTTAAGCGAATATAAAAATTTAATCAAGTAATAAGAATTGTTACATTAATTGAAATGGACATTAATATTAGAGCAATGACTGAAATTAAGCGTAATTTTCTTATTATTATCATTAGAGTGGTCAACTTGTGAAACAATAGTTATTTAATCTAATGCCAAACTCCTTGTCGCAAATATCGACCAATAAAATCTCGAGAATTTATTTGCACCAAAGAGTTTTGAATTTCGAATCTTAGCGCAAGGAGTTTCTTTCAATCTTTGCAAGCATTGAAATAGAGACCGGATATATTTTTGTGTTCCAAATTCAAACACCAAAATAGTGAATAAAAACAAAACCGCGAATAAAAGGCCTTTTTATTCACTGTTTTGCGTGTATAAAATAAGCTTTTTAGAGTAGGTATGGTATAAAATACTTAACCCTTAACACTGCCTTAATAATGTTGTATCGATAGCAACTATATCTACTATTTGAGAATTCTCGGATATGCAAATCCCCAGCAATCACTTACCATAAACTTGGCCCAACTAGTTTGCCCCCAACCAAAAAGTTCCCTCAAAACATTTACAGTGTGAGTTTAATAATGAAATACGCTCAGGAACTCAGGATCATAGAGGATAATAAGGCTATCGACAAGTTTCTCGAGAGCCGACAGTACATTCTGCGCGATAGTGACATAACAAGCCTGCCAACATAATGAATAAAAGATTGTGCTGTGTAAAGCGACCCTTCGCTCTTAAGCTTGTCACGAATTACGTGTAGCACTGATATTTTAGGACTCAGGGGTTCAAATTACGGCGAACATGTTTGTAAACCTCGCTCTAGGGGAATGATTTGCGTATATCTAGGTATTACTGCTGCGGCATATACTGCTGCACGCTTCTTAGACTAAAAGTCAAGATTCTGTTGAACATCCTCGGGCAATATAATTTTTAGGTTATAGTTAGACTCACGCGCTGCGGGTTCCTTACGAAAATTGGTTGAGGAACATACTTTACGTTTGGAAAACTGGAGTTGTATAACAGAATAAGTATACAGAAATAATAGGTACTGGGTTGGTCACTTCGAGCCTTTTGTGGAATAACAAATACAAAATGCGGTGCTTGGGTCTGTTTACTTCAGAAATTTTTGGATTTTTTTTTAGTCTTACCTAAAATATATCTATAATAAAACACTTAAAGAAGTCTGAAACACTAATTTAATGGGCCTGAACTTCGATTTGTTCAAAAGTGTATCCTTATGTTTCAGTTCAATGTGGACGGGCGTGTATATTATAAAAAATGCAGACTTTTGCCTTAAGTTTTGCCTCTTCCACACTGTTCGCGAAGTTGAACGATGTTAGGAGGCACTTTTGGATTACCTCCTCGCCTCGGGCGACTTCCATTTTGTGTCGGTTTTTGCACCCGAGAAAAAAAAGGCGCGAAATTGCAGGAAGTGCGTTCACAGAGTACGTCTCTACACTACTAGGCTGACTTCGTGTATGCAGGTGCAAGCCGGCGCCTGCTTTAGATTATAATAAGTATACGTGACCAAATTATGAGCAATATACAGTGGTCACAGAAACTCTACAAACGGAGTGAATTATTTGGGACCCCAACGACCGCTATCCCCAATGGCGTCCATTACAAACGTTCGCACTGTGTGTGCGCAGGCTGTTGGCACCACAGAGTGAATATGCTCATGGCGAAGTTGAACGAGTGTGTAGTGCCGCACTTCGGACGTTAGCCAGTTTCTAGAGTACCTACTTCGCCTAGAGACTCGCGAGCAGTGTAGAGGAGGCATTAGAGACCAAGGTCCAGCTACTGCTAAATTAAAATAGTGGTAAGATCATCACATAGGTATCCAAGAATTGATAAAAGTTCTTAAAGGTAACTGAGAAACTGATGGCTGAGCGCAATCAGACCATCGCATTCCACAGCTGGAGATAGGCCTCTACTAAAATGTGCTTCTGATTATCCGCCTAGCGCATTCAATTCATCCCGGCCATCTTTTCAGGTCAGTCCATCTGGCCAGGTGGCGTCCCACCGTTCGTTTACTTTTTCGGCGTCTCCACCTTAGGACTCGTTTGCTATCTCTGAACAGAAAAATCACACATCAAAAGTTCGGCAATTTCATAGTTGCGAGAGATGAAAGACTCATGCATAAAGATCAAACATATAACCCTCTCTTTTGACGTCGGATAACGGTAATCCAACAAGTTTCTTCAAATAGAGAACCTTGTATATCACTCCAAACAAAAACGTCTACAGAGATCATACCCAACGTCTGTCATTTCTGGATGTCGTCTCATTTCGCGGCTCAACGACTCCATTCCATTTGATTCTCTTCATTATCCCAAAGTATGTTCTGAAGATGTAATGAAAGCTATTGGGATAAGAAAGCAATACTTTTTGATGAGAGGTTGAATGTTTATTCTCGTAAATACCGTCACGTCTGTCAATGGGATTCACAGAAGCTTATTACACTTTCAATATTATTGTCGTGGTATAAAGTTTTATCATGTTCGGTAGGATCTATTTCAAGCGGCTTTGCCATCGCGAAATAGTTAGTAAATACTTGTGACCCACAGGAACCTACTTATATTATAAAAAGTAGCCTTTAAGGCGTCATTCAGACGGTGCGAATTTCTCGCACGGTTTCGGTTTGATAATCGTATGCGATAATCGCTAGTAATAATCGCCCTACGATTATCGTATCAAAAAGTTTAGACACAGGCAAACGTGCAATTCTCGAATACGATTATATCATACGAGATTTGCAAGTGGCATATCAACTTATGTTATTGATGCCAATTTCTTTTGAAACTGAAACTATCAATATTCAATTCTCGCCAGGCGTGGACGAGCGATCGGCAATGGTTTCTGTGGATGTTTAGACGAAGCAAATTTTTTTCTCCTTTCCAGAATCGTACATTCGAGGCGAGTAACTCGCCCTGTTTAAATCCATCCTAGTATCAAATGTCCGTTCAGCATGAAAAAACATGAATGTGTAACAATAAAAAATATATCTATCAATTCTTCTCAATTTCATCAGTAGGATTTTATAAACGAACTTCAAAGTAAGTGACATTGTGATTTCAAATTATATTTGGACATTTTCATAACATTTACACAAATTGGTTCTTTTTTGTCAATACCATGATCATGATGATGATTATAATGATGTAATCACGGAATAATGAACCCCTAAACAATATTCAATTATTAGCCTACACAGCAATTTAAATATTTTCTGTAATATAAAACAAATCAAGAATTTTCATTCAGAAAGTATAATTTCGTTAAGTAGACTCAGTAATCTATTCTGTCTCGTAGCTCTGATTAAACTTCTGATGACAGCAAATAAACTTCTCAATCAGTTATCAGAAGTTATTAAAGCTGGTTTCGTGTTTTCTATAAAATGAAAAGGGTATTAGAAGGTATCTGGGTCGGTAGCACGATTGTGACGCCCCTGGTGTTGCAAACGTCCATAGGCCACGGTAACCACTTCTCATAAGGGCCGTGTGCTTGTCTGCCACCTAAGTAGCATAAAAAAAATGAAATAAGTAATAGTTAAGTTGAATTTGAATGTAAAGTAGAAGGTACTCAAGAAAATCTTAACACAAACATGAGTAGGCCCTAATAAGCAGGACTTAACAAAATAACAATTTAGCTTGACAGTATTAAGTGAAGCAAGGAAGATATTGTACGGTTAATTAGAAATAACTTTAGGATATTAAAATCATGTTTATCTCAAAATTCTGAGAAATACCTATTGATATAGTTTTATAAAGATGAGGTGAGGTACTTATGTTGTTGTAGGTAAATTAATTTTATAAAGGTTTCATGTTAATAAATACCCATGGGATTTATGTACCATATTGTTTTTCTAATCCTACTAATGTGAATTTATCCAATTACACTCTACAGGCTGAACGAGTCTGGCTAAAATTTAAACTTTCTGCTGAATTAAAAGGATAGATAATAGTCTGCAATAACACATAGGCTAAATACTAGTTAACGTCCCGGAAAAGAAGAGTAGTATAATAATGAAAAGCGCATAGGTGCTCGCAGTGATAGCAGGTTCATCCCTGCAATGTTTTGGATGCAGCCAAGACAGATGAAGAAGATAAAGGTGTGAATAGTATGTTGTGTTTACACAATTTTAAAAAATGTTACAAATTCTCTAAATTGTGAAACAATAAATCAGCTTTCTCGAATAGAAAACAAATAAACTAAAAAGATGAAGCCCTGAGAAGCTCCATGAACAAAATTTAATACTGCATTTACAACGAAAATAACAAAATAGAAAATTGTTTCGCAATACCGCTCATGTCTTATACGGACCGTTAAGAGTAGCCTCTCTTAGTTATTATTTTATTTACTGTAATTCAATACTTCCTTTGAAGCAAGAGCCTTCCTTTATAAGGACACCCGACTGTCCGTTCATGTGACAGTCAGGAAATTAGAGTCTAGTCGCAAATTGTTTGAACAACCCGTATTACGTTTATGTGAACTACAGATAGACTCTTAGGTAATAGCGTATGTTTCTGAAGACTTAGTATTGCTCCGTTTGGTTGGGTACTTAATGTGTCTATTTACATAAACGCATTTTGAATAAATGAATAACGATTTCGGTATTTAGTTGAGTTCTATTTTAAATTAGGTTTTTAAACACTGATTTGTTTCATTAATTTATTCTCTATCTATTTAGTCTCATGTTTATAATATTTCATTATTATAAACATGAGACTTTTTTGTTATGTTCAAGTTAATTATAATGAAAAATTAGATCTAAAAGTTTTAGGAGGAAACTTATTGTTTAGTCAAGTCATTAACTTTACCTACACAATTACACGAGTTTGGTAAAATAAAGCCTCTAAGAAGTCATTAAATTTAATACAAGTATAAGTTTTAAATTTTGATGAAATTATAATTTAAGTTCAAACAATTATACCAGTTTTACTTTGTTCGAAGAATTACGTAATTTTCTAACTTCATATGTGTCTAATTTAAATCAAAGTCATTAATGTAGACAGGTAAAATTTTACACGAATGAATCGGCTTAAAATTTGTCATCAAGTGAAGAATGTCTATCATCATTTGTAACCACCATCTAGTACGTATCTAAGTTAGGTATATCTAAGTTAGGTTGCGTGATAACATTATTTATACAAGAATATTGATTAAAAACGACCAGACCGACTAAATACACATTGTTAATTAAACAAAGTACCAAAAAGCGTTTATCAGAGTAGTGTAACTATTTAACTGAACTTATTTTTAGGGTTTTGTCATATATTTGATTATCCATGTAGTTGTCGATCTGCCAAGACATTTCATGTTTTTTTATTTTCATTTTGGTGTACGATTATGTGCCAATAATGTGTGTGTTTTGGAAGACGTAAATTCACTCATTACGTTACATTCCTCTCTCTCTTACTATCTACTCGTGAAAGAACCATCCTGAAGGACTTTTTGAGGTATCTTAGGACAACAAAGTATAGAGCATTTCTGACCCGCCATTGATTCAAAATGGTTGTATAGTTATCCTACTCGAATTTCTTCATTTCGAATGCTCAAGATGTGGCTCATGTAGCTGAGTGCTCATACTATTCCCCCTGTAAGGGATTGGTCGCGGTTAAAGTCCCGTCTTGAGTATTCACTTTTCAATTTTGATCAAAGAATTAAAGAATCAATTTTGTTTATTCAATTTAGGTACATCAGGAGCACATATGAACGTCAAAATTTTAAAATTATGTCAAGAAATAGTGAAAATAATATTCAATAAAGTAAATAAATCGTTTAAAAATGATTCTTTTGCTGGTTTGGTAAGTTCTACTGAGAAGATACCAGCAAGAAACTCAGTAAACAAGCAAATTTAAATTGTGCGAGCAAGCCAAAAGATTAGGATGACCATGCATTTTTATCATTAAGGTATTCGTCTACTTTATAATATCCTTTTCATAATAGACTTTTTTACTTCTATTTTAAACTTATTTAGTGATATGTCGATCAAACGAATTAACAACCTTATGAAGTCTGAGTTTTGGTACTACAAGTTTATTTTTATTTTTCGTATTATAACTGTGTACATCTGAGGTTTTTTATGAGATGTAGGTTCTTGCATTCACATAAGACATTATCGTAAATGTATTGGGAAACAACTGTTAAAATATGTTTTTTTTTTAAATACTTCTCACAGCAAGTCACGGTGTCTAAGGGTATTGTAGATTGCTCATATCGCTCGTTTCTGTAACATGATCAATGATCAAGTTATAATTTAAGTTCAAACAATTAAACCAGTTTTAAATTGTTCGAAGAATTTCGTATGCCCCAAATTGGTATCTGCCAACAGCAAACGCAATAACGTATTTAGATTTTTGCAGTAAATAACTCACTCAGTCAATTCAGTTGCTCATAAAGTAAATTGAAATTTCGCTATGCAGGTGTCCGGATACGCAATATCCCTGAACTGTGCGAACTTTTATAGCGCCTTTTGTTAAAGGCTCTGAAGTAAGAGGTGGGCGATCGCCGACACGTATGCCTTTGTTAGTCGAGGAAGTGAAATAATAAAAGCTGCAGGGTTGATCATAACAAACTTGGAAAATTTGTTAGACCTTTTCCGGCAGAGAATAACTGAATTAGAAAACTTATTTAGTTTTGCCGCATAGTAAGTATTAGTGAATTTGATGGTAAAGGGGTATCACATAGATGATAATGATGAGTGTCACAGGTTTAAGCTAAGAGTAAGATATATTCGCCATTCCATAGTAGGTATACGATACAGTCACATCTGGTGTGGGCAAAAACCTCACGTTTCCACTTGCAATAATTCTGACATACATATCAGATATTGCATATATGCTGGTTAAAGTCTGTTTCTATATTGTATGTACAATACAATAACATAAAGAAAATTTCAAATGCTATGACACAACATCCGCACGTTCGAGCAGTAATTGGAAATATATGTTCCTAGAATTCACTGTGATGCACTACGCGTTTATGTTTTCTACTTTGTTTTTGTTTTATCTTGGTTTAGCCAGTTATAAATTTTCTCCTCTCTAGCACGAAAAGGGTGCTTCTGATGCAAAAAATCTTTTAACAATATACGATTTTGCGTGAATAAAAGTGATTCAACGTACTTCTTCTTTTTTGAAAATATGATATCCTTCGTTGAAAAATAAATTGGACAGTACGATTAGCCATGACTCAATGAATTCTTAATTTTATACATTTCAATGTATGAAATGTGTCCCAAAAATAAAAAAGTTAAAAAAATATGCGCTAAGTTCAAAATATATTGGAATATCAAACGGTTTATCGCTTAGGCAGACAATTATTTCGTACACTGTGAAGGGGTAACTCCTTTCAGTACCATGACCACCCACTCAACTCCTATCCCTCTTTCCTTCCTTGTTTAATTTTTAATTAAATGACTAAATATTCCAATTTGGCGAATGCCAGTAAATACCTTCTTTTGCACAATTTGAAATAGATTTCGAGCTTATTTCTGTTCAGTTTCCATTTCCTGAAAAAATGTTTTCTACTGAATATACAATAGAACAAAGAATATGCAAAACAAATTAAATGACCCATTATTGCTCACACACAGTCTATGACTAACAGTTTTAAATACATAACAGAGTTGCAGTTGTAGTCTGTCGCAACCCAATACGTATGTACTTTTTTGTAATGTTTGTTACGACTAGAATGACTGTATATCAATGGAAATGATGTCCATAAAAACTCGAATGAGTTTATGTGGCATCATAAGCAAACAAAAATGTAAATAATATTATTTATAATAAATAAATAAAATAAAAGAAAGTTAGCAATTGTAGAAACTTTGAACTCTTTGTATCGAAAAGTTTTACTGTTTCAAAGTACATCACGACGCTTTGAATAATTATGCCTTATGCCTCTTGCCTATTTCTGTGAATTACGCGTTTAAAAATCATAGTAAGAGATTTTATTAATGAGTACGTGTTATGGTTACGAAAATTGGTATCCCCGTTAACACCTACAGCTAAGCTAATTCTTGTGTTAAGAGTGGGTTCCCATCGGTGGTGTTTTGGCCAGGTTTCGAACATGGTCCTATATTATTATTATTTTTTCATGTTTCACTGGAAATCTTATAGGTAATAGCTTTAGCAATTTCCAAATTGGAGACGTATTTTTTTTTTACCGGGAACAAGCCTAAGCCTAATCACGAATGGATACAGCAAGCATCGCGTGTCGTGAGCATGGTCGAGATCGAGTTCGAGTTTGTAGTGAAAATGAAACGTAGTAGTGCCGATTCGTTTAACAAGAGAACTCGAAAGAGGGTAGATCGATATATTTACTCTTTAAAATTTTGTCACTGCTTACAGCCAATTTTTGCCCAAATAATTGTTGAAGCGTCAATCACGACTAATAACGAGCTGTGGTTCTATCAAGAAATAAATTGGTATTGATCGTGTTGCGGTTGAACACTACACAGAACACTTCTAATATCAACAATTTAGTACAGTTCAACGCATCTAGAAACTAGGTTTGTAAAACACGACTACTATGTAAGAGGCACGTATTCGATTCCCACAGAGTGCAAATATTTGTGTTCATAAACATGACTATATTGGTCTGGTCGTAGCTCAAGGAGCACGTTAAGCCTTCAGTCCCGATTGTCATACGAACATCTATGTGAACATCTATGGGAGTCGTTATGGGTAAGTTAGAGTCCTAAAGAGTGAGGTCAGGTTGCAGTCGTTGCAAGGAAACTATCGAGGATTAGCCAAACACACACACACACACACACACACACACACAGAGAGAGAGAGAGAAAAGCTGGGTTGGTCCTATACTACTCCACCGACACGTCAGAAGTAGAGATTGGCGAAATAAAATACAAACTGTTCAAATACGACAGCAATACAATTCCCGTATACAATATTCTCGCCTGTAGGTGACAACATATTTTATTTACCATCAAAAGCATCGGATAAATCGAAGTGTGAAATATCAAGAGGTCCTCGGTAGAACCCCTCAAGGAAACAAGAACGGTACAAGTGTTCTTAGATCCACTCTATATCACCATTGCGTGATCTTAATATGTTTTCGATGGTATGTCTTCACCGAAGCTTCTTCTTCCATAAAGAAATAGCGGCCCAGGTTTCGTTTTCGCTCAATATATTTATTTATATTATATACTAGCTGTTGCCCGCGGCTTCGCCCGCGTGGATGTCGCTTATCGCGTAGTGTCGTTAATTTTAGCGCAGAGTCGAGCATTGAGAGCTTAATAGATACTCTTCTCGCCTCTCTATTTGACTCTTTACTCGACTTTCTACTTGCCTCTATAATCATCCCTGTTTCACTCTCTACTCGTCTCTACTCAACTCTACTCGCCTCTCCACCTGCCTGCCATTCACTTCTCTAATAGCCTTTCTACTCGACTCCCTACTACAAATTCAAATTCTTTATTTCGCAAAATTGTGCAACGTGATTACATCTTTTGCCGTCAAATTCCGCTTAAAACTAAATTTACCACCGCTTCTTAGGCGCTAGTGGAGCAACAAACTCCATTGCAGCATTTTGAAATGTCAAAATACGAAGATTGATTGCTTAAGACTAAATATGAACGAATGTACACATTTGTCCAGCATCAAGAACATTAAAAAAACATTTAAAAAACTTGCCTATCCACTCGCCACTCTACTCGACTTTCTAACTTGCATTTCTATTCTACTCTCTGCTCCCATCTCTGCCCTTAACCTTGTTTCTTCCCAGTTGTCTCTCTTTTCTACTCCACTATACCTTTTGCCAAGCTCTTATGGGTCTATCTATTTTATCAGGATTTATTCATTGATGAATTTTCACTCAAAAGGAAGTTCGCAATTCGTTGAATGATAAACGGAATTTTGTAATTCTTATGGTGTTGGATAGCGTATACTTTCAGAAGGATCCCATATTGAAGAAGTCTGGTATCTGATGCCGAGATCCTATCCATTTATTTACCCGTCCATCTTCGTATCAGGGATGGTCGGTCTTGATACATTACGACTTAGGCTGGAGTTAGCGCACGTCACGTACTATTATTTGCATTTAAATTTTAAAGTGGACAACCCTTCGGGTCGTGAATGTATCCACTTCTATTTGCCGGACAGGTACACGTGTGGCGCTGGACGGCGACAGCATTAGCTCTGGACTTCCCACCAGCTTGGCGTTTTTTGGTATAGAGTAGCCCTACTTACAGAGCTGTGCAATACCTGAATGCCCTTTTGAAAAATAATCCAGATGCGGACATATTCTATGTCTTTGGTATAACTGTGACAAAATATTTATATAACTTATAGTATTTGTATGCCTAAAATGTAACGTACTAATAATTAATGAATAAATGAAATAACCTGAGAGAAAACTTCAAAATTACAGGAAAAAGCGCCTACTTTGTTTGTGGTAGCAATCATGTTGTTTCGTTTTCAAAAAATGAATGTCTAGGCGCTTTCTATTAAATAATAACAACTAAAACAACAACTAACAACTAAATAAATACTAAAAACAAAGATAAAATACAACTTAATAATAATACTTTACAGCACGTGCATATTAATCAATATACATTGTGTAAATTAGTGCAGTAACATTTATCAGCCTTAAGTACGTTTTCTCAGTGGCTCTGGTAGGGAGAATGTTCCCCAGTAAAGCCATAACAGTGGCAAAGTGTGTGAACGCGGCCGCTACGCAGGAGGCGTGGGTTCAATCCCCGCTCAGTGCAAATATTTGTATGCATGAATATGGGTATTTGCATTGGTCTGATCATGCCTTGGAGAGCACGTTAAGCCGTCGTCGGTTCCGGTTGTCATACAGACATCTATGGCAGTCGTTACGGGTAGTTGAGGCCCTCAAAAATCCAATAACTGGTCTAGCTGCAATGCTTCTATTTCACCTTTGGGTTGTGGAGGTCAGATGGTACTACCATCTTCACAAAAAATATCGCAGTTTTGCCAAATCCGCAGTTAGACTGGTAAAAAGCTGACCCTAGACTCCAATTCTAAAGCTTCGGATGCGACTGGGATTGACGCTAGGATGGAGAAGAGTGGCATAAGGTGAAAATTTTCTAAATGGAAGTCGGTGGAAGATAGTTTTTACCTCGATATAGTTTATCGAATTTAAACGTCTCTACCATCTATGCAAAGGGAAGCCGGTAGGAATTGAGTTATAGGGACCCATCGCCACTACCACAAAATATGAATTCATGTATCAGGATTTCTCAGAATTCTACTACTATGCGAACTAAATAGGCGAAGAACCGTTATATGTTAAGGCCATAATTTGCGAAACAGATTTTTATTTTATTTTTTGGTTGGAAAGGGAAGGGCGGTGCCTGGCTAAGGGAGTCAGAATCAGATGGCGGAATTCAGAGAGTAAGAATCTAGAAATCTAGGGAAATCCTCAAAATGTAGGCAAAGATGCTGTTTCTATTGCTTTTACATAATTTGAGTATTTGCCTCTAAAATCATGATGTTAAACTGATAATAAAAACAAATAACAAACTAAGCAAATGATCAACGATGAATCGGTTAGATACTTAAACACTATAAAGGTAAAATAAATAAAATTTATAATAATAAAGTTAAACCGACTTGAAGAAACACTGTTAGAAGTCGGTGCCAACATTGATTAATGTGCCTGAAGTACTATGATGTAATTAATTTATATATGGTTTCTCGGGCTATGCACCGACTTCTACCAGAACAGCTGTACTACCAGTTACTTTTGTTCAGTGCCTCTTCTTTGTTCCCTTAGTCCTTAATCGGTTTTACTCGTTAACATTTTATTTATTGGCTATAAAGTTTAGCCCATGTCCTTTCTTAAACTCTAATCAAATTTCATCAACATCGGTTCAGTTCAGCGTATAAAGCGTGAAAGGCAACGGACAGATAGACAGGGTTCCTTTTACATTTATAATGTTAGCACAGTCTAACAACTTTTATACAGAGTTTCAGACTCGCTATGTTATGATATTAGTATGAATTACGCAGGATGTTAAGGGTCGACCGCCTCTGTGGCTTAGCGGTACTGAACGCGGCTGCTACGCAGGAGGTGCGTGTTCGATTCCCGCTCAGTGCAAATATTTGTATGCATGAATATGGATATTTGCATTGGTCTGGTCGTGCCTCGGAAATCACGTTAAGCCGTCGGTCTCAGTTGCCATACGAACAGCTATTGTGTGGCAGTCGTTACGGGTAGTTGAAGCTCTCAAAAGTCCAACAACTGGTCCAGATGCAATGTTTCGATATCGCCTGTGGGTTGTGGAGGTCAGATGGTAGTCGATTCACGGGAAATTTCAAAGGTTCAGCCAAATTCGCAGTTAGACTGGTAAAAGCGGATCCTCGCCTTGAAGGTAAAAAGCTTCGGATGCGACTGCGATTAATGCTTGCTAGGATGAAGAAGAAGACTCAGGATATTAAATGAAATTGTGACAATCCGTAACATATTTTAGGAATCGAAATGACAGCTCTTACATATTCTGTTGTGCACGAAACTATATCTTGTTCAAAACTGCGTGATCGCCATCTAGTTGTCTTGAAGTAACTAAATTATAGAATTAAAAAATATATTTTTTATATACCTCTGTTGTGAACGAAACCATACCTTGTTTAAAAATGCGTGATCGCCATCTAGTTGTATTTTTGTAACTAAATAATAAAAACTCAAATTTTAATTTATTGATTAAATACGAATCTGTATACACAATTGTGTAAGTAAAAATAAAGTCTATTTATTTACATAGTTGCTTATATATGATAAGCTATAAAAAATATACCACAAAAATAATCTCACTTAAAAAAGCAACATTATTGCTCACATCTCTGGTTCTACTCAACCGATTGTGATCAAACAAACGTAAGATTTTAAGTTGGAGCAAGCCCTTTCTAACAAAAAAAACCGCATCGAAATCCGTTCAGTAGTTTTTGCGTCCATCGCAAACAAACAGACAAAAAGACAAACAGACAAACAGACAAGAATTCCAAAAAAAATATTTTCGTGTTCAGTATCGTTAATATAACAGACTCCAAGTATTTTTTTTTAAATATCTCCAATGTACAGACACGACTACTTTACAATTATATAATAGTATAGATAGATATTATATTAGTAAAACATCATGTAACCCAATTGCAGTGACATCTCCCGACGCGAAAAAATATTTTATAACCATCTCTGAGGCGGTCGGGCATTATTTATTTATTTATTTGTCAACATTTGAGACCAATTGATGCTTAACATTTTCAGCTTTTGAAGTCAGAATCAAAGAATCAGAGAATCAAAGAATCAATTTCGTTCATTCATTTTAGGCACATAAAGAGCACAGATGAACGTCAAAGTATTTCAATGAACTATTTTATAAACAGATTCTAGCATCCCTATCATGCGAGGAAGCCCAAATACTGTTTTTTACTCACTCATTCAAACCCAACGCCTGATGGCAAGCGATTACTGGCACTTATAAACTTCCATAAAATCAAAGGCATTATCCACGTATTCTTTTTAATTTGTCATGAATAATAGTTTTGGTTACGTGATAGTACGAGAAGTATGCCACAAACAAATAGGCCTAGCAATTATATACGCACAAAACCCAGCATTACGTATAAAAAATATTATAAAAACAGAAAATAATATAAAAATATAAAGAGGAATGTATCAATAATATCATTTATAGTGATAGTGATTATATAATAAGTATTTCAGAAATATTATGTTCCCGGCAGAGTAAAATTTGGGTCACCCTGTCGTACAAGGCGACCACGGGAATAGGCTGTTTAACATCAGACAGATATATACAACTCAGACTCAGCCTCAGATGCATGGTTCGAGTCAACAAGTTGGCCTATTATATGGGACCGAATACAATGTGGAGACGCCAGTACGTACCTCGTATGGGAAGCCGGTCACCTCCAGTTTTGAGTAGCGACTGCACAGCACTTGTCAGCATAACAATAATGGCGCAGCCACAATGATTGGAGAAATGTGGGTGATAATACACCTCTGCCTAACCCTCCGGGATAAATACGTGATTATATGTATGTATCATACGTATATAACTATCACCAGAATGTGATGGAATAAGTACTTAGTAGATTCCTGTACTCGTCCTCATTAATTGGGATCTATCTTGCTTTTTGCGTTTACTTAACTTCGCTTCTAAAACCGCTTACACGAATTTTTATCTTACCCGTTGAAAATACACTTTTAAAGTTTTTATCAACTAATAGTAACATCAAAATGTGTCTAACATAGCGCCTTAGCTCTTCATCTTAATAACGTACAATTTTTTATGTTATAATTTCGAATTCAACATAATTATATTTAGTTAATGTATGCAGTTGATATAATATAAGTAAGTAATCTGAACTGGAAAAATAACGTACAAAGGTAAATAATATATTATTAGTTTAACTTACACCAAGTCTAAACTATTGTTATAAATTTAAACTATAAAACGTGAAGTTTCTTCATAATTTATTCGTGCCATAAGGAAAATTAGTTGAAAACTTAAAACTATTTTCTCTAGTTAAATAGGTACTTTAGTTGCCCTCAAAAGTTTAAGTAGGCACCCTAACTTACCCGGTTTGTGCGTAGGAGCTTGGGGTAAACGTGAAATGACAGGCTTTGTGGAGTGATGGTTAGTTCAAACTAGTCATTATTACTTTACTTGTCGGCATTCCATTTCATGACTTCAGTGGACGAGTGGATGACAGTTTAATTTTGTAATACAAGTTTGTAATTAAATGCGTCATTGTATGATTTTAGATGGACATGGATTCTACAAGAATGACACGTTCATTATAAGACCATTTTCACATTGTCTGATATCCGATATCAAATGTATGACAAATGTATCTGTCTTTCACATTGTCCGGCCCGATATCGGTTATCGAAGAAAACACCACTGTCTTGTCCGATATCGGAACACAAAGAGACTAAAACAGCGACTGCAAGCAATTTTTGACCTTAATGACATTTTCTTAGCTACATGTCTTTTCGCGTTAATTGATGACGCTAATCACGAAAATAAGAAAAAAACTCGATTCCATGTCATGTCAATAAGGTATGATCATATCATTTTTTTTTCATCCCTTGCATCCCTAACTAGTCTGTGCTTTCGAGCAAGTGGCCGTATCTGGCCGATTTTATAGGATAAATGTGAAAACAGCACATGGTGTCGACTATCGGCATCGTCCGACACCGATATCGGATATCGTATGAATGTGTAAACTCTCTAAGAGTAAACGGAATATTATACTATGTTTATCCAATATTTCGGCGCTGTTACAAGCGCATCTACTGACGTCCAGTGAGCTAGTTGTAATTCGGCCAACAGTATCAGTCTCCTTCTACCTCTTTCTTTTAGCAAACAAACGCAAAAAAAACATCGCAAATATCCCGTTGACTCTTATAGTGAACGTTTCATTCTTGTTGAATGCTATCGAACATTCGGCGAAGTACGAGTAGTAACAGTTCGTAGTTGCTGTTAGTTTCTCCTTCACTTATTCGGTATATTTTATGATGGTGGTCTATGTCGACTAAAAAGTCGCATACTATAGGACAGATATACCTTAAAGACAAAAATGTCTGGCTTGAGCATGGTGCAAGCCCATCCTAAGTTACTGTAATTACGGCCTAATATTGAAGTAGAAACCGTTCTTAACATATTTTAACTTGGGTTAATTATTTTATTAGAAGGTTTTTTATGTACTTTTAATTATCTTGTCACGGGACAAATGTACATTTGTCCACAATCGTTAATCTTAAGAAATTACTGTTTGTAAACTAACATCGGAAAATGCCACAGTGGAGTTTGTGGAGCCGTTTCTACTCCACTGGCGCCTAGTAGTCCGAAAGCTTTCACGATTTTTGAGAACATGCTTGAGACAAACTGAAAACTTGTCACACACTTCTTCTATTATACTCTAACACAAAAGTGCAGATCCGGCTGGTGAGTAAAGGGGCTAAATCAACCTATGAGTCTTATAAATCTTAAAAAAAAAAGAAATACCATGTTTGCTTAACATTAAAATATTAAATAACGTTAAAGTTGTAATATTTTTACACTACGAGTATTTTGCTCACTTTACTGCTTGCACTTGAACGCAGTAGGCTCACTCCTTGGGTCCGAATTACACCTATCCACTACAGAACTTCGATATCACCAATTGGTTGTGATCCGATAGCAGTGTATTTACGGCAAATATCGAAATTCAGCCGCGTCGCAGTTAAACTGGAAACAGCAGACCCTAGACTTCGAGGTAAAGGCCTCAAATGCGACCGAGACTAACGCAAGCATGATGATTATCATTTATAGTATCTCGATGAAATTGGTAATCTAATCGTGCAGTATGATGGCGCATAAATGGAATGACGGCCTATCACGGGAAATGGCGGTATGTGAGGGGCGAGGTAACCCTCGCGTGTTAAGAGCGTTTCCATATTCTTCCGATATCCATTATTCGATATCGGTGTCGGACGCCAATAGCCGATAACACATATCCGATAAAATTGCCCGATACGACCATTTGCTCGAAAGCACAGACTATTTAGGGATGCTAGGGATGAAAAAAAATTGCAAGCACTTTTTCTTGACATGACATAGTATTGAGTTTTTTTCTTGTATTCGTGATCTGCGTCATCAATTAACGCGAAAAGAAACGTAACGGTGTAAATGTCATTAAGGTCGAACAATGCTAGCAAACTTTAGAAAATATCTTGCTAGCAGTCGCTGTTTTAGTCTCTTTGCGATCCGATATCGGGCCAACACAGTGGTGTCCGGGCCGGACAATGTGAAAAACAGATACATATATCATACATTTGACTTCCGCCGATATCCGATGTCCGATATCGGTTATCGGACATTGTGAAAACGCTTTGAACCTGCTATCGCATCTAATACAGGTACACGCTAATACTAGCTGACACTGAACCGAGTACCGGCAGAAACGTTCGGTACAGTGAACATAATACTCACTAAAACTTAATACTCAATTACTCGGTAAAACTTGTACTTGAACATATCATCTTAATAATTGCTATTTAATCAGACATTGGTTACTCTGTGACCAATTAAGGTGTGATTGCAATCCGACTTGTTTAGGTTAGGTTAAAAGGCTGCTATTACTCGTGGCTCCCGCATTGAGCCTTCGCGGTTGTTTTTTTTTTATAACCATGCAGAACTAAGTCATTTTTCTAACTGTTTAATTAAATGGCTAGGCAAGTAGTTAAACGTCATCGACCCAACCTATTTGTCTAGCCGTTTAATTAAGTGGTTGAACACCGTTCAGGCCGTCAACTGAAAGACGCCGTTCAGTAAAAAGCCTAGGCAGTTCATTGAACGGCCGATTGAGCTAGTTGGCGGCGACACATACATTACTTAGATACGAAAAAAGAGGACCAATGAGAAGCCGTAATGAATTACGCGTATCTGCTGCGTGCGTCTGCAGTTGTCGTATGCGATCGCTTTCTGACTCATACCTTCATTTTTTTGTGTATTGTTAGACTCGTTTTAAAGGAATAGAATAGAATAACAAATGGCATCATTAGTATTTAAGACCTTTACTTGCCTAGCAAGAAAGGCCTCATTCTGTCATACAAATAATATTACAAATAGCCTGCCTCTGTGTCTATTTTATTAGGTGTCAAAATTCATTAACTTATTAGAAATCGCTGCTTATATTAGTGACTTCATAATAATAGGGGTTAAAGTATGCAATTGCCGTTTCATTGTAATAGGTACTTCGAATTGACATAGAACCTTCATGGTTTGAGATTTTTGAGTGAAACTTTTTCCACATGGTACCTATGTAGTTCTTCATTTAAAAATGTGCAACATTCGATTATCGACTTTCAGTTGTTTTTTTTATTCAGTTTAGACAAGAAAGATGGATACTTCGAAAATTCGAGTGATTTTTGAATACGAGTTCCGACGCGGAACTAACGCGGCAGAAACAGCTCGCAATATCAATGTTGCGTTTGGAGAGGGGACTGCTAATGAACGCACCGTGCGATTTTGGTTTAAACGCTTTCGTGATGGAAACTTTGATTTGAAGAACGAACCACGAGGAAGGCCGTCCACACAGGTGAATAACAATGAATTGAAAGACATGGTGGAAGCCGATCCGAGCCAAACTACCCAGGAATTAGCTGCATGGTTTAACGTTACCTTACCAACAACATTGACTCATTTGCGTCAAATCAATAAAATAAAAAAATGAGAAAAATGGGTACCTCATGATTTGACTGATCTGCAGAAAGAAATGCGTGTTGAAACTTGTGTTGCCTTGTTGAATCGATACAGAAATGAAGGAATATTGGATCGAATTGTGACATGTGATGAAAAGTGGATTCTTTACGATAACCGTAAGCGAAAAATGCAATGGCTGACCCCAGGTGAAACGCCACAACAGTGTCCTAAAGCAAAGCTTACCAATAAAAAGGTAATGGTAACTGTTTGGTGGTCTCAGCATGGTGTTATTCACTATAGCTTTCTACGATCTGGTCAAGCAATAACGGCAGATGTCTACTGTGCCGAACTCCGAACAATGATAGCAAAACTAGCAGTGATACAGCCCCGACTCATGAATCGATCTTCACCATTATTGCTCCATGATAACGCGAGACCTCATACAGCACGAGAAACCGTTTTAACTCTACAGGAACTGCAATTAGAAACTATCCGTCACCCTCCGTATTCGCCAGACCTTGCTCCAACAGACTACCATTTTTTTCGTGATTTGGACAATTTTCTATGTGATAAAAAGTTTTCTTCTCAGGAGGCAGTACAAAATGCTTTCACACAGTTTGTCGAATCTAGATCACCAGAGTTCTATCGCAAAGGCATAAATGACCTTCCTACTAGATGGCAGCAACGTATAGATAATAATGGTAATTATTTTGATTAAATAAATACGTTAAATTAAAAAAAAAACGAATTTCAATTTGTCAGTACAAATCGGCAATTTCATACTTTAACCCCTATTTAGCTTTCAGCTTTTACCCTTTTATATAAATGCTTCAATTGATATTTGCGATTATAAGTTTTGATGTTCGGAGGTTATGATAACTCGAAAATATTTTTTTATACCATTTAGATACCAGACAAGCACATGGCCCACCTGATGGAAAGTGGTTACCCTGGCCGATAGACGTGTGCAACACCAGGGGCGTCACACTCGCGCTGCCAACCCTGTTAGAACAGAGTTTTTATGCCGTCAGTGAAGAAAGCCTAGGTCGCCCACTGACAGCACGAACACTCTCCAGTGAGCAATGGCTACCCAACTCACCGCCGGAAAAACTACACGAGGTTATTATGACCGCGGTATTCTGTAGGGCGGAGGTACTTCCCCAGTGAAGAAGTAAAGCTACTAAATTATGCCCATAAAAACTAAATTTCCGACCTGCCTTTGTAATGAAAGGTACACCAGTGTATTGTTCGTTTTTTAAAGGTGTTTTTTATTCAGCCAAGGAAAGGATTAAACGACTGCACATTTTATATGCATGAGAGTTCGCACTCTGGGTTATACAATCTCTTCGTAAGCGATAAAAGCCTTCTTGCTTAAGGCTGTAGGCAAGTTTACGATGACGCCGGTACAGTGAGCAAAACCATTTTCACGCACCATTTGTAACGTTTAATAGACAACGGTAAAGAGCGTTGATTTCACACTTAACCTCAATTGCCACCACTTCGGAGAGGAAAGGTATAATACCGTCGGTAGCTTAAGGGTTAAGCAGTCTGACACGATCGAGGGGCTCCGGGTTTAAATTCTGGTCAGATTACTATTAACATGAGTTTCAATTATTAGCACTAATCCCTCGTTCACACACCTGCTCTTCGCATTGCTCCTCGTGTGGCCGGAAATATTCGCGTGCGTAATGCTCTAGCGTCTACATACTCGCGTCATCGCCACATTAGAGTATTCGCCTTGCAATGGAGATGGACTTAAACGTATGGACGACGTCGTTGTAGCAGCATTACCTTTGCTTTTTAGAATTACGATATTTCTAAAGTTTACAGTCGAACGCCAGCCTGCTGTACTACCATACATACTATGTACGAGGGGTCTCTAACAAGACTGGCTACATCATGAAGCGAGCTTCAATCAACACACACTACAAGCCACTAAGGAAGTTAAGTCAGTTCTTACCATCTGTCAAGTGACAACTACCTCTACAAGATGCAGGGAAGATGCAAGATGCTCTATAAAATAGACTGTGAGAGACTATAAGAGCCCTCAGGGGCTCTCATATATTGGTCAAACCTAGCGAAGCATTGGCACTCGCGTCAAAGAACACATAGCTGACATAAAACACCAACGCTCAACAAAGTCAGCTGTATGTGAACACGCGCAAAAAGGTACCAACCATTACTCAAGGTTTAATAAACCACAGATAATCGCTATAAAGCATATATATACCAAAAATGATGCGCGAGGCTATTTAAATTAAAAAGCACTTAAATTTTAATAGAGACGATGATTGGAGCGTACCAGCAGCCTGGGACCCAGTCATACCCTTTATCAAACCTAGTAAACAGCAAAATACAACAAGACTTAACGACACGGTGTTACTATTACGCAGACTAAGTTCACTTAGTCTGCGTAATAGTAACACCAACAATTCATCATGATTTGGGTACTTTGAGATAGCTTACACTTCAAACTATATGACAACTAGCATCATTAGTCAAACCGTGAACATGGCTGCTGAAAAGTAGCCGAAACGTCGGTCTAAAAGTAAACAATAAGAAATAAATCGCGATAGAATCCCTTAAAATTAGTTTTATTTCAATAAATTGCTAGGAAATATGATATATTTGTATTAATAAAATGTTTTCAAGTGATATTTATTTTTAAAACATGATTTATAAAAAATTAAAAACGTAAATAATAAGGTATGATTATACATATAACAAATTATTGTAATATATTCAATCAATTTTCATATTTTTTTATTAGACCATTTATTGACTGCGACGTCATGTTATAAATGGGATATGTGCTAACGCCACGAGCGCTGGATGCAAAGTGTGTTCGTCGTGAGTGTGTGGATGGTTCGTCGCGCTCGTACTGCCGACGCCGCTCCTTTGACTCGCACCGTGAAGCCGACACTTGCGGCAACATTCGCGGCATGCCGAACGTCCCTGCCTACTTCTCTCGCCACCTCCCTCGCTCATCGACGAGTCGTCTGGACGCGGCATAACAAGAACCTGAATTACATTACTTTACTTTACTTATTCTATACATAATGTATACTAGAGCATACATTATGTATAGAATGAGCCCAGATATCACTTTGGTTTGTTGTCCCGATTTATTAGCAAATCCTTAGAAATGGTATACACCTATAGGGTGTATGGGAAACTATAAGGACACATGGGACCAAGTCAACATCATCTGAAAGCCAGTAAACTAGCTGATTGATCAACGAGGCTCGGTCGCAGGCTTGCTTCTCGGAATTGGGAGCTGTGACAGCAATTGTTCCCATAAAACGGCATAAGTCAAATCAAAAATAGGAAAAGGAGTAACTGGACCCCGGTCTCCATGGTGGGGGTCATCTCATACAAGTGGAAAGTAGAAAGTTAATTCATACATAATGCATATAGTACTTTTGTAGAGTCGTGATAAATTGTGTTATACAGTCGGCAAATGAGATTATTTTATATGTAACTTTATATGAAAAGTTGTCTCCTTTGCTGACAGAACTATAAATGGGATAATGCGAACCGTGTGATGTAGTAAGAGATAGTTATCAGTAGTGTGTTGTACGTGAAGTATAGATATTTTGACATTTTTCAGAATTTGTCCGGAAAATTTACAGTACCTGCACTATCCATTATTTTCTACATTACACAATTATTTCTATGGTTTATAAATATTTGCGCTGTGTCCAGTTTTACTTTCATTGGATACATCAAACAAATGAAAAATATTTGTAATAATAAAGTTAAGAAACATGTTAAAATAACTTTGACGTAGATGTTTTATTCCCGAGCTAACAAACTAACTCAAAAAGCAGCTTTTCACGAGAATTACCCATGGACCAGCCGAGACTTTCGCCATATTATATGGTAAGGGTGCAATGTACCACATTTTTAGAGCACTTCACAACTCCACATATAAGAAACGTGAAAAGAACTATACTAATGGAGCGTGTACGACCCAAAAGAATACAAACCAAGGTGTTTGAACTCTTCTAATTTAAATACAGCCGTTTTTGTATCAAGTAATCTTGAGTTCTATGAAAACTTACTATTAATCACGAAGGTGTATTTTATTCGTTATCTTTCACTATAAACACGAAAGACTATGATTAGACTGCATAAATTTAAAACACAAAAAGAGTAAGTGTTGCAACCTAAACAATAATTATGAACACTGAAGTTATATTAAACTTTGGTCTACGTATATTTTCGAGTTCATTAAATTTTATTAAGATAGGTACGCTGCACGCTAGAATTTCGTGCAATGAAAATTTATTCTTATGGGTGTTTTTAGTTTCATCATTATTCAGTTATAATTGGTAAACTATGCTAGGTTCATTTTTAGGGTTCCGTGTCTCAAAAAGGTTTCGAAATCCTCATAGAATCACTTAGTCATGTCATATCATGCCTGCCCGCCTGTCTGAAAATCAAGTATCTGTTTTCACTGCTACTGTAGTGTAGCAGTAGAGCGTTCGACTGCTACGCAGGGGGCGCTGATTTGATTTCCGCTCAGTGCAAATTTTTTATGCATGAATATGTATATTTGCAATGGTCTGGGCGTTTCTACGTATAATATGTATATATTTATAAAAAAACATCTAAGTACCCACAAAACACTGTGTAGAGTGTAGCAGAATATTTATAGATTAAATATTTATTTATCTATAATACACTCGAGAGCAATGAATCCGGGTCACTCAAAGAATCCAAAAAATCTCGGAAAGTAAGAATGCTAAGTTAATGCAATAAATTGTATTTAATAGACAATTTAATACTCCTTAAATGAAAGTATTAAAACTTCTTAGTTATTGTAAAGTTATATCATAAAAAAATCAAATTTGAAAAGGGAACACTGTCGAAGATGGAACTACGAAATTACAGGATTTGTTTTTGCTTTTGTTTGTAATCTGTCATTTATGTTGGTACATAAACCAGGTTGATAGTGCTCAATATTCATTATTCAAGCTGAAATCATGTCGCTTACACTTGAAGAATGCACCAGAATACTTACATTGGTGGAAACCGGCCGGAGTCAGCGCGATACAGCCAGGACTGTCGGTGTGTCGCTGTCAACAGTACAAAGAGTTCTCCGACGTTACGAAGAAACTGGTTCTAACCTACGCAGACCAGGAACGGGCAGAACTAGGTGTACCACAGCACGAGAAGACCGATACTTGGTGAACACCATGCTTCGAAATCGCTTTCTCACAGGAACTGAACTCACAAATCAGTTTCGACGCCTCGGAGGAAGTAACCCAAGTGCATGGACAGTAAGACGTCGGCTTGCTGAATCTAACTTAAAACCCCTTAGACCTGCAAACGGCCCTAAACTGGAGCGTGGCCATCGTATTTCAAGACTAAGATATGCCCAGAACCACGTAAATTGGAGTATTGAAGATTGGTCGAAAGTTATGTTCTCCGACGAATCAAAATTTATGCTCTACAAGCACGATGGAAGACACAGAGTGTATAGAAGACCAGGGGAAAGATTCAAGCAAGCATGCATCGAAGAAAAAGTAGCCTACGGTGGTGGGTCTGTACTTGTGTGGGCCGGAATTTCCTCTGAAAGTCGCACAGAGCTGGTGATCATAGAAAACGGCTCTTTAACTAGCGTAAGATATGTGGAAGAAATCCTCAACGAACACGTTGGTCCATTTATGGTCAATTTGGGTGAGGATGCTATATTTATGCATGACAATGCCCGACCTCATACAGGTAGGATTGTGAATGACTACCTTCAAGAGATGAACATTACTTGTATGGAGTGGCCAGCGCGCAGCCCGGATATCAACCCGATCGAGCATGCTTGGGACGAGCTAGGGAGATGCGTAAAACAACGAAACCCTCCCCCAATCACGCTTCCTGAGCTCAAAATTGCTCTCACAGAGGAATGGGAGAATATTCCCCAAAATCGTATAAGGAACTTGGTGTACAGCATGCCAAACCGCGTAAACGCAGTAATGGAAGCACGAGGAGGTAATACGAAGTATTGAAATTCAAGAAAATCGTCATAAAGTTCAAAAATTTCATGTTTCCTATTTTTGTTTTAAGGAGAGATCAGCAGTTTTTTTTCTTTATGTAATTTTGTGTAAATAAAATGTATGGTGACTCATATTTTTTTAACTTTCATTTAAGGAGTATTAAATTGTCTATTAAATACAATTTATTGAATTAACCTAGCATTCTTACTTTCCGAGATTTTTTGGATTCTTTGAGTGACCCGGATTCATTGCTCTCGAGTGTATTTATAGAAAACAAAAAATACCAAAATATAGGTATGCCTAATATAGGCGCATAACTTCTAAACGATAGCGTCAAATTTAACAATTATTTTTATCGTCATAATTATTTGGTTACCGATTTGTGGTCGATATAGGAATCGTTTGTGGTAATGATTACCACAACATATACAGCCGGTCCACCACCGCTATTATAAGTTTATCCTTTAATCCAGTTGTGTACAGAACGCTGATCGAGACTGATCTCACACTTGAAAGTTTGTTATTACTTAGGTCGTGACTTACTTTAACGAAATTAGAAACTGTATTAATTTAAATTTGAGTCCACTTGACGTCAATCTTGAATGCTTGGGGGTAATTGCAAATATTCTGTCCTTCTTATTCACTTGGAGTGTAGTCTCTGACAAGGTGAACGTAATACTATGCTAAATAAGTGGTGACATCTGGAAAAGCCTATTATACGGCTTTATGTTAGCATTGGCTGAACTACCATACATATTATTGGAATGAAATTCGACTTAGGACATACTTAATAAGCTGGGAGTCCATGATTTTATGACATCTTATATACCTAGTAGTTTTATTATTAGAACTGAATGAAACCGATGCTAAATTGAACAGCGTAAAAGTAAATATCAGTAATTTTAAACTCTCACGTTCCATGATATATAAATTAAGAGAAAGGGACTTAACGCGATTATGGTATAGGTACTTACATACCTTTGATTGTCTAACGTTTCGACCAGGTTACAGGTCAGCCTTTAACCACGGCATAGTTTAGCCAACAAACGTGAAAAAGCATCTGATGAGGCCGTCAAGCTGAGTGCTGCCATTGTTAATGCGGGAGCGGAGCGGTAATAAATAAGATATTAGATGTATGATGTAACTAACCCAAACCCAGCCTCACTGACACTGACTGACGCGAGTAACGATCAATGGCAGATGACTCCCTTCGCACGTGAAAGACACATTAAACAAAATTGAAATAGAGATGTTAGTTCCTAGTGGAGAAGAATAGATCCATCTCATCCCGTGGGTGTCGTAGGAGGTGACTAAGGGATAGATAGGGCTGTCCTCCTTCCAACAGTAAACATATATGAAAAACCCATGAAAAAGTGCCAGCAAATTCGATAGGCTCGCCCCTACTACATAAACACTGTGATATCCTGTGGGACATAAATTTCTTAGGTTCCATAGTTGGAAATTCACTCCTTAAACTTTCAAAGTAATTCACTCCAAACACAAATAATTGAGATTTGAGATTAACAAGAATTCTAATATGTAACTCGTACAAGTGAGGGTTTTAAAAATTCCATCATACTTTAGGATTATTCCTCTGCCGCGGGGACTTTGTCGCTTATGCAATTGAACCAACGTCAACACCAGCGTTATAAGGCTAAGATTACAATAGTGGGAGATGCGATTGGCGATTAAAAAGGAAAGCGAGGAAAGCTTAGTGCTAAGAAGCACGATTGATGTCCTGGGTTGATATTCTAGCCATTACACTACCGAAGTTGGGTTAAAAATGTATATAAAATGGGTGAATAGCAAATAAATATGAATAATAATATATTACGCTATTGAAACAATCATTATTTAAATAGAACCTTATTAACGTATTCTATTGCAGTTGCTGTAGTGTTATTTGATTATTTACACTGTGGCCGACGATAACAATAGTTTGTTTCAATTTCGTTGTATAATACTCGAATAAATTGTATAATATATTCGATACGTGTAACTATTTATTTATTTGAAAATCTACGGTCTTTCAGTCTACAACTTCGGCTGTAGGCTTCTTACTAAGTCTACTTGTCCTATAAATCCGCCTACATTTATATCCTCGTGGCGCCCATGGATTATTTGACACATTCTTGATTGCGACCCGAGTGTCCTTTTCATAGGACATAATTACTGGACCCATAACAGCCCAGAGATTCAAGTCGAAAATTTTACATGTTGTAGGATTCGGTATGAAATGAATGTTTTGGGGTATAATAGTGAATATAATAGGTTGAGATTTTAACTTACTAAATATACGTATCTTTTGTTCTTTTAAAAGGACACTGGGCCAATACTAATGGGCTAATAAATAATATAAAAACTTAATTTTCGTTATTATTACATATCTTTTTTCACAATTTAACATTCCCAAGAAGAGTTTCTACAGTAATACCGTACAATATCATTTTTTTTATTACATTACAACCCAAGGTGCTTTACAAAGAACATAATATTTCAGGTACAAAAAAACTCTTGTTATTCAAATTTAAAACACTAAATACCTTAAAATGATTAATAAGCCATCTTTTTTAGCAATAATTCACATTGGAATATAAAAGAAAAGCAAAGATTCATACAATTATAAGCGATTAACTTACCACGTCGGAGCGAGTCAGCCATGTCGTCTTCCATTTTGGTGAATATGATGTTTCACAATTTGTCACAGACAATAAAATCGTTCAGATAATCGATATTTAATGTTCAGAGTATAACTTTGGCTACATTAGTTCGAAAACCCGCGTAATTTAAACCAGCCAGATCGGTTTTTGGGATATTTTAAAAGGCCATTGGGTTGTTAGTCAAAATAAGTCTGAAAGTGTAATGGGCTGTAAGTACTACTTCAAATATGAGTTATGAAAAGGACCTTGGGCGCCAAGAGGATATACTTTAGAAGCCATTGACTGAAATTCTTAGGAATTACTAAAAAGCGATGTTACAATTAATTTTGATCAATATATTTTTTGTAACTCTAGTCCAATTATACGAATACTTTTGGACGTATTTACAATGAAAACTTATTTTACAATGCTTCTAAGAAAAATAAGATAGATATGTTTTCATTTGTTACCACTAATTAAGTCTTTGTTCGTATTATTCGTTATAGCACCAATTCATCCCAAATTGGTGCTTTCATTTCAAGTAGAAAAGTACGAACGTATTTTTAAAAATACATTGAGTTAATCAAAACAAAAGATATAGGTTATGTTTAAGAAGTTGGATAAACCGTCTTATCTACAGAAACACGCAGGTAAACAACTATATCTAAGGGATATCCCCGAGGTGACCCGGAGATATCTACGGGACTCAGTCAAACTCCCCCTTCCCCTTGCCGGGATACCTGCAAAAGACCGATAAGTCTCTGGTAGGCTGTTCTCTCGAGGTTGCAAAGTCAGATGGTAGTCACACCCGAAGCTACCTTCCGTTATTTAGTAATAACGGAAGGTAGCTTCGGGTAGCTAGTTTATAAGGGAGCGATACGTCCGAATCGTTGTGGTATAATGAAAAAAAAAAACGTAGAGCAAAGAATACATATGTACATAATACCCTGAAAAATGTAAACCCCTATTTTAACCATTCGAGTAGTCCAAAAATAACCTAAATTAGCACAATATATTTACCGCAATATTGAACTTAAACTTTCACCTTTACTACCAACTAACCCTACCAACCAAAATATTCCATTGGCATCATTAAAACATGAACTCTGGGCCCGGTAATAAAACATTCAGTTTAGAAGCATTATAGATGTGTAATAGAGTGGTGACCTCCAAAGTTTGGGGTCAAAGAAGGAAATTTCTGAGCACGATTTCGACCTTAACGACTTTTGGAGATTTTAAGTCGGTGAACCTTTTTCGGGATGGAATTTCAGGTGTAATGGATTTTGTTATCTTTTGTGTTTCTAGGATAGTTTTGGGGTGAACAGTGTAACAATCTGATGCGATATGAATTTATTTACTGTATTAAGTAGGTATTTACAGTACCGCAAACTCGGGCTCAAATCGACTAAAATCACACGCAATATGCGTAATCTAACACAAAAATGCATCGATTTAAATATTCTAAATAGTCTAAATTTTAGTCTAATTGGTAGGTAGGACACGACGGTATCCTGTTAAGCAGTCAGAATGGGGAATTACCTCCGCCCTACAGAATACCGCGGCCATTATAACCTCGTGTTGTGTTCCCGGCGGTGAGTAGGGTAGACAGAGCTCATTGTAGAGTTTTTGTGCTATTGGAAGACCAAAGGCTATTCCTGCTTTGTCTTCTACACTGACTGCACAGAAACTCTCTGTGTTTACAAGGTCGGCAGCACGATTGTGAGTCCCCTGGTGTTACACACGTCCATAGACCACTGTAACCACTTTCCATCAGGTGAGCCGGGTGATTATCTGCCCCCTCAGTGGTATAAAAAAAAATCCAATGAAGCATTTACCTCGCACCACGACTGTACCTAGGCTAACTCCAGTTTTGAAGTAATAAGTTCACATGTGTTGCGAAAAAGGAAATAAAAATTCCACCTGGGCGAAATCGCGGGTAACAGCTAAGTAATAATAAAGCTGAAAGGTTTGGGCAGCTAGGTGATGAAAAGCCAATAGATCTAACTGTGAGAGCTGCTGTCATTCTCAGTGGAAGGCTGCCACCGACAGATCTCAGTGCAGCCACAAGTCTGTTTCACCAGAGAGACAAGTGGTAATTCCTTGGCCGGTGTAATGTAGAATAGAATGATGAATATATAGGATTGACACGTATTTTGACCTTTATGACATGTCATTGACATCAAAATACGTGTCTAGAGAGCTAATCCGTTTAATTATGTAGATTTTACAAAATACAATTACAATTATATTTTTATTTTGTAGATGACGTAGGTAAAAGTAAAATTTATGGATTATAAACCACTCATAAGCTTTATCGAACCTTTTAAGCTTAGGAGAGATTTTGAGTTTTTATGTTTGTTCTACCGCTTTTATAATATCATAGGAAATGTTTATGATAACGCCTACGGCTGCATTCTGTGTTCGACTTAGCGCTTTAGGATTAACTTGAATCAGGCAGAAAAGTTTACATTAAATATCAATGTTATTTCATTCAGACATGGCTGAAAATAGAATTAGATTTAGATAGATATATATATTACAGACAAGATAGTAGCACGTTGTTGGGTACTACTTAAGCACTGTGTAAAGCTAAGCGTCCACCTACCGGCAACGCACGCAATGGACGCAACGCATCAAACAGATGAAATTTTCGCAATGCATCCACCTGATCGGCAGTGATCGCATTTTGCCGCCGCATCTGTCAGCAATCGCATTACTAACGTCATTTCATTCGGATTTTTGTAGTAAGCGTACCTGTGATGCTTCAAAACGCGCATAGACAGGACGACCGTGAAAATGCGTCCACCTGGCCGTCATTTTGAAAGATGTCATCGGCATGCATCGTAAAAGTTGCGTCTTGGAGTAACTACGTCAGCATTGCCGATGACCAGATTCGTGCATTCCGCCCAATGCATAAGTATAGGTGGACACACTTGTTTGAATTTCCAAATCAAGAATACTGCGATGTGATCCGTCTGATGCTTAGCTTAAATGGAATTAGGTTGGTATTTAATTGTCACTGAAGAACTGCTCCAGCATTTGTCTGATCTCAAATATTTCTAATTAATAAAGTTTATTTCTTTATTAAATAGTTTAACATTTCTTTAATGGTGGAATCCACCAAACTACGTAGTCAACAAGTATAGCACTGGCACCGATGCTGGGTCCCAGTTGGTCGGGTAGGCCCAAGAAGTCCTGCTTTGACGTCGTGGAGGGTGACATGCGTGCCAATGGCCTCACTACCATCCCAGACCGTGTCAGGTAGAGGAGGCCGGAAGGCGGACCCTGAACTCTGAGTTCCTAGAGCTCAGATGCAATCAGAAAAATACGTCTCCACGATGGTGATACGATTAACGTTTTTTAAGTACCTGTTTCTTAAAACTGTTATTTCACGAAACAGCTTCCGAAGCAAGCGTCTTATCTCCTTGGCCAGTCTAGCATTAACATTTACGATTATCATTAAATGCCTTATAGGCAGTTTTATTACCTTATAAATAAAACGGTATACGCTTAACTTTATTCAAATATCAGTCTAATCTTCTTCGGGATGAATGAGCCAACTAAATGTATTTTCTTTCTTTATTTCTTTCAATACTTTCGGGGCCTACTTTCACTATTTTCATCTACGAGCTGTTACCCCTACTGTTCAAAGGAGGATCTGTCGAAGGCTGTCCTCCCAAGTATACCGACCCTCCCCCTTACGCCGGTATATCTTTGAAGGGATAAGCAGAGGTATATTAACGCTCTTATTTCGCCAACTATAATTTTCAGTCGCACATAAGACAGGGAGAGCGTATTGCCGTTAAGCAGATACTTTGTAATAGGTGTAGTAGAATTTGGGCCACTACTTATCTTCCCATGTGGTGTCGTACAAGGCGACTAAGGGATAGGGCTGATTAACTTTAACATCAGATAGATATGTACAGCCCAGACTCAGCCTCAGATGCATGGCTCGAGTCAACAATAGTGCCCGGAATACGACAATAGGCTCACCCCCTATTACGTGGGACCGAAAACAGATTGGTGAAATGTGGATGTTAATTTACCTCTGCCTAACCCTCTGGGGATAAAGGCGTGATTGTATGTATGTAAGTATGTATGTATGTATGTATGTATGTATGTATGTATGTATGTATGTATGTATGTATGTATGTATGTATGTATGTATGTATGTATGTTTACTGTCGGATGGAAAACAGCCCTATTCCTCTGTGTCTTCTTCGATAACTACGGGTATGCTTTTTAACAACAAATGTGTGAAAGTAAAAAAAACGAACTTTGATAAATGAAATGAAGTTCATTCCAACTTTGCTAGGTATGGTATTCACAACGAGGTATCGATCCAACTTTATAAAAGGAATGAACAACAAAGTTGGGAATAGAAATCTGTCACCTAATTGATATAAAAAACATGGGGATGAACAGTTTAAAAAATTAACTGTTGAATGATTGACGTGTGTTTGAGTAACATACATGCAAACAAAATATCTAAACATATTCTTCACAAAATTTTAGATTAACGAATTAGAAAGAAAGAAAGAGAAAGAAAGAAAAATATTTTATTTGCGACCACACACAATGCATGATGGGTACAATAATACCACACACAATGCATGATGGGTACAATAATAAAAGTATGTTATTAATTAATTTACATTGTGTGAGCCCCAAATAGGGCCCAATCTCAGCATAAAATTGCTGCGTACACCGCGACGCGAGTATACGCAGCGCTGGTTTTCAGATGGGGCCGCTAGTTGGCGCTGACGCCAGGCACATAATAGTTTGCTGTGATGACAATTTATAACAACAAATATACAAATACAGATAATATGAAGAAATACAGAAATAAACATCAAAAAATTAGTGCGATAACTATCAATTTAATTATAGACCAACGGTAGTCACTGTAACGCGCCTAGGGTATGTGCGCGGCGACACAGAAGGAGTATCGACCAATCGACCGTCAGGTTTGGTCAGTTCGCCGCCAACGCTCACAGTGGCAACTCGCTCGCTCTCGACTCGTTGATTAAGTAGTAAAACTAATTTAGCATTCGATTTAAATAGAAAAAAATTAATCGATCTAGGCGGGGTTTGAACCCGCGATCTTTACCTTACAGGGGAAATGCTTTGACCACTAAGCTACCAGACTTCACCCTAACCAATCCAAATTTCAATGTCTTTGAGGCTATGGTGGCGGCATATACTGACATTCTTACGAACTATCGGAACCAATGAAGCAAGGAAATAATTTATGATCGTAAAATATCCTACAATTTTGTTTGAAGATGACAGACTGATACTTACTTGAAAATTTGATATTCGTTGGTACACGGATAACTGCAATATCGTACTGGATCCACGTTGGGTATCAGTTAGGGGGCATTACTACATCGTTGATCACAATCCTTTGACCACCGAAGAACAGCCTGACTGTAATAGCTACAACTGTTAATCTCGATGCACTGTTCACGCCGTCAAACCAACAATGGGCTGCAGTAAGTACTTTTAGCGCATTGAGTATCGAACCACCACAAACACCCTGGCACATAGGGAGGTCAATGAGGAGACAGACCTGAGAGGAATGTAACAAAACAACAACTCAATGAAACCTATTTAAAAAGTTGAAATTCAGCAATAAGACACGTGTTTCCACCATGAACAAGAAGACTATCCATATTGAATAGACACTGTTGCACTTTTTCACAGTATTAAGCACAACAGTAGCAAGTTCCCCCAAGTGCCATCATTCAAAAGTATAAACGGTGGAAAAAGTATTAATATTCAGACCGAAATAATTAGTTGAACATATCCACCTTAACGCTGACTCTGGTAAAGTGAAGTTGTGTGAACTTTACACACGAAAAAACGCTGGAGTAAGGTCATAATGAGTCACCCACGTGAAATTTTGGTCAGGTTTCCGCTACCCATGAAAAAATATTCGTGGAATAAGTTGCCTATGTTATTCCAGACTATAATAATCTATCCGTGTATAAAATTTCGTCCAGACCCGTTCAGCTTTTGGAGCCGAATCGAATAACAAACATTCAAACGTAAACATCTTCAAAAACTTTCATATTTATTATATTAGTGGGATAGGGTAAAAAAATAACCTGGTAAGGGAACTGTCCGTGTGCAGCGTACGAATCACTCCAAATTCTAGACTCCGGTTGAGATTCCAGTTCACGAATTTTGTTGGCTACTGGAAGACCAATCCTGGAGAGATATCCTTCGAGGTTACTCCTAATTTAGGGCACAGTTATTACCTACTCGAAAATAAGCTATTAGTAACATGAAAAAATATATTTCATGCCTCTTTTTATGTGTATAATGGATCACTCCAGGCTACATACCGTTTTCATAAATGAACATTACCCTTTCTTTCATGTTAGACCCGACAAACTGAATATTTATGATGTTCACTTACATCGTAAATAACTACGAAGCAATAAGTTTTATTTTTTATTTATGTACTATTACGGTAGCTATATACTTCACATAATTTGTTCCTACATCACTAAAGAGACCCTAGATCTCATCTAAATGCCTAATCATAAGAGAAAGGGTATGTAAGGACCCTGGACTCTAAAAGCAGTTGCTATACCAGACGAACATTTTTTTTAAGAGTATTAGCATCCGAAATTACTAATATTCCCTCTAACCCCTCCAACTAAGCTAAATTGCTTGTGCTAGGAGTGGGTTCACGTTGGTAGTGTAATGGCTAGGATTCGAACCCGGGACCTCTCGATCGTAAGGCCGACTCCTTAACCACTAAGCTACCGACGCTTCGGCGATAGGGCAGTCGTTACGGGTAGTTGGAGGCCTAAAAATCCAACCACTCTTGTCTATCTAGGAAACTTTGTTATCCCCAGTAACAAAGTTTCCTAGATAGACCAGAGTGGTTGTGGAGGTGACATGGCAGTCGCTTCACGAAAAATATTGAAATTCAGCTGCTTCGTATTCCATTGTCGACTGAATTGAGAAAAGACTTAAAAGATTATGATTTCTTAGATCCGATATTTCCGATAATGTGTTGATTTACTGCCAGAAAGCATAAATAATCGCCAGCAAAAATCAGGTGTCGCAGTGACTGAGTTATCGCCCACTTGAATAATTTACGCCTCGATGAATTGATTGAAGTACGTACTTCACTCCTGGGAAGTACTCCTATAGATTCCAGAATGAGGTCATTGAACCATGAACAGTCTTCTTGACAAATCATTTCCGATTTGTGAGAATGGATAGATGGTATATGTATGTGTGAATGTTTTTTATTCTTTCAAGTAAAAACAGATCTGTCCCTTTAGACACGTGGCAATATGTTTGTAGAATAGAATATATTGATCAAACTATGATATTGATATACGTTGACCACTGTCTTAAACATCAAAATAAGTACATGTCAATAATTATATATATGTACGCTGGCCAAGGAATTGCCATTTGACTAGGGTAGCTGGGCCCTTATTAGTCTTGACCAACGATAACGTGACTACGTGCAAATAAATACTATACAATTCAGTGAAACTCATTGTTAATAGGTAAATAGAGACAAAACTTCAGTAATGAAAACGGATTTTTTAATATTCTTTGAATAAACGGGTTGAAAACAGAAATACCCAATTGTTGTTTAAAAATCCATGAAAAAAGATTTCTATAAATTCACAAAACACTCACGTTCTTTTAAAACGGAATGTTTTGATATTCGTTTCCTCTGTGAATGTTTTCCCGGGCTATAACAAACACCATCCGGCCCTGTACACATGGTGTGACCCTGGGCAATAAATCGACGTGTCGGGAATCACGCGAGGTCAATTTTTCACCTTGTAAAATGTTGCTAGGTAGACGAACGTATTTGAACTTGTGAAAGGAGAAATTCTAATGAATGTTTCATTCAATATTGTATCTGAATTTTGGAAAATTGACTAACTGGCATAATTTAGATTTTTTTATAATTGACCTTAGTTGGTTTTCGGTGAAGCTGTGTATAGGTTGCTGATTACTGACTCTGAAGTATTCTAAGAATTGTGGATGCAGACGGCTGTCGCTCACACAAAAGCCATAATCAGCCAAATTGAGAAAAAAAACTATTACAACAAATACATTTTTTTATCACAATCCTGTTTACCAAACATATGCGAGTACAACTAATTATAACTATACAACTCAATATAAAATATGTACATACAACTGGTTATAAATTACTAGCTTTTGCCCGCGGCTCCGCTCGCGTGGATGTCGGTTATCATAGCCTAAGTCCTTTCTCAAGGTCCAATATACTCCTATACCAAATTTCATCAAAATCGATTCAGTGGTTCAGCCGTGTCAGGGGACAAACAGACACACACACGTAGATATACAGAACTGCACAATGCAAGATAAAAAAATAGAGACATTGTTACTCTAGACAACAAAAAATAAAATATAAAAATCAGTTGGGAAAACACTAAAAGAGAGAAATAGTCGATAGCATAGTGCTGCTTCGAAGAATCTTGGTGGAACTTAGATTGTAAGAGCGTTTTCACATTATCCGATATCTGATATCCGACAGCCGATATCGGAGAAAGTCAAATGTTTGACATATGTATCTGTCTTTCACATTGTCCGGCCCGATGTCGTTTATCGGAGCCAACATCACTGTTTTGGCCCGATATCGGATCACAAAGAAACTAAAACAGCGACAGCAAACAATTTTCGTCCTTAATGACATTTTCTTGGTTACGTGTCCTTTTGCCTTAATTGATGACGCTAAACCCGAATATAAAAAAAACCAAGACATCAATAAGGTAGAAAATTGCTTGCTTCTTTATTTTCCTCCCTAGCATCCATAACTAGTCTGTGCTTTCGAGCCAATGGCCGTATCGGGCCGATTTTATCGGATAAATGTGAAAACAGCTCAAGGTGTCGACTATCGGATGTCGGCTATCGGTGTTCGACACCGATATCGGATATCGAATATCGAATATCGAATGAATGTGAAAACGCTCTTATGAAGACAATAATTGTGAGAATAAACCGAGCGAGGTCGGGGACAGCTAATTTTGGCTATGTAACAACATTGATATTTTCTTTTCTCATAATCTAATGGAAGTTTTCTCTATTTGTTGATATATTTGCTTACCGCACCAGATATATTGCCGACTATGTTTTGTCTTAGCTACAAAACTATAATTATTCCGTTCGATTGATTTATTGTAGGTATATTAGTATTGGGAATAACGTACAGAATTATTTAGAATGTTATCTAGTATTTAGAGTGTATATGTCTGTATGTTGATTTTAATGTATGTATATGTATGCCTATTGTCTGGGGTATTTGGTATAACTGCTCACACATCAAAGTTCTACGTACGCAGCGAAAATGGAATTAAGTCGAAAACATTTAAGAGCGATGAATTTTTATGATTTTAAAAGTTCTTTCTCTGCCCAAGACTGTGGCGCTCATATTCAAAATGCTTTTGAGAGAGAAACACCTTGTTTGAGCACCGTGAGGCGATGGTTTTCGATTGGAGAGAGGTCGGGTTTCTTTAAATGACGAATTTCGTGAAGGGCGCCCTTCAGCTGCGATCAACGAAAGTAATGTGGCTACTGTTAAGCGGCTAATTGAAGAAAATGAGAATAGGCCAACAATAGTGAGGCAGGCGAGAAACGTTGGTAAAAAAATTATTGTGTTTTTTTTCTCAGCTACGGGTTTCATCTGCACAATTCCACTTGAAGATCAAAAAAATGTTAATGCCGAGTGGTGTTCTACCATTTGTTTACCCAGGGTGTTAGAAAAGTTCGCGAAAGACGACCAAAAGCCACGTTCTTCTACATCATGACTACGTTTCTTCACACACAGCCAACAAAACAAAGTCAGTTTTAGCTTCCGAAAAAGCACATCCGTCACCCATCCTGCACATAGCCCCGACCTAGCACCCTGTGATTTCTGTATTTCTCCAAAATCAAAGATTTTAAGAGGCAGTAATAGCGTTCAATCAGCACCTAGAAAACACACCTTCAAATCTGTGATCCTCTTGTTTTAAACAGTGGTTCGATCGCATGAAAAATGTTTAAAATGTAAGGAGAGTATTTTGAAAACCAATAAATAAAATATTTTGGTTATAACATGTTTTTTTTTAAGTTACGCAAAACTTTTAGTGTGACCTACGTATTATATTTTTTTAACTTCATTGTTTTATTTGTAAAAGTTTTGTATTCACAAATAACGTTGATCGAATTTAATAATATCCAACATTGCGTGTATAACAACTATTTCAATGAAGTATTTCTTTACTGTTTTTGTTCACAATATTGTTTTCATAAATGATTTGTCGTGTGATTGGTATGCTATAATACATTTCCGACAATTTAATATTTACAAGTATTCGGTTATTGATTCGAGTGTTTGTTTTTTTTTTCACGTAAATTGATGAATTCGTTTTTTTTAGTTTAACTTTATCTAAAAGTTTATTATCAAATTAGATAGGCTATTAAGCAAGGTTTATTTTAATGTGTAGGTGTCTATAGAATTTCAGTTATTTAGGTTTAATTGAAATATCCTTAGACCATATTGATGTGTGTATATATAAGAGTACTTGGCTGTACCCTACCTTGAGGCCTCATTTCTCGTTTTGATCTCTTTCCAAACCTAATTTGAACTTTCAGCTAGATCCCTTCAGCCGTCAGAGCGTAATCAAATAACAAATATCAAAATATCTACATAAATTTTCACATTTGTAATAAGTAGTAGTGTGTATTCTTTCACATTTAAAGAAGATAATTATAAAATTTATTCATACATCGAAACATAATCGCATTCGTTTGTCACTTGATAAATACTTGTGAGCCCACAAACATCCTTCCTAGGGCTGCCCACGTAGATTTTATAGCATGTAATCCGTCCCTGTGTGACCACGTAAATTTTGCACATTCCAACCCAACTTGCCATTTATCCTGGCGTGTTGCGGTAACATGAATTTAGATTGGATTTAGAAATGTAAAAAGTATTAGTATGCTTATGTGAGTGACGAGGTCAACAGGGCTGAATTATAAGTGTGTTTTGTTAAATAATATTTTGTTTGATTATTGTGATTAAGGGGCTTATGGGATTATACCAGTTTGAAATGATGTATCTAATATGGCTGGAAAGTGGTTACCGTGGCCTATGGACGTGTGCAACACTAGGGGAGTCACACTCGTGCTGCTGACCCTGTAAACACAGAGTTTCTGTGCCGTCAGTATAGAAGACAAAGAAGGAATAGCCTTAGGTCTTCCTAATGACAGCTTAAAACCTCTCCAGTGAGCTCTGGCTGTCCTACTCACCGCCGGGTACACAATACGAGGTTATTATGGCCGCGGTATTCTGTAGGGCGGAGGTACTATCCCAGTCGGACTGCTTAATTGGACGGGAATAATTATAGCAAGTTTCAAAATTATTTGAATCTTTTCATTTCATTTATTTATTTCGTAAACATAGATTTATATTATAGCCAGCTGAAAACCAGCGCCGGGTACTTGTGCCCGGAATCAAGCTAAACTGGCTCCTTTTTTGATGCAACATACATATGAAGTATGTTCCTAACTAAATGTAATAACAATAATTTATGTATGCATTCTTATTTTGTGTTGCACTAAAATAAAATGATTTTTCTTTCTTTCTTTTTTTTCTAAATAGATGTTTACTGGGTGCTTATGGTACATACTATAAAAAACCTGAACGCATCCAAAGCCGAAGGCCCCTGGCAGCACTCCGGGGACACTATAACTTGACATACAAAAAATCTATTGCATGAAAAATATATCTTATACCTGTATAAATAATGCAAATTAAACGATATAAAAAGAAAAGTTTAATATTAGGTCCTTACGTATGAAATTGGCGTTTTGTACGGGAGGAATAAAATGTCGATTTTTTTTGTAAAATATATTTAATTAATCAAAGTATGCACCGTTGCTATCTATGCAATTTTGCCATCTTATGGGTAGTTCATTGATCCCTTTACTATAAAAACCATGGGGGCGAGAATCAATAAACTCTTTGAAGGCGGTTTGGACTGCTGCATCGGAGTGGAATGTTTTTCCTTGTAAGAAGTTGTCCAAATTCCGGAAGATATGGTAATCTGTTGGAGCAAGGTCCGGGGAGTACGGTGAATGTCGCAGACATTCCAATTGTAGCTCAGCTAACTTAGTGGTTGTTTGTTGTGCAGTGTGTGGTCTTGCATTGTCGTGAAGCAGCAGTGGCCTAGAGCGATTGACCAATCTCGGTTGTTTAACAGCTAGTTCTTCCTTCGTGGTTTGCAGTTGCTGACAATAGATATCTGCCGTAATCGTTTGGCCAGATTTAAGAAAGCTGTAGTGAACGATACCGGCGCTAGTCCACCAAACACTTACAAGTAACTTTTTCTGAGTCAATTTTCGTTTAGGGCAAGATTTGGCTGGGTCTCCAGGGTTCAGCCATTGCGATGAGCGCTTTCGATTATCGTACAATATCCACTTTTCATCACAAGTAATGATTCGATTTAAAATCCCTTCATTATTGTGTCGGTTGAGCAAAGTAACACAGCAGGCGATCCGTGATTGCAAGTTCGATTCACTCAATTCATGAGGTACCCATCGCTCGAGTTTTTTTACTTTCCTGATTTGCTTCAAGTGGATTACTACAGTTTTGTCACTTACCCCGAAGCCTGCTGCTATATCTGAAGTGCTTTGGGTTGGTTCTTAAGGTCGAAATTTCCAGAACGAAAACGTTGAAACCAAACACGTACCGTGCTGTCTTTAGCGACACCAGCGCCGTACACATCATTAATTCTTCGAGCTGTTTCTGCAGCACTCTGGTGCCACGGTAGAACTCGTACTCGTAAATATACCGATATTTCATATTTTCCATTGCGCGGTAATAAGCGACGCCAAAGAAAAAATAATGAGGAAAATAACAAATGAATGACTGTATTCCAAAGAAAAAAAAACAGTTAAATGAATTTATTAATTTGAATTTGGAATTCTTAACCAAAGAGGAGATATTTCAGATCCAATTGATCAGTACGACAAAACGCTAATTTCATAAATAATTTCTTCATCCAAATCCATTTTTTTCCAATATGTAGGTGTGGGTGCAACTCGGAGTACTTCAAGGGGGCCTTCGGCTTCAGGAACATTCCCCTTACACCCGGTGTGTAGGTAAAAATCTTCAAAAATATTGAATGACCCAATTCTCTAAAACTCAGTTGCAAAGATTTCAAATATTGACATCAATACCTGTGCTAACCGTACCACATATATACGTCTAGTACATGGTTTGTACTCGTATGGTATTTTGTAGGTACGTTTCATGAGGCGGGTTCCTACCCGGCTCATGAAACGTGGTAGTGTTAGCATACGAATTTGTGTGTTAGTATTGCTACGCCCGGCGCTTGGCAACTTCAATATATGGCCAAATTCCCATAGGAGTGAGCGAGACGGTACTATAGAAAGAGACAGCATGCCTTGACGTCACTGTTCTAGAAGGAATCGAATGATTAGAACGAGACGTTAGGCTAGAAAGAGACACAAGACCCAATAGAACCTTCCAGAAAGTTCCTGTCTTTTTCAGAACGTTCCTGTCTTTTCCAGATCTTTCGCTACTCGGCCGCGCCCGATATAAAAGGCGAGCTAACAGCCTCCGCTCAAGTTAGCCTACGACTAGTATTCGAAGTGATTACAGCGATAAAGTGTGCGAAGCGATACAGTGCGATTATACAAGTGACTGTGTATTGTGTAAGGAAGAGCTTTCGAATTTCTACGCGCTTTGCTGTAATTTAAGTGCAGCTGAATAAAATCTGTCTTAAGCGGTTGTTTTCGCATTTTCTATTTAAAGCGACCCTCACGCTCGTAACAGTATCAATATACATCAATGAGCGTAATATTAAATATTAATTCAAAATTAACATATGTATTGTTTTTTATTTTTTTACCGACAGCGATCAACCCTCCAAAGATCCGAGATTTAATTCTGTTACACTTTAGAAATAGATATTATGTAACATTCCCAACAAGCATTACACCATGCATTAGCGAGCGACGGCGATACTTTTGTAGTTTGGATACCATAAGAATCTTAACAACAAAAAAAATAATACAAAATTAAAATGCAAAACACGAAACATAAATAAATTAATGTGGCCGGGAGAGCAGTCAAGAAAATTGGACACGAAAGTGACGCGGCCACGAGATTATTCTCAGTGCACGAGTTAATTATTTTATGAATAAAGCATGTAACAGGAATGAAGTATGAAACTTGTTTAGATTTTCATACGTTTAATTTCATCAAGCAAAGCCGTAAAGTAGTAAACGCGGCCGATGCGCAGGAGTCGCTGGTTCGGTCCCCGCTCAGTGCAAATATTTGTATGCATGAATATAGGTATTTGCATTGGTCTTCTTGTGCCTTGGAGAGCACGTTAAGCCGTTACAGTTATATTGCAGTCGTTACAGGTAGTTTGAGCACCTAAAAGTACAACAACTGGTCTAACTGCAATGCTTTGATATCGCCTTCGGGTTGTGTAGGTTAGATGGCAGTCGCTTCACGGAAAATATCAAATTTTAGCAATATCCGCAGTTGGACTGGTATAGGTGGACCCCAGACTCCAAGTTGATAGCTTCGGATGCGACTGGGATTAACGCTAGGATGAAAAAGAACAAGAATTTCATCAAGCAAAGCCTGGACTTATCTTCCATATAAGATTATTCTTTTTCTGATCTCCTTTTCTAAACCAAGTACAAGTTTTTTTTATGCTACTTAGGTGGCAGATAAGCATACGGCCCACCTGATGGAAAGTGGTTACCGTGGCCTATGGTGTGGAACAACAGGGGCGTTACACTCGCGTTGCTGACCCTGTTTGAACAGAGAGTTTCTGTACCATCAGTGTAGAAGATAAAGCAGGAAAAGTTTTTGGTCTTCCCACTGACAGCACAAAAGCTCTCTAGTAAGCTCTGGCTACCTTACTCACCGCCGGGAACACAACACGAGGTTAATTAAATTATTATTATTTAAATGGTATATATTATTATTATATAAATAATACTTATTATTGACATGCAATTCCAGGGATAAAAAGTAATCAAGAATAGCGCGGCCATAACACCGCGATATTCTGTAGGATATGTTTGTGATATCTATAGGTATATCTATATGTTTAATCATTTCGTACAACACTTGCTTACATTTTATCCATGGAATTGCATGTCAATAAAGTATTGTTTATATAATATTTTGAATAATAATTTAATACGTTTATCAACTATGTTTTGCTATCACATAGTAATTATAGAATTTTCCAGCACTAAAAAATTCTATCTTCAGGGTTATTTGATGAATAGTATCAAAGTCGTATCCTGGCAATAAATTATTTTATATCAAACAAAATAAAATTTAAAGGGTTACGTATCAAATTACCGAAAATCTAAATCCCGAATTATATAATCTCGAATTTCAAAATTCCGAAAGCCCAAAATTTCTAAAATCTGATTTTGATACGATATCTCTCTGGTTTGATAGTTAATTTTTACAAAGGAGGTAGTTATATGTTTATGTAGCTCCTATACCTTCATGTATTATCACAAATAACCTGACACGAAGGGTATTGCGGAGGTCGTCCATATACCCTTCTAACCTAACGTAGCTATGTCGAGGAATGCAGTGTCCACCCCGCGCAATTCGACTTGGATAGATAAGGTTAGAAGGCTAAGGCGGGAGCGAAGTGGATTAATCTCCGTGGTTATTTTTTTAAATCATCCAAACCATTTAGAAATTTAGTTGTCAGGATTTTTAACTTCAGGATTTTGAACTTTCGGTATTCTACACATTCGGTTAAAAACACATTCGGGATTTTAAATTTATGAGCTTCGAGATTTTGATATGTCAACATTTAAAGGGTATTTATAGTTACCCAAAGGGCGAATAAAATATGTTATGTAGTTGGGTAAACAAATCCCAAACTAACTGTATTCAGACACCTGTGTACAATCTAACAGTCTTATTCATAAAAAATGCTTATGGAAGGTTTATAGCGTACATTAGTTAAAACGTCTCATAACGCTATCATACGTATTTTAAAATATTGTATTCATAACTGCTCTATAAACCTTCGATAACTATAGTGTGGCTATAAGAGATTAATAAATGAAAATGTTGCGACTTGGTTAAAAAATTCAGATATCATTGAAATTCTTAAGTCCTTTCTGCCTTGTTATTTGATGAGTCTGTTTATTATGCATTACTTACGCTTATATTATAATAATATTTGCTTCATAAGATCATATTACAAGAACTGGTGAAAGAGCGGTTCGGTGTGCTGGAAAATAAAAACTCCGACACGAAGACTAACGCGAAGAAGGTGGCGGCGTGGGCTAGTTTACACAATATTATTGGTATTAAAACTTCCCAATATCGCAGACTCCCAATATTTTCAATAGCTTCAAGTACATCTAGGCTTTGTAAAGCTTGCATTGTGGAAGACACTGAGAAACACTCTGCCGCAATAAATTTACCACAAACTCCAAAAAATAACTGACCTAGATTAATAATAATAATAATAAAAGCTTGTCTGGAAACAAATCAGAGATATTCGAGTTATTTTCAATAATTCAACAAACTAATGCGAACAAAGCAACGATGCTAGTCATGCTAAAGAAATAGTATTAAAATCAAAGCTTTCATCGATATTTTGCGAACAGCTGTCAAAGTAACATCAGCTGTTGCGCAGGTCGGCCATCTTTTCTCCTAATATTGCTTTATAGCACGGCTATAGTAGGTTCCTGCCTTCCATAACTTAAATGAAGTTTATCGAGGGTTTATAGAGCGTATTAGTGCTAAAATGCTGTTATGAATACAAATTTTCGACGATCACCTTATAGCAGTCTTATAAACCTCCCATAACTTTTTATGAATAAGACTGTAAATCTTTAATAAAAAGGTATGCTACACTCAAATTCATCCAACCTATTCTCACCACGCGCGCCTAAACATAATTTTAAAGAGAAAGAATTCAATAACTTTTCGGCTACCTTAAAAATTCTAACAAATGCAACCAACCGAAAGCAAAATAAGAAAAGCAATTTTCAGATTTTCTGTTTCTCAACTATGTTTATAAAGCAGACGTCTAGTCTCGGCGGCAAACATTCTGTATGTACATACGTCACGTCTTCTTATATCGTCCCCTCGAGAAGTGGAGAAAATAAATGTTGTATCTCTTGAATACAAGTATCTGTCGCTATTCGAATACTCATAGAAATGGAAGTTCGATGAAAGTTTCTTCCAAGTTTAAAACGCTGGTTTAGCAACACGTATTTTGAATATTCTTGGAATAGAAAGAAAGAAAGTAATATTTTTATGGAGCACAGTTGAGCAAACTTAACAAGAAAAAAAAAATGGCCGTCTCTCAGCTTAATGCTGTCCGTTTTGTAGTGTAGGTGTAACAGCGCTGATTTTCAGAGACGGCCGCGAGTATAACGTGCAAACTATATAAATAAACTAGCTGTTGCCCGCGGCTCCGCCCGGGTGGATGTCGATTATCGCTTTCCCGCTCTTCTGTTGAAATTTTTCCTGAATTTTCGTTGCTATAAACCTCACGGAGCCCGAGACCTTTCCAACGAATGCAAAACCGTGGAAATCGGTTCGTGCGTTCTGGAGTTATAGCGTCAGGAAAGAAAACCCGACTTATTTTTATATAGTGGATAAAACACAAATACAACTAAAATACAACACAACCCATAAAATATGCATCTAATATACAATAGGTACACAGAAAAAAAGAACAATAAAAAAATGAAATATCAAGGATCAACAATATACAGACTATACCTACAATATATTTTTTATCTGTGCCCTCCATTTTGGCTACACAAAACACAAGCCAAGCCAAACTGTAACATGATGGAAAGAGTTCGGCTGAAATTCTTTTTTATTGTACCAGTTACGAGTAGGACCGATATGTCCCTCACCCTCCTGTTGGAAAGTGGCTGCTGTGGTTTATGGGTACCGTCATAGTAGTGCCGCCGACCCAGTAGGGACCTACATAGTGCAAAAACAAAGCCTACGTGTGTCTCTATCTGGATCTTTATATCCACAATGTCCATGTATATTACTTATTTATATTATTATTTTGGCGAACGGTGCTCTTTTGGGCACCGTACCAGTCAACATCGAGAGATCTCAAGGAATCTTTCGGTAATGCCTAAACTTACAGTATAATTTTTGCTTGATGCTATGTCCATAATATTCCTATTTTTTATTTTTTTTTATTTAAAGGAAGATATTAAAATAAAATAACTTTTTCACGGATTCAATCGCGATTTATTTGCTATTTTTTAAAACCGCGAACATGGCTACTGAAAAGTAGCTGAAACGTCGGTCTAAAAGAAAACAATAACAATTAAATGTATAGAATCCGTTAAAAGTGGTTTAGTGGTTAAAAGTTCAATGAGTAATATTTGCGTAAACTTTAGAAAATATGAAATAGGAAGATACATAAAAAGATATATATATTGTACACCTCTACAATAAGCAGTATTATCGCAAACTGAAATCTCTTAGCCCTAATTTACATTACAGTGGAAGGGAAACAAAGTGTCTTTTGATTCAAAAATGTGTACAAGATTTTGAACTTTAACTCCACCTAGTAATGTGCAAATTAGATATCACACCATAAACGAGTTAGCACGTCCTCTAAGGATTTCGTGAATTGCTGCGAATTTCGTCTTTGACGTCGAAAGAATGCGCGGGAAAGTATCGTGCAAGGCGCTGTAATGGAAATCCTCGGCAATTGTCGCGAATTTGTGCGAATTCTCGCGAGTAGGTGCGAAATTAATACTTTCTTGCCGTGATAATGAAAATTGAGACATTTTTCATGGATTATACTTTCGCTTGAGAGATTAATAAGAACGGTAGTCATTTAGTTACTAGTACTTGTTTACAAAAATAAACTACGTTTAAAAAAACCGACTTCAAAAACTTAAAAGTAGACTTTACAGATTTACTTATCTGTCGATTATTTTATACTTTTGAGTCCTTGAAGTTTTTTTTTTGAACGTAGTTTTTTTTTTCAGTGTTTGTAATAGGTTGCTCTTAAAATTGTATTATTTTTTCACCCAATTAGTAATTTAATTTAGTTCAGCATGCCTTCGACCGTAGTTTTTGAGTTTTGTTTCATAAGATTTACATAATGCTCTCAATAACGTAAACGAGACAATCATGCTATTTATAATTAAGTAGTTCTGATGTCTACCTGAGTTATATTTGACCCAACGTTAAAAAATTTTAAAATCGATTCATAAACGACGGAAATATGGGACATTATAAATAATATGTCAGTTAAAAGTTTGAATTAAATTACTACAAAAATGTTCATAAAATGAAAACTACTGGAACAAACAATATAAAAAATTTATGGGACTAAATTGCAACAATTCCGCATCGAACTAAAAAAATCACGTAAATCGAATAATAAATCTCAGAGCAATCGGTCTACATACATAAAAAAATACCGATCGAATTGAGAACCTCCTCCTTTCTGAAAAGTCGGTTAAAAAGTGTAATTGTAAATGTAAATACTTTTGGTGAGTCAATGCAAATTTTATGCTAATTATCCTTACCTAAACTAGAATTTATGTGAGAATGTATCTGTCCGTCGGGCTGTCGGTGTCCTATTTTCCATTTGGCGATTCATGATCTCTAGGACGCGTTTGTTCCAACTGCCATCAGCTAGATGTCACTAGCCCAACGCCCCTGTAGTTTGCTTATTCTGCGACCTCAATTCAAATTTTACCTTTTGAAGAACTTCTCAAATGTATTAATCTCTAATAACGAAAACAAACCCGAGGTCAACCTTAAAAATTATCTTAGTTCCGTGTGCCTGTAGTAATTATAGTACATACCTTCGCGGTATTGTAAACTAAACGTCCGTGTTAGAATAACAAATTGTGTTGCTAACGAACCTACACTTAACGTTATTGCAATATTCCCGCTATCTCGTAGATAAAACATCAGGCAGTTAAAGCAATTACTTAGAAATCGCTAGCCGAGAATGAATTTACATATACGCATACGTTAAAATCTTTTTCTTTGCGATGTAATCTACGATGTTTTTGTTTGCTGTTAGTTAGTAGGAGTTGATTACTAGGTAAGTTTGGAGTAGTGTATTTGAGCAACAACTTTTCCAGTGGAACCACTTTTACGTCAGCAGAAAATTGAACTTAGTAACGCGTCAGGAGCAGGGGTATGGCGTAATTAGCTCCAAGTTTCCATCGACTCGTCGCTTTATATTTAAGGGGGCAGTTGATTGCTAAACCATTTCTGTACTTGAAAGAATACTTGATATTCCGCTGACCCTTTAGTAAGAGAAACGGAAGAAACACCAGGTTTGGGATTGGTAAAAGTAAAGGTAGAGAATTGATATTTGATAATCTCAGAATGAGTACTGGATGCTAAGTATACTTGAAGAATCATATTTTGATATTTTGACCGGCGGAGTAGAATTTGTGCCACCCCTTCTCTTCCCATGTGGTGTCGTACAAGGCGACTTAGGGATAGGGCTGATTAATTTCAACATCAGACAGATATGTACAGCCCAAACTCAACCTCCGATGCATGGCTCGCGTCAACAATAGTGCCCGGAATACGGCAATAGGCTCACCCCTATTACGCGGGACCGAATACAGATTGGTGAAATGTGGGTGTAAATTCACCTCTGCCTAACCCCCCGGGGATAAAGGCGTGATTATATGTATGTATGTAAAATAATGGTATTTTATACAAGCACCGATCTCTATATGGTCAAGCCGATTTCGTTTTATTGTTAATTAATAAGCTTGACCTCCCTTTTACTGTTCCTTTACTGTAATAAATAATGACAGTATTGGTATTATAGTAATAATGTCTAGGCATAATCTATAGCAAATGTAACGTAGATAAATAATGTATGTTTATCTGGGCACCTTAAAGACTAACTCTACCAACTTCCAAAACTACACGAATTATTTAGTCTGATTATCAATTTTCACGTTAATTTTAATGGGTAGTCTATTCCTGTTTACGTGTAATTCTGTTCGGTACGTTAAAATAAATTAAAGATATATATTATTAGTATTTTCTGTTCTGATAACACTATAATTGGAGAATTTAAATATTTATTTTATTTAGGTTATTTAGGATTCCGTTGAAAAGTTATACCAATATGGGACGTGGACAAAAATGTCTATAGGGGTGTTGCACACGTCCATAGGCCATGGTAACCGCTTTCCATCAGGTGGGCCGTGTGCTTGTCTGCCACCTAAATGGTTTAAAAAAATCTTTGTTAAGTCGTGATTAAATGCACCTTATTCAATTAGGATAAAGCTATTTTTTTAATATTATTATCTTATATTATTATTATCTTAAATAATATTATTATTCCTGGGATCGGTAACAGTGGTAATCGAAATATCCCGAGAATTGGGTGGTTATAAAAATATAAACGTGTTGATTAATTAGAGGGAACCATTTTCTTTCTATATTCAATAATAATAATAATAAAAAAAAAACAATTATGATAACCATTATACTTACCATTTGACATTCAATTACTTCTGACTAGTGGTAACTTCCCTATATATTGAAACTATTTACTTTGACTGATAACAGATAATTTGTACTAATTTGTAACTGTGTTTTGTTAACAATGTAAACTACTTACATACGAAGGGAACAATGTACCTGTATCTCGATCTGCTACAACAGCTTATGAGCTTAATAAAATTTGTACGTCTACATTGACAGAACATGTTGACACTTGTAACGTATTATGTCATAAAATGCCACCTGGACCTACACATGTTTCCGCAAATAAAATTATCTTTATCTTTATCTTTATCAAAATCAGCTTTCTTTCAAATAGCTTTCCATCATTGTATGATCTGAAATGGAACAACAGAACAATTTTGGATAACACATTTATTATCCGGAAAACATTCCCTTCCGTTCAATCTCATACAATACATTATTGTATAGGTTATTCATGACGAGTTGTGTCATTTCTGGCCTCTTGCCATCTCCTCAGAACTGCCTTCTATTTTGTTTTACAAGCTTTATTTCGTACTAACATCACACTGCGGTTTCACCCGTGTCATGTACCTAAGTCATGATACCTTAAGAATATTGGAATAAAAAATAGCCCATGTTATTAAGGAATAAAGTAGCATTACAATGGTTTGTTTTTAAGTGCGGGAAATCCCCACGGATAATCCCCCCCCCCCTCCGGAGCCGGAGTGGGAGGTTATGTCGGACTCGAACCGACTAAGCCGCACGCCGTCTGTGGGTCGATGTGCTAGGCCGAAGGTGAGGTTGGCTCGCGACATATTCCTCGCACCCCGACTGACCCAGGGCCATTCCTCTCGGTGGTTACAAACTTTTTAAAATTAGTTTGACGCCTTCTCTTAATGTCAACTCTATGATAACTATTTGTTAGTGATCTGTACCCCTAGCAGGAAATACTATCGTAATCGTAACGTAAATGTATTGAGAGAATAGAGCGTTTCGATTGGACGACTGCCTACTATGAAACTGTGTGTGTGAGAAGCCGGCCAATCACAACGCTCCGTTATTTCAATACGTTTACGATAAGATTACTATAGTTTCTAGGATACAGGTTGTGATCTTAAATCGTCTACTAGCTTACCAATTTTTGGTTCCCTACAGCCAGTCTAGTTGTATACACGGAACATTTGACACCCTTTTAACATTACAACATGAAAAGTAGTCATCACAAGGACCGCCTTTCAATAACCAAATATCTACTAAGAAACACGAACGACAATCGAAGAATAAACTCTTACCATACTGAGGGATGCCTATCAAAAACAACGAAGGTACAAGAAAAACCTCACTTCGTTCAGAAAAATGTTCACACCAAAATGTTGGTCAGATACAACGAATAACATTTAATACAAGAGAAAATTGAGTAGTAAAAACCTCACCTCATTGTAAACGCGGATAATTAGTGCCCTATAAAAGGCTCCCTAATTAAGATCGACAAAGGAGTGGCCGCTTTTAGTTAGTAACCAATTATTTTGGTAGTTACCGCTGGGCGCACCCAGCGATTTGTTTGATTAGCAACTAAACTAAGCCTAGAGGATAAGAGCATTTAAGCTTATTTATTGTATGTATCACCACCCCCTATCTTCTGGGATGTTGGAGGAGAGACGGGTAAAGTGAAACACGCTATCTGACTGTTAAATAAGAATTATATATTTATTGGATAATACATGGGTTTATATAGTCTTAACTATAATGAGGCTACATGTGGTTAGGTGGGGAGGTCCACATGTGTAAGGTGTCTTATGACGACCTGTTATATGAGATGGTTGTTATTGATGTACATATGAGACCTTACCCCATATTTGGGGTACCTTTCCTAATATGGTACCAACAAGCTGATACCTGATACTTATAATCTAGTTACATTTACCTATACCTACTACATCTCCATCCCAGGGAGAAAAATAAATATGTGTTATACATATTTGTTTTTTCTCTAACAAAACTTAAGTTACCTATTCAATATATAATTTTGTCCTATTCTTATGAATAAGTTTTACTTTTCCATTTTTCAGTATCTCAACATTCGGACTTAAATCTCTTAATACTACAAATGGACCTGAAAATACACTGGTCAACTTTTTCCTATCTTCATTTTTAACTAATATTTTATCATTAGGCTTATATACTACTTGTCTGTTTTTTAAATCGTACGTTATTTTTCTGTCATGCTTACTTTTTAACAAATTTTCCCTCGCTTCTTTTTGCGAAGTCTGAAGCCTATACTTTAGTTCTAGTGGGTAATTGTCATGATTGTACAATGGTTCGACGACATAAGATGACAAATTACTGGGAAGGTTGCACTTTTTCCCAAAAACTAACTCAAAGGGTGTGTATTTCGTACTTGTGTGAACTGATGTGTTATAGGCAAAACACCAATATGGAAGCCATTTACTCCAATGTTCCGCATTGTTATCTGTCTGTATACGTAAAAATACGCCTAAAACTTTGTGAGCATTCTCCAAAGCGCCAATACTCTGATGGTGGTAAGCTGTTGATGTGAGTTTTTCTATATGAAGTAACTTACATACCTCTTCGAAAGTTGTGGAAATGAATTCCGTTCCCCTGTCCGTAGCGATGACGTTGGGTATACCGTAGCGCAGTACAAAATTACTTACAAATGCCTCCGCGACTTCCTTAGAAGTTTTTGTTCTCAGTGGGTAAGCCTCTACGTATTTAGTGAGTTCACATTGTAAGGTTAGTATGTATGAAAAGTCATCGCTATCCCTGTCTATAGGTCCTACAATATCCATATATATTTTTTGAAATGCTGTTTCAGCTGTTGTAGTTATCGTCATTGGTTCTATAGTTTGGGAAGAATGTTTCTCTTTTTGACATTTAGTGCACCTATTTACGAACTTTTTTATGTCTTCTTCTAAACCTATCCAAAAGTGTCTTCTTTTAATATTATAATACATTTTCTTTATGCCTGCATGGCCGCTCGTGGGTAATATATGAAAATCATTTAAAATAACTTTTTGCTCGTCTTTATCGTTAATTCTCATGACGTCATTCAGTATACATAATCGTGGACCGGTCCACCCGTCAGTATTCTTTATTTCACTCGCTAGCTTTTCTACAAATATATTATTATTTTTATTCTTTATTATAGTAACTTCATTTATTCCCCACTCTTTACATTTTACTCCTAGTTCTCGCACAAAGGCGCGTCGCGTCATTTGCGATGGAGAAAAGGGTTTAATATTTATCGTTCTTTGTTCTTTAACATATATCATTGTCTTAGATTCTTTATAACATATTTTATTATCTCTCTTTATTTTATCGAGCTCGCACTCTCCTATAAATGTAAGTTCTACAGATTCCTTCGTCTTTGTATTTATCTCTACAACCTGCGGTTGATCAGACCGACTGTGGATAGTAGTATTATTTGTATCATCAGTTTTACTGTCTTTATTTATTTGTCTCCTTTTCATTCCTCTTGTCGTTACGCGTATGCATTCGCTTAGTTCCTTAAATTCTTCTGATGTTATTTTTATTCTAGATAACACATCTGCAGCTGTGTTTTCTACTCCTTTTACATACTCAACAGTAAAGTTATACTCTTCTAACGCAAGTCTAAATTTAGTTAACCTGCTTGATGGGTCTTTCATGCTGAATAAGTAAACTAATGGCCTATGATCTGTTTTTATTTTAAAATGTCTACCATATAGGTACGGCCTGAAATATTTTGTGGCCCATACAATAGCCAGCAATTCTTTCTCAATTGTTGCGTAATTACTTTCAGCTTTATTTAAACTCCTACTGGTCACCGTTCGATAAAACGGCACCTAAACCGTATCCTGATGCATCTGTATGCAGCATAAACTCGTTATCTGGGTTAAAATTTGGGTATTGTAAAACTGGTGGTGATATTATGGCGTTTTTTAAATCCTCAAATGACTTTTGACAGTTACTGTCCCAATGGAATTTGGTATTCTTTTTATTTAGTTTATTCAAATAATATGCTTTATCTGCAAAGTTTGGAATAAATTTTCTGTAATAGTTTGCCATAGCTACGAAACTTTTTACCTCTTTCTCATTACTTGGTGTTGGATAATTTTTAATAGATTTAATTTTTTCTGGATCCGGTGAGATACCCTCTTTGGACACTACATGGCCTAGATATAATACTTCTTTCTTTAAGAAATTGCATTTTTGTGGGTTTAACTTGAGGTTTACTTCTTGGAGTCTTTGTAGTACATCTATAAGATTCTTGTTATGGACTTGTAAATTTCTACCGAAAACAACAATGTCATCTAAATAGACAAAGCACTTTTCGTAACTTAGACCGGACATAGCTAATGTTATCATTCTACTAAACGCACTCGGGCTAATTTTCAGTCCCATGGGCAGTCGCGTCATCTGATACTGTCCAGAGCAGAAGGCTGTATATTTCCTTGATTCTTCTTCTAGCTCTTGCTGGTAGTATCCAGAAAACAAATCTAAGTGAGTAAAATAGATGGATCCTGATAAAGAGTCAAGTATTTCTGTTATATTTGGGAGTGGAAACTTGTCGTCTTGTATTCTGTCATTCAATTTTCTATAATCAATTACAAGTCTCCATTTTTTATTACCTGACAAATCAGCTTTCTTTGGAACTAGTAATATTGGACTAGACCACTCGCTTCGCGTCGGTTCTATTATTCCGTCCTGTAACATTTTATCTACTTGGTTATTCATTTCTTCTTTTTGTGCATGGGGTATTCTATAGTTTTTTACAAAACATGGATCTGCATTAGGTTTTAAGTGGATAGTTTGCTTGTATAGATTCGTTACAGTTAATTTATCTTCTGGTAATTGGAAAACATCAGCATTTCTGGCACATATCTTCTCAATTTCTATTTTTTCTTCTTGGTTTAGATGGTGTAAATTTAATTGTGAGAACACACGTTTTACTCTACTGGCATCCTTAGTTTTTTTTCCGATGTTACAACAGTTGTAGTCTTCTAGTTTATGTATTTCGGGTACAAAGTCCTTCAGTTGTATTTCTGTATCAGTTGTATTAAGAATGAGTAGTGGTATTTTACCATTAATTGGTTGTACTATAGTCCCTGCGATTACGACTCCTTCACTAATTTCTTGTGCATGAATTATTCCTTCCTCGGTTTGACTCGTTTCTACATAATGTATTGACTCAGTTCGTGGTGACAAAGTGATACACGATTTATGCCTAATGTCCTTATATTTTATAGTTGTTACTTTGCATCTCTTTGTTGAAAAAGATATGGTTTTGTTATTATAATTCAATATCGCTTTATATTGATTAAGAAAATCGTCTCCCAAAATTCCAGTTGTTGAACAAGGTAGTTTGTTAAATACGAAAAACGTATGTGTTATAGGGTCACTCCCTATTTCTAAATTTAAATTGGAGGAGAGACGGGTAAAGTGAAACACGCTATCTGACTGTTAAATAAGAATTATATATTTATTGGATAATACATGGGTTTATATAGTCTTAACTATAATGAGGCTACATGTGGTTAGGTGGGGAGGTCCACACGTGTAAGGTGTCTTATGACGACCTGTTATATGAGATGGTTGTTATTGATGTACATATGAGACCTAACCCCATATTTGGGGTACCTTTCCTAATATGGTACCAACAAGCTGATACCTGATACTTATAATCTAGTTACATTTACCTATACCTACTACACTTCCGAAGGGTATCGTAAGAGGCGACTAATGGAAAAATACGCAGACGATATCACTGCGAGAGAAGGAAAACTGGAAATAAAATCCTGCACCAACCTGTCTGGCCAGCGTGAAAACAATGGGAAAAGCCTATGTCCAGCACTGAACTGCGCTACGCTAGTTGATATTGTATACTAGCTACTGCTCGCAGCTCCACCTGATTGGAATTCTTTTCCTGTACCAAGTAGAACAGGTCTCATGGAAATGTGGCCTAACAAGGATTGTCTCTACTAGCTTTAATATTTTTCTGAACACAAATAAGCTGGCCCTACTAAGTAATTATCGTCAATACATACAAAATTTATGGAAGAGTATTACTTCTATATTTCCTAGAGATTATGACAGCTGCCTGAAGCATTCGTTACGTGTGGGAAGAAGAATTCCGACTAATCTAACCACTGAACTTCGTTATCGTCAATTGGTTGTTGGCTCCGATGGCAGTCACTTCATGGAAAATACCGAAGTTTCAGCCGCGTCACAGTCAAACTTGAAATCGACCCTAAATATGTTGGGAAAAAGTAGAGAATAGGAATTCATCACATTTCCTGTCTCCTTTTCTCCTGTCGGCAGCAATACGTTCATTGGCTAGCGTTATATCAATTGGATCATTTAAAGAAGTGAATTGAAACACTCGATCCCCGTAGTCCATTACGTCTAGAACTGTCAAACGTGGCAGAATAGTATGTTTTATTACTAAGCTTATTATCGAATTTTACTCGACTGCTAGTCGCTAGAAGGGTTGTTTTTAAAGATTCAGAGCATACCTACCACGAATTTCTAATCAACCCTTTCAAATCGAACTCTTGACTTCACTCACTTCTATCTTGTTACTAGTCTACTTTCTCAGTTAATATTAAACCTTATATTTGAAATATTTTTGCAAGTATCCATAGTATAACGAACTTATCTATCCCTTGGCATAATAAAAATTGTTTCTACATTACTTATTAAATATCTTACTAAACTTATCCGACCTTTTTTCAATCTTTTAAGATGAATAAACAATATGTTTATTGGCAAAACTTGCAAGTTATTTTGAACTAAAACTATGTAGAACGGATACTATTCCGATTTCCTGATCTGTCTATCAGACAACCACCATTTTGGTTCTGATGTGACTATGGTTACTGAAAAGCAACCAAGCCTAAGGAATCCGTGTAAATAATAATATAATACTGAACAAAACGCGATAGAATTTTTTTAATAGTATTTTTCTAATGTAACCCATTAACTTTCACGTGTTTCGGCCATGCAATAGGTCGCGGGGTTCAAATCCTGACAACTTTATCACAGTAACAGTGTTACGCGTATACTGGTTGAAGGACTGCACCAAACAATTAAACTTAGATGGAAGGTTTAACAGAAGTACCTACTCGTCATTTTAGTTCCTGGAACCTGCTCTTTAAAGAAAATAATAAAATATTGAGACGCTACTATAGATATGTCGCCAACTAGCTAAACCAGTCGTCCAATTATCTGCCAAGGCAGTTAACTAAACGGCGCCATTCAATTAACTGCCGTTTATTACATCATTTAATAACCTGGCTGGCTTATGTTTAGGCCAATCATGAGATGGGGCATTACCTCGAAATAACATAGAAAGTTACATACATACATACATGTACTTAAATAAATAATAATAAATATTCCACAAAATTTCACACACCGCTATCTAGACCCATGGTAAGCATAGCTTAACTAGCTTGTGTTATGGAATCTAGAATGCGGATAAACATACTAATCTCCTAGGGTTAGACAGAGGTGTATTCACAGAATATTAGTGATAGGTTTATTGTGATAGCTGCGCAATCCGACTTGGTTAACTGTTTAATTGAATGCCTAGGCAAGTAGTTAAACGTCATCGATCCAAGCTATTTGCTTAGCCGTTTAATGAAATGGCGGAACACCATTCAGGCCGTTAATTGAATGGCGCCATTTAATTAAATGGCTGATTAAGCTAGTTGGCGGCGACAGGTATACTAAATAACCTTAGTAAGCTTTCGTACTGTACCGGCCGTGCACATACATTAGACTTTTAATCAACGTACAGATTTTACTTAGGTGATTTATATTCGAAATTGGTAACTGTCAAAAGGTTGACAACTTTTGACTTTAACTTTGACTTTGTCAAGGTAATCATCCCTGTACCGTAGGGTCACATCGACCGCTTCCATTGTACTCCTATCTATCTATTCCCATCTGTTCGCAGTAGACTCCCTGGCCCTCTAATTACAGACTATAACACTAAATCTAAAGTTCTGGCTTAGTCCTATTCTAATAAACTTACTACAACTAGAATCAACGTAGTCGAAATAATAGTGTTATATTTTGTTGAAAAAATACATAGGGCGAGTAAACGAGGTTTCAGCAACAAAAGGCTTCTCAGACACTATTTCATCAAAATACTAGCAATATTCATTTTACTGGAAGCTGGGCTTAGCTCCTTTGAGAATAAATTTAAGTAAACATAATATTTTCATAAATACATACCAATTTTGTGTTTTCTCGTCAAGAATCTGTAACAAAAATAATACAGAGTGAGTCACATATTAAAGCATACAATTTATATGTCTGTCAGGTTTGGGTGTAATTTAATAAATAAATATTCCACAACATTTCACGCAATGCCATCCAGACTATACTTATACATATATAGCTTAACTAGCTTGTGTTATGGAATCTAGAATGCGGATAAACATACTTAGATACATTTTTTTGTAAATGCATACATATTATACATAGAAACACCCAGACCAATGCAAATACCCATATTCAAGCATACAAATATTTGCACTGAGCGGGGATCGAACCCGCACCTCCTGCGTAGCGGCCGCATTCACTACCGCCACGCCACGCACCGGAAGATATCCTATGTTATAAAAGAAAAAATCAGTGTGCTTGTCTTTTTGAATCAGCCTATTAAATAATCTGAGAAAGAAATTAAAATCATTAAAATCGAATGAGGATAATTGCTTCAAATTTAAGTTTCCACATTCCACCCGAGCAATCATAGTTAGGTACATACGCACATACATATACATTGCTAGTTAATAAAAGCCAGAAAGGAATAGAAATGTGCCAACTCCGAAGGCTTCATAATTTACTGAAGCGATTATATTATAAAACGTAACTCATATTCACACTTTCTAGTCAGCTATTGCGCTACTAAATTTGAAGTACAAAGGGAATACGATTTAATTAAATTTTCATTGAAAAATTCCAGTACAATCTACAGTAATTTTTATTTATGCTGTTATACCACAAAGATATATACTTGTGTACAAATTTTGTTGAATACGGTTTATAAAGACACGTCGCATTGCACGCGCGAGCGACTTTATTCCCTCGTCACAAAAAAATTAACATTCCGAACGTGATAAAACTTACACAGATATAAGAAAAAAAAGCTAATTATATCTTACTATACTGTTGATGAATGTTGCCAAAGGTGAGTTTTCACGTTGCTTGATTCCACTAATGAACGTGGATCAACCCATACCGAAGATACACCATGTAAAGAGTGTCTGGAGGAAGTGTGTTGGATCTTTAGACTAAAGCAAGAAACACAAAGCAAGAAGCACAGCAAATGCTTATGGAAGCAATTAATAAATAAATAAATAAATAACTTGTTTATTTTCTCACCACAATATCATTTACATAATTGAGTTGACTTATAATAGTATATACCAGTTTATGTGGGAGACTGGTGCCCAAACTAGGAAAGATCCTGTATTTCAGGCCACCAGTGCAATCCTCATCTAGGGTCAGTACATCTATAAAATTGGATCAACTGAATGCAACTACATTATTGACATAGTATTTTGGGTAACGTCGGGGTTAGTCTTGGTTGAGGTTGTGTTTGTGTTTGGTTGTGTGTGTGTGTGTGTGTGTGTGTGTGAGTGTGTGTGTGTGTGAGTGTGAGTGTGTGTGTGTGTGTGTGTGTGTGTGTGTGTGTGTGTGTGTGAGTGTGTGTGTGTGTGTGTGTGTGTGTGTGTTTGTGAGTGTGTGTGTGTGTTTGTGGATATACCTGTTCGTGCCTGCATAATTTGTTTGTGTAGTTTAGTCGATTACTTTTAGGAGATCTTCTATACTGTCATAGTTTAGGGTCATGAGTCATTCTCTGGCTTTCAGCTTACATTTTGACTTCGTGACCGCGTAGAGGGATATTTTTTTATTGATGGTGTTGTAGAGATAGCCTCCAAGGAAACAAAAGAATTGGTTTGTGAATTTGTGTTTTTGTTTGTCCGACGTGCGATCAACTGGATTAAATCGCCTCTGGTTTGCAAGAAGAGTGGCGTCAAAGCTTAGAAGTGAATGTTGTTTGGTTATGGTGTGGAAGATGAATAGTTGGCGTACAGACATCACATTGCACTTCTCGTAAAGCTCCGATGTGGGATATCGGTAGGGCAGGAAGTTTGACACCTTAAGTATCGTTCGCTGTGCTCTTTCCACTTGGATCATGGTGGTCTTCCGAGCACCACCCCAGGTTGTGATACAGTAGGTTATTAGTGATTGGCATAGGGAAAAGTAAACTGACCTTCTTAATTTTTCATCCGCTACATGTCTGAGGTTCTTAAATATATATATTAGTGCGCGTCTACATTTACCTGTAAGTACTTATATTTACACTACAAATTCCGGGGTTTAGCACGTCGAGAAGCAAACACAGCTTGCTGCTTTGGTATGTGGACTGCTAACATGCGCCATGTAAAGTAATTTTCACTAAGCATGGATCGTGGATGATCATGATTATGTACTGTACGAGATAAAATCTGCGGATTCGCGCACGGATGGAAGTCACCTATGTACTCTTAAATCTTTTTTCCCTTTTAACTATTCGCTTAACACATTACAAAATTCTAATGAAAATGATTAAAAGCATAAAAAATATTTAATTCCGCTGTCAATGAAACCTCATCTTTTTATTTAAAAGGCGCATTACATTAGACGGAGGATTAATAAAATATGATGGTACGAGGAAGGAGTTTGTGCAGAATAAAGTGCTTCTCATCTAAGCACAATTTAGGCTAGCCCACTTAAATCGGCCCCATCGGTTTAATAACAATAAACATCTTTTGATTGCATTTCACATTTAGGAAGTCTTTGAAAATAACCTTCATAACTTGTTTTTGTTTATTAATATTTGTTTTAATGCTTTTCGTTTGTATCCATCTTTAGTATATTATGAATGATCCAGTATTCTATATTATCAACAGCAAGTTCTTCAAAATGGGCTCTGCAATTTTACATCATCACCCCAGCTGCCTGGGCACAAAGCTGTACGTCAGTCATTCTGGTTTGGTGTTTGTAATTAAATCCAAACTCCAATTGATAGGTTAGTATGTCTTCCTATCCTTAAACACCAGTTAATTGAACTCCCTCTTAACTCAATATTGATCAAACTTCAACACCTACCTGCAATGAAACTAATTTGTATTCTGATCTGTTCCACAGACTGCAGTCTTGTTCACTCCATTAACATCGATTGGCCTGACCTGGGAAGTGAGTAAAATATTCCAAGACCGTGGTCTGCATACCTAAGACTATTTACTTGTTAAATTACTCGAAGGTATTCTTGTAACTCTTATTTGAACGGAGTTCACCGATAGTTACCGCTATCAAGTTTAATGGAATGCTTTATCACGTTCTTCTCAGTTCCTTTAAATTAAGAAAATTGAAATATCTTTAGTTTAACATGATAACTAGTTGTCTAGAGATATTTTAAGATTTAATTTTTGAAGTGAAAACTTCTTTAGCGGCGTTGGATGGGTGTAAAATGTTAAGGAAGCGTCAGGATTAGTTGACCTTTGAACCGTAACCGACGACTGACGTCATACAAGATTAGGTACAGACTATCTATTTTGCAAGTTACGATAGATAGCGTCGTAGCTTAAACGGTAAGCACTTCAACTGTAAGTCCTTATAGTTTCGGATAGTATCGGGTTCAAACCACCTGGCCTTCAGGGATTTTTTGTGATTGTTTTTTCTTTTTGTAATTTATTACTTATTGTGATTATCTTTTCTTTTTGTAATTTATTAATTTCTTCTGACAAAAAATTAGCAGAAAATTAGTGATAGGTTCTATGATTGGCGCTATATTATAGGTATGGTATGGTATGTTAATTTTTATCTTTTGTGTACTAGAGTAGTACTACTCCCAGAGTGCAACCCGTCTTTTTTTTATATTTATTTTTATGATAGCAAGTAAACGTTCGATGGAAAAAATTATCTTATTCTAAGAAGGCTTGCAATATTAGACGTGATGTACGTACATGTATTGCTACATGATGAAAAGAGAAGGTAGATTGAGACAAATAACAGTGGAAAAAGCTGCCGGATTATAGATGTGGACCTCTTGAGACACTTAGAGAGACTTGGTTGCTGTTTTTTTTTCCTATCAAAAATAGTTGCCCGTTTCTTATAGAGGCTCCTTTTTGTGGAGGGCCTAGACTAAGTGCCCTGGGGCAAATTTATATCTTATCTGTACTCTATATTAATGGTTATAAGATTTTGTTTGTTTGACTGAACGCGTTAATCTCAGGAGCTATTGATTCGAATTAAAAAAAAACTTTTTCTGGTAAATAGCCTGCTTATCGAGGAAGGCTATAGATCCTACGGTAGTACATCATCATGCTACTCCTCAAGAGAGCGGAGCAGTAATCATGAATGACAGCAATCCGGCACAATCTCATACATTATTTGAAAATGACAATGGCTTATGGTGAAATGGGGTTTGGAAGTATGTCACAGGGAAGCTGGGGTGGGTCGTAGGGTTCAATATAAAACTACAGGTAAATGCTGAACATTTTGGTTTTATTCGAACCAAAATCATAAAAAGACGTGTGGCACTCGGGGACTGCTGCGGTAAAGCTATTGCATAGCATTTTGTATCAACTTATGCAATTATGATAATATGACCTTTGACGTGCATTAGTTTTTTTTTTCTTTTTAGCTCTTTACGCTTTTCTTCTCTATAAAACGAAATAAACAGCTGCTTATGTATTCGTCCGATTTCGGAGCAGCTCGTCTCGATTCGTGCGAGCTTCGTAGAGTCGTACAATACGCCTAGTTGCACGCACACGAACACCGTGTCGAAGACTGCCGAAAAGAAACGAGCTTGAGGTTTTTTCATTACGGAATTTCTGGATTCGGTCCCCGCGCTCAAGGCCCTCGATAGAAGCTATGTAATGGCTTAATAATATAAAATACGTGTTGTGATAAACCGAAGAAGATATTTCATAACCCGATATCACCCATTTAAGAAGCTGAAATAGCAATGTGCTGGCCACATCTGTCGCATGTCGAACGAGCTATAATAACTAAGAAATGGATCTCAAATTGCCGTAAATGTCAAAAAAGATGGCCCGAAGAGAAATAGCGTGACGAATAACGCTCTTATTTAAGAATTAGATTCGAAATAACGTCTCATGTATTGGAATAGTTTGTTAAAAATAGAAAAGGTTATTGCCCTGCCATTAGGTTAGTCATATCGAGATGCATTAGAGGTAAAACATTCAAAAAGAGCTTTGGCTTGTCAAACTTCATTGACTGGCTTGTCAAACTTTATTTTATTAATTTAATACATTTTATACTATTTATACCTCACACCTCTGGAGCCTTTGTGAGCATGGTAAAATGTAAAAAATATAAATGTCAAAGTGTGTGATGATGTTTGAATATTTGTTACTAAATGACGGCCAAACAGCTGAACGAATTTGGCTGGAATTTGGTACAGGGATATATTCTCCTTCTTCATCCTAGCGTTAATCCCAGTCGCACCCGAAGCTTTCAGCTTGAAGTCTAGGGTCCGCTTTTTACCAGTCTAACTGCGGATTTGGCTAAACTTCGATATTTTCCGTGAAACGACTGCCATATGACCTCCACAACCCTAAGGCGATATCGAAGCAATACAGCTAGACCAGTTGTTGGATTTTTGAGGGCTCCAACTACCCGTAACGACTGCCATAGATGTTTGTATAACAATGACCGAGGGCTTAATGTGCTCTCCGAGGCACGACCAGACCAATGCAAATACCCATATTCATGCATACAAATATTTGCACTGAGCGGGGATCGAACCCGCGCCTCTTGCGTAGCGGCCGCGTTCACTACCGCTACGCTACGGGGGCTATTTCTCTGCTGTGTCTGTGTACATGGATGGATTATAGTTTGGAAATAAGACACAGTAGTCTACTTTTTACCTATAGAATAGCTTCCCAAGCCTATAGGTTGTGAAAGCGGAATCAGAATTCCACATGCGTGAAATAGTGACTAGTGTAGACATAAATTAATTCTGTACGTCTACACGATATGTAAAAAATGTGCAAGTAATTTTGACTCGCGGTGTAATTCGCTGTCACAGGCGTTTCCGAACGTAATAAAATATATTTAGTGTACGGCATTTTATGTGTACGTGTACGTTAAATTTGTACGGCGTAAGGCGCCGCTCGAATTTATGTAAGATCATAAATGGAAATTTTACTGTTAGGACCTATAATTAGCATATTTTTCGTACAACTCTAGCAAAATCACTGAGTGACTATTTTTTCAAGCTGAATCAGTAAAAATACTAGTGGTTCATTTGAGAATTATGTGGTAACTTTGGTGGCGATGCGGGTAAAGTCGGCTATTAGGCCAAAGGTTACGACTTCGATTCCTGCTTAGTGCAAAAACTCATATACACAAGTGTAAGGAGCATTAACAAGATCTGAGTAGAGTCAACCCAACCTGCAAGGTGGTGCTTCTTGTGCTTGGGAGTTCAAACGACATTGACTTTCACAGAAGTCATCAAACAGAATAAAAATAAGCGACTCCGCCGGGTTGGAAACTGCACACCATAAAAATAACAAAGGTTCTCCTCAGTGTTAAAATAATAAGAAGATTTATAGTATTATTTTCGTATTTTATATCCTGCTTCATTTTACAAATATTAACACAAAGTTTATAACAAGTACTCACTTAATAAAGTATATTCTAACGCTCTGAAGAGTTCACAAATGATTATGAATATTAATTTACAAGTACACTTCATTTTAAATGTACAGTGGGCAATATTTCCAACATCATAACAGTTAATCTTACAAAATAATAACAATATAATGGCGCACTTTATTTTGCCCCGAAGTGTACTTTGCTTTGTATTCGTCTAGGCATTTAATAAAATATTTATGTGAGTGTTGACTGATGGTTCGAAAAAAAATGCTTTTCTGAGTATAGAAACTCAGTTATATTAGATAGGTATATAGAAAAAGGTCGAGTACCGAAACGGGTTTGGCTGACTGAATTAAAATCCATGCCAAAACAAAAATGTATAATGCCAGAAACTGAAATTTACTTTTTCGTCGTGATATAAAAATGCTTGAAAAGGGTTTAAAACTTCTGTAAACTAGGATTTTCTACAACGTTAGCTCGGTTCTGTTTGCCAGTCTACTGTGTAACTTATTAAGGTATTTTGTGGTTTTTTGTCAACTTTCAATGCGCATTTACAAATTATAGACAAAGGTTTTATAAATGGCTAGAAAGTTTTGCGAATAAAAATAATATGGTAATTAGTATTCTGTGAATACGAATACATACTATTTACACACATACAATAGTTTCAAAAACATAGCTCTTACCACTTAGTAGTTAATATCTTCATATCTTTTAATTAAGACATACCATTTCTTACCATTAAAACGTGAACTTTTTGCCTTATCTATGCTTACCGCACAGAACACACACACAGGTTTACCGTATATGCTCATGCCTTTTTTTAATACCATTTAGGAGGCGGATAAGCACACGGCCCACCTGAAGGAAAGTGGTTACCTTGGAATATGGACGTATGCAAGATCAGGGGCGAGAGGTTCCACATCGCCTGTAAGTATGGGACTGTCGACGAGCCTCAACGCTCGTCTTTGTACCGATTCGAAGGAGTCAAGCTGGTATGCAGGTGCTCCGGCAAAAAGGTGACAGCAGTACTCTATATGGGGCCGACCCTGTGCCTTATAAAGATATGATTATAAATATACATACACGTAATCTTACGTCAACCAACAAACCGATAAAAACAAATATTCCTTTCACGACCCCAATGGTAATCACCTCATTGACCGACAAGCGGCGGTAACCGATGAGAGCTGTATCAAATTTTACGAGAGCACATTGATATCCAACGTTTGTCGCTTTTGCGCGATCAGAATTGAAAAATAATGGAGGGTACGCAATAAATTTGATGTACCATCAAGAATAAAAACAGTATAGATACTTGAGTATTTGATATTCATTGGCACCCTTTAGACTCTTTGTTATAATCGGTGTTATAGATAATGCTAATATTTTAGTATCTTTTTCCTAACTGACATGGCTTTGGTATAGGATATATAAGAAATAATTTCGGTTTTCATCTATGTGGGGACGGAGAAAGAATACAAGTATCACCACCCCATCTCATCCGAAGGCAGGCGACTAAAGAAAACTTTACCTAGATGATAAGTGATATCTCCAAAGCTTTCTAACATTGGGAGTGGCCTATGTCCGGCAGTGGACTGTGGTAGGGTAATTAATAGATTTAGGTAGACAACTCTTTATTGTACACTAGCATTAGATTACAAAAGATAATAGTATGGATGCTAATTGATGGATTCCTAACTGATAGCCAGTAATGATATGACAATACAACCGCATTAATATGATGCACTTGAATTACGTTCACTATGGAATATGAGTGTGGAAGAAATTAGAAATTTGCTAAGTATTATTATTAATTAGATCAGATATTCGTATAGAAGTGGAGAACGAAGTATGGTAGTGTAAAATTTAAGAGTTGGTTTTTTTTTTTTAATTTATTAACATTTTACAATTTGATAAAACAAACAATAATTTCATAGCAACAAAAAACCACTAAGGTTTGTACTATTGCTAGTTATTCTACAACGAAACAATGTTAAGAAAATCGGTATGTGCTACAAATGTAGGTCAGATGACTACTTAGATAATAAAGCATTTGGTCTAATAAAATCATAATACAAAAGTAGGTAAGGAACTAGGTAGTGAGGATTACTTAAGTCAATTAAACATTACTTTAAGTTTAGGTAGATTAGTGTGAAACTTTGTAATATCCAATTATTTTTTTTGCTTTTTTTTTGTTTTTTATTGAAGGTAAGTACGACCCATTATTTTATAATAATAGGTAAGTCACACCTTCAACAAAAAGTATGACTTCAGTTTGCATTTTATGTTGGATTTAGCTAATGAGTCGATAATATTGTGTGGTAATTCATTAATTAAACGGGGAATCAGGTAGTTGGTTGTCCGTTCGCCGTACGCATTGTTCGCGCGGTTCATACAACCGGTTATGAGCAATGGCACGAGTGTACACAGGATGATCAATTTTTATTTTTAAACCTTCATTAAAAAAGTTTTCTTTTAACAGAGAATATTTTACTTGAGTCTGGACTGGTAATACCTTACAGTGTTTAAATAACCCTGATCCATTATTCTGGAATTGAAAACGTACTTTATTTGACACTATAGTTTTTAAAATTTTTAGTTGAAGTTTATATATTAAGTTAAGGTAAGTTTTATAAGTACGACCATAACTACTTAGGCCATATTGAACGTAAGACTCTGCAAGGGAATTATAAAGCATTAATTTTATCTTATAGGGAATTCGATTTTTTAGTATGGTGATGTTTGCAAGAAATTGTCGTAACTTGTTACATACACGATCAATATGATTACTCCAATTAAACTTGTTATCAATTGTTAATCCAAGATATGTTTGTGTTTCAACGACTTCTAATGGTAAGCATTTGCAAGAAAGATAATCGGAATGCATGCATTTATGGTCGTGTAATATTAGATTTTTTGTAGGTAAACTTTTGACATAAGGTGATTTTATGATTAAAATCTTGGTTTTTTTAGAATTTAGAACAAGGCCAGCATCATGACACCAGCTTATTAAACTATTTAAATCCTGTTGCATTAGATCAGATGCTTTATCTGGATCTTTATCCGCAATTATGAGGCACGTGTCATCTGCAAATTGGTAGCATGTGCTATATTTAACACAACTGCTCATGTCGTTAACATAAGACAAAAAATGTAATGGCCCTAAGACTGAGCCTTGAGCCGTGCCCTCCGTTACTGTAATATGTTTACTGCACGTATTATCTACCTTCACCTGGAAAGTCCGGTTTTTTAGGTAGTCATCGCACCAGCCCAGTAACGGACCACGAATACCACAATGATCAAGCCGGTTTTTAAGCTCATCATGCAATAGCGTATCAAAAGCCCGAGAAAAGTCAATAAATAATACCAGGACATGCTTTTTCAAATTTAAATGACCATTTATCTCATCTGAGAATTTCGATAAAAGATTAGAAGAACCCTTTCCTGATTGGAACCCAAATTGATTGTGGTATAGTACATCATGCTTACAGTAAAAACTATGTATTTGTTCGCATACATACTTCTCGACGATTTTGTCAATCGATGATAGTAATGTTATGGGTCGATAGTTTGAATAATCACTATGTTTACCCTTCTTAAATACAGGTCTTACACAGCCTTCTTTTAAACCATCAGTTTATTAAATTCGCAATTGCTACAGAGATATCTTCGCCTACTAATTTAATGTCAGATACTTTAATACCGTCCTGTCCTGGGGCTTTTCGTGAATTTAAGTTTTGTATGATTTTAAAAATCTTATGCTTTGAAGCTTTCTGAAAGAGAATACTTGAGTTAATTGGTTGACAGTTTTTACTTTGATTATGAAGTTTGATTTTACAGTTAGGAATAATATCCTTTACAGCCTTATCAAAACCATTTGCAAAATTCTCAACAATAGTTTTGATTTGTAACCCTTGCGCATCAAATGCTTTATGAATTGCTGCATCTATGGACAAAGTCACACGGCCTAGCATTTGGTTAATAATTTGGTACATTTTTTTTATATTTTTAAAGTTATTTGTAATTTCTTTATGGTAGTATGCATTTCTTTTGGCTTCTAAAACCTTGTGTATTTTATTCCGAATTCTGTTGTATTCTAATCTTAATTTAGGGTCGTAATTATTATTTTTCCAGTCGCAAAATACGCCTATCACAAAATATCATTTTTAAGTTCTCGATGAAGAATCTCAAAATTAATTATTTGTTTTGAAACATCCTGTCTACGCACGGGCAGTGCATCACCAATGCAAGCAAGGATTAAGCCTCGATGATCGGCCAGTACAATGTCTAACGCCGCGGAGTACGGATATAATGTGGGAAAACGTGTGAATATATGATCGATACAAGATCTTGTGATACAGTTAATTTTAGTTTTGATTCTAGTAAAATCTGTTATACCACACATTAATCCGTGCTCGCTGAGTATCTCAAGATACGAATCTATGTATGAAGAAGATGATTTAAGGTTAAAGTTAGTATCACCAATCAGAAATAAGTTATGTTTTGAGTCGAATGTAGCCAGGTAGCTACCTAGTTCCTTTACAAATATATTTTTGTTTGTGTTCGGCGGGCGATAAACTGCACAAACAACTACATCTTGGTTTTGATTTATTTTCAAAGTACCCGTTAAATTTTCAAATGTACTTGTTTTATTCAGGAGTGGTGTGAACTTAATATGATTAAGGGTGTATATAATTATACCGCCTCCCTTTTTATTTTTTCGTAATTGTGAGTACATATTATAACCACGAAGATTAAATAAATGACAAATGTTATTTGAGATACCAGTTTCGGTCAGGACGATTATATCGATAGGTAAAGAACAATTTTGAATAGTTTGTTGCAATTTACAAAAGTTTTTAATCATAGATCTAATATTAAAATGTAAACATGTGAGATTTACGTGACTTTTAGGTGGTAATTGTTGCAAGAAACCATTAATTGAGTGACAATCAAAAATCTCTTTTATATGTGTATCCATATTGGAGATGGGTTAGTTTTTAGAAGTAGAAAATTAAAAACTAGTAAGTAAAGCTAAAAATAACAAATGATCTTATTAATCAGAGTATTATAGTTTACAAAGGGGTAGAAGTAGGTTCCTCAATTTCTTACCAAATTGAACTGAAATCGAACCATGTTTTTCAAGTTGATTAATGTCTTGTACTGAACGAATATAATATATTTTACTGTCACTAGACTTCCTAGCGCACACTTTACCATCTTTGCACCAGATGAATTGAAAGGACTTACTTAGGACTGACTCCTGATGGCCGATTAAAACTTAAGATAGTACCACAAAGTTCACATTCATAGTTTATTTTTAATGACAAAAGCCTCTTTTAAATGAAGAGCATAATTTAGCTCTATTACAAATATTGCAGCAAACAAATGTTACAGAGTATTCAGATAGCAAACTTTAACATTGTAAAATCAATATAATTAGTTTGATCAATGATATAATATTATTCATTAACGAACAATTATATCTCAGAAGTGTACAGTAGCATTTCGTAGAAAAATTAATTGACTGTTATAATTAAACTTTATAGATAGATCAACAGATGTATTCAGTTTCCAATTAATTAGTTTCAAAGTTTTTACAGTTCTTCCCTGTGTTATACTGATAAAATTTTTGGAGGTGCCTTAGGCAAATTAAGATAACACATAAATTCATCTGCTGGTAACAGTTACCGTACCTGTTCTAAGGAAACTTTAACCTCCACGGATTAAGGAGGTGGAAAATATTAGAATATAAATAAATGATAGGTATTAAAAAAGCACGATTCAATAGAAAACCAAGAAAAATAATTGTTCATGAAGTCTTTCCGCTTTCAACCGATAATATTTATTTCGTTTTTTTTTAACCCATAAGTAGAAATACATTCCACATTCAAACGGCAACTTAGAAAATGTTACAAAATACTTATCAAAAACATGGTTTAAATCAGAGATTAGATTATTTTATAATTAAAAGGCTTGATGCATGAGGAGTATTTTAAGTAACATTACACTTTTACATGAGGGTTGTTTATTAAACTTTTTTACGCAAAATGTTAACCATATTATTTTTCAATAAGAAATTTCTCAAGCGAAACTTACTAAAACCCGAAGTGAAGACAATTTAATTTGGAACCTATATTGAATAATTACAAGATCTTGACTCGCGCCCTGGAAGGAAGCCAAACATTAAAATTTCTCACAAGAACCCATAAATTTCCAGTCACATGAATTATTAAAGGGGTTATGAAACTTTGTTTTGGCGTTTATTGAAATAATTTTTATTTAACACTTCGCTGGAATTATTACTACAATCCTAAATTTTTTATATGTTAGTCGAATTAGAACCAAAGTCAAAAATCATTTATTATGTATAGACTATTATAACAACGACACTTACTAAAGGTAAAAAAAAGATTAGTGATTGATAAATCGAACGGTTTGCAATTTGACCTCGTTATGAGAAAACTCCAGCAAGAAACTCAGTGAAGCTGCTTCTTTTAATATATAGGTAAGTATCGATTCCTTTCGCTCCTATCCACAAACAAATTAAAAAAAGAAAGAAAAAAGAAAAAATGCGTTTATTTCAGCTTAATGCAGCACACAAAACAGATCAACCCAAATACAAAACTTTTACTAAGTATATTGAAGACGACATTATAGATAATTTTACATAGGTTTTTTTTTAATTTCATATAAATATTTTTTTTACACACAGTTGAATTTCAATAAGGTAAATTAAAACAAAAATTTAAACAGTAAATTTAAACTATCTATAAATCCTTAACACTTTTTTTTTTCTTTTTTTTCCGGCAACATTATGGTTCCCAGTTCCTCTTCAGCCATTACATTAGTAAATATACAATCTATGATTTATTTTATTTTATTTTACCTTCTAATATTAAGCATACATTTAACACAACTACGATGAAAAATAAACACTTCACCAGTAAAAATAAATGTGTTTACAGTTATACACACATATCATACACTTAGTCTTAACATTTACAAGTTATCAACACTGTAAAACCCTCTTCAACTTTTTGGAAAACATTTGGCACAACATAGAAATAAATTCTTAACTAACCGTTTGAGCTTACTAAATAGGTAAACCTAATCGGTTGAACGAAAATTGAGTACAAGGCCTACGTACAAACCAACTTACGTGAAAATAATCGCATATTTAGAAAGCTCGGAACTAACTCGATGGATTAACACACTGACCACGTTTACGGTCCGGAAAGATGCAAAGCCGCAAGCGGAAATTTTGTTACATAATTAAGTGTGTTTTATACTCGAATGGTATGGGCCGAGGGCAGATAATTACCATCATAAGGTTGGTTCATTTCATTACGTAGTTATTAGTGGAGAAGGTTACACTTTGGTATGGTTATTTGATTACATAGATACACTACGTGTGCATGGGTGTGGGCCCCATTCAAATATTAAATATTATATGACAGTTAGTGCAGTTTGCTTCTATGCAGTAACCGTCATAGAAATCTTGAAAAATACCGTGAGGCGAAACCGGTCAGACTTAATAAATAGACTTATCTTACTCACAACTGTCTTATCGATTCGATTGCCGGTCAACGCACTGTGGGTGCAAATTTGTGTAAACATTTACAAAAAAAAAGTATATTTACACGCACTCTAGAACTCATATCACACTTTACTTTTAACTCATAATACTTTTACTTTTCTAATATTTTCGTAATAAAATCTCTTCATCCCAGCGTTAGTTAATAAAATCTATTAGTAATAATTTAGTCACTTCTGAATTTCTACACGAAATTCGTGCCTGAAACTGCATAGCTATCCTTGTGCTGTCTACTAGCTACAAACTAATGACATGAATGATTGCTGACAATTAGTCACGTGGCTTATTGCAAGTCTCTTTGTCATTATTTGCTTAGCTCCATTGTTCTGAAGAAACTCTAAAATACAAAGATTCTCTTCGCACACCTTACTTTGTTAGTCCAAATATTTGAGAAGAAATGTTTCTGCTTCGATAAATTCATTTTTATAGCTTAAGGGCTCTCTGGACTGTATTCTACTTAATGACTTGCTTTGATAAATATTCAAAAATAATTGTGAAAGTGTTTATTTACATAATCAAATTCGATCGTTATTGGACTCAATTTGGACATCAAAGTGATAACAAATAGGGAGCGAGAAGGTCCTAAAGGTGTATTTAAGCGGGTTTGGCTCGTGGTAAATTTGCCATTACACTGTTTGTATAAATGTAGGCTTTGAGTTGTGATACAAGCCACAGTATGGAGCGGGAATCAGAGCAACCGTTGGATAGTCATCAAAATCAACAATAGATCGATCTATATATTGTTTATTTTGATGACATCTATCCAACGGTTCCAATAAAACTATACATTCATAACTATTTTAATGGATTCAATAATGTATTACTATTAGAAATTTCGGGATATTTAACATATATCGCCCAAACAGAGGTTCCGATATTTTGGCGATGTTGCAAGCACCAAGACATGAAATATTGGAAACAATAAATGGTAATTATTCGGATATTTCTAATACTAATCTGAGTGACTAAGATAATTTATATTTCTATATTTATTCATGTAATTGAACCCAAGAAAAAACAAAATACAATAAAGCTTCATCATTCTATGAGCTCATTCTACGTACAAAAATAGACATAAACTCACGCCTGTATCCCCGAAGGGGTAGGCAGAGGTGCTAGCACCCACATTTCGCCGGTTTATGTTTTGGTCCCAATGTAATAGGTGGCGAGCCTATTGCCATTAACTGGGCACTTATAAACCTGCGATAAATACACACATAACTTCGAAAAGCATCGAAAAGTCATTGGTGTGTGCCATGGAAAACCTGGGATCGAACCCGAGACCTCGTCTCAGCAGTCCATTACCCATACCACTAGGCTACCTCTATAAACCTAACCTATAAAACTAATAATTCAGTATATAAACAATCTTGGTGCCCCCCAACACTCCAGGTATTTCGTACCAATGTCATTAAAACGCACAATATTTATAAAAATTAAACTACCATTAACAGCCATTTTCCGCTACCTCTTAAAAGTTAAACCAATCTAAACAGGCGACTTTTTACTAAAGGACATTGAAACGCCAAGTTTTTGGGTTGTTACCGAAAAAATACCGGCCAACTTACTCGAAATCATCTTTCTAATAAAGTGTGGTATATGAATTGACCGCCTTACAGCATTTATACCGAAACATTCTCATAAAAGGAAAAATAACTTCCAAAGAAATTCAGGAATGCGGCGGTACTTTGACCATGGATAGCCAGAAATCCTTAATTTTCTTTTACGACCTCTCTACGTTAGAAGCCTACCTGAATCTGTATTTTTTGCTTTTATTCTTAGTCGGAACTAGATACAATATAAGTTAGGTTTATACTTTATGTAACATGAAACTAAGCTGGATACTAAAAATAATGAAATGTTTGTTGCCTTTTTACGATTTAATTATATTGATTGAGTTTTATAGGCAGAATATCTAAAAGCCCTGATTATAATCTGCTATAAAGACTGATTTTACACACATCGTTTCGTAAAATATTTTGGGCAAAGATTGAATAGCAAAATCGTTTCGTTAGCAGAGTCGATTAAAAAGTACCTTTTAATTAAAAAAGTATACATTTTTTTTTCTACAAAACACATGTTTACATATTTTTTACCCGACTGCCAAGAAGAGTTATGCTTTCTAATAGATATGGCTGGTTGTTTGCCTGGACAATCATGTGTCAACGATTAAAAATAAATCAGACGAATAATTCAAAATATAGAAGACAGGTAAAAAACTGAAAAACGAGACAGTTCCAGAGTTGACGTGAGGGCTTCGGTGGAAGCCAGCAAGACTCCGGAAACTCAGATTTGAAGACAAGTGATATAGTTTCCGTGGTCCTCTGAAACGAGTATTATTTAAAATATAAAAAAAACCTCGCGTAAATCCCATTTTAAAAAGCTCGCATAGGTTTGAAGTGTTATTTTTAATAAATAACAATATTACGGCAAAATATTGTTTAATTTAAAATATCTGCGGAGTCTCTTCCCCCGGATTCCACAGATTTTGGTGGAGGCGCCGTTTCGACAATCTTCAAAGATTGAAGAGAAGATCGATCGATCCCGGACCCTTAAAGAAAAATCACCGTGTGCAGATCACCGCGTCGTGGGAGCGACGCTATCAGATAACATTCTTTCTTTATTATATTATTACTATACTATAAAATGGCTTTTGTGAAAATGTCAACGCTGCACTCTGACGCGGATGCTATCCATGCGCGTGTTGGCAGACCGGAGGCATTGGTGCAATTTTGCTAATATGGTGACATTATACCACGAAACATGCATCTACGGGCCGCGATACGCGCGGGCCGTCCCTGCAGTCCCTGGAATCGGTGAAGAGATTCCAAACGAAGAATATACATCGCGACCATTTATGTGTTTAATAATGTTAATTGTAATATTTTATTAATTATATTATTTTCTATTTTTTTCATGTTGGAGCGCTGTCGAAAATGTAATATTTTTTTTTTTGCGTACTGTTAGCTAGGATTAGGTGATTATTTTTACGTGTATTATCAGCAGAAGCTAATCTTTATAATGAGGACACATCGCTATAAGGACATATGTACCTGCGATGATGGAAGTTGGTTTCCACGGGTCTTTCATTGTGAAGAGTGACTTTCAGTTAGTAGTACACATATACTGTAATCTAATATTCCGTAGGCGATATAAATAGTTTATAATTATGCATTCAAAATATGTATAATGATAGATTATCTTGTATCATTCTTTGTTTGTTAGTGAGGAAGGTCTTAAAAGTACGTTGTACTATGGTCCCATACGGACACATGTTAATATATGTCGTCCAATGACATCAATATTGATAATTTTAATCAGTGTATTGTGGTGATTCTTTTTTAACTGGTTTTGGATTCACCAAAAACAGAACATCACCTGTGTTTAATTTTATTTTTCAGCATTTAATAATTTAATGTAATTAAATTAATGATGGATGGTAAATGTTCTGTTTCTCCCATTGTAAGGGACAATACTTATAATTTTTCTTCTCTTGTGCCAGTTTTAGTTTACATAGGGTTTTTAGCTTAGTGAGGCGCTGTCACATGGATGTCCATGGGCGTAGCTCATGTGATATCCGCCCTCCGTGGCAGATATGGCTGGTTGTCAACGATTAAAAATAAATCAGACGAATAATTCAAAATATAGAAGACAGGTAAAAAACTGAAAAACGAGACAGTTCCAGAGTTGACGTGAGGGCTTCGGTGGAAGCCAGCAAGACTCCGGAAACTCAGATTTGAAGACAAGTGATATAGTTTCCGTGGTCCTCTGAAACGAGTATTATTTAAAATATAAAAAAAACCTCGCGTAAATCCCATTTTAAAAAGCTCGCATAGGTTTAAAGTGTTATTTTTAATAAATAACAATATTACGGCAAAATATTGTTTAATTTAAAATATCTGCGGAGTCTCTTCCCCCGGATTCCACAGTACTTACCGATGATTTTGCAATGGAAACTGTGGACAAAATCTTTCGCTCAAGAATGACTATCAAATCAATCACTATAGTTTGTACTTGATAGTAAATTGCACTATCCTACTAATATTGTAAACGCGAAAGATTGTACGTATGGATGGATCAATGGATGGATGGATGGATGCATGTTTGTAAGTTTTTCACGTAAAAACTATTGGATGGACATTAATGAAACTTTACAATAATATAAATAATGCAATTTATAACGATAACCGATATTATAGCGAGAACCGATATCCACGCGGGCGGAACCGCGGGTAAAAGCTAGTATATTATATGAGGGCAGTTAGGCCATATGCTAAGAAAGGTTTGACGGACTTAGCAAGCCCTTAAGGTAGCAATGTCATTCTTTATATAAGTCTTCAGGCTTTCACGGCCGGCGTTGCATGTAGAATATACTGCTTCCGGGCTGTTTGGCCGTGGTCGATGTGAAACTTTTCACATTTCACATCGACCACGGCCAAACAGCCCGGAAGCAGTATATTCTAAATGTCATTCTTTTCCCAGATGAAATGGATTGCCTCAATTATGAAAGTAGGTATATTAAATTAATATTTATTATTTGCATGTAGAAGTATGTTGTATTTCAAATTTCATCTCTGGTGTCCCCTGGCCTCCACAGGCCACCTTAAAACGGTGTTCCTTATAGCTTACACGGTAACCAACATCCACACCTCTAGATATGGGGTTCTTCAATAAGGGCATTAGAAGGCTTCTTCAGGGTCGGCAGCGCGAGTGTAACGCCTCTGGTGTTGCATACGTCCATAGGCCACGATAACCACTTTCCATCAGGTGGGTCGTGTGCTCGTCTGCCACTTAAGTGGTATAAAAAAAATTACATGCCAGTCATTTAATACATAATTGTAGGAACGTCTCACAATAGATTGAAATTCAATTATAATAGAAACAATATTACAGCATGTACGTACAAAGATCATAATATACTGAAGTGATGTCGAGACCTGTACAGCCGAAATGAAATGAAATGAAAGTTTTTAGAAGTGCGCATTTAGGTGCAAGCCATACTCTACCATTCTGTGGCGCACAAAAATATGTCTAACAATTAAAATTTAATTATTCGGTAGTTAAAATTATCAGATACTTTATCATGCAAAAAAAAGATCATTATCACAATTTTCCATGATTGTTTATTGTAAACAATATTGACATTTGAACATGCCTCCATGTATGTGTTCTACCCGTTGTATTTAGGACTCTGTTCAATAGTCTATTGAGGGGGAGAAGGAATAAAGCGAAATGGTGTCAAAGGTACTGATGCTAATTCTATTGTTGACATCTCTGAACTGAAATTTCTCTAAAATTTTATTATTTTAGCTTAGTGATTGACATTAAGCTATTCTGTTGTTTAATCCATCTAAAATTAGTGTTTTATGTGAATAAAGTAATTTATGTTATGAGTTACTTATCTTATAACTCATCTCTCTTTTCTTGTCGTTGGCACGAAAAGCAGCACATCTATTTGATGCTATAAAGTGTTTTTTGAAGTGAAAACTTCTTTAGCGGCGTTGGATAGGTAAAAAGTGTTAAACTCGCGTCAGGATTACTTGACCTTTGAACCGTAACCGACGACTGACGTCATACAATATTACAATAGCTGCCGATTGTTTATTTTGTTAGGTGCGTTAAGAAGCTTCGTAGCCTAGCGGTAAGTGCTTCGACTGTAAGTCCTTATGATTTCAGATAGTACTGGGTTCGAACGTGGGCTTCTGACACTTTTCGTGATTATTTTTTCTTTTTGTAATTTATTACTCTTTGTGATTATTTTTTCTTTTTGTAATTCATTAATTTCTTCTAACAGAAAATCACATCCAAACATCCTCACAAAATTTGATATTTAGGTATAATTTAGTAGGAAGTCGAATTTCAACGTAAAGATAGTTTGTGAAATTGTTAATGTTCAGCAACTTTTGAAGCCTGTACACCGACTTACCGAAATCGAAGGTGTATCGAAGTTTTAAAAACAATCATTAACACTTACCTGCTTCAGGGGTAAGATTTACATGTTATAAAACTTGTTCGCACATTCAAGGTGTGTTGTTCAGCGAAAGTACTCAAAATGTGTTGTTTTGTGAAACTTTCGATATTATTAAAGTTTTTATATGCGGATACTATATAAGCGTTTATAAAATACTTGTACGTACATCGACAGAATACATGTGAGTTTAAATAAATAAATAGTCTGGGACAAACTACATAGCGCTATCTAAATCTAGATCCAAAGCAAGCTTGTAACATAGGTTCTAGAATATGGAAAAATATACTTTTTGAATATAGGAGTCAAACATCATACAAATAAGTGTTTTTACTAAGCGAACATCGAGTGTGTGTCTTCCGACGTAGCAGCCGTCCGTAGCATCATAGCAGTTGAACGATCAAGCGCCGTAGCCCGTAGCAGTACAGCGCTCAAGCGACGTAGCTCGTAGCACAGAATTACTCCTTACCTACCTCGAGAACCTATGAAGAGTGTAGTAGCTGTGGTCTAGTTTTATAGCGTTTCCAAAAATTCCGAGGCAAAAGTTTCATTTTTAACAATGTCAATGTATAACAGTGAAGTCACTGTTATTCCATTGACATTATGTGATAATTAAGTAACTATCACATAAAATAGCGGAATTAAGGCCCAGGACAAACGCAAGGGTGTAGAAGTACTTAATTTTATATTCAATTATCTTAAAAAACACTGGATTGAAATTGACTTAAATCTTTCTGCGGTCCAATAAAAGGCATACTTCGAACTTTTTAGCTCATCAATTGCAATTACCGGCTATTGTTCGCCGGCAATTCAGTTCAGTCAATATTAAGCTTAACGAAGCGTTAACCGAACTGGCGTTCAAACATTTTAATCGCCGTTTAATCCAAAGATTAACACTGCAGCAAACAAATTCACCTTTCAATTGGTTAACGAAAGAAGAATTAGGGCATGTGAGATATTTTGTGTATATTCAAGAGAAGAGAAATAATAGAAATAAATGGAGCGTTTATTAGTAAGAAGACCATAGGCTATTCCTGCTTTGTCTTCTACATTGACGAAACAGAAACTCTTTATGTGGACTCACTCAGGTGGACCGTGTGCTTGTCTGCCCCCTCACTGGCATAACAAAAAAAAAATACCACCAAGCGTCATCAATTGCACCAAGCATTCATCGTGCAGTCAGTCTTCTGACTATGAGCAGATGAGTTGTAGGATGATTTGCGGGCGGAGATATTCCTCATTAGAAACATCTACCGTAATAATATTTGCTTAGACAATGCTGCGACCGCGTCGGGCAAACGTAGTGTAGGTGTAGGACGACCTCATCAAGTTCGCTGGGGAGCGCTGGATGCGGGCTGCTTTAGATTGGTCGTTCGGGAAGTCTAAGGGAGAGGCCTATGTTCAACAGTGGACTGTGTGCGGCTGATATGATGATGATGATGATGACATAATACTGCTGTGCTCTAGGGATCTTTGTCTCTTGAGACGGTTTATCTAGTCCGGTAGCGTGAGTTGGACAGCTAGCTGGTTAGGGTCAAAATTTATTATCAATATTTATTACATTACCAACGAGTTTTATATGCTTATATGCTTTCATTATCATGTGTTTATTTTCTGAAATAATTAACGTGATTCTGAGTCAGCAAATAAGCGTTTATTTTTTAAATTAATTAATTAATTTATATATTATATATTAGTAACACCAAAGCGCTTATAATGTTATACTACTTAATAACTGGCGCAGACCGACCTCCGCCCCCCATGTCCGCGGGCCTGAGGGTGACGGGTGGAGCCGCCCGTCATCCTAGCAGAAGCAGGCCACGGCGGCGGCTCGCATCGTAGGACGATGCGTGCCTCCCCACATCGGGGTTGAGTCGGGGACCGCGTGGTCCCCTCCTCCCGAGGGGGGCCAGACCGAGAGGGATGGCCCTGGGTCAGCCGGGGTGCGAGGGATATGTCGCATGACAACCTCACCTTCGGCCTAGCACTACGACCCAGTTACGGCGTGCGGTTTAGTCGGTTCGAGTCCGACATAACCTCCCCCTCCGGCTCCGGAGGGGTGGGTACCCGTGGGGATTTCCCGCAAGTAAAAAAAAAACTACTTAATAACTAACTAACTAACAGCTAAATCTACTAGGTACATGCAAGTAATACGGTTCAACTGTTCACAAGTTACAACGCAAAATAGACATAAAAATACAAAAATAATGCTCTGTTTTCACACGAAATTTTCCCGTGCTTATCCGGAACGGGCCTGCTATAATAAACATCACGTTTTCCCCTTTCCAAAGAGGCTGAGGTAACAGCTCACTATTTGCCTCACATCTCACGAGCTTCCTATACCGTCGTTAAAACACCCGTTTCCGGGTCTGTCTGCCTACCCTTTTTCATAACATCGTCAAATTGATCGGTATACGTTCTTTGGGGTTGACCGCATCTCCAAACAATCTCCAAACCTTTTCCTTATAAATTTGAAACTACTTTACTTAAATCGTCTTTGTCCAAAAAACCTTATATCATTTTAAATTGAGAAATACGTGAAACTCATCAGTGTTGTGAGGGGAAAATTTTCAAAAAGTTTTGCTATCGGACGACTATAGCAGTTTTGTATGGATTAAAAAACAACCCTAACACGGCTTCTCCCGGCAGAGCCAGGCAGTAGGAATTGGGTAATAGGTACCCATCGCCACTGAAACTCATGCAAAATTGGTAATTTCACGTGTTGGTCATTTGCCATATTTTTAAATTTCCCGATTGATCACTTTGCGTAGGTTCATGATACTATTTGCAATGCTCATTATGTGTATTGGTCTATGTGTGTCTAAAGATTAGTTTCATTTATTTATTAGCAGTTTATTATAATTTAACGGGTGCAACTGCCAAAATTAGCAGGTTCTCTTAACCCGCCAATAATCGCGCATCTTTTTAAGACACGAACAGTCGCGCTGGGTAGAACCGACCCAGATTTTGGATGTTTTTGATATTCAATATCTTAACGAAATTGATTATTTGTAAAAGAAAAAAGACCACAGACAGTAAAACAACCTTAAGAATAACATGATGATCATTATTTAGAGAAAAAGGGGACAAATCACAGAATTCCAGAGATAACTGCAAATTCTTACTTTTTACCACGTAGAATATTGAAAATTAGTTTTTTTTTATTTAATCTAGGAATATTATAATCATTTTTTATTATCAAAAATATTCAACAAGCTTCCAATGAATGGAAAATATGAAACATTTACGATTTTTTTTAACATTCACCAATATGGCAGATGTTTTTTTTTTTTTTTTTTTAACATTTCACACAACGCTATCTAGATCCATGGTAAGCATAGCTTAACTAGCTTGTGTTATGGAATCTAGAATGCGGATATACATACTTAGATACTTTTTGTTGTAAATACATACATATTATACATAGAAACACCCAGACCAATGCAAATATCCATATTCATGCATACAAATATTTGCACTGAGCGGGGATCGAACCCGCGCCTCCTGCGTAGCGGCCGCGTTCACTACTGAATCAAAGTTCAATGTTCTTCAATTTCTGATGAAATTTCACCTTCAATGGGTTCCTTTCTAAAATGTTTGGCATATGCATGTCATTTATATAATTTGGTTGCATACTGACAAAGAAATATTTTTTTTTAATGGTAAAATTCACTTACGCATTACCTCGCGCACGTGTCGAAACGACGGCCCTGTATGGGTCACCCAACCATACAACCCATACACATACTGTCCAAATTTCCCACGGGAACTTGGTTAGGCGTGGAGTCTATAAAGTTTCTTGAAGTTACTTAGCGTAACATCACGAATAAACTAATACTAAAGCAGTTGTGGCACACATACTAGAGTCCTGGGTCTTTTGACCCGGTGCGACTACTCGCGGGTTAAGGGTACAATAGCTTGACAACACTAAAGAGTTAAAAGCATTTCCCCTAAGAACATGTTATAGTTTGAATACTGTTTAAATATTCACTAAGGTTCAATTCTGGTCTATGCAATGGGCGAAACCCAGGCCCACAATAGTTTAAGCAATGAAGTAGGTAAGTAAATAAAAAATCACACCTGCTTTCCACTCCTGTACACACATATACATGTGCATGTACATGTACAGGTAACATCAAAAGTGTGAACACACTCTTATTTAGATATGTGAAAGCGTGTCAAGCCAAGTTCGCGAAAAAAAGAACTGGTAACAGTGGCAACGCAATAGCCATATGTTGTTTTCACGAACCATTTGAAACTACTTTTGATAGTATAATAACTTAAAATACCTAAACATAATACCTAAAAACCTGAAGTTTAATGTTCATTCTATTTCATTCCAATTTTTATAACTGCAGCTTAAATAGTTGTGGCCGTATTAACGTATACTTAAAAGCCAATACATTTGTTACTAGTTAAATAGAAACCTCAACGTTCTCTTCGACATTTGCTGTGTTGGGTCCCAGTCCTGGAGCAGAATAGGGCCAATCCAACTCTTCCTGTGGGTGTTGTAGAAGGTGACTAAGGGTGTTCTCCATCCAACAGTAAACATACAGCCCATGACTAAGTGTCCGCTTGATAGCAATAGGCTCACCCTCCTATTACGTAGGACCGAAAGTCATAGTTAGCGAAATGTGGATGTTAATACACCTCTGCCTACCCCTTCGGGGATTTACAGGCAGGTATTTGAATATTATGTATGTACCTATATGTATGAATCTAATCCTCACTCAGATGTATCTTGGCAACCTATTAGATCCCAATTCTTTTATAGATGAACTCGACAACCACGTATAACTTTACACTCGAACTTGGCTCCCCTTTTCACATTTATGTTTTTGAAGGGAATCCCTTTACCACTCACAATGCGACCTTTTTAGCTGTACACAAACACATACATGCGCATATGTGTGTACATAATACAAATGTAGGACTACAAATTGCATAACCACACAATGTGGGCCTCAAAGCATCTCATGAAATTTAAATCACTCGTTAGTCCGTCGAAGTGGATGAACGTTTGTCTGTCTGTTGCAGACCACGGCATGAAGTGGGATATTCTGAATAAACATGACCTAATGGTAGAGAGAATACTGTGGTTACGCGAATGGAATTGTGATTACTGGAATAGATTGACACATTTCAATACCATTTTCGATCATCGACTTTTAATGAGTAGGGACATAATTAATGAGGGATGAAAAGGATGAAAATTACAGCCGTTGTCATGTAGATGTGTAATGAAATTGTGTAGTGACGGAGAAAGAATATAAGTATCGCCATTCCATCTCATCCGCAGGTTTTCGTAAGAGGAGACTAAGTGCTTGGCCATACGAAAGCGGCAGCGGGAGCGGCCGCGGGCGAGAAAATATTCAATGTATGAAGTGACTTAGGCGGGAGCCTAGCGCGACTACTTTGAGCGACTTAACGAGACTATGTGGTGTCTGTCACAATGTGCGGGCGGGCAGGCGTAAAGAACCAGTTTGGTCTCGTCGCAGTTGTTATTCTATACTATACAAATCTATACTACTATTTATTGATAGTGTGTATTAGCTTATGCCCGCAGTTCTTTCCGCGCGGATGTTACGCAAAAATTCGCATACGGTATCACTGCGAAAGAAGAAAAACTCAAAATGTAAGCCTTTACAAACCCATTTGGCTAGCGTGAAAACAGTAGGTCAAAAGCTTTCTAGCCTAGGATGGTCAAGGCATTGGGAGAGGCCTATGTCCAGCAGAGGTCTACGATAGTCCTACTTATTGATTGATTGATATTCAAATAATTGGTGTAATAAAAAGTCTTAAACGGAACTATATCTGTGACCCACTATAGCTGATGATTGACTGGCGAGCCTCTGGTGTAGATTTTTTTATCGGGGTAGGAAGTCAGATGTCATTCGTTTCTATAAAAGTCAAAATAAAACCAAATTATGTAAAGCAAAAGTAGGGCAGCGCGTCCCAGCCCTGGTTCCAAAATACAGATCTACTATAGCAATCCCTTCACACAAAATATATTAAAATTTACCTCCATAAACAAAAATAAACAGAAATTGCATAAAATGCGATACATAAACACAATTAATTCTTTCATAATCTTAATCCAGTTTTTCTTTCACCATTACGAATTCATAAGAGGTCAGCAAATTCATGATGAGGGTCTGTTGGTGGAACACAAAATATTTAGAGTAATTTTATCGGAGCAACAGTATTTTACACGGTTGTACGAGTACAAATACACCGATACTTTTATTTTTAAATTAGGCCGACATTGCGTTTCGGATTTTTTCGTAAATATAGGAACGAATTTGCATTTAATTTTGGGGTTCACTAATTCTTTTTTTCTGTGACGGCTGATCTGGGTACGGTTGAGTTGATGTAAACGTGGCACGTAACTACGTTTACGTTTTAAAAACGATATTACGCTTTATAACATCAGCTATCTGCAGTACATAAATCGGTCCAGCGTCTTTGGAGATCGCCCAGTACAAACAAACAGAAAGACATTAAATTATATGAGATAAGATAATCAGTTTTTGACAAAAATAAAACTACCTGTAATAATAGAAGAGACCAGATTGTATTAAATAGGTTGAGAATAGGACATTGCAACGTAACTCATATCCACCTTATTACTAGGGATAATAAAAAGAAATGTACAAGGTGTGACATTGATTTATCTGTCAAACAATTACTTATTGAATGTCCAATGTACAACACAGAAAGATCACACGTTAACCTTCCCAAATCTTTAAAAGACTGTTTTAATAAAGTAGAAGTTATTATAGAATATATTAAGCTAATTAATTATTATAAGTTGATATAATGTATACAGTAGACATACAGAGGTCGCCAATAAAGTAAATAAAATAAATAATAAAAAGAAACTGCGGGATCGAAATCAGATCATGTTGTTAAATTAATTAATGTGTAGAGACGGAGAGATAGAAAAACCGAAAATGTATTATTTATCACATAAAAACCTAGGTCTCAATTCTTAGGTTTATCTAATCCATTTAATATTTAATGCCAATAATAATTTGTGTACATCGTAGAAGTTTCATTTTGTATACATGATTTTGAAATGGAATAAATAGATTTTTATAACAAGGGAAACGTTTCACAAGTAATATTTGAGAAGTTAATAAACTATTAAACAATCCTAGTAACTTAGTACGTTATGTACAATCGTACAAACTTTGTCTGAGCCATATAGCTTTATTTCAGCAGAGCTTGAAGTATTCTTAAAAACAGGAAACTCGAACGACTCGCCTTAAACTCCCGGCTATTGTAATCCATTATAATCCTTTCCCTTGTTGCCAGAGCCAGGGAAAGATATTTGTACTAAAATAAAATCCAGCTTCTAAAAATCCATAAATAGGAACTGCTTTTCAGATGAAAGGAACTTCATTTCCAAGACTGGTCAAATTTCTTTTAATAAGATTTTGCATTTAATTAGTTAAGCTACATTATATAATTATACCTAGAAACACACAGACTAATGCAAATTGCGATGAACATGAATCGAACTGTTTACCTCTGTCTAGGAGTCAAACGCGCTACCGCCCTGGGCCTCATCACTCACTGGAAATCCTAGCAACACAGTAGGCGTAGGAGATAGGACACGACGGTATTTTGGTGCAGTTGAGCAGTCCTACTGAGGAAGTACCTCCGCCCTACAGAATATCGCGATCATAATAACCTCGTGTAGTATTCCCGGCAGTGAGTAGGGCTCACTGAAAAGTTTTTGTGCTGTCAGTGGGAAGACCAAAACTTGTCCTGCTTTATCTTTGACACTAACGGCACAGAAACTCTGTTCTAACAGGGTCGGCAGCACGAGTGTGACTCCCTTGGTGATGCACACGTCCATAGGCCACGGTAACCACTTTCCATCAGTTGGGCCGTGTGCTTGTCTGCCACCTAAGTAGTATAAAAACATGACGAACGCAACTCATACTACAAGCGCAAATGTCAAAATAGTTTTTTTTTTTAATTTTACCTCTCAAGTATCATCGATGTGACACAGTGACGCAGTTCTTAACATTGCCTACTGCGCTAATAAACAGCGAAAATGTTAGGATAGGCGATAGTTAAGTTAGGCGTCTTCTATCGACGGATCGGGGCGGATCATGACGGAGCGGGCCGCGCCGCTTCGATACTCGTGCTGCCATTTAGTAGTACGAGGCGTGGCGGATCGGCAGGGCCGAATTTTCGTCAGACGTATTGTGCTACTGAGCAAGTGCGACCGTACTGCACCATTGTAGCTCAAATAAAGAATACCGTCCACTAGGTGGATCTGGCCGGGGTGCAATGGGGCGTGTCGCACTGCTGGCAATTTTTTTATGTTGCAACGCGCCCCGGCCCGATCCACCTAGCGGACGAGAGCGTTTATTGTCACTCTTGTATCGAAGTTATGTATCTGTTATCATTTAATCAATTTGCCTATCCCAGTCCACTGCTGGACATAGGCCTCTCTCAATGTTGAGAGGTTTTCCACGCTAGCCGGATGGGTTGGCACATGATTTTATTTCGAGTTTTCCCCGCCTCGCAGTGATATCATCCGCGTATTTTTGTGGTAATCACCTCTTACAACACCTATCAGACGACATGGGGTTTTTTTTTTCTATCACCACACGGTATCTGTTACATAGAAACTATTTCTAAACTGTGCCACTACGCCATACATCATGTGGTTAAATGATGCGTTCACTGCGACAGATATATATAACTATAACTACCCATTGGGTACTGAATACAATTGATCCGCAAAGGACAGCGTTCACTCATCCGCTCGCAGAGAGTCCGCATCGTACTGTATAGGCCCTAAAAAGCAATCCATTATTACTCATTCATCTGTAAACTTTTGTTTGAAGTGGTCAATCAAACAAACCACAAAATATTTGTTAAATTTCCTTTAGCCTTTTCATCGTCTATTTCTTTTTTTTTTTTTTTTACTTCGTATTTATACATGATAAATTAAACTTTCAGTGATATATTCGAAAATATCATTAATCAAAGCGGTAACATCTTCATCATCATCTCTCTCTCTCTCTTGCTAAAAGCTTGCATTTCACCCGGGGATCAGCTCTCTCCTCCGGGAGCTACTGCCATTTAACCAAGCCCGAAAAGAAAGCCTGCGACATTTACCCCTGGTTCCACCAGTATGAGCCACTAATTCCTCGTAGTCCCACCAAATACTCTATCATTTGAAATAGAAGAATACAAACCGACAAGCCCCTGAGATAAGTGGCAATTCTTTGGCGTTGCGTGGCGTTATTAATTGTTGAATATAATGATGAATGTACAGTCGTTAACATATGTCCTAAACATGAAAGTATGTACGTGTCTGTCCCGTACATTGATCATTGTATTCTACAATACGCCAGCCAATGAATTGTCATTTCTCTAGGGCGGAAGGTCAGATGGCGAGAAACATATTGGATTAAAAGCCTTAATAGCGCAGAAGCGACGTTTGAAATTTAAGGTTGTTTGACTTATCTTTATAGCGTAAGTTAGCGCAATTGGCAGGCAATTATACAATTAACAGTCCGTTTTAATTCTCAAACGGCTCGTTTCTGCAGAAGTTGTATCATTTTAGAAGGCTCGTTGAAGATAAAGATTCATTTCTATTCATTATGGACGTTATTTGTGTCTTATGTTGTTGATCATTACTTTTAGGCACAAAAAATCAGTAGGAAGTAGGCACAAGAATTCTAATAAAAAGCAACTAAATTCAGTTTAGATCTGTCAAAATCAAATAAAATGTCAAAAACGGTTAACATTGGATCGGGAATGAAAACGTCAGTTGTCGATGGTGATATCGATAGAATAATTTTCACAAATTTCAACAGTACATTGTGGAACAGTGATCATAAATTATTTTTATTAAGTCATACATCCACCACTTTGACAGGGATACCCTACATTAAGGATACAATCAAGAGATACTTCTTTGCCCCCAAAACAATAATGCACTTTCACATGCAACATAATCAATCGATATTATAATACATTCATATTACAATCAATTTTTTTATTATTATAATTGATGATTTGATGATTTGATTTGATTTGATTTGATGATTTGATTATAATACAATCAATTAACAAAATGATCTTATAACTAAGCACAAAAAAAACGAATGAAATCGAAAATAAAATGTATTGTAGTTCCATACCCGCTTTCATCTCTTTCTAATTCGGTGTAAGAGGTGGTGTCAGAGCTATCCAACACTAAGTTCAAACACATTTTATAAAATTATTGAACGTAAAATATTCAATATGATTCAAATTGAAAAAAAAAGCTGTAACTGGTTCTGACTGACTTTTAGGTAGCTGAGGTCCAGAAAACCATGAGACACCATTTCATGTATTATTGACTTCAACCCAGCCATAGTCTGAAGGCTCATTGGTAACGGGGATCTTCAGGTGCTTATGAGACCTTTGACTTTCCTGTTTGTTACTGCTGGAATAATTCTGATTTACATGGTGGTGGCTATGATCCATCCATTCATTTTTTGGTATCCGGAACAAGTCAAGATTGTCATTAAATTTGTACGTTTCTTGGAACAACTACTCTATGTGTGTTTTACAGATTATACATTTTACAGACGAATTCTTCTATTTTACACAAAAATTCTTCTTTCTTCTGTGATGGTATTGATAGTTCTTCGATAAATTCGTTAGCCTTGCCTTGCCTTTTTTAAATTATTATTAAATATTAAATATTTTATTTCGGTTAATGTACAATCCATAATTTTGTTAGTAATGCTTAACCTATGTTAGTAAGTAATTATAATTGCTTCACGTGACCGAGGCTCACGTGCTTCTCACGTGAACTCCGACCCAATGCCTCACCATCGGACAGTCTACCCTATCCGCTAGCACATTTAGAATGCCGTTGGCGCTGGTTCGGACACGTTGCAGCAGAGAAGCGATTCTTTTTCTCATGATGGCGTGGAAGCCATCAGTGTGCATTTCTGCAAACATGCCCGAGGCACTGCAGCGCCTCGGCAGCCCCAACAGCATTCTAAATATGTTGTTGTATTGCACACGAAGTGCGCTGAGTGCCCGCTGGGTATAGCTGACCCATAGATTGCAGGTATAAAAAGATTGGCAGTACGCCTTGAATAGAGACACCTTTACTTCTGCGGTGCATTTTGCAAATCTACGGACCAACATATTCCCCCGGACAGCCAGCGCCCTTCGTTCCCTCTCAATGTCGGCGTCATCAGAGAGGTTATCCGAGACCCAGTGACCGAGGTATTTGACTTTAGAAACTTGCTCTAGTGGAGAACCCCTCAGAAACACAGGTGGTATGGTGTTTACTTTGTGTTCGCAGGGTTGGAAAACGAGTAGCACACTTTTCGTCGAATTGTACCTGAGCCCATGAGCCTCGGCATACTCTTCACATTTTTTTGAGGAGCTTCCTGAGACCACTAATTGAGGGACTCAGCAACACCATATCATCGGCGTAACTCAAGTTATTTATCATTGTTCCGTCTATGGAGCAGCCGACGGCGGTGCTACTAAGGCCCCCAACAAGCTTATTTATGTACAGATTGAAGAGCCGAGGGGACGTCAGACCACCTTGTCTCACTCCACACTTCAACCTGTACTCGTCAGAAAGAGCTCCAGACCACTTTACAACATTTACTTGATTGTTGTACCAATAGTCGAGAATTTTAACCACCTCTTCAGGGGTATCCGTCTCAGAACGCAGTTTCTGAAATAGAAACTCGTACGACACCAAATCAAAGGCTTTCGACAGGTCCAAAAAACACGCATACACCGGCGTCTTCCTGTCAACGTAATACCTGACGGTCTGCTTGAGGCTTAGAATAGCAGCTTCGGTAGATAATCCGGCTCTAAATCCAAACTGCGCATCATGCAGCTTTACATGCTTGTTAAGGTGTTGATCAAGCAGACCGTCAAGCACCTTAGCCACAGTAGTCGCCAGCGAGATTGGCCTATAGTTGGACCCGTCGGATGGATCGCCGGTCTTATTCTTGACTATGGGCACAACCACCGTCCGCATACATTTGCCAGGTAAATAGGAGTGTCTTAAACAGAAGGTAAATAGCAGAGATAACACCCTTGGCAGATGTACGCCTGCATACCTCAAGTGCTCAACGCTGATACCATCATGACCTGGGGATTTACCCCTTGTCATGTTACGTATGACTCTAGCTACCTCTTTAGCAGTAAACCCGAGTGGTTTGCATGATGACTCATTAGTTACGTTATGGTTATCAGCATTAAGCACCCGTGCATCTTGAGGACAGTGTGACCGAGGTGGGGGCTCCACCTCAAAGGTCTTTCCAAACATGTTAGCTACATCAGTCGGTTCTTTGTAGCCGTCGACATTAAGAGGAGCACATGACCTAGGATTGAGCTTGTTGGTCTCCTTCCAGAAAGATTTAAAATTCTTATTATCATGTAGTGATGCCAGAGCGTTCATTTTCAGTTGCTCACTATTTTTCTGACACCATCTCAGCCTTGACTTGAATATACGTCGCGATGTACACATATTAGTATAAATGAGACCTCTAGTTGGCCTACCATGGGACAGCCAGACTTTGTAATGATAGCGAGATTCCTCATGGACCCTACGAACGTGTTTATTCCAACCCACAACACTTTTCTTTTTTCTAAAAGACCGAACAGAGCTCTCCATGGCCGCATTACTTAAAATACTAATAATGTCATTGTAAAAAATATCGATTACCTTCTTGTGCCTACCATCATCACACATTCCGTCACAGCATGATCGTAACTCTTTTGGAAAATCTAAGACTCTAAACTTATCATTACATAACTTTTGATATCTCTCTATCTGCCTCTTATCCCTATCGCCCCAAAGTATACTATTTTTAGGTGCACTACTAGTAGCTACTATTTGCTCGTGCAGTCGATGCAAATTGCATGAGACTTCAAGTGGTAGATGGTCAGACCAAGCGGTACCATCAATTACTCTGACACTAACAATAGACTGCCTCGCCGCCTCGGTCACTATGCAGTGATCGAGCCACCGAGTACAGCCATGCACATCACTTACATAGGTATACACATTATTCATAAATTCCATATCCACACATGACCACTGTTGGTCGTTACAAAAACTTAAAAGTTCGTTACTAAAGAGTTCGTTGGGATGGGCATTGAAATCTCCTAACATTATAACGGACTCCACGTCACAACTATCTATAATAGCACTAATCTCACTTAAGCAGTCTGTGAATTCTACTAAGTTTTCCCTGCAGTCCACAGGCATGTAAACCGAGAATATTAGCACTGACCGATCAGAAGTAGATACTCTAATAGCGGACAACCGCACACTACTGCACTCTATGACGGACACTCCCTCAAACGCACTTTTTCGCCACAGCAGCGCAACACCACCATACGGCCTGCCACGCATGATTCCGCTGGAGGTGTCAATGGCTGATTTTCCAGTGAAGCCAAACGCGCCATCAATACTACTCAGAAATAACAGGTCATGCGGGAACAACCATGTTTCCTGTAAGGCAACAATATCCGCCTGCCTACATAGTGTCCTAATATAGTCTACTGATCGCTTGACAGACTGACAATTGTAAGATATTAATTTACTTATTGGCGCATCATGCATTATGTGTGATGTTTATCTCCTATTGCCAAAGCCTTTCTTTTCTTAAAATCAATAAAAGGCCGGAAGGAAATACCTTCAGGCCATAGATCCTTACTCATAAATAACTCCTGCTTATGCCTTGGTATAAAAACTTTGTACGAATCATAATCCTTTTTCTGCTTCATTTCTATCTTTTCAAGGGTGACGGAGATGTTGGTTTTACTTAAAATATAATCTTTAATATCAGACGAGCAAGTTCCCTTATCGACGTTATTTATAAACAATGGCACCTTTATATCTGCAGCTTTAAATTTACATTCTGGCTCAGTGGACGCCGTACCTTTATTACCAATAAATCTGTATTTATATTTATTTTTCTTTTGTACTAATGTCCAGCCATTTGCCTTATTATTATCTTTCCACTCACCTTCCGTCCGCACTACATCAACAAAAGACTTGTGTACCGGCGCCGATACCGCGTCATAAGCAGCTGATCCGGCCGGTTCATTGCACGTGCCCGTCGAAACCGCAGTGGGCCTCACTGCATCCCGCGCACACGCAGGCAGCATGTGCTCCGCGGTATCGCATGAAACCGCAGTAGCGGCCTCCATGGGCACCCGCTGATTGAGTGGCGATGAGGTAGATGCACAACTGCCTGCGCACGAGTGCGAGCGAGATGGGGCTCGGCGACTGGGCTTATCGGCGGCTTCACTAATGTTCATGGGGGGTAGGTTATCGTCAACAATAATTGATCTATATGATAGCCCCATCGGTCCACTGTCTTTATTTAGGCTCGCAAGACATGCACCGCGAGTACCACCACGGCGAAAATTTATGTTTCTATTATCCGAGCCGTTAAGCAATGTGTCATTGACGATGTTATCACATCTATACCAGTCGGATTCATTTTTTAATTGTAACAGCTGATCAGTGGTGGCGTAAGTACTTTCAATGTGACCTAATTTGTCTTTTAACACACAGATCTCTTTTAGCAATCTTGTTACATCTACGTGATCAAACGTGACGGGCGGTAGTTTGTTTAAATCACAGGCAACAAAGGTGGGTATTTCCTCAGGATCGACCTGTTTAAATACATTTATAATATCAAATAAATCCTTGTTTGCCTTACCGTCCTTACTCTTGTTCTTGCGTTTAACATTACGGAGATCCGTTGGAACAGATTGAAAGAACAGTGACTTAGCTGTATTGATGTCCTCCGATGCGAAGGCCGTAGAACATATTCTCACTAAGCTTTCAGAATCCATGATCTCATGTTTATTTTGCACAAACGTTAATAACTCATTCACCACCAAATTACAGTTTCCACACTTTAGCAATTTAGACGTCAACATTTCGAAAACCCGGCAGCTCACTCGTATGCGTATGCGTCGAGAGCGCAACGATGACTGTTTTAAAGAAGGCCGGGTTATGGTTAAATCCTGTGAATGTCCGAAATACTGGAAGTGCTACATTCAAATGGGGACAATTTGTTGTAAAATTGAAGAATTTGTATATAAAATGTAGAATTTCGTGTAATTGCGTAACATTGATTATCGTTTGATCTTCCAACAACGACTTGCATTGAAATGCGAACTTTGACCAATATATTTTTCATATTGGTTAACATTATTATTAAAACATCACACAAGAATCGTTATGTTTGAATGAAAATCTATTAATTTAAAAAAAATGTTACTACGAGCATCTAACGGATCTAACTGGTAACAGGACGGAGTAGTGATTGATGATGAAGTAATTTCGCGATGAAGTGATTCGTGGTCTAGTGATATCATGATGCAACTATTTGTGTTTCTAGTTTCGTGATAGTATATCATTAAATTTAAAATCGTACACCCTAAAACATGCGTGTCCTCATTATATAATACCTTTGTATGCATTATTACATAGAAAACCTGTGTGTACTGGCTGTGTTTTGATATAACTGGTACCATAAATCCCTATACTCTATAATACCCTAGTATCGTGGACTTCTGTAGACGGAGCCCAAGGCCTTCTCATCTATACCTTATTGAAAAAAAGTATAACTAATTTAAGGCATATTTAATTAAATGTGAAGAAATCTTTGTAATTTATTACAATTGTAAAACAAAAGGAAATATATTCATGTTGCCCTAGGCAATATAGTAGAATTAGTTATTGGCCACCAAGCCGAGAGAGCAATTTACTTATATTGGAGTACAAAGCATTTGGCTCCAAATGTTCAAAGACAAATGTCGCCCCGCGACATCCGCAGTAATATCCCATGAATGTTTTATTATTGCAGTCCCCTAAATGTCATAGATTAAACTAAAAAAAACAGAAGCGATGCGGGTGCTATCTGGTTATCTATTGTAGCTTTTAGTATTTAGGTTTAATACTACTAGCTAGGGTAAGTACTTGCCCGGATACGGGCTGTATTGTAGCGATAGCCGATAAGTCACTTTGTATCCATATATATCGTACCGTAATATATTACAATTGCTAATTGTGTACTATGCGATATACGATATTCATACCATATGCCTTCGTATCGGTTTGGTAGATATACCATTGCGTTGCATTTCTAAAGTAAACCTCTTATCATAAATGTTAATTCATCAATTAGCCTACAGCATTCCACTGCTGGAAATAGGCTTCGGATTCCTCTGTTTGCCTTCTCGCGGTGCTCACTCTAGGACCAATTTGCTCCATGTCTAACGTATTTTTTTATTAATAAGCTAATAAATAATAACCACACTCTTGATTTTACTCTAAGAGCTGACGCGAGACTGTGGTAAACCTATAGCTAGTCTTACTTGTATCCATATTTTAATTCATTGAAATAAAACCACTTTTTAACGGAGCGGTTTTATTTCAATGAATGATATTCGCGTAAAATTTAGAACATATCCATATTTTAAATCAAATAATAATCTTGACATAGGTAACAATCCTCAAAACAGTATATACGATGTTATAAGTATAAAAAAAGAAAACAAGTTGGAGTGTTGCTTAAAATTTAAGTTTAGAGTAGAAATATTTAAGTGTTGTATTTTTACACTTTAAGTATAATAAATCGCACAATCGCTCCAACCTTGATCGAATAAGTACTTAGTTTAAAAGTTTCTACATCCTAGCTCGTCTTCTACAATTTTATCTTTAATCTTCGGACTTGTTTTTGAAAAGCTTACACTTACCGCGTGAAACTGGCTTTAGGGGAGATTCAGCCAAAGCGGGGTTAAGAATGCTAAAACCAATCGGATTTCACTTTTGCTTGCTGACCGTAGTGCTCTATAAAGCCAATAATAGAGAAAAGAAACGGACATGTTGCTCAAGTCAAGAATTACCCTGTTGATATTGTCAGGAGTTTTGGCAAATATTGGACATTGAAATATAACAAATTTTTTGAAGTGAAAACGTCCCTAGACGCATTGGGCATTTTTCTTTTTAAGATATCAAGGAGGGGGAGGGGTCAGTTTAAAAATAGTTTGTAAGGTTGCACCTTGTGCTTCGGTCGCCACTTTGAAAATAAGGTTACAAATGGGTTTGTCTGATGATTTTATTGTAAGACATTTAGATACACAAAAAAATTGTTAACATTTTTTGTTGCAAATAAGATTATCTACAAATTTCGTCAAGAAACCCCGAACCATTTTAATAACAAAGAACCATTATATTTTAAGTTTAGATTTCGTGGTTTTTCCTTCATTTAATCCACCATGTTGGTTAGAGAAATTTCATCCTTATGATTGGCCATATCCACAGATGGTATTATTATTATACAGGTGTTATTTTTTCGGATCTCAGAACCGACTGAGAGTAATCGAACCTGATTACTGGATGCGGAAAGCAATTTTTCGCATATCTTTGGATGCAGGTTTGTTTATTTTAATAAATAAGGTTATGTCTCCTTTGAGTGAAATTAGCTATCTATCTATTTAGAGGACTTTCCCTCCAGGTGCGGTCGAAAAGTTCCACCCTGTATATCCTTTTCACCGCCGGCGTCCCAGCCATATTTGAACTAGTTGGTTTGGTGCGCGACGATGGCAAGAGACCGGATGGTATGTCTTTGATGCCTTGGAAGATAGTTTGGGACGCAGAATGCGTCGGCACCCATGCTCCTTCCCAACTTCCAAGTACAACGTACTGCGCCTGTGCTGCTGCGGCATCAGCGGAGAACCTCAAACGACGATACGCGTGATATTATTACCAGCAATTGAGCCGTTTGGGTTCGAGTCGCTGGTGTCTTTACAAAGAAATTGCAAAGTGTTATGTATGTGTGGTGCATAGGTAGGTAGCTACACATTGTACCGGTGTGTGAATGCAGCGCGCCCTCTGCGCGCCCGCCGCACCCCGCCCCGCGAGCCCGCCGCGGGCAGATTGTCCTTGGAATAAATCAGTGTGCAACCGACTCCTGTGTTTGTTTGACACGCCCCGATAGTACCTAACACGTGGCGACGAGCGAACTCAAAATTATTAGTAGTAGGTAGTGTTGTAAATTTTTTTTTCTAAAATGTCTGCAACTACATACGGCGTAATTTCTACTTTTGACCACCAAGCTCAAGATTGGAACACATTCAAATCGCGGCTTAAGCAGTGGTTCATAGCCAACGACATAACCACGGAGACAGACAAAGCCGCCATCAAGCGGAGGGCGATCTTGCTAACTTCGTTGGGCGAGTCAACGTTCAAACAAACAAACAAAAGTGACCTGGCGTTGCCGAACAAAGTGGAAGACCTAGAGTACGAGGCCATACTAAAAATCCTCGACAACCATCTGACACCAAAAAGGTTCGGTTTTGCAGAGAAGTCGATGTTCTATGCGGCGTCACAGCGACCAGGAGAAACGCACACTCAATGGGCAGCACGGATTAGAGGATTGGCCACTCACTGCGCATTCAAGAATTTAGAAGAGGCCTTGCGTGATAAATTCATTATGGGCATGATGGCAGGAGTGGAGCGGGACAGACTGTTTGCACAGGATCAGCGAGAACTGACTCTCGCGAAGGCCATCGATCTGGCGGAAAGCATGCGCTGTGCGCGCCAGGCTTCGTCACAGGCAACGATGGGCGTGGTCGCAAACGAAATCGGCGCGAACGCAACGGGTTCCACTTCCTCCGTCTTCAAAATTGGTAACAAAGAAAAATGCAGCGTTTGTGGATTCACCAACCACAAGTCTAATCAATGCCGCTATAAGAACTATAAATGTAAAAAATGTGATGCTAAAGGTCATTTGCGTAAAATGTGCCCCAGCGAGGGTAAAGTGAAGTACGTGGATGAAGGTGTTGTGGGCGAAGGCGGCGACGACGGTAAGTGTTTCTACAACATTCGATGTGTTAAAGGGAAACCGATGACGGAGCGTGTGACGATCAGTGGTCTAGCTTTAGAGTTTGAAATTGATAGTGGTTCGGCTGTAAGTGTTATTTCTGAAAAAACCTACAATTTGTATTTCAAACGACTACCATTGTCCTCCACCAACAAAAGGCTGTTTAGTTATACAGGGGCGAAAATAGAAACGATCGGAGTTCTTCTATTACCTATATCATATCTCGGGTGTACACATAATTTGAGTGTGTATGTAGTGAGCAAAGGCGGTCCGCCATTGCTGGGTCGCGATTTCATTCATACATTTGATCTCGAACTATCTCCAGTGACGACGCGGCGCGTTCAAGTAGTGCGGGAGCACGACCGTGATCAGAGCATATGCAATTTTAATACGAGTAAAATTAATGCACAGCTCACTAACATGTTCCCAAAAGTATTTTCGGGCGATCTAGGTGCCTTTAATAAATATAAAATAGCTTTACATCTAAAAGCAGACGTTAAGCCGATTTTTTTTAAGGCGAGACCTGTCCCTTACGCCCTAAGAGAAAAAATTGATAAGGAGCTTGATCGGCTGTTATCGCTAGGAATTTTAAAGCCTGTTGAACACTCGGACTATGCGTCGCCTGTTGTACCCGTTTTAAAAAAAGATGGTAATATAAGATTATGTGCCGATTACTCTGTTACTATAAATAAACAGCTGATTATAGACCAGTATCCCTTGCCGACAGTGAATGATTTATTATCTAAGTTACACGGTGGCATACAGTTTAGTAAAATTGACTTATCTATGGCATATAACCAATTTTTGTTAAACGAGGAATCTCAGAAATTAACTTGTATCAATACTCACCGAGGTCTGTTTTTATTTACGCGTTTAGTTTTCGGATTATCACCGGCTCCCTCGATATTCCAACGTGCGATGGAGTGTTTGCTGACAGGAATCGACGGAATCATTTTTCTGTTAGACGATATCCTTATAACAGGTGCAGATAAGAACCAGCATAAGCAAAGGCTCATTGAGGTGCTACAACGCTTACATGATGCCGATTTGACGGTCCAAATGAGTAAGTGCGAATTTTTTAGAGATGAGATCTCTTATCTCGGTCATGTCATAGATAAGCACGGGGTTAGGAAGTCACCTGATAAAGTTAAAGCGATTTTACAAGCCCCTCAACCCACTAATGTGTTGCAGTTACAGTCCTTTTTAGGCCTCACGAATTATTATCGTAACTTCGTACCGGATGCATCAACAGTACTTAGTCCATTGTATCATCTGTTAAAGAAAACTACAAAGTGGGAGTGGACTAGTACTCACCATGATGCATTCGTCCGTATAAAAGAACTATTAGTATCCGATAGGATACTCGCACATTTTAATCCGACCGCTAAATTAATTTTAACGGTAGATGCGTCGCCGACAGGGTTAGGGGCTATTTTGTCGCAAGTGGACGAGGAAGAGTTAGAAAGGCCAATAGCATACGCTTCCCGAACGCTGTCGTCAGCCGAAAAAAATTACGCACAAATCCAAAAGGAAGCAACTGCCATCATTTTTGGGGTACGTCGATTCCACCAGTACCTTTACGGTAGGTCCATACCCTTTGTACTAAGAACGGACCATAAACCCCTACTGGCCATATTTGGGCCCCACAAAGGTATCCCCGAGGTATCTGCCAACCGCCTACAGAGATATGCTATCTTTTTAGCTGCGTATAACTACACGATTGAGTATATCGATAGCAAGCGTAATAGCGCAGACTATCTGTCTCGGGCGTGCGGCGGCGGTGAGGACGACGCGGCCGGTGCGCCGCCGCCGGACGAGCTCACGGAGTGCGAGGATCGCGCGGCCTATATCAACTTTGTAGTTGACGGTGAGTTGCCGGTAACTTTAAGCGACATGCGTCGTGAGACGGCTCGCGATAGTCTTCTCACCACAATTAAACATTACGTTTTGAACGGGTGGCCCAGGAAGGTTAATGACGTAGATTTAATATAGGTATCTTAATGCGCGGTCATAAAGTCGTTATTCCTTCGTCTCTGCAAGCAACTATATGTAGGGAACTACATAGTTCACATTTCGGGGTGGTGAAAATGAAAGCAGAGGCTCGCAAGCGGTTATGGTTCCCCGGAGTTGACGCGGCGCTGGAGCGGGTGGCGGGCGCATGCGCCGTGTGCTGCGCGCTGCGCCCCGCGCCGCCGCATGCGCCCCTCACTCCGTGGCCGATGCCGCCTCATGTTTTTTATAGAATACACATAGATTTCTTAGGTCCGTTTCATGATTACATGTTTTTAGTTATTGTTGACGCGTATAGCAAATGGGTAGAATGTTATGATATGTCGTCGACTCACAATACAAAGGCAGTGTTAAATAGGTTATATGATTTCATGTCGCGGTTTGGAGTTCCACACACTTTGGTGAGTGACAATGGTACGTCTTTTACATCATCGGAATTTGAGAATTTTTGTGAACTTAACGGAATCGAGCACGTCCGATCACCTGTTTATCATGCGGCTAGTAACGGACAAGCTGAGGCTTTTGTTAAAATCGTCAAAAAGGGCCTTAAAGGTATTATTTTGGAGGGTTGTAATAAAAAAACAATTCATGAAAAAATTTCAAAATTCCTATTTGACTACCAATATTCTAGACATAGTACCACTGATAAGTCACCCGCGGAGATAGTGTTTGGGCGAGCTTTGCGCTCACGGTTAGATCTCCTGAACCCCACTGTGTCATCGCCTTCGTCCACAGACCTGACTCAAACCGTCGAAAATAATCAGTGCTTGCAGGCTAAATACTACCGTGGTAAAGAAAGACCACTTTAAAACAAATGATAGTGTGTGGTTAACTAAAAATATAGGTATTAAGAAAATCTGTTGGTTGGAAGGAACCATTAAGAAAAAAATTGGTAAAAGTATGTACTTAATATACGTACCACAGTACGATTGTAATGTCACGAGACACATTGATCAAATACGGAAACGACTACTATCTTCATCAAGCGTCAACCAGGCCTGGGACCTGGACCTGGTGCACGAGGTGACGGCCACTGGATCGGAGTCTGCTGTACAGCCAGAAGAGGGAAGGGAGCTGGTAACGGAACCGGTGCAAGAAGCAACGTCGCCGGACGCCTCGGCGGCGCCTCCACCGTGCACCGCCAGTACAGCGCTGCCAAGTAGCCCGGGGACTCAACTGAGTCCCGACGCGACAATGTGTCCGGACATGACTACACCGGGTATCACTGCCTTAGCTCGAAGGCGTCGAGCTATAAGCCCCGTCTTTTCGACACCACCAATGACACAGCGTGCCAGTGATAGGTGTGAGAACACTGATAACAGTGATAACGAGCCAACAGACACTAATATAAATTTGTAGTTCCTAAGTTAATTTTAAGGGCATGTTCCATATTAAGGGGGAGGGATGTTATGTATGTGTGGTGCATAGGTTAGGTAGCTACACATTGTACCGGTGTGTGAATGCAGCGCGCCCTCTGCGCGCCCGCCGCACCCCGCCCCGCGAGCCCGCCGCGGGCAGATTGTCCTTGGAATAAATCAGTGTGCAACCGACTCCTGTGTTTGTTTGACACGCCCCGATAGTACCTAACACAAAGCGAGTGGTGTTTTTTGCACAACAGATTGGCATTGCCATCCAAAGGGCAATGCCGCCAGCCTTTTTTGGTACGCTACCAGTCGTCATCAATGGGGAGGAATTCTTCGACGTCTAAACTCTTTGACCTCTTTTATGTTCTCTATTTCGTTATATTCTTGTAAATATTTGGTTTATACGTTTTAGTATTAGTTTAAACTTTTCAAAAAATCTTGTAAAAATGAATATTAAATTACTTTTGAATGGACTTTTAAGTTTCTACCTACATATCTATAGCATATTGAGTTTGCGTTTCTCACTATTACTGTTTTTTAATTCTTATTATGTCAATTCGTCCTAATGCAAATCACATAATCTTTTTTCTTATAACATTTTAAACTGTATATTGCTTTTCTGCTACCCACGCTCTCAAAAACACTTTATACTTATCACTATCCCAAATCTTAAGCATTTTTGTGGTACACTCTACCCCTTCGAGGATTTACAGGCGTGTGTATATGTATGTAATTATGTGTTCATTAATTAGAATTTACAAATTAGGTGAGTTCTCATAAAGCTTAGCTTTTTACAAGTTTTATCGAATAAATCATTTAGATATTATATTAAGCTGTGGATGAAGTTCAAGAATCTCTTATAGCAATATTATCGTAAGGATGCAACTTTTGTTGTTATACACATACAAAACTTGGACAAAGTAAGAAAGAATATTGTCGAAGTTTTGCAATTTGAAATTACGAGATAAAATTAACTTAGAAAAGAGTTTTTAATTTAATCGAACAAGTTGGCTTGAACCATAAATAACTAGGATGATAATATCCTTTTCAAAATAATTATAAGTGCGATAGTAACTCTAACATCTGTCTTGCAGACTGTTTTAATTGTTTAGCCCATTGAAACAATTTTGTTGTTTTGTGTAGCTTAAGATATTGTTACCTGAAGAATAACTTCAACTCTAATCTGTAAATACCCAAGTAGGCAGAAGAGTATTAAAACCCACATTTCGCCACTATGACTTTCGGTCCCACTTTAAAGGGGACGAGCCTATTGCCGTCAAATGGGCACTTAGTCATGGGTTATATGTTTAGTATCGGCCTTATCCCTTAGTCACTCTCTACAACACCCACAGGAAGCTATAGGGTGACCCTTTTCTACTCCACGGAGAAACATTTTATACATTATGTTTTTAGAAGGGTATATTTTTACGTAGAAGTTCAGGAAACTATGTGGTTCATTCAGGCCAAGGCTGATAAAGAGGTGTGACTTCACGTGCATGAGTTCTCCTTTAGCTTACCATCAGGCGAAGTGAAGTCATATTGGCGTACCCCACGAAAAATTATGTATTCTACTATCCTACTAATATTATAAATTTGAAAGTTTGTGAAGATGTTCATGAATATTTGTTATTCAATCACGCTCTAATGGCTGAACGAATCTGGCTGAAATTTGATACAGAGATAGATTATATTCTAGGATAAAACATATTTTTATGCTTTTTATAACAGCAATAGGTTCCTATATGTAGCGAGGATGATCATCAATATTTCATGTGGTCTTGTGCTTTTATAATATGTGGTAGAACTTTGATGGCACAAATTTGTCACAAATTTCGGCTGGGTCGGTACCACCGTGCACGATTACAAAAACCCTCCATAGTAATCCAATCTTGGCCGGATTGCGTTCAGGGGTCAGCAATTGCAAAACCGGGCAGGGGGGATTGTGGTCGCAGAACTAGTGAGACCGCAGGGTGTCACGCGGTGCTGAGACGACAATCCTCTTTTGATGAGGCCGTCAAGCTGAGTGCCACCATTGTTAACATGGTACGTGTATGTAATGGTAACTCTCTTTTTTGAAACATTACCCTTAGTTTACCATCAGGCGAGGTGAAGTCAAATTGACGTGTCCTATATATATAAAGTGCAGCATTTTTATTCTGGGGGTATTTAATATTAACATAAAAATACCCCTGCTATAAACTTTGCGTATTATAACTTTGGCACACAGCAACAACATTTTATCTCTCTTCATTAAGACACGGCCCCTGCAGTAACTTTAAAGTTCCTTTACAAATATTTTTATTCCAATCGCTACTTTCCAAACAGTTTTGCTGAATTTACAAGCAGACAAAATTTGTTCCCGTACTAATTAGGTAGCGCAGTCTGTTGCTTACAAAATTAGATTTTTAAATACGTCTTATTTTTATTTAAACAGTAAATGGCGCAATGCGATATGAAATCTATGTTCTTTTTGCACCACTTGTAACACTTAATAGTTATATACTAACTATTAAGTGTTACAACAACGCGGCGTAAAAATGATGTACTACGTTAATACAAATTCACATAATATCTCCACATACATTCCGTAAGATGCACACAGTGTATTACTTCAATAAATATTATTATTATACTAACTGACTAGTCTGTGGGGTCCGCCTGGGCTCGGTTATTGCAACTTTTAGTCGTATATCTGGTTTTACTCAACTAGTGACGATAAACCATACGACGGATTTAAAAATTTTATTATATCTCCGAAAAATATCGAAAACAACTGCCTATCAAAATCTGTGCTACAGTTTTTGCGCCCATCGCAAACAAACAAGAAGGTAGGACACGACGGTATTTCCGTCGCATTGAGTAGTCCGACGGGGGAAGTACCTCCGCCCTACAGAATACCGCGGTCAAAATAACCTCGTGTTGTGTTCGCCGCGATGAGTAGGGTAACCAGAGCTCACTGGAGAGTTTTTGTGTTGTCAGTGGGAAGACCAAAGGTTATTCCTGCTTTGTCTTCTACACTGACGGCACAGAAACTCTCTGTGTTTACAGAGTCGGCAGCTCGAGTGTGACTACCCTGGTGTAGCGCACGTCCATAGGCCACAGTAACCACTTTACTTTAACCGTGTGCTTATCCGCCTCCTAAGTGGAATAAAAAGAAGAATTCCAAAAGCACTCTTTTTTAATTCAAAATCGTTAATTTTAAAATACCCTTGCGTTTTATCTCTAATCCAACGTTGAGTTTACAATTTAATAATAGTATGTACTAACAGTCACGGCAGATATCGTCCTGCCTACAAAAAGTAGTACCGTTTCCAATTATGTATTCAAATCATTCAGGAACCCATTGAAGTGTACACAAAACATTTAAATCAGTTCCGCCTTTCAGGAGTTAGATAATAAATATACCGCACAAAGTATTATAGTATATAAAGATAGATAGAAGTACACATTTCACTTCACGTCTGACCAAGCCAAGCTGGTAACTCAGGGGTCCCTAAATCAAAGAAGAATCAAAGAATCAATTTCGTTTATTCAGTTTAGGCACATAAAGAGCACATATGAACGTCAAAATTTTACAATAATGTCAGGAAATTACTAATATAATATTAAATTAAGTAAATAAATCATTTGAAAATGATTCTTTCGCTGGTTCGGTAAGTTGGTTCTACTGAGAAGAGACCAGCAAGAAACTCAGTGAACAATATTATAGTTTCTTTTTTTTAAACAATTTGTTTTTATTTTATTTTTCATAGGTTTATATTGTGCGAGCAAGCAAAGAGATTAGGATGACCATGCATTTTTATCATTAAGGTATTCGTTTACTTTGTAATATCCTTTTTTCAAATCATATGGATGTTGGAATGAGGTCGCGTAGTTGTAATTCGGGTGTTTCCGCGTACCCTGGCGTTGAGGAAATGAGCTTCAGAGACATCGGCCGTGATTTGTGTGGGGCTTACTGTTGTGATGAGAAGGACTTGCGTCTTGTAAACGATCAGGCCTTGTTCAAAAAATATTACGTTTTCGGTTATAATTTATTAGTTATGAGAAATGAAAAATATGTACGTAATTTAAAAATTATGATAATAAGTATAATAATGTGTCAATTCAGGTTATAGATTGTGTGTATAGCATATTTCGTTTAAGTCTGGTCAGCGGTTTCTTTGTGTTTTGATACATTCATTCATACGTTCATCTGAACTTTCAAATTTACCTTTAGAGTGATGACTGGCGTATTGGTAACGGGTTGGGAATCTCGTCTTTGAAGTCCACAAAAGCAAAGTAGCGGGCAACAATAATGTTCATAAAGCTTTTCTTCCATTAAATCTTAAAGAGCTAACTTATTTTAGCGCAGCACTCAAGTATCCAGTACAAACTCCATCTCAACCCACTTAATAATCTCATTAATTCAAAACAACATTCAACTTTTCAATGCAACTCGGTCTTGACCCATAAACAATTAGATTAGAAATTAATATGCCGTCCCCAGACGCACTTGAAATAAAACGTTTTCAAGGAAAAATCTAGCTGAAATTCAGAAGACATCAGGGTCATCACGGCGTGAAATGTAGATACAAATTACGAACGAGTGAAAAAGAGATAGCGTATAGGCTTTTATTTTGCCACTGAGGGATTAGAGAATTCTTCTGGGCCACGGCACTGGGCTCATGACACATGACAGACGTGTGCACGATTGTACAAAAACGAGGCGTACAAAGACACAATCGTATTTTATACCCGACTGTACCGTTTTGACGCATGAACATGAAAATCATTTTTAGGACAATTTGGGTTTTAATTGGACAGAAAAATTTATGTCTGGAGATGAGATAAAGGAATGTTTTTTTTTTTCTAGAAGAAACATTAACGTGTATGAAAAACATAAAAGATTTATCTTTAAGGATAACTTACCGAACCGCCTCTCTATGGATGAGTAGGAATTTTGGTCCTAAATATCACGTCGAGGTCGCCAATGATGGTGGCCAATGCCGGTCGGCGTCACTAGGATATCCTTTATAGTGTGTACCAGATTCACCATATAAAGGCCGAGTGATAAAACACCATACGGATTTAATCGTATCGAGTTCGACATACCCATTTCATCGGTTACTAACATCCTCGGTTTCTTCTACATGCCATGGTATCAACGAAGTATTTATTTACTTTACTTATTACTGATATTAATCGCATTTAAGCTTAAAGGCTGCTATTACTTATAGCGCTCAATATTCGTGCAACATTTGCAGTAACTTTATCTTTTACGATCCAGCGAACAATGGGACAAAAAGGTTTATGAACTGATTCTAGCTTGTATTTCATTCTCTATATTTTATCATAGACATTACTAATTCGTAGTTTCGTGCCAATAAAGCATAATTAAAGATAGCAGTTGAAGTAAATGTTAGTAAAAGGACTTCTTTATTCCGTTGTTCAATGACCTCTGTGGCCTTTAGAGCGTTCGTTTCCCGATAGTCTCGCCTTTACATTTCCAAATATCATCTATATTTTGCCATCTCTATTACTCGAACCGACGTAATTGAAGACACTTAATACAATTGGAAGCAATTGAGACTATTGGGAAACGGGCTAAGAAGCTCGTTAATAAATTATGCACATATCAAGACAAAACTACAGAGTCTTGAACATAGAAAATTCGAAACATAGTTGCAAGCGTATTGATTGGGATATTTTTCGATGAATGTAGTATACTCAAGGATTAGATTACCATAACTGAATCTGTTTCAGAAAAAATACAACGTGGGAATCTTCGAATGACACGTAAAAAGTTTGCTACTAGGAAAGCGTGTTTCATTGTTGACCACGTCGTTACCGACCAGGAGATCTAGTAGCCAAACGTAGTAAAACGCTGATCCATCAATTATCAAGAAAACTTCCAGATTGAAATGAAAAAAAAAACGATAAATAAGCGATTTAAATTAACAATCTTGATCTCTTTCACAGAAGAAAATTTTGCAGGACTAAATTTGAATAAAAATATTGAAAGTGTTGGATGGATACCAGTCACTATTACTCAGTAGTTTCACAGTCGCAAATATCAACTGGATCTAAAATATTAATATTCTATTCCACGAAGTCTATGATATTGGTTGAAATGTCAGATTTCGATTTAGTCGAGACGTCAAAAGGGTGGTGATAAATCGGATTTTAATATTAAAGACAAGGTTGAATTGTTTTGAATTGTACCGGGTTTATATTTAGAAATCCGAAACCGATTCAAAGAACATAAAAGGTTCCTAAAACGTGATGAAAGAAGTTACAAAGTGATTCAGGTTGAATGGTAATCTCACTGAAACTGTACAATTCTTTGATTTTAAATTGAAAGATGGAATATTAATGTTTTTTTTCAAAAAAGATCTTATTACTGTTTTAAAAGTCGCCAATGCTTGTATGATGTTTTACGTCTAAAGTGTAAGGTTTAATTTCAGTAATATCTAATAATTTTTTACCTTTACCATTCTAAAGTTAAACTACGTTTTTTATTGGACTCATCAATGACTTCACCTCGCCTGATGTAACCTGAAGATAATGTCTCAGTAAAGATTTAACAATGTTTCAAAAGCGATCCTCACCTTGATGGCCTCATCAGATACTTTTTAATCTCTACTTGAATGACCTGCGACTGGAGGAAGAAGTATTACGGTTGCGCTTCGTTCTTGATGGAATTGTATTGTATGAAATTTGAAGGTTAAGTTTACTAGGAATTCAAAAAATTTACGATCATTAATAGTTCTACCCCTGTGATCATAATTAGTGGCACTTACAAACCAAAAGTTAAAATGTAGTTCATATGATTTTTTGGGTATTGGAGGAGCTCAAATGCACCACTCATAGATTAAATCAAACCAATCGACTTAGGGTCAAGATATGTACTAAGAACTCATTTAGTTCGATATGATCGCAATTACTTTAACTTCAACTGAAACTCGATTGAAAATCACTGGCTCTGAATAAATCAAATAAGTTTAAGTGTAGTTATTGTGAGGGGTGAAAATTTTAACGCGTAAGGCAATAAGGGTGTTAAATAGGGAGGGAAAGTTATTTCGTGTTTCGATTTTTGTCATCAAATGAGACGTTTCCTACGACGAGGGGTGAAAGTGGAATGTAGATGCCTAACTATGCCACTTAAAAGTGACAGACAATTTCCAAAATAAACGTATCAAATTGATATTTGAAGTCAGTAAGTTCAACTAATATAAATGAGAAAGTTTGTGAACATGTTCGGAGGTTTGGTTGTTTGCATGTTTGGTAATCAAGCTCTAATGGCTAAATGGTTCAGGTGCCAATTTTGTATAGGGCTATATAATATTCTAGAATAATATAAGCTACTTTTTATTCCTGAAAATGGTTCCCATGGGTAGCGAGAGGCGCGGTCTTCAGCTAGTCATGTTTTACTAATGTGTTTGTAAGTGATTATTGTTGTTAAAATACCTTGAAGAATGAAGAATGGATAACGTGTGAGTGACTTCTTTACTCCCTGAATACCGTGTACCTAGAGGATGTTTACCAAGACAAAGCAATAAAGATCTGAGACTCAAAGTCACAATAAAAAAAAAACTTTATACATAACACGTATAGAATAAAATGTCTACAATTTTCGCTGAATTTTGCTGTCTGTTGCTTGCCTTAAAATCTATGAACTTTCTTAAAACGAAAGTTAAACTCAAATATTGTTCAGCAAAATTCTTATCAACACTTTCTGTAGTTAGTGTTTGACATTTATTTGATACAGCATGATGTCAAAAGAGCTAAAGCATGGAACATTATAAAGTTGCCAACGATCATTGGACGCACACATGAACATTTCATATTTGATATCGTAGTTGTGGGAACGCTAGTTCTGCAATACTAAGTAGCAACTATGCCACAACGCAGAAAAGGAACAGAAGTTAATGTTGTCATCATTCAAAGTGGACCCTTTGAACGAAAAACCTTGTTTCGTTTTTTTAATGGTTCATGAAGGTTATACTGATACCAGAAAATAACTACCGTCTGACCACCCGACCCCGAAAGAAATGCCTGCACCAGAGTCTCGTCACTCAACTGGCTTCAAAAAACATCTGACTCCCTTCACTCTACTATATTCTCATCAAAACCTTTAGATTTTTACCCATAGGCTTTTCGTACTACAAAAAAGTCGGCTCGCTGGTAAAGTATTTTTACATAGAATCAACACTAAGTCACAGTATGCTGTAAAGATCATAATTGTAGTTCTGCTTGTATTTTGTTAGTGGTAAATCAGATACACAGCATGTTACGAATGACAAGTATGGGAAGCATATGGAATAATATGTAAATGTAAACATATTTATTTCAGCGTTGCTTGGGCCTCGAAGTGTATATCAACGCGCTGCTGCAGGAAACAAATGACAGTAACTTGAATCTATATTATACATGTATATTCAAACAGGCCGATGTTCATTGGAGTAAACGAGTCCTAGAGTGGAGACCGCGCGAAAGTAACGCCCTTTAGCCAGATGGACTGACGACCTGTAGAAGCGGGCTAGAGTGAACTGGAAGCGGCTGGTAGACGATCGGGAGCTATGGCACACATTGGGAGAGGCCTATGTCCATCAGTGGACTGCGAAAGGCTATTTGATTGATTGATTGATCGACATCTTTACCAAAGACCACACGGTGAAAATATTACAAATACAATCTGATATCGAGTCATATCTGATAAAGACAGATATTATATCCAGAATATTTCAAATTCAAATCCAAACTTGACAACTGAAGCAAACACCACATTTGAAGTTTGGATGGAATTTAGTTATGTTACATCGACGACATATTATTGGCTTCCATTGCTCGATATGGATATGACAACAGTATCAAACTTGTAGCTAATGCAAAACGTGAAAATGTCATGTGGTTTGAGCACGTAGAACGAATGACTTGCCAAATGTGTAAGACACGTGTAAATGAGAAGACAAGCCAGTATTGATTTCTTAGAACACAGCTATTAAATTGATGATGTTCGAAAGAAATGGTCTAGTCAGTGGCTTGAAAAAAAAACGGTACAATGGCCGGAACTCGCTTGAATGTTATAATCACGGTAAGAAGCTCGTGAAATGTTTATCCTGGACAAACACAGATGAAAGGTTGATGTGTCTACCTGCCCCAGAGGGTAAATACATGTGTATAGTACAGTCGGCAAAGGAGATAAGTATGCATTATTTTCTCATAAACCTATATTAAAATGCGTATAGGTACTTATCCCCTTTACTAATCGACGACTGGACATAATACTAAACTCCAAATGTTATTTCCCTAACAGACTAACGTTCACCGTTCTACCGTCATTATTCTGAGTGACATAGAGTTTAATACGCATTGGTAGCTTGAGAAGACGCTGGATTATAATTGGTTGATAAAGAAGAGAAAAAAGAGCAACTTAAATGTGGCGGCATTAACTTACGTTTGTAGTTACGAAACAGTTTGTCACTCTGAATAAGAGGCCAGCCTAGCATTGGTATCGCACAAAGTCCTAAAAATGATTTCGATCTTCTTAGTGCAACATCCAAAACATTCGAATTCGTAACGTAAACGTATCAAAAGTATGGAGCATTGCGATTGGTTCACAGGAGGCAGGTAGCCAATATCAATGCTTCGTTCTCTCGATGCGTTCACGTTATGAATTCGAATATAATTTGTGCTCGGGGCTCTGATGTAAATAAATATAGTACACCCAATTATTATTCAAATTTTCTGGCCTAATTTTGTGTCAATCAATTATTCAAATTCAAACTTTAAGATGGTACTCTCTTTTGAATATTTTACTGTCACAGATTGACATACATAATCCCTGAAGGTGTAGGCAGAGTTGTATTTTTTTTTTTTTATTCCACAACATTTCACACAATGCTATCTAGACACATCGTAAGCATAGCTTAACTAGCTTGTGTTATGGAATCTAGAATGCTGATAAACATACTTAGAAACTTTTTTTTTTTGTAAATACATACATATTAAACATAGAAACACCCAAACCAATGCAAATATACATATTCATGCATACAAATATTTGCACTGAGCGGGGATCGAACCCGCGCCTCCTGCGTAGCGGCCGCGTTCACTACCGCCACGCCACGGAGGCTAACCCACATTTTATCAAGTATGATTTTCGGCTCCACGTAATAGTCACAATATAATGTACATTGTAACTGTAAACACAGTGATTTCAATTTTTTTTATTACAGTTCCTTGTGCATGCTCTCAACGCAACCATGGAAAAAGTTCCAAAAAAAAAACAACAAAGAATTGAAAACTTCTCTGCCAATCTCCACCAAACAAAAGTTTGTTCATAACATTTTTTCCGTCATTCCAATCAAGCCACTTAGAATTCAGCTTACCTACGTAAACACTTGAAAATTCGCGACACGTACGCTTATTCTCTGATTTTGGCTAATGTCGTAATGCCTTGTGTATTGTGGGAAACTTGGGAAGATAGAGCTTCAAAGACATAATTTCAATGGCCCGAATAACTAATTTCGATACACAAGGATAGGGTTGAAATAATTTTCTTAAGACAAGTTTAGCGCCTACCGGTAATGGCTAAGATTTAAAAATTAGATTTTCTTTTTCTTACGGAGGTGGTAGACGAGCTCACGGTCGGTTACCGTGGCCTATGGACGTATGCAACACCAGGGGAATCAGATTCGTGCTGCGGACCCTGATAGTACAGAGAGTTTTTGTGCCGTCAGATAAAGGCAGATAAAACAGGACAAGCATTTGGTCTTCCCACTGACAGCACAAAAACTCTTCAATGAGCTCTAGCTACCCTACTCACCGCCGGGAACACAACATGAAGTTATTATGACCGCGGTATTCTGTAGGGTGGAGGGACTTCCCCATTCGGGACACACACTGCTCAATTAGATGGAACTACTTTCTGCTCAATTTTTTGCTGATGTACCTTATTTATGACCCGGATACTGCGTATAAGAGATACTATAGCCAGTAGACCGGTCCTGGCGACAGGTACGACGGTTCTGACCTGAATTAAACAGGTAACAGGTTTTCATTAAAGGGAATGGATAAAAATCGTTAAGAAAAATAAAACTCCTCTCTTAGCTGAGCTCTCCACTAGAGTTATCCTATTCATACCCTGACTCCATACTGAATGGAATGTACAAAAATCCTTAAGAAAAATAAAACTCCTCCCTTAGCTGAGCTCTCCACTTGAGTCACTCTATGCATGCCCTGACTCCATACTAAATGTAATGTACAAAAATCGTTAAGAAAAATAAAACTCCTCCCTTAGCTGAGCTCTCCACTAGAGTTATCCTATTCATACCCTGACTCCATACTGAATGGAATGTACAAAAATCCTTAAGAAAAATAAAACTCCTCCCTTAGCTGAGCTCTCCACTAGAGTTATCCTATTCATACCCTGACTCCATACTGAATGGAATGTACAAAAATCCTTAAGAAAAATAAAACTCCTCTCTTAGCTGAGCTCTCCACTAGAGTTATCCTATTCATACCCTGACTCCATACTGAATGGAATGTACAAAAATCCTTAAGAAAAATAAAACTCCTCCCTTAGCTGAGCTCTCCACTTGAGTCACTCTATGCATGCCCTGACTCCATACTAAATGTAATGTACAAAAATCGTTAAGAAAAATAAAACTCCTCTCTTAGCTGAGCTCTCCACTAGAGTTATCCTATTCATACCCTGACTCCATACTGAATGGAATGTACAAAAATCCTTAAGAAAAATAAAACTCCTCCCTTAGCTGAGCTCTCCACTTGAGTCACTCTATGCATGCCCTGACTCCATACTAAATGTAATGTACAAAAATCGTTAAGAAAAATAAAACTCCTCTCTTAGCTGAGCTCTCCACTAGAGTTATCCTATTCATACCCTGACTCCATACTGAATGGAATGTACAAAAATCGTTAAGAAAAATAAAACTCCTCCCTTAGCTGAGCTCTCCACTAGAGTTATCCTATTCATACCCTGACTCCATACTGAATGGAATGTACAAAAATCCTTAAGAAAAATAAAACTCCTCTCTTAGCTGAGCTCTCCACTAGAGTTATCCTATTCATACCCTGACTCCATACTGAATGGAATGTACAAAAATCCTTAAGAAAAATAAAACTCCTCCCTTAGCTGAGCTCTCCACTTGAGTCACTCTATGCATGCCCTGACTCCATACTAAATGTAATGTACAAAAATCGTTAAGAAAAATAAAACTCCTCCCTTAGCTGAGCTCTCCACTAGAGTTACCCTATTCATACTCTGACTCCAAAATCACATTCATCACGAACTATGCAGTTTCAATACGAACTTCCACGATCTTACAGGAACTGTGTTCATTTTCATCTAATTTCAAACAATTTAGTCCTTCTGTATCCTGTCGGATTATGCATATCGCGAAGCCGTCATGCTGAACGTTACCATTATAACATTTTTGGCACTTATAATAATGACCTTCATTCCTAAGAGCCATTTAGATCACTACCAGGATTGGTGAATTCATAAAAAACATATCTAGGTACATAGCTATTGATTGTACAGTGAAGCGTCGGTTGCTCAGTGCTTAAGGACTCGACCTTACGATTGAGAGGTCTCGGGTTCGAATCCTGGTCATTATACTATCAAGACGAATCCACTCCTAACACAAGTAATTTAGCTTAGCTGGAGAGGTTAACAGGGCCACTAATAATTTTGGTAACTAGTACTGTTTCGTAAAAAAGCTTCCAAACACGAGACCAAATTTTATAAATTACATTAGCGACCGCCCGCGGCTTCGCTTATCCCATGGGTACCTATCCCGATAAAATACGTTCACGTTATAGTTAACGTAAATCTTTACGTTATTAAACACGTACCGCTAGTGCCATATGTTAGCATGTGTAAGCTATGATTGGGTTGCAAATTACCATGCTGAAGTTTGGCGAAGCCAGACAAATGTTATGACTTCGAAATTGAACAAATTTAGACTTAACTTGTCGTTCTAGGTCGCAGTATTGTACGTGTACCTCGTTTGTGTTAGTTCAACTATTTGTAAGAGGTAGGACACGACGGTATTTCCGTCCAATTGAGCAGTCCGACTGGGGAAAGGCGGAGGGCCTTACATAATAACCTCGTGTTGTGTTCCCGGCGGTGAGTGGGGTAGCCAGAGCTCGCTGGAGAGTTTTTGTGCTGTCAGTGGAAAGACCAAAGGCTTGTCCTGCTTTATCCTGACGGTACAGAAACTCTCTGCTCTAACTAGGTCGGCAGCGTGAGTGTGACGCCCTTGGTATTGCGCATGTCCATAGGCCACGGTAACCACTTTCAATCAGGTGAGCCGTGTGCTTGTCAAAAAAAACTATGAAGAGAATTCAAAAGGTATCCTTTTAATGTCTGTACATTGATATAGGTATAAGAAATATGTAGTCGCCATAAAAATATGAGATTCATGATGTATGGGAAAAATATTGAAGTTCGCCTAATCCGCAGTTAGACTGGAAAACCCGGACCCCATGAATACTCCAAAGTAAAATCTTCGGATGCGACTTGGATTAACGCTAGGATGAAGATTGATTTTCTGACTGCACAAAATACTATCGTAAACGTATTAAGAGAATGGAGTATTGTGACTGGCCGCCTGCGCACTGTATCTGCATCGCAATGCTAAATTCTCTCAATACATGTAAAAAACTATTATGATAGTTTTTCGTGCTAGGAGTAGAGATCAAGATAAATAAATACATATTAAACACTCGCAGTAGTCATAGTTTTTTTTTTTATATCACTGAGGTGGCAGACACGCACACGGTCCACCTGATGGAAAGTGGTTATCATGGGCTATGGACGTGTGCAACACCAGAAGAGTCATACTCGTGCTGCCGACCCTGTAAACACAGAGAGTTTCTGTGCCGTCAGTGTAGAAGACAAAACAGGAATAGCCTTTGGTCTTTCCACTGACAGCACAAAAACTCTCTAATAAGCTCTGGCTACCATACTCACCGCCGGGAACACAACACGAAGTTATTATGGCCGCGGTATTCTGTAGGGCGGAGGTACTTCCCCAGTCGGACTGCTCAATTGGATAGAAAAACCGTCGTGCCCTACTTCCTGACTGTATATAATAATACTTTATCTATACTAATATTGGGTCATAAAGAGGTAAATTTTGTGAATTTGTGAGGTTGTAGTGTAGAACAAAAAGTTGTGTATACTATGGTTGTAGAGGTTACCTCTGGATCTACTGAAACGATTCGTTTTCTTTCTATATTTCTTTTTCCAATAGAAATCCACGTTATTTGTGAGTGTCATAAACTAATCATGCTACTATTCAAGGGAGTGGAACAGTGATAATAAAGGTCAACAAAACCTATAAATTATTTGAAAACAATTATAATTACGAGCATTATTAGTTTAAAGGGAACGTTCGCATTATTCAAAAAGTAGTTAGCAGTTAGCATCATAAAAGTTATTTACGTATAGAAAGTATAAAATAATGCATTAGTAATTACTCATAATAAACTAATTCTCAACAGAACGGAAACCACACGGTAGCCATATTATAACATTCTGAAGTAATTACACATTATTATTTCATTTCTAATCCTCATTCGGACTTCTCACAGAAATTATACTGAATTAACGTATTATTCAACTTCAGTATTTATGCTATAAGAAATAGCGCCTATAATCCTGTGAAACAAACACTCTAATTATTATCCTGGTTCATTATTAGGATAATAGTTGTAGTACATACAGTATTAAGCTATAATGGCAGTTATTATTCATGGCTACGGCTTTATTGTAGAATGGCTAACATTATTCATTTTATTATTTCTATTGCTGTTTTGTCAATAGTTTTGATAGTCTTACAATAAAAGCAGATGAGTTATGGAACCCACGCATGGAGCCACTGTGTCTGGGACCTAAGATCTGAGCCAAGTCAATCTCACGTGTAAGGCGAGGCGCAGGATTGTCACTCCCGTAAAGGGTACTGGGTAGAAGTGCTCGTCAATGCCCGTAGGGATTTCTGGGGCTTCGTGTGTCTTGAAAAATACTCGAGTATTACATAGTTTGAATTGATCCTTACAGTGCCTTAACGTCGCAATTGTTTTTACAGCTTGCAATGGCCATCGTCCATGGGCGTACACTTTTAAAACAAATATTTCACCGAACACGACGTTTTCGATGTTATGTTTCACCTACGCCACTAAAGTCGCCAATAGCGCGTCCTATCACGTCCACTCGGATCTAAAAGCCATTTTAAGTCGCCCTGAGGACGTGTATGGTCGTTATCTTTTTGGGTTCGCGTTTTTGTTAGACTTGCCGTGTTTTTGCTAAATACAAAATCTAGCCGCGTGGTTCCCGGCAGAATAGAATTTGGGCCACCCCTTCTCTTCCCATATGGTGTCGTACAAGGCGACTAAGGGTTAGGGCTGGATAACTTTAACATCAGTCAGATATGTACAGCCCAGACTCAGCCTCAGGTGCATGGCTCGAGTCAGCAATAGTGCCCGAAATACGGCAATAGGCTCACCCCCTATTACGTGGGACCGAATACAGATTCGTGAAATGTGGGTGTTAATTCACCTCTGTCTAACCCTCCAGGGATAAATGCGTGATTATATGTATGTATGCAAATCTAGGAAGCTTGTGAAGTATGTAAAAATAGGAATAGAAACGTACCTGCCTATCCCAAAGGAAATAGGCTTGAGCATATCATCATCATCATCTACATTTAGACGTTATCCTGATTGCATCCGAGTCCGAGATGCCCTCGGAGCTCAGGGTCCGCCTTCCGGCTCTTCCTCCTCCACTTCGCACAATCTTGGGCGTCCATGGTAATCAGACCATTTTAGTGAGGCTTGAGCATATATATGTATGTAATTGCAATGCAGGGCGAGTATGACGCCCCTGGTGTTGCACACGTGCATAGACCACGGTAACTACTTACCAAACTGGTGGGCCGTGTGCTTGTCTGCCAGCTAAGTGGTATATTAAAAAAGCTATACTATTTAATATTACATAGTGTATGTATGTATACGAATAGAGACTAGATAAGTGCAGTTATTATACTTCAGCTTTCTGCACTTCATTCACGGTAAATACAGAGTCTATTGAATAAGCAATAAATTTTTACATTTATGGATTTATGTGTTTTTTTTATTATGACGTCATAAGTGTTTGCGTATTTGATTTTTATGTTTCAGTTTTATTCCTTTTTTACACCACAATGCAATTTTACTTGAATACTTGGAAAAAGAGATATGTTTTCACGGTTTAGGCAAATCTGCGAGTTTCTTTATTCCACCAATAACTTTGCAATGCCTTTTAAAGGTGCTTACGTAGAGATCTTCGATTGTTTAAACTTAATAGAGTGTGTGTAATGAGTTTCTGTGGTAAATCGTGGTGAACCATCGATGATCGCGCGGGCTCGCTCGGCCAACCGCTTCCCTATGTAAGTACCCTAAATGAAGGATCCAGATTCGGTGAAAACATTACAAAAGGAAGTTAATTAATTCGGTTCACGCACGTATACTTATCGAGACCCCGTGGTTTAGACAACTGAATGTGGATCACAAACAGCTTTTGTACGAGTTTAATTAATGTTTTAATTGTTTGCAACAATGTCTCGTAGGCTTCATTGAATCTCATGAAATTGAAAGTTAGACAACGCATTAAGAAAGTATATAGTATTAATAAAAAATAAATTTGGAGGAGGCCTATGTCCAATTTGGGGTTCTTGCTGACTAAATCTACATAGGTACTTTATTAGTGTAATATGTATATTGAAAACTTTGTAAAAGCAAGAAATAAATTGCTTGTTTATTTATTTATTTATTTTATAGTATTAATGCCTCTGTGGTGTGGCGGTATGGAACTCGACTGCTGCAGAAGGCGCAGGTTCGATTCCCGCTCAGTGAAAATATTTGTATTCGTGGATATGTCTATTTGCATTGGTCTAGGTATTTCCGTGCCTATGACGGAAGCCGTCGGTCCATCGGTTAGCCCTTAAAAGTAAAACAACTGGACTAACTGCAATACTTATATATCCATTATGGGTTGTGGAGGTCAGCTGGGAGTCGCACCCCGGAAAATATCACAGTTCAGCCGCATCGCGATTAGACTGAAAGATAAGTACAAACCCTGGACTCCAAGGTAGAGCGTAACACAAGAATAAATAGTAGGATATGGCAGCAAGTCCAGTCGAGAACTAGTCGCGAACCAGTCTACAACGAGCCAATATCCTCTCGTCAACCAATCAAGAACTAGTTGAGAACCTATCTATTATCAATCAAAGCTTATCAAAACCAGTCGCGAACCAGTTTATGCCTAGTCGACAACCTATTGCCGAGATAGCTCTGTTTATGAAATCTTAGAATACAAACATCACTATCAAAGAACTAACAGTTATTTATTATTTATATTTTCGAAAATAACACGTTCGCTTTGTTTCATTTAGTTCCATTACACACGTCTAAATCTATCCATGTCATACTCTACACGATTTACAGGCCACTTACCATTGGGGACTATAATAAAGGCTTTTCTAACCATAAATCAAGGTGATTGCATTGTCAACTTTCTATCACGCGACAAACGCTAATATATGTACCGGATTTTTATGTGTTTTTCATGGGGTACTAAAGGCCACCCCATAAAAAATAAGTATCCGTAACTTCTCACTTGGTAGGTTTTCGAAAGGTCAATATAAAATAGAAGGTATTAATTTTCTATAAGATTATAGTTATATACCTAGTACTTGAAACTATATACTGTATAGACACAGTTTTGCTAAGAAAATGCAAAAAAATGGCGTAAAATATGCGTTGTGTATGAGTAAGCTAATGTCAATACTGTTAATGTCAATGTGTGCATGTTTTAGGTTGTTTATTTATGACATAACTTACACTAAAGTAGTACATCTTTTACAACCACGTTGTGGGCAATGACACTTACTGTGTCTATAGACTTTGAATATAGTATAGTATAGCCTTATTATTATTTTATTTTTTTATACCACTGAGGTAGCAGACAAGCACACGGTCCACCAAATGGAAAGTGGTTACAGTGGCCTATGGACGTGTGCAGCACAAACGGAGTCACACTCGTGCTGCCGACCCTGTAAACACACAGAGTTTCTGTGCCGTCAGCGTAGAAGATAAAGCAGGAATAGTCTTTGGTCTTCCCACTGACAGCACAAAAGCTCTCCAGTGAGCTCTGGCTCCCCTTACTCCTACACATCTGGTTACCCTTATACCTAACATTCATTCATCAACCGTGCGTTAGCCCTGGTCGCATCCGATGCCTTCGCCTTGAAGTCCGGGGCTTAGTTATTACAATTATTATTGGAAGCGACTGCCGTCTGACCTCCCAGCCTATGTTATGGTTAGATGACAACCACTCACAGAGCTGTTCAAAAGACCCATATAGGCCTCCGTCTTCGGCTCGAAGCTCGGAAGCGCCCGGTTAAAAACCCACTATGTGGACATCCATCCAAATGGCAATCAAGCCGTGTCGCCAACAGAGGACCGAACTACGGAACCGGCATCGTGGTACATGCCTCGGCTGGTGTCAATGTAAGACTTTAGAATTTCCTTGAACCGCAGTGCTTACCAGATCACCGCGCAATGATCACAGTCGAAGGCCTTCTGCATGTTTAGGAATAGGCAGTACAGGGGCATGTTCTACGCCTTATATTTCATCGGGCCCATGGTCCCGTGCCCGGGACGAAATCCACACTGACACTCCGAGAGTGCACTCTCCTGTCGGATCCGGGTGTCGATTAGCCTCTCGTAGAGCTTTGAGAGATGGTGTGGGACAATATCTTTATACCACGATAACTGCCATACTCCTGCACCGATCCTTTGCCTTTTTAGACAAGCGTAATTATACTCGTCCTCCACTGGCTCGGGATCTTATCGGTGCGGAGTACGCGGTTATAAAGATTTGTTAGGATACTCACACCACGTGCCCCCATTACCTTCCAAGCCTCGATGGGGAAACAAGAGGCGGGTGAATCTCCTGCGCACCGTTCCATGGCATGATCCCTTACATTTCTTCTCATTTTGGTTTTGCTTACTTTTGGCCTTTCCCCAACCCCGGAGGAAAAGCCAGCGCCAGAGCCTCGTCCGTTTTTCAGCAGGTGCACCGGCTTGCGGGTGAGGTTGGCTTGGGTCCCGTAGATCTTGTTGGGGTCATAGTACTGTGAAGTATTGATATACTTTCAAGCCCATACTAAATAGATATACATACCTACACATATAAATAAATAAATACACCTACACATACATACGCAATATAAATCCTACCATTTACACTATACAAGGTGGTAGATTTTGATTTTACCTGGAGGGGATAAGGTACAGGGATAGACTATATGGAACATATGCTACTTTTTATTCCGGCAATAGGTTCCCATGGGGAGCACAAACGGAGCCAAAATCCTGCGCGGGCAGATCCATGGGCAATAGCTAGTTAAAGATAAACCACAAAAAAATAAAAAAAAAATCTTCTCATCAACCAACATTACGCTATTTGCACAAAAGCTTGCTTGGCACGAAAATTTCCGCATGAATTCCACGATTCCTTTATTTGAATGTCATATCTTTATCTTTTCTTTGTAAATAAAAGACAAAAGGGTTTATATTCACGACCGCATTATCGTATAATAAAGGGTTTGGGCCTGATCTCAATGTGATGGTATCCACGGAATTTACTTTATGTTTAAAAAATGTATGGGGTTTGTCAGACTGCAAATGATGGGCTGTAATATATCATGAAGGGCCCAAGACTGGTTATGGATGCAGAGGTTCGTCCCAAAGTACCGTACTTCAACAAAAAGGATTTGTGAAGTCGTCAAGTCCGGCTGTCTAGTGTAGTGTCATATTTTTACAGTTAAGCTCCTTCAGAGAATTTGGGAATGATAGGTGAGGTCGTTATAAGATTATGCACTTATATTTTTTGTTTAGTTAACTTTATTTGTATGTGGGCTATTTGTGTATATTAAATCTTCACATTGTATACTAACCGGTGTCACCCGATCGATTTAGTTGAAAGTTTAATACAATCTTATATGTATGATCTCAAAAATAAATCTTTCTTTCCTATGTACATTATTCAAGCCTGTAAATTCCCAAAGGCGTTTTTTTTTAACGTGAGGGAAAATCCTTCATGGATGCTATGCCGGACTCCTACCGACTAAAAAACCCTCACGTACCGCCTTATAGCCTGCGGTTGGTAGTCCCGGGTAAGCCCTCGGAAGGATGTCCCAGGACTACCAACAGACCTACGGCTGCAGCCTCACCTAGGAGGTTCGGGTGTTATCCCGCGTCTATGAGGGGGGGGGGTTCGGGTGTCATCCCGCTTCTTGGGGGGGGGGGGGGGGCGTGCGTGATCTCTCACGTCACGCTGCCGTCATGGGCCTGCTTCTGTAAGGACGGTGAGCAGCCCACTCACCGTCCTCAGGACCCCGGTCATGGAGGCCTATGGTCTTCGGCGAAGACACGTCGGATGCCCAAAGGCGTAGGCAGAAGTTTAATGACACCCACTTTTCGCAAACTATGATTTTCGGTCCCACGTAATAAGGGGCGAAAATATTGGCGCTAAGCGGGCACTTTCATGTGCCTTATATTCACTGTCGGATGAAGACAAACAGCCCTATTCTTTGTCACCTTCTTAGATACCCACAGGAAGGAATGGGGTAGCCCTATCTAATCTTGTAGATCTCTAAAACAAAAAATAAGTCTCTTAAAGGTGTCTAAAATTCGATTATGAAGTTTAGTAGTAACTAATGAAGGGTATATAATATAATATAATAGTAGGGTAAGTTTTTAGACTATAACTGTATTATTACGTTCCTGTCTATCCCTTCCCTAATGTTATTAAGCACTAAGTAAGCCTTAAACTTATTTGAGGATTACCTATAATCTTTCAGAGGTGTATATATTTACCTGCCAACCCACATTGCCTTAAGTATAAATTCAAACGGGAGTGTAATGAAACACTAACGTTTGAGGCTCTCCGTTAATTCCCGGTACAAATATTTTGCATAGCTGATACACACACGCATAGATACACATTTGTATAATACAACGTTTATATAAAAGAGGCGATGTCGACTTGTATCATAATTATGTAATTGTACCCAAGATACAGTGAAATTCCTCGCATATTGGGCCCCTGATCGTAAAAATTAGGTTGGTTTCCACAACACCGTGACTCGTGTACAACTCTCGAAGGTTATGAGGAAGTTGGTCGTAGACTGCTCAACTTACAAGGAAAAACCACGCCTCAGACATAAAAGCTGAAAGGGAGAGCAAGCCATAAATCCTAATTTTCCAAGAAAAAGCTCGCGGCGTAAATAAAAAAACACATCAACTTTGCCAGGAATTCCCTGCGGGCACGGTATGAACGTTTATAGAAAATTGTTTAAAACGTAACGTTCAACAATTTTTAGAATAGATTTATCGTGTAATCTAAAAAAAATGCATTATAGTGGCACTATAAAGGCCACTATAATGTTTCTTTTTTGTGAGATGCTAGCATCTAATTGCTTGCTAGGAATTGAGATGCAAATTCACTTTAGATTCTATCGCGATTTGCTGTACTTTGAGATAGCTTAAGCTTAGAACAATTTGACAACTACCTTTAGTCTCCTCGTGGCCTTGGTTCTGTAAAACTACTAAAATGTCAGGATCATTTTAAATTGTACGGTGAAAACCTAACTAAAACCTAACTACAGCCTCCGTGGCGTGGCGGTAGTGAACGCGGCCGCTACGCAGGAGGCGCGGGTTCGATTCCCGCTCAGTGAAAATATTTGTATGCATGAATATGAATATTTGCATTGGTCTGGGTGTTTCTATGTATAATATGTATGCATTTACAAAAAAAAAAGTATTTAAGTATGTTTATCCGCATTCTAGATTCCATAACACAAGCTAGTTAAGCTATGCTTACCATGGGTCTAGATAGCGTTGTGTGAATTGTTGAGGAATATTTATTATTATTATTATTATATGTTTTCCCTAGTTAGAACTAGTTTTACTTAATGCATTTACTAGGGCCGCCGAGCGCCAGTTTCCTCTATTGTGTGTGAATTCAAATAATATGATGTTAATTCTAGTTACGACTAGGTATTATCACATAAAAAGTAATAAAATAACAGCAAATCAATCGCGATAGCATGCTTTAAAATACTTTTAATTTTTATCTTATAATATTCGCGTGCACTTTGGATTATAATAGGTATCATAACATAACATTATTAGTAGCAGTCAAACATACGATCTTTCTGCTAGGTAGCAGATAACTCAAAAAATCTTAAAACTTTCTTCAAAAAGGCTTGAAGCTACTTCAGTCCCTCGAGGTAACCTCAGCAGTTAGATCACTCCATCGGCTGAATTTTCAACAATTCAAGCTTTTTATACCTTTAAACTAAGTTACTCTGCAGAATATTTGGTTTAATTACCATATCTTGGTTTGTAATTGCTCGCTATCTCCTCTTGGTCCCTTGGGGCGGGAGCTATCCGGGGTTTGTGTCGTGAGAACCTTTTTGAATACGCCCTGAATTTCGGATGGTCATGAAATTTTAACTAACTTTTTAATTATAATGGAAAAGAATTTGAATTCGAAATCCAACATAAAATGTTATGCATTCTGTGTCCTATTTTATATGCTGGTTCTTCTTTGTATGTTATCAAGAGAATTTTTGTATATTTTTGTGAAAACTGTGATGTTTGCTTATGTATACGATAATGTTTATGGGAATTGACGCGATCATTTGCCTAACGTTTCGACCAGGTTACACCGGCCGTGGTCATAGGCTGGCCGGCTTAGTGTTGCAGACGTATGTATGTGCCTATACCATGAAATGTGAGAGTTTAAACGTTAGTTTGCTAATGTGGTATACAAGCGTCGATAGCTCTATGTTTAAGGAGTTGAGAGGTCGTGCTGCGTGGGTCGAATCCTATCTATTGACATGAACCCACTCCTAATACAGGCAGATATACTATAAAACCCATTTAAAAACCCTTTTCTCAAGATACGTACAAGAAGGGTTGCATCGCCAAAGACTTGGACTGACTCCACCGCCTCATTTTAATATCAATATCCAAAAAAAAAATTTGCATTCCCTGACAAATGCACGCTAAGCCCAAACAAATTAAGAATTCAATGGACTAATAGTTAACCTTCAGACTATGTGATTACACGTGCTAAGTACCACGAAACATCCAATAAATATATCATGATGAAACATGACGACACGAAACATCTAATGAACAGGTTCAATAATAAATACTGTGGAAAAAGTACAAATGTTCTCAACACGTGTCCAATAAGTATTCCACAAATGTCTACCTTATAATTTGTTAAATTTTTGTTCACGAGATAAACAAATACAAGTGTATCTAAACTAATTTCATTTCTGAAACAAAATATTATAAAGAAATATATTTATTAAAAAAAAATCCAATGAATTATTGAGAGTTATGGAATATTCGATTGTTTTTCTTAAATTGTGATGCAAAAATCAACGTAATAAGATTTTAGAAATTAGATTTTTTATTAATTAAATAGGTTCGCTCGAGTACATCCTATTTCCAAAATGTCTGATTGCACTATAAACAATTGGCATAACGTTTGTTTGCCGAGATAAGTCGGATACTGTATTTAATTGTAATTTATCATCATCATCATCTACTTGCCTGGTGCCAATTATTTGGGGTCGGCGCAACATGACATTCTCCTCGATAAGTTCCTATCAGATGTCATTTTCTCAGTTATTCCCTTCTTTGTCATATCATCTTTAATGCAATCCATCCATCTTTTTTTGGGCTTACTACTGCTCCTAAAGCTCTCTACATTCATACTTTGAACCTTTTTTACAACATTACTTTCCTCTCTTCTCATAATATGTCCATACCACGACAGTCACTCGCTTCTCAATTTTTCATTCTCCGGTGCCACTTTCAAACTTCCTCTAATATAGTTATTTTCATTTCCCACCACACATCCACCTTAACAAGTACTTAATCATCATCATCCTTGCGTAAGTCCCAGTTGCTTCCGAAGCCTTCACCTCGGAGTCTGTTGTCCGCTTTAATACGATGTGGCTTATTTTTAAGCTACATTAAGGCCCACTATCAGAATTAGTTGTGGTTAGTGGCCAACCACGGGCAGAATATTATTATAAAAGGTACTGGCATATTTACCATGTTGTGATGTTTCTATTGCAAACAAGATACCTGTAATGATAATGTGAGTGACCATGATAGGTTAAAGACTGACAGAGTAGTTCAGTTACCTTGCCTGATGGTAAGCTGAAGGCAAAGTCTTAGGAGAGAGGGCCACCATTATACACACGTGCCATGTTAACAATGGTGTCACTCAGCTTGAGGGCCTCATCAGATGCTTTTTCACGCCCCGCTTAAAGGACCCGGGACTGTAGGAAGAGGGAAACACGTGAGCTGGCAAGGAATTCCAGGTCTTAATTGTGCGACAAAGGAAAGAGTCACCGAACCGCTTGGTTCTTGAAGGAATGTTCTGCACCGTATGCGGGTGACATCTAAGTCCTGCACGTGTCGTCCTGTATAGGAAAGGAGAGGGTGGGACTAATTGGAATAGCTCTTCAGAACATTCACCATGGTAGAGACGGTAAAATACTGCCAAGGAAGCAACATCTCTACGCAACTGCAAAGGCTCGAGGGTACTCGTGACCTTAGGATTTCCGATAATGCGGACCGCTCGTCGCTGCAACCTGTCGAGAGCATCTAATAAGTACTTTGCGGATCCATCCCAGAGATGCGAGCAGTATTCCACGCAGGAACGAATTTGTGTCTTGTATAGAAGACACCGTTGCTCCGGCGTGAAAAACCGTCTCACTCTGTTCAGGACTCCGAGTTTACGCGAGGCTGTTTTGATGATACTCTCGATGTAGTTTTTGTTATTTAGTTTACAGCGAACATCCATACCGTGGATATTGGGGTTATCCTGCAGTGACAGTGGCGTGCTCTGAAGAGTGGGAAGGGGAAGGAAAGAAGATACCTTTGCTGTAAACGCACATGCCTGCGTCTTCTTGGCATTGAAAGAGAGTTGGCGATAGGACAGATCCCTGCGGTACGCCGGCATTTACCTGCAAGAACTCCGAGGCTCGTCCATCACAAAGGACGCGAATACAGCGCTCCTGCAAGAAGCCGGCAACCCAGTCGCACAGTCTAGGAGGCAGACCAAAGGTTGGCAGCTTGGAAAGAAGCGATTTGTGCCAAACTCTATCGAAAGCTTTGGCGATGTCAGTCATTTGCAATGTCTAATTGCCAATGACTCGCCGTGCTTGTCCATAGCCTCACCCCAAATATGGTTAACATACGCCAGAAGAACACCCGCTGACCGTTTCGGCCTGAAGCCATATTGCCGGTCATTAATTAGGGAGTGATCTTCAAGGTGACGCATAAGCTGTTTGTTAATAATGTGCTCGAACACCTTGCACAGCACTGAGGTGACGGCTATGGGTCGATAGTTGTTTGGGTCTGAGCGATCCCCCTTCTTGCTGATCGGCTGTACATTCGCCTCTTTCCAAGACGAAGGCACTGTACCAGAGCTGTAGGACAGCCGGTACAGCCGTGCAAGCATTGGGGACAACTCCGCTGCACATTTTTGCAGAACCACCGCCGGAATACCGTCCGGACCACTGGCTTTCCGGACATCGAGTGACTGCAGTACTGCTCGGACATCGCGTTGCCTGATACGAATATCAGGCATTGCATGGTCACTGATGGGCAGTGTCGGCGGCTCCATACCATAATCATCGACTCGGGAGTTGGCCGCAAAGAGATTAACCAGCAAATTTGCTTTCTCTTGCGGCTCATGGGCCAGGGATCCATCGGGATTGCGCAGCGGGGGCAGCGAAGGCTGGCAGAAGTTGGCTTGCACGGCTTTGGCCAGTCGCCAGTAACCACGGCTGCCCGTGGGATGCGCTACCAGCTCCTGACCAAGCCGAGCTATGCGCTGGGCATCCGCTTTGACATAAGCCCTCTTGCAGACCTTTGTGGCTCTGTTGTACGCCGCCTTGAAGTGACCCACGCTGGGATCGCACGTAGCGCGCGCCCTCATCCAAGCGCGGTACGCAGACTGTTTTTGATTAACAGCCTCCGCGCACTCGCGCCCGAACCAGGGACGCGCTCTGCGTACACCGGTGACATCAGTGTAGGGGTTATAATATTCCATGCCCAGACTGATCTCACCGGCGACAGCAGTTGCGGCCTCAGATGGGTTCTTACCCTCAAAGCAGCGTTCAACCCACGGGACGGACGCAAAATAATCACGCAGTCCATCCCAGTCCGCTGACGAGTAGTGCCAGAGACGCCGCTTCCCCTGCGCGGGTCGTGGGGGCGCTATAATGGCCTAAAGAACTGTTAACGACAGTCGGGACTAAATAATAAAATACAATTAAATGTTCTCCAATCCAAATGGCATCCGCGCCTAGGTAGACTAACCCACTGGTCGTTTACCAATCAATGAGCGCATCCGGCCAGTTACATTTACTTTCATTGTACGGCTGAAGTAATGACAACAAGTAGTGAACAGTTACCGGCATATATGTTGACCCCAGACACGTTAAAAATAATACGGGGTATTACGGCGGCGGAAGACCTCACATTTTCCAATCCGCGCACGCAAAGGCCTCGTTTCTCTCACGACTTACGGTCAAGCTATAGGTATGTATGTTTATCAGATAATATTGAGACTATTGAAGCAAGTCTAATTACGTCAACGATAGTCACCAACAACGCAAAGATTTATTGGATCGGAGATAAATTACTCAACTGTCAAATACAATTACCCGAAGAGATTGTTTTATACGTAATAAATTGGCATTCAGAATTGTGAAGTTGTTTATTATTACTAAGTTTATTGTTTTCGTGGCATTTTGATTTGTTTTTTGTGGCTTTTATATTCAACAGCCGTGGGAAGGTAATTACATGAAAAAGTCGCTAGCCTACTAGAATACTAGAAGTAATTCATATTTATATTTGGCATTAATAGTAAAACACAGCGTTTTTTATGCTTTTCGAGTATTCCATATACCAGGGATCTACTAACAATCGCTAAGATAGTAGTAATTACGCAGGCCGGAAAAAAAACATGGTCAAAATCCCGGTGACTGTTATACTATCAATGTCAAAGACCATGTCAATCTCAAATCATGTGTTTGGTGTGTTTGACACATTAGCATAAAGTGTGTATATATATATGTTGGTTGCTTATATGGCAAATATTTAGATGAATACAGTCTTAATTTTTAACGTGCGCAAAACCCCGCGAGTCCTACTCCCCCTCTCGCTGGTGCCGAAGGGAAAGGTTATGTTCGACTCGAAACGACTACAACGCAGGCCGAAGGTGTGATTGCAAATGCATATCCCTCGCAGCTCTCGATCTGGCCCTCCTCGGGTGGGGGGACCACAGGGTCACCAACTCATCCCCGTTAAGAGGGGCGCGCAACGCGCTCAGCGCTACATCCGTCATCCCCAGGCTCGCGCTCATGGAGACGGAGATCATTCATCGACCTCCGTCGCTCGAATTGTGTCTCCTTCGCTCCCGGTCCCGCTCCCGCCCTGTCGCCTCCTTCACGGGCATAACTTACTCGCAGAAGAAGACGCCGGCCACCCACGCAACCACGCAGCGGACCATCGCTGCGAGCAAGGTGGCGTGGGTGAGAGCTCTCTCTCCCAGGGCCGCCGCCACCTCCCGTCTCGGAGTCAGGTTAATACGGTAACCGCGTATCGTAACATATCACACATAATGAAGTGTGGCTCCACTTTATTATTTGTAGTGTATTTTGTTGTCGCTATGATAACGAATCTGGAGGACTATCATGAAACATCCAATACTTGGCGCCCGCATGCGACACGAATGAAAGACATATGTAGTATTTAGCCATGTAGCTACCATAAAGTCGCGAGGCGATACGATATCGTCTTTGGTTTCCATTTTGGAATAAATATATTCCATGGCACTGATAGCATGAAATACGAATATTTCATGGTAGGCCTACTAATATTTTACATTCATTATAATTTTAAGGCTTCCTACTGTCCCGGATCTTTTCAGCGGGGCGGGAAAAAGCATTTGATGAGGCCGTCAACCTGTGTGATGTGTCTGTAATGGTGAGTCTCTTTCCTGAGACTTAGCTTTCTGCATACCATCAGGTGAGGATATATAAAAAAGCACCCAAAGTCGTAGTGACTTTGCTATTTGCTAATTGTCTTACCATTGTTCAATCGGAGCTCGCTACAGATCCGTATTGTCTAACTCACGGTGGACCTTCTATCCAGCCCTTGAAATCCTAAAGCTATATATCATTTAACCCGAGTTTGTAGGATCCCTACTGAATATGTACGTAAGTGGGAGTGACTGCGCTCTGGCACGGGCTGTGTTGCGCGGAGCGATTTTGTGAGCTAATTTAAAGTTTAGTACGTAATCAAAAAGTTTTCAACGAATTCTATCGTGTTTTATTAGAGGTTTTTAGTTCTAGTTTTAGTCACTCCGCGACCATGGCTGTTGAAAATTAGACGAAACGGCGGATTAATTAAAAATAATACAACTATAATAAATTTATGTTCGCATATACTTTCGATAGTATCATTAAGTTTGAAATGTTTTCTTTCTTAATTATATAAGGTAGAATTGTAACCGTGATGATTTTATGTGATTCATTATGTCATTGTTTTAATATTATTTGACGACAGATAGTATTTTGGAAACTAACCATTATTCTTTAGGAAATTTATGACAAGTAGTTGTTGATCGCGGCTCCGCACGCGTGGACCAAACATAGTCGACTTATATCCTTTCTCAAGGTCTGATTTGTCTCTAGACCAAATTTCATAAAAATCTGTTCAGTGAATTAGGCGTGAAAGCGTATCAGACAGAGTTACTTTCGCATTTAAAATATTTGTATGGATTTAATTGGCTACGCTAAAATCAAGCACAAAATAATTACACTCATCACAAAAAAATTACTTGTTTTATTCTATTCCTTTTTGATATTAGAAAGGGCGCTAAGTTGAGTCGAGCAGCTTTCAATTTTTCAATTTACTTCGCTGTTGATTCGTTCTGGATACTAAATCAAGTTGACCTTTCAACAAATGCTAAAGTTTTAGGTTTTTCGTATGATTTATTAGGTACCTAAAGAAATAAAACACATTTATAACTAAAAATCACCTATAAATCTCATTGAAATATAACTTTTTTTTACAAATTCTACCGTAATTTATTGGGTACTAGCTGATGCCTGCGGCTCCGCTCGCATGGAATTTTATCCCGTTCCCGCAACCCATGGGAACCTATTCCCAGGATGAAAAGTAGTCTATGTGAATGTATCCCTGTACCAAATTTCAGCCAGATCCGTTCAGCCGTTAGAACGTGCTTTAGTAACAAACATTCAAACATACAAATATCTTCACAAACTTGCACATTTATAATCCTCTTAGGATTTTCAGCAGCCTCTAGTTGATATTGACCGAAGTTGTAACACGCGTTGCTGTGAGCTCATTCTACGTAAATAGTATCTTCAACAATACAACATAGTTCGGGTACTTGGAGATAGCTTACAGTTCAAACTATGCGACAACTACGATATTTCTCTCCTCGTGAAGAGGCTTGTTATAAATAAAAAATAAATCACGATAAATCCGTTAAAATAGTTTCATTTTACATATTTTATCTACTCTCATACTGAAATGTCAACATTTAAAAATTGAAAACAAAATTTTAAGGACAGTGTCAAAATAAAGTTAAAAAAATTCATGAAAGTACAGGTCTTCTATGGGCAACTTTATCATAATATTTTCCATTAAAGTACAGCTTCAGTGTCAATACATTTTTCTTTACATAATCTGTGGACCCAGCGCAAAGCGTTTGCGTGGAGCAGCGAATTAATTGTGCCACACTACTTTCTTGTCATTTCTTCTTCTTCTTCTTTCAAAATAAAATAATTCTTTCATGAGATTAGATAAAGTAGTGAAAGAAACTGCACATAACTTCATCTAAAACACTCGTTTTATACCTCGCCTACGACTCATTGTTTTACTCACACTCGTATTTGATGAACCCTTAATATGCAACAGTTTCATAAACTACTATATAAACTGTTGACTGCAGGCACTTGATGGAACTTATTTCAAATCCTTCTATCTTACTTCTTATATATAACATTAAAACAAAACATTATTCAATTTTTGAAGTGAAAGCTTCTTTAGCGGCGTTGGATGGGTGTAAAATGTTAAGGAAGCGTCAGGATTAGTTGACCTTTGAACCGTAACCGACGACTGAAGTCATACAAGATTAAGTATAGACTATCTATTTTGCAAGTTACGATAGATAGCGTCGTAGCTTAAATGGTAAGCACTTCGACTGTAAGTCCTTATAGTTTCAGATAGTATCGGGTTCAAACCACATGGCCTTCAGGGATTTTTTGTGATTGTTTTTTCTTATTATAATTTATTACATTCGGTGATTATTTTTTCTTTTTGTAATTTATTACTTTTTATGATTTTTTTTTTCTTTCTGTAATTTATTATTTTTTGTGATTATTTTTTCTTTTCATAATTTATTAATTTCTTCTGACAGAAAATTAGCAGAAAATTAGTGATTGGTTCTATGATTAGCGCTATATTATAGGTATGGTATGGTATGTTCTTTTTTATCTTTTTCTATGTATATAACGAAGAAAGAAAAAAAAATGTTTTCACTTCTGCCGGCACTCCCAGAGTGCAACCCGTCTTTTTTTTATTAAGTATACGCTAAAGGTACATGGATAGATTACAGTTTGAAATAACACAGACTTTGTTCCAAGAAGTACAGAGTTATTAGAATTACTGATAAATATATTAAGCAAGGTGAAAAGTAATTCCAATAACCGATTGATCACAGTTCACTGAGCTTCTTAGTTTTACGCGAATTTCTTTCGTTACGTTCTTTCCTCATTTCTTCAATGTCGCATTATTCAACTGATAAAGATCTAAATCGCTATTCTCACATTACCGTACCTACAGACGGAGTTACTAGAGGCATTAAGAAAATCTACTAGGTTTCACGAAGGGATTTCATCCCCGGCGTTTTCAATAGAAAATGTATTCAAGCCCCCGTCCTTTCTGATTATAGTTTGCTCAACATAAGCTGGATGGTGTTGACTTTTGCGGTCACCTAAATAACAAAAGAAGCGTGTTGTTTTGAACGTTGTATATTTTTAGGGTTCCACAACCAGCAAACTACATTTTTAGACTTTGTCGGAACCAAATAATCTAAAACCACACATTAGAGCGCTACGAGAGTTCTACTTGCGGTACTCCTTGTTTCAATCTATAGAAAGCTTTTGACTTTAAATTATATTTTAACTTTTTAAGAATTATGAACCTACTATGATCTGCTATAAGCTTTCGTGCTCATTCGTCTAGAAAACGAAATAAAAAAAGAAAACGAAAAAATATAGCACGTCATAATTGGTTCCATTTTCTACCTATTCCAGTTAGAATCTCGTTTTAAATGGAAACCATGAACATAAATCCATTTTACTCGCCCTTCGTTAATGGAGTGTCCCGAAATAGAGGTATCGTTAAAAATACTTGGATTAACCTAGATCGTAATCTAAAAGGCATATTTCTATGACTTTTGTTTCTTACCAGTCCTTGTCTGCAACTCCACCACGCTAATCCTATAATTAATTGGAATTGATCCTTACTGGGATGTTAAATCATTAAACTGTTATCACATCATTATCGCCCTCTGTTTCCACCGCCTCTTCTGCGGCGAAACAGGATTTTGTGTGTAATTGTTGGGTATTAAGTTGCAAAGTTTTTCCGACAAAAACAGAGAATTCTGTTAACTGACAAATTAATCTCGCCAAGCTGTGTATCGTATGTAGGTATTAATATTGGTACTTATCAGCATACATTTTATATCGCGATACAGATTTTGTAGTTTTGCTATAGTTTGATTAACCCTCGTTAGATACTAATATTGGTACTAATCAACATAAATTCTACTAACATTATAAACGCGAAAGATTGTAAGTATGAATGGGTGTTTGTTACTCTTTCACGTAAAAACGATGAATGGATTTTAATGAAACTTTACAATTATATAGTTTATACATCAGAATAATACATAGGCTACAATTTATAACGATAACCCACATTATAGCGATAGCCGCCATAACAGCAAAAGATAATTAGTTTACGAAGACTCACGTTACGGTTGGCGGAGTCCAACTTGTAGGCCCTCACGTTTTTTAAACTTTATTTTTGTTACCATGTGAGAACCAAGCATGATTTAAAAAAAAAACCCTAATAAAAATTCCAATATCACTAACCAACCGATATTCTAAACCAGGACATAACACGATCGCACGCAAGCATAAAATTTCCATTTACGTTTCTTGTATATTCAAGAATGCTTCAAAAGAAGCACATATATGATATTATGAGCTAAAAATAGAAAATGGACCACTATATTTCGAAATCAGTGAACAGAAGTAGGACTCGGAATTGACCATTTTTTATGTAAATGTGAAATAAGTGTTTCGCATTTGGAGCGTGGAAAATTGAAGGCTGATGGTGATATATTGTTAACGATAAAAATCTGTCAGCTATAAAATTGCCGAATTTCAGAATATTGCTGTCCCTTCTCATAGTTATTATCTATATGTGTTTATAAAATGCATGAGGTTTTTTTGCCATGGGGTTATTACACAACATAAATAAACACAGAGGGCTTCATAATTTATGATGGAAACTCCTTGTTGTTCCCCTCTTTAGTTTGTAACATTATGGAAGATATATTAGCATGTTATGGTAGAATGTGAACGAAAGGACAGCCAATGAAGCTAATTTGAAATCGTATTAGTAGTTCTTCGAGGTATGTAACAGCGTCTTATCTTTCCCTTGTCGAATGAAGCTAAACCTTTGAATAACATAGATATTTTATGCTTGAAATATTGAAATAATTATTTTTAGTAGTTCCTTATAGAAAATACATGTTCCAAATCACTGCGTCCGTTACAGTGATTACTGTGGTGACTCCCTATTCTTTTCACTATGATGACCGTTACGGGTTAGGACCCTGCACTAGGAGTATCTCTCCATCTAGGCGCATAAATTCTGGATATATAGTATTCAATTACATGAAAAAAATGTCTTATAACAGGGTATTTGTTAAAGAGTCCCAAACAGTCATACAGTAAAGACATTCTCTATAACGGGAGCTGTCTTTGAAAACGGACACAGTTTTGTCTGATTTAGTCTTTTATTGTTGAATTGTGTAAATCTGTTCAAACTGACAAAGGATCATATCTAGAAAGTGCTCCCAAAGGGATATATCAAGTCAAAGATAACATGAATTTTCTTAAGATAACACCTCTAGTTCACAAGCTCAGTACACTTCAGTCTAGAGATAAGTACCTACTCTGCCTTGCCTTGACAAGGCATTTTTAATTCTTCAAGTCTTATGAAAGTTTAATATGATCGTTTTGTTTTTAAATACCGTAAAGGCTATTGTACCCGAGCGAGGCGAAACGAGAATTAGCTTGGAGCGAATTACAATCTCACCAGCCATGTCCTCAAAAATAGTTTACACGAGAATCATGTTTGCTGCAATCAAATAAATATTCTATTGTCCAGGAAATACGGTTCAAAAGTAGATAGTTCCTCGCTATGTCCATCAAAATTTACATTTATAGCTCGTACTTGAATCCTATTACAAATACAGAGGTAATAAATAATCTCTGTGTTCAACAGTGGGTTGGCATTATTCCGCTTGGGAACGAGTTTTAGTCACAGTCGTTAAATTAGTCTGTAGTCGTCTCGTGAAGATAGAACTGACGTGAAACTAACCATGTCTTAGTCGAATTATTTTTTCAAACCATTATACTCTGAAATATTCCGTGGAAAAATATCTAAATAGCCGTGAAATTGACAGAAATATAGAGAGAGAGAAATATAGAGTATTACGCAATATGTTATATACTTAGTTCTACCCAATTATTAAAGTTCACTAGGTACACGTTAAAATAACATCAAGTATGTCAAATTATAATTTGGGCTTCCTTTTTGTTTTAATTCTACTTAATTTTCATGTATGCATATTTTAATTAGAGCACAAGAAAGTTTATATATTTTAAACTGTTATACCCTCCTGGAATTAGATGGCCCCTTTGTGAACTTAAGCCTTTGTAGAAGCTCTCTATTTTAATATTTAAATGTTTCATTAAAGTTTACAATAAAGAATACAATAAAAGTTTGTTGGTTCAAATTTTCTTTGAATTTTATCACAAGCCACGACGGTGAAACAAATTTTTACATTAAGTTTTTGTAGTTTACACAAACAATAGTGTTTCTTGAGATTCTGTTTCACGATAACGGAAAACGTTTCCTTCTGGTTTTCACTACTGAATAACAGTGAAAAATAAATTAAATTTTGTATCAGTTACTTAGTATGCTCACTTCTCCCGTGAATAGAAAAAACCAACGAAAAGAAAAAAGCCCGTTCTGGAAACGGGCTTTCTGAGGAACTAACCTATTTTGGGGAACCCTCTGTCCATCTGCGCTATCCTGACTAAGCCTGGATAGCTAAAACTATCGTCTACTTATCGACTATACCTTTTTAAAAAGGACCAGTACAAAGCCCATTTTGTAGGTTCAAACTTAACAAGACAAACTATTTTTAATTCCGAGTTCCCTTACTAGATTTTCTTTTGTCTACAATTGTCACTAACCTTATTAATGATGTATTAAAGCTGAATTTAGATCAACACGACAAATGATGCACTCCTAGTTGATGGAAAATAAATGGCTACCATTTATTTACCAACACTTCAAGACGGTCTCTCTGCGGGCATTCCGTTGCAATAGAAATACAATATTACAAAACACGTCTCAGCATTTCTAGAACAAAGCACGTCACACAATCAAAATATTATATTAATTAATCGCCCTTTGTCTTAACGTAGTTTGGCTAGCGTTAAATTAATAATTTAAGAGAAGTTTGAGCTATGTTGAGAAGGTTAAATAGTTCATTGGCAACACGGGCAAGGTATTTGAGGCTGCTTGACGCATTCAGGCTCACGTCCTGCCGCATCATTCCACGAAACGTGAGCCGAACACATTCATGAGCTGTTTATTAGTTTTATTCATTGGGCGGAAAAAATAAAAAGCAGCTAGCAACGCTGTGTGCGAAGAACGTACGAATTTTCTACCAATGGTTAAATTTTATTAGCAACTTGCTATACTTTGTACGTGACTCAATTGCAGCGCCGCCTACCGGGTTCGATGAAATTTTTACTTTGGTTAAAGGGCTTTTTGACTAAAACTTGTAATTAGGTAAAGCTTAATACCTAAGTGCAAAGAATACGTTGACAAATATTAACGCAATCGAAGGAACGCAGAGTATATGAACAAAGAAATATCGATTTTTATAGTACTGGGATTATTATTATTTTTTACCCTAGCGTTAAATCCCAGTCGCGTCCGAAGCCCTGACATGGAGTCTGGGGTCCGCTTTTTGCAATCTTTGCGTGTTTGGCTGAATTTCGATATTTTCCGTGAAGCAACTGCCATCTAACCTCCGCAACCCGTTGGCGATATCAAAGTATAATAGACCAGCAATTGGACTTTCAGAGCTTCAACTATGTACCTGTACCGACTGCTACAGATCGTATGACAATCGGGACCGCCGGCTTACCCAGACCAATGCATATAGACACATTCATGCATACAAATATTTGCATAGATCGGAAATGGAACCCACTCTTCATGTGAGTTGCTCCACCACAGAGTGGCCACTGTACTGGGATAATTGAATATGAAATTGAAAAGTGACAGTTTCAGAACCAACATAAAAATTAGATTCAGATTTTATTTTCAAAACTAGCGGAACCACCTCGGATTCGAATGTGGCACACTTCTAAAGCCTATGGGACGTCCCATAGGCTTTCGAAGTGTGTATATATATGCCGAATTTGTTGACATTTAAGGTTACAGCTCCGCTCCCTTGAGTAGTAGCGTGATGATATTTACCCTATAACCTTCCTCGATAAACGGGCTATTCAACACAAAAAGATTTATTCAATTCGAATCATTAGTTCCTGGGATTAGCGCGTTCAAACAAACAAACAAACAAACTCTTCAGCTTTATAATATTAGTATAGATTTGTGTAGTATATTATACATTTCCGTTCCTTGCCAATATGTGCATAAAGTTCAGCTACCCCCGCATTGAGACGGGAAAAAGCGGATCTAAGACTATGAGATAAGAAGCTTCGGATGCGACTGGAATTAGGATTAAGAAGAAGTTGTATCGCGATCGTGCTTAAACAATTGTACATTTAATTGGTTTAAAAGTTGGACTTCGCCTTAAGAGTATATCGTATAAAGCTAAATGTTTCAAATATGTAATAACAACAAATTACGTGGTCACGCTCAAAATTCCGTCTCCTTAAACTGTACCGCAGCTTTCTGTTAAACTTTTTAAAGTACCATAATTCCAGGGGAATTACCGGGATCGCACGTTTTTTCCCTAATCAGTTTTTAAATCAGGCTTATTTATCTTTGCTTGCGAATTGTGTTTTTTGTTGAGTTTAGTATTCGTTGAGTAGATTTTGAAATTAAATAGTTACTTCAGGAAAATTCTCTATAAAATACAGTGTTTCTTTAATGCTCTGGTTTTCCCATGTGACTACAATATAGGATTTTTCAAGAAGTCAATTAGAAGGTTGCACACGTCCATAGGCCACGGTAACTACGTCCCATTAGGCGGGCCATTTACTTGTCTGCAGGTGACAGACAAGACAACAAGACAAGTGGTATAAAAAAAGCCCAAAAGAAATGTTTTGTTTTCAGGGTTCATGTTAGTAGGTATGTGACAAAACTGACAACCCTCATTATGCGAATATAACTTTATAATTATATAACTTTTGCGAATCAGTTGGTGTCGAATTTTAGCCGTTTTTACGGATACACCCCTCCCCGCAACGCGCGCCACCGCCATGGCCTGCTTCTGCTAGGGTGACAAGCAGTTCCATCCCCAGGCCCACGCTCATTGGGGACGGAGGTCATTCATCGACCTCCGACGTTCGAATTGTCTCAATTGGCGGGTAGCGTGGGCCACGAGTTTCCTTTGCTCCCGATTCCGCTACCGCCCTGCGCCGCCTCCTTCACGAGCATGGATTTCAGCCTAGCTACCAAAGTACTTCCGTAAAGTGTCTGCCGTTTCACCTCCACCACCAATTGACGACATCGAAGTTCTGTAATTAGGTTAGATTTTCGGAAATTTGTTGCTCAAAGTTTCCAAAAAGTCTCCAATTGACAACAATTACCCGGCCCTCTGTAACGTGAGTTCAAGAACTAACTGTCCAAATGTGCGCACAATAGACACCTCTATATAATCTTCAATGTTTGATAATCATGTCTACATAACCAAATATAAACCCACATATAATTTCGAATCAAACTTTGCAAGCCAGTTCACACTCTTCACGAGATAACATTCACAAGAAACTATAAACATGAGCACATCAAAAGATGTCCTTGGCCTGAGTAAACCGCAACCCCGTTTAAGTTATAGTGGAAGTATACTTCGGAACACATATCTTGTACCTACCTAAATTGCGAGATAAATTAGGCCCTGACGCGCGGGAATTGTTTTTCAATTATGTATGCTTGGTGAACTTGAGCTCATCCACCATCGTAACATCCTGTGGTCTCCTCAAAAGAGACCCAAGAAACGTATATAGAGCGTATGGCAACAAGCTTGGAAATGAGCTGTTTGCTCAACTATGCTGCTCAAGCAAGGTCTAGACTTTTTTAATTTAACGTTTTGTAAGTGCCATTTAATGGTCTATACAGAATAAAAGATTTTAGGCTTTGACATTTGACTTTATCTTGAGCACGTTTAGGCCCAAGATAAATATCCCAGGGTATAAAATGATAATATCAGTACATAAGTTTCGTCTCCGCCATAATATCGTGTCCTCGACAAAGGACGGATCTGCATAAAGACTAGTAAAAAGGGAGCATATGGTTGAAGTTATGCTTCATATAGAAGGGCAGTAATCTGTGTGTGCTCTGTGTGGATTAAGTTAGGAACGTTATGATGTTTTTTTAATAGCTTCATTCGTATGTGTGTATGTGTGTATGTGTGCTGAGCTCTGGATTGCAACTGGCATTAACATACATGTCATTGTATTATAGTGTTCCCCATCTCTCGGTGTTCAGGGTCAGACGTCAGTGGCTCCCGTCGGTGCCACAATAAACTGAATTGGTACAAAGACAAGAGTTGACTTTCAAATTGCAAGGCGTCCAAACGCAACCGGATTATCGCTCATATAAGGAAGATTGTTTTGAAATTAATAGAGAATTTAGAAAAGATTCCGTGGCTGACTAAAAATTCTGATGCTGAAAAGATCTAAACAAGTTTGATAGCAGGCGGTACCCATTTGTAAATCATAAACCGGATGAAAATTAATGGTTACCGCCTGCTATCAAATTTGTTTCGATCTTATTTTTAATAATATGTTTTATTTTATTCTAATTAGCTATAATATACATTATTTTTTGTAATGCCATCTAATTTCCTTCACAAAAATATTTTTACTCAAACTTATCAAGTAGAGTATTAACCCTACTTGATAATTTCGAGTGTAAATATTTTTTGACCAAATACATTTTGGTACCAAAAGTCCACCATATAATTTTTTGTTCATATTTTATGTACCCTAGAATACTTGAGAGAAGAATACCTTTCGTTTGAGATATCATTGAAATTCGTTAAGTGGTTTGGAAGATATGAGGTAATAACGATTATTACAAACATACATACATACAAGATACGCGCGAAAAACATAACCCTTCTAGGCAGTCAGGTAAAAAGATCATTGGGAAAAGGCACCTGTTACGGGCTTGCATGAATGGTTAAATGAGAGTAAAGGAAGCACGCGAACTATGAAGGAAGTGGCGGACTGGTGTCTGTGCCTACTCCGGAGGGAAATAAGCTTAATATGTACCTAGTAACAATTTAATAACCTTATTCTAATATTAAACGAGCTCATAGTAATAATATTCTTAACTAGTGAAACTTGTCCAATAGCTAGAATTCACGAAATTTAGCGCCTTAAGCCAGACGGACACGGGGCAGATTACAATGTCAAGCAAACTGCGACATAGTGTCGGAGTAGTAAGCTTGAGGCGTTTTCAGCGTAATCCTTGCACTGAATGTAATCTAGATTCTTGTACACAGATTTAAAGTTTCTTTTGAATATTTCTACTTGAGACTAGCTGGTCAGGCTAACATTATCAACGATTTCTAAAGAAACTGAATGTAAGAATACAAATGCTGAATGTAATTTCGAAGTACTATATAGGCCAGTCATCTTAGTTATAACTAGCTGTTGCCCGCGGCTCCGCCCGTGTGGATGTTGTTCGCGTGAATCTAAAATAAAAGTACCTGCCAATAAAAGTCCCATCAAAATCGGTCCAGCCCTTTCAGATATTAGCCGGAACAAACAGACAGACAGACAAAAATTGTAAAAAAAAAAACATTTTCGTGGACGATACCGTGATATATTCATATGCATGTAGTAAAAAAAACGGTTATTTCAATATTACAAACGGACACTCCATTTTTATTTATATGTATACATGTATAGATTAGGTAAGTATCTCAGAACTTCAAAAACCCATGAATAGGTGCATTGTATTTCATTAATTTAGTTAGTCTACTATCAGTATTGAATATTCTGAAGAGCTATTCCAATTAGTCCCACCCTCTCCTTTCCTATACAGGACGACACGTGCAGGACTTAGATGTCACCCGCATACGGTGCAGAACATTCCTTCAAGAACCAAGCGGTTCGGCGACTCTTTCCTTTGTTGCGCAATTAAGACCTGGAATTCCTTGCCAGCTCACGTGTTTCCCTCTTCCTACAGTCCCGGGTCCTTTAAGCGGGGCGTGAAAAAGCATCTGATGAGGCCGTCAAGCTGAGTGCCACCATTGTTAACATGGCACGTGTGTATAATGGTGGCCCTCTCTCCTAAGACTTTGCCTTCAGCTTACCATCAGGCAAGGTAAAGTGAAATTGACGTGTCCTATATAAAAAAAAATAAAAAATCTCATTCGTTGCGATCTATTATTGGCTCATCGCATATATGAGAGACGAAGATGAAATTAAGACTTAAGCGTCAAAAAAAATTGTTTGGCCTGCTTATTGGTTCAAAATTGGTAATTGAAATTGCACCCCCTTCCTGTTGACTGATTGATCTAAAATTTGGTACTCACCTACCGATTCGAATCGAATTTCGAATTTAAAACCGTTTAAACTATTTCTTTTTTCACACAAACGAGTCATTAAATCCACTACTACTAATTTATATTTTCTAAAACTATAAACCAAATTAAACTCAAATGGGTCACATATTAGGTAAATAAACGCCTGTCTCTTTTCCCTAAACATGTCCCTTGCGAAAAACTTTAGGCTTTCAACCACAGCCCCAGCTGCGGTGTGCAAACTTTTGCTAGAAATACGTCTCCGTACCTACTGTTTATAAAAAATAAAAGCTGTAGGTACAGGATGTTATTATGCTATCATTCGATTGTAAATTTCTCCCCGTGACCACACCTACTGAAAAGCAACCTAAACGTCGAGTTCAGATTTAATAATAAAATAACACCAAATAAATCACAAAATAATTCGTTAAAAATAGTTTTACTTCATTTTATCTTTTTAGTTTTTTCGTGTTTAATCTTCCATTGCAAACTTTCATCTTTTTTCATTCAAGACACGTCTCTAGAGACTTTTCATTCAAAATGCTAAAATTTATTTATACAAAATTAAAAAACTATTAAAAAAATTATTGCAAAATTTTTTCGTTAATCACAAATTAGAAATTTACAAAACTTAGCGACAATTAAAAATAATTGTTTTTGTCAACAAGTTAATTTCATTTATGTCTCATTCGTCGCTGTATGAACAACGAAATTTACCTGCAGAGCAGTAATCAAAAGTAAAAACATCAGCAAACTTCTGCCTAGCACCGAGTGAGGTAACATAATTCCACGGCATTCGAATACTTCCTTAAAAGGCTCTAGAGACTTTATTTACCGCAAGAACAAAAGATTATTAAGTTATTCCAGTCGTAATTTGTTGCAGACAGTATTCGCCGCTGGTTTCTCGTCATTTGTCAGACTCGTGTCAAATAACATTACAAGGCCTACGTTACACTCAACGGAAAAAGCCATATACTTGTTCTTACATACAAATCCAAACTAATATCATTAATGTGGAAGTATCACTATCTATTGTTATGCTTTCACGCCTAAAGCAATAAACCTTGGGAAAGGAAATAGGCTATGTTTGGTCGTTACAAAGGTTATCTACGGACTGAGCCGCATGCAACAGTTAAAATATGCAAGGATGCGCTCCGTCACGCACCATTAATATACAGACATCTATTATTATGAGAGGGGACAGTACTAATCCTAGTCCGATCAATTTATCAGATGATATGTATATAATTAGACACTTCTTTAATAGGAGAAGATTGCATTTGATAGGATGGGCTATGCTGCAAGGCTACAAACCTCGTGATGCCAGAAAATCATTTATAAATCCAAATGATCGGTATCTAAAATAATAAGACTACTATAAAAAACCAGGTTAATCTGCACCAGACTGCATCTGACAAAAGATCCTTTAACGGTAATAAGTATATACAAATATTTATACATACCTTCCCATGTAAAAGCATTATACAAAGCAGTATCTACAGAGGCAAGCTTAACTCAATATATCCCGAGCAGAACCAAAATCGAAAAAAAATTAGTAATGCCCTACTTCTTTTGCTAATAGTATTCGAGACACAGTGCGTGGAGGAATTCGAGAGATTTATAAATCGGTCTAAAAAAACTGGAGTATTTCTCTCTGCCGAAACGAAAAAGTCACTTCCCGATAAATTGTGCCTACATTTTAAATTATTGAGCTAGATAGCCTTAATCCTATTTTGCGGGCTTTCAACTGTAAAGTAATAGTACAAAAAATGTGGAGTGAAGTCTACTTTGTGACATCCCAGCTGAGATTTTATTGGGACTGAGTGGAAAATGTTGTTAAGGTGGACTTCCAAACGGCCAAAGAAGGTTTTGCTAGAGTAAACAATAATATTTTAGGACATGCTACAATAGCGCCATCTTGGCTCTAACAACATAGGTATATAGCTTGTAATAGGACAGTCTCCGTGGCGTAGCGGTAGTGAACACGGCCGATACGCAGAAGGCGCGGGTTCTATGCCGAGCGGGTGCAAATATTTGTATGCTTGAATATGGGTATTTGCATTGATCTGGACATCCCGGGAAGCTCGTAAAGCTGTCGGTCCCGGTTGCCATACAAACATCTATTGCAGTGGTTATGGGTGGTTGGAGCCCTCAAAAATCCAACAACAGGTCTAGCGTCAATACTTCGATATCGTCTTTGGGTTGTGTTTCCTACTTTCATAATGTAAAATGATTAAAAAAAAAATATATTATGTTTGCATTACAGGAAAAAATAATTAAAATATCTACTGAATTTTGAGATGAATCTTTTGTAGATTACAAATGTGTCCTCAAGAGCCTTTAGAGAAAACATACCGTGCTATACAAAATACAGTCAGCATCATTAAAATGTCGCTAACAAAAGTACTCAAAATAATCCAAATACCAAAATTCCAATTTTATATTGGTTATTAGAGTACTCAAATAGTTGTAAGTATCCAGAGTGGTCCAACTATCTTAACAATCGGTCTTCCAGTATTATGTCAGTTAGTAGAGTATTCATATTTATATACACAACCACGCCAGTCGATGGTATCCAACTGGATACCATCGACTGGCTTTAAATTATGCTTAACTAAGCATAATTTAAAAAATCTAGACATTCATACTTTTCTAACTAACGCAAGTTGATAGTTCATGAGGATTGGGCTTTTGGTATTTAGATTATTTTGAGTACTTTTGTTAGCGACTGTACAACAAGATTATTACAAACGTGGCCTTCTGAAAGATGGATTAATTTCCCGAGTGGGGCTGCACGCGAATTCCCTTCACAGTTAAAAGAGGATTGCGTTACGCCTTTTGTCTTTTCTCCAATTTTTACATAAGCCTATTTGTGGTAATAAATTAGAACGAAAGAAATCTTAGCAAATCCAATAAAAAACGGTATTTCTATTTTCAACCCACGAGTTACTTAAAAGAATAACAAAAATTCCACATTCATCCCACTACAAAAATCGATTACGATTATATAACGATACTAAAATTGTGTTCAAGATTGTTGATAACAATATGCTAACTCTCACATCAGACTTTATCGTGGGTGAAAATGTGAGCTATTACACTTCTGTAAGCCCTTTTAACAATGTACAGGGGTGATTATGTTGCAAAAATATTCAAGAAGAGTGTTCACTGAATTGCTTCAAGAATCCGAGTGTAAAGTTTCCTTCTTAAGAAGTGAGTTGCTGTAAAAAGTACAAACTTTGCAGCCGTTAGAAAAATATTTTTCAGACGATAAAACATTATACTGTTTATTTTTTAAATTGAAATACAACACTACATGCAGTGCAAGTAGTGTTGTATTAAGTTACCAATGCTTATAAAGTGTCTATATTCCAGTAAGAATTCACTTTTTAATTTTTCCAAACAATATCAGTAATCGTATATATTATAAATAAAAGAAATCGAAATTACTAGTGGTTAGGTTAGCCGAAAAAAACCAAGCCACACCATAACTGTAGCGAACCCTGGACTCCGGCGCGAAATTCTGGGATGCAACCGTGTATCAACCCATGTATCTGTTTACCAGCTGTTTGCCTATTTACGGTAAGGGAGCCATCACCTCAGCTATGCCAAGCTCAGGGTGGCGGCTTGCTTAGTTTCGCACGACTCTATTTAAGGAAAAATTGATCCTCGAAAACGCATCAGGTCGCCAAAACCTGTTTGTAAAACAGACTTTCTAGGGTGCGTATGACTCTTCGATAATGCAGACAAACATGAAGCATACTATTTCAGTCTTTTTGTAAGTTCTAACACGAAAAATAAGAAAGTAAAATACATTTCCATAAGTTTAACGTTACGTAGTCCCCATTACTTACATATTAGCGCACAAACCATTACCTTTCTGTTAACAGCTGTCGGTCCATACATTTAACACTGCTAAACTAGTCGAGGAAAACTTGAAGTAGGTAAAACTATGAACAAAGAAGTTCGGCTCATATACTTGTGTGACGGTACGTCGTCTTATCAAAGCTGAGTGAACTTCGTTTTTACGTATTTGATTTGAATATTAAGTCAAAAGTGCCAGCCCCCGCCCTTTGGCGGGAGATATGAGTGCTCCGCCAACCGCACAGATATTGTGGAATTCATCCAGAGACAATAATTCCCCCACTGGTCTCATTCGTTGCAATAGATAAAGGAATTAACCGCGAACAAAAAGAAGTGGAAATGAAGTACAACAAACGATTAAATACGTTGATAGCAGTTACTTGACTCACATCCATTCGATCGTACTTCTGAGTTAGGCTTACATTATACCGCACTTCCAACACATAGACCCCCGAGAGGCTCAACGTCCCCAATCTCCAGCGTGTAATAACTAGTGTTCCGTCAATCTGAACTTTAAGCCAGCTCTTGCATGCTGTACTCATCTGGGACTTTAACCTCAGCCCCTCCAGGTATTACAGGACTGGTGTAATAGAATTTATACTACGGCTGAATACGGTCTCAATGCGGTAAGTTGCTCCTAACTCATCCATACAATTTTCACCATACATTCGTCCTCGCGTAGCGCCGCCTCGCTAGCAGATTACAGGCTCAGGGGCGTCTTCGGCCTAGGCACACACAAGGATAGCTTCGGCCTCCGCCAAAGCATATGTTCGCCAAGTTCCTGGTCTGAAAGCCATGACTCGTTACGTGGGACATCCTAATACGCGTCGAGGGCAAAGGTACCACGTAACATTTATCAACGAATCCCGCGATCAAAGAATAATGTTAAATGTACACAATTAAATACTCTAAACGTCACGTCACTCAGCTAAGAATAATATTACACATAAAACATATAAATACAGTAATAACTATAATTAATTGTAATGGTATGAAAGTAACTCACCACGTCTGTAGATTATTAATAGTGTTTCACTTGACAGTGTAGCACTGTAACTTACTCGAGTGACGCCTATGTTCCTGCTCCTTCACGAGCTCTGGTCGACTGCTCTCCTCCCCGGATACCAAACGAATGCCCCGAACCTACGCTCTCTCCAACCTCATAAAAAATCTCTCCAAAACGCTCCCACGCCTTGTCTTTACAAAACCTGCACGTGTACCCCGGACCTTTCTCGTAAAACTAACGTCCTAATAGTTTCTTTAAAGTATCACAAAAACAATAACCATCGTTTCAGGAGCCAACACAAAAGGTCTTGCTTTACCTGATCTGTGGAGGGTCAAATAGCAACGATGCGAGCCAGATGCCTGCAAGTGAACGCCCGATATTAAATATCAAAATACCAACGTATTGAAGATGTAAATTTTAAGGCTTATTAATTTCCCATTGTTGAGTAACTTGTGTACCATCACACTTGTATTAAGTATCCCTAGAGGAATAATAAATCTGAATATAAGTAACCAAATTTACCAAGTAACGTATGCGAAATAATATGAACTGCGTAGTTATAGACCAATGTGCGGATATGGTCTAATATGACTGATACTCTATTATTTCTATGGACCATAATTTTATTATGTTCGGTCAAATAACGAGTCGTAACTTCACATACATTACTTGTTAAACTTCGATACGTAAACGACACTATTGAGAAGCCGCGATGAATTAAAACAATATTATCACATTCAAGTCTACTTGATAGTACGCTGTATGTGCAAGCAGCTGTCATTTACGAATACGTACCTTCAGGTAGCATTTACCGGTAGTTAAACTGAAAATAAACGTTTCACCTGTTCCAAACCACTTCGGAAGTAGATGACAGTTAAGCTAATAAGGTTTTCTGGTTTTCTCCAGCCCCTCTAGACAAGAGGCAATTCGTTGTCCAACGTCTGGTAAAATAGAATGACAAATGTATGTGATTTAACGTTTATGACATGCGTTAACGACTCTCAGATATAAGTCTTCAGGCTTTCACGGCCGGCGTTGCATGTAGAATATACTGCTTCTGGGCTCGACAAGTCAGCGGTTGCAGAACACACCCAAGAGGATGGGAATCATACCATTGAATTCCAGAACACGAAAGTTCTAGCTACCACCACACATTTTTTCCCACGTATACTTCGAGAAGCCATCGAAATATACAAGCATCCCAACAACTCCAAAAAGATGGGTACCCAGCACTGAGAGCCACTCGGTATCACAGTGCAAACGACCAATCAGGATCGCGTACGTCCGCGCCACAGCGCTCGACCAATCAGAATCGAGTGAGTCGATTCCCCACTCCGACCGTGCCTATAAATACGGCCGTGATTCAAGACTTCGCATCAGTCGCAACTCAGCCGCCGGCGAGGCAAGGTCTCCGAAGTCGTCATCGCCCGGCCCTGCGCCACTGAAGATGTCGACCGCAGTGATCGACGAAACGTCTGGAACGCAAGTTTAACATGGACCACGGCCAAACAGCCCGGAAGCAGTATATTCTACGACTCTCAGATACTTCAATCCCATACATTCGTCATTCTATTCTATCAAAAGCTGGACAACGAATTGCCACTTGTCTAGAGGAGCAGGTCAATCAATGGACAAAAATGATTGCCATTGACAATGTCTCCTCTTCTTGTTAACCTTCACGTTAAAATAAATACAATATAAAGAATTTAAGTCAAATTTTCATAAACATTGTCAGTGTCTCAATAAGCTTGTGAATCGTTTCACACACTGTGATCTATGACGAAATTGTGCTAAAATTTGAGTGCGTGCCAATTTATGGTTCGTAGTTCGACTGACGTTTCCAATTCACTGACGCCTTAAACCATCTGTCACGATACTCGAGACTTTGATGACATTATAATTATCTTCCAACAACATCTATATATTCTAAGCTACAACAGATTGCTGATATCAGCTGTCTGAATAACTTGTAGACCTGAGCGCTTTCATATCTGTTATATTAGATTACCTTGCTCCAAAGGCTCCCATTTCAAATTGATGAAATACTCATATTCCCTTTAATGCAAGGCTTGCCGATTTATCTTGCCTATCACAGTCCACCACTGGACATAGGCCTCTCCCAATGTATGCCATTGCTCCTGATCCTCCACCTTCCGAATCCACTCCGTCCCAACTACCTTTTTCAAGCCATCAGACCATCTGGCTAGAGCGGTCCCATCCGTTTGCCTTCTTCGTTACTGATTAATTTATCTAATATTACCTGAATTTCTTTTAAGAACAACCTAATAACAATTTAATCAAAGGGCCTTCAGAACTGCAAATATTTACGAGCCGTGCTTTTCCCACAAAAGAATGATTCAATCCAATTACAAAGGGTACCGCACCAATTTACAAATCTGAGAGCTAATTATGAAAGTAGTGAAGCAGATTTGCTTAGGAACATGTGTACATAGTCCGAACGGTCTTATTATTAACATTTACCTCTATTTAATATTATATAATAGAGTCTATGACAATGAGTCTGAGGACATTTAAATATTAATAAGCTGCGGCCTAGTTTCTAAGGGTATTTAGGACCACCTTCGGCTCGCACGGACCGAGGCGAGCGGAGGCAGGTCGCAGTACTACCTCCGACGCCTATGACCACGGGCCCGGGGGTAATGGGTAGAGCCACCTGTCACCGTAGCAGAAGCAGACCGAGGCCTTTTAGGAGCCCGATGGGGATACCGTGGCCCCATATCCGAAGAGGGCCAGCTTCAATGAGATGACCCTGTATCGGCCGTGGTGCGAGAGATATGTCTCTAGCAATTTCACCTCCGGCAATCTACAGTCCACAGACTGCATGCGCTTTAGTCGATTGAAGTCCAACATTTAGTAGGAGGTAGGAAACGACGGTATTTTCGTCCAATTGAGCAGTCCGACTGGGGAATGGCGGAGGGCCTTACAGCCTGTGCTGTCAGTGGGAAGACCAAAGGCTTGTTCTGCTTTATCTTCTACACTGACGGCACAGAAACTCTCTATGTTTACAGGGTCGGCGGCACGAGTGTGACTCCCCTGGTGTTGCACACGTCCAAAGGCCATGACCGTGTGCTAGTCGGCCACCTCAGTGGTATAAGAGAAAAACACATAACTATCCCCGATGTGGTCACCGTGGAGATTTTGTACACTTAAAATAAAAAATAATTCCTTGTAGGTCCTGTCTCATGAAATTGTATCTAGTGTTTCTAATTCGTAAAAGATTTAAGTTATACAGGTAAGGCTAGACATATTTCCCTTCCAATGCTCAAGGGTATCGTACATATAAGCTAAATAATTATTTAAGGCATAGAAAAGTTTTGGCGTCCTATTTCAAAGTTTACTATTAGTTTAGTATCTTCTTTGGAAGTAATGGCAGAAATATTGGTTACCTGTGAAAATTTCCTTGAAACAGCTCCGTTGCGATTCTGTACTACGTGTTTGACCTATAATGTGCAAAGTAATCATACTGGGTAAGGAACAAAACTTGGTAATCTAGTCGAGTAACGCTGCTCATTTTGGAACGTTTAGGGAGAATTTTAGTCAATAATGAAGAATTTAGTCAAGTTTTGTTTGAAATGAAATGCCAAAACAAATTTCGGGTTTTCCTAAGCCTAAGCGACGTTAAAGAGAGAAACATAAAACCTGAAGAACATTTTTAAAACAAGTCTAAGCTTATAATACAAAATCTATAAATAATCACAATTGAGGTTAACAAAAACCTTATTATAGGCGCCATCAGGTATGCGTAGGTACTCCCGAGTCTTCATTCAATTACCGACAAAATGTTTTATAATAGAATTTCTACCTGAGATCCAAATAACCAGAAAATATATTCTATTATGCAGAAAATAACGGTCGATCAAAAATCTCTCCGTTATTTTATTCGGAGAGTTGGCACCAAATTTTGGGCAGGTATTTGAGGCAAGCTGAAAACTTGCCACACATCTCTTCTGTTATACCCCCAACACGGAGCTGCAGGCCTGGCTGTGAGTAGCGGGGCTAAATCAACCCTAACTACGAGCATATGTATAAACATGTGCTACTAGGCCGGCAGGTAGAAAGTCTCGCCAAAATGAGCTGTCTTTTTTAGAACTTTATATTTTAGTTATCAATAAAGGCTATCAAAATTTCAAAATGCCACAAATAAATTCTTTGTATCTTTTCAACATATTTTTCGACTGACAATGTTAAGCCTCGCCTAAATCGCCGGGCTTAGTTTTTTTGTATTCTGTATACATTAAACAAGACCATATAAAAATTGCATATTAATGTCTGAAGCATAATTTTGAAATATTTTTTTCGGATAGTTTTGAGTTAGCCCCACTGCTCACCAGCTAGGTGTACAGCTTCGTGTTGGAGTATAATAGAAGAGGCTTGTGACCAGTTTGCAGCTTACTTAAAATACTTAACCAAAAATTGATGCTAGCTCTCGGACTCTTTCGGTGAAAACACGTTGCCGCAGCGGGGGATTTTCTCAAAAATAAACTTCACACAAAGCGTGGAGTGATTATCTTAAGAACCTCTCAGTTGCAGGCTTTTAAAGAAACTCTTAATATAACACTGAAATCTGCTAATGGCGCCGGCTCTTTGCGAGTTTGGCCGCGAAACATGTTTGAAATATATCGCTAGTGTTAAGGTAGGTTCCTGCAATGGTAAATAGGTCATTTTGGATAGAAAGGGTCTGAATGTTGGAGAAAAGACTTAAATACACTCAATTCGTTATCTTATATGGATATATTATGGTCTAAATAATATAGATATTTAACACTTTTGTAGTAATCTAACAATTGTAAAGATGAATGTGACATTATCAGTATTTGAACTATCGTGGTTGTTTACACTATTATGAAAGTTCTCGGGATATTTACCATGTAATGATTTATTGAGTTTCCGATATTTCGGCACTATTGCAAGCGCCATGATCACGGAAGAACTGAAGTACTGGCGGTTGACGGAGAAAATTGTGATCATGGCGCTTGCAACAGTGCCGAAATATCGGAAACTCAATAAATCATTACATGGTAAATATCCCGAGAACTTTCATAATAATAAATGTGACACTTTGGTAATATTGTAAATGTATCATAAACTATTTCTTCAACGGCAAAATTCGAAGGCCTAAGTCAAGGTCACATGCTGAACAACAGACTAGGCTCTGATACAGGCTTTGTGTTGGCTTTTAGAAGGTCAAACCATAGCCTCTTCCATAAAAACCAAAATATCCTACATCCAAAAGAAGGTAGAGGATTGCATGCTAAATATTCAAATCGATTAACATAGGAAAAGTTGCAATCGGTCTAGGCGGGGTTTGAACCCACGATACGATATGGGTAATGGACTGATGCAGTAGCCTAGTGGTATGGGTAATGGACTGCTGAGACGAGGTCTCGGGTTCGATCCCAGGTTTTCCATGGCACACACCAATGATTTTTCGATGCTTTTCGAAGTTGTGTGTATTTATCGCAAGTTCATAAGTGCCCAGTTAATGGCAATTGGCTCGCCACCTATTACTTTGGGACCTAAACATAAACCGGCGAAATGTGGGTGTTAGCACCTCTGCCTACCCCTTCGGGGATAAAGGCGTGAGTTTAAGTTATGTTATGATATTTGCCATACAGGGGCAATGTTGTAAAAATGTAAGCTATTAAACCGCACCCAAACCAATCCAAATCTCCTTTCATATCTATCTTTGAGGCGACATTGGAGCGTTTACCGATATTCTTAAGAACTATCGGAACCGATGATTGATGTTTTTTCGTATTTTATTCGATTTGAATATTTACCATGCAAAATGCTTCAATATTTCATTTAAAAAAGAAAGCTTTTAAATTCAAATCTATCTTAGATATCAAATTATGCCGGTCACGAAGGCCTCTTCAACGACTGTCATACGAATGAACTTGTTCCAAATCCTTCTAATTGCCAATTGCGATTGAGATTCACTTGGTAAAGAGTAATTCAGTGAAAAGTGTAAACACTTACCTACTTATGTATTCATGTACACCTCAATCCGCGTAACCAAATTCCAAAAAGATCTGCAACAAAATGGGATAGATTTTAGTTTTCAATGTTATAATATATGTTGATGACGTACTTTTTTCAGATCTACAGTGCAAATTCAAGGGTTAGGTTAGGTTATGTTTTCAAAGTTGATATGTTTGTTAGAAAAATGTATAATTATAACAAAGTGATAATACCTGGTATGTTAATACACTGGAATCCCATTATCAAAATTTTCTTTCATTTAGCTTTCATTTGTGTATCAAATAACAACTAAATCTGAGGCACTTATTGGTACAATTAGAAAACTCTCGCTTAGATGATTCTGAGGAACTTAGGAGTTCTACTAGGGACACAACACGAAGTTATTATGACCGCAGTATTCTGTCTTCTTCTTCTCGTGTGGTTAGTTATCAACCTGTGACACGGTTGTTTAGGTCGCCTATATACGTTTCCGTCTTGGCATAACGACTTAATATATTTGGAGATTAAATGAAAATACTTTAGCGAAAATCAAATTGGACTTGTTTATTTTCAACATCAGAGAGTTACTAGACAGACAGTCAAAAACTCAGCTGTTACTTTCAAAAAGGAGCCTAATATCATATTCACAAGAAATACCTATGAATGTCAGGATAACAAATGCAACCTCCAATACTTTCACATGCATAATAATTAGCAGCCAGTGTGATTTAATTTAATATAATAAGCTTACAAAGCACTTTTAAGATCTCCGTATAGTAGTTATGGTCGATGTGATAAACGTACCGCAGCTGCAAGTTAGTGCTCATGAAGATGCTGAAGTTGTATAAAATTTATATGTTTAGCTAGGATGGTGTGTCAATAAAAATTGAACGACCTGCATACTAAACTGCTGGAGATTTCATAGCTAGTCAAGCAATATTGAATCACTTGTACATGGATGAACTTAAATCAAACAATCTTCAACTGTTACCTTAACCTTGAACCTTAACACTTTTCTAGAAAAAGGTAGCCCAAATTACGTCTCGTAATATCAGCTTTCCAGTAAAAATCCCGTCAAATCGGCCTAGAAATTTTGTAGGTTATCCGGTATAAAACAGACAACGTGACTGATATTTTTAATACACACACTCAAACACTCTCATCCAACATTTGTTAAAACACTGTTATTCTAACATAACAAACACACGCTTCAATTTTATTTATTTCTAAAAACCATGTAAAAATATTTACTTATGATGTGAAATAAAGGTAGCAATAGGAAGTAGGTCGAAGTACCGCGAACTGTCTCCCCATGGACCCTGTGCCGCTGGTTTGAAATATTACATTGACAAAATGGATTCAACTGTCGATGTGTCACAACTTTAAGGATCATAAGTCATACTTAGATAGTGTGATAAATTCCCATTAGACATACGACATTAGTTACACTACTTTTGTTAAAATAAAAACACACTTAAAAACTGCGAGTTGCTATCAATTTCTTGTAAGTGGATACTCGTAGTTTCGTAAATAAATAAATATTCTACTGCATTCTACTTAGCGTTATGTAGATCCCCAAGGTAAACATAGCTTGATTAGCTTACTAAATAGATTCTGGAATACGGATCAAGGGATTTTTGTTAATACATATCAATTCAAGTAGATATATTCAAGCATACAAACATTTGCAACAAGCGTTAGGCTTTGATTAGTAACGTCGGGTTTTCGGGAGTTAGAACCTCTAAACCCTGAGACCACAGCTTGCATCAGAGCCTCATCTGATGTTTAGCAAGTCTACCGAGTCGAGCTTGGGCTCCAAAGGTGTCAGGAGGGCCATGTATAGCCTTAATCGACAGTACGAATGATTAGTGCTATTGCTGAAATTATTATCTCTTGGTGGCAACATATCCTCGCTTATACCCAAGTACGCTTTACCAGATCATTTCTCTTCGTCGATAGCGCTGAAGAAGAGTGTAAAGTCGCCATCCATGTTAAATTTAATAATGTTACTATTAAAAAACTCAATATGTCAGATTAATGTAGAAGTATTTATTCAACTCTTGAATACATTAACGTCCAAATTGTATTTTTACACCTCGGCTCCCGGCAGGGTAGGATTTGGGCCACCCCTTCTCTTCCCATGTGGTGTCGTACAAGGCGACTAAGGGATAGGGCTGATTATCTTTAACATCTGACAGATATGTACAGCCCAGACTCAGCCTAAGATGCATGGCTCGAGTCAAAAATAGTGCCCGGAATACGGCAATAGGCTCACCCTCTATTACGTGGGACCGAATACAGATTGGTGAAATGTGGGTGTTAATTCACCTCTACCTAACCCTCTGGGGATAAAGGCGTGATTATATGTATGTATGGAAAAAAACATTTTTGCGACTATGCACGACATATTTTTAATGTACAATCGACAAAAGAGATACGTATACATCTTTTCAAGTTCTACATATACCTACACATATCTCTTTTTCGACTGTTCCTACGCTGAAGACAGTCATTCACATAGTTATTAAGATGCGTGCCAAGGTATGGGCTGATAACGATACTGTCGGATGGCACCGAAAATTCAGTAATGATGATGTACCAACACTTCTAAGATACAACACAGCGCTGTATTTTTGAATCCTCTTACACCCGTAGAGAGCTATATAGTATACCCCCACCAAGGTACTGTAGTGTCGGGGGCGACTAACACAGTTTCTTGAGATGTTCAAATTATAACACAGGGTTTAGCAATATTATTATATTTATTCATGAATATATCTCTCCTAAACGAGTTTTTGTGGGGTTCACGCGAGGTCGCAGAATCTCATCCACTTTATAATCTCTTCAATCTTCCTCTTGAATAACGATTGTAGATTCCTCGATCAGCCCTTGACCCGAACTCCGTTCCATCAGTTGTTTTTTCTTGCCTTCTAATTTTAAATTTTATAATTATATGTTTTATTTTTTATATCGTTGATGCGTGAAGACTAGGCCACTAAGTAGGTTTGTCACGAAGAACGAACGCTGCAATACACCTTCTGATTCTAATGCAGGCTTCTCTTTCAGGGCTGGATTGTCAAACCGCATCAACTCTTCTGGTGAAAAAGTAAAATAGTCTCTTAGGTACAAGCTTTGGCTTTCAACCGGGGCTAAACCTGCGACTACACAGCAATACGCCTAAACACACACCTTTTAGCAACCAAGATGTACAGAATATCCAATGAATACAAACGCTTCCCAAATTCAAGCACAGATTACGAAATACTGTCACCGGTTTTCGCAGACATCAACAAAAAATGACATACATTATAAAGCGTCCACCATTTCCCACAAGCAAACATTTCCTTAATCCAGTATTATAATTAAAAACTGAATAATTCCCATCAAGTTTGCTTGTAATTAAGGCGCGCGACGAAACAGCCGCTTAAATACTAAATGGGGTTTACTTTCGTCCCACCACAAACGCAAACACATTTAATTAGAAAAGAGCATTGAATAGCGTGGGCTCATAGGATTGGGCTATGCTTTTATGGCACTGGTGGTTCCTCATGACCTTTCAAATACTAAGTACTAAGTGAAAGACCTATATGTACAACTAGGGAACAATTGTGTGTCCAGTGTGCCCAATTGAGAAGAAGCCGCGAGTATAGATTCGTGATTTAAAGCACCTATCACGTCAGCAGAAGCAGGCAGGCATGGCACCACAATGCTTCCCCATTTCAAAAGCCACGAATTGCCACCTTACAACCCAATATAAGACCTAAGATGACGTGCAGTATTATTCGATTCTAGTACAACATAACCCACTGGCTAACGGGAATCGTGATAATTCCGCACGAAAACAAAACCAGAGGTTCGGAGCCCTAAGATATTTATTGGGTATATTATATTGTAGATAGGCGTCCATTGGCTATTCATATGTTGGGAACCCACACAGGCCAACATATTGATTCCGAGAATTCGCTCCCAAAATTGCCCACTCATGCGGTTGCTAGGTGAGACAATTGTATCTATACAAGTGTCAATTTACACAATTGATCGTATTACAATTAGCGTAAGAACCGTTTTCGAATAAGGCCACAAGAACGTCCTCTATTCCATTTAGTAGAATGAGAAGTACCAAAAGGTATTTACTAAAAGTTGTAGATACCTTAACCCTACTGTACCCGCATCAAATAAGGTATACACGGCATGTGAAGCATATTTCCCCGTATATGTTCTGTGTAGGGGTATTCAATGTGTTGTGGGTCTATGGAATTTAGAAAACGCTAGCGCTAAGTCACTTTCTTGTAGTTAAAATAAATTGTTTAACTGATTTTATTCAATTAAAAATGGGAGCGATACTGGTATATTTAAAATGTACCTAGAAACAAACGTATCCTTCATTAATATGCGGCTACCTCGTACTCTGCATCACCCAATGGTAGACTGGTAGAGAATGCCTACGGCATTAAGTCCGCCAATGTCCATCGTGCTTGAAGTGTAAATAAATAAATGGTAAAAGAGAAATAAAACTTGCGTCTGTTCTTGTTTTATCATTTTATTTAGTTTTAATAATCGACCCAAACTGTAATTATAAAATTATTTGATAATTATAAGTATGACACCATTCTTTTTGTTTCATAAAAGTTTCGTTAAAACTTACCATTATGACGTTCAGTTAAAGTAACTAATGTGACTAACAGTCAAGTACCCAATTATGTAGCTACTAAGGAGCTTGAATCTTTGTCCTTATGCACTAATAAATAAAAAATAAGGCAAGTTAATATAGTCGGTCTTTTAGACTCATACGTGGGTATGCGAAGGTTGAGGCTGAGTTAACTGATACGCCTGACCTTTGCGTAATATACATTTACTATCTCCTATAAAAAAGACAAACAATTTGTAAATTTATTAAGTACCAAATGTGTTTCCACGATCCAGAATGAAATTGAAATATGTTTCAGTCCAATACCCATGATGAATAATCCTATTAGGTATATAACGTATCAATAAATAAAACATTTCAGCTATAAATATTTAAAAGTAATAAAAAATGATAAGTTGATGTGTACGTATTAAAAACTCGAGCTCGGCAACCTTTGAACTCATATTTTGACACGATTATTAGAGACTATTCGCGCAATCGCAGACAATTTGTCAGGTATGGAAGTTTTGAGTCTAAACCCTATTTCACGCGCTCAGGTGTCAGTCAGGGATCAGTTCTTGGTCCACTTCTCTTTCCCATAATGATCAACGATATAGTTACTACTGTTAAATGATCTAAATGCCTCGTACGCTGATGATCTCAAACTGATCATGGAAGTGGAGGCGAATGAACATAGTGAACTGTTGCAAAGAGAAATAGACGCTTTTAGTCAATGGAGCATTACTAATAAATTGCATTTTAATACCAGCAAAAGCTATGTAATGACCTTTAGCCATCGTCTGAGTGTGAGTACAATAATTGCGATCATGTTAATATGACGGATCTGGGAGTAACCTTCGATCTCAACCTTATATTCACACCCTCACTATAGACGCTTGGGATTCGTGCTCCAGAATGCTCACGACTTCCAGAATCCCACGTTATAGTGCTCTTTTACACTTCCTTGGTTAGATGTAAGCTGGAGGCCAGTTCTTGGTACCAATTATACCCATTCATGTACCCCACAAACTATCTGTTAGATATATTTTTAACTCACTGGAGGCAAGAAGCCTTCAGTGAGTCCTTGATACATCGACTGACCAGACCTGCACAACCTTTTCTGCCGTTAACATGTCCCTTTAAGTGAAAACTGTCATCGCAGAGTGTTTTCTCGGTTTCCCTGCCGAACAGTGGCCAGAGCAGAGTCCCAAGTGTTTCGAACGCAGAAAGCACTTAATGACCTCCCGTCACACTACTCTGGTGTGGCATGTTTTTAATGGCTGGTATCTGCAATTTCACTGCGTGACCCAGTCTACCCTGACTGTGACGTGTATGCAGATGACTGGAAGGAAGTTATGCGTGTTTGTCAAAAGTTTTATAAATATGCAAATTTCATCGTCCTTAAAAAAATTGTAATTTAAAACATTTTATGGAATTTAGCTTATCGATTAAAATAGGAAACATTTTTGAATCGGTCTTGGCGGGGTTTGAACCCGCGATCTTTGCTTTACAACGGTAATGCTTTGACCACTAGCCTACTAGACCTCGCCTGAACCAATTCAAATTTCTCCTTTATAATTCTGTTTTCCAATCCTCCTATTTTAATGGATTTTTACATATTTAGCATGCAAAATGCTTCAAAATTTCATTCAAATAATTCAGCTTAATTATTATATCGTTTTAATTAACTGTAAATAAATAAAAATCGTTGTACATACAAAAAAATGCCATCGAATTCTAGAAGTCAGTTAAAATATAATAGGGTTACTCCAACAAGATTACTAAAAAAATCGCAATAGAAACGTAATTTTATATCAATGAATATTCTATGAGATAAATGAGTTTTAAAACTCTGAAACGAATACCTAATAAATATTATAATATTTTCAAACAAAGCGAAATAAAATCATTAGTCTTATTGTAGTCTGCGTTGAGTTAGTTTTAAATTAACATATACTAATTGATCGCAGGTCGTCTACAACGGGTTTGTGATAGGTCAATAGATGTTTCAGGTCATACGTAACATACATCGCACAGCCAAGGAAATAAAGGTTTAGGTACGAATACGTAATTTTTTTGCAGTTTTGAATAGTTTTAGTAAAGGTACATAAGTACGGCAAAATGAAGGATAGATCCTTACTTTTAGATAGATCATTAATTTGCAAAAAGACATGATATTTTAATAATAACAAATTATGTCTAACTATGCTATATACCTAAACTATATTATACATACAAAAACGAAATAGACAAGAGGGGGACTGCAACTTTAGGCATCGAAAAATTCCTCCCCATCGCCTCTGCTGGTACCGAGCCCAAAAGGCCGGCGGCATTACCACGCTGAATAGCGATACTAGTTCTTTGAGCGAGGTAAAGACCAGCACTGTGGTCACGGGAAGGTTCGAATTGTCGCTTCGCTATTTCTCTGAATAGCGCTCGCGCGCTTGGACCCCAAGGACCCAGCGTTTCGACTCCAAACGGCTCAAAAACATAGTTAGACATTCGTTTCGTCAAAGAAGAAGTACACCTGCCCCTCTAGACAAGTGCCATTTCTAAGGCCGGCGTTTGGTAGAATAGAATGACAAATTTATGGGATTTGACGTTTATGACATGCGTTAACGACTGTCAAATATGTCAAATGCCATACATTCATCATTCTGTTCTACCAAACGCCGGCCTTGAATTGCCACTTGTCTAGAGGGGTTGGTTTAACAGCTTTTTTTTGCCCTTCTGTAAAGTCAACGTTTTCAACTTACGCTTTTATTTCCCTGGGGATGCGACATGTATTATGACCTAAAAATATACACGCCTGTTTATTACTGAAGGTGTAAACGAAAGTGTATTTTTATGCTAATCTAGGTACAATCAATAGACTTAAGCAAATGGTTTCTCGGTTTCTATTACGACATATAAATCTTCAGCGATATCAGCTAACCTTGTGCGTATATATTTTTTATACCACTAAGGTGGCAGATACGCACATGGCCCACCTGATAGAAAGTGGTTACCGTGACTTATGGACACAACACTAGTCACAATAATATTAACATAACTTTACTAATACATTTTTCAGCCATGTGTAATAGAGAGCGAGCCTGCTGCCATCATGCAGGCACATATAATTTCCTCTCTTTTACACAATTGCGCTCCGTTTCTCACATGTAATATAAGTTTCGCCAAACAAACATTATATTTAGCATCGGAAATTTAATGGGTTAGGAATATCGGCCTTAGAGAAGAAATCTCGAGTTCAACATCTATCACCATCCGGGATTCCATCTTTTGTCATAATAGTTTTTGTCCTAATTTAAATTGCCATAACAAATTAAGCATAATTTTCTTTGTCATAATAATAGTGTGCCATAATTGGTTTTTAGCATACTGTGTTATTAAGCATAAATATTGTATAACCTAATGTTTTTATTCATAACATTGATATGCATAATGTTGTAAAGCATATTGTTTACTTGTCTAATACTTATTTGGTATAATGATAAACGCCTGCTATAATGGTGCTAGCAAGCTGGCAAGGATCTGGATGCAATCTAGACTTTAGGGCACCCCGACTCGGATAGGTTAGGTTAGAAGGCTAATGCGGGAGCGGAGCGTAGCGAAGAAAATAAGAAGAAAATAACTTATATGCACTTCATTCGGTTAGATATTTTTCTCTAACATGCAATGAAATATTGACGTTATGTTCCTCATAATAGGCTGCGAAGTGTGACGTTTCAGGCGCGGCTAGGACCAGAGGTCGTTAATGGAATTTCATACAAACCCTGCAGGCCTAGGCTGGCAAAGTCCTCTTTTTTAATTTCGATTCCACATATATTTGTGGCAAAGGCATTGACACTCTGCCACTATGCGTATTAAAAAAAAAACAATAAACGACTTGGTATGTACTTAGAGCAGTTTTATTTACATTAAAAAACCCCATTAACAAAAAGAATACACATTATTATCAATTTTGTTAAATTGATAATAAATAAATTTTGATAAAATTGATAATATATATAATTGAAAAAAAAAATATTTTTATTAAATTTAAATAATAATAATTAATAAAATAAATAAATAATAATAATAATTAATTAATAATAATTTATATATATATGTAAACGTGAGTTTTAGCTTTTATCTTGTTCACTTTTAATTTCTTTAAAAATAAATCTTTAATTTTTTATATGTCTATATGTCTTCGGCCCCAACCCCTTTCTTCCCGGCCTCTGTAGTAATGTACGATAACTAAACGTTAACAACTTTGATGTATATTTTTTTATATTTCATAATTAAATAAAAGAGGGTAGTTGTAACTACGTAAAGGTGAACATCTTGCTCCGTATCAAAACAAGTGTAATAAATATTACAAGGGAAATAATTACTTGCAGTGTTGTAAAAGTGATAGAAAAACCAGCTGTCTACAACATACAGCGTAGTGAAGGACAAATTCTTTCAAAAAACTGTCTATTTTGATAACATCCGAAGTGATAATAAAACATCAGTGTTAAATCGCCCTCAAAACTTTTCCAGGAACTCAGAATCATTATTCGAATCTTTGTTCAAAAATCTAGTGCAGAAAGTGATAAAAACATTAAAAATTCATCTAACTATAAAAATCTTTTGCAAAAAATTCTTAATCATAAACAATGAATTGCACTTTCTAACACAATTTTGAAGAAGTCGCCATCTATTGATCCAGGAATGAACCTCTATTAGTTTTGAATGCTGAGATCGATACGAAGCAACTGTTATCGTAGTAGTACTACCGAAGTCTAATAGAGGCCGCATTGGTACAAAGCTCAACTACAAGAGGACGCCACTAGTATCAAAATAAAGTCATTATAATGGAGGAAATTATGAATATGCTCCGAAAAATACAAAACGAACTAGATGAACAAAAACTGGAGATAAGAAAGAGTGGAGAGAACGTTACGGAACAAGTAACACTGAATATTAATACGATATTGGCTGAAAAATTTTACATTTGGGAAGAAAAACATGAGAAACTGAAAGAAAGAGTAGACAACCAAGAAAAAAGAATTTATTTTTTGGAAAAACAGTCCAGGCAAAGGAATATAGTTTTCTTCGGTATTGAGGAAAGGGAATCATCATATAACGATTTAGAAAAAAACATTGTTTCATTTATAAGCAAATATTTGTCTATTAACTTAGAGTGCAGAGACATACAGGAGGCCAAAAGAGTAGGGAAGAAAGGAGAAAGACCACGCCCATTAATTATAACATTTGCTACCCTTGGCTTAAAGATTAATATTCTGAAACAAAAAAGGTTATTGAAAGACACTCAATACTATGTGAAAGAGGACTACCCACAACAAGTACTGCAGAAAAGGAAAGAACTACAAGAAGAATTGAAAAGAGAAAATGACAAAGGAAATAAGGCTATTTTAAAATACGATAAACTTGTTATATTAAGATCCAACAACAAAAGAACACTCCCTACCTCACCGGTGAACAGTCCCCAGGGCGTTAACAACACACAAGCCAACAAAAAGAATAAACCACTGCAACCACATTCATCATCGGTACGGAGATCAAATAGTGTCTCAGAAGGAGTCCTGAAACCAAGCATGCTAAACTATCTTGTTAACAAAAATGCGAACAACACTCCACAATCACAGGATAACAGTAACATAAATAAGCATATATAGCAACTAACCCCCCGCAGAGATGTATTAAACAAAATGAACTGTACAAGCAACAAAAATCATCTTCCAACCCGGCTGGTCACCGTGGAGGATTACGACCAAAACCCTCCAAAGAGAATTAAACAAACAAACCCTATATCTGAAACATCAAACAAGCTCTATATATTAACATACAATGTGACAACATTGTTATCTTACGAACGCTTATTAGAATTGAACGAAGCATTAAAGAACATAAAATTCGATATTATTGGCTTATGTGAAGTACGTAGAAGTGGTGTAAAAATAGAACAATACGAAAACTTTATCCTCTGTTATTCAGGACTAATACAGGGAATGTATGGGGTTGGATTTTTAATCAATTCACGCCACAAGGAAGATATAGAAAGCTTCACAGGTATTAGTGATAGAGTCGCACTGCTAAACCTAAACATTCAAGGATACAAAATCTCACTAATACAAGCATATGCACCTACATCTAAAGCTAAAGAAGACGCGATCAACGCTTTTTATGAAAATTTACATAAAGCTATCGACTCAGCACATAAAACGTACATTATTATGGGCGATTTTAATGCAAAAATTGGCCAACCTGGAACAGAGGAGTATCTGATTATGGGACGATATGGATATGGGGTAAGAAATGGAAGAGGACAGAGACTAATCAATTTCGCCATTGAATACAAAATTGCAATTTTAAATACTTTTTTCAAGAAAAAACCACACCGCAAGTGGACTTGGCGATCTCCAAAGGGAACGCTTAACGAGATCGATTTTATCATGTCAAACAGACCAGACTTGATACAAAATATCGAAGTTTTAAATCCTAACTACTCATCAGATCACAGACCAGTCAGAGCTACACTTACACTAACGAAACTAAAAAGAAGCAGAACCGGATTTACAGCTAACCATAAGTCTACTTTGAGAACTGATGAAGAAATAAACACATATAAAGAGTGCATCATGTCTCACCTTCCAGATATACTAGACTGCCAGGAAAATACTTCAGTACAACTCTACTATAATAAAATAATTAATGTCATCACGCAAAGCCTCCAATGCGCTAAAACATCTAACATAAGTACAAATAGAAGTCAAAATATACTATCAGAAAACACTAAGGCACTCCTAAACAGACGGCAAGCACTACAAAAAACGAATAATAAGACGAGAGCCATGAAAAATGAGCTATCTGCTCTTTACAAGCTAATAAGCAAATGCATAAAATATGACTACACAAGATACAGGGAAACCACTATTGAAAAGCATTTAGTACTAACAGGGAGTTCAAATAAAGCGTTTAAGGAATTACGGACAAATAAAACATGGATAGATGGTTTAAATAGAGCAGGACAGACCCTCAATAACCGCAACGACGTTATAAAGATAGCAACTGAATTCTATAAAACTCTATACAGCGACCAGAATCACGAGACAGCCGTACCTACCGATAGCAACGCCTTGTGTAGTCAGTTGACGGAGTATGTCGAGCCATTTGACGTCAAAGAAGTCGCGGATGCAATAAACATACTAAAACTGGATAAAAGCCCGGGTCCTGATCACATTACAAATGAAGCCATCAAAACCGCTAAAACTTTGCTGACTCTACCGTTGACTCACCTCTTCAACTGCATTTTGAAATGTGCTAGCACGCCTTCGCAATGGTCGGAGTCAAACATTATACTGCTCTATAAAAAGGGTAACCCATGCGATATAGCAAACTACAGACCTATTAGTTTGCTCCCATGTATATATAAACTATTCTCTTCTCTTTTAAACCGAAGAATACGTGCTATATTGGAACCTGAACAACCCGTTGAACAAGCGGGTTTTAGAAAGAATTTTTCTACGATTGACCATATCCACACCTTGGAATTACTAATAGATAAATATCAAGAACAACAAAGAACACTATATATTGCCTTCATTGACTACAAAAAAGCTTTTGATACCGTGGCCCATACGTGCATATGGGACACGCTGAAAGAACAGGGAGTATATAGTGAATACATACAAGTAATCCAAAGCATATATAGTAATAGCACAGGTAGAGTGAAATTAGAGAAATGCGGCCCTGTTTTTCCTATAGAGAGGGGTGTGAGACAGGGTGACCCGTTGTCTCCACTATTGTTCATTGCCATTCTTGAATCTATAATAAGAAAGCTGGATTGGAGAGAGTGCGGATTAATTATCGACGGGAAATACCTGAGTCATCTCCGCTTTGCAGACGATGTGGTACTTTTGTCCGAATCCAGTACACAGCTGCAATACATGATAGATTCGCTTAACCAATTTAGCAAACACGTAGGTTTGGAAATGAACCTCTCAAAAACCATGTTAATGACAAACAGCTCAGAAAGAACAATTTTAGTTAACAATGAAAGTCTCAAATATACAAAAGAATACATATACCTTGGGAAACAAATCGGTTTTGAAAACAGAAGCGGTGTAACAGAAATAGAGAGAAGAATTCAACTGACTTGGAACAAATATTGGAGTCTGAGAGAAATATTTAAAAGTAATTTAACAATACAAATTAAATCTAAAGTTATGATGACCTGTCTCCTACCGTGTCTATTGTATGGCTGTCAAACCTGGAAGTATACAAATGAAGTTAGAAATAAAATAACTACCTGCCAACGAGGAATGGAGCGGAGTATGCTAAATATAAGGAGGATACAAAAAATACGTCACTCAAAAATAAGACAAACAACGAAAGCCACAGACGCTCTATATCACTCCCAGAGACTAAAATGGAAATGGGCGGGACATGTGGCGCGTCTACAGGACGAGAGATGGACCAAGAGAGTGACGTCATGGACCGGCCCAATTGGCAAACGTCGCAGAGGTAGACCGCACATGAAATGGGACGATGACATAAGAAAGACGGCTGGCTCTCTGTGGCTACACGTCGCCCAAGACAGGGAAAAGTGGAACTCTTTGGAGGAGGCCTTCACCCGAAAAGGGGTTCTTGCAGACCAAATTGATGTATAACATAATAGTTTTTCAAGTTTAAGAATTTAAAATTTAAAATTTAAAGTTACATTACTAAACTTACATCTATATATCAAACTAGGTTAGGAACAGGATTAGTACTGATTTACTTATTGTAACTTGTTGCAAGAAATATAAGGCTTTTTTATTTTATTTATTTTTATTTTATAATTAAATATTAAAAACTCAGTTTATGTTTATATATATTTTTCTGTTTAGAAACTCATTTTGATGACTAATTACCGAAATTGCACCACTAGTCAGTCAGTTACCGTAGTTTATTTGTATAAGAAATGCTTTGATAAAAACTAAAAGCTCAGCATGCATGGCTCGAGTCAATAATAGGCCCGGAATACGGCAATAGACTCACCCCCTATTACGTGGTACCGAATACACTGGTTGGTGAAATGTGGGTGTCAATTCACCTCTGCCTAATCCTCCGTGGATAAAGGCGTGATTATTTGTGTGTATGTTGATAAAAAGTCGTTACAAAATTGTTTACCTTTTGTTAAGTACCTAACCTATTGGAGTGGATCCAGGATGTATCCTGCAACAATCACTCCAAGTATATTCAAAAGTCTTCTTCATCTAAGCGGTAAAACCCAGTCGCCTCCGAAGCTCTCAACTTGGAGGCTGGGATACGCTTTACCAGTCCAACTGCGGATTTTGACATTTTCCGTGAAGCGACTGCCACCTGACCTCCACAACCCAAAGGCAATAAAAATCCAACCACTAACGGAGCATTGCAGTTAGACCAGTTGTTGGATTTCTTAAGGGTTCCAACTACCCGTAACGACTTTTTTTTACGTACGGGAAATCCCCTCCCCCTCCGCTCTCCGAGGCACAACCAGACCAATGCAAATACCCATATTCATGCATACAAATATTTGCATTGAACGGAGATCGAATCCACTCCTCCTGCGTAGCAGCCGCGTTCACTACCGCTACGCCACGGAGACTCTCATTATATTCATATATTCAAAAAAGTATCAAACTGTTACAGAACTAATATCGCCAACACCCATTTCATATCGTACTCGTACATCTAATGCAATTCTCCACGACAATAATCTCACAAACTTAAGAACCGTGGAAAAGCTCGTTAAACCGTAGATTTGTAAAACTTTTTGCTCCAAACTGCCAGGATTTGCCCCCTAATATGATTGGACGTCTACGGACAACGACTGTGCCTTCAATAAAAACTTTTAATACCATTATTAAGCTCCGTTACAGATGTACTAAATATTGTTATGTTAAGGTATTCATTCACTGGGAGCTTTTGCCTGTAATGTAATATTTTGCGGTTCGGATTTGAGCGTTACGTCACAATACTATCTCTCTAACGGACAAGCATTATTTGTAATTTAAAATTAATGTCACAAGTTCAATCAAAATATTGCAAACATTTCGCATTGTAGTGCTAAATTCGGCGTGGCAATAGTACATCCAACTACTACGTCAGGGGTTGCGGGTTCGATTTCCGGTTAGTGCAAATATTTGTATGTATTGCTTCGTTAAGTACATTTATCTGCTTTCTGAAACACAAGTTACAAGCTAGGCTTAGTTTGATGCGTTGTACAAAATTTTTTAGAATATTGATTTGTTTAATGAGGAAATGCTCTAATAATTACAGTTTGAGACTATTCGGGTTACCTCACTCAATGATAATGCTCACAGTGCGGTAACACCTTTATCTACTCTTGCAAATTGGACAAAACTACAATTTAGTATAGTCAATGAACACCGTTTCATATTTTTCACGTAAATGTCTTGTTGTTTCAAATAAATTAGAATATTTTCAAGAAAACGATACAACATTTTCATATATTGGGATGGGCCTCTATGGTTGTAAACCACGCGTCTTTATTTTTGATTCACACAATCAGAAATAAATAACAATCCAAATTGAGAAATGGCTCTTTCTTAAAAGTCGGTAAAAATTTGGTCCACGCGTGACTTTAATCACAGAATAGATAATAGTACTAACATACCTTAATTCACTTCATTTGAGTTTGTTCAGCTGTCGTCTATAAGAGATTTTATAGAATTAAGCCGCATTTTGTACAAAGCGGGTGATAAAAGTCTGTTTGAATATTTATAGCACCTATTGGAAGGTTGATTTAGGCAAGTTATGAACTGTTTTACGTGTCTTTATTAAACATCTATAATAGGGTGTTTTAATACTTTGACTTTGCACGGTGACGCATTTTTTAGTCGACATTGCTTGTCTAGTATACAATATACTTTTTTTTTTAACAATGACCTACGTGACAAAAAATATATCGAGAAATTGTGGATAGGTATAGATGGCAAAGGAATGGTTGTAGTCCAGTGAGAGCACTCAGGCAAAGAGCAGGTGCTATGCCTGAATAGCAACCTATCTAAATGTTTGGCAGGTGCCATTAGTATACAATTTTACATACAACTTTATATGAAAAGAAATGTAGTTATCTCCCTTGCTATGTGAATAGTTATAACGAACTCGAGGTATACAAATAAGAATGGGGGGCTAGAATGCTCACGACTGTGGTCTGCAACATAGCCACAATGTCAGACCGTCAGACAGAGTTATTTCACTTTTGAAACAAAAGTTATTTATTTATTATAATGTTTACAAGTACTAGTTATGAAGAAAACTATATACGTTATACAACATTCGATATATGATGTGACCAATGTTGAAGCCCTTAACGTTATAGAATGTTTACTACCTGAAAACTACAAGGGTAAATAGCTATTGTATGTATTGATAATAACCGTACTCAGTTCTCTTAATAAATAATAATAATAAATAAATTCATTTTATTAATGGCAACAGGGCCCAATTTGTTAGTTATAATTATTTTTACATTTATGGTTAGTAAATTACATAAAATCAAATTAAATTAAATTAAACAAAATCAATACAAATTCAATCAAATGAAATAAAATTAATCAAAATCACTCTTATGTCACGCTCAGACGGACTGACACGTTTATCATACGTTGTTTTTTAATTCATTTGTGAATAATATAATACTAAACCCGTAATTTCTTTCGCTTAAACTACTATAATGTCTTCCAAGTGCGATAACTGTAATAAATCAATTACGAAAAGTTCACCGGGCGTGGAGTGCAGTAAATGTGAACGTTTAGTACATTTGAGTACTAAATGCACCGGCTTAACTAACAAGCAACTACACGCCCTCAAAGCAGCTGCCCCTGGACTAGGATGGACCTGTTTGGATTGTCTCCAGGAGTCTTCGAGGCGAAATTCATCCATAATAATACCCGAGGAAGACGATGAAGAAGAAAATGAAACAGTTTTTCAAGCTGGTGCTGCCAAGCTTCTCAAAGACATCTCAAGAGAAGTAGAGAAAGCGATTAAAAATGAAATGAAGGAAGTGAATAAATCGTTGCAATTTAATAGCGAGAAACTTGACGAGGTAATGGCATGCATTGATATATTTAAGCAAACTATTAAGGATTTAGAAAGAAAAAACATAGAATTAACAAATAAAAACAACAATTTGGAAACGAGGGTAGGCGCTCTGGAACAGCAAATCCAAATAATGGAACAAACAAAACTGTCTAATTATATAGAAATAGCGAATGTGCCTAGTCACGAAGACGAGAATGTGAATAACCTGGTCCTTAATTTGGTTGAGAAGCTTAAAGTTACAAATAAGGGCATCAAAAAATCATATAGACTACCAGGAAAAAATGGCCAGGTCGGAATCATCCAGGTAGAGCTCGAAGAAGAAAATATAAAAAACGAATGGCTTAAGGCATCTAAATCATCCAAAGTGAAAATATCAGATATCCAACCAAAAGAAAGTACCAACAGCGGCCCAGTATATATCAGAGAAAAAATGACGCGACTTAACAAGCAAATCCTATGGCACGCAAAACAAGAATTAAAAATCAAGCTAAAATTCAAGTATGTATGGTTCAAGAACGGTCTCGTAAAGGCATGTAAGGAAGATCAAAGCAAAATATATCTACTTAGATCCCTTAACGATGTTAATGTGGTGGCTAAGCGAGGCATGTAAGGTATCATAGTCAGCTTAGTTCAGTCTCTCTTACCAAAATATATAAGCTTATAATTTTAATATAAATGATCTCTGTGCGCGATGAATTAAGTGAGTGCTTAAACTGTATAAATATTAATGAGTTTCTTGAATGTGTCCCTAATGACCAACTAAACTTATTTGTTGTGCATATCAATATAAGGTCCATGATTAAAAATTTCTCGTCTTTGGAACAATGTATAACGTCATCTAATCAAAGTGTAGATGTCATAATAGTAACTGAAGTCAATATATCAGATTTAATCAGCAGTTTGTATCACATAGATGGATACCAAATGTATACTAATCTGCGGAAGACTCGGAGGGGCGGTGGTATTATACTATATGTAAAGAATATACACACTGTAAAAATAAAGAACATTAAAACAAAACACTTTGAAAACATAATTTGCACTATCACCGCTCATTCGGGTTATTCCGCTGACTTGTGTGCGGTGTACCGGCCTCCGAAAAATAGTAAATTCCTATTTATTAACGAACTGTACAGCACTTTAAAGAAACATTGCCACTGTAATAACGATCTATATCTTATTGGAGATATGAACATTGATTTGAATCTCGATAATACTATAAAGCATAGATACGGCAACTCATTGCATAGCTTGGGCCTTGTGTGTGGGATCACCCAAAATACTCGCATAGAATTATCTGGTGGGAAACTGAGTGCAACCTGTATAGATCACATATTTGCGAGATCCCAAACACACGACCTCTTCACTGCGGCGGTCGGAACAACACTGGCCGACCATCGCATGATAGTGCTCGCTAGCTTCGGGAACGGGGCTAATATACAGAGTGCTCAAAAATTCAAAAATTGTATTAATAATAACTTACTAATAAAATTATTAAAAGAGGTAAATTGGACAAAACCTAACACCATAAACTGCCCTTCTGAAATATACAATTATTTGTCACATCAATTCTCAGATTGTTACACAAAAAGTCAATATATAACAAAAATAAAATCCAATAAGCGATGTTGTAATGAGTGGATAAACAAAAAAGTATTAAAGGCCTGTGAATACAGGGACAAAATGTTTAATAAATGGATTAAAGATACGGGTAATTTGGTAATAAAACAAGAATACAATAAAGCTAGAAACAATGCAAATAACTTAATTCAAAACACTAAAAATAATAATATAAAGTCAGAAATTCATAAAAATAAAAAGAACCCGATTCATCTTTGGCGTATTCTTAATAGGCTGACAGGTAGGATAAAGGCATCGGTTGACGAGGTTATATTAAGAGCTTTTGGTAATAATAGTACTACTGCCAAAGATATTGCAAACTCCTTTGCATCATCATTTGATAAGAATGTCCAGAAATGTACCTATAATTGTCATACTCCATTACTTGATGAACTAATATATAGGGATCCTACAACAGTTTCGATGAGATTCAAGTCCGCAAGCAATAACGAAGTTTGCAACATCATTAAATCGTTAAGCAGTGCCAAAGCCCCAGGTATTGACGGCATTAGGGCAATCGATATTAAAAAGATCAGCTCAGTTGTAACAACAGCCATTGTCAACCTCATCAACGCTAGTGTTAAGAAAGGCGAATATCCACGGATGCTGAAAACAGGTATAGTCAGACCCATACACAAAAAAGGTAGCTACACAGACTACGAAAATTATAGGCCAATTACTATATTACCTACAATAGATAAAATAGCCGAGAAATACATATGCAAACAATTCTACGACTATCTTAGGGATAATAATATTCTGACAGATAAACAATATGGGTTCCAACCACGCAAAAACACAACACAACTATTATCAAACTTTACTAATAGTATTAATAAACATTTAATGATAAAAAACATGTATTGGTGGTGTTTATAGATTATAGCAAAGCATTCGACACTCTTAGACATGATAAACTTATAAACAGTATGCAAGATAATGGTATTAGAGGTCCATTACTGGCATGGTGCAAAAACTACTTGTCCAACAGATCATACGTAGTTAAAGTTGCTGATGCTACGAGTAGTGCTGTCGATGTGACCGTAGGTACAGCGCAGGGGGGCACGCCCCAAGAGCTTTCCAGTACGTCCCCGTCGTGTGCCCTGGACCCCGACGTGACCACCGTAACGGAGTGGCACGTTGGGTGACCAAATCTGGAAAAGCGAGTCTTGCGGCAAGCAGTACATACTGTTTTTTGGTGTCCTCTGACCGCATCGGCACTGTCCTTTTTAGGACGATGTCTGATGCTGGCGGAGAAGGTGCGTCGTGCCGGGACCAAGCTCCCGAGCGACAGGCGCGTGAGCGCGAGGAGGAGACAGGGTTGTCGAGCCGGGACCAAGTTCCCGAAGGACAGACCCGTCGGTGCTCGGTGAGGCTGTCGAGGTTGACGAGGCCCCCGACACCTGCGCCTTCCATGGCGGATGCCGACATGGATGTCGGTGCGACATCATCGCGCGAAAGCAGCGCTGCTCGAAAGAGACAGCGCGGCGAGAAGGAGACCGCGTCTTCCCGCGCAAAACGTCCGGCCACCGAGGACCTCCAGTCGGAGGTTTTCCGATTTGCAGGCTCGGTGGCAGGGTCGCGATCGTCTTCCGTGGCGTCGCGATCCTCTAGGAGGTCCAGAGTGGACCCTGCGTGGGAGAAACTGCCCACTGATGAGTTGGCGGCTAAGGTCCGGCGAAATATGGACCTTGTGTTGGACGTCGCCAACAAATCTAAAAATTTAAAAGGCGGATTCATAAAGGCCCTCAAGGATGCGGCATTCGATGTGATCGATGCCGTGGCTGTGCTTGAGGGCCGTAATATGAATGAAGAGGTGGCAACCCTTCGGGCGGAAGTGGAGAGGCTCCGGATAGAGGTCCGTTTCCTCCGGGAGGAGAAGGCAGCGGCGAAAACAGCCGCTGTGGCTCCACTGGAGGAGATGTCGCGGGCCATTATGGACCGCGTGTTGTCCGCGGTGGACGCAAGGTGGGCGGGCTTGGAGTCCAGACTCCTGCCGGAGCCTCGCCTCCGCCCGCCCCTAGCGTCGGACGCCAGGCGCAAGGTCGACCCGAGGCCCGGTCCATCGGCACCAACACCACCGACTCCCTCTAAGCCGTCGCCGCCGCCCCTTCCGTCATCGAAGGGGAAAGGAAAGGGGAAGAAGAGCGCCCCTAAGGAGAGCGAGCCGAGGCCGCTGCCGCCTGCACCATCGTCAATGGACGAGGAGTGGACGAAGGTAGCCAAAAAGCAAAGTAAAAAGAAGCCTGGAGCGCCGGCTGCTGTCCAAGAGGCCAGCACGTCGGCCCAGACTGCAGCTTCCTCTGCAGCTTCTTCTCCTAAGAAGAAGAAGAGGCGCACGCGCAAGAGGAAGGGACCGCGTACGCCCCACTCTTCGGCAGTAGTTATAACACTGCTGCCGGAGGCCGCAGGAAAGGGCGCTACGTACGCGGAGGTCATGCGGGGGTTGAAGTCGCAGATTGATCTGCAGGACTTGAACATCCCCCGCATGAATTTCAAGAGGGCGCAGACCGGTGCGACTATTCTGGAGGTGGCCGGTGACTCTAGCGGGGAGAAGGCAGACATGCTGGCGGTGCGTCTCCGAGAGGTGCTCGGCTCCGAAACGGCGAACGTGTCCAGGCCGGTCAAGTGCGCAGACTTGCGCATTACCGGTCTGGACGACTCCGTCACGAGGGAGGAGGTGGCTGACGCAGTCGCGCGCCGCGGCGGCTGCCCTCCCTTAAACGTCAAGGTGGGGGAGATTCGGCGGACGTTGCGAGGAAGTGGCACGGTGGCGGTTAGCTGCCCCGTGGAAGCAGCCAAAAAAGTGGCCGCTGGTCGCCTATTAGTAGGCTGGGTCTCTGCTCAAGTAACTCTACTTGAGCGGAGACCTATGAGGTGCTTCCGGTGCCTGATGTCAGGACACGTCAGGTCACAGTGCACCTCACAGGACGACCGCGGTGAAATCTGTTACCGTTGCGGACGTCCTGGCCACAAAGCCGCGGTATGCTCGGCCGACCCCCACTGCGTCATCTGCGCAGCAATGGGTGGTGGACCGAGCAACCACATTCTAGGCGGCAAAGCATGCCGCGGGACAAAGCCCAGAAAGGGTAAAAAGGCGGCCGGAAGGACCCCGGCTGCCCCAGTCCCCGTGGCAGCGACGCCCCCGCAAGGGCGAGAGGAAGCGATGGAACCGTAATGGACGGTATTCCCCATCGCTTCCTCCAGGCGAATCTAAACCACTCCGCACGAGCACAGGACCTCCTCCTGCAGTCCATGGCGGAGTGGTCCATTGATGTGGCGATCGTTTCCGACCCGTACTTTGTCCCTCCTCACGGTCAGTGGCTGGGGGACACTGTCGGGTCAGTTTGTGTTATCGCGTCTGGGACACAGCGAGTGGCACCCCCCTCCCTCATTTCCAGGGGGAGGGGCTTCGTGGCCTGCGGATGGGGGAGGTACATCATCATTGCGGTGTACTTCCCTCCCAGCATGAGACTGGCCGAGTTCGAGACGGCGCTGGATATGGTGGGTGCCCTGCTGGGGCAAATCTCACCCCGTCTGGCGGTGGTCGCCGGGGACTTCAATGCCAAATCCACGGCTTGGGGTTCCCCCGCGGCCGACGAGCGCGGCCGGTTGCTGGAGGAGTGGGCCACGACGACCGGCCTTACGGTCAGTAACCGTGGGTCGGTCGACACGTTTGTGTCACAGCAGGGGAGGTCCATCGTGGATATCACGTTCACGACCCCTGCCGTCGCACAGGCCGTCCGGGACTGGCGAGTCCTGGAAGACGTGGAGAATCTGACGGATCATCGTTACATCCGTTACGATGTCTCCACGGGCCTGCATGTGGCGAGTCCCAGACGCGAGGGGCCGTCCGCCAAGAGGTGGGTCCTGGGGCGTATAGACCGGGAGGCGTTGGAGCTGGCGTCGATCGTCCAGTCGTGGACGAATCCTCCGGCGGAAGTAGGAGTCGAGGAGGAAGCCGAATGGTTCGGGAGCGCCGCATCGCAAATCTGCGACGCGTGCATGCCTCGGGCCAAGCCCCGACTCCCCAACCGGAAGGTGTACTGGTGGACGCCTGAGATCGCTGAACTGCGATCTCAGTGCGTTGCGAAACGTCGCCGGTACACCCGGTACCGCCGCAGGGCGCGGCGGGTGCCGGAGGAAGAGGCGCAGCTGTACGCCGACTACCGGTCGTGCGCTCAGTCCCTCGGGGTGGCTATAGGAGACGCAAAGGAGGCTTCGAGGGCGTCTCTGTTAGCCACTCTCGACCGGGACCCCTGGGGGCGGCCCTACAAAACGGTCAGGGCTAAGCTCCGCCCTTGGGCACCTCCGATCACGGAGTGCCTGGAGCCGAGAGTGCTGGGGGAGGTTATCTCCTCCCTATTTCCACAGAGGGAGGAAGGGTTCGTCCCCCCGGTGATGGCTCCGGCGCGCAGTGAGGAGGTCGTGTTGGAGGTGCCGCGGGTCACAACGGCGGAGCTGGCCGTGGCCGTCAGGCGGGCCCAGGAGAAAGGGGTGAAGGCTCCTGGACCCGATGGAGTTCCCGGACGCGTTTTGGTGGTCGCGCTCCGGGAGCTCGAGGAGCGGTTCTGCGGGCTAATGAGTGCCTGCCTACAAACCGGACAATACCCAGTCCGGTGGAAAACGGGTAGGCTCGTCCTTATCCAGAAGGAGGGACGGCCCGCGGAATCGCCCTCGGCGTACCGACCGATAGTGTTGCTGGACGAGGCGGGCAAGCTCTTTGAGAGAGTGTTGTTCGCTCGCATCGTCCGGCACCTCGAGGATGGAGGTCGCGGCCTGTCCGACTACCAATATGGTTTTCGGCCACGTCGTTCGACCGTCGACGCCGTCCTTCGGGTGAAGGCGCTGGCGCAAGAGGAGATCCGCAAGGGCGGGGTGCTATTGGCGGTGTCACTGGACATCGCCAATGCGTTCAATACCCTGCCCTGGGAGTGCATACGGGAGGCGCTCAAATACCATGACGTGCCTCCCTACCTACGTCGGATCGTCGGCGCCTACCTATCGGAGCGGTACGTGGAGTACCCAGGACAGGATGGCAGCCTTCACAGGTGGGCCATGTGCCGCGGTGTTCCGCAGGGGTCAGTGTTGGGGCCCCTCTTGTGGAACATCGGGTACGACTGGGTACTCCGAGGAGCTCGCCTCCCGGGCGCCAACGTGACCTGCTACGCAGATGACACGTTGGTTACTGCCCGGGGGGCGACCTATGGAGACGCCGCGCGCCTTGCCACTGCGTCGGTGGCCATGGTCGTGCGGCGAATAACGATGTTGGGACTCGGGGTGGCGCTCAACAAGTCGGAGGCCATTTGTTTCCATGGCCCTCGGCGAGCGCCACCGGCGGACTGCCACATCGTAGTGAGTGGCACCCGGATCGAGGTCAAGTCTGAAATGAGGTACCTCGGGCTTGTCCTCGATCCACGATGGAGCTTCCGCGCTCATTTCGACCGCCTGGTCCCCCGTCTGCTCGGCGCGGCCGCCGCCCTTCGGCGGCTGATGCCGAACCTAGGGGGACCCCAGACGAGCAGCCGCCTCCTTTATATGGGAGTCGTACGATCGATGGCCCTGTATGGGGCCCCTGTGTGGATCGACGCCCTGACGGCACACAACGTCACCCTCTTGCGACGTCCGCAGAGGGTGATGGCCGTCGGGGCGATTAGAGGTTACTGCGGCATCTCATTCGAGGCGGCTTGCGTTATGGCGGGCTCCCCTCCGTGGGAGCTGGAGGCCTGTGTCCTCGCGTCAGTGTATCACTGGCGTGAGGAGGCCCGGAGCCGGGGCGAATTCCCGGCACCTTCGGAGGTGGGAGAGCGGAGGCTCCAAGCAAGACGGTCCATGCTCCTGGAGTGGGAGCGGCGGCTGGCCAATCCCACGGCTGGCAGAAGGACCGTCGAGGCGATCCGTCCGGTCCTCAGAGACTGGATGGATAGATCGCGGGGGTCGGTAACGTTCCGGATGGCGCAGGTCCTCTCGGGGCATGGATGCTTCGGGAGGTACCTGTGCCGGTTGGGACGAGAGCCGACCAGAGGGTGCCACCACTGTGGAGGCGATGATGACACGGCGCAGCACACCCTAGAGGAGTGCCCCGCGTGGGCTGGGGAGCGCCGTGCTCTCATCGCCGTAGTGGGGACGGACCTCTCGCTGCCGACCGTAGTTCTGTCTATGGTCGGAGGCGATGAGGCGTGGGCGGCGGTTCAGGCCTTCTGCGAGACGGTTATCTCGCAGAAGGAGGCGGCGGAGAGGGCGAGGGAATCTGACCCGCTTTCCCTCCCGCAGCGCCGCAAACGAGCCGGGGCCCGGAGGAGGCGGTACCACCAACTCCTCCCCCCCTAACCGGGCCGGGGCAGTAGACGCGGGGGCGTCTGCTGCCCTTACATAGGCCTCGAGGTTGAAAGCGCACGTCGTGTCGCGTGTGCCTTGCCTAGGCGGGCGGCAGAAGGACTCCTCTTCTGCCGCACCAGAGATGGGCCTGCCACCGTTGAGTGGTGGGCGACCCACACGGCGATGGCGGAAGATGTTGTTCCCGCCATCGTCGAAATGTGGTAATGACGGACACCGTGGTGGTTTAGTGGGTAGTCTGGCCTTTCTTTACAGGCCAGGAGTCCCACACGAAGCTCTCCCCCTACCCCCGTGGGGGGGGAGCGAAGTGCCTAAACGCATTCCACCACGTAAAAAAAAAAAAAAAAAAAAAAAAGGTACAGCGCAGGGCTCTGTCATTGGACCCTTGCACTTTCTTATGTATGTTAATACCCTTTCAAATATCATCAAAAAATGTGAAACTTACCAATACGCTGACGACACATGTTTGGTTGCTGCGGGCAAAGACATCACCGAGACTACAAACATTTTGCAAGAGGACTTTAATGCCCTTGCGAAGTGGTCCCACGATATGGGTCTGTTATTAAACGCCAGTAAGACCAAGCTAATGTACATCAGTTCGAGTCAAAATAGAAGCAGCATTAGGCCGAAACTTATAGCCCACGACCATCGATGTTTTCACACTGGGGGGCCCAAAAATGACCGAAAGTGTAATTGCGCCGCTATTGAAAGAGTGGAAACGCTGAACTACCTGGGTCTTACAATCGATAGCCGCCTAAATTGGAAAGCACATATTACATCTGTATGTGATAAACTAAGAAGTATGCTTGCGAAATTCTCCATTGTAAAGTATAAAATACCATATCCAATTATGGTACAATTGTACAAGGCGCTGGTGGAATCAAAAATATCGTACGGTCTGTCTAGCTATGGCAGAACATATAAGTCACACCTTGAACTCATATACACACTACAGCTACGAATCTTAAAAACAATTGTCCCTAAAAAGGTTAAAGATAAATTCAAATCTCTCGGATACCATAATCTCTTCAGTCATTGTAAAATAATGCCAATTAACGATAAACTAAATTTATATATTATTATTAGAGGAATACTTTAATGCTACCAATTATAAAACATTAAGAAAATTTACTGGCCCAACTCGCAATGCCACTAATAACAAATACATCTTACCAAAATTTAATAATTTTTACGGAAAACGTACCCTTGAATATATGATTCCTGATCTAATAAATCAACTACCGTCACAATTAAAAGTAGAAATTACAAATAAAAACATAAAAAACAAGCTAAAGAATTACTTTATTAATAAATTAAAATAGCATAATCAATTACATAAATGCAAACAATAAAAGAATGAATAATAATAAAAAAGAGGAAAGGGGAGAAAAAAAAAAAGAGAGAAAAGAAGAAAAAAGAAAAAAGAAAAAAAAAAAAAAGCAAACACGCTTTATACCAATTCCGATATTGCAGTACGAGCAGGGAGGCGGGGATGCACGAGTGGGCACGACGATCGCCGTGCGGCGCGTGCGCCGCTTGCCGCATTCCATTATTCCGCGACTCGATGTCAGAGTTACTCGGGTAATTTAAATTAATTTAGTAACTTTTTGTCTCTTTTCTTATTAGGAACGAATGTCGGCTGCACCGGTACACGGTAAAGTTAGTATAACTTATGTTTGTACCGTTTCATTATAGAGTTAAGCTATACATGTAATATTTATATAAATAAAAAATAAAAAAAAAATGTCAAATTCAATCAAATAAAATTAAATCGAAATCTATCAGGTAAAATCAGAACAAAGTCAATAAAATAAAACCAAATATATCATAAAAATTAATTAAATTAAACTAAATTAAATTAAATTAAATAAATTAAAATGAAAACAAATTAAATTCAATAATGGATTCTGTATCATTTACTACACTTGATTGATCTGCTGCTTATCTGTCCCACCCAGTGGTTTAGCACGGGACAGTCTATTTTAGGAACAATTGCCTGTAGGACACTGTTTGGGCTCGCCCGTGTCCTGCGCCACAGGGAAGATATTCTCTTACGCCGTATAGCGTAAAAGTCATCCGTGCGTTCTTGTGCAAACATTAACGACGCGCTACAGTAACGGGGTAGCCCCAACAGTGCCCTAAAGGAATTGTTGTACTGAACTCGGAGAGCATTGTAAGCCTTACTGGTATAGTCGACCCACAGGGCGCTCGTGTAGAAGACCTGACAAAAAGCTTTAAATAAGGTGACTTTAACTTGTTTCGTACATCGAGCAAACCTGCGTGCCAACATATTACTTCTAACTGCCAGTGCCCTCCTTTCCCGTTCCATGTCGGCATCGTCCCTCAGAGAGTTTGTGATAATGTGACCCAGGTACTTAAACTTATCGACTACTTTAAGAGGTTTCCCGGTTATTGAAATAGTAGGCACATAATCGAGTTTTTTGTTTCTCGGTTTAAACACCACAATTTCACTTTTACTCGAATTATATACTAAACCGTGTCTTAAAGCATATGAGTCACACACAGCCACTAGTTTCCTTAAGGCTCCGATTGAGGGGCTCAGCAGCACCATATCATCCGCATAGCTGATATTACTGACACTCAAACCATCAATATAGCAACCGGCATGCATGCCACTGAGCTCCTCAATCAAACCATTCACATATAGGTTGAAGAGGTTGGGTGAGGTCAGCCCACCCTGCCTCACTCCACATTGCAGTCGGTAAGAGTCGGACAGAATGTCCCTCCACCTCACCTGGTTACATTGGTTACTGTACCAATACTTAAGAACCTCTATTAAATCTTGGGGTACATTATCACTTTCTAGTTTTCGCCATAAGATGTCATAGGACACCATATCAAAGGCTTTACTTAGATCAAGAAAGCAGGCGTATACAGGAGTAGATCTATCGTTGTAATACTTGACGGTATGCTTGAGACACAAAATGGCCGATTCGGTAGAAACCCCCCTTCTGAAGCCAAACTGTAAATCATGGAGCTTTATGCATCTTCCAAGTTGCGAGTCAAGCAGACCGTCCAGGACCTTAGCTGTTATTGTTGCCAGTGATATGGGTCTATAGTTCCCCTTGTCCGATACATCCCCTGTTCGGTTCTTAACTATTGGGACAACAACCGTTCTCAACATACTCTCTGGAAGGTAAGTGTGCCTTATACAGACTGTGTACAGCATAGAGAGCACTCTCGGCAAGTGACTTCCAGCCGCCTGAAAATGTTCGATACTGAGACTATCATGCCCTGGAGACTTTCCCTTTTTCATATTACGAATAATACTGCCTACCTCCTTAACCGTGAATTTAGTTATCGGACCATTGTCAGTCTCAGCAGGGACACCACAGTAGGACTGTGATGGCCCCAGTGTTGAAGTTATTTTAAAATGCTCCTTAAACGCATTTGCAATTTGTATACAGTCGCTAATACCATCTATACTTTCAGGAACACTGGGACCACCCCCCAAACTATTAGTGGCCTTCCAGAAGCTACCGAAGTCGCCCTCAGAGCGATGGAGTGCCAGTGTGTCCATCTTAATCTGGTCTTGGTTATTAAGACACCATTTTAATTTTCCTTTAAAGACCTTTCTGCTCTCAACCATATCTCTAAACACAGCTCCCTCAGTGGGCTTCCCTAAATTTAACCACATTGAAAATTTAATTTTGGCCTCAGCATGTGCCTCCTGAACATGTTTGTTCCACCCGGTCACATACCGTCTCCCTCTTCTAACCGGTTTGCCGCCACTATACACTGCAGCTTCCGATAGAATATCTACAATAGTTTTATACATTCGGTCTATTACGATTCTATGTGAAGGATCACTACAGTAACGGTCACAACATTGCGACAGTTCTGTTGGAAAATCAATAGTTCTCAGCCGTTCATTACAATACTCATTATATATTTGAATTTGTTGCCGATCTCTGATTCCCCATACAATTTTATTGCAAAATTTATTACTAGTAGTCGGCTTTGATCTAATAACATTCAAGTTACATACTAGTTCTACAGGAAAATGGTCAGACCAGTATATTATATTATACCTCGGGACATAGATCTTGGGCCTAAAATGTGCTTAAAATGTGCGCCAGGGTCTGGTTTGTCTCGCGCTGTAGGTCCAAGATATGTGTCCTGATATATATATATATCATGATTACGTTAATTCCCGTAATCATATACGCATTTGAATCTTCCAATTAAACAGACACTAGTGATAAGACGGTCTCCTAATTCATCATTAACCAGAAAATTTCCATGACCACATCGATAATCAGGACGAGAATCTAAACGAATCTCTTCAACCCCTTCCACCATCACCTGATAAACAATAGAGTCGGCTATTAATTTTATTATACCGCCAATTACTGGCAAAGTTCTTTTGAAATTAATTCTCATAATTGAACAGACACTTGTGGAACAAAGGCTCTATTATTGGGCTCCTGCTTATGCTCTGGAAGAGTAGAACTCAATGCCGCTATTGTATAAGCTGTTAATAGGCTGAAAATCGTTCCATCCTACAAAGACGTCCTTCAGCAATGTTGCTGCGAACTTATAATGGGTGCGCTTATTTTGTTTCTGATTCATATTTCTTATAATGTTTTATTAATGCTGAATAGTGATGTAAAAGTTCCAATAACTGTTCTAACTGCAAATAATAACTGTATGTATCCAAGCCTTAGTACACATATGTATCCAAGCCTTGAAGGTCTGGGCCGTATATTTGATGTGTACCAGTCCTAGTCTCTTCCCATTACTTCATCCTACCTTTTGTGATGGTCATACATATAAAATCGAAAAAAAATCTTGGTTAACATCCTAGACTCGACCCGGTGATAGTTTCTATTTACATAGGTGGAATACTCTGCCAACTGAGCTGTTTGGACCTGTTTTGAACAGCTAAAATTCTCCTTTAAATACATCATATACCTGAATTATTCAAACTGCTTCTGTAAAACAAAAGTACAAATTTATATAGCTATTTAGGTATAGTGTTTATGACACAAAATTCTCAGTCATAATAATATCTTGATGGAAAGTCTACCACCTGCGTATGATAGCTCTAGCTTGTGCCCGCCGCTCCACCCGAATGTCAGTATCACGACTTTTGATACTTTGTCCGGTTCTACTCAACCGATTGCGATCAAACTTACGTAAGCTCTTTAATCTGGCTAAAGCCTTTCTAAAAACTGCATCAAAAGTTGGTAGGTTATGTGGTAGGTAGTTTTTGCATCGATCGCGGAAAAACCGACAAGAATAAAAAAAATATTTTAAAGTATCTCCAATTTACAGACAACTGCCTTATAATTGTTGGTTCCTGGTGAATTGGTATAGGGTCACCCCATCTCGTCCTGTGGGTGTCGTAGAAAACGTTTAAGGGATAGGGCTGTTCCCATACAACAGTAAACACACAACCCATGACTAAGTGCCCCCTTGACTGCACTAAGCTAGCCCCCTATCATGTGGGACCGAGAATAATAGTTGGCGAAATGTGGGTGTTAAGACACTTCTGCCTACACCTTCGGGGATTTACAGGCATGAGTATGTGTATGGTATGTACTTTACAATTATAGAAATGGTATAGATAAAGAAGTTAAGCTATTGTAAATGAGCGTATGCTACTAAAAATGTATCTAGGTTGAGTGTCAGGTCACACTCCACATTACGGCCAGCTCCCTAAGGGGTTACGTATTTGTTGCAAAACGAATGATACCGTAAGGCCTTCGGTTTTGGTCGCAGTATTTAGAGAAGGCTATGAATTCAGGCATAAAATTATATAGGTTCTACTAAACCTGTCTTGTTCAACTTCTAAATCCTGGGATAAAACGTAGGATTATAATTATATACCATTATATCACACAGACAAAATTACGAATTTGTCATTGTTGATTTATAGTTTGTGTTCATGCGTGAATGTCTAAAATGCAGTGTTGTTAAAATACACTGGTGACTGTTAACATCCACCAATTTTTGTAGATTGTCCGTGATTTATCCTTTTCATTACCGTTTCGGTCATTCACCGGTGACTGTTGACATACACCGCGACGACTTGTTTGATGTTCATTATAAGGGAAATTATGATGTGCGGCAGGAAACGATACGAGCTCGTGGACACCACGCGCCCCGACAACGACAGATTAGGTTAGAAGGCGGTTCGCTCGTAATCGTTGGGTTTCTTGTGATAACGTATGAAGAAAGAGGAGCTCCACGCAGCAGGGCTCCGTCGACTTCGATTACTATAAATAACTATTTGTGTGTTACATATCAAAATCCCGAAGCTCATAATACTGAATGTTCAACATACTGAAAGTACACAAGTACACACAAAATCTCGAAGTACAAAATCCTAAGAATAAAATTTTTGTATGATTTTGTTTAGATGGTTATAAAAAAAAAACCTAATCTATCCAAGTCGAATTGCGCGGGGTGGACATTGTGTGCCTTGACATGGATACATAGAGGTTAGGAGGGTATGACGACGACCTCCGCCAAACCCTTCGTGGTAAGTTACTTGTAATAATACATAAAAATAGAAGCCACATGAAATAAACTACCTCCATTGTAAAAAGTAACTATAAAAAACGCCTACCAACGGCAACGTATCAAATAACGAATTTTCAAGTTTTTGAACTTCGAGATTTTAAACTTTCGGGATTCTGAACTTCGGGATTCTTAACTTCGATAATTCGTACATTCGGGATTTTGACATTCAGTGTTTTGATACGTAAGCGAAGAAAATGATTATATTGAGTTGAAAGAATTACGAGGAGTTATTATTTTGAACACAAATCGATAGTTTAAAAACAAAACACCGGTGTTTCTTAACATGCACACACGCTGTAAATCGCCTCTTTTTAAGATTCACTGTATCTACTCTGTGTATGTTAACATTCACGGGGGTATGTCTGAATTAAGTATGAATAAAAATATTCAGACTTTCACTAATTACGAACATTCACAGTAACATTTATATATTTTTCAACAAATCGCTGTAGGTACTTCAAGCAATAAAACAGTGGAATTATAGAAAATTACAGTGAAAACATTTTATTCATAACCGTATAATAAATTCTAAATGCCAGCATGTAATAAACTATACTAATGTATACTAGGTTGGGTATTTAAGTACCGATTCTTGCTGCAAAAATAAAATTATGTTGCGTTGTTATCAAATGAATTATTGTATCTGTACATATAACTTGAAATGTTCCAATTAAATGAACACTTTGGCATTGAAGTCTTTCATCGAACACTAAAGAGAAAATATAACAGCAAACCTCGGCCGTACTGATAGAAGCTGCAATGGGAGGAGAAGAAGTAGGCAGACCCTAGGCTGAGGTGGAAGCTTTGGATGCAACCCTGAATAATACTAAGATGATGATGACGACTTAGCAGAAAATATAAACCAAGCAACAGAGATTAACGTGGTGAAATACTATAAACACCATAGTACATTTTTGCAGTACGGTAAGCATTTCAGTTATAATATGAAAAATCGAAACATTACTCGAAGAAACAAAGTTAATGTTATGTCTCATAAAACTCATGATTGGATAATCAGAATTCGTATATAAAACTGTCAACGGAAATGAATCGGGAACACTCCATTTGTCAAAACGCAGCTTGTGTTGTAATAAATTTATATTGCATGTGTGCTCTACTGAGCATAACTTCTCATGTTGCGTTTGATTAGTTCCGTATGAGATCCGCGGATTCGCACGACTGTGTTATTTAATATTATTAACACTGATATGACTTGCAACTCTGATTTTTTTTTCATTTAAATAAAATAAATAAATTTCAGCGTTGCAAAACATAGCCCTCTCGGTCTGGCCCTTCTCGGAAGGTTAGTAGTAGTAGATAGAAGTAAATATAGCGTAGTAGTTGAAACATATTAGTTACATGAAGAAAAGTTAGAATATACCAGTGGATTTATAAAGACGTTCTCACGCTAAATCAAATCAGTATCAACCCAGTGATTTCGTTTAAAAACAAACTTATCCAGTACATTCCCCTTAATCGACCTCACTGCCACGTTGCATCGATTTTCGTTGCGTTATTCACCGTTGCTCATCGTACAAACGTCAGCTGTCAAGGCAATACCCGCATTGACCTAATACTCCTGTGTAGACCAGTTTTAGGTCATCGCTTTATGTTTGTCTATTTAGCGATTGTGAGAGTTAGAAAAAAATTAACACCTATAATAACCAATCAATATTTATTTCATTCATCAGAAACATGTCTTTAGGCGCGATAAAACTTTATGTTTATTTACTAGTATAATATTGACAGTATAGTCTTGTCAATGTTATAGAATTATATTAAAAAAAATAACGTATCATACATAGTCTGCACAACACTAGCAGATTAGCTCAGTTGCAGAGAGGAGGAATACTTGAAATTTCAGTCACTAATATTCTTTGAAAAAAACTTATAACTATCAATGATCTTCATTTTGTTTCACCCACTGGACATGCCTGTATCTGTCTCTCGTGATGATTTTGTGAATCAATCTTAACATAAACTAACGTTTAAACTCTCGTGTTCCATGATGTATAATTAAAAGAACGGGAATAAACACGATCATGGTATAGGTACTTACATACCAGGTTACACAGGCCGTGGTCACAGGCTGCTCAGCCTGTAACCACGGTCGGTATAACCTGGTCGAAACGTCAGGCAATCAAAGGTATGTAAATACAAATACCATGATCGCGTTAATTCCCGTTCTCTTAATTATAATCTTAACATAATTGGAGAAATGAAGGTGGCATTAATTCAAACAACCGAATACATAAACAAACCTATGAAATTGTACTCGCATGCGTTCTTTTCAATCACATCACTATCAAAAGAAAGAACGTGTCTCGCATGCGGGTCTCGAATCACACTCAATTGCACGAAAAGATGTGTTGGTAATGGAACGCAAGCACGCACTCCGTATGGGTGAACATTTATCGACGTGAGATTGTGTTGCCAAACGTCTTTCGCTCCGCCTGCCACTAATCGTGTGCAGTTCTGTTTAAATATGTTTTCATTTTAACTCTTAGTTATATGTTTAACCCTACAAATCTACTTTTTTATTCATTCTCCTTCCTACTAACCTACTGCCTACGAATATCATCAAACATGTAAAGTTTGTGAAAATGCGTGGATGTTTGTTATTCAAACATGTGCCAATGGCATGGCTATAATGTTGTAAAACGTTATATCTAAAAAAGAAGTCATTGATACAAGTAGCGGTTTTTACAAATCAATAAAATAATTTATCTACTCTGATACTATGATACAAAGATTATAAAATTGAAATCAAAACTCTTATGACAAACATTACGCACAGACCAAAAAAATTTTTTTATTACGATACAGGTCTTGTATGGACACCTATTTCATTAAATAACTTTTTAATCATAACGATACACCTATACAAGCTCCATCTGGACTGAACCTCTACTTTAAAAAAAGGAACCGGCTAGTCCGAAGAAAAAAAAGAGAAACACGCATGCGCAATCGATGTTTGCGCCTTGGCGCTAACATTTTACATTTAAATTAAACAAAGTTTGGTTTTGTTTGTAAAATAAATTAGTTTATGTATTATAGTATGAAAGTAGATAAAGTAGTGTATGACACTGTACAAAACTTGGTCTTATAACACTCGTGTGATACTATAAAAAAAAGTTTTTTTAAAACACGCTCGTGTTAGGACCCTTATTATGCAACAGTATCATAAACTACTAATTCCCAAACCTGTTATGTTACGTTTTCGTATAATTTTCATGCGGTTTTATTATAACAGTTATTACACACACGCATATGTATTATTACAACATAAAATGGTACACTGATTAAAAAAATGTTTATCATCAGAGTGACTATAATTTTCTTGTACGTAACTTATACGTAATAACAGGTGTTCTGTCTTATTAAAAGTTTTACTTACAATTGCCATGATTAAAATTCTTCAAAGGAAGCATTAAATACGTGCGTCAGTAATATGTGTCAATGTCACGGAAATATGATGTCATATTGTCGTGGCGTTGCCTTCATACCGATGGCTGTTTGGAGGCGTGGCACACGCTGCCTACAATTATTGCCTTAGTTTTTCGGGTTTCATGTGATAATCGATTTAATAACATGAGCTTTTGCCATACTGGCCGACAGATAAATAATTGTAGCTTGACGTAGTAGGGCGTACTTCTACACTAGATTTTAATTTGAGCGGAAGAAATATTTTTTACTCGATGTCAATGACAACAAAAAAGTTGCCAAATACCAGTCCGCCGAGTCGCCCATGAAGGGTTCCGTAGCAGCCACTTAACATAATATAAAACTAATTTTAATTAGAAAAAAATATATTAGAAACCTTAATATCATTTTTGAATGCCTATTAATTCATACCATAAAAATTGAGTTTAAAAAATAATTAAGTGTGGGTAACAAAACATTATTGTTTTTTTCTATTTTTGTATGAAAATCTTAATGCACTTCAACTGCAACCAAGTTTCAACAGCATAGTTATTATAGTTTCGGACAACGTGGTTGTGACGTGACATACAGACGGACAGACGGACAGACGGACAGACCGACAGACAGACATGACGAATTCGAAAGGTTTTCCGTTTTTTGCCATTTGGTTACGGAACCCTAAAAATTAGGGCTATATAATCCAGTAATCAACAATTTTACGTGCCATGTTGCTCAAAATTGTTAAAAAACGTTGCAAAACAGAGACGCGCCACAACACGAATCTTTGTTGAATCAATCGCAACAGTGCCGAACTTATTGAACAACAGTTTATACGCGTCAAACGATAGCAAGCGTACACTAGACTTTACAGAATAAACTTATTAGAATTTGTTGGCCGCCTAGTATTCAAGTGTATGCATAAATGGATTCTTTAACATTCCTTTACTTATGTATATAATCAAACTCGTGTAAATACTGCAATAGAGAAATTCGCGAGCGTGGACTCGGGGCTGCACACGCTCACCGAGTGTCCGGCGTTTGAGACGCCGAGGCGGGAGCTTGTGGCGGCCCTGGGGGTGAGAGTGCTCACGCTCTCTCTGCGAGCAGGACATGCTCGCGAAGGAGACAGCAGAGCGGGCGCGGCGAGACTCGCTGACATCGCTGCACGCGCTCGAAGGCGGCTCGGGCATCGGAGAGCGCAGACCGACTTCCGCCCCCCATGAGCGCGGGCCTGAGGGTAACGGGTGGAGCCGCCCGTCACCCTAGCAGAAGCAGGCCACGGCGGCGGCGCGCATCGTAGGACGATACGCGCCACCCCACACCGGGGTTGAGTCGGGGACCGCGTGGTCCCCCCTCCCGAGGAGGGCCAGACCGAAAGGGATGGCCCAGGGTGCGAGGGATATGTCGCATGACAACCTCACCTTCGGCCGAGCACTACCAGCTAGGTTCGAGTCCGACATAACCTCCCCCTCCGGCTCCGGAGGGGTGGGCATCCGTGGGGATTTCCCGCACGTAAAAAAAAAGCAATAGAGAAATTCTACGTCTGCAAATCTGTAATCAGACTATCTAATTGTTTTGAAAGTAGTTATATGCGGCGACTTCTTGCAGCGATTCAATCGAACCACCAAGTTTGACAGTGGCTACATCACCGTTTAACACTGGATTTCAGTGCATCCTGTTCATTTTTAGCATTTACACAGATTTTATTACTTTACACTGATCTAAATCATTATTTTTGTACTTAAAGAAATTGGACCACCCCTTCTCTTCCCATGTGGTGTCGTACAAGTCGACTAAGAGATAGTGCTGATTAACTTTAACATCAGGCAGATATATACTGCCCGGAATACGGCAATAGGCTCACCCCCTATTACGTGGGACCGAATACAGATTGGTGAAATGTAGGTGTTAATTCACCTCTGCCTAACCCTCCGGCAACAAAGGTGTGATAATATGTATGTATGTATGTACATATTTATTCACTCTCGAGGTTTATGAACGCCTACATTTATGTAAATGTGGCGAGCATATTACTCCCCGCTTGACACGTAAATAAATGAATTGATACATAGGTACGTGTACTCACTATAGCTTTGTGGTTGTGTCACATTTGCTTAGATACAATAAGGAATTTGCACCTCCACTATATTAATGCAGCTGGCGTGTCTGAACCCAGTCATCGCCAATATCGTGAACTTATCACCACTAAAACTCGCGTGTGTGTAGAAAGGTGGACAATTTGCTACAATATCGTCACTATATCACTACTATATCGCGGCTGAATTGCTACAATAAATAAGTCACCGTGTGTAACTGCCCTAATATACTAAAACTGCGATGAATATGATTACCAACTTTCAATATTAAGGTAATAAAGCCAAATAACTGTGTTTTTGTTACCTAAATAGTTTATTTTTTGATTAAATGTTAATTTATTGTTTGTTTTTTTCCACACACGCAACGTTTGGAGTCGTTCCTTTGTCTTGCTAGTTGCTAATATAGGTGAAGGTAAATAGGGGAGTATAAGGGTCGTACAGAGGTCATGTCTAACAGAGTGTGTCATATTATGGTGTACGCAGTGATATTTTATTAATGTTACTAAGTTGATAAGCGTACTGGCGATTATTGGTAACCTATATACCTATACCGGAACTACTACCTACAAGCTATACCGGAACTATCTGATTCATTAATCAAGGTAGAGCCTAAACTGCTGGGAGAACAAATTTGAAAATTAGAATTGCCCTCCTGATTCCTAATAGAGTGAAATAATGATTTAAGAAATGTAAGTACAGTTGTATGGACGTCAGTTTAGGGTAGCCACTAGAGGTTTTTGTGCTGTCAGTGGGAAAACCAAAGGCTTGTTCTGCTTAGTCTTCTGCACTGACGGCGCAGAAACTCTCTGTGTTAACAAGGTCGTCAGCGCGACTGTGTCTCCCCTGGTGTTGCACACGTCCATAGACCAAGGTAACCAATTTCCATCCAGTTGGGGATGTGCTTGTCCTGCCACCTGAGTGGTATAAAAATGTACATTTATTCAATAAATATAAATCTAAATTGGTGTTTTTTTTTTTTTTCAAAATATTAATTTTATAAATACCAATTTAATGTAACTTTCATCCTACTTTTCGTTGATTTAGATTCACAATATTGCTCGCCACAATCTTTGCACGAACTTGTGCTGTGCAGTATTCAATAAAAAATTAATCTGACAAATGACAACTTTATGCGACTAAGAATTTATAACTCACCACAGATACTTCATCAATTTAATTTATTCCAGACAGTAGTTCACCACGGTGCTATTATACGAGTCATTAAGCTTGACTATCGCCATAACACATTATTTAGTGGTGTACCGCCATTTTGCACGTTCACTGCCATTAAATCAATTTATTTTACACTTTTAAATTTTGTACAAAAATATAAAATTTAATAATGTACAGAGTCAATGGTCATAGCGTGTTAATGGGCTATTTTGACAATCTTCAAAATAATTTTATTGTTATCGCAGTGGCGAGCGGTCCCTATGGCCTTATTCCCGCTGGTTTCTCTCTGCACAGATGGTACAGACGTTTAAATTTATACTATAATACATACATTAATGCTTATAAGTATAACATAAGTGTATATTGTATAGTGGCGAAAATAGACACATCGGTAGGTAAGCACAAACCCACGGTTCAGTGTAATCCAGTTAGAGCATCTAGCCGAAGAGCAGATCTGCCTGAATAGCACCTAGCCTTGTCCACGAACAGCACCCGCATTGTGCGTGATAAACTAGATCCAGATAAAAAAAAGTTTCCACCGGCTTCGTCACTCTCGCTCAGATAATGGAGTGTATATATATACAGCTAAGATCTTCGGGGTCCAAGCGAAACTCACTTGCCATGTAATCCGGTACACCCACTGGTAGATAGACAAGGTTCCGGCGCAGGCTCACCAATCAAGGTCAGGAATATCCTAAACTATTAATTCATTTTTGACACCTCACCTCCAGCTTACTATCAGGCGAAGTAAAGTCATATTGACCTGTCTTAAATATAAAATAATGGTAAACATCCAATCTCACAACATACTAATGGATTACTACTTTTTACCTATTTGTTATCCCAGAAACAGGTTCCCAAAGGCTCTAAGAACGTCAATAAAATTCCATACTTGCAAAACCGCAGACAACAGTAATTTCATGAAAACCTACAATAACCATTACCATTCGCAAACAATTCATAGACACAGTATTCTAATTGAATTTTTATTAGTATTACAGAAAGCTGTTATAAATGAATGATTTACATATAAACAAGGGTTAATGATTGCGATGGTGTCGTGACTAGCGACCATTATATGGTTCTGACGGCTATTATATGGTCCTAGCCCATTTCATACAGTTTTCCGAAGCCATGGCTGCTAAAACAGTCTATGAATTAACACTGTTGTATAGTTTTTTGTTATCTTAATGGAAAAGGGGTGGCAAGCAAACGGTATTTGGTTTAGGCCCGCTTTCCACGGAGGTGTAACTTCATAGATGCTTCAAAATAGGCCGTGTTGCTTGTGCAACCCAGCATACTGAACAATGTCTATACTATAAGGCGTATTGCACGTGTACGATTTCATTCGTTTGTGACAATGCCAGCGAACGTCTAAGACGTTATTTTGGCTTATATCCATTGCTATAAAGAAAAAACTGCAGGTTTTTTTAAGCAACAAGAGAATCATTAGAAGATGATAGTGCAATTCACTCATAGAATGAGTCAAACTACTTATCAGAAATATTTTTCTTCTATTTGTTCTTTTTTGCAGCTATTACCGTCATGTTTACGACAAGAAACACGTGCATTCACACGATGTACGCCTGGGCGTATAACATACGATACGGTATGGTACGCTTGCTTGCAGCTTACATACGAAACAACGTAACTCTATCGACGAAGCGTCAGCTTTACGCTCGCGTCGCGTCATGCAGGCTACACGACACGCAGGCTGAACGCACGTGTTTCTTTTCGCAAAAATGGCAAATAGCAAATAGTAAAACGTCTCCTAGACGCGTTCAGTACACTGGGCTGCACAAGCAACACAGCGTATTTTCCAGCATCTCTGAAGCTACGTCTTCGTGGACAGTGGGCCTTAGTTGCACATTACTGGCTTGACATACTTAATTGTCGTTGGCTTACTGAAGTACAGATTTAACTGTGAGTATGATTATAAAATTGGTAATTAGTAGAGTTTTCAACCGGGGCATACTTCGAAACCCAGTGTCACCTTTAAGCACTATAACTAACTGATATTAATTATGCCAGTGGCTTTTCGTTTTCAAATAATGTGTGGGAATCTGCTGGATTTGTTGACACTAATGATTACCACTCCGTTCCCTTTAGCAGTGGCGTGATGATATATAGCCTATAACCTACCTCGATAAACAGAGTATTCAGTACAAAAACAATTTATCAATTGTACTCAGTACCTAGTTCTTGAGATTAATGTTTAACTATGGACGTGCGGTCCCACAGACCGCTTGCCGGTTGTGATTTGCATCCTCCTCTAATTCCGCGTACCCCACACGTCTGTAGGTCACAGTAGCTTTAGTTTTAGTGGTAAAACAACCGTCGAAAAAAAATTACAACGCCAGCTGTATATTTCGTAAGTAATTTCACTTTACATGTTGAGAGCGGTCTGTGTGAGATCGTCACGTCCACATTTGTGTAATAAATTGGGCCGAGTTTTGGGTCCTGATATGCCATTCCAAGAGATACCAATTTAAGAAACCATAGTTTCTGTAAACCATGCCCACCAAAGACAAAAGAAAGACTATCCACACTTGTGTAGGCTGTCAACAGTCAATATGCCTGCAATATTCTGAGCCACTATACGAAAACTGTTTACAAAAATACACACGTTGAACCTTTCTCAAAAAAATTATGTTTTGTTTCACGAAATTAATGTTATTTTTTTCTATTCTCGATTGTACTTTATGGTAAAATTAATAAAACTAACTGAAAAAGTAATTATCCTTAGATAATGTTCCTATAAAATGATCTAGAGTAAAAACTTCTGAAAAGCGCCTTTTATTGTTATATGGTTAGATTTTATTTCAAAACAAGTACATATTCATTTAAATTACATATTTTATTTACATTTTGTAGCTTCTAAAAGGAATATAAATCAGAACTGGTACGATACTTCCTTATCTAGATAGAATAAAGCCTTTAAAGGTAACGGCACAGAATAATTAATAGTACTAACGTACAGAAGAATCACTGCGCAAGAAGATTGAAATTAATTCCAGTCTTGCTTCGACGCAATACGGTGGAATTCAGCTTGCACAACATTAAGTACCTATAATTTTATTCAACTACAACTTGCGTCTCCTTCTATCGCCTACCTCTTATCTCTTCTTACGCTGTTAGGGTTGCCTTCTTGTGAAGATCTGAATATTTGATTAACAGACCAGTTATGTACCTATTACTATTTTTCTACTTATGTGAAAAATTACAACTTTCAAACACACCTACTAGGTAGGTATGTTTGAAAGTTGACATTTTTTATTTAGATGAAAAAAGTATTTTATTACAATGTCCGCATATTTTAACATAAGAAGATAAGCATACTACTACATTTAGTATTCTTTGCTACTACACTTTAGTGTATTTGCTAAATTGAACATTATCATTTAGGTGTTTAGTTACATGCGTATCAAATCTGGAATGCCGTACGACGCAAACACGAAACGGCTTAAACTAATCCGAGAGCCGACACCCAAAAATGATGTTGGTAAATTATTTCGATTTGCGCTTTCTAAATTCTCGCTTATTAAATTAAATTGACAGATAAATGGAAAAATGTTAGGTATTTATCCCTTCTTTTACATGATTTGCACCCATCTACAGCACATAAGGCACCAGATGGCATCGTAGGTACGCGAACGAACGAACGGAGCGATTAAAATTAAACAGCGTGCGTGCGCTTCGCTTGCGAAAACCGCACTGAATTTTGGTCCGCAAACGGCCCGAGGCCGCTCGGCCGGGCGGTAGGTAATTATAGCGCGCAAGTATATGGAGTGAAGGAGGCCTGGTAACGGTCTATCAGACCGCACGTCCAAATAACGCTGAAGGTTAATGCGTTCAGCAAACATACTAATATGGAATAATGTCATGTATGTGTGGTGCATAGGTAGGTAGCTACACATTGTACCGGTGTGTGAATGCAGCGCGCCCGCCGCACCCCGCCCCGCGAGCCCTCCGCGGGCAGATTGTCCTTGGAATAAATCAGTGTGCAACCGACTCCTGTGTTTGTTTGACACGCCCTGATAGTACATAACAAATAATAATATAAGTATGGAAATCTAAGTAGGTACCGCCCTTACTTTACTCAGTTTTATGAAGTTAATAAAGTTTCACTAAATGCTAGTCTAGAACGACAAACAAAACAGAAATAATAGACTTAATAAGAGAATAGTAAAAGTTTTAATGTGTTTACCATCCCCATATCTAATTATCGAACTAAAGGAAAGGATTGAAGGCGTAGCATTTCATTCCATAATTACTTTGTATTTAATCAACTGTTTTGATGTTTGGGATCCAAACTCATATTATAAAAGCGAAAGTAACTCTGCCTGTAAACGCGCCTAAACCGCTGAACCGATTTTGATGAAATTTGGTATAAGGGTAGATTAGACCTTGAGGAAGGAAGGCTATGTTTAGTCGTGGTAACCGCCATTCACGCGTGCGGAGCCGCGGGAAAAAGCTAGTAAGTGATATAAAAAAATTCTCACTTCCGTTCAAAGTTTACACTTTGAGGCCAGAAGACAGCTTATTGTTCTTGATAGGTATGTCAGCTTTCCCGGGAGCGATCTTCATCCGATATCCGATATCGGTGTCGGATGCCGATAGCCGACCTCCGATAGCCGACACTATGTGCTGTTTTCACATATCCTACTAATGTTATAAATGGATGGATGGATGGATGTATGTTATTCTTTCACGTAAAAACTACGAAATGGATTTTAATAAAACTTTACAATAATATAACTTTTAACGGCTACAATTTATAACGATAACCGATTTTATAGCGATAACCGCTATCCACGCGGGCGGAGCTGCGGGAAAAAGCTAGTATCCGATAAAATCGGCCCGATACGACCATTTGCTCGAAAGCACTTAGGGATGCTAAGGATGAAGAAAAAGAAAAAGTGCAAGCATTTTTCGACCTTATTGACAAGACAGTATCGGTTTTTTTATATTCGTCATGTATTATCGCGAAAAGACACGTAACTAAGAAAACGTTATTATGGTCGAAAATTGCTTGCAGTCGGTGTTTTTTTTCTATATGTGAGTTACAGTGGTGTGCCGATAACCGATATCGGGCCGGACAATTTGAAAGCCAGATACATATGTCATACATTGAATTTCCTCCGATATCGGATATCGGGTATCGGATAGTGTGAAAATGCTCTAGAACGCTTAGCATGTTTGAAGCACGGAATGTATGCTGCATAAGTGAGTTGTAGTAAGGTCATAATATTTAATTTACGAAAACATGCATTAAAAATGAAAATCAGATTACTTAAAACATGTTTTTTTTTTTCAAAGACATTACTTAGGTAAGTGGCCCACTGGAACAGGTATTCTAGAATAGTATCAAGTTCTGAATTTGGATATATCTAATTACAGATTGTATAGATAATCAGTAAAAATGTTCAGATTGACAGTTTTTATTATTTTTTTATATAACCTGTCCTGAGATGAATCGAGATTCTGGACTGAGTGTCGTTCTATAATCCTTAAAGTTAAAACAATCTGCACAACATACCTAACCGCGCATAGCAGAACTCTAATCTCAAAATAAATAGAACTGAAATAATAAGCTCGGATGAAATACATCCGACTCTACACTGACAAAATAAACTTGTTGTCTCAAGAAATTATTGTAGCTGGATTTGTAGAAAAAAATGTTAGTACAATTTATGGTGTGTCGTTTGTGAGAGGATATATATAACCTCGAGACGAAACTCAGAAGGTCCGTAACACCATTGCGTCATAAAATTAATAAGAAAAAAGAGGGTCAACTTTGATCTCCATTGTGCTTCCCAGCATTCGGCATTTTGTTATAATCAAATGTTCGCCCTTTCCCCCCTTCGCATTTCGCCCCTCTGGGAAAACAAGTCTAATTGTTGGACGGAAATTCAAATAATCTGACTGAAAATTTTCAATTCGCTAATTTAAATAGCATTTTGATCTAATTACGAAATGCAAAGGCTGCGATGAGAAAACATTTTCTCAATAACAGAGTGAAACAAATTTCAAAGTGATTGAACGTAACGGTCTTTTGGTCAAAAGTTAATCCGTTTCACAAGGCGTAGTAAAAAGACCTTTTAAGGCAGTGAGATTAGATGGAATTCCCGTTTAACGAGACCAAATGACCCCCGGAACTACGGTTGAATGATAATTGAATAGTGACACCATACCTAGTAAAAAGAGAAAATTTGGGTAACTAGGGCGTATTTTTGTTGGACCAATTTTATACGCGTTACAACCGTCTAACGTCCAGTTCAAAAGTTAAGATCTCTGATAAGACTGCTGATTGCATCCCAGTAACAAAGCAATATGAGAAACCCAAAAAATATATATCGTAAGGCGTGAATTAAACAGAAAAGTCGAAACTAAATCAAGCTCAAGGTGTAAAGACAATATTTTTATGTACAAAAAGAATTCCCTTGACTACAAAGTCTCAAAACGATCTTAAAACTCTCGTATTAAGAAAAAATATGTGTCAAAGTCAAAGTCAAATTCAAAAATAATTTATTCTGTATATACCATTAAAACGGCACTTACAAAACGTCAAGTTTAAAATATCTAGGCTAGTTTAGGAAATAGACCACCGGTTCGAAGCGCGGCCCCGACCTGAGAAGACTCCGGCAAGAAACGTAGCGGGCATATTTTTTTTGGTCTGTGTTGTGTGTTTTGTTGATTTAAATTGTTTTGTTATTCGATAGCGTGGTTCTCGGCAGAGTAGAATTTGGGCCAGCCCTTCTCTTCCCATGTGGTGTCGTACAAGGCGACTAAGGGAAAGGGCTGATTTACTTTACCATCAGACAGATGTGTACAGCCCAGACTCAACCTCAGATGCATGGCTCGAGTCAACAATAGTGCCCGGAATACGGCAATGGGCTTCACCTCCTATTGCGTGAGACCAAAAACATATTGGTGAAATGTGGGTGTTAATTCGCCTCTGCCTAACCCTCCAGGGATAAAGTAAATCAGAACGATGACTCAACAGGAAGGAGGAAAAACACGGAATGAAGATAATTTTGAGTTCTTTGTTCATCAAGATTGATCTGATGCTGATTGTACAGGCTTTCTTTGTTGTGATCTCCAATGCGCCGTAGCTCACCTCTAGCAAGCCTCTTGTGCAATCGACAAAAGAGATACGGTACACCTGTTGCCTGCTAGTAGAATTGGAGATATCACCAAAAGTCATAATAACCGACATCCACGCGGTCGAAGCTGAGGACATTAACTAGTTTCAATATACGACCAATAAAATCTATAAATCTTCTTACCTCTAATCTATATAACACATCTAACACATATAAATAAAATTGCAGTGTCTGTTTGTAATATTGAAATAACGGCTTTTTACTACATGCATATGAATATAATACGGTAAATACACAAAAATAAAAATATTGTTCCGGCTAATCTCTGAAAAGGCTGGACCGATTCTGACGGGACTTTTATTGGCCGGTAGCTGATGAAATAAGGAGTAGCCTAGGCTGCATTTATTTTTGAAAAATAGCGTTGACTCAACACTACGCGATTACCGACATCCACGCGGGCGGAGCCGCGATCAACAGCTAGTTTAATATAATATCAAACCAGACCCTAAACCAAAACTTTAAAGGAAACAGATCAGGTTAAAAATATAAAGTAGTGGGAAAATACAAAGAGTATTACTCAATATGCGTTTTTCTTTTTTTTCCATCCGGTAAATCCTCACGGATAGCCCCCTTCGGAGCCGAAGGGGGAAGTTATGTCGGACTTGAACCGACTAAACCGCACGCCGTCTGTGGGTCGATGCGCTAGACCGAAGGTGAGGTTGTCTCGTGACATATCCCTCGCATTCCTCTCGGTCTGGCCCTCCTCGGGAGGGAGACCACGCGGTCCCCGACTCGATCCCGGTATGGGGGGGCCCCGCATCATCCTACAATGCGCGCCGCCGCCGTGGCCTGCTTCTGCTAGGGTGACGAGCGGCTCCACCCGTCACCATCAGGCCCGCGCTCATGGGGGGCGGAGGTCGGTTTGCGCCCTCCGACGGCCGAGCCGCCTTCGAACGCGGCCAGCGATGTCCGCGAGTCTTTCTCGCTTGCTGCGCCACGCCCGCTCTGCTGTCTCTTTCACGAGCATGACCTGCTCGCAGAAGGAGGCGCTGGCCGCCCACGCATCCGCGCAGCGGACCATCGCCACGAGCAGGGTGGAGAGCGTGAGCACTCTCACCCCCAGGGCCGCCACAAGCTCCCGCCTCGGCGTGTCAAACGCCGGACACTCGGTGAGCGTGTGCAGCCCCGAGTCCACGCTCGCGTCGCAGTGATGGCACTCGGGCGTTGGCTCTATGCCCATCAGATGCAGGTACCGCCCGAATAACTCATTACCGGTCATTACCGGACATGGTAACCCATGTCCGGTAATGACCTGCGTCTGTCGGTACGAGAGGCTACCGTGTGGCCTCTCTAGCCACTCCCCCATGATGGGTCTTACCGCCCTGCGCGTGGTTGCTCAAGTCGTAGCTCCCACTCGGTCACCATGGCCCTGTGGAGCCGGGATTTCTCGGCCCGAATCTCTTCGGGCTCGGGATTGCCCGCCCCCGCGCCTCCCTTCGGAACCGATACAGTGCCGAAAGGGTCCTCGTTTCCAGGATCCACGGTGGCGATTCGGCTAGGAGACTCGCCGCTTCAAAGGATATCGTGCGGTACCCTCTGATAGTCCTGGAGGCCACTGTCCTCTGTGCCGCGTGGAGCAGAGGCAGGAATCTGGCCCCCAGGCTGTCCACCCATATGGAGCACCCGTATAGGGCCATGGACCGCACGACGCCAGCGTAGAGTCTCCTGCAGGAGTCCTCTGGGCCCCTCAAGTTGGGCAACAGCCGGCCCAAGGCATTCGCCGTTGTCACCAACTTGGGACTTCAGAGATGTTCTCCGAAGGCTCCCGGGTCTGGCCTGCGCCGAGGGCCATGAAAGAACATGGCCTCGGACTTATGCAGAGCCACCTCGAGACCCAGCCGCCGGATCCGTTCCACGACTTGAGCAACCGCGTTCGTGGCCCTCAGGGTACTCAATATGCGTAGCAAATTCCACCAAGCGTCATCAATCAACGGTATAATCATTTATTCAATTATTTTAATATTAGCCGAATAATTCCATATAGTAATTGAAGATACGTGTTGTAGATATAAAGCGTTTGGCTTACAAAGACAATATCTTATCATATTTTTCTTATGTAGCGTACATCGTTCCGTGAGCTTATTGGATTCCGGCAGGTGACGTCGGAATGTCGCCGAGAGGCGTATAACGTAATTTCATCCAACAGGAGTAAGTACTGTCTGAACACTGTAACAGCACCTAGCTCCATTGTCTAATACATATGACCAGTCCATGGATAGTTAAGAGTTCGAGTTCCGTTGCATGCAGCTTATAAAATCACACTTTAGCAATACAGGGAGTCTACCATAAACATCATTTAGCAACTTCCACGAGGGCGAAGATGTGGGCAACAGCTAGTAAAGTATAACTTCTATCACAGTCATATAATCCATAATAATATTATAAATACGAATAATAATACGTCTGTCTATATTTTACACTTTCACGCATAAACCGCAACCGATTTTGATGAAATTTGGTATATGGGTAGATTAAACTTTGAGACAGAATATTGGGTATGTTTGGTCGCGATAACCGACATCCACGCGGACGGAGACGCGGGTAGTAGTTATTACAATATAATACCACATATAATACACATTAAGATAATGAAATAATTTTTCATAAACTCAATTGCCACAAACACAATCGGGTGTCGACATGCCGCTCGAAAGGTCCCTTAATATTGATTGCCTGCCTTGAGGTGCCTGCATATATAAAATTCGTCCGTTCCATTTAATGGGGTGCCTTAGTAGGGTCACCAAACAAATGTGGTAGGAAAAACAATGCCATATCGAGACAAAGTACTTGATCGAGATTTTGTGTAATGTAATGGGGAGTAAATATAACTTTATTTGGCCTATTTAAGTGAATTTATCTAAGTAAAATAATTTTGAATATCAAATGATGTTACATTACGTGTATGTAGATACTACATACTTTGAATTGTCTGCGCTTTTGTTTGTTTTATAATCTATGGGCCTGATTTTCAACTATCTTCTGGTTGTAAGTGAGATGTGGTCGATGACGAGGCACAGTTAAATAAATATGAATATTCCACAACATTTCACAAAACGCTATCTAGACCCATGGTAAGTATAATTGAACTAGCTTGTGGTTGGAATCTAAAATGTGAATAAAAATAGTCAGATGCTTTTTTTGCAAGTAAATACATAATATACATAGAAACACCCAGACCAATGCAAATATACATATTCATGCATACAAATATTTGCACTGAGCAGAGTTCGAGCCCGCACCTCCTGCATTTCGACCGCGTTCACTACCGCCACCCCAAACAAGCTTTCGAGTTAATAATATTTGAGTATAAACAACGCGATACTTCAATAGTTATTGATGAAAAGTTTATGAGGCTCTATTAAAGCATTTTTGACCCAAGCCAACGAAACCAGCAAGCTAAAATAAACGAAAGTCTCTGCCAGAGGCTCTTGCGTCAACGATCAGGGTCAAAGATTAATCACTCCTGTACCTAAACCGGTTTTTTGGGTTACAAAAAAGACATCACATTATTACTACCCCTAGATACCCTTAGCATACTAAACCTTTTAAAATCAAAAGAATATTGCAATAAATTCCTCCATTACACTGAAAGAGTGGTGACCCTACATGAGTCGTGTTTCAGTCCGCCCGTACCTGGTGCTAAATGGGGCATGCTGGGAAAATACTGCCTTCGAAAAGTTCTGCCTCGATTACTTGTGGCTGAGTGTTTTTTAGATTCTATTCACAAGTATATCGGCGCTGAAACTTTTAATTTTTTAGAGGGTAAAGATATCATTAAAAATACTAGCTAATGCCTGCAGCTCTGCCTGCGTTATTGTCGGTTATCGTGACTCGTGATTTTTGGTGATATCTCCGGTTCTACTCGAGCGATTGCAATTAAACGTAAATAAAATTAGAAGTCTGAGTAAAACCTTGTAATAAAAAAGCTACATAATCCTTTCCGTAGTTTTGCGTTCATCGCAAGCAAACAGACAAGAACTCCAAAAAAGAATTATTTTTGGGAATAGAATTGTTAATATTATATATCACCGCAAGTATTTTTTCAAAACATCTTCTATGTACACACACAACTAATTTACATTTTGTACAAGCAACGTAATAGAATAAAATAAATAAGCCATGCAAACGTTCTCATTCAAGCAAAATTCTTGGTAAAGGTTTTTATAAAATTAATACTCTTTTTATAGCGATGTTAAACAAAATCTGCCTAAAATTTCTATTCCTCAGACCTTTATTAATCAATTAACTTGCCGCATGAGAGGTTGTTTTTTTAGTAGATGGTGTTGTTATATTGCTGGCTCTTTATTTTATATTTTACGTGTAATAATGAAGGGCAAAACTTTAAGGTACGTGTTCGTTGCCGACCGCACATAGCAACGGCAGCAGATGACGTGCCATCAACACTACTGGTTTCTATTAGTAGTACAGTAATTCTGTGAAATACCTTCCATAGATATAGCATCACGTCCTTGGCCCTCATTTTATAGAAATGCATAGAAATCAGTGTCGTTTGCTGCTGCTGTATACGGTCGACAACGAACTCGTACCTTTATCTATTACCCTTTAATAACCTAAATTTGACAGCATCCGTGGCGTAGCGATAATAAACGCGGCCGCTACGCAGGAGACGCGGATTCGAACCCGCTTAATGCAAATATTTGTATACATGAATATGGGTATTTGCATTGGTCTGGTCGTACCTCGGAGAGCACTTTACGTCGTCCCGATCCCGGTTGCCATGCGAACATCTATGGCAGTCGTTTCGGGTAGTTGGAGCCCTCAAAAATGCAACAACTGGTCTAAATGCAATGCTTCGATATCGCCTTTGGGTTGTGGAGGCCAGATGGCAGTCACTTCACGGAAATTGAAGTCCAGCCGAAGTTGAAAGGTTTGGATGCGACTGGGATTAACGCTAGGATGACGAAGAAGTTTCACCACTGATAAGAACTGAGTTCAAATAAAACTAAATTGTATGTTATAAAAGGAATTTTGAAGCCATGAAGGTTCTATGACTTTAAATCGGAATAGATTAATGCAGGAGAACTTGGACCAACAACCATTTTCTTTTTGTGGGGACTATTCTGACCAAGTGACAACCTGGATGTTGATGGTTAACCTGATTATTTTCGGCTTATATCACATTTAGAGATGCAGTTTTGCTATGAAATCTTTGCAGAAATCAAACTATTTTCAATGGACTCAAGTGATTTATCTGGTATTTTATCAGAGTGATTATAATTTTACTTCAATGTGTAACATTCGCACACACTTCCAACAATCTCAAAAGATCATTGTGTAAAACACCAATTCCAATTTTGATGCATCTCTTAATAAACGAGTATGGTCACTCCGTATTCTGGAGTGTTTTACCATAAATGGCGCCAAAATCATATTTAACCCTCAACAATCCATAAGTGTCTCGTGGACACAACTTTCCGTTGTTCCATACTAATATTATAAATGCGAAAGTAACTCTGTCTGTCTGTCTGTATGTTACGCTTTCACGTCTTAACCACTGAACCGATTTTAATGAAATTTGGTATATGGGTAGATTAAACCACTATAAGATTATTAATGAAATGAAAGGAAAGGAATGATTATTAAGTAATACGCCTAACCAAGATCAGCATTAACCATAAAAAATGACAACCAAAGATCTCGAAGCAAAGACATTTTAATTTTACTTTTTATACAACTTAGGTGGCAGACAAGCACACGGCCCATCTGATGGATGCCATGGTCTATGGACGTGTACAACACCAGGGGCGTCACACTCGCGTTGCCAACCCTGAAGGCCATTCTTAAAGAACCCCATATTGTAGTCGCTTGGGAAAAAATATATAAAAGACTATATAAAACTTTAGAAAATAGTTTGCAACACCATGAGAAAGGACATCGGTTATGTTTGGACGCGGTAAAAACTGCGTGAGCAAATGAGTCTGTTGGACACTACGGGTTGGTTACGTTACATAAGCATATTGGGTTATTGAGGGTTAAAAGCTGAATATTTTTACAAAAATTAAAAGTTTCAAAGCATCGTCGCCTTGACCGTAATAGATTTGCAACACGTGTATGCGCATTGTCCAAGGGCCTGGCCTTGGTTTTGACCCGCATTGCGGCAGGCCTCTTTAATATTTTAGTTATTCCTGACTCATAGCCTTGAGGACGAAACAACATATCCTTTATACTCGTAAGTCAAAAGTATAAAAAACCAGCCAACTGCTAGTCGGACTCGTGCGTAGGGTTCCGTATCATCATTTAAATAACATTAGCCCTCTTTAATTTATTTTATTCTGATAATAAATTTATTTTATTTTAATTTTAAAATTAATTTTCAATTAAATAATGTGAACTAAATATTCTGTGAACACTTCAAGTGTTTAGCTGTTGCAGTTACCAATATCGAGTAACAAATGGCAAAAAAATACGTAAGTTGTGTGTTCTGTTTGAAATATTTGTTTTTATGGCGGTAACACCAAAATCATATGTGAAAATTTTAACAGTCTAGCTGTCACAGCCTGATGATAGACAAATAGGCAGCGGAGTCTTTATAATAGGGTTCAATTTTATCCCTTTGCTACGGGACCCTAAAATGTGTCTCTATTTAGTAGAAGTGGGGTTTTTTCTAGCTATGGGTGGTTTATGCGCAGCTACACAAAACACACGCAAACTCAAATATGATCCAACCGCGCGATTTCAGGGTTGCGTGCTAAGGGTTCAGTCTCCTCGCGTTAGGTACAATAAATTGTGTAGTTTACAGATAGTTTTAGGTCACAATTTATAATAGGTACAATTTGCAACGAGCCTCTACGCAAAAAAAGAAACAAAATGTTTTTTGTTTATATAGGACACGTCAATTTGACTTCACCTCGTCTGATGGTAAGCTGAAGGCAAAGTCTCAGGAAAGAGTGTAACCATTACATACACGTACCATGTTTACAATGGTCGCATTCAGATTGATGGCCTCATTATGCTTTTTCTCTGTCTGTGAGATTTAATCTGTAATCTACCCACCTTTTAGTATTTACAAGGCTTTTTTAATTTTAGTGTTATACTAGACACCCAAATGATGCGTAGAGTCGATTTAAGGAATAAAAAAAAATAGGTAGTGCAACTACCCATAATTACTGCCATAGAAGTTCGTGTGGACAGCTTAATGTACTAGGTACATAAAAAAATATGATACTGAAAGTATTTTTAAACGAACAGTGCTGCCAATGTGGCTTGAGCGATTAAGATATTGTGTGGCGGTAAAGTAGTGTGAGTGGGCGGCCTTTATTTTGTTTTTCCGAACGTATTTTTCTTGCGCTTGTTTTTTTGCTACACCGACAGGTTGAAGCACGCGAATGATGGATGACGTTTAAAAATATACAGCCCAATTTTGAGCACAATATTTCGAGAAATCAATTATGTTACTGACTAGCTGATACCCGTAACTCCGCCCGCATGGATGTAGTTAGAATGAAACACGGTAGATCTTAAGTTGGGGTGTGGGTCGGGTAACCTCCACGCTGGCTTTCCCGTTTCAAACACACGGTTTGACCAAGATCGTTCTAATGTAAAACTGCATTAAATTTTGGTCAGTTGTTTTCGCCGCAACTGCTTATGTAATTATATGATTACGGAAAAGGTCCTCTTAGTTAACATCAGGTTACGAAATAGGATTAAAACTAATTTATTGGCTATAAGTTATGAATCATAGTTGCGAATACGGCTAAAGGAGTACCTACTACTAATTCCCCTAATGTAATTTTACTTATAGATAATTATGCTTGCTATCTTTCCCGCCCGTGTGTCCCTATAGAGCAGCCATTAGAGTACAAGTGGATTGACTCGTAAGAAGACGGAGTAAGTAAGCTAGTGCGAACTCGTAACAGTAAGTCAGTTAACAGCGACTCCTCATTAACGAATTATCCTCACCGAGGGCTCGTTTCCATTTCTTAATTAAGTACCACTGTATATATGTATGTATGCTTTGTGTTCACGTGATAACAGGTTTTACACAATTGCCCAGAAAAAGGAGTGTAATTTGTATAGTTCATGTGTATGTATTTGAGTTTCTTTAGATCACAGCATTAGTACCAATTACGATTTAGACTTACACTTCGGAACCTGGGGTTCGTACTCTTAATCTTTTTATGGATTTGACTTATCTTGACTTTTCCGAGAATGACTACCAACTATATGACAATTCATCGTCATAACAACGTGAATCCCTTTTAAAACTATTGAGGTAGCAAACATATGTCGGTTCTGACTGCTAATAGATTGCTACCATTGGTCACGAACACTTTGTGGCTTGGTAGCAGAGCATTACCGCTACGTCAAGAGGCTCCGGATTCTATTCTCGCTTAGTGCGAATATTTCTAGATAAACATGAATACAAATCATTTATATCGCTACACATTTTTATTTAACGATTCAGACGAGTTCATCTCTATGAAAATATTAAAATAACATCAGTTCAAAAATATAATATATCACAGAAAATAACAGATAATAAAAACAGTACGATCTTACTCCGCGAAAAAAAACTTCGAAATACCAAACACATAACTTCTCATTTCAACAGTCGAGTACAATATCTACGTCTTGTAACGAGAAAACAGGATTTTCCTCCCAATATGCAAGTTTGGCATTCAGCCAACAGGTACACCTAAGACATAGCAATTTCAACTTTATTTCTATAACTTTATAGTTCAAATAGAGTGCACAATATTAAATTATTTGCAGATAAATAAAATTCTTTTCTTGAACGAGAACTTAAATGCGTTTTCTGTATTGCCTGTTCTGTTCGATTTCAGATCTATTGTTCGATGTACTCTTCCGGGCATAAAGTGACCTCAATCAAAAATCGCTTAAGGTCATGTTGCGTTCTTACACAACTACAAAAAAAAAGATGAATGTTTGTGATTTTTTTTTAAGAATTACTAAGTATCCCTGTAACCGCTTAAGCAAAGATATTGCTTGTGTTAGACATCGGCTCCCGTCGGTAGCGTAACGACTAGTATTCGAATCTGGGACCTCTCGATATTAAGGCTGACTCCTTAACCACTAAGCTACTGCGGGTTATATATTTTTCGGATGAAGGAGTGCCATATCCCTTAGTCGCCTTCTACGAGACCTATAGGAAGATATGGGCGACACAATTCTACCCTACCGGTTACCAACACGGCTATATTCACAATTACCAGTTTATCTATTACTAGCTGACCCGGTGAACTTCGTACTGCCAATGTTTTTCCACCCGCGTGGCGTCAGATCCCATTCCCGCTGCCCCTCTACTATATTAAACATGTATTATACACTAACTTTTAAACTCTCGCGTTCCATGATATATAATTTAGAAAACGGGAATTAACGCGATCATGGTATAGGTTATACATATAAACCTTCCTCTTGAATCACTCTATCTATTAAAAAAACCGCATCAAAATCCGTTGCGTAGTTTTAAAGATTTAAGCATACAAAGGGATATAGGGACAGAGAAAGCGACTTTGTTTTTTACTCAGTCTATATTGTTTTATACTCAGTATATATATAGTAGTCTATTACTATAAACATAAGCATGTGTAACACAACTAAGATAACATTGAAACATAAGGTCTAACCGCAAAACCTTGATTAGCCGTGTAAACTGATCGATGTTCGCAACCGCCATCAGAGTACCGACACAGCCTTGTTCAACCTACCTCCAGGGATGTTAGCGTGTGGATTACATTACAACCACATGTTGTGCTAACTATTGGTCATGAGTTTGTTATGTGGTTGTAATGGCACGAGTTTACGCGTTTAACACTAGTTCATTTCTGGCGAGAGACTTATAGAATAACACAAAGGTTTGTTACCCCTGGATTAGGTTTTCCAGGGGATGGGGAACTTAGGGGCTTAGAATGATAGGAGCCGTGGGCAATAGCTAGTTGCACTATAAAAATATCACAAGAATCATCGCAGAGTCAGTTGCAGTTATGATAGAATAGGCGAAAATCTAGCATTAGACGCTTATGAACCTTAAAGATTAAGTAGTTTTGTCTATTAAACTAGCCGTTTTGAGTCTTCTAGTGTAAATGGCAAAAATATAGGGCCCTCGTCTACATTGACCGACACTACATAGGGCTTGTCACCAAAATAGTGTTACGAGCGTGGGGATCGGTTTAAATAGAAAATGCGAGGACAACCGTTGAAGGCAGGCTTTATTCAGCTTCACTTCAATTACAGCAAAGCGCGTAGAAATTCGAAAACTCTTCCTTACACAACACACAGTCACTTGTATAATCGCACTGTATAGCTTCACACACTTTATCGCTTTGTTCGCTTCGAATACTAGTCTTCGACTAACTCGAGCGGGAGGCTGTTAGCTCGCCTTTTATATCGGGCGCGGCCGAGTAGCGAAAGATCGAGAAAAGACAGGTACGTTCTGAAAAAGACAGGAACTTTCTGGGAGGTTCTATTAGGTCTTGTGTCTCTTTCTATTCATTCCATTCGTTCTAGAACAGTGACGTCAAGGCATTCTGTCTCTTTCTAGCCTGACGTCTCGTTCTATTTATTCCATTCCTTCTAGAACAGTGACGTCAAGGCATGCTGTCTCTTTCTATAGTGCCGTCTCGATCACTCCTATGGAAATTTGGCCATATATTGAAGTGGCCAAGCGCCGGGCGTAGCACTACCCCCTTCTTAGACATGCTCGTCCCGAGCATTATTAGATCCGTAGTATCTCGCCAGTCGGTCAACATGTACAACCTTCAAGGGGCTTCGCTGGTTGCGTTGTATCCGGTATGTAACGTCATTGATCCTGGTGACAACTTTATACGGCCCTTCCCAGGTTGGAGACAACTTCGGAGATTTGCCTTTGCGACGCATCGGATTGTGTAGCCATACCAACGAGCCTTCGTCGAACCCGGCTTGATGAGAGTTGCGGTCGTATCGGGTTTTCATTCTTTCGCTTGCCTGGAGCCCAGATTCACGGACGTGGGTGTGAACGTCATTTAGTCTATCGCGCAATGCACTAGCATATTCCGTGATTTCTTGCGGTGAATCTGGAGGACGTCCAGTCAGTAGATCAGCCGGTAGTCTCAGTTCTCTGCCAAAGTTTGCACACGCAGGCGTCACCGTTGTGTTTTCATGTATCGCTGTTCTATAAGACAACAAGAACAAAGGAATATGACTATCCCAGTCCTTCTGGTGGCTCTCAACAACCTTAGCCAAATGCCTTTCCAAGGTTTGGTTAAATCTTTCAACCATTCCGTCAGACTGCGGATGATATGGGGTGGTCCTGGTTTTATGAATACCCATTATCCTACAGGTTTCTTGAAATACCTGTGATTCAAAATTCCTTCCTTGGTCACTGTGTAGTTCCAGAGGAACTCCATATCGGCAAAACACTTCAGTGACTAGTCTTTCCGCGACTGTAGTTGCTTCCTGGTTAGGTATGGCAAAAGCCTCCGGCCATTTAGTAAAGTAGTCCATTACTACTAGGATGTATTTGTTTCCAGACTCCGATGCAGGAAATGGCCCTGCAACATCTAATGCAATCCTTTCCCAAGGCGCTCCAACATTGTATAGCTTCAATGCTCCCCTGCTCCTTGTATGAGGCCCTTTTACCGATGCGCAGCATGTACATTTCCTACACCAATCTTCAACATCCTCACGGCAATGGATCCAATAGAATCGTTGACGAACCTTCATCAACGTCTTCTTCACACCAAGATGGCCGCCTGAAGTTCCGTCATGAAATGATCTCAAAACCTCATTAATTTTAATCTTTGGGACAACCAACTGCAGATGTGAGTCTTTCCCGTTTGCAGACTCCCATTTTCTACACAGGACTCCATTGTGTATCACGAGGCTTTCCCATTGTGCCCAGTAGCTCTTCGTAGCTGCACTCATTTGGGAGACATCACTCCATTTCGGCTTAGGTGTTCCTGCCCTTATCCATTCGAGAATAGGCTTGATGTCTCGATCCTCTTGCTGTGCTTGCTGCATGGCTTCGCTACTCCACTCATCGCTGACAGTATCAGTCCTTATTATTCTAATCGCTACACTGTCTTTAGCTTCTTGCCTAACACAATGGTTACATTCCACCGGACAAGGTCTTCGAGAGAGCGCATCTGCATTTCCATGCGCTTTCCCGCTCCGATGTTCGATGACGAAGTCGTATTCCTGGAGCTGTTCAATCCATCTTGCCACTTGTCCTTCTGGATTTTTAAATTGTAGCAACCATTTTAAAGCAGCATGATCAGTCCTCAGATGAAACTTGCGGCCCAGCAGAAACTTACTGAAATGCTGCAATGTCTTAACTACGGCCAGTAATTCTCTTCGTGTAACACAGTAATTTCTCTCTGGTTTAGACAAAGACTTACTAAAGTAAGCAATCACGACCTCCTTGTCTCCTTTTCTCTGGGACAGGACTCCTCCTATCCCAGTATTGCTGGCATCTGTGTCGACGACGAACTCATTTTCTGCATCTGGATAACCCAAGATTGGTGTTTCACAGAGTCTTCGCTTAAGGTCTTTGAAAGCGGCTTCACATTGTTCATCCCAGCTAAATTTCCGTTTTTCTTCCGTTAACCGGTGCAAAGGCTTCGCAATATCGCAAAAGCTTTTCACGAACCGCCGGTAGTATGAACACAGACCTAAAAAGGCACGAACGTCCGTCTTATCTTTTGGTGTCGGCCAATCTTTCACGGCACTTATCTTCTCAGGGTCTGTTTGTATCCCATCCTTCGAAATAACATGCCCCAAATAATTCACTTGTCGTTTAAAAAGTGAACACTTCTTTGGACTGAGTTTTAAGTTAAGGCACCCTGTAGTTTAGTCATAACTTGCTCCAGTTTGCTGAGGTGATCGTCGAAGTCTTTTCCAATGATGATTATGTCATCCAAATATACCAGACAGGCTTCTCCCAGCAGTCCAGCAAGTATTTGTTCCATCAATCTCTCAAAAGTGGCCGGAGCATTACATAATCCAAATGGCATGACGTCGAACTGCCAGAGACCTTTTCCAGTAGAAAACGCAGTTTTCTCCTTATCTCGTTGACTTTTTTTTTTTTTTTTTTTTTTATGCCACTTAGGTGGTAGACAAGCACACGGCCCACCTGATGGGAAGTGGTTACCGTGGCCTATGGACGTTTGCAACACCAGGGGCATCACAATCGTGCTACCGACCCTGAAGATACCTTCTAATACCCTTCTTGAAGAACCCCATATTGTAGTCGCTTGGGAAAACCACGGCAGGAAGTTCATTCCACAACCTGAGCGTGCGTGGGATGAAGTTCCTTTCAAAACGCACGGTGCGCACCATTTCCGGTCGCAGTGTGTGAGGATGAATTCCCTGCCTATGGCGAGTGGTGCGATGATAGAATGCAGCGGTGGGCATCATGTCAAACAATTCATCTGAGCACAAACCATTGTATAGGCGGTAGAACACACACAGCGAGGCAAAGTCCCTTCTGAGGCTGAGAGGTTCCACATCACCTGTGAGTATGGGATTGTCGACGAGCCTCAACGCCCGTCTTTGCAATGAGTCGAAGGGGCCAAGCTGGTATGCAGGCGCTCCGGCAAAAAGGTGACAGCAGTACTCCATGTGGGGCCGAATTTGTGCCTTATAAAGCAGAAGTCGTTGCCCCGCAGTGAAGTACTGCTTCGCCCTGTTGAGCACTCCAAGTTTCTTTGAAGCCAGCTTGACCTTGTCCTCCAAATGGTTGCGGAACTGAACGTCGCTTGAGATGTCGACACCTAGGATCCCAATACTCGAAGAGATGGAAAGTGGTGTGCCCAGGAATTGCGGCGCTACAATAAATGGGGTTTTCTTAGCGGTGAATACACATACTTGTGTCTTAGTGGGGTTAAATTGGACTAGGTTAAGTCGACCCCAATCGGATACTCCCGAGAGAGTAGTCTCGATTTCAGACACAAGTTGTTCGCGTCTCTTCTCCACCTCGAATTGAGGGATATTTGCACGACCCGTGTAACACGTATCCCCGGTACTGTCGTCCGCATAACAATGAATAGATCCATCAGATAGCATGTCATTGATATGCAGCAGAAACAGCGTCGGGGACAACACGGAGCCTTGTGGGACACCAGCGTTTATGTCCATGCGGTCCGAGCAGCTGCCATCAACGACGGCTTGGATACTTCTGTTGGACAAAAAGCTGGCAATCCATTCGCAAAGTCCCTCGGGAAGTCCGTAGCGTGGCAACTTCGAAAGAAGACCTCTGTGCCAGACCCGGTCAAAGGCCTTTGCTATATCGAGGCTGACCGCTAGTGCCTCGCCCCGACTCTCGATAGCTTGCGCCCATCGGTTTGTGAGATACACAAGAAGGTCACCAGTGGAGCGACGGTGGCGAAAGCCATACTGTCGGTCGCTCAGTAGGTCGTTTCCCTCAAGGTATCCCAGGAGCTGTGCATTAATCACACGCTCCATTACCTTCGAGAGAAGGGAGGTTATAGCAATAGGCCTGTAATTGGACGGGTCTGTCCTGTCGCCTTTCTTAGGCACAGGATGCACAAATGCAGTCTTCCACGAGGCTGGGACTTGTCTCGCGGAGTAAGAGAGCGCGAAAAGCCGTGTAAGTACTGGGCACAATTCGGGGGCACAGTGCCTGAGCACTATCGCCGGTATACCATCCGGCCCACTCGACTTCCGAACATCCAGGGACTTGAGTTCCCGCCGGACCACCCGTTGTGTGATTTTAATTTCAGACATGAAAGTACCACAGTTGGGGATAATAGGTGGCTCGGCATTCCCGTCGTTCATCGTCGAGTTTGACGCAAAGAGATTACCCAAAAGATCGGCTTTCTCCTTAGCGCCATGAGCTAGGCTACCGTCGGGTTTTTGCAGCGGCGGTAGGCAGGACTGGCAGAAGTTTCCCTCGGCAGCTTTGGCGAGCGACCAAAATGCTCGACTACCGGATGGGTAACGAGTAAGCCGCTCGCCAATTCCACCGATGAACTCAAACTTCGCCCTGGCAGTAGCTTTTTTACTGGACCTCGAGGCGGCATTCAATTTCCGCTTCACTTCAGCAATGTTATGATCCTTGTTGGCAAGTGCCGTGGTCCAAGCCTTATATGCAGATTGCTTGCGGTCTCTAGCTTCTCTGCAAGGCCTATTAAACCACGGCCGTTTGCTCGCTCCTGTTGCGATCCAACGGTTGGGAATATAGCATTCCATGCCCGATAGGATCGTTTCAGCGACTGCTGTTGCACAGGAGCTTGGATCCTTTGAAGTGAAGCAAAGCCGCCTCCACGGGTACGACGAGAAGAATTCTCGCAGTCCGTCCCAGTCTGCTGACTTGTAGTGCCAGACATGCCGCCACTGAGGTGGCCGCGGTGGTTCTGGCCGCGCGAGAGTCACTTGCGCCCGGATGACGCTGTGGTCCGAAGTACCGAGAGGTGCTTCCACAGTTACGGAGTACTCATCCGGGCGCGTAGTCAGCAGAAGGTCCAATAAAGACTCTCTGTGGGTCCCGACATCTGGTTTTCTGGTGACAGAATGCACCAGTTGCGAGAACCCATAGGTCAGGGCAAAGTTGTGAGTAGCCCTTCCCGCAAAATCAGTCCTGTGAGACCCCAGCCACTCCACGTGGTGAGCATTGAAGTCCCCCAAGAATACTAAGTCCGCGGCAGGGTACTGCTCAATTACTCTGTCCGCCGACCGCTGCAGGTGCTCAAACAGTTGAGCCGTGCCCAGGTCACCGCTATGAGACCTGTAGATGCACGCATAGATACGGGTGTGGCCACCGTAATCCATGCGTACCCATAGTGTGGACAGGTCCCTGTCTTCAAGGCCATTTAGACGGCGACAACAAACGTCATCCCGGACGTACATGCATACCCCGGCTTTACTCAGGAAGTTATGCTCGAGTCTGTACCCGGGGTACATAAGGTAGGCTGTATCGGCCGGGCATGATATTTGGGTCTCCGTCAGAAAGAATAGGGTCGGCTTTGCTGTCTCAAGATGGTGGTGGACCTCGTTAAGATTGGAATGGAGGCCCCTGATGTTACAGAAGTCCACTTTCAGTGTGGACGAAGGTGCCGCTGTATATACTCTATTCCTTTTTTTTAATGCCATGATAAAGAAGGGAGGGGGGGGGGGAAGGTATAGAGAGTCTCTGTGCCGTCAGCGCAGAAGACAAAGCAAGGCTGCCCACCACCGCAGACGAGCCAGGGTTGTGTGACTCGCTGGCGCGGCGGGCGGAAGGGCCCCCGGTCCCCTCCCAGATACTGTAGCCGAGTCCACTCCGGTTTCCTCCTCCGGCACGACTACAGCACCGGGAACTTTACACAGGCTGCTGGTTCAGCCTCCTGGGGCGGAGATTATGTGATCCCCAGGTTCGGGAACCGTACAGCCTGCGGGCGGCCAGCGGATAACCGTTTCACCGGGTCTCCCTGACCGCCGCGCCAACATTTCACATCCCCACTAGTCAGCGGTAGCATCTAAAGCCTTTGGTCTTCCCACTGACAACACAGAACCTCTCCAGTGAGCTCTGGCTACCCTACTCACCGTCGGGAACACAACACAAGGTTATTATAACCGCGGTATTCTGTAGGGCGAAGGTACTTCCCCAGTCGGACTGCTCAGTTAGGACGGGAGATACCGCCGTGTCCTACCTTCTTCACAATTTCAACTTGCCAATACCCACTCTTGAGGTCCAATGTTGAGAACCACTGCATGCCACTTAAGGTGTCCAAAGTGTCATCTATCCTTGGCAACGGATAACTATCCTTTTTCGTAACATCATTCAGTCGGCGATAATCGACGCAGAATCTGGTGGTTCCATCTTTTTTCTTTACAAGGACTACCGGAGAACACCATGGACTGACCGAGGGTTCAATGATACGGTCCTTCTTCATCTCTTCAATCATTTCTTCCACCTCTTTTTCTCGAGCAATCGGTACACGTCGTGGTCGTTGACGGATTGGCATTGCCTCACCAGTATCGATTTTATGCTGTACTACTCCAGTTCTGCCAATGTCACCACTATGCATAGAAAAGACGTTTTTATAACGTAGCAGCATGTTCCGCGCCTTCAGCATCTCTACCTTACTGAGGTCATTGCGAAAATCTTCTAGTAGTTTCAGCACTGTTGATTCTCTGTCACTTGTGGCATCGCTTTTGGTCGAACCCTGGCAACTACGTATCCACGAGATCTCCTCACAAGTGCCAAGCAGTGTCCCTTTGTTTAAGACGCACTCGTTGTCGCTCATATTTAAAATTCTTATAACGGCTGTGGTTGGTGTTGTTACCACAGTACGAGCTGGTATCCAGGGACTACTGCTGTCTACTTTTTCCACCAATGCACAGCGATGAGAATTGATGCCATATTGAGGTAGTCTTATTGGCACTAGGGTCTGTGATTTAGGCTGGAGTACAGTTCGTTTTGCACAGTACACTTTTCCACATGCGCCACCTTCCATGGGAATTTCGTCGAACCCGAGTTTCAGAACGCCACAATCCACGTCGATTTTACAGCGATATTTTCTCATAAAATCCAATCCAATGATGCAGTCATCTAAGATATCAGCGACGATGACTTTATGCCAATAGGTCTTATCACCGACTTCCAACGCCACTTCTTGCTCTCCTCGGACGGAAATGCGCTGGCCGGTAGCTGTCTGCAGATGGAGATGCTTAAGTTGATGTCGATGATCTCTAGGTACATTTTTCACCAGCCGAGAGCTAATCACGGTCCGACTTGCTCCAGTATCAATGGTGAGGTGGCACGGTGATCCATCAATACCTCCTTCGATGACCAGACTATTTCCATCATTAGCTTGAGAGATCAGAATTGGGACTTTTACACTATCAGCCAGCACCCGTCCCGCAGTCCTGGCGTTTACTCGTTTCCCTGTTGCTCCGGCGCATCTAGATGTCGCGCCGTTTGTTCTTGGCCATTACCTTGTTGAGTCCGTTTCGGGCAGCTAGACCGAATATGTCCTTGCTCTTTGCAGAAATAACACCTGGGTGTGAATTCCCGACGGTACAAACGTTGCTCATTTGTTGAGATCTCACGCAATCTATGTGCTCGAGGGTCATGTCGTACAGCTTCCACTTCAAGGGCGTGAGCAACAGCATCTTTAAGGGATGCATGGTGACCCAGACGGACGGCAGCTCTCACCTCCAAGTCTCTGATCCCGTCAATAAAAGCTTGCACCAAAATGCTGTCAAGAAATGACGAAGAAGCTCCTTGGTAAGCTTTTCTCACGAGCTTTTCTATTTCCAAAGCCCACTGCTGCAGAGACTCCTTAAGACGCTGGTTTCTGTCCTTCAATTGGGCACGGTAGACATGTTCCAAGTGACTATCACCGTAACGTGATTCCAACGCTTCAAGAAGGCGGTCGTAAGTCACTTCACCTCCAAGCGCCTCTAAAACACTGAGTGCTTGGTCTCGTAATCCCAATGTTAATGCTGTTTTGGCTTGCTCCTTATCCCAACCGTTCGCCTTTGCCACAGACTCGAACTGCAGTTTGTATGCAGTCCACGAGGAGGTCCCGTCAAATGGCGGTACTTTGAACTTTCCGACAGTCTGTGCAGATGGAATGGTTACAGAGCCAGCTGTTCCGCAAGCTATTTTCGTCTCCAATTTTTTTACGTTTTGAGCCACAGACTGCAGCCGTTCCTCATAACTCTGAAATTTCTCGTCGATACTTCCTAATTTCTCCTCGTGGCTTTCTATTTTGTCTTGCACTGAATGAATTTCTCTTTGCCATTCTGCTTTAGACTCTTTCAAGAAGGCAAATAGATCTTCTTGTTGTTCCCGGAGCTGAACCTTTAGTTGTAAGGCCTGCTCCTCCTGTTGACGGGCCTGCTCTGCCTGTTGTTGCTGGAGCTGTGCCTTCAATTGCAGAGTGTGCTCTTCCTGGCGACGGGCCTGCTCTTCCTGGTGACGGGCCTGCTCTGCCTGGTGACGGGCCTGCTCTGCCTGGTGACGGGCCTGCTCTTCCTGGCGACGGATCAGCTCCTCCTGTTGTTGCTGGAGCTGTGCCTTCAATTGCAGAGTCTGCTCTTCCTGGTGACGGGCTTGCTCCTTCAATAAGGTCATAATCGCGCTAAGGTTAATTTCCGATGATGATCTTGAAGCACCCGTCGACGTACTCGGAGTACCCGCAGCCTCTTCCGCGGCCTGGCTTCTGGTTTTAACTCCCTCCCTGTCGTCTCTCGGCGTTATCGGCATTTTCTATCCCGCTTCTGACACCAGTTGTTACGAGCGTGGGGATCGGTTTAAATAGAAAATGCGAGGACAACCGTTGAAGGCAGGCTTTATTCAGCTTCACTTCAATTACAGCAAAGCGCGTAGAAATTCGAAAACTCTTCCTTACACAACACACAGTCACTTGTATAATCGCACTGTATAGCTTCACACACTTTATCGCTTTGTTCGCTTCGAATACTAGTCTTCGACTAACTCGAGCGGGAGGCTGTTAGCTCGCCTTTTATATCGGGCGCGGCCGAGTAGCGAAAGATCGAGAAAAGACAGGTACGTTCTGAAAAAGACAGGAACTTTCTGGGAGGTTCTATTAGGTCTTGTGTCTCTTTCTATTCATTCCATTCGTTCTAGAACAGTGACGTCAAGGCATTCTGTCTCTTTCTAGCCTGACGTCTCGTTCTATTTATTCCATTCCTTCTAGAACAGTGACGTCAAGGCATGCTGTCTCTTTCTATAGTGCCGTCTCGATCACTCCTATGGAAATTTGGCCATATATTGAAGTGGCCAAGCGCCGGGCGTAGCAATAGTAAATATGCCGCCAAAATATTCTGGTGGTAAATTTATACTTTTGTTGACAAACCTATCTTGACGATAGCTTAAATCACACTCGTTAGGAAGTGTTAAACACTTCCCAACCACGAATAACAACCGAACACGCATTCGAGTCGACCTCACAGAACATACATCGATCAAACTGGCAATATTATTGAAAAAAGGATTGGTCAGAAGTAGAAACCGGCGCGATCTGGACCCACAACACCTTCATTATTTGTTAAAGTCCATCTAGCCCATGTCTTCTGAACTATTTCTAATACTAGTGTACTTTAAATAAAATAAAAAACACGCCCAAGTATCTCCAATCGGTTGACTGCCCAGATATAAATTGCAAGATAATAGCATCGTTCTTACCGAGCGATTCGATATTTTTTACCCTGGAATTGAATCTTGGCCTCCGGGGACCATTGATTTCAAAGCCTAGCTGGCCGCATGATAGTCACTAAATAAATATTTAGATATTTGCCTCGGTGCACGATGGTGGAAATGGTAGCCACTGCAACCGCTGTGCACGAGGACTCTTCCCCTTACTAACTTTTAAACTTTGATGTTCAATGACATACAATGCAGCGATCATAGTTTTGGTTTTGAAGGAAAGAAATATATTTTTTAAACCACACAGTAGGCACACAATATTATAAGCTAAAATAAAAATAATACACCAAAGCTGGGAGCAGGGGGATTCGGTCCAGGTGGATCTTAGAAGACGCGGACGAATGATTTTTTAAAGGGTTTGTTTATCACAAATGGGTTATTTAATTGAAAGTGTCGCCCGGGGGACCTTACCTGTTTATGACTAAAGGAAAGACATCAAGCACCACGCCCTCTTCTAGTAATTTGCACGGTAACATACCTGAAAAAGGAAATATAAGTTATTCCTTTGATTTTGGTATTTATGTGCCATTATGAATCAGGAAGAATAGTAAATACAGATAGATCTAGCGTACCTGTTTGATTCAATCTCAATTATCCACCGTAAATATTGTCCTCCCAAGGAATTGAATCCCAAAAATCTATTACATTCATTCGCCAGTACTACAATACCTATTGAAATAAAGCCACTTTTTAACTGATTTTTAACGCGATTTATTTGTTATTTATAGATAACAAATAAGTCTCGTTAGAACCCGTTAAATAGTGGTTTTAATTCAATGAGTGATATTTTCGTAAACTTTAGAAAATATCAACTATAATACCTTCTAGACAGCAATCTATAAAACCCAACCTTTCAGCAGTCATTAAATATGGTATATTATATTTCATGACCAAGGCTGCTGAAAGGTTGTATTTTATTGTAACTACTAATACAATCCGTTTATTTTTTTTTTATTTTTTAGATCATTAGAAAGTTCTTACAGGTTTGGCAGCACGATTGTGACGCCCCTGGCATTGCACACGGGGTCCTGCTGTTTGGCCAAAAGTCATTTGGCAAAATTACACTTGACAAACAACGTTTGGTAAAACAATGGTTTCGCGGACTGATCATTTTACTACTTATCATTTTACAAATGACTCACTTTTTCAAATGATCAGCACATAAATATACATTTAATAAATAATTATTTTACACAATGAACATTTAGCAACTGAGTTATCTGATAAAACTACTATTGGTCTAAAAACGTTTGATGTAATGTATTAAGTGACAAACGTAATCGAAAATCATTAGGTCTAACGTTTAATATATATAGAAAACGTCTGGCGTCTTACTTTTATTTATACGTTTTGTTTGAAAAAAGAAGTACTGAAATAACATTTTGTTAAATGCCATTTGAATAAATGCTCAATTTGCGAAACATATTATTTGGTTAAATGAAGAAAGGTCAATTGACATTTTAATATTCAATACATTTGGCAAGAATAGTGTTTGTTAATGGATCATCATGCTAAGTGAGTTTTTGTAAGATGATACTTTTGTCAAATGTCTCATTTGCCAAATGCACATTTGGTGAAACGTTGTATGTCAAATGACCATGTCAATTATTTTTTGGTCAAACATTAGTAATCCATTGCAAACATCTATCTATAAGGCCAGGACGTAAGTGGTATAAAAGTGTATAATATGCGGGTAAACTCCAAGAATATTAGACAGTTATTGTTACAATCACTTTGTCGCGTATTTGTTCTCCAGTCAGAATCTTACATAGATCAAATACATTGGCCTCCTTTTCCAGTGTTCTTCATTCATATATTTCCCTAGGGTACAGGGTTTATTCCCTACTAAAGAATTCCTTAGACACATATTACAATATACAATATTTAACGCCCGCCAGAGATCAAATGTTAGGAAAACATATGCCTCTTTCCTTTATACTTTTCCGTGCGTAATATGAAACAGATTTATTTCCGTTTTTCTGTCTGTAAATAATAATAAAATTTTCTGAAATCTGAAATCAAATCGTAGTTTATGATACAGGTTGTGGATGATAATATGTCTAATATAACATACGTATAAACATAATTGGATTAATTTTTCTACATTTCAAATCTTCAAAAATATTAAATACTTATTCGCGCACAATTTTATTGCACTGATCGGGAATCGGTGCCGCTACTACTGAAGTGAGTAAGTCAGTAGCGTGATTAGCACATGCATAGTTACTCACAAATAATGCGACTTTTTATTGGTAAAAAAAAAAAACAAATCGGTCCAGTAGTTTCGGGGTCTATTAAATACACAGAAACAAACACCAGCCGCCCGAACCATCAGCAAAACATTATAATTATTTTGTAACTGTGTCTATTTTTTCTAAATCTCATTCTGTATCTTAAGGTTTATACTTGAAAAAATTTCTTTCCCACTTTCTTCTTTCTTTCAAGCAAATAAAACGTAGCAGTTTGATATTGCCATTTTTAAATATTATTGTTAAAATAAATAAATCTCAGTCGGCATTCACAAACTGGTATGATCGAGAGTTTGCGGTACCAAGAAATATCACCCTCCTGCGAGATTCCAAGCCGCGGTATTTAGGTCATACACGAGAGCAAGTATGAGAGCTGCTTGGCATAAATCTTCAGACATACTCTGGTATAATTAATATGGTATTAATATTTCGGGCAATTATTGTGGAGATAAAATTCTTCTCTCACATTTCACATTATACCGGCCGATTTTATAGACCTTCTTGAGTGAAATATTTTGGGCAGTGCCGATAGCAAAATCGTCTGCAACTATTATTTGAAAAAAATAAATTATAAAACCCAGAAATCTTTCCGTTCACCCATACATTACTAAATGTTTACATTTTTTATAGGTAGATAGAGTTGAGTATAATATAGCCACTTTATATCTTACCTAGGGCTTTTTGCCATTCGACAGTAAACACACAGCCTGTGAAAAAGTACCCACTTGACTGCGATAAGCTTACATCCTATAACGTTGGACCGAAAATCATATTTGACGTAATGCGGGAGTTAATATACCTCTATCTATCCATCGAGGATTTACAGGCGTAAATATATAATATGTTAAGATTCAGTAACGATACACATTTTGAAACGTTATGCGATAACATTTATGTAACAGAATTAAATCTATTTCGTTTTCAAGTCCCTACTTCGAAGTACAAAAACTCCCGAGTACACCTCTAATGGCCACGAAACTAATCAAGTAATCTCGATTCCCCCTCGTGTAAGTGGGTAGTTAATTAGCAAACTGACTTAAGTGACCACTTAAGACTGTATTATCTTACAAGCTATATTTACTACCGAACATTAGATGGTTGCGTAATGGGTAGAACATCAAAATTGGCAAAAAAAACTATTTGGACAACATTCTTATAAGGGATTTGATTCGCAAGGGATTTTGATTCAATTTTGGTTCCCCATGGAGTAGAATAGGGTCTCCCATCTCTTCCTGGAGTGTAGTAAATGGCGACTAAAGAATGAGCCTATTCTTCATTTGACAGCAAATATACAACCAATTTTAAAGTACTTGCTTGACAGCAATAACCTCGACCCTTATGAAAATGATAGGTGGCGATGTTAATACACCTCTGCCTACCACTTCAGGTAGTAACAGGCCTACCATTACCTACCATACCTATCATAGGTATATTGACGCCTGACGTGGATCCTGGAAGCGAGGGCCCTTTCGGCACTATACCAGTTCCGAAAGGAGGCGCGGGAGCGGGGATTCGATCCCGAGCCCGAAGATATTCGGGCCGAGAAATCCCGGCTCCACCAGGTCATGGTGGCCGAGTGGGAGCTACGACTTGGGCAACCACGCGCAGGGCACGCCGTGATTGCGGCGGTAAGACCCATCATGGGGTAGTGGCTAGAGAGGCAACACGGTAGCCTCTCGTACCGTCAGACGCAGATTATCACCGGGCACGGTAGCTTCGGGCGGTATCTGCATCTGATGGGTATAGAGCCAACGCCCGAGTGCCATCACTGCGACGCGAGCGTGGACTCGGGGCTGCACACGCTCACCAGCGCCTCCTTCTGCGAGCAGGTCATACTCGCGAAGGAGACAGTAGAGCGGGCGCGGCGCGATGAGCGAGAAAGGCTCGCTGACATCGCTGTACGCGCCCGAAGGCGGCTCGGGCGTCGGAGGGCGCAAACTGACCTCCGCCCCCCATGAGCGCGGGCCTGATGGTGACGGGAGGCTCCACCGGTCACCCTCAGGCCCGCGCTCATGGAGTGACGGGTGGAGCCGCCCGTCACCATAGCAGAAGCAGGCCACGGCGGCGGCGCGCATCGTAGGACGATGCGCGCCTCCCCACACCGGGGTTGAGCCGGGGACCACGCGGTCCCCCCCTTCCCGAGGAGGGCCAGACTGAGAGGGATGGCCCTGGGTCAGCCAGGGTGCGAGAGATATGTCGCATGACAACCTCACCTTCGGCCTAGCACTACGACCCAGAGACGGCGTGCAGTTTAGTCGGTTCGAGTTCGATATAGCCTCCCCCTCCGGCTCCGGAGGGGTGGGTATCCGTGGGGATTTCACACACGTAAAAAAAAAAAGCTGAAGGCATTTCCTCCTTTCCAGGTTTTCCTATCGGGGTTGGGGTTTAAAAAGTTAATCAAAATTATGAAAAACCAATCAATCTGTACAGATAAACCAGATAAGTATTCAGAAAAAAAAATTGGCATCGGGATGACACAACACTTATTGGTATAAAACACACACGTCAAGTGTTAAACGTAACACTCACCGGGATTTTCACCATGTTTAATGTTTCTTTCACGCTATGATCACGGTGCACTGACGACCGCCGAGCTAGATGTTATTGGGTAGACCGTAGAGAGTAGATCGATAAATATCCCCGTGAGTATAACACTATTAATGCGAAATACCATGTCAATCTCAAATCATACATAACACACACATCATCCTAAGTAATCTTAGTACCAGTACCTTTTATGATTCTTAACATATAAAGTCCTTTTCGTGATTTCCCAAAGGAAATAATCTTGCATTTATTCTCAACCAGACCGCGGCTTTTCCCGCTGTTCGGGACGGCTTTACAAATCTCTTCGGTAAGATACCTTCGGTGGTTGATTCGGCTCACGAAATACGTACAACAATTAATTCAGTTTTATAGGTACACCGAAAAATGAACTGCAACGCCGTGAATTTGTGGTTCAATTTGCAATGAATTTGTATCTAGTTTATTTAGATTGATACAAATTGACTATTGTTTTAGCTGTTAGTGATTTATCTGAATTAAGTCTTTTTGGAGTACTCATTTTGCAAAAGATGTGTGGGGTGGTGGAGGGCTCAAGTTTCAAGTTCAGTCGCTCACCCGTCCCTTTCCGGGTTCAATGGGGTTATCTTTCCCGCAACTGAGAGGGCTATCTTAAATCCATAAATGATCCAAGGACGGCCGAAGTACCGGGAAATGCCTTATTGAGTATCCGTACATTACCTTACATTGACGCCGCCAGAGTAGCTGCAGGTAAGATGTATACATCACCGGCGTTACTGTTATGATCGTTTGTTTGTTTATCTTTGTTTCGATTTTCCTTTTAGATATATATGTGCATGTGTTTACTAGCAATCAAAATCAATTTCTTTCTTTCTTTCTACACCCCGACACGGTGTGCTGTTTAAGTCGGTCCGGATCCGACATAACCACTTCCGATGACCGACAGGGTTTTTATCAAAAGAAGGGTGTCAATTATACCCATTTTCGATGGACTGCAAGAAAAAGATTCAACTAACCTCTTAACCATAGAATATATAATAAAAGTCTTAACCTTAAAGTTTGTAGAGCCATGCCCTGGCCATTTATGTTTTAAAAGTTTCTTAGGTTATCATAAGCCCAAATCTTATTTCACTATTGAAATCAAAGGCTTCGCCCCACATCAATCTGAGCAAAATATGATGAATGTGGCTACCGCACCAGGGCTGGTTGTTATGTATTGTGGGTGACGTATAACATGGGTCAACTGGGACAAAAAATAGGAGACTTGAAAGGCCGTATGACGTCAACTTATCCCTTGAACATGCAAATAATAGTGACCTAATTGCTGTATACAATGCGTCATTACTTTTTTGTTTGTTAATTTGCAATGTAGTTTACAAATTGGAAGCTATTACATTTTATGGGACAGGGCTATTTAGAATGTAGGCACACTCAGGTTCATAATGCCCTCCCTACCCTAAGGTCTATAATCCTTTGACATTTGCGTGTCTGCTTCATGCATTTTTGGTTTCAAACTGTCCAGACACTTGTGGAGTCCACTTGATTGAGTGTTACAACTACAACTAACGGAGCGTCCTCAGCGTCGCATTGCAAATATAAATAAGTTTCGATAAAGTAATTGGGTATTTGACTGACTAGTCAAGTAGTTACTTTCTACTAAACGTCAAAGCGTTAATTTAAAAGGAAAATTGTATGAAAAATTTATTTGTTACGTCATAATATTTAATAGCCAAATCATTTACTGTTATAGGTTTGGTGGATAATTTAAAATAAATAAAAACGATGAAATAAGAACCGACGCAACTGTTTTCACACTTTTTCCATTCTTAATTTAATAATTTCAGCTAAATATTTTATTAACAACACGAATATTTAAGCGTGGTTGAGTACCAAACATTCAAAATCTCCACAAACTTTCACAATTATAATATTAATCGGACATATATTTCAAAAATCGAAAAGTATACATCTTTACCGAATCTAAATAAAGACATATACAATCACATGTAGGGCAATTAACAATATGGTATTGATGTGTATATGTACATACATTTTAACTGCCTGACGTTTTTGATTGATGTTCGAAATGCATTGCTTTTCATGTTTGTGAAATATTTGATGACATTCAGAGTATTTGTCGAAAGGCGACAGATTTATCGAATTTAATGAACGAACGGACTTTGTACGTTATGTTATTGGGATTTAAAGTATGTTGGTTTTAAATCTTTTTTAGTATTTTTTAGAGTTTATAAGATAAGAATTAGGCTGAAATATGTACTGAAGTATTCTGAGCGCTTTTATACGGCTTAAGTGGCAGACAAGCACACAGCCTACCTGATGGAAAGAGGTTACAGAACCTTATGTTGTACGCAACATTAGGTTAGCGTCCAATGCTTACACTTTGGAGCCTAGGGTCCCTTCTCCTACTCCTCATTCCCCCTTCTTCTTCTATATTCTAGCGTTAATCTTAATCGCATCTTAAGCTTTAACATCGGTTGTCGGATTTTTGCTTTTTCCAGTCGAACTACATGTTTCAGCTGAACTTCGAATTGTCATCTTCTCATTTCTTCATCAGGCGTATATACTCCGAACCTCCTTAGCAGCAACAGTAGACTAGGCAAAGAACTACGTCATTATATTGTGTAATACTGTTTTCTAAATCGAGCGACAAAAAAATCCAACGCGCAATCTGTACGCCAGTTACGCATGTTCGTTTAAATAAAAACGATATTTATTTATTTTTCATACAAGGTATTACAACAGCAGGCATAAGGCCACAGATTATAATCAAATACTTATTAAACGTAATCGGGCAGCTGGCACGCAACCTAAAATTGTAGCAATTAAGCTTGAAAATAATGAATCGATATTGAAACGGTCTAAAATCAAAACGTTTCAGAAGCTCGATACGTTAAAGAATATGAAATTTGTTAGTGATTATGTTCTTCGTCGTTCAGAGGAGCGATGAGATTAATAAATAAGCTGGATTGCGGTGTAAAACATGCTTTTACTTTCTTGAATACATATTACAAATCTTGCTTGCAAACAGTTTGGTATTATTAATAATTGCAAATATCAATGTGGCCGCTCTTAGCGACTGTTGGATGGTGTGTGCCGGCCGGGGCGGGTCGCGCTCGCGTCGCGTTGACCGGTGCCGGCGCAGTGCACCCCGCTTCCTACTTCGTCCCTCAGTCGTCTTGCGGTTTTGCATAGCAACAATCGGCAACAAATTGTTAATATCAACACTGGCTTTTAAATTCAAATATATAATTAACAATTAACGCGTATCAGTCGCATTTCATCGACCTCACATAGATTCTAATATACAAGCAGTATCACAGACAAATCCTTATTCCCGGCCCACATTATTTCAGTCCAGTAATCTAGGAAATCAACCCAGTCCAGTACTAGACTGGATTGTATTGTTTACATTCCAGTGTTTTAAACGCGCTTGAACAATCCACTGGACTAGAATCACTCACTGGAATGGGCACATTATATTAATGGTTCACATTTTACCAGTAGCATTCCAGTACTGGATTCGCTCGCTGGACTGAAATGCTACTGGAATAATGTGAACCGGACATTAGTTATTAAAATATTATCGAAATCAAGACGTATCGAACGACGATTCCAGTTCATTCAGGCAATAGTATGCTCAAAGTACTTGTGGCCAGGAACTATGAGTGCTACATATTAAGGCACTTTTACAAAATGCACGTGTCTTATGTAAAATATAAATACTAACATAGATTTAAGTGTACAAATGTTACTAACAAATTATGGTCTTGAATTGTCTGATTAATAAATGAATTATATAGTTGTCGAGGTAAAATTTTATCATTCAACGAATTAATTGGGCATTTGACTGACTAGTCAAGTAGTTACGTTTTACTAATTTTATGAAAATTGTATGAAAAAAATATTTGTGACGTCATGATATTTAATAGCCAAATCATTTACTATTATAGGTTTGGTGGTTAATTAAAAATAAATAAATCGATAAAATAAGAACCTATGCAACAGCTTTCACTCTTTTTCCATTCTTAATTTATATCTGTTTGGAAATTTATAATTTTTTACTTTCTAATATTACAATACTTTCATGGAACCCATAACTTACGAATTAATACGGTAAAACGAAGACCTTCATAGGCTATCTGTTAGTTTTGCCCATTTACACAAAACAGAGTGCAGAGGTTAAAACCATAACTCTTTTCGACATTAAGGGCGCTAAAAGATCCTCAGATAGTACCTTTTGCCACCAAATACGCGTATGTTTATGTGCGTATATATGCGACTTAACAATACGTTCTAACACTTTTCGTACAATAGAAGATTACTGTGCAAATCCTTGAGCTGTGTTCAAGCAAAAGTCCCATTGAATTAATCCCTATAGGCTGAAGATTTCTCATATATAGACAGGATTATAACGACTTAAGGGATATTAGTCTGCAATGGCTTTCAGAAATTGTTTATGAAGGTAAAGTACTTTTAAATCCTACGAGAAGCTTGTTGCCCTTGCAACGATTAATTTTGTGTTATTTTATTATTCGTACTGGTCCTGACGTTTCGGTTGATTTTCAGCAGTAAAAGCGTCTTATATTACGAAATATTTGACTCAAATAAGAAACTACTAATTAGTTATATTTCGAAGACAACTTCGATTTTTGCCGTGAAGCGACTGCCACCTCCGAAACCATTCAGTGATTGGTCGGATTTCTAGGGCTCCAACTACCCGTAACGACCGCCATAGCTGTTCGTATGGCAACCGGGACCGACGGCTAAACTTGCTCTCCAAGTTACGGAAACATTCAAATCAATGCAAATGCAGCATACATTTCATGCATACAGATGTTTAAACTGAGCTGGAATTGAACCTGCGCTTCCTGCGTCAAATGTATTAGTGTTGAGCCACAGACTTTTCTATTCGATCCTAATATAAATTCTGTGACCTCGCCTAACATTCACTCCACGTAGCATTTCCAACCATCCGGGTTCCTTCCCCGGACGCAGCCACTTACTGACACATCAAGAAAACATTTTCTTACGATTTCTCTTCATTATTAAGGCTTTACGCACGTTTCCCTTAACGCTAAAGTATTACCACCTAAAATATTTTGATGATCTTTTGGCAGGTACTAATAAAGGAACAGTGCTTAGGTTTTTAATTGAAAGTATGATTTGACATTATTTTATTATAAAATACCTCTGTGGCGTGGCTCTAACATCGGGGGAGTCACAATCAAGCTGTCAACCCTATAAGCACGGAGAGTTTCAGGCCTTCAGTGTAGAAAACAAAACAGTACAAGCATTTGGTCTTTCCACTGATAGCACAAAAACTCTACCGTGAGCTCTAGCTACCCTAGACACCGCCGCGAACACAACACGAGGTTGTTATGGCCGCGGTATTCGTAGCACGGAGGTAAAATGCTTTTGGATTGCTTGCCAACCCGCGCACGCACGCAACTTGTCATGTCAACGAGGTGGTACTTTCCATTTTCTAAAGCATCCTCAAAATTTTCTTTTTTCAAGACCAAAGTCTGTTTTGCTCAATCTCTTCTCCTTCCTCTTCTTGACTATGCTGATATTACCTCTGGAACAAGATGGAGCGACTGTAAAATCTTTGTAGTCGTTTTATTTTCGGATTATGCAAGTACGACTACATTTCGGAATTCCAAAAGCAACTAAAATGGTTACCAATCCGACGGTGTTGAGATGTTCACATTCTTTCCCTACTCTTCCCTATTATTCATAATCCTCATTCTCCTTCATATCTTTGTGAGCGTTTTAAGTTATTTGCCCCCAGGGGTAAACTCTGTCGTACTTCGTCCTCTCTTTTACTTCGAACCTCTCCTCATAATTCTTCTTGCTACTACAAATCATTCAGTTTCTGCAATACGGCTGTGGGATTCTCTTCCTCAGTCCACACGCAATGGTCCTTCTTCCAAAATTAAAAAAAAACCGAATGAGAGAATACTTTTTCTCTCAACAATAGAATACATAATATGTATTTGTGTGTTAGTAGTTGTATGTTTATTTTACATGGCATATCTATGTATAATATATGTATGTATAGGGATGCCTATGGGTAGGGGTATACATTTCGTATACGTCTTACATCAAAATCTTCACTTTCATTTACACTAGTGTGATGGTACACAAGTTACTCAACAATGGGAAGTAATAAACCTTAAAAATTACATCTTTGATAAGTTGGTATTTTGATATATAATAATAGCGGGCGTCCACTTATGGTCATTTGGCTCGCATCGTTCCACAGATCAGGTAAAGCAAGACCTTTTGTGTTGGCTCCTGAAACGATGGTTATTGTTTTTGTGATACTTTAAAGAAACTATTAGGACGTTCGTTTTTACGAGAGAAGTCCGTAGGACACGTGCAGGTTTTGTAAAGACAAGGCGTGGGAGCGTTTTGGAGAGAATTTTTATGAGGTTGGAGAGAGCGGGGGTTCGGGGCGCTCTTTTGAGATCCAGGAATTCGTTTGGGACCCGGGAACGAGAGTGGTTGGACCAGGGCTCGTGGAGGAGTAGGAACATAGGCGTAATTCGAGTAAGTTACGGTGCTACACTGTCAAGTGAAGCACTATTAATAATCTACAGACGTGGTGAGTTGATTTCATACTATCTATTTGATATAGTTATAATCACACAGTTTGTATTATTTGTATATTTCATATGTATATTTACCACGGGCTGAGTAATTTAATCTAGGTATAACCGTATTAAGTCAATGATTAAACTCATGATATGTTATGTCGCGTGTTCGTTGATGATTGGTTGCGTGGTACCGTAAATGGGATGCCTGAAAGCGTGTCACATGTAATGAGCCAGTTCGGTAGACCAGAGACTTGAGCAGAGACCGAGGATACCTTCAACAGGATAGCCTTGAGTCGTTGATGCTCATCTCCCCTGCAATCTATTAGCGATGGCGGCATTGCATGATGATGGCGTACGATGAGCATCGCACGTATGGGTTAGGAGCAAGTTATGGTACCGAGACCGTGACCTGCTGTCGTATAATGCAAATACAGCCGTCTGGGATAACTAGGCCGGGTGAGGTTCGATTCCCACAAGAGACCTAGCGTCGAAGTGCAGGCTCTGAGGTCGGTGCAACCAGATATGTCAGACGGAAGATTAGGAATTGAAAGTCCTACGGTACGGAATCGTGTCGATGAAGTATGGTAGCTTGTAAACCGCATTTATACGTGCGATTGAATATATGTGAAGCAAGTAACTGACATCAGCGTATCCGTTTGAAATGTATCTATTTAGAGTATTCTTTATCCGCGGTCACATTGCTTTAATTTTAAAATGGCTGACTGGTCAGTGGGGGAATTGTTGTCTCTGGATGAATTCCACAATATCTGTGCGGGTGGCGGAGCACTCATATCTCCCGCCAAAGGGCGGGGGCTGGCACTTTTGACTTAATATTTAAATCAAATACGCAAAAACGAAAATTACTCAGACGACGACGTACCGTCACACTAGACTTTGCCTCTCATGTTGCATTTCCTCTGTGCACTTTCGGATTTGCTGGAAGAGAACTCAACTTCGAGTTAAACTCGCCTACATTACATCTCACTATTTTGTATAAATGTAATTTATGTGTACAATCAAGAATAAAATAAATAAATACTTATTTGGAGTGCTCAATTGGACGGAAATACTGTCGTGTCCTACCTGTGAATGATTGTGTTCTAAAACAAAACTTGAGTGGATTAGTTACGTAAATTACCTAAGTGTTTATGAAGTCTCTCAACTCTATTATAAGAATGCACTGTAATTAGACTTAATGTCAATTAAAAATTTATAACCACGTATCGTTCTACAATATATATCTTAGAAATAGAGGATAGGATTATGGAGTTCTGTGCATTGTCTGCACAGAACTCCATAATCCTATCTACCTAGCAACCTACCTCTATCCTAGCAATAAAAAAAACAGTTTATTAAAAATGTAGGAGGTAGCAGATGAATCACAATATTTTTTGCACAGCCTCCAGAGGGACCTATGGACATTATATATGTTATGAGCCATGTAAGTAATATTTTAGTGCGCCATAAAAATGTTATATAGCCCGCGGATAAAGATACTATCTTAAGAGGTCTAAAGTCTAACAGTCATGACGGGAATATTTTTTTCCATGGATATAAAGTGTATCCTCCTAAAAATTATTCCACACTATGTATAATCTATCTCTGTTTCAAATTTCAGCTAATTTTTTTCAACTGTTCGAGCGTTATTGAGCAAAACGCCTACACAAACATAAATGTGCATCAAAACCGATTCAGCCATTTAGAAGAATTTGAGTGACATACTTATAAAATGTGCACATATGAAGATTGAATTATAAATTCCGAATCCTACTTTGGTAAAATATTGTTTTTGAAGCAAAACATGAAAACTTATTGCATTCGCATATAACTATATGAAATAAACTGCATTAGTTCACTACCGCACTTAAAATCCGCTTCCGACATTTTAAAACATTGAAACTATATAAAATATCGTAGACCCTCGGGATGTACGGAGTGCTACGGCGTAGAGGCAGCGTAGCGTGCACGTAGCCTGTAAATCTTCGACGCGGTACACGTCCGGCAGTGAGGCAAATAACGCTTATTACGAACTAGTTACAGCCTTCGATTGTACCTGGAGTATTTCATGATAATATATTATTTACGTAGGTAATGGAATTTCGAGTGAAATGTTAAAACAGCGATGATTTTCGATTACAGGTCTAAATTTTAAACCAAATCTACGTGAGAAACTTCTTGTAGAAGTCAATCAATTAGCCCAGCAGTCCACTGCTGGACATAGGCCTCTGCCTCCATACATAAGTCATTTAGTTATCCTGAAGGGTTTACTGGGAATACTAGCTCTAAGGAACGACAGCCTCTGTGGCGTAGCGGTAGTGAACGCGGCCGCTGCGCAGGAGGCACGGGTTCGATCCCCACTCGGTACAAATATTAGTATGCATGAATATGGATATTTGCATTGGTCTGGTCGTGCCTCGGAGAGCACGTTAAGCCGTCGGTCCCGGTTGTCATACAAACATCTATGGCAGTCGTTACGGGTAGTTGGAGCTTGGTTCTGGAGGTTAGATGGCAGTCGCTTCACAGAAAATGTCGAAGTTTAGCCAAATCCGCAGTAGGACTGGTAATTTGATAACTTCGGATGCGACTGGGATTAACGCTGGGATGAAGAAGACTAGCTCTAAGGAAACCCGATTGCTCGGTGTGACTTCACCTCGTCTGATGGTAAGCTGAAGGAAAATTCTCAGGAAAGAGGGTCACCATTACATATACATACCATATTAACAATGGTGGCACTCAGCTTGACGGCCTCATCAGATGCTTTTTCACACCCCGCTTAAAGGACCCGGGACTGTAGGAAGAGGGAAACACGTGAGCTGGCAAGGAATTCCAGGTCTTAATGGTGCGACAAAAAAAAGGAATCACCGAACCTTTTGGTTCTTGAAGGAATATTCTGCACCGTACATAGAAGCCCTGCTTGTGTTGTCTTATGTAGGAAAGGAGAGGGCGGAACCAATTAGAAGAATTCAGTGTGCAACGGAGAACAACACGTAATTACATTATTTTTCATTCACAAAGAACTTTATTTTGTGCTGAAGGCGCTTATCAACGTTTAGACTAAACAGCGTTTGTTACCTTAGCTCCAAAGGTGCAAGGAGAACTTTAAAAATAAAAAGTATATTATTCACTCTGCAGGTTTTTAACCTGCGTATGTAATCCTATTAGCATAACAATGATGAAAGTAGGAAAATATTTCAGTAACGTATGAAAAAGTAAACCTAGCTTAGCTTGTGTTATGAGGTATAGAATGCGGATAAAAATTGTACATATGAAAGAAACGAAAAGAAAAAAAAAGAAAGAAGATATGATCATATGAAAATGGAAGAAATAAAAGAAGCATGTGGTCTCTGCGTACTCCACTAAGAAGGAAAAGTGACATTATGTATGTATGTATGTATATATGTATGTACGTATGTATGTATATATGTATGTGTGTATGTATGTTTGTACGTATGTATGTATGTATGTATAATACATGAAACACGCAGAACAATGAAAATATATATTCATGCAAATAAACATTTGCACTGCATAGAAATTTAACCCACACCCCTTCATATCAGAAGAATGCCATACTGTTATGCCACAGAGACAGCCAAATGATTTGCATAGATAAATCATGATTATGTTTCTAGTTAGTTATCAGTGTATAAGTCCCACCTGCAGTTTGACAGATATGTCGGCATTACCGGGAATTCCACTTCCCGGGCCAACAATAGGACCCCTGGCGGAACACCGTGTCAGTTAAATCGATTCTGTCATGGCGACCTTATAGCAATTTACTGTTATGTTCACCCACTGGGACTACCCTTTGAGTGAATCTTACAATTATTTTAGGTAAATAATAATAATAGAATCGTTTATTTTTCCTCACATTACTGACATGTAACATTTTGGAGATTAAATAAAGATGAAAGTTTACATTAATGAAACCATGTATTCTTGAACAGTCTAGGATATGTGAGGATCTGGTGTCTGATGTAGGTCAGTTCTTGTATTATAGATCACCAGAACCCCATCACAATACATAAAAAAACAACTGGAATACATTATAAATAAATAATCAATAAATATTCCACAACATTTCACACAACGCTGTCTAGATCCATGGTAAGCATAGCTTAACTAGCTTGTGTTATGAAATCTAGAATGCGGATAAACATACTCAGATACTTTTTTTTTCGTAAATGCATACATATTATACATAGAAACACCCAGACCAATGCAAATACCTATATTCATGCATACAAATATTTACACTGAGCGGGGATCGAACCCGCGCCTCCTGCGTACCAGCCGCATTCACTACCGCCACACCACGGAGACACATTAGTATTATTGTTATCTGTGGCTAGGATTTGCGAGAAATAAATGTTAAATAGATTGATGAGTGTTAGTAACTTAATCATGCTAAAATAGCTGAACTGATTAGAATGAAATATGGCACAGAAGCGCTCTTGATACACTATTTAATGCTCGGATGAATTGTTTGACATGATGCCCACAGCTGTATTCTATCATCGCACCACTCGCCATAGGCAGGGAATTCATCCTCACATATTGCGACCAGAAATGATGCGAATCATGGGGTATGAAAGGAGCTTCATCCCACGCACGCTGAAACTGTGGAATGAACTTCCCTGATGTGGTTTTCCCAAGCGACTGCAGTATGGAGTTCTTCAAGAAGGGTATTAGAAGGTATCTTGAGGGTCGACAACGCGAGGGTGACGCCCTTGGTAATGCCCACGTTCATAGGCCGCGGTAACCACTATCCATCAGGCGGGCCGTGCTTGTCTGCCATCTAAGTGGTATGAAAAAACGCTAACGGTTAAGTAAACGATTAGTGCGTTAAGCTGGTGCGGTCGCCATTTGGTTAGGTGACCGCTTAATTAATATTTTAATGTTCAGTATCGATAATATACCTTGTTGTGAGCACTCTCACCCCCAGGGCCGTCACAAGCTCCCGCCTCGGTGTTTCAAACGCCGGACACTCGGTGAGCGTGTGCAGCCCCGAGTCCACGCTCGCGTCGCAGTGATGGCACTCGGGCGTTGGCTCTATGCCCATCAGATGCAGGTACCGCCCGAAGTTACCGTGTCCGGTAATGACTTGCGTCTGACGGTACGAGAGGCCACCGTGTGGCCTCTCTAGCCTCTCCCCCATGATGGGTCTTACCGCCGCAATCACGGCGTGCCCTGCGCGTGGTTGCTCAAGTCGTAGCTTCCACTCGGTCACCAAGGCCCTGTGGAGCTGGGATTTCTCGATCGATAATATACTCGTACTATAACCCAAGTTTTTACCCGACTGCTAAGAAGGGCTTTTTCGCGCTTATCTTGTATGTAGGTATGTTTCTATGTATGTATGTTTGTAATATTTTTTATTATCTCATATCTTCTGAACCGCCATACGATTTTCAATGATTCATATCTCAAATGAAAGGTATTTATTGCCCAAGTGTTCTTGGGCACATAAAATATGAACAAAAGCTATATATTGGTTTTTTGGCGCCAAAATGTATGTGGTATAAAACATTTTTTTACTCAAATTTATCGAGTGGAGTAACAAAATAAAGGAAATTAGAAGACAACTACAAAAATATAAATATTTCATAACTAAAAAGTATGAAATAAAATAAATTATTAAAAATAAAAATCACGACCGGTGCTGAAAAAATCGAAACAAGCTTCATAGCAGGCGGTACCCATTTGCAAATCCCAAACCAGATGAAAATTAATGGGCTGCTAAAAAGCTTGTTTAGATGTTTACAGCATCAGTCGGGTTTTTTATTTTTAATAATTTTATCTCTTATATCTCCAATGCACAAGCACAACCACTTTACAATTACATAATAGTATAGATTACTGTGTTGCTATATTGCAAGTTACGATTATTGGACGCATCCGAATCACGGTATTAATTACGATAAATCTATTAAGCTTCCCGCACTTAATGCAATCCGTTCAGTAATGGAATAATTTTTCGTAACAACATTACATTCGGTGCCATCGTTAAATGAATTATTGTATTTTTTAACTTTCACGGCAAATTTTACTTTTATACTCTTCACTAGTGATAACCACAACTGCATCAGCATTGATCTCGATTTTTGCTACATTTCGTCATATTTTCATATTTTTTTATACCACGTAGGTGGCAGACAAACACACGGCCTGCCTGATGGAAAGTGGTTACCGCAGCCTATGGACGCGTGCAACACCCGGGGCGTCACACTCGCGCTGCCGACCCTATTAGAACAGAGAGTATCTGTGCAGTCAGTGTAGAAGATAAAGCAGGACAAACCTTTATCCCTCATCTTCCCACTGACAGTACAAAAACTCTCCAGTGAGCTCTGGCTACCCTACTCACCGCCTGGAACACAACACTAAGTTATTATGGCTGCGGTATTCTGCAGGGCAGAAGTACTTCCCCAGACGGACTGCTCAATTGGAAGAAAAATCCGTCGTTTCCTACCTCCTATAATATTTAATTATTTATTAAGCTATTGCATAGCTTCTATCGAGGGCCTTGAGCGCGGGGACCGAATCCAGAAATTCGGTAACGAACGTTTCTTTTCGGCAGTCTTCGACACGGTGTTCGTGTGCGTGCAACTAGCCGTATAGTACGACGCTACGAAGCTCGCACGAATCGAGACGAGCTGCTCCGAAATCGGACGAATACATAAGCAGCTGTTTATGAGAAAGTATATAGGTGTATAGGTATTTATGTACAACAGTGAATAGCTGTACTTGTAAAATTTGTCGATAATCACTTCTTAATAACGTTATATTTTTTAAATGAATAATTTTGTTTTGGTGTGTCATTACACTATTTGTACCTAATTATTTATACCTAGATATTTTCGTTTTATAGAGAAGAAAAGCGTAAAGAGCTAAAAAGAAAAAAAAGCTAATGCACGTCAAAGGGCATATTATCATAATTGCATAAGTTGATACAAAATGCTACGCAATAGCTTTACCGCGGCAGTCCCCGAGTACCACACGTCTTTTTTTCTAAGAATATTGTAAATTGAGGGCTTATTAATCATGACAGTGGTCACACATATCTCCAGTTGTTCTTCTCATTTGAAGTCTGACCAAAACCTTAAAAACAAAAACCGTATCAACATATGTGTTCTGTAATTTTTACGTTCATCGCGGACAAAAAAGTAAATAGAAAAAAAGTTTGATGATTGACAGATTTTTGAAAGTATTCATAATGCTATTCATAATTATATTTATGATATCAAAATGTAAATTGAGGCTGTCAATACTAAACTTGTTTCATAGCGCCCCAGGGAGCTGATATTTTCAATCGGCGAAAACATTTTTCATTTTGGAGTCAGTTAATGTCTGTGAGATGTAATGAAATATTTGAATTCAATAAGATGAGATATCAAACTCATTACAATCCGAATTGAGAATTTGAAACTGACAATACTTTCAGTAGAATTTGTCTTTAGTTCGAACATCGTTCAACTTTTACTTCACTTCGAACTAATTGGTAGAGCACATGAGTGATCATGATGCCCGAAGCATGAATAATATTCGAATTCGCAACGTAAACGCATTTAAAAACGAAGAAATACGATTGGCTGCTTGCCTACTGCGAACCAATCGCAAGGCCCCATTCTTTCGATACGTTTACGTTTCGAATGTGAATGTTATTCGTGTTCGGGGCACAGAACCTGCACCGTGGTACAGGCGTTAAAATACCACATCCTAGCCACATCCTTTTTACATTTAGGGTTCTTAAAGAAGGGCAATAGAAGGTTTCTACAGGTTCGGCAGCACGAGTGTGATACCCCTGGCACACATCCATAAGCCACGGCAACTACTTTCCATAAGGTTGTCTACTGCTTAAGTGGTACATATAAAAACATCTTTTTTTTTTTACGTGCTTGAAATCTCCACGGATACCCACGGAGGTTATGTCGGACTCGAACCGACTAAACCGTACGCCGTCTCTGGCTCGTAGTGCTAGGCCGACGGTGAGGTTGTCATGTCATATGACCCAGGGCCATCCCTCTGGGTCTGGCCCTCCTCGGGAACATCATAGAAGCAATAGTCAAGTACATAGCTTATCTTTTAGATAATGATTACCCGTGGCTTTCAACTGTCTTCCAAAAGGAGCTCTACTGACTCAATAGCAAGAGCTAGACTAGATATGTGGTCTGGAAGGTTTTATACCGATTAAAACTGATTTTTCTTTAGTCGGGCATCCCCAAATTTATACGGACATACCCTCTCCCCCTTTAAGTACGTCAAATAATTAGCATTACGAAAGTTTGTGTATTAAATTTGCAGTCTATAAGTCTTCAGGCTTTCGCGGCCGGCGTTGCATGTAGAATATACTGCTTCCGGGCTGATTGGCCTTGGTCCATGTGAAACTTGCGTTCCAGACGTTTCGTCGATCACTGCGGTCGACATCTTCAGTGGCGCAGGGCCGGGCGACGACAACTTCGGAGACCTTGCCTCGCCGGCGGCTGACGTGCGACTGGCGCGATGGCTTGAGTCACGGCTGTGTTTATAGGCGCGGTCGGAGCGGGGAATCGACTCATTCGATTCTGACTGGCCAAGCGCTGTGGCGCGGACGTACTCGATCCTGATTGGTTGTTTGCACTGTGATACCAATCTTTTTGGAGCTGAAATCCCTCGTTTTTTTCGGTTTTCACGATTTCCAAAAAGATTGGTACCCAGCACTGAGAGCTACTCGGGATCACAGTGCAAACAACCACTCAGGATCGAGTACGTCCGCGCCACAGCGCTTGGCCAATCAGAATCGAATGAGTCGATTCCCCGCTCCGACCGTGCCTATAAATACAGCCGTGACTCAAGCCATCGCGCCAGCCGCACGTCAGCCGCCGGCGAGGCAAGGTCTCCGAAGTTGTCGTCGCCCGGCCCTGCGCCACTGAAGATGTCGACCGCAGTGATCGACGAAACGTCTGGAACGCAAGTTTCACATGGACCACGGCCAATCAGCCCGGAAGCAGTATATTCTACATAAATTTGCAGTCATTTAAAATTTCTGGTAACAAGAGCGAAATAATGCCAGTCCGTTTGAAACGGTCTCAGGAGTGTTATCGTCATAATTTATCACATTGGCTTAGCGCGGATTATCATACTTCGTAAACCTTTGAGAACATTGAGGAACTCTCATATAAGTAATGTAGGTTCCCTTGAAATGGTTTCTCTAGATGAATGCTGCTTGCTAAAAATGTCCAGATGTTTGTTACTTAATCATCCTCAAACGCTTTACAGTACAGGGATAGGTTATAGTCTGCACATTCATATATAGGCTACTTTAACAGGATCAAACATCCACGCGGGAAGAAAGAAAACATAGTAGAATGGACCCTGGGCTCCAAAGTAATGGCTTTGAATACAAGCAGGACAAACGCAATGCTGATACTCAACTCAATAAATAATGATTAGCATACATACATAAGTTCACGCGTGTTTCACGCCGGGGCAGGCAGAGTCAACAAGCCGCCATCTGCTTCTATTCTTACATACATAAGTCACGAGCTTCGTCTACTGTCAGTAAATAATGATATCTAAACATGATATTTTCTAAAGGCTTATTGGATGATTCGCACGAATTGAAATCGCACAGAACGTGCGAGTTTACGCGAATATCGCTCATTGAAATGGAATCACTTTTTAACGGACGGACCGACGTTTTAATAGAAATGATGGTTGGAGCGTACCAGCAGCCTGGGACCCAGTCACCCACTTAATGAAACCAAGTAAACAGCAAAATACAGCAAGACTTAACGACGCGGTGATTTATGATTTGGATATTTCGAAATAACTTGCACTTCAAACTGTATGACAAATACCATGGCTGTTGAAAAGTAGCCGAAACGTCGGTCTAAAAAAACATATTTTTGAACTGAACAAACATTTTTTTTTTTTAAGTACGAAATCACATCTAGGTAGTGCACAAAATTGTATTACTCTTGACATATTTCATTTCACACGTGTGAAAGTATGTACAAATGCAATTAACATGAAATTTGTTTTCAGGCTCTCGCAGAGTGAAAAAAATACATCCAACCGCAGCAGGCGTACATAAAAAAGCCCGCCATTTTTCTTTACATTATTTTTAATGGCAGGCCCGCCCTATATATCTGCAGGCTACATCTGTTTTGAATCTACTGAGTGTTTGGCTGTGGCCCCACCCGTCCGAAGATGTTTGCTCCCGAATTTATCAAACGCACTGGGCTGAGTACGTTCTTTGAGTAAACAACTTGAGATAAAATTGGCTTAGTGCGAGGTTTGTTCGCCTCTTGAAGGTTCTGTATGTATGTTATTTTTAACTGTACTGAAAGAGATAGTTAGTCGACAGATAGGAAATAAAAAATCCACCAAATGCATCATCCATTTATCCTACTAATATTATTAACGCGAAAGTTTGTTAGCATGGATGGTTGGATGGATGAATGAATGGATGGATGTTTGTTACTCTTTCACGTAAAAACTACTGAATGAATTTTAATGAAACTTTATAACAATACAGCTTATACATCAGAATAATACATAGGCTACAATTTATAACGATAACCGATATTCAAGTGATAACCGACATCCACGCGGACGGAGCCACGAGAAAACCTAGTCTCATAAGTAATAAACGTAAAAGAATGTAGCCTTGTGGATCCTGTCGAACAATTCATCTGAACCAACATCTCCATCCAAAATCTCTACTTAGACTGTGCGGTTCTACACCACAAGTGAGTACGCCAATTGACGATTCTCAGCGCCCGCCCTCGCACCGAATCGAGGGGCTCAAACTGGCAATCCCGTGCCCCGGCAAAAATTGTAAGCCGTACTCCATGTGAGACCGGACCTGCGACTTATAGAAAAGAATTCTTTGCCCCGTTATGAAGCACTGTCTCGGCCTGTTAAGAACTCCAAATTTTTCGGATGCCACTATTTTTTTTCAATACTGGACATCGCTGGAGATGTCGACACCCAGGATCCCAATACTCGCGAAGATGGTGAGTCCTGTGTACATGAATTGTGGCGTTACAGTAAATATGGTTTTCTTAGCGGTGAATGCACATACTTGTGTCTTAGAGGGGTCATAATTGGACTAAATTTAGTCTACTCGAATCGGCTACTCTAGAGATTGACATACAGATAGTGTTGCGGGACTTTAAGGGTGTAACCCCTCGCTACATATAGCTGTGATCGTATAGTTTACCTATAGTTGAAATCCACCCCAATAATCTACTTAGCTATCATTCAATACTAACTCCTGAAGGTAAAAACATTCGAATAACAAGTGCTACAGGCGTCTTCAACTCGATTGTTTCACAAACCTGTGTTGTGATACTTTATCCCAACTTAGTATAAATGTTTGGAATATTATTTGAGATCAAAGGAAATATGTTAGATTCTATACATAGATTGATAGTTTGGTTTGTGGGGCCTCTTAGGGCTTCTTTTTTTTCAGCTGTATATTTTAATATAGGCCTTTGATTGTCGATGATATCATAAATGATTTGTAATGTTTGATCCGTCTCAATAATATTTTTTTGTTGTGTATTGCAATACAATATTATCTCAAGCTCCGCATAGCGATATTGTGATAAATTCCGAAGAATCGATAGCTTTGATCAATAGATCAAGCTCAACTTCCACTCGTCACAATTAATTTAGCTTGTAATATCACCATTGAACTTCATTGCATACCGTAGGGTTCGGTGTAACTTCGGGCTCTGGTATAAAATGTAGAAACCCATATATCCTCACGATTTCAATGATTCCGCTGAAGCAATTACGTAGACGATTTAATATGATTCGAATTAACTCAACAATAGTATAATATACTTTCACAGCTTACTTAACAACAGATGCACATTCATTAGTATGCTTTTCAAGTGAATTAATAGACTCTCCATTAGTCCCCATGTAAAGTGTACCCTAAAAATAGTATTGTCATGCAAATCGGCTGGCAGAAGTCCAGTCGGACAAAACTGTTCGAAATGTGCACACACTTACGATGCAGTTTGAAGTTACAATTTCATTGTAAAGTATATGCAGACATAAAGTTACTGCCAACTTGGCTGAGTTAGTGCAGATGGCAAAAATATGTGAGGTTTAGAATGACTTGCCATTTGCCAAGAAGCGAAGGATAAAATTGCGGAGCGCAGAATGCTTATCAACTCGTAGCAGCAATTTTAGTCAGTACTTTAGGCCAATAACAGAAGCAGGCCCGAGGCATTAGCTCGTCGTGTTTTACGAGTACCTTTCTCAATGTTTCTCGAATTTAGCTAGCTATGTAGGTACTACAATCCTATATAATTTGCAATGCACGGCAACCCTCTGCCCCTGATCAACCTGCCTTTTTATGTGGATAATCCATCAAGTGAAGGACTAAAACCCCATGGGGTTTTGTCACATTTTTTCGTTTTGTCGTATAGAGAACACCTGCACTAGTCCCAATCACTGAGGATTGGTGCAACATGTAATAGCTTTCAGGCTTAACAGTATAAAAGACAATATATTTTAAGATAAACGAGTCAATTAATCTTGGGATTAAAAAGCGAAACGACTGCAGTTAGTAGTTAATTAAGAATTGAAAATCGGGTGCTAAATGAATTCATGCAACCTTTGTTAATTAAGTCCAGTACACTGCGCTTTGCATTCAAATGTATATATGTATATATTAATAGTCTTTCTCTAATGGGTTCTTTCTTCTTTATGTAGAAGTAAAATAGAATTCTCTATCTGGGTGTTTATCGGAGCACCTAGAGATTCACTGTTAATTACTTGGTAATTCATGAACTCGAAGTAATTCACCTTTACTAGATAAGTAGAGATACTGGACTTAATTAAATCTACTATCAATCTTACTAAACGCTAACGTATAAAGAGAGGAAACGTAAGAATGACAGTACGACTACTGGGATCACCTCTAGACAAGTGTCAATATATAATAGGCTAGCTTTTACACGCGGCTCCGCCCGTGTGGATGTTGGTTATCGGGACCAAATATAGTCTATGTCCCTTCTGAAGATCTAATCTACTCCTATACAAAAGAAAAAAATACAAATTGCATCAAAATCGGTTCAGTGGTTTAGGCGTGAAAACGTAACATACATACAGATAAAGTTACTTTTGCATTTATAATGTTAGTGTACATTGCATAATGAATGTGATTGACATACGTTGACGACTGTCATAATCGTCAAAATACATGGAGATCCCATCCAATAATCATTCCATTCTACATTACTTCGGCCAACGAATTGCCACTTTTCTAGAGGGACCATACTGTCCCATTCTTCCAATTGCCGGACTGTAAGCAAGGTGTAAGCTTATCATTCAAACATTTATCTCGCACTCCGGCAAACCTACCTTGAGCCATTTACGGTTTTAATCTACACTCAGGTATGGGAATCATGGTATTAGTTTCGTAACAATTAAAATTCTTACCTGTTTAAATAGGACAACATGTTTAATTCCATTTATACACAGAATTCCAGCTACAATTATCGTACAGTGCAATTTTAAACCGGCTCAGAATGGAACATACATAGTAATGCGAATGTAATGAGGCAGACGGCCGCCATTTTCTACGATCTTGTGTTATTTTTTAATATACGCCAACTAAACGCTTGTACTTAACTGAAACTCGGTAGACTATTAGTAGGTAGACTGACTTTAGAAACTTTTAATAAGATAGCTTGCTTTAGTTCACGTGGATAAACTAAAACTATTTTATTAATACATAACTCGCCTCTTTCTCTGCCTCCGTGGCGTAGCGTTAGGGAACACAACTGTTACGCAAGAGGTGCGGGTTCGATTTCCATTCAGTGCAAATATTTATGTGCAAGAATATGTCTATTCGGTTACGTATTATAATAACAACAGTTATTTTAACTATTTTGAAGACAACTACGGTCAAAAAAACTACTGTTTAAAACACCTAAAGATCGTTTCACATATTTTTGTAATAACTACTGGTCGAAACAAATAATGGACGATTCAGCTACGGTTTATTCAACTACAATTAATTTTGTTAAGGTTGATTGAACTATGTATGAAATACCTAATAGTAAATTCGCCTACGGTTTATTGATACTATTTACTTTGTCACAGAAATTTGCGTTATTGCAAAACCGACTTCATGTAGTCTTGTCTGTACTACCCCTAGAGTGTAATTTAAGCCCGCGAAGGCGCGTAGGGGCGTGGTGGCCCGCGAGCTGAGGAGCAAGTGGTTCTAACGAGCATTGCAGCATGCAAGCAAGCATGCAAGCAGGCATGCAGCATGCAAGCAATCATGCAGCAAGCATGCAGCATGGCAAGCAATCATGCAGCAAGCATGGCTTCTGTCATGGCTCCGGCACTGCGGGGCTCCGGCGGCCCCACGCGACCTTATCGTCGCAGATGAATCTGACGATCACTACCGCAGCTTCGGCTTGCTGGCCGGCTAGGCCGGCCAGCCTCAGCCGCGTCAGTGCTCGTTAGAACCACCTGCTCATCAGCTCGCAGGCCGCCTCGCCCCTTCGCGCCTTCGCGGGCTTAAATTACACTCTAGGGGTAGGGCAGACAAGACTACGTAAAGTCGGTTTTGCAACAACGTAAATTTCTGTCACAAAGTAGTAGTATCAATAAACCGTAGTCGAATCGACCGTTATGTATTTCAAACATAGTCAACATGTCCAATATCTTAAATAAACATTATATTATTTAGTTTATTCGAAATTATGTGTATGAACCAGTAGTCGAGTCGACCAATATGCGTTTTGACCATATGTGAATCAACCGTAGTTATCTTGAACATAGTTGAAATAACTTTAGATATTATGATACGTAACCGTCTATTCGCATTAATCTGGGTGTTTCCATGCCTCGGAGCCATACGAACATCTATGGCAGTCGTTATGGTTAGTTGGAATCCGCCAAAAGTCCGACTAGTTGACAACTGAATTTCGACATCGCCAATCATGGAAAATATCGAGGTTCAGTCACATCACAACAAGACTGGAAAGCCGATCCTAACTTAGATCGCTAGAAACCTCAGAAAATTATGACTTTAGTACCTAATGCCTGCACCTCCACCCGCGTGGATCTCGGTTATATGATTCTACTAGCTTTTGCCTTTGGCTCTGCCCGCGTGAATGTTGGCTATCGCGACCAAACATAGCCTATGTCCTTTCTCAAGGTCTAATCTACCCCTATACCAACACCATAACCTCTGTCCTCATATTGGAATGTCATAACACACTCCAATCCATTGCAAACACGAACAGGGTCACGCTGCAATGGATAGGGACACAGCAACTCCCTCGGCAACGACGCAGCCGATGAATTGGCCAAGAGAGGATCAGGGTCGACAGTATATGGACCGGAACCAATACTACCCATACCTCAAGCACAGGTCAAAACTTGGCTACGAAAAAGTACAGAAGAAACCCATCAAACAGAATGGACAAACACTGAAGGATGCAAACGAAGAATGCAGTTCCGGTAGCATCAAAAACGTTTAGCCGAAACCTCATTAGGCTAAAAAGGGACCAAATCCGCAAGGTCACAGGCATCTTGACCGGTCACTGTCCCCTAAACAAGCATCTGTTTACAATAGGTGTGACGGACAGCCCCCTATGCAGAGGCTGCATGGGGGCAGAAGAAACGCCACAGCATGTGCTTACAGAGTGCACGAGCGTGGCCGCACAACGGGCGAAATTCCTCCAGTCACCAGCGTCACTCCGGGAAGCATGTGGAAACCTGAAAAGGCTGCTGGCTTTTTGGAAGGATCTGGGTTGGTTGGAATGAGAGGTAAGATGGTACGCACAATGGCATAATCAAGAGGCTAAGTGCGGAACCGCCCAGACAAACTAACTAACTAACTAACTCCTATACCAAATCTCACCAAAATCGGTTCAGTGGTTTAGGCGTGAAAGACGTACAAACTGGTGTCTGTTTGTCCGTCTTTCACGCCTTGTGTGTGTGTGTGTGTGTGTGTACACACTCACACACACACACACACACACAAACACTATCCCATTTATAATATTAGTATAGATGTTTGATCACTATACTTATTATAATTATGGCCGCATGGTATAAGTGTCCTTAGCTACTTAAAAGTAGACCTCAGAAACTATAATAATTGTGTAAATAGTTCGATCCGGCCTAGAAGTCTGGAAATCCGTTAAAAATAATTTATTTCAGATCTTCTTAAATCATATACGAAGTTTTACCTTATTGAGTGCACACGCCGTGTCACAAATAGAGAGAGATGGAGAAATCACGCAAAAACTGCAACTTACTTATCAGTGGATTCCTGGCCACATCAACTTCGCCAGGAGTGTACCAATGAGAAGCAGAGCAAAAAAGTACATGATAAGCCTGATGGCAAGTATGATGTACTCGCAAACGCCATCCATCGTGTGAAAACTGCGCTGCCAACCCACTTAATTTGTTTTAACTGCCGTCGACTGAATATATTTCGTACGGGCAAACCCGTAAATTTCACTTGTATATGATTTATGGTACGCTAGCACCAAACGCGTGGTTTTACGCTGGCAACATTTGCATAATACATTTTAAATTATATCAAACATATTCATACACAGTCACGCTTTGCCACTTATTTACCTCTTTACCCGACCAAAAAAGGCTGGTTATGTATTTATTCCGGTTGCATCAAAAGCGTACACGTTGTAACCAGGTATAGTTAGTCGTACTCCTTAATTCCATGGTTAGGTTTGGTTGACTTTAAAGGGAGATTCTGTTCCTGCAATCTTGAGGTACCAGTGTCGTTTCCTTCGATCGGCTTGCACGGCTTATGGACGAGGATGGATTGGACTTCAAAGATGCTGGTAAAACCCTCTTGTGGCTCTAAAGACGGCGTGCAATTCCAGTCGGTTTGGAACTACATGTAGCTATGGAATTTAATTAATAATTAATATTTTGAATGAAATTTTAAGTATGCATGCTAAATATTCAAATTTATTAAAATTGGCAAAGTTTGAACCCCTCCTAGACCGATTCAAACTTTTCCTATTTTAATCAAATAATTAATATTAAAATAATCATTAAAAAAACTGTACAAAAGAAGTTTTCAATAATACCCATTACTTTAATAACGCTTTTTTAATATTTTTACCTATTCACTTTGTATTATCTAAACTATAAATAAAATTTCTACATTTTTTTTTTTCATATTATATTCTAGCCAAAGGCAAACTATTTAAACTGAGGACATAGTCTGCTTTTGAGCGGTCCTGTAATGAATTAAGTGAGCTTTGTAAAAGTTGGGGCAAACAGCCAAAGTTTCATAGGGTCTCACCTTCGGCGCATTAGAACGGCTAAATTAGGACCGCCTCAAAACTACTGTGCCATTTGTGGTCAAACTTTGTTCGGGAATTAAATTAGGGATCAAATGTATTAGTTACGGGGTTTTTGTCAAATATATTACTATGTATGGAGAAATGAAAGAGTGATGTGACCGAAGACTGTTGGGCAACGTTTCTCAATCATTCATTTATTGGCAAAAATGAGAATTTTAGGGTTCCGTAGCCAAATGGCAAAAAAATCCTCGTCCCTTATGGATTCGTCATGTCTGTCTGTCCGTATGTCACATCCACTTTTTTCCGAAACTATAATAACAATTTCCTGTTGAAACTTGGTAAGTAGATGTATTCTGTGAACCGCATTAAGATTTTCACACAAAAGTAGAAAAAAAACATTAAATTTTGGGAGTTCCTGTAAGAATCTTCAAATTCCCTTCCTGAAGAACCTCATATTGTAGTCGCTTGGGAAAATCACGAAAGGGAGATAATTTTACAGCTTAACCGTGCACGGATATAATAGGGGTTAAAGTATGAAATTGCCGTTTCATTGTAATAGGTACTTCGAATTGACATAGAACCTTCATGGTTTGAAATTTTTGAGTGAAACTTTTTCCACATGGTACCTATGTAGTTCTTCATTTAAAAATGTGCAACATTCGATTATCGACTTTCAGTTGTTTTTTTTTATTCAGCTTAGACAAGAAAGATGGATACTTCGAAAATTCGAGTGATTTTTGAATACGAGTTCCGACGCGGAACTAACGCGGCAGAAACAGCTCGCAATATCAATGTTGCGTTTGGAGAGGGGACTGCTAATGAACGCACCGTGCGATTTTGGTTTAAACGCTTTCGTGATGGAAACTTTGATTTGAAGAACGAACCACGAGGAAGGCCGTCCACACAGGTGAATAACAATGAATTGAAAGACATGGTGGAAGCCGATCCGAGCCAAACTATCCAGGAATTAGCTGCATGGTTTAACGTTACCTTACCAACAATATTGACTCATTTGCGTCAAATCAATAAAATAAAAAAATGTGAAAAATGGGTACCTCATGATTTGACTGATCTGCAGAAAGAAATGCGTGTTGAAACTTGTGTTGCCTTGTTGAATCGATACAGAAATGAAGGAATATTGGATCGAATTGTGACATGTGATGAAAAGTGGGTTCTTTACGATAACCGTAAGCGAAAAATGCAATGGCTGACCGCCACAACAGTGTCCTAAAGCAAAGCTTACCAATAAAAAGGTAATGGTAACTGTTTGGTGGTCTCAGCATGGTGTTATTCACTATAGCTTTCTACGATCTGGTCAAGCAATAACGGCAGATGTCTACTGTGCCGAACTCCGAACAATGATAGCAAAACTAGCAGTGAAACAGCCCCGACTCATGAATCAATCTTCACCATTATTGCTCCATGATAACGCGAGATCTCATACAGCACGAGAAACCGTTTCAACTCTACAGGAACTGCAATTAGAAACTATCCGTCACCCTCCGTATTAACCTTAACCTTGCTCCAACAGACTACCATTTTTTTCGTGATTTGGACCATTTTCTATGTGATAAAAAGTTTTCTTCTCAGGAGGCAGTACAAAATGCTTTCACACAGTTTGTCGAATCTAGATCACCAGAGTTCTATCGCAAAGGCATAAATGACCTTCCTACTAGATGGCAGCAATGTATAGATAATAATGGTAATTATTTTGATTAAATAAGTACGTTAAATTAAAAAAAACGAATTTCAATTTGTCAGTACAAATCGGCAATTTCATACTTTAACCCCTAATATTTTCCGATATTATTAGGTTTAGGAGGCCTATTAGTCACTCTAAGTTCGATCCAGAGGTACCTATTTTAAGGATAAAATGTATTTAGTGAAGGTACCCTATATCCATTTTACTTCATCTATCTCAATACCAAATTTCATTCAGATTCATTCCACTATTCTGACGTGATATTTAGCAACGAACTTCCATACATTCATTGAATATATCTTCTAAACCCCATCTTTCATATTCGAGTAGATACTTTCGGAGACTCCCGAGTTGTTTTATAAAACGCGGTTACTGAAACCGTAATGGCCCATAATAACTGGTGTAATGTTGCCACTTACGACCCCACCTTACCTCGAATTATTTCAATTTAAGTCGTTCGTGTAAACGTTACTTTACAACGCTTTATGACAACGACGTAACGTTCTAGAGATTATACATATTTGCTGTTTTTCCTTAAACGACCTCCTCGAGTAAAATGCTTCAACATTTGTAAAAACATGGATTATGTAATCAATAACAAATTTCCTGAATTCGTATTAATATGACGACATTCCAAGTTCAAATCCTCACATATTATTATGATGTCACACGTAATAATGAATGAAGCCAAAGAGGTTGAGTCCCAGTAATGACGGCAGCCTAGCCTGCCAGAGGCTAGGACTTAGCGTGAACTGGCGTCGATTTTACATAAACAAAACCACTGTCAAAAATACAAAATAGACATGACTGTCTCGACTATATATAACTATAGGATGTCTCGAAAGACATCGCGTCGCTTATTTCAGTTCAACTCCAATAAGGCCACTTCGTGGAGTCACTAGTGAGCCATTTTTTGCGGGTGATTCGTTTAAGACGCTGATCATAGCCAGATCTGTGTGAGATGCCCTGCGAGATGAACGCTAGATATCGTGTAAATGCGCGCTGTATGGATTCGCAAATCGTGGACCCATATTCTAGTAGACTACGAACCAAGGCATTAAAAAGTGTAATTCTGGTTTCAGCATGTCTAAAGACTCTTGGATTCCGTTTCATGAACCCCAGCATTTGGGCAGCTTTTCCCGCAATTGCATTTATGTGTGATGTGAAATGAAGTTGCCCTTCGATTGCTACGGGTCTTTAATTTCATCTACCTGCTGAAGTTCAACTGCACCGACACTATATTTGGAAGGAATTTTGTGTTTTTCTCTTGAAAATCTAACTTGGCAATATTTGGCCACACTAAGTTGCATTGGGTTAAGGTTGCACCAGTCTTGTATTCTATTTAAGTCACTTTGAATAAGGTCTATATCGCTAAGTGAGTTGATGACCTTGTAAAGTTTCAAGTCGTCGGCGAAAAGAAGACAGTTTCCATTTTTTATGACAGATGTTACGTCCTTTATGAAAATTGAGAACAGAACTGGAGCTAGATGGGAACCCTGAGGCACACCAGAGATCGCATAGTAAGGTTGTGAACCATACCCGTTGACAGTGACTATTTGAAGTCTTTTTGCTAAATATTACTGATACCAATGTAAAAGGGACCCTGTTATACCGAAATGGTTAAGTTTTTTAATAAGAATTTTGAGATTCACTCTGTCAAATGCGCTGGCAAGGTCCGTGTATATCGCGTCGACCTCCAATCCCTTGCCTAACTGATGGGTTAAATCGGACAAGAAGGAACACAAATTCGTCACAGTCGAACGACCAGCACGAAAGCCGTGCTAGCTAGGTGATAGCAAAGCATCCACATGGGCAGTCAAGACAGGACAAACGATTGACTCGAAGAGTTTAGAGAAACATGATAATATTGCTATGGGCCGATAGTTCTTTGCATCGCTTAGATCACCCTTTTTAAATAGTGGTATTATTCTAGCTTTTTTCCATTGAACTGAACTGTTTAATATCAGAGCGAGTGGTAAACCCAGTGTACTGCCGCAGCGTTTGATGAAAATGGGAGGTATACCGTCATAACCCGCACCCTTGAAAATGTTTTTTTTTAATTTATAACTTGTGTTTCTGTCACTTCAACCATGGCTTTACGACTATCATAGGGGACTGAAGTTAAAAATGCTATCTACATAACCATTCACACAACCTGTAGGGTATTTTAAGAAAATAGCTTGAGTTATCGAAAGTCAGACGCAACTGTTCAAGAACTTTTGTATCGATAAAATATTATCCTTCAAACATTTTGAAGAGTTGAAGCCTTAAGTTTTATCTCTCAGTATCCTTTAATAAATTTGTTTCGTACTTATTGGGCAAAATATCAAATTTTCCTCATGCAAAACAGTTTAACCCTTAAAAACTGTTGTGGCGCTTATATCACTTTGAGACTGTACAAGGCCGATGCTGATTGATTTTATACTTACTTTTTATATAAAAAAATATAAAAATTACTTATATGCCCTCTAACTCCCCCAACTAAGCTAAATTGGTAGTGGTCACGTTGGTAGTGTAAATTCCAGAATTCGAACCCGGTACCTCTCGATCGTAAGGCAAACTCCTTAACCACTAAGCTACTGACGCCAACTTTGTAGGTATATTCCTAAAATATTGGGAAAAGAAAATAATTGGTAACCCTAACGGAGCCCTAGACAAAATAAATCTATCACAGAAAAACTTTGCATAACTCCGAAACCGCACCATTACGACACGCTGGCATCGTATCCCGGTATTACATATCAGCATGCATATTTATGTGACCGCCGTTTACGTATCAAGACCCTTGCTGTCTTAAGTGACATCTGTTCCGATCTTACGTTGCCAATATTCCTCACACGAGATACTGCCAGTCAGTACCAGCAGTAATCAGCTGCCACATGGCTTGGGCCAACCGCAACATGTTCCTAGTATATATATTACACCTTAGACTACATATAAATATATATAAACTCTACCGACACAGTAATTGGCACTACAACGCAGCGTAAAAAGGTCTACTACTGTCGTACAAGTTGATATTTACAAACATCCCATAATATGCACACATTGACAGTTTAAAGAACAACATTAACATTAGCTTACTCACAAATGACGCGAATTTAAAGCCGTTTTTTCTGGTGCATTTTGTTAAAAATATTATATTTATATAGCATATTTATAGTCAAAGATTTTCACGTACAAGCACTAAGCCTAAATTGAATTTCACGACAGCCCGACCGTATTTGATTCCTGTCGTCCAAAAAACTATCGATAATATGACGTAGTAATATTTTATGGCTGGACGTTGGATAGTTTTGAGGCTGATCACGTTTTGCCACCCAAATCGTGATACCAAAAGTCGATTTCGCTCGGCGCAAAATTGTTCGTATGCCGTCGGAATGCTTAGAGTTTTACCTGCTTACCGAGTTACGACGGTCGCTCTTGAGCGTATTATGAATATTGTATTAAAAATTGTTTTTTATTGAGTCAATATTATTTCTTTTTAATGCTTTGTAAGTAATGTTTGTTGCCATTTTAAAGGGCAGTCAAGGTATCTATTGTTTAAAATGTATGCGCTTGACAGTGCTTCTAAGATTCAAGGAAGTAACTTGTATGTTATTGATATTCTGACTCACATACTTCGTCGTCAATATCAACGCGAATAGATTCCTTTCACAGTCGAAGTCAGCCCCGATATTGCTGGCTTTGCTTGTACGCTTGGTGTATCATGAGCTATTCCTTCTACTGGGTACTGATGTATTCTATGTACATCATATTATTTGACTACCATTATATTATCATCTAGCTGGAGGCATCAGCACGTATCCATACTAATATTATAAATGCGAAAGTAACTCTGTCTGTCTGTCTGTCTGTATGTTACGTTTTCACGCCTAAACCACTAAACCGATTTTGATGAAATTTGGTATAGTGGTAGATTGGACCTTGAGAAAGGACATAGGCTATGTTTGATCGTGATAACCGACATCCACGTGGGCGGAGCCGCGGGCAACAGCTAGTTATAAAATATATACGTCTAGATGATGCTTGCGGCTTTGTTCACGTGGTTATCGTCCAATTTTGGTCATATTTTTATTTCTATTAAATCAAATTGCTATCATACAAATTAGCAAAAACTATACCTACCAACAAGTATGTCTATTAAGTACCATTTTAATTACGGTTTTTCCATCACTACCCAATATTCTAGGCCATTAAACCGGCTTCCTGTATATCACATAGTTATAGTATTACGTAAGCAACTTAAACCACGACACGTGGAAGTATCGGCACCTGAGAAGCCGTATAAACTTCTTTGAGTATACCGTTTGCTTAGGATTGAGGAGAAGTGACACTTACCGCGTTCACGAATGTGTAGTCAGTACCTAGTGGTTAAATATTAACATATTGACCTAACCTTTTTTATATATACTTACATATGTAAATAAACACACGCCTTCTTCCCTCCGGGGTAGGCAGAGATGACAATCCACCTTCTACGTTTATCTTAATACACTTCACAAAATACATAATCAACAATCATTTTTGTGCAATAACCATACTAACGACACTCACAAAACAAGATAAAATATAAAGATTTAGGCCCATATTGTAGAAAGACACTCAACCCGGAATCTCAATTAATTGAGCACAGATTGACTGATTGGACGGGTTGCCTATACTTACTTACTTACTTCCAGCGGGGGACGCCGTAGACTGGACGGGTCATCTGCCCTTTTGCGGGGGCCATTTCACCCAATTTAGGGGAATTCCTCCCATTTGGAGGCCAAGAACCGTCCGGCAATCACGGCGTTCCGTCGAAACTACCCGTTTCTTTGCAGAATCTTACGATCTGTTCCACCTTCAGATCCTCGAGGTCTTGTGCTTCTCGAGGTTGCCTATACAATATTATGAATTTAAATGTACTGAGACTGACCACCGCTTCGAAAAGTGGCCTCTTTAAAGTCGCTGTATCCTATTAACGAACAAGTATCATCTATCGAAACACTACTCATCATGGTTATAATTTGTTCCATTTTTGGGCTTTATTAGTCTTCATCACACATTGTAACCAGAAATAATCCATAATACATGCCAGAAGGTCTTATCCACCACTGACATTTATAATACTTATAATACAACAATACAACATGAAAACATATCCAGGCTAGACTTGGAAGGATGCCGAATCGTTTCACCAAACACAATAAATGCGTGTCGTCATAAATAAAGAAATTGGAGATATCATGTCGTCGTCGTCGTCCCCTTCCCCTCCCTCCTCCATTCATTCCAACGTCTAGACTAGACAGAAAGCCAACAATCTTGCTTTATAACATTTGACAAAAAAGTAATATTTTGCGGTACATATTACTTGATACGCTTCCAAATAAATTTCTAGTTTTGTTTGCCAGGGAATTTTGTGGAACGTTTTCATACTTTTCTTATAGCTATAGAAATTCGACCATTACATTAAGGCATTATAATATGTTATGAAGGAAGTTATGGGACAACAATACCACCAACACAAACAATTTCATTTACTTACAGTATGACATGTCAGTATGTCCACTAAAAATGCCCAACAAAACAGGAAATGCCAATCTCTCTATATTCTCTTTCCGTTCTATTCTGTTGTCTTCTTGTATGAAACTTGAATTGAAGATTCAATGAACGCTCAGGAGATTTACTTAGTGTATACTATCTGTACTTAAATCTAGTTTCAAGTCAATACTTATAACTGAGTAACGTTCTAGCATAATAGTTCAGAATCTCGAATTATCTCAGGACAGATTGTATGGACAATCCGTCAAATCTGTCTATACAATCTGTCCTCAGATAAATCGAGATTCAAGACTGAGTTTAATTCCAGAATACGGGTCTAAGACTGACTGCTTTGTCTAGTCTTGCCTAACTTAATGGGACCGGTTAAAAGGCGGTTGGATAAATTAGGACAGAAGGTATTAATGCATTGCAATAATGCAATGTTAAAATTCGAAAATAAATGTGAACTTTAATAAATTTAACAACCTTGAACCTTTGATTGAGTACTCGAAAGTACACTAGACCGTATTTTCATTTACAACATTATTACATTATCACACTTTATATGCATAGTACAGTAATATATTTAACTAGGTAATAAACAAGGCTAGTGAGCAAACCGCTCACTATATAAACTTTTGTTCTCAGAAAAAACAATAAGGTAGATCCGTCCCCTGGCTCGTCAAATTAAAGCAGGGGACTGTTTCTTACGATCGATTTACGAGTCTCCGTCCCAAAGTAGTTAATTAAACGAAGATTGATTTTGTAAGAAGTTTATTGGATCGTGTTTGTAAAGAGCCGATTAAACGAATAATCAACTAATCGACTTGTGAATCGATTTGAATTGCTTTTTTATTTTCTTTCATGACGCATGTCTAATTACTTATTAGTATGGAGTTGAAAAAAGTAATTTTTTAACAAAAATTTATTTATTTAGAAAGAAATACAAGATTTCTTATTGAATTCTAAAAATATATCACATTTGAAATCCAATCAATCAACTTTCATATTTCAACAAAAATATACTCAAAGCTTTGATTCCTAAAGCCTTATTTCTCATTTAAAAACTGAAGCAGAACAAGCTTTAAGCAATCTGATCCTTTACTGAAATTCAGATTACGTCTCTACCGATGTTAAACTTTAAGATAATATTTATATTCGTTTAAGATTCATACAATCTGAGAAATCGAATCGAGTGGAACCGAATGTCGAGTTCACCGAATCTGCCGACAATGGCTGGCTCATCCCTGTTTTGTATAGAAAGTTAATTTAATACGTAGCATGGTTTCCGAGATAAGGAAAAGGCGCACTGACTGATTACTTATATTTTAGCTTATGCGTATAAAATTTAAACCCCCTATCTTTCAGGCCATATTGTTTGCATTTAGATTAGGAGCCTTCATTTTCTTAATATTATTCTAGTTCGTGATCTGATTTTGATAAATTGCGTAACATTCAAAAATCGTGCGCTCAGGGTCAGGAAGTTTTGCCTCAATGAGCAGAGGGAGGAGACTGAATGTTTGATGATGGCAACAGTTGTAGAATAGATTTTTTTATACCACTTAGGTGGCAGACAAGCACACGGCTTACCTGATGGAAAGTGGTTACCGTGCCCTATGGACGTGTGCAACACCAGGGGCGTCACACTCGTGCTGCCGACCCTGTTAGAACAGAGAGTTTCTGTGCCGTCAGTGCAGAAGATAAAGCAGGACAGGCCTTTGGTCTTCCGACTGACAGCCTAAAAACTCTTCAGTGCCGGGAACACAACACGAGATTATTATGGCCGCGGTATTCTATAGAGCAGAATAAAAATAAATGTTAACGTACAATGATCAAATACATCCTACTAATCCTTTTAATATTCTGAATGTAAGCTAAGCTAAGTTTAATGTTTTTTTATTCAATCGCGCTCTAACGGCTATACAGATTTTGCTAAAATTAGCACGAAGGTAGACTGTAACAACCTTTTTCCAAGATAAAAAGTATATTATGCCATGGGTTGCGGGTATGGAATCAAAATTCTACGCAGGAAAAACCACGGCCAACAGCTAGTAATTATATAAGGAAAATACAGTTAAAATAATATGTACAATAGACGGCCTTATCTGAAAAGTAATTTCTTAAAGGTAACCTTTGGATTGACATTAATTATATACCAAAAAATAACAATATCAATCATTCTAAAAAAACGTAGAGTCCATGACTTATTGCCCATTTGATGGCAATAGACTCGCCCTCAATTACGTGGAACCGATAATTATAGTTAGCGAAATGTGAGTGTTAATACACCTCTGCCTACCCCTTCGGGGATTCACAGCCGTGAGTATATGTGTGTATAAAACAAATAAAACTTGTAGAAGTGAAGGCGATACTCGTATTAAGAGAGGTAATCATGACGTGGGCTCCTATTACATAATAGGTAGCCAATGACTGTTATGGTTCATGGGGAATTGCTTTCTACGGCATTTATTGCAGGGGACCCGAAGTACGCCCTAGAAAGGAATGTCCCGTAAGCCCCGTTGAGGTGATATCCGATGGGCTTTCCCCACGACAAAATGAAAATATCAAGAGAGTAGTTCTTAGTCGGTTGTGCAAATCAAACTCTTCCAACTCTCAAACACATGACAGATGGAACTAAACCCAAGCGTTCCCGAAACATAAGGTATAATATCAATAAAATATTCAAAATCCCATCTGGCACATCCCGTGGGATAGCCCTTTGCTTCGGTTTCCGGGAGTGTGTGTAGCGATATGTTCCAGCTAATCTTATATCTACAGAGGCCACGAGGACCCTTTCCTAAGTTGATTTTTACTACCCGAGCGCGGCGATAAGCGGATCATGAAAGAATCGTTCAACTATCTGTAAGTACGTAATAAAGCATTTCTTTAAGGATTCTGGTTCTACATAATAGTTTTAGTTTTTAACTTTGTTTGAAGAATCACTGTAATGACGATTGCCTTTATTTTTATTTGACTTACGTGGCAGGCAATGGCCTATGGACGTTTGCAACACCAGGTTCACACTCGAGCTGCCGAAAAACCTCATATTTTAGTCACTTGGAAAAACCACAACAGGAGTTCTTTCCACAGCTTGAGCGTGTGCGGGATGAAGTTCAAATGCCAAAATGCCATATTTCTGCAAGACGGTTTCTTTCTGAGGCTCATGTATCGTATCTAGGCATCAATCTTGTATAGCATATTATGCAGATATGTACAGGGACAACTATACATTTATAAGATATTAATTTGACTAAAAATAAATAAATATAATGTCTAAAAAAAAGTACGACTGAGCTGAACAATGCATTATTTTTTAAATTCATACTTCCAGACAATCGCGCTATCGAAACCGTACCCAGAATATTTCGTTCAAATCAGCCGGTATAAACAAGGCACTACATAATAAATTTCACCACAGTCAATTTTAAACTCACAAGCACAAAACACACTCGTTGTGCATTATTTTGTGTCACGTCGAACGACGAATCATGTAGGCAGTTAGCAAACAAAAACATTAAAAAGTTTTGCCTTATTTTTAAATTCACACCAATAGTGCTCGCGGGAAAAACGGAAACGATAAATAAAAACCCAGTATTTCCACGACAGATATCCGCACGGTTGCCGGTTTTTATAGCGAATCGGCAAAGTTTGTGTGCGCTACTTTTTTTGCTAGCACGCCTCTGGGGTGTTGTCAAACACAATATTTTCTTAGAATAGTACCGGGTAAACTAATGTGTTAGTCGCTTGTAGAGGACTTGTCATGATTGTCACGTTCTACCCACTTTTTACGTCAACAAGTCCCGAGTGGTGGATCCGCAGTCGTTCGTCTCCATTAAACTATGAAGAAATTGATATTAGGCTCAACCTTTGAGTCCTTTGACGCGGATGAACTCAACCGAGCTTGAGATTGAGTTATGATTCTATTATAAAGATACTACTAGTGTGTTGTTTTGTAGTGAAATAAAGTTTATTTAGAAATGGTAAGATTTTCAATGTATTTAGGAATATTTGGTAGAGGAAATTCACGGTAGTATTCTACGGTAATAATCTGTGTGATGACAGAGAAAGAATACAAATATCACCATCCCATCTCATCCGAAGGTCGTAAGAGGCCACACAAATGATGCATGGAAACCAAAGCCTCCCAACATTAGGAGAAACTTATGCCCAGCAGTGGACTACGATAGTAATATAATTGGCGGTAGTAATATAAATAGTAGTATTAGCTGTAGCGTAGTTAAGTATATTATTAGGTTCACAATTCTATCGGCAGTAGCCATGGCCACCGATATTGTCTTATTAATTCATACTCAAATAATACACACTGCACTAAAATTATTTTAAAGCATTCTAGTCTCATTAAAGCTAGGTTCATATCACTAAAGCTAGGTAAACCTTTACCGCACCGAGACCGGCGCTCGGATGAAGAAAAAATAAACTTGATAAAACGTATTCAGTTGAAGGAATTTTTATTACGGAATTAGGTTCATTCAGGTCACAAGAACGCGATGAGTACTTCACACGACCGGTGCTGCGGCTACTACTAGCCTATATAAACCAATAAGCTTACTTTTGGCACATATATTTATTTATGTATTATACTAATGCTGCTAGCTAAGTTTGAAAATGTAAGTACTTATTAGCATGACATCATGTGGCAAAATATCTAAGATTATTAACCACCTGCAATAGATGAAAAGAAACTATTCTTTACAGTTTCATTCCTGTTATTTTTAAACTCTACACCGCGAATTCTCAGAGGGTCATATGCGCATTGAAGTACAAGACAGCTACTTCGTGAGGAGAATATGTTTTGTCCCACTTACCTATGCCCAGAGAATTGGACCAGACTCCAAGAGTTTGTTATATCACTGTCAATTGGTCAAACAAGTAGCACTTTTTAAAATAATTTGCACGTTTTGACAAGGTCTTCTATTAGATATTAAATCAAGCAAAGTTATTGGTTTCACGTATTTGTATTACAACTTCATAATTTAAAAAAAAAATTACATACAGCCGTTTCTGCAATTTGTCCATTAAATAATTTCAACGTAGCTATTTCGTTCCTGGATATATTGGATACGGGGTTATGTTTTCGTAACAACATTGCCATTCATTAAATATTACTTTCCTCTTTCGTTCTTCAACTCAGTTGGCAATTTTACAAAAGACCGCATTGATAATCATATTCTTAACTCCAAAGTTGAGTTGGAGCTCGTTGTCACAAAGTTTTGATTCATTAGGAGTCCGTCGAATTTCACGATTGAATGCAAAATCCTGCCAAGGGAGAATATGTTTTATTTATAGTTGGCATATCACCAAGTTCGAAGTTAACAACTGTTCAATTCACGTAAGAAGATGAACGTTCCTCGGTTGAAAATTAACTGTAGCTCTGAATTAGATGTTAGTAAACTAATAATCACTTACATTTCGGTAGACCATATTATAAATATCTTCATATTCCCAATTAACTCTTATTGGCAATTAACTATTGCTCAACTCCGCTTGTGTGAATTATTAATCCTGTGCTTATGAACCATTGAAACCTATTCCTAGGATAAAGTGACATATATGCTCTACTCATCCAAATCCAACCTCATTTAACCGTGATCTTCTTCTTCGAGTGATTGACTACGTATTTAAAGATGTTATCGGCCAAAAACTTACATAAAAGAGCCACGCGACGCAATTGAAAGCAGTAAGCAGCTGTTAGTCTAGCTGAACAATACGATCGCTCGAGAATTGAGTATCTGTCCAATTGCCTTATGCTTTTAGCCTCTATTACCGGCACGAAATTCAATCAATTAACACAGTCATTATCTAAGTTCAATTTCAAATCCTTCCACATCACACCTAGTCTATTTACACGAAATTATATATCCAAAGGCATCACAGAACATAGACACAAAGCATTATCGTGCGCTACTAATAATATCCCGACATAATGTTTGCATCGCGTGACAACACTGTGGCGAATTTATACACAAAGTTAGGGAAACTTTGAAAGTTTTGCACCTTGTGTGCTCGGCGAGGAAACGTGTGTCTGTTGAACCTTGGGCTTGATTACCACCTACAATATTTTAGACTTGCCACCGGTTTCTTGTTTCAGTGTCAAACACGTGACAACTTAACATTGAAATTAATCAAAAGTAAATTTGAGGAGGTAGAAATTTAATAAATCCTCTATTCTATTTAGGATTATTAGCCTAGTGGTATGGGTAATGGACTGCTGAGACCAGGTCTTGGGTTCGATCCCAGGTTTTCCATGGCACACACCAATGACTTTTCGATGCTTTTCGAAGTTATGTATGTATTTATCGCAGGTTTATAAGTGCCCAGTTAATGGCAATAGGCTCGCCACCTATTACATTGGGACCTAAACATAAAACCGGCGAAATGTGGGTGCTAGCACCTCCGCCTACCCCTTCTTGGATAAAGGTGTGAGTTTGTGTTATGTTATGTTATTTAGGAAACGGGACATAAAAGAGACAGATACCTATGAATAATAACATCCGAATTGAGGACCGCTTCCTTTTCAGAAAGCGGTTAAAAACAGACAAAGCATCGGGCCTTAAAATATGGATTCTAAAATGAATTATATTTGGTTACAATACTTAATATATATGCTGGAAACCTGGAAATTTTCCCCAGTTGATACAAGATCCGCATACTACATCACAATCCTTGTCACCTGTGAAGTATTCAACATAACAATACTATATTATGTGTAGGTATATTAAAGTCGATGAAAAGTTCATAAAAGCTTTCACATCTTGTCAAGGATATCAAGTTCAACTTAGGGCCTTTCTTTTATTACACTATGGATTATGTGTGTGACCACTTATCTCAGCTGTATGGACCGATAAAGCTATATTCATACAGCTCGGCCAAAGATGCTGCAAAGTCAATATCTCGCGTTACACATATAAATAAGTTAGAAAACTTGCAATTGAGATTTATTAAATTACTAGTAGACTCAAAAACTAAACATAAGTATAGAGACGATTACTATATGCTGTTTAAATTATGTAAAATACTACCAGTCAGTGAGAAACATAAATACCTACTTGCTACTAACAACCATGGCAGTCGAGAGCATGATCCAGCGCGGACCTGTTACTTAGATAACAGATACAACACAAGAGCAATGACAGCGGGAAAATTTGTAGTACCCAGGGTCCATAATATGTATGGTGATAGGACCTTAAATAAAAGAATTCCTTACATACTAAACAGCTTACCGGTTGATATAAGAACTGAAAAGAGAAAAACGTTGTTTAAAGTGAAATTAAAAAAACATTTAATGGACTCACTGCCATGAGTTAAGTTAACACAGTTAATTTATGTATACTTCATATAATAATATATTGTCAATAGATATGCCTAGATGTTATTCCTGATCCCACAGTCAAACCGTTTGTACGGTTTTGTGGGACAATGTATTAGTTCATAAGCTGTATATGTACTTATTACAAATAAATAAAAAAAAAATATTATTCTGGTGCAACCTATGAGCCACTGTACTGAACATTTTAAATACAAACGAGATTAATAGTTATTCGATTCAAGGTTCACCATAGCACAAAGACCCTTAACCTCCCTTAGACTCTGCCCTTCAGTTAATGTTGTGTGAAAAAACAGCCTACGTGATATGCACTTACCCATCCTGTTGTATTCTCTGAGGCAGTTATAGGGGCCTTACACGTGAAAAAAGAGTCATTCAGGGCGTTCAGACACGTGCTATATTGAGCGTGCTATTACACGCTTCGTATTTGTAAAAGAGGTAATAGAAATCCGTACACCGTCCTCGTGTGTTTTTTATACGTTTTATGAACTACAAGAGTAATCTGTGTTTTCACAATGGAATGAAACGCGCGGCCTCTGTCTCTTAATTTTTTTTGGACCTTTGTTATAATTACGAAATGTTTTCATTCAATTTACTACGATTATATTTCCATTGAAAATGGGAACTAGCACGACGATATGATTAATATTAACTGGTCTTCATCAGGGTACCAATGGGCACCTTTATGGGGACGAATCTACAATGTTTATTACGGGGACACCTACACTAGAGTTGAACAAGCTATTTGGTAAAAAGTACTTCTTCTGTCAGTGCAAATATAATTTTTATTATTTTGAACGTTCGGGCCATATCAACAAGCTTTCAATATTACTATAAATTCTATGCATGAAACAAACTAGCAGCACTGTGACTACTAGAGCTTTTATAGCTAACATTCAATAGTTAGCTATAAAAGCTTGTTTGCTAAATACTTAACGTTTTTTTATAATATGACAATGTCTTATATTTAGGTGCATGAAAAATTTACTATTGAATTAGAAACGGCAAGCTGGTACACCTGCTGATCAATGGCTAAGGCTCTATTCTCAAGTTTAGAAACAACAGACGCCAATTGGTTCCATAAATACATAAGACAAATCAAGAGTAAAAGTAGGAATACGGTCCGGAAAATGCAAGCTTGTAGCGTGTATACAAAAAGAACAATAAAAAGAGTATTTGTTGAGAAGACGACCACCGTATTTGTTTTAAGTAAAATATGATTCGAATATGCTCTTGACAGCGTGCAATTGGCCTATTATATCAAGGACGTAAGTTAACATCTCATGGCATGTCTTATCATTACAAACTTTAGACGTACCCAAGACTAACACTGCGATGATGCAGTGAGTAGGGTAGCCAGAGCTCACTGGAGAGATTTTGTGCTGTCAGTGGGTAGACTAAAAGCTTGTCCTGTTTTGTCTTCTGCACTGGCAACACAAAATCTCTGTTCGTTTAAAGTTGGCACGAGTGTGAAACTCCTTATGTTGTGCGTGTTGCATACACGTGTTGCAGGACGTCCATAGGCCACGGTAACCACTTGCCATTGGGGGGGCCGTGTGCCTGTCTGCCGCCTAAGTTATAAAAAAAGAAAATGATTCCTTCATTGTTTTCTATCCTACGTTTGACGAGAATCTATACTGCATATTAGCATGCACTTATAATTTTTATTCATACATACACGATAGCGTACTATTATTATCTATTCTGTGACGATAGTTACAAGTACTTAGACTCTTTATAAAACCCAATTTTATGGTCATAAGCCTAAGTCGATCGTTATTGTACATAATAATGATGAACAAAGCTTTCCACAATTGAACCACAGTTGTACAATACTGTGGAAAAGTAAAAGTGTCTATTTAATATTTGTAGCAAGTTCTGCCAAGTGTGATCGATCAACAATATAAACAGTTTACAATTGAATAAACCTTATGGTGGCCATTCATATGGCTTTTTGTGTTTGCCATGAGGCGTTTGTTATACTTAGCACTTTTGTCTAATATTTAAAGGTACTACTTGAAATACAGAATTTACAAAAACTAAATAACTTGTCCATTGTATTTGGTATGGGCCATATTTGCCAAAAAGGCAATTTCAAATATACTGTTCACATATGGTAATTGTTTGTCAAATGTGCAAATACAAATAGGCATGTGAAGTGCCACCATTATACGTCATATCCATGATTACCTACTGCCTACTGTTGTTTTAATTAGCCGCCGATCTCAATCTCGACTGTGTGTCACGTCGGGAACCGAAAACGCTCGTGAGATACAAAGGGATAAGCGGATTGAACGAATGAAATGAAACACAATCATGAGGCATGTGAAATTGCTTTATTTTATTTATTTCGTCTTTATTAATAAAATTCGGTTGCGAGTTCAGTTCGTTCTCCATTTGTATAATGAGATAAATGTTGCTTTCGGTCGTTTATTCTCGCGAAAATTAGTATCAATTTAATTTAAATGTTTTTTACACATATACCTGTAAACTTGTAAACTTCCGAAGGGATAGGTAGAGTACCCACGTTTCGCCAACCATGATTTTCGGTCCCTTTTGCCATCAAGCGGGCACTTAGTTATGGGCTCATGTTTAGTGTCGGATGGTTTTGTTCTTATTTCCCGTACATTCCGGCCTACAAGACCTAATACGGCGTTAGGTTTTAGTATGTCCGATTCCGACATAATCTCTCCCGCTTGCTGGCGAGGGGGTATTTGTGTGGCTTTCCGCAAGAAGTGTATAGAATATGTCAATAATTGACTTCATGTTAAGTGAGCAGTGCTATAATTGTGATACTCAGGGGGAGGGCTTCGATAGATCCTTCGTTTCGATCGAGAGATGCTTGGTTTCAAATACAGAGTTGGCAGATAACGGAAATACGTGTATTAGTGAAGAATTCAAAACATGGCAGTCAAATAAATCAAACTAGTAGTTATTCAAAACTGTAAGCCCGGTTTTCAACGGTTCTAAAGTTAAACTTAAATGAAGTTTACTTTCGTAGTAATGGCAAATTTTAGAAGTGAATTGAGTATGTCAGGATCTTTGCAAGTGGAAAAAAAATATATCCAGCTACCCCAATGTGAAAGAGGCGATATGGTCGCGCTTTATTATATAAAGTTGTGTGTAAAAATGTAACCGTACCGTTTCTCCTTTGTGGACTGTACGTACCTGCTAAGTATGTATAGATATATGTATGTAAAGATGTATAGGTATCAGAATGCTGAAGACCCTGGTCAATGACTGGAACGAACTTGCCGAGCGAAAATTATCTGGCCGCCAATACCGCTGAATATTTTATGAGGCCAATCCTGGACGCTCCTAGCTGGAGATGTTAACTATTGATAAGTAGTATCCATATTTCTTTTCTTGCTAAACATAGAATTATCACTGTTAAATGACTGAATCTATCTAAATGATGGGATTTTCCTTCTTCATACCATGAAAACTCTTAACTTTTCGGAAATTATTAACTCAAACTGATTTTTATTATGTTGTATGAAAAACAAATCAGTATGCCTGAAATTTGTAAATCGCGCGCTACTTGAACAAATAAATGGCAACTGTGACAAAGAACCAATTTTGCTTGGAAAAATCGTCAAATTAAAAAAAATGATCTTAATCTTAATATTATTCTGTAACCGAAACAAATAAAGCAATGTGTCTTAGCACTCCAATCCAGTTAAACATTTTTATGTTATTCCACTGTTAAAAAAAAACATCATTTCATATTTTCCTTACTTTAATAATCATTACGTTCAATGGCACATGTCTAAGAGACTTCTACTTCACTAGACTTCGACTTATACCTACTGTAGGACCCACTTCACAGCGCCATCAAATGATCGAACTATGCATATAATCTGGGTTCCAAAATGATAAAGTAAACACATTTATTTAATGTGATTAGACCGAAGAAAGTCAAGTGTACCCGAAACCGCAGGCATGAATGAAGACAATTGTTATAAAAGTAATATAGCGATGTGAGTCAGAATCGTGGCAAGTGGAAAACTGTAGTCTCTGCCTACCCCACAGGGAAAAAAGGCGTGACTGTATGCATGTAAGTATGTATTTATATTGCAAACATATACATACTATGCAAAGAAACAGATAGAAAATATGTTTTTATTTACATACCATTAGTGTGTTTGCACACAGGTTGTAGGCAAGTAGGTACCTAAATAGAAGGCGTGAAATTGTGGCAAGAATATATGACCGCTTCTACAATCAAAATGCAGCCTAGACTGGCACTGACCTGCGTTCCATACAGTGGTCTGGATTCTGTGGTCTGCAAGCATGGGGCGTGGCTCTTGAGCCCGTGCTGGTAGGTGGGTGTCAACCGGTCGGTGACTTCTATTTCTTGTATTCCAACGTCTTCTTTATACAATTAGGCGAAAAGAAAGCGCGCGCCCAAAGGGCTTCAGGAAAAAATACACAAAACGAGGAGTTGAGACGCTCAACCTCCGTTCGCGACGGCGTCTTGGAGAAGAGAGGGAGCTGCGTGTCAGCGAAGCAAACTCCAATCAGATGAACTTCCGTCCGTAGTTCCGTCGTGTCGCACTCGGGCGCATTTCCGGTTTTGAGAAGTTTTGAACTAAATTGTGTCCAACGCCATCTATTCACCCTATCCAACACTAAGTGGTATACAAGTAAGCGCACAGACACCAACTGCATTTGACAATAGAAGCGGATAAATTACATTTGAAGAACAATTATAATGATTGAAGTTTACATAAGTATTGGTGAATTATAATACTATAATCAATAAGGTACATAGGCGCTCCACCACTTATGTCATTCAAATAATTTGGTGACATATTTACAAAGAAATAGAACCAAATCAAAATTTTAAAAATTATAAAATTCACTTACAACACACTGTCCAAATACCCCACGGTAACTGGCCGATGTGTGTGGAAAATCTATAAGATTACTTGAAGGTACTTAGCGTGGCAATACGAATGAACTAATACAAAAGCAGTTATGACCCAAGAACTAGAGTTCTGAGTCTATCCGACCCAGAACTACTACTCGCGGGTTAATAATATCTAACGGCTTGGCCAAAGCGGTCATTTGTGAATGAAATGACGTATTGGCACGTGAAATGACGTATTGGCAACAAGTCCTCCTGTTTCCGTTTGTATTGTTCATTTCAGTGTTAAGCGACATGATTTTCCGGCCATGCGAATGATATTCAAAGTATCGACGTATGTGAGGTATTTTTAAATAACAGAATAGGTAGTACAATGTTAAATGATACTCTACTAGCTGTTATTCATCCGTGGAAATTTGTTCCCGTTCCCAGAACCCATTCCCGGATGAAAGTAACCGTTACGTAAAGTACGTAAAGTAAATTTATTTTTATTTATTCAATTTTATTCCGTGCCATTTAGCAAAAATAAAAAACACTTTCTGTTCCTTTTATTGGCAACCGATTGCGATAAAATTTGCCAAAAACTAGTCTGGGCAAAACATAGGAAAATTTGTAACCGCGGTTTAGTTCGTAAACGACATCCACGCAGATGAAATCAAAGATAAAAGTATCGATCTTTATCGCTTTCAAAGAAAATAGCGAAGATATACCCGACATCGTATTAAATTAGTCTCAAAGAATAATTCTATTTATGAACAAAATTACCATTACCAATTACCATTTGATCTTCACCAAATTACTTAGATTGAAGATATCTAATTTTGTACGAACCCCGAGTTTGAATTTATATTAAGAAAATGTCAATTAATTGTACAGTTAGAAAGGAAACTTTGATTCAGTTATATCATTTAGATATTTTTGAAGTTTGATCATTAATTACTTAAATGAACAGTCAGTAAAGGATATAAGTAAATACCTTTTCATGTATAGTTGTATGAAAAGTTGTTTAAGTTATATCCTATGTCGACTTATTTTACATTTTTGTGCTTATAACTGCTCGTTCGTCAATTAGCAGACATACCGGCTTGTAAGTGTGGTTGGCTTGGAGCTGGATAACTTGGCGTATTCCAATACATCCCTATGGAGTATGTACAGATGACAAAGGATATAATCTTGTCATTCAATTTTATAAAAAAGTACTGCATCAGTATGGCCTTCCGTCTGTCAATCTTTTTACTGAGAAGTACCGAAACTCTTAATTCTAGGAAACTGTAATTTGGCATGAATGTACGTATTATACATGTAAATCATGCCAAAAAATGTAACAATGAAATTTTGTAAAGCAATTTTGTCTGTTTGTTTTTCTGTCTTTTTAGATCTGTCCTAATTGGTTAGTTAACATTTATCTTGTATCACAAACAAAAGTAACAAAGTTATTGTAATGATTACATGATTATGAAATTCTAAAGAAGTTATGTTCATAGGAAATCTGTATTATTATGTAGTTTGGTAATTTCTTTGAAGCGCTAACTGAGTTTGGCCTTAATTTGTTGTTTGTTACTTTATGGTGTTATTGTTCTTATTATAACTTTTTAATTTAGAAGACCTTCACCTTCCGTATATTGTGCTTCGTACCTTTTTCCAACTCTGTTGGAGTTGACTGTCAGCCTCATTAGAAAAGGAGCGAACTTCTACAGTTCATTGAACGGCGATATCGAAGTTCTGTATGTTATGTATGACCAGATTATCATACTTTTTAGGGTTAACTTCCTGCAACGTCTATGATGATCAAGATTTATATCACAGATTTTTAATGTATTTCTTTTTTTTTATTTAGATCGAAAAATGAAAGTCTAAGATTTTCTTTTATACAACTGAGGTGGCAGACAAGCTCATGGCTAACCTGATGGAAAGTGGTTACCGTGGCCTATGGATATGTGCAACACCAGGAGTCACACTCGCACTACCGACCCTGTAAACACAGAGAGTTTCTGTGCCGTTAGCGTAGAAGACAAAGCAGGAATAGCGCTTGGTCTTCCCACTGACAGCACAAAAATTCGTTGTTACAATACTGAAGTTATTTTCTATCACTCACTTTTCTATTTACCTTTATTTATACTCACGTATAGATAAATTCATCATTTAAATATTCACTTTCGGAATGGTAATGTACAAAAGTGAAAGTAATCCATCAATGTTGAAGCCAATCCTTGGGGCAATAGACGAGAAAAGGGAAGCATATAGCGGCCCAAAGTCACAGTAGGCACATAACAAGGTGAGTACATATATTATTAAGAAGGAGATGTTGAAACATTTGTATTTTTGTGATTTAGGACTGTTGCTTAGTGAAATCTCAACTCAAACTTGGGCAGCAAGAATGGACACGCTAGCGATATAAGATATTTATTTTTCGACTTTAGACGAACAAGTATATTGATTGTGTCATTTTTAAATTATCGCGGTGTAAATACATAGTATTACGCGATAGTTTTCGCGATAAGTCCCGAGCTAGTATATAAAAACTATCTTCTAGCACTGGTAGCTTAAAAGCTAGAGGTTCTGGCGATTGAAACCATATACTACAGAGGTGAACTTACTCCTAACACAAGCAATTTTGCCTAACTGAAGGAAATAACGGTAATCATTTCGGTGACTCTTTAAAAGTACTCTTTTTTATGATGGTAGGCTAAATACAGTCTTAAGAAAGAGGAGGCCACCAACTCTATAATAACCCACCTTTTAAAAATAGTAAAAAAATCTAGGCATAAAATTGATTCAATACAGCATTATTGTCATCTATAGCGGTGCTCAGCCGTACTGTCTATCCGCCGAAAACCACAAGAATTTTGCAATGTTGGGTTCATTGCCAGAGATCTGGAAGAAATAGAACCCCCGGGAACAACTATATAATAGGTTTGTGTTGTGGTCGTTACTGTAAATAAGTTATCCGGAGTAACTTTACTTTTTTTTGTACCTTGACGTCACGGGCATCGCCGCATTCAGCTTCAAACTCAACGCCCAGGCATAATAAATACATTACTTCTCTTTTTAGCCGACGGTGTAATAAAAAGGAGGATTGTGTTTGATCACTATATGTTCTCTCATTTCTAACTACTAAACTGGTTTTGTTAGATTCCGCTTTAAAGCAAGAGTATCGCCAAGAAGTTCGCGGTCCGCTTGTTGATTTTGATTGGAGCCACTACAGTCTGGCTTCCCAAGTCCTACCAAGACATGAAAACCTCACCTCACGTCTGTGTATCTCCGAGAAAATTTTGTATTATTTAACAACAAATTAATTCAATAAGTAAAGTACCAAATATACGTCAAATTTACGTTAAATTTTCAGCGGCAGCTCTTTAACTAAATAAATATATTTTAGTTATTGATAATTGTTAAAGAAAATTTTAAATAGGTAGAAGAAAATGATCTTACTTTAAATAAAACATGCTTTTTTACCATAAAGGCTCTTTGGAGTCCAAATTCTGAAAGAACCAATATCAAGATGAAAGAAATCGTTATTGCAATTTGCAGATGTTTTTTCATCGAAATTCTCGCTTTTGTTATTTCAAGGCATTTGTTCATTATTATATACTGCTAAGGTAGCAAACAAACGCACGATCTAATGGTAAGATCAGCACCTTCAGACCAGTATCTAAATATATATAACTCAAAGGTGACTGACTGACTGACTGACATAGTGATCTATCAGCGCTCAGCCCAAACCACTGGACGGATCGGGCTAAAATTTGGCAAGCAGGTAGATGTTATGACGTAGGCAACCGCTAAGAAAGGGTTTTGATTATTTCTACCCCTAAGGGGATAAAATTAGAGATGAAAGTTTGTATGAAACTTTGTCAATTTTAAACCGATCGGGCTGAGACTTTGCATGCATAAAGCTACTATTTTGACTCAACACTAAGCGATAACCAACGTCCACGCGGGCGGAGCCGCGGGCAACAGCTAGTTATAATAATATACGCCCTCCCAGATCGCCTGTAAAATTGTTAATGTAATAACTTCTGAGGCTGACTGTACTTATGTAGCGTCCTCTTGGGTATATACAGATGTGAGAGTTAGTAGAAAAGTTTGATTTCAACGCAACATTTTCGCCTATAGGTACTTTTACATATAACAGCACTCAAAAGGTCGAAACTTAGGAAGGTTTATTAAATTACCAAATGGACGTCTACCTGTGAAACTTTTTATATGAAAGTCTAATAAACTTTTTATTACTTAACAGTTATTTTCTGTTATTGTTTTTCTCGCGTACCCGTTGGTTATTTTCTCGCTTATTTCCGGGTACCTTTTTCATGTCAACCCCATAACTTGCAACAATGACGTAATCAGTTGTCGGCCACACGCACGAACGTTTGTTTCATTTGAAATTTCAACGCGAAGCCATTATTTTTGAAGAGTCGTGTGTGATAAATAATGAATCCTCGGCGAACACTTTAAACCGTCGGTCCCGGTTGCCATACGAACATCTATGGCAGTCGTTACGGGCAGTTGGAGCCCTCAAAAGTCCGACTAGTCTAACTATAGAACTTTAATATCGCAAATTGGTTGTGGAAGTCAAATAGCATTCGCTTCACAGAAAAATATCGAAGTGTAGCCGCATCACTGTTATACTGGAAAGCTGGAAATAATCTAGTCCAGTGTTTTTCAATCTGTGGGTCGCGACTCCTAGGGGAGTCGCGAAGCCTTACTCGGGGGCTGAAAGAAAAAGGTAAGGTTCTAACACTACTTGGGCTTGACTATTTTTCAAAAGTTAATTAAATAGTATTGCTATTTTTGAATCGTTAATAATCAAATCATTTTCTAATTTTAGCGCTGGCGTCCAAGTTTAGTCTCACGTAGCCTTACGAACTTACCTCCTTCTTGCTTTCGAAACTCTCACGGCTTCTTGCAGAGTGTTTAGATCTGAATAGATGAATGTACGAAAATAGAAAAAATCATCAACGTAGTCTTTTAACAAAATTATTTTTCTGTCTTTCTATGGCACAAGGGGGTCGCCAAATTTTTTTAACCTGTGATCGGGTCGCCAAATCTAACAGATTGACAAACACTGGTCTAGTCTATAACAGTCTGAACATAATGATAAGGTGTACCTATAGGTGTACGGCTCAAGTCAGCCTTGACTGACAGTTGGTACAGTAAAATGGTTATACCTAAGTATAGGTACAACTCAAACCGACTTAAACCGCACGCCGTCTCAGGTCTTAAATGTCATGATCCAAGCCATCTCTGATTTTGAGATGACTCCCTCATGTGTGCGAACAATAAGTAAATAACTTGCATAGGAAAGGGTGGTGAGCAGTGACGTACCTAATCTAAAAGCTTATATCCAAATTATAGTAATGACAAACTATAATTTATACATATATAAACATATATGAACGCTCGTGGGCGCTCACTGTTTGGTAAATAATCAGTGGGTTAAGGATACCTAGGCGAAGGTTACCAATGGGATGGGTGACCGTTTAGTGGTGTTACATCTGAGTGCTTCAACGCTTCCTTGCTTCGGAGAGCACTTTAAGTGTCGGTCCCGGCTGTCAACAGTCGTCAGGTCAAGACGGAGGCCTGAACAACTCAGTCACAGGTTGGCCACTAACCACACGAATAGAAGAAGAAGTAATGAAAACAGATATATCAGTATAACCAGCACTACCTGCTACAATAATTTAATAAAACCGAAAGACCTTCAAGTGATATAAATGTTATGTTACTTTACTACGCAGTTAAACGCGAACCATTACAAACTGAAATTATAATGTGATATCCATATATACGCTATATTATCATAACACATACAATAACCAATAAGATTTAGAACCAATATAAATTTTATTTTTTTATTTAATAAACTTGGAACGAGAAAAATTCTAGTTGAATATGTTTCCAAAACAATAATTGCTGTTTTCTAGGAGTGTAAAAAATACATACATAACACAAAATATACGTTTAGAAGTCTTGACTGTTTGTTTCTGATGGATGCAAAAATTACCGAGCAGATATTGATGTAGTTTTTTTTTCTGTTTAAAGGTCTAAATGAGATTTAAAATCTCACGTAAGTTTGTTTGAGTAAAACCGGAGATATGACCAAAAATCACGACAACTGATATCCACGTGGACAGAGCCGCGGGTATCAGCTTTTAATACTATAAAAACACAGGTTAACAAGAATGTGTACATTAAAACACGGATTCTGAAGCGTTATTTTAGAAACACCGAACAAAACACGATACTTTAAAACGCTGTTAATGTATTTAAAACTGTATTGGCGCATGTTACTCAGTTAATTTAATTAACTAAAATAAAAACACTCACTTTAGTTAAGCTTATTTACACTTCGCCTCCGCCTCCGTTACTGCGGAAGTTCCGCAACAAATTGAACCTCCGACTCCGCTTGATGTGACTAGCCCGGGCAGATATACAAATGACGCACTCTATGTTTAACTCTTTTCCCTTCACTCTGGAACTTATTTTATACACTAGAACATAATTCATCATCATCCTATAGCGATTGCCCAGTTACGTCCAAAGCGTATGCGACGCAGCCCGGTGTCTACTTATTATTATGATTGGTTTGTTGATTTTTACCGGAGTGTCTACCGTCTGACCTCCGAAATCAAAAGCCATGCACCTTAGCCTTGTCCATTATTTAGTAGGTGATGTTAATTTTACTCAAGGCTTTTGATGGGGCCCTGCCACACCCATTGCACACTCAATTGGAGTTAAAATAAATAATTAAACTGAGCTTATAGAATTAAGAACGGTTTAAAATCCATGTGTTTTTATTTTATCACTAGTTGTTGCTGGCGGCTCCACCCGCGTTGATTTCGATTATCGCTTAGTGTTGAGTCAACGCGATTGAGCGTTTTTTTTTTTTAAATAAAGTAGCCTAAGTTACGCCTTATTACATCAGTTACCTGCCAATAAAAGTCTCGTCAATATCGGTCCGGTTTAGAGAGGACAAACAGATAAAAACTGAAAATAAATGTTTTTTTATTGTACGTACCGTATTATAAACATGTAGTAAAAAACGGTTATTTCAATATTACAAATAGACACTTCAATTTTATTTATATGTATAGATTATTTATCTTCAGTAATCCACCCAACTTATAATAGTAAATTATTTGAGAATAAAAATTATGATTGAATGAAATTTTGAATCATTTACTATGCTAACTTTTCAAATCGATTAAGATAGGAATTATGATGTTATCCTTTTGTATTTCGTATTAGTGTCCTTAGTACTTACCGTTTTGATGTTTAGTAAAAAGTAGCTAATTTGACTAGACAATCAAGTACCCAAATTGATTTAAATAATCAACATTAATCGGTCTAGGCGGGGTTCGAAGCTGCAATCCTTGCCTAACAGGGGCAATGCTTTGACCACTGAGCTACCAGACCTCGCCCTAACCAATTCAAATTTCACCTTTTATAATCTTTCTTCGTAGTTTAAAGTCAAGTACCTATTTAATGGCATTGAGTAAAGCGTACACACAGTTAAGTTAATAACGTTTACTATAGTGAATATATTGTTAAGTCTAGCGAAATCCTGTCAAAATTATTTGTCAAATGATATAGATATCGAACTAAAACTACTTTTAACGGGCTGACCGCCATTTCCCGGGGTTTTAAAGTTGGTATAGTTGTATCAGCTACTATCTGTAGCCACCCCGTGACCATGGCTGCTGCAAAGTAACCAAAACGAAACGTCAAACTAAATGTGAATAATAACAAATAAATATCAATAGAATCAGCCATAAATTGGTTTTAAACTTCCAACAGTATAACTTACTTATCTACAGACTTTCTTTTTTACGTGCGGGAAATCCCCACGGATAACCCTCGGAGCCAAAGGGGGAGGTTATGTCGAACTCGAACCGACTAAACCGCACGCCGTCTGCGGGTCGATGTGCTAGGCCGAAGGTGAGGTTGTCTCGTGACATATCCCTCGCACCCCGGCTGACTCAGGGCCATTCCTGACCGAGTCAGGCCCTCCTCGGGAGGGGGGACCACGCGGTCCCCGACTCGCCCCCGGTATGGAAAGAAAAGAAAGAAAAAAGCATTTATTTAAGAAACGCACAATGTACAAAAATTTCAAACAAGAATTATAGGTTATTAACGTTCTAATACAGGCTTAATTATTATAAATGTACATCGTGCGAACCTAAATGGGCTACCATCTCAGCATGAATGCCTCGTACACCAACAATAGGGTATACAAAGCGCTGGTTTTCAGATGGCGCCACTAGTCGCTCCGCCGTCACGCAAACAGACCGAACTGCCGCAGTTAACAAACAAACAAAAAAAAAATATAAAAATATCAAACCACGAACACACAATTAAATCGAGAGGTGAACATCAAAAATAAATACAAAAAACAAAAACTAGAAGATTAATTAACAAAAAAAAGAAGTCATAACATAATTTAAAACACAGTCATCATAGTCTGTGGTAAACTAATTACTTACTCCCGCGCCGTGCTATGACATAACCTCAACATAACATCCTGACACTCTGACATCACCGTTGTCATCGCATTATAAATTATATCAAGTTGCGTAATAGCATCAAGATGGCCGACAAAGAACCAACTGAACCAATCCACGAACACCATGTATTTACTTTGCATAAACGGCATAAACTATTCAAGGTGGTTATGTAAGACTATAATAGTGACGAGTGCTTACATTTGTGTACAATTGTAATGTGTATTTGAAAACAGTATGCATAGTGGAGGGATTTATAGTGTGTATAATGTGTATAGTGTAAATAGTGTAGTGTATATAGTGTGTGTGTTTATCTGGCAAGAACAAGAAAAATATAGGCTGCACACTACAAAGCACCATCAGCACCGAGGCGGACCACAGCCGCCGCCTCCACTGGTAGTAGCGAACGGCCAGGGTTCACCGACCGTCATCCAATTTCACTTGGGAAATGGGTTTCAATTCCGGTGAGTATTACCAAGGTTAGTGTAACCCTGCGTCTGCGTCGCCATCAGATGCAACCGGTACTTATATCTAAATGAGCTAATTGTTTTTACAGAGCGTATTGGCGGTGGCAGGTCGTTCCATATTCGACTGGCAGCGAATTTGAAACTGCCCCGGTATGCAGAGGTTCTGTGCTTCGGAGTCAACATAAGGTAGGACGATGCCCTTGTGCCGTGCTTATTGTGTTCTCTGGACCAGGATAGTCTATCATAAAGATACCTGGGTACGCGTTTTTGCACTACACCAAAAAGTAGTGTAGCGAAATGTAACTCCCGACGCTGAGACATTTTCATTATGTCTCCCTGATTCAGAAAAGGCGTTACATGTGCGCGTGGTGGGATTGAGAAACAAAACCTTGCACAGGCGTTCTGCACTCGCTGAATCAGTCGCTCTGTTCTCCGCAGTAGACAGTTCCCATACACAGCGTCAGCATAGTTGAGTTTTGAAAGTACAAGTGACTCACATAGTAGTTTTCTAATGTTTACACTGATGTATGGACGGATTCTGTATAGCACCTTTAACCTGTAGAAACAGTTCCTGACGGCTTGCACAATGTGTGTCTCAAACAGCAACTGCTGGTCAAGAACTACTCCCAGGCTCCGTGCCTCCCTCACCTGTTCCACTGGACAGCCGTCAATGTTAATATCTAAATGATACTGGCATGTATTCTCTATTTGTTGCCTTGTGCCCATGACCATGAATTTGGACTTGCCTGGGTTTAAAACCAGGCAGTTTCTCTTTGACCACTCATTTATGCCATTCAAGTCCTCATTAATTTTCTTTATGGATTCCAGGCAATTGGAAGGAGGAAATGAGAGATACAGTTGAAGATCATCAGCGTAGAGGTGGAACCTAGTGTTGGCGATTGTGCTGGTGATATCTGCACTGTAGAGGATGAAGAGTAATGGGCCCAGGATCGAGCCCTGCGGAACGCCCCTTGTGACCTGGCGATGAGGGGAATCCATCATGTACCCTGTGTTGCTGTCCCTCACCTGAACAAATTGATATCTCTGGCTCAGATAGCTATGGAACCACGCAACTACCTCTGTGCTGCATCCATAGTACGCGAGTTTTGAGAGTAGCAGGGAGACATTGATACTGTCGAAGGCACGGGAGAAATCAAGGAGTGTGAGCACCGTACTCATACCCTGGTCCCGGGCCTGCAGCACATTGTCCACCACGTCTAACAGGGCAGTAGTTGTGCTGTGCCCTTTTCTAAAGCCGGACTGCATTAATGGGAGTATATTGGAGTTTTCCAGGTAGGCTGTCAGTTGGTTACTAACAACCCTCTCCAGGATCTTAGATATGCATGGCAGCAGACTGATAGGCCGGAGGTCCTTCGGGCTAGTAGGATTTGGCAGCTTGGGTATTGGTTTCACCTTGGCAGTCTTCCAAGCACTAGGAAAGGTTGATGTGGTGATGGATGTGTTTATGATGTATGTTATTACAGTGAGGGTATGAGGAAGAGTCATCCTCAACATATCCAGGGAGATTTCATCCACACCCATTGCATTGGACTCGAGATTTCTAATAATTTTACCAACATCATCTTCATCTATTGTCCCCAACTGAAAGCTACCATGGCTAAAGCGACTGAACTCAAAGAATGTGAGATCAGATATGCTCACTCCGTCTCCACCTGGCACGTCCAAAAAATGCTGGTTTAGTTTATCTGGGCTGCCCCATGTGTTTGGCAGATCATACTGTTTGTTCGGGTTAGTTAATATACTAGACTTGAGGTGGCCCCACATTCTCCTTGGCTGATTGATGTTGCTATTTATATATGTCCCAAAAAATGCATGCTTTTCACGTTCTATAGCGGCTCTTACTGTGCTTTTGAGGTCATGGTATAGGTCAACATGTGCTTCCAGATTTGTTGCTTTCGCCCTTTTGTGGTATTTATCTCTAACCCGTATCATGTCCCTGATTGTGCTGGTAATCCAAGGGTGGCTCTTATTTTTAATAAGGGTTCTCTTAATTGGGGCATGTAGATCAAACAGAGACATGACACAGTGGTTAAAAGCCTGTACCATAGAGTCTACATGATCCAAGCCCATGATTGTTTGCCATTGTATAGCCATAAGGTCTTGGTCAAATTTCTCCATTACTATGTCATGTAAAGGCCTGTGAGTGACCCACTCTGGACGGGGCTTCTCCACCCTGAAGTCAAACTCAGCTGTTACAATGGCATGCCTCCCCAGTTCAGGAATGTGCAACACTGATAAGCCGTGTGCCCTAGCATCAGTACAGATCAAATCGATCGCTGTCTCACTGTGATCTGTAAAGTGGGTGGCTTCTGTTACTAGGTTGACCAGACTGGTGCTAGCAAGGAATGAGTCTAATAATTTCCAAATGTATGTCGTTTTGTCCATCTGATCAACATTAAAATCTCCCAAGAGAATGATTTTGTCTGCCCTGGAGAAGGAGGTGATGGAGGCGGTTAGTGCATCTATTAAGAGGTTGATGTTTTGATGTGGTGGTCTGTACGCAGTGCCGATTATTATTGATTGCGAATTTCTCTTAATTCTCAGCCACATCTGTTCGACGTTAGCATCAGGTGGGTATGGTTCATTACGGGCATGTATCCCGTGTCGTACGTAGAAACCCACACCCCCTCCCCTGCAAGCTATATGAGCGGGGCGTGGAGTGTTACGTAGCCTGTAATTGGGCACCGCCGGCGCTCGGCCCTCCTCGCCCTCATGTAACCAGGTTTCATTTATCGCCAAAATATCCACTGCCAGGTTCCCCACAGCCACAATGAACTCCTCCTGGCGGGTTCCAAGCGATCCTGCGTTGAACAAGCCGACCTTCAAACGCTTATCTTTCCTGCTATGCATGTTTATGTGTGAATGATGTGATCAAAATAATTTTCAGCCAGGATTTATGTGTGCAATGGTTCAGCCGTAACAAACACCAGGAATAATTTTGCGACAATAAGGAAGAATTGTACAGCACCACATTACCACTTATTCCAGCAATATAGTAATGACAAAAGAAGTGGTACAAATATGTAACATAAATATTAGTGATCATTAAACAACTAATGGATTTTTTAAGCAATTGATGGGTCTCAAATATCAGAATTTTTATAATTATACAGGGAATTTTCAATGCTGGGATGATGATATTTAATTTTACCAATAGACTAGTGCTATTAACCAATTTTACTACAATAATGTAACAGTTAATCGTCAGGAGCGGAAAGAGCATCGGGCCCAAAAACACGCCGCAGGTCCGCTTCCGTCCGGATACAGTGGATCGGCTTACCGTCAGCTTGCCGGGCCAGAATTCTACCCTGATTCGTCCACGTATACTTCCAACTGTACTTGCTCGCAGCTTGACGTGTCTGGTAAAACAGTATCTTGTTGTGTCTGTTCAGCCTCTCGTTAACGAAGAAACGGCGCGCAGGCGCGCCCTGCCCGAGGCCAGCGCTGGTGGCACCGCGCCGCACGCGCGCGCCCTTCAGCAGCTCGTCCCGGAGCGCGCGCCGCGCCAAGCGCACCACCAGGCGGCGCGGGCGGCCCGCCTCACCCGGCTCTCCCGCCTTGGCCGGCTCTCCCCGCCTGGGTGGTGGGCCCACTCTTTCTGCGAACACGACGTCCCTTGCCTCCAGCTGTACTCCCAGCTTCCTCGCCACCGCTTCGACGAGGTGCAAGGTGCTCTCACCGCTCTCCTCGGGCAGGTTGGAGATCTCGACGTCGGATGCCAGCAGCTCCTGATGTCTATCATTGAGCTCCATTTTGAGCGCGGACACTGTTTTTTCCAGGTCCTCGGTGTTTGATTGGCTGCTTTCAAGTTCGCTCACCCTGTTCTCCAGGCTTTGCATCCGATCTTCACAAGCCGCTATATTATTTCTGATATCTCCAACCTCCCGGCGTAGGTCCCTAATCTCCTTTGTTAATTCGTCCCTCATCTCACGCAGCTCAGTTCTAAACAGCCTTACTTCCTCAGCAATATCCAGCCCGCGGGACGTTACCCCTGCACTGGGCAACAACACTTTTTGCGATGCTCCTGTTCCAGCCCCGCCTATATGGGCAGCGGCAGGACTCACCAGTGGGCTCTTATTCTTATTCTGCGAGTCTTTCATGGTACTGCATTTACATTCAAAAGCGCCATCTTTCCCTTTCATATACTTTCCACAATGGTTGCACTTAGCCATGTCACTAGTCGGTGTTTACAAGAATCAACAGATGGCGTTGAGTGATTTGGGCAACTGTTCAATGAGTTCTTGGCTTGGAGGCTCGTCACCGATTAACCTATAGTTGGGACAGATGGCGCTGTACTTGAAAAGTATTTTAAGGCTGTATTTGGGGCTTTCTCATGTGAATTCCAGGTCTCAATTTATAAAGTCCACCACTAGCACTAATAGCACCCTTTTAATAGTGTCTTTTTTAATAAAGTTTGTTTCTATACTATTATTATTCTATTAATTTCTGATAACGGGTAGTTTTAAGGAGTAATTTGTATTTAGAATAAGTTTATATTTACTTAGTAATGGCACTTTTGCACTCACACCCCTGTATATAGTTAGTAATTAAATTATTCTTCCAGAAACACTATTCTTATTGCACGATCAGCTGATCACAGTTATTTACACCGTCGCGCCGTTGTCGCACTGAATGACACTGCACAAGGATTTTTCAAAGTTCGAAAATTTTAATAAATTGCCATTATTCACAGGAGATAACACTTGTGGTTGAAGTCTGTGAGGATATGTTCATTTACTTGATCCTCGAGCCGTGGATAACTTGATATATTTATTTTAATTCAATACTTTAACAAGAGCGACACCAACTCGGTATTAGCGGGACGGCAGCGCCATCTAGTTTCCTTTAACTTATTTACACACTAGAATATAAGTATCATGCCTCATATATTTTTACAGACTGTTTTCTTTACAAAGTCTTCAATACAGACGTTCTAAACATTCGAAGGTACAATAATTATTGTTATATCTGCATACTGTAACGTTGCATGCTAATTACCATAGAATGTCGTGACGTCACGCGATCCTTGTACAAAAATAAGGTAATGCCCCGCTTTACCGTTTTTTTACTAGCAATGGTTTTTGATAAGTAATAATTTATGGGCTCTATTCGTTTGTACTGCCTTATTCTTGGGGATTATGAGTGTAAATATTTTTGGAAAAGTTCCTTTATTAGTCGAAAAATTCGGAATCCTGTGACTTAATAAAAGTTCCTTTCTAATGGTATTAAATAGCATAATAACTGTCGAAACTGTCGCATTACAAAATAATTTGCTTCACATAACTTATGTTATGTGGCGTTACATTTTTTTTTACTACCCAATGAAATTTTAAAGCAGTTAGTGAAGTGTGATAACTACTCAAATCAGTGAAACGGGGTCACGGGTTCAAGTCCTGTCTGTGCATTCTCTTTAACAGCAACATAAACCCGTGGTTCCACCTGCGTGTAATAATACTAATTTCGTTCCTGACATCCTATACCTCGGACAGAAACATGAGATCATGCGAAAACTATGCTCGGGTTAAAAATGAGACATTAAACACCTCCATTTAATAGCAACGAAATATAGACAGAATTCGTATCTATGGCGAACGAGCAGTGCCTTAAATGATCGGTTCAAAAAATTCATGATATATTTATTCAAGTATTGAACCTGTGAGACTTATGTAGACTTCGAGAGAGAATCCATTAAAAAAGTTTCATTTGAAAGTATATGGGACTCATATATTTTTTGGTAAAAGAATGAAAAGTTAACAGAAGATTATTAAATACTGTGCCTACCCCAAATTACGAGTAAAATTGGCAAATAAGTTACCATTTAAAAAATTTATAATTGTTACAAAAGTAACAAATCAATTAATAATTTTTCTGTTACTTTGATCTAAACTTAATTTAATTTTAGTACTATATTAAAATTAGAAAAATATTCTATACAAATTCGGTTATAACAGTGAATTAATTGTAGATGAATTTAGAATAACTATTACAAATAATATAGTAATGTTAGATGACTATAATTAATTCGGCCTTCTCATTAACGACTGAAACACACGGAAGTCAAGGTTATACCGACCATTTTAAATATATTTCGGTTTATATATAATTATACTCTGTTACACTTACTACATAAAATAAATCGTTATTCATAATTTATTTTAAATGAAAAAAATATAATTTCGAAATCTAGCACTTACCTTATCATCGACAAAATCAGTCCAAAATAAACTTCATATCACTGTCACTTAATCATTAATTCCGCAATTAACACCAATTAAAACTCTTTGACACACTATCACAAAAAATAAAAAATAAAACTCACAATAAGAAAAGTTTGCAATCCTGGCCACTTTGAAAAAAAGCAATGACAATTAAGCGATAGTTCCAAAATTAAATTTGACAGACACACCACTAAACTGTTGTTAAAGGTTTACAATTTGATTATTCACTCGGAGTTGGATCGTGTGGAATCAAAGAGGGTCGCGCACGTCCTCCCTCACTGTTAGCAAGTAGGCAACTGAGTACTCGGTATACTGGAGTAGGACTATAGCGTATCGCAACGCGAAATATGCCCCTGCATAAGTAAATACTAGCTACATTGCAAGTACTGTTCACACAGAGCTTCATAAATAGTTATGATTTCTAGTATTTTTCTGAGCGAAGAGATTTTAATGCTTGCGTAGATTTGTCTAAAACTTTCGTAGATAGTCGTAGACTGTTGTAGAGCGTTGTAGACCGTTGTAGATTAGTTGTGTGAAACTTTACTAAGATTTTCGGTGTACTGATTAACTTAGGTATTTGTAAGCCAGTATTACTGCAAATTGATACATAAGGCACAGACTTTTCTCTCTTTTGTGGGCTCCCACTACCCGTAACGACTACCATTCATATTACTACCGGAACCGACGAAAAGCACGGCAATACCCAGACCAATGCTATAAGACATACAGCGTATGTACAGTCAGCATCAGATCATTCTTGATACGTACTCGATACGTACTTGAGAAGTACTCAAAATTATTTTAATACCCCCCCCCCCCCTCCACTTTCTGTTAACGAATTCTTCTCATATTTGGTGTACACTTTTGTTCGGGAAATATTAAAATTTAAATCAATAAAAGTTTGATTTCCTCTTAAGAGTTAAGAGTTTTAAGATCATTTTGATACTTTTTTGTCAAGATTTTCCTTTTGAATATTCATTTACACAAAAAATATATATACCTATCTATAATACAAAATTTAAGATAAAATACAAAAAATCCGTTAAAATTCTGTACAAAAATATGTTGGCCTGTACCTGTCTCAAAAGGCAAAATTAAATACATGCGTATTATGCGTAGAAATATACGCCTATATGTACACTATATATTTGTGAAGCCTGGAAAAATTTCGGCCCACTCAAATTTCAACCATGGAAAGAAAAATTATAATCCCTCAAGTTGTGAGGGCGGGCCGGAGGCGACGGAACTTCCAACACGGTTACAACTCCTTAATGTGTTTGTAAAAGAAGTGAATTTTTTAAAAGGAAGCTCAATTTTAATCCTTCGGAATGGGATTATACAAGGTGAGCTTTATGCCTAAAGATACTTCGTAAGAAATCCTTCAATGGAATATGATTAACAAACTTTTTTTCTTAAACCGTTTTAATCTTATTCGAGTTTCAAATTTGAAAATAGAAAGGTAAAGATATTTTTTTGCCACGATTTTGCTCGTTTGGAAACCGATATTAGCACTTCGTAACATTCTCAGTAATCATGCATACTTGCAATCACGACTCTTTCTCAATGGTTTAGGCAGACATCATATGTTTCCACTTGCTACTATCCTTACATAAGTACGTCAAATTACTTTAGGTCATAATATTGAAGTGAAAACTTCTTTAGCGGCGTTGGATGGGTGAAAAGTGTAAAACTCGCGTCAGAATCGCTTGACCTTTGAACCGTAACCGACGACTGACGTCATACAACATTAGCTATAGACTGTCTGTTTTGCAAGATACGAAGTCGACTTTAAGTCCTTATGGTTTCAGATAGTACCGGGTTCAAACCTGGCCTTCTGATACTTTTTGTGATTATTTTTTATTTTTGTAATTTATTACTTTTGGTGATTATTTTTTCTTTTTGTAATTTATTACTTTTTGCGATTATTTTTTTCTTTTTTTAATTTATTAATTTCTTCTGACAGAAAATTAGCAGAAAAGTAGTGATAGGTTCTATAATTGGCGCTATATTATAGGCATGGTATGATATAGTATGATATGGTATGGTATGGTATGTTCTTTTTCTATGTATATAACGAAGAAAGAAAGAAAGAAAATGTTTTCACTTCAGCCGGCACTCCCAGAGTGCAACCCTTTTTTTTATTTCTTTTTTCTGCATCACTCTTCTTATTCATCTTAGCGTTAATCCCAGTCGCATCCGAAGCTTTTGGACTTGGAGTCTGGGGTCCGCTTTACCAGTTCAACTGCAGATTCGGCTAAACTTCGATATTTTCTGTGAAGCACCTGCCATCTGGCCTCTACAACAAAAAATCAGCGAAGCATTTCAGCTAGACCAATTGTTGAACTTTTTAGGGCTCTAACTAACCATAGATAACCATAGATGTTTGTATTGCAACCGGAACCGACTGCTTAACGTGCTCTCCGAGGCACGACCAGACCAATGCAAATACCCATATTCATGCATTGAGCGGGCATCGAATCCGCGCCTTCTGCATAGCGGCCGCGTTCACTACCGCTACGCCACGGAGGCTGTCCATATTATTATTCTACATCTATATTACATTCTTATTAGTTTTGACTGAATTCTCTATCTTTAAACTATGGTCTTAGGAGCCATACCCAGCAGTCTCCTTTCCATCGCTACAGGTGAATTTAAAATGTATCTGCATAGAACCTCCATCACGGTATGCCACCATCTGAATAATACATCTATACGACAATAGTAGATAAACTCGCCAATATCTTTGAACCCTGGCTAAATATAATTTCTCATAGAATGAGCTATTTTAATCAGGTTCGTTCAGCCGTTTGAGTGTGATTGCGTAGTAAAAATCTAAATATATAATTGTATTCTGGAAAACTAATGTTATTAGACGTAATTTAATTCAGAAAAATTATGAGACTTCTGCCCAAAAGACACGGACATAGTTAATTTAAAATTTTAGTGAAAGTAGGAATGCTCATACCTCATTTTGACACACGTGTCGAACTCTTTCCAGTTGAAGATCGCATGGGCTATAATCCGCACGCTGAATCATGATCCCTATGACAGTTCGTTAGCGCTTAACATTGTACTGACGTCCTATCACATCAAATCCTTTAGAGGTCCATTAAAAAGACGAAAAAATCATAATTGTGTACAATTGTAAATTATAAAAATGAATATTAAGAAATTATTACGTAATGTTCGGAAATAATAGAAAAAAACTCAATGCAAATGTACATGGTACGTGCTGCAAAAGTTACGTCGTCAAGCTGTTATCGACTAAGAAGGGACACATCGATAAACAAAATATCGATAATTTGTTGGAAATATAAAACAAATGCTTTGAGTTTGTATTTTATTTATATCAATCTGAATCTGATACAGGGTCAATCGGATCTTCAAAATCTGAGTCTGAACTGCAACTATCCGTGACGTTTATTATTAACGGTTGGTCAATGATATTGTCGTATTGTACATCTCGATCCCAGTCTTGTAAGCAAATTTTCTTCGTTCTTTCGACCACTTTTCGCCAATCGTCAGCTGTCACTTGAGCGCAAGCTTCTTCCAATAAAACCATCATTTTATTTGCCGTGAATGGCGGAGTTGTGTTATGCCTAGCTGCATGACCTGAAAATATTTGTACATTTAGTAATTATTTTTAGAAATATATGCATATACATAATATTATATAAATAAAAAATATAGATACCTTTGATCTGCGCTATATCAACTCGATTGCATTATATTGGCAGTGATAGGGCGGTAACCGAATTACCGTGTCCATTTGATTTGGCGCGTAGTCTTTTTTTCAAAATAAATAAATATTGCTTATTATGTTGAATGACCTGGCTGAATGACATGACATTTGCCTGAAAAAACAGTATTTTATCGAAATTGTTTCGCATAACTAATACAACTGTCAGTTGAAACGTCATAGGATCATCATTCGGCGTGCGGAGTATAGTAGGTCATCTAGAATGTTGACTAGCAGTTAATTCGTTCTACAGTAATGCAATGCGTGATCATGAAAGTGAGCAATCTTTAACACTAATGGGCTGGCACATAACTAGGTCATTAGCGGAGGCCGAGGCCTGAATGCGGCTTGAATTTCTTAGCATGACAGCATTGACCTGAACTCCGGAAAATGTTCGTGGATAAAATAATATACTAGAATGAATCTTATAGATTTAGATCGGAGAAATGAAACACCCAAAAAGTGACGGACCAACTGAATACTCTAACCAACTGAGCTACTAGTATAGATTTCAGTGATTTTCATTGATGGCAACTGTGCCCAATTTGTTACTAAAAATTCGTCTTACAGCCATTTATAGCACATCAAATTTTCATTATCAATTCAAATTCAAAAAACCATTTATTACATAAAAAAATATAAATTTATTTGGAATTGTCATTATTTTTCCCCTAACTACTGAGAAACACTGCCAGAGAAACTCAGAAAGAATCTTTTTTTTTGTAACGTCATCATTTATGCATAATAATTTTCTTGTGTTTACTTAGAGCGTCTTAATCCCAAGCATTTTTGTCATTCAAATAGACTGAAATGTTATATACGCCCTGCTACACAGTTTGGCCTTAACAATTGTTATCAGATGAAATGAAGTCATTCGACATGCCATACATAAAGTATAAAAAATTGAATTCATCTGGCATACTTACCGATAACATTCGACTTCGTCTATAGACAACTGATAACGAGATCAAGTTGTGCACTCACAACTTCCAAGCATACATATTGTAGATATTTACTTATTGCGAAACAAATTTTGTCAAGAACATTCACACTTCAGTGATTTGCTTGAAGATAGTACTCGGTGACTTACTTGTCCGTTCCAGTTTATTCCACACTAGCTGATACACCCCGCTTTCGCCTGTGGCATATTTCGAGGCAATTTCAATCAATCAATTAGCCCACTGCAGTCCACTGCTGGAAATAGGCCTCTCCTAATGTGCGCCATTTCGTACGATCCTCAGCCGAGGCAATTATTACTCATCAAATAATGTATGGGAATTTGCTGGAATTATTGACATTTACAGTTACTGCTCCGCTCCATTGAGTAGTAGCGCGAAGATATTTAGCCTATAAACTTCCTTAATAAACGGGCTACTCGACACAAAAAGACTTGATCAATTCGAACCAGTAGTTTCTGATTTTAGCGCGTTCAACCAAACAAACAAAAAACTCTTCAGCTTTCTAATATAAATGGTATAGAAGTAATAGGTCCATAAAATAGAATATGGGTATTTGCATTAGTCTGGTCGTGCCTCGGAGAGCATATTAAGCCGTCGGTCCCGATCGTCATACCAACATCTATGGCAGTCCTTATCTTCTTTGGGTTGTGGAGGTCAGATGGCAATTGCTCCACAGAAAATGTCGAAGTTCAGCCAAATCCGCAGTTAGACTGGTAAAAGCGGACCCCAGACTCCAAATTAAAAAGCTTCGGATGCGACTGGGATTAACGCTAGGATGAAGAAGACTCTCTCATTAATAAGATGATGACCACTAATTGCAAACGTTCGCAAATAAGTAAACCATAACTTGCTGTTGTATTAACCCAACTAAGTAATTTGCCAAGTAAATGGGAGCCCAGACAGTCACTGGGAACCCGTTACACTCTCAATATAACCATATGCACTTTTGACAACCCCTGTGTAGCGGTAGAGCTTTCGACTGTTACATCCGAGGTCGCAGGTTCATTGCCGGTGGAAATATGTACTTATAACAAATTTGACATATTCTATACTTATACATATCATACACGCACACATTGACACTTTAAAGGCAATATTGACATTAGCTTACTCACACATGAAGCGTATTTCAAGCCAGCAATTTAGTTCAAAATACTGTGTCTAAATAGTATATAGTTAAAGATTCTAACGCTTATTCAAAAGCGAAGCAATAATGTACTGATGAGTATCATCCAAGAAATAACGTGACATATAATAATTTCTAATTAGGTTTAAAATTATTAATGAAAATCGTTATTACACACTGTTATAGCGTAGTATTATACGGATATAGCGAGTAATCCCGAATTTCTTAAAACTGTATAATAACAAGTAGGGAATAAGCAACATTTCGGTACAATTAAAGTTTTCACATTTGACTACCTACAGGTCAGCCGGGCTGTTTAATGAACAAACTTCTGGAATCTTGTACGCCGGCTGCGATTCTCGCCAAGTGGGCTTCTACTACGTGTCATAGCAAGCACGCACAAACTGCACTACAGTTTACTACCAGTACCCGGACCCTGGTTCTGCTGTCAACCATTGTCATAGCACAGACACTGGCACTGTAAATGTAAATTAAAACTTAGGGTTTTGTTCTACTATCACAGTCTATGACATCTCATAGAGGAAATGTTATGAACTATTTTTCATTTAGGCTAGGTTGCACCATCTTACTTTAACATTGTCCCGTAAATTTGTGCAGTTAAAGTACCGATCAGGTATAAAATGGGTTGCACCATTTGACAACAGTTAAAATGACGTCAAAACTTAACGCTAATTTTAACCAGCCACGCTTGGCTGGTTATTGTTAATTATTAACACTGTCGTCATCTTCTTTTTGTTATTTTATCCAAATGGCGCTTTGCAGCAGTTATATAAGTACCGATGTCATCCCAACTGACTGACATAAGAACTGACAGCAAATGACAGCTTATGTCTAGTATTACCACAATTAAAATAAACATCATAAGAAATTTGAGGTAAATAATGGCACATTGGACTCGCAACTCTGATAACTTTAACCGAGCTACTAAATACACTGGTGCAACACATTTAGCAGAATCCATTAGAGCCAGTGTTACTGTTAATGTTAAATTCGACGTAAACCTCTGACTTTAACAGGTAGTATGGTGCAACTAAGCCTTCATTTTGGAGTTGACGAGTATAACAAATGTCTAAAATTTAATAGCATTTTTGCAGCGTCAGTGGTTTGACAGAGGTTGTCCTTCTGGGTTTGTGCATGTTATTGGTACATCTGTACACTGCGCAAGCCCCAAGGCCGACCTCCCGATGTGTTCATACTTCACCACAGTCTCATCTGCGAAGAAATAACTGTGGTGAAATTGGTGCGAGTAGTAGCCGCATAACTGTATCAGTTTTACCCACTCACGGTGTTCCGTGTAGAAAGCGGTCTGCTCGGGCAAAACTGTGGTGAAGCTTGTGCGTGTGGTAGGCCTATTCTAGATAACTCCAGCAGCAACTGCTTGTGTTTAAAAATTTCTTTGGAAAAACTACTTTTGTACTTTTGTAAAAACTACTTTGTAACTCTTTAACCACTTTTGTAAGAATTCTAGTGGTAGTAAACTCTCAGATATGTTTTGGTCAATCACGTCACATAAAACAGTGAAGCTATCAATTGTTATTCGAGTTGGGTTACTTGTGTGCACGGAGAACTAGGACTAGAGAGAGACTAGAGAACTAGGGCTCCGTCGACATCACTCACTAAGGCTTATTACAACCTTATCCACAAAGTTATTTTTAATACCTCGTTAGCATTGATGTATATTATTACTCTCGTTGGTCACTTGTCGTTTTTTTGTGTGGAATTTCTCACGGCCTTTCGGCGGGGGTTTCCTAGCACGGGTCGACTCCACAATACGTAGGTATTTCTATTTCTATAACAACACGTAGTACAGATGTACAAGTTATACAAACTCATTTGGGCATCGCTATTCTGAATTAGTGCGAGGCTCTGAGTACGCTAGTTCACACATTCGACACATACGGTTCATTTAAGCACAATTAATCGTTTCGCCAATCTCGAATGTAATTCGAAAAGTTAACTAGAATTTGAATCGGTTTGGTCCCTTTCTATGATATTGTTGCGAGAGTTTCTTAACGGGAAATACGGGAATGTGTATAACAGTATGTAATGACTATATACAATACCGGGCTCTTCAGGGATTTAATGAAATTAAACAGTTAGTATGCTATAGATTTAGTTCCGTACTCTAATGCTATATCTATTGCTATTGCTATGCTATATTCTATATCTCGGTGAACATCCAAGATGAGACTAGAACATACGATCAGTCTCTTACAGGGTGCTCAAGTGTAGAGTGCTCTCGGGCGGCCGGCGGCTCCTTCTGCGAGCAAGTAATGCCCGTGAAGGCGGCAGCGGAACGGGGAGCGAAGGAGACTCGTAGCCCGCGCTGCCAGCCAACTCTGCGACCTCCGTCCCCCATGAGCGCGGGCCTGTGGATGTCGGGTAGAGCCGCCTGCCACCCTAGCAGAAGCAGATCGGGGTGGTGAGAAGGATATGTGTTGCCAACCTCACCTTCAGCTTTGCGCTGCAAATCCCCCCCCCGGCTCCGGCTGGGAGGTATTCGTGGGGATTTTGCGCACGTACAAAAGGAGTAAATGCTCTGGCCAACTGAGCTTCTTGGACACGTCTTGGATGTAGAAAATTCTTCTATACAATCATCTTGAGGCGACAGTGGAGCCATTTATTGACATTCTTACGATTCACTTTTACCGGTTTAAACCTATAAGAAATGTTTCAGGTTACATATTAAAAACAGCCACATGTCATATTTTTTAACATATTATTATAGTAGAGACCTTAAATATATTACAAAATACCAGTATTATATGAAAACCAATAAATAATAAGTTCGACATACTAATTCATCATAATCCCCCTAGTTCAGTTGGGTCCAAAGTTTACGCTTTCAAGCTTAATCTACCTGTCATTTTGATTGATTGGACATTTACAAGAGCGTCTGCCACCTGACCTCCCAATCTCGAGAGGAAGTATAGGCTGCAGTAGAGTATCGTCCGTCAATCAGCAGGTCAAGCGAATTGTAGATGACGTTAGCTCGCTACCCAACACCTTTGTAAGTCCCCATAAACCCAAATGATATACTCTTAATAAATTCAACTAGTACCCCCGCCGTGTCCAGCAAGCACATGCTGTAAGAATGTTATGGACGTTCAAACGGACTTGATAGCTGAATTCACGGTGAGATTTCAATTGCGCATGCTCAAACGTGACGTCGGTAAATATGGAGCATGCGCAGTTTAAGGTAAGGAGGTAATCTTAGCCCGAATTCAGCTGTCAAGTGTGTTCGATCGTTCGAAACGCTCTTACAGTATGTGCCTGCAGGTAGGAGTAGGCCCAAGTAATCCTGGCTTGACGTCATGGAAGGTGACATGCGTTTTTTTTTATATAGGACACGTCAATTTGACTTCACCTCGCCTAATAGTAGGCTGAAGGCAAATTGTCAGGAAAGAGGGTCACTATTACATACACGTACCTTGTTAACAATGGTGGCACTCGGCTTGACGGCCTCATCAAAAGAGAATTGTCGTCGCAGCACAGCGTGACACTCACCAGTCCCACTAGTGCTGCGACCACAATCCCCCCTGCCCGGCAATCGTGCACGGTGGTACCCACCCGGTCGAAATTTGTGCCATCAAATTTCTACCACCAGCAATACGAGCCAATGGTTTCACTACCATGGACACCAAAGATCGTGCGAAGTGGAGGAGGAAGAGCTGGAAGGTTGACCCTGAGCTCCGAGTTCACCTTGGCCTCGGATGCAATAAGTAAAATACGTCTTCAGGGTGATGATGAACTTCAACTTCATTTTGGAAGATAGTCTACTTCTACTAGCATAGTACGAATTCTACTTTTTAACAGACTTGGAAAAGGAGGAGGTCCTCAATTCGACCTTTATGTTTTTTCATGTTCTTACGCAATTACCACCAATTATGATTAATTGTTGGAAAGAAAATGCTGCAAGGGTGGTCCCATGTCAAGGAAGTCCGGATTCGATAATGGCATCCTGGAGAAATTGAGTGAAATTCTAAAAATGAAGAAAAAATACGTTCTTTTCAGATTTTTTTTCTTTCTTATCAAACCGCATTATTTCTTGATACTTGACCATCTATCCATTAACCCGTCGGAAGGCACCTTCCGGGCGAAATAGATACGCTTGATTTACCCAGAGATGATTTTAAAAAGCTATTAAGCTGTATGTATGAATGTGAGGCACAAACTCAGGAAACGGAAGGCATAAAGTGCGCCCCACACGCGATAGCTGGCGTAATGTGACAATGATGCCTAGATGGGTGGATAACTGCGCTAATATATTCTGTGTGCAATGATAACGGTTTGGGAGGGACGCCGACATATTTTATGTGTTATACATTCATATTCACGTCCGTAAATCCCTGCAGGCTTAGGCAGAGGTGTATTACGTTCATCTTGCGTAGTGCCAAGGAGTGGAATGCCCGAATTTGATTTCCGGATAGGTACAACTTGGACGTCTTCAAGACTAGAGTGTATACGTTACTTCTAGGCAAGGGTGCTCCATCGTCGACCACATCATCATTAACGAACAGGTGAGACAGTCGTCAAACGCGAGCCTATCAAGTATCAAGTATCAACCATTTTAACGGAATTGAAATTCAACATGTTTAATTTTTTATTAGATAAATGTTTTTATTCGGTGAGGGAATTTATGGATATAAAATTTTTTGTTAAACTAGCTGACCCGGCGAACTTCGTACCGCCAATATTTTTCCGCCCGCGTGGCGTCATATCCCGTTCCCGCTGCACCCTCTACCATATTAAACATGCATTATACATATAAACCTTCCTCTTGAATCAAAAACCGCATCAAAATCCGTTACGTAGTTTTAAAGATTTAAGCATACAAAGGGATATAGGGACAGAGAAAGCGACTTTGTTTTATACTATGTAGTGATATATTATATTGACTGATGTAAAATAAATAAATGACCAATGAAATAATTAATTAAATACATGTGTGACATAAGCTGTATTGTTATTTGACATTATTATTATTGTAAACCTTAGTATTTCTACACCTATATGGTAGAATATGTATGACCACTGTAATAATAGTTCGATGTACTATTATCTTAGAAATAAATTCATTCATTCATTCAGAAATAACACCCACATTTCGCTATGTGGAGCCGCCTGTGCGTGGGCGGCGCCCCCCCCCCCCCCCCCCCCCCCCCTTCTATACCGGGGACATAAGAGGGCCAGATCGAGAGAGATGGCCCTGGGTCAGCCAGGGTGTGTGGGAGCCCTGGGTCTATGGCTACCTCACCTTCGGCCTTGCACTGCGACCCACAGATGGCGTGCGGTTTAGTCGGTTCGAGTCCGACATAACCTCTCCCCCCGGATCCGGGATCCGTGGGGATTCCACGCACGTTAGACTATGCCAGTTTTTCTAAAAGCGACCTCCATCTGACTTACCAACCCTAAAAGGAAAGCGACTGAATCCCATCCATCAATCAGTAGATGAGGATGGTTAGACCCCAAAGATCTTGGTCCCTCTAAATAATTGTTTTCAAAGCATGTTAAAAACACACCTCTGCCTACCCATTTGGGCATATACCGACGCACAGATACAACAAATTAGTATAACCACGAGCCCGTACTAAAAGTTGAGATAATGAGCACGCTTATCAGTACAAATTTACAAAACGCTCCTTCATTTGATTAGGGATTCTCCTGTTCAATTTCGTTATGTACAGTCAACGACAAAAGTAGCTTAACATAGTAATTTTACAAAATATATTTTTCATATAAGAAAATACTGAATTGTCCCACTTCATCTACATCTTAATGTTGTTCTCTGCATTGTCATCCATTTTGACTTTCATACTTTCTAATATCCAACTACACTTTTTGTTCACTGGAGAGTTTTTGTGCGGTCAGTGGGAAGACCACCGGCTATTTCTGCTTTGTCTTCTACACTGACGGCACAATAACTCTCTGAGTTTATGTTGCACACGTCCATAAGTCACGGAAACCACTTCCCTTCAGGTGGACCGTGTCCCTGTCTTCCACCTCAGAGGTATTAAAAAATCTTGTTCAGCCATTTAGTAGTTACAAGGAGCATACAGATCGAACACATAACCCTCCTTTTTTGGTTTCACCGCAGTCGAACAATAGAATGAGACGTCATCGCCTCAGAATTTGTTTCTATAAATGGTTGCAAGTAGTTCGCGCCCTCTCCGTAGATAAGATTCAAAATGGTATGTAAATAAGGTCGTTACATATGAAATTGCCGAAATTTTCTTACAGATTCATGTGTTCGTTATTCTTGTAATTTAATAGCTATTTCCATTATTTATACTTTGTATGTAAGTTGATTTCAAGATTTTACAAAGCTGTATTAAATTTAGTTTTATTGGCCGCTTGATAAATGAAATTCCATCTTCAAAAAAAGTATTTTCAAAATACAATCCATTTTGGTGATAAATTTCGTATTACTTTTTTACAGCTGTCACTTTTCAAAAATGTAATAAAAGTTGATGTTAGCTTAATGTTGGCTCATTCATACAAAAAAAATTTTAAAAATCTGGATTTGTGGTTCATAAAAAAATGCAAAAATGTTAGTAGGTACCTACTGCAAATTGGGTTTCCTCCAATTTCTTCAATACAACGGCAATTTCATATGTAACGGCCGTTTTTTTTTCGTACGGAATTCCTCTCCGATGCCATCCCAGCCTCCTGCTCGTGAAGGAGATAGCAGAGTGGGCGCGGCGCGATGAGCGAGAGAAACTCGCGGACATCGCTGCCCGTCCGCCGCCTATGAGCGCGGGCCTGAGGGTGACGGGTGGAGCCGCTCGTCACCCTAGCAGAAGCAATCCACGGCGAGTCGGGAACCACGTGGTCCCCCCTCCCTAGGAGGGCCAGACTGAGAGGAATGGCCCTGGGTCAACTGGGGTGCGAGGGATATGTCGCGAGACAACCTCACCTTCGGCCTAGCACATCGACCCACAGCCGGCGTGCGGTTAAGTCGGTTCGAGTCCGACATAACCTCCCTCTCCGTCTCCGGAGGGGAGGGGGGGGGTATACGCTTATGTTAGGCTCAAACCCATCTTGGATATTCAGATACCGGGATGTAAGATTACCTAATACACCAGCTCCGTCGGGTTCGACGACCTAACAGTCGCTTCACGTTGTATTTCATATCATCTAGTTTCCTTTCCACGGACGCAGTGACTTTCTGATATATCAACTAAATATATTTTTACGACTTTTCGCCGTTATTTATGGTATTACCGTTTTTTCGTTTAACGTTGAAGTTTGTATTACCAATTAATAGTTTAGTCCGAGTGTTAACCGATTACGATTTAATAAAGCAAGCTCTTGCTCCAAGCTGAAGCCTCCCCTTATCGATCGCAGCATAGACTCTGACTCAAGTACCTACTTAGGTATTAGGATATTCTCAAAAGCTAAAGGCTAAGTACGCTTTCAAATACCTACCTATACCTACTACACGTATTAATCATAACATTCATAACATTAACATAAAATAACGATATTAATTATCAAATTAAAACATTAAAACTTGCTTTATAGAATCTATTAGAAAGCTAATATGCTAATATAATCTATAAGTATTTATTTATGGGTACATGCACCCATAAATAAATACTTTTACGTACAATTAATGGAAAGGTGACACCCAAACGCCTGACAAAATCGTAATAGCAATTTTTGTGTTCTTCCTTTTTGCGCACTTAATACAACAAGGCGCTGGCATACAAACGATTATTCAATTTCATTCACAGAAGGATAATAGGTAATATTTTTCATCGCACAGTCAATGGAAAACATGAATTATGAGTACGAAATAGGCACATTATTCGTTATTCATTTCTTGAGATATCAAAACTTTCGGTTATATTTTTTTTCTAAATAATTTCTCACAAGTTAGGCTGATTAATAGGTCAGTCTAGACATTTTTTAGGAATCGTGAATTTTGTTATAGAAAGTAAACTATAGAAATAATCGATCTTTATTATATAATCTGTTATTTTACCTAGGTACGTAATGTAAGTAGGTAGATACGACCACACGCGGTAAATACGTACCTACCTACTTATAACAACAAACATTTCTATACATTTGTCTGTATGTCTGTCTGTCTTTTATATTAGCAGGATTAGAGCTGATATACGGTGCTGAAACCCTAACCTACATACCTGCCCAACTGAGGCACCTACCGACTTTTATTTTACAAAAATTCTAGCGCCAGAGTCGGCAGCCCGAGTATGACGCCCCTAGTGTTGCACACGTCCATAGGCCACGGTAACCACTTTCCATCAGGTGGGCCGTGTGCTTGTTTGCCACCTAAGTGGTATAAATAAAAATTTAGTGTTGCGCCCACAAAAATAAAGTCTTTAAAATTGCGAACGATACATTTTCGTTTCATTTCAAATATAAACATAATTTTGATACATAATTAATTAATATAAATTACGACCACTACCAAAAAAATAAATTACGAGAATTTCCATTTGATTTCTAACTTTAACTTTAGGGAACATATTTATAAAGGGCCCATTACCAAAGAGAGCCAAATCATTAGTAATAGCACCGTTGAAAATCGGCCCAATGATTTATATTGCACGATGTCGCTTGTACCCACACTTGAATGGAATAAAAAATATTAGTTCAAATTAGAATTGCCGCGCCCTGTATCCGCGAAATTGTGAGTAGGACATTGAGTATACACTAGGATTGCAATCGCGGGACAATAAAATGCAGAAGATAATATAGAATAGACGCTTTTGTAATATACCTAATAGCTTTCACACGAGGCTCCGCCCGCGTGAATGTTGGTTATTGCAACCAAACAGCCGAATAAATGGTTCTGGTTTAAACGTGAAATACGGACAAACAGACACACACATACACTTTCCCATTTAAAATATTAGTAGTAAATATTAGTATGATCTGTTCTGTGTCTAGAACCACCTAGAATTATGATCTGTCCTGTGCCTAGAACCTAGATGAGAAGCAGACAGACAGACATACAGACAGAGCTACTTTCGATTATTCACGACAAATATAGTATTATAGCGTAGAGCCGGGGGCCGACCTCTATTGGTCCGCTCTGGGAGACGCCTCGCAAACGTGGCATCACACGCTATAGTATATTGTAACAAGTATATCTAAATCTGTATTGATTTCACTTTTTCACTTTACCGATCTCTTTTTTTTTTTGACGTGCGGGAAATCCCCACGGATACCCATCCCTCCGGAGCCGGAGGGGTAGGTTATGTCGAACTCGAACCGACTAAACCGCACGCCGTCTCTGGGTCGTAGTGCTAGGCCGAAGGTGAGGTTGTCATGCGACATATCCCTCGCACCCCGGCTGACCCAGGGCCATCCCTCTCGGTCTGGCCCTCCTCGGGAAGGGGGGGACCACGCGGTCCCCGACTCAACCCCGGTGTGGGGAGGCGCGCATCGTCCTACGATGCGCGCCGCCGCCGTGGCCTGCTTCTGCTAGGGTGACGGGCGGCTCCAGCCGTCACCCTCAGGCCCGCGCTCATGGGGGGCGGAGGTCAGTTTGCGCCCTCCGACGCCCGAGCCGCCTTCGGGCGCGTGCAGCGATGTCAGCGAGCCTTTCTCGCTTATCGCGCCGCGCCCGACTTTACCGATTTCATCGATAGATATAGGTATATCAAACTAATCCGCTCGCGCTAGAGTCTCGATTCTCTCGCAACTGGGGGTCAATATATATGCCGGGAAATATAAGCACGACATTTCATGAATAATATAAAGCTAGTGATTGACATCGAACGTAAAACTTACTTCGATTTTGTAGACACTACAATTTTCAACTAAGTACTACGAAAAAGATTAAGTATAGCTTCGTGGTTAACGACATCACTACAATACCGAGCCCCGGCGTGGCTCGCCCTTGTGATTAATAACAGATGTCACGTGACGTTGACGTGGTCAATGTGTGTATCGGTGAAGCACACGAAATTATTTGTCCCGTCATCCAGTAAAGTAATTATAACCGAATGTGATTTTTTTCTAAGTTTAATCCATACTAAAATTATAAATGCGAAAGTAACTCTGTCTGTCTGTCTGTCTGTATGTCTGTATGTTACGCTTTCACGCCTAAACCACTGAACCAATTTTGATGCAATTTGGTAGATTTATAGGTAGATTAGACCTTGAGAAAGGACATAGGCTATGTTTGGTCTCGATAACCGACATCTGCGCGGGCGGAGCCGCGGGCAAAAGCTAGTATTATCTAATTTAAAATGTATCGCGTGTCTCCATGACGAATATTGTTTTTTATAACATTAAATAAATAAATATAATAAATTAAATATTCCACCACGTTCACTACCGCCACGCCACCCACAACGACCCAAAGACGGCATGCGATTTAGTCGGTTCGAGTCCGAGATAACCTCCCCCTCCGGCTCCCGAGGGGAGGGGGATTTCCCGCACGTCAAAAAAACCGCCATGCCACCCACCTGATGGGATCTAGTTACCGTACGTGTGCATTACAAAGGGTGTCATACAGATGACACTTGTGCTGCCATCCATGTAAGAAACTTCTAATGCCTTTTTTGAAGAAACCCGTATTGTAGTCGCTTGAAAAAAAGCTGCACAGCCAGAATGATAAAAAATAACACTGACGATATTCAGGGAACATTAATGATGTTTAACCAGGGCACATTGTCCTGAATATCGTGTGTGTGTACTCAACCAAGAGTTTATAGTGCGAGATTCACGCAAAGAGTGTCGAGCTCTTTAATAAGTTATAGGTACTCGTCACATTCATTACCAAACTTCTTGAGCACATAAACAAATTATACAAGGTAGAACTAGCAAGGCTCGCTTACACAAAGAGAACACATGCGATAATGGATACTTAATCATATTCTGTCCTGTCCATTGGGATGCCGACAGGAATCCGGTGACAGGGAAGCCTCGCCACTGATAGGTATGCTATACATAGGTCTAAGTTTCCTCAAAAATCTCTGAATAATATAAATTTATTGGACTCTATAACATACGTTGACGCGTGTCATGACCGTCAAAATACGTGTCACTCCCATAGTTTCATCATTCTTAGTAGGTAGTCTATAATACACCGGCCATGCTATGCTATTGTCTAGGGGGCAGTGCAGACAAACAATAGTCATTCATAATCAAACCCCAGTCGATGTTTGAATAAGTCGACAAAAGTAGTTGGTATTTTATTTAAAAACATTAGTAAGTTAAAAAGCCGCGTGGTTCCCGGCAGAGTAGAATTAGGGCCACCCTATCTGTTCCCACGCTAAGGGATAAGGCTGTTTAATATCAGACACATATACAGCCCAGACCCAAACTGGGGACAGGTGCCACTAAAGACGCCCAAGGATGGTCTAAAGTAAGCTGGGCGACTGTTTACTTTATTTACTTGTTTAAAATTATTCAATTTCTTCACATATTGACTTTATAAATCCTTGTTTGTACTATTATCACGATAAACAGAGCAAGCTCATACAACTCGTTGGGGGAAATGTTCTAGACAGCACCGGCACCGGTGGTGGGCCACCACAGGGACGACCTCTTACTGACCAGGAAGAGAAGTGGTGCAATATTTTGGGAGAGAGGTTTGGCCAGGGTGAGGCAAATGTGAGAGTGGATCCCTTTGCATCACAGCCCTCGCTACCTCAACCTTCGACCTTGCAGTCTCAGCCCTCCACCTCACGGTTGCAGCCTCAGCCCTCAACCACCCAACTTCTCAGTGCTCATCAACCTAGTATACCCGATGAGCCCGAGGAAGAATATCCAATAATCGTGATTATCGAGTAAGTATAGCTCTCTATAGAAAATAGCTAGTGCTAATTATAATAAAGTATGATAAGCAAGGGCGTCTTCCCAATGTTTAGTACCTAATTGATGTTTATCATGTGTCTATTGCAGATAACCTATTCCAGATATTCTAAAATCTCATCCCTCTTCCAATCTACATGTGTATAAAAGTAGTGTATAGCATTCTCAATCCTATGAATTACATCTCTACATTTGACTATGCAGAGAGAAACTAACATTACAAGCATCGGAATGATACTGTAAAGATTAAGCTCATTGAGGTAATTGCTTTTTTTTAGCACCACCACTTGCTGTAGCTCCAACAGAGACAACAGCTGGTTAAGTTCTAGCTGAACCCTCACCCTCGGCATACAGCTCAGCTGAAGCCGCTCCAGCACGCCCATTACCTAGACAACCACGTCAGCGACAGCGATCACGCAGTAAGTGGCATTTAATTACATTCTAAGACTTCAGATTCGGCAGCACCAGTGTAATACCCCTGGTGTTACATACATCCATATTCCATAGGCCACGGTAGTCACTTTCCATCAGGTGGGCCGGGTGCTTGTCTACCATAATAGTGAAGTAGTAAAACTTCAAAACTATTTTTCAAATAAATAGATTCATAATAATCATACATCAGTGTTAAACAAGTGTTTTGGCAAAAAAAAAATAGCTGGTCCTTATCTTGTCAGTTACCATGGTTTTTGTTAACCTTTGTAACACCACTTGAGATGAATAAATTACATTTTGTAGAAGGGCTTTTGTATTCTTATCTTATATTTGGGTATTGTTAAGTGCAGTCTTAATGCATTATTCTAATAAAATTATAGTGGGTGAATGTGAATTAAATAAAAGAATATAATTGTTACAGCACGGCCTAGAGGCCAACCTAGAGGTCCTTTGGAAGAGGCTTGGCGGGTCCTGTCGAAAATAGAAAGACAGAGGCTGCAATCGGATATGGCCACTGCAGCAGCCTCAGCACAGTTAGCTGAAAACATTGATGAGCTAGCAAGGCATCATGGTTGTGTTGCAGATTAACTGTGTAGTATTAGACAGATCATGGAAAGACAACTGAAAAATTAAGTTTCTGTAAGTAATATTATACATACAGAAACCTAATTGTTGTCTTATGATGTGGTATCAATCAATCAATCAATCAATTATCCCACTGCAGTCCACTGCTGGACATAGGCCTCCCCCAATGTGCGCCATTTCGTACGATCCTCCGCCTTCCGCATCCAGTCCGTCCCAGCCACCTTTTTCAGGTCATCGGTCCATCTGGCTAGGGGGCGTCCTACCCTTCGTTTGCCTAAGAAGGTCCTATAGAAAAAAAGATGTGTTTAGGATATTTAAAATGTTTAGATTGTGTACATTGTTATCTTTACTTTTAAATGGAAATTGACATATTTCGTATTTAATAATAAGCTCCTTTATGTTACTGTACTTAGGTTTATAAAAATTAAACTTCAGTTTCTCAACTACAATATTGTATTAATGTAAACCTTAAAAGCTTAAATAGCTGAAAACCTATATTAGTACGCCAATTCAATAGAAATTTTATGTACGAGCAGCCCATAGCCTTTCAATGAGGCTGTTTTGTACCTGTTCGCTTGCTGCTAGGTATTGGGGTTCTATATCCCTGTGGGTTTCAATTGTCTGAAAAAGAAATCACTTAAATCAGTAAAGATTCAATTTCAACTTAAAAATTAACAGCCAACTGTATGTACCAACTATTAAATAGAATAAGAACCATTATTCCCATACCTGTAAAGAGATCGCATTTTGTTCTTTGTCTGGGGTTAGATGGGCATCAGGAACTCTTGCTGCATTCGCAATGTTTTGCAACACAACACAGATTGTAGCACGCCGATACATCTCTCCACTGTATTTCGTGCACAGTGTGGCGATACCACATTTACCCAGCGCCATCTAGCGACATCAAGCCGAACTACTACGATACTACAAATCCTGCATGTTTGTGTAATATCACTGGGGAGTCCCAGGTTCAGATGCCATGATGGGTGTCAACAGTGTTTGTTTGCAAAGCATACCCTGAGTCACCTAAAACATGAAATTGAAATATGAATATATTATACTTACAATAAATGTGTAATAAGGTTAAATAGAACTAGTAACAAGACGGTAGGTACATAATATTATTACCTAATAGTATAGCCATACTGATTCATAAAGACCTTCTAAATATGGTTTCAGAGGGTGTTGGTTCCAATCATGGTTGGCCACTAAAACTTGCATCAACACTTAAATTTGAATTGCAAATCTGGAATGAAAGAGAAACAGTTAGGAACCAACAGACTTACTTATTTAATTATTTCTTATTAGAAAGAAACCTCTTACAATTTGACAATGAGTGATATCTTTTTCTATTAAAATAGTGCTCCTCATTTTGGGCTGGTCTCACGATGGCAATATGGGTGTCATCCACACAACCAATTATTCCCAGCATGCCAAATTTATTGTAAAATCTAAAATTAACAAACAATATGGTGACATTGTTGCAAATATATAAAAGTAAATAGGTAAGTACCTACACCTATATCAAATGTGAGATTGCTTGGCTTACCCTTGCTTAATATGAAAAATATAGGCATCGGTAGCTTAGTGGTTAAGGAGTCGGCCTTACGATCGAGAGGTCCCGGGTTCGAATCCTGGCCATTACACTACCGATGTGAACCCACTCCTAGCACAAGCAATTTAGCTTAGTTGGAAGGGTTAGAGGGAATATTAGTAATTTCGATAATTTCGGTTGCTAATATTCTTGATATAAAAAGAAAAAAAAAATGATTTCTTTCTTCTCTAGTTAGAGGAAACTTAATATATTTTTGTCTGAAGATTGCTCTTACACAGTTTGATACACTGACTTGGTGCATCTTATTGTGTACACAGGCCCCAATAACCCTCTGGTAAGACCCTGATGCATAAAATGCCAAGGCAGTCAGCACCTGAATTAATTTAAACTCGTTGTTATTTAGACACAATAACGTAAGTCTACAAATTATAAAACTTTGTAGGTTTGAAGGTTAAGTAAGTAATAACAATGAACACTATTTAAGTACTTACCTTCGATACCGCACTTATTCCACTTGATCCTGGTAAATAGGGCTCAATCTTATGTCGCAAGACAACCTCACCTTCGGCCTAGCACCACGACCCACAGACGGCGTGCGGTTTAGTCGGTTCGTGTCCGACATAACCCACCCCTCCGGCTCCGGAGGGGCGGGTATCCGTGGGGATTTCCCGCACGTAAAAAAAAAAAAAAAAAAAAAAAAAAAAAAGGGCTCAATCTCATGGATCAGGTTTAAAGTTACCGGTTTGGTGAGCCTGTATAAGCCCACAAATTCATCCTCCGGCAATTCGAAGGCAACTTCTTAGTTTCGTAATGCCGCACTCCTGCGCCGGTACCGAAGCCTTTCTAGGGCTACTGCATGTTCCAATAAATTGTTAATTAAAAATAAATCATATTTAAGTCGCATGATCGAAATTAAATAAATTTGGCTTAATTGAATTAAACGAAACAATCACGACAAAAGACGAATTGTAAGACGCTATGATTGAGTTGCGTTTTGCAATGCTGCCATTTGACATTCATTTAAACTTGTCAAAAAGACGAAGTGCTGAAACCATAGATTTAGTCAGTGTTGCCAGATCACTGTTTCAAATTCACCCCAAGATGGATACGAAATCCCCCCAAAACTAAGGATTTTTTTCAAAATCCCCCCAAAGTTAGCAATATTTAATAGGTAATAATAATAATAAAATAGGTAAATAAATACTAAAACATCAAGCACATAATTCCTCACTCCTCACAGGTTTTCGTGAAAATAAAAGGGGGCCTCGAGAATAGAGAGCTTTACTCTTCGCCTAGATTCCCGCAGGAACCTATTATCGGATGATAAATTCCAATGTTTACGCGATTATAACTCATTGAGACATAACCAATTTTAACGGATTCAAGCGCGATTTATTTGTTATTACTTACTTTTAGACCGACATTTCGGCTACTTTTCAGTACTCATGTTCGTGGTTTGACTAAGGATGGCAGTTGTCATATAGTTGAAAGTGTAAGTTATCTCAAAGTACCCGAATACCTATAATACCTTTTAAACATCACAGATATCTTCAAACGCTTACGGACTGAATTTCGACAGTACAATACTTCGACATAAAGCGAACTTCAAAAACACATAGATCGACAAGTCATTGCTTAGACAGACAATACTTAGACAAGACACATCTTCGAATGAAGTACCCAGTTACAATTTAACGAAAGATTACAAAAAAAATATGTCGAAGTAGTTCGACAGATTTTTTTGTAATCTTTCGTTAAATTGTAACTGTATTGTTTTCTTTGGTTTTTATGCCTCAAATTGCTTCATTATGGTTAACACCACGACTCAGAGCACCCCGACTCGTTTTTTTTTGTTGTTGTTTTAAACCACCCAGTAATAGGAGAATGATAAAAAAATCTGTCGAAGTAGTGGTTATTCGAAGATGTGTGTTGTCTAATAATTGTCTGTCGAAGCAATGACTTGTCGATCTATATGTTTTCGAAGTTCGCTACATGTCGAGGTTTTGTACTGTAGAAATTCAGTCCGTAACTCATCTTCAAATCACGAGTTTGCAAGTTAAAATCCCCCAATTCCCTCCAAATGTATTATTTTCCCCCCGACAATCCCCCCAAAATAATTGTCCCCCCAAAAAATCCCCCGTAACTCAAAAAACCCCCCAAATTTGGGGGGATTCCCCCCAATCTGGCATCACTGGATTTAGTATTGCTGAAACCGATACGCGCCGCGAATCGCGTTTTGTGTTACCACTTTACGAATTGAAATCCGCTTCGTATTTCAATGCAGATACGATTCGTCGGATTTGGCCTTTTTAGCCCTGCATGGCTCGAGTCAAAAATAGTTTCTGTAATACGGCAATAGGCCCACACCCAATTACGTGGAACCGAATACAATGATTGGTGAAATGTGTGTGTTAATTCACCTCTGCGGCCTCTGCCTAACCCTTCGTCGATAAAGGCTTGCTTATATGTATGTATGTAGTGAGTGTAACTGAATTTACCTGAAATCACTTGTACATAACTACCTCATTTTTTGACTAACTTTTTTTTATAATCCAGTGCAAGTCAGCTACCTCGTACTGACTTTCACACCAAAATTTTCACAAACCTCCATAGGATTGTAAAAATGTTGGTGAAAGTCCAGTACCCATACCCACTCATAGTACCGACACCGCCGCCCCGCCATTTTCCCGGGAATGGGAAACGGAAGTTATAAACCATCCGGGCGTGTTCGATAAGCACTAATGTCAGCAGCGTTAATGCTACGTTACAACTATGCAAATTTTAATGTGGCAACTGGCAACACACGTTCATGGAGCCGAGTTTCATTTTATGATAACCATGATGATAACGTACTTGTTTTTCTGGCAATAAAATATGGAGTTGAGTGATACAGTATTAATTACTTTTTACCCAACTAAGGCAATGCAAAGTGTGAAAATTTTCAAAAAAGGGAGCAGATTTAATTTAGTTTGTACTTGTTTTGTTCGTTTCAGACCCACGGTACCCCTGGCCATATATCCCTGGTGGTACCGTGGGTCTTTTCAAATTGAACAGTACCGCCGACTAATAGTGATGTGTTGACAAACAACATAGTAATCTCATAACGACAGAGTTATACGAGTGTATTTCTATAAAACTAATAACGGTATATTGCAAGCAGTGCCGATAATTTTATTTTGAGACTGATTAAGAGACAGCAATATTTGAGAACACAATTACATTTTTACAGTAGTACAATATAACGTAGCCGTCTTCAAAATGTAAGTGAGTGTTGACACCTTAAATAATATTCATGTGCAATCTAATATTGCCATGCCACAAATATCATATCTAACAGTCATTCAACATACGATCTAGTGGGAAGTCGGCAGGAATCGGGTTATTAAAGGCCAAACTGTTGATTATAGCCTAAATATTTTTTTAAGCGTTGGTAGCTTAGTGGTTAAGGAGTCGGCCTTACGATCGAGAGGACCGAGGTTCGAATCCTGGCCATTACACTACCGACGTGAACCCACTCCACAAGCAATTTAGTTTAGTTGGAGGGGTTAGAGGGAATATTAGTAACTTCGGTTGCAAATATTCTTTTAAAAAAAAATCAGTCCTGTAGTTCCTGAGATTTCTAATAAAACCCAGGGCAGCGGCAAAGAACTCCAAATACGCGGTGAATGTGACGTCACACGCTCTCAAGCGGGACTTGATATTTTTGAGAACTTTTAATGTCTGTTAAATCATAACCACATAAATAGAAGTGTGTTTAGCGTACATCTTTAAACGATAATATACTATTCACTCGCCTCTGTTCTCGACTTTCTACTCGCCTCTATATTCGACTCTCTACTCGCTTCTATACTTGAATTTATACTCGACTCTCTTCTGACTTCTCTGCTCCCCTCGCTACTCGACTCTGTCATGTACTCTCATCTATACTCGCCTTTCTATTGGCCTCTCTACTCGTCCATCAACTCGATTCTCTATTCGCCTCTCTACTTGACTCTCCCCACTCGCCTATCTAATCGCCTCTCTACTCGCCTCTCTACTCGCCTCTCTACTCGCCTCTCTACTCGCCTCTCCACTCGCCTCTCCACTCGCCTCACTATTCTCCTCTCTATTCGACTCTTTCCTGCACTCTATTTGATTCTATAATCGCCTCTCCAATGGCTTCTCTAGTCGCATATCTACCTCTACACGCCTATCTACTCGACCCTATGACAATCTCTACTCGCTTCTATATTTGGCTCGTTACTCGACTATGTCCGTTCCGAATATATTATCGACCTTTGTCCCAAATTTTAACAGGATACCTTCAAAAAAATTCTTACTGTTTATCCCCTATTCACAAACAAACTTTAATCCCCTAGCTCTATCCACCTCCCCCCTCTTCTACCCCCTTTTTCAGGATCAAATGTAGCCTATGTCCGTTCTAATTCATCTCTGTACTAAATTTCATAAGGATATTTAAAAATAACACACTTTCACTTTCCTTTATTTAAGCGACTACCGTCTAACCACCTAACACCTGCGAGAGGGAAGCCTGCGCCCAAGCCGTGTTAATTTTTTTATACAACTGAGGTGGCAAACAAGGACACGGCTCACCTGATGGTAAGTGGTTACCGTCTCCTATGGAGTTGTGCAACACCAGGGGAGTCACGCTCGTGCTGTCAACCCTGTAAACGCAAAGAGTTTCTGTCCGTCAGTGTAGAAGACCAAGCAGGACAAGTATTTGGTCTTCCCACTGACGGCACAAAACCTCTCGCGTGAGCTCTGACTACTCTACTCACCACTGGAAACACAACACGAGGTTATTATGGCCGCGGTATTCTGTAGGGCGGAGGTACTTTCCCAGTCGGACTGCTCAATTGGACGGGAATGCCGTTGTTAATCAGCTGGCAGGACCCCTACATCTGCTGCAGGGGTATCGGCTGACTAGCATCTACAAGCGAGGAATGAAAGAGCATCTGATGAGGCCGTCAAGCCAGTCTTCCAATGTTCTTCATTTTGATACACAACTCGATAGTATAAGTGATTTTTTTACCACATATATTTTTGCGCCAAAAAACCAACGTATAGCTTTTGTTAATATTTTGTATACGCAAGAACACTTGGGCAATAAATACCTTTAATTTGAGACATGAATCATTGAAATCTGTTGAAATCCGTACGGTGGTTCTGAAGATAAGAGAGGTAACAAAGAATATTACAAACATACAAGATACGCACGAAATTGGAAATAGGGTAAAAATATTTTTAAACTTCTTTATTATAGCGCCATCTTACAAATTTTGTAAGTACGAATGATTCCGAGATAAGAATTAGTACGCATTGTTGTACAACTTGCTGGTATTGCTCGCATGCGTGAATAGATGGCACTACACGTGACTACATATAAGAAATATTAATTGCCACTCAAATGAGTATCAAATAATTTTATATCGAATATTCAATAATACTATTACTATCTCACAACACAGCATTTTTGTGGTACACTTTATTTTATTGAAAAAATATTAAAAATATGTAAAACGTAAACACATAAACGTATAAACCAAAATAAGTCTATCTCTATTGTATAAAAATATACGACGGTACCGGTAACGGTAGCTTCGGGCCAAACATTGTGACAAATTATAATTTAATTAAGTATGTACGTATCTGTGCAGTAAGTATCTAATTTTTTGTGTGTTGATAAAATTGAATATTGGATATTGCAAGAAATGTAAAATCGACTTTTTGTTTAAAATATCGTTTCTCTGATTAATCGATATCAAATCGCCGTAGGGAACTTTGCTTAAATGGTAAATGTCCATCTAAACTTTATTTTGTTCATTCCTATTTTTTTTCCTGATTGTGAGGAGTTTTGGCGGGAACACCAACAACATATTGCGGTATTGTTATATTTTCCAAAATTCGTGTGAATTCGAGTTTTTATGTATGAAAATTGTGGATTTTTAGTTATAACCACATAACAGAAGTTATAACGTCTTGGACAACTCACAAAAGTGTAAGAAAGTGGAATATTACAGTGAATTGTGACATTTTGTGTTCGTTCCAAATCTCCCGCCCGGGGGAGCTTTCAGTGTCCTCACGAACTTTACTGAGGAGGCAGGAATCATTACTCATCGTCATCGTCGTGAAAAACTATTGTATTGAAGATATATAAGGCTTATGCTGGTGGCTTTGTGCAAGGTCAAAAAAATTGTCTTTGCTTGTGTGTGCCTTTGTGCTCTTGCTCTATAGTCTATGGTCTTGTCTAGTATCCCTTAGTAGTCTGTGGCGTAGCGTTATATTCTTGTTATATTCTCTTTGGTCTGTGGTCTTGTCTTGCGGATTATATAAGGGATGCCCGATCTTTCACTTTGAATCGATCTTTTGAATCGTAATGGATCGTAACCCCGTGAATCGATCTACGATCTGAATCGTATTGCTTTGAATCGATTTTCTTCGATCTTCGAAGATCGTATCATAATTTAAGAAAAAGACAGTACCAGTGCATTTAAAGTTATATACTTAGTGTTTCAGAAAGACAACAATTTTTTTTATAAGTTCCAATACTCCGCATTTAAGCTTTTTAAAAACAACAATTTCGACAACCGAGCTGGATCTAACCTATTACGGCTATCTGTCAAGGTGTTGCCAGCTAAAGAAAACAGACGTTCAGAAGGGACAGATGTTGCAACAATAGTCAAATACTTCAATGCCAAACAGCTTAAGCCCGGCCAGACAGTAGATCTAGTAGATCTAGATTAAAAACAATATTAAAAAATAATAAGCCACACTGACAAAATAAAATCCGTCGTATTTTAATATAATCGTATTACTATCTACAATGAACAAAGTATCTGGCCTACCTACGAATTACGATGATTTTGCGGCGGTTTAAAATAAACGGCGGATAAAATAAACAATTTTTTATACTACCTTCATATTATTGTCATTTCATATTTCATACTCACGGCAGTTTTACTTAGGTACGTAACTCAAGACTATATCAAATCAACAAATAGATGTTACTTTGTTTTTGTTGTACCCGCTAAAATAAGATTGTTATCAAAGATCTTAAACAAATACAATGTAATGTGTGTTGTTTTCGTTTTTGAATGATACGATTTTTTCCTACGATCCTCAAAGCATACGATTCGATCTGAGCAAAGATCGTATCCTGTTGAATCGATTCAAAAATCGACAGATCGTATTGCCTGTGAATCGATCTTCTAAAAGATCGTTTCAGATCGGGCAACCCTAATTATATACTCTTTGCCTTTGGTGAAAACGTTAACTTTTCGGAGCCCATTACCTACTCTCTTTCTCTAAGCCATTTTGACTTTTTTCATATTGATACATGTGTACTGAAATCTTTAAAATCAATATTTATTATTTAATTTAAATATAGTAGAATCAGTTGTATGTGTTGGCCGTTGTTTGTTGTTTGGAATCCATGTCGATCTGTAGATAAACAAGGTTATGTTGTGGGTTGATCTGACATAGACCTTCACAAAACTCTTTGATCCTTTCTAGTTTTTATGCTACTCTTATTGAATGAATTAGCCGTTGCTATGCGTTAACACAATCTATGTAGGCTAAGAAGTAACCTTGTCTTTAAAACTAAGATGTCCACGGATCCGCCCCTTGAAACGCGTTCATAATGTTTGGTTAAATAATAGTAAGTATTATTCTCTACTTTTCGGCACTATTCTATAGATACCATTGGTATATCCAGCACAAAACTTGTCACCGGTCACATAAGTACTGGAGTGTTGTGAAAGTGTTACACAGGCCTCTTTGATACTTAGTTCAAACCTTTGGTGTACTGCGCACGAAATTTGTCACCGGTTGTATAAGTCCTGAATTATTCTTGTGACGTGTGTGAAGGTAAGGTGTTTTGATTCTTCATACCATTGGTGTATCCAGCACAAAACTTGTTAGCCGTGATATAAGTCCTGGAGTGTTGTGACAGTGTTCCACAGGTTTCTTTGATACTTAATTCAAAACTTTGGTGTACATGTACTGGGCACGAAATTTGTCACTGGTTGTATAATTCCTGACTCATTCATGTCAAGTGTGTGAAGGTAAGGTTTTTTTGATTCTTATTTCATACCATTGGTGTATCCAGCACAAAACTTTTCACTGGGGATATTAGTCCTTAAGTGTTGTGGAACATTGTTTCTTTGATTTTTTAAGTCAAATTCAAAGATTTTTATTCAATCTAGATGAGCGGAGATGTTTCTGAGTGGAGAAGAAATGGTGCAACAAACTCTACTCTCATGCAGCATTTTTTAGGTTGTCAATTAACAATATTTATATCCTTATGGCTAAATGTAGATGAATATACATTTGTCTGTGTCTGATTTAACAAAAGTATGTTAAAAAGGAACTTAATACCGTAAACAAGTGTTATTTGGGACATTTAAGGCATATAAAATCAGACATATCTAAATCCACCTGTGAAAAAATTTCAGAAGTAAAGAAAATAGTAATTTTGTTTTTTTAGACTTTCAACATTGTACAAATATTGTTCCAGACATTAAGAGAAGGCATTAAAGCTCTATGGATAACAATCTGAACTACTAAAACGCAAGGAACTTATTATATTGAATTAATTAAGATGGACATAGCTAAAATTGATACTAACTTTTGGATTTAGCTGCATATGATTCTAACTGAAATGGATATAAGGTCAGGTGGATTAAGTGAAACATACTTTATTTTTATTTTATAAAATAAACTCTAGCCGATTAAGAAGAGTCTTATTTCAGATAGGCATAGATGGTAAATACTGTTCACTTAATTAGCTTTATTATTACATGAGTGTCAAGCCCTCTTGTCGTACAATTAACGACGAAATTTCCAAATAAAAGAAAACTGGTTTTGTTTCACTTACCCTTATCAGGGGTAAGTGAAACTATATGACAATATTTAAGTATTAAAGTTATGGAACTATATTAATGACTAAAATGGCACTCAAACGGATTCAATCTAATATAAGTCTTAAGTGAGTCGATAGACAGTTCAATTTTTCAAATACAAAATATAAATGGAAACTGGGGTAAGTGAGTATTGGTAGTCAGGGGTAATAAACTAAAAATCAAGCATGTTTTTGATTCATATTTTTTATTCATTAAGAAATAAAATTGCAAGCATGTAGGTGTAAATAAAACAATAATTTGTGACTTTCTGCTCTCATGTTTGGCCAGTCTTTTCAAATTATTTATCGTCTTAAAACAAATCAACAATGAAATGGTTATTTCAAATCACATTCTTAGTAACTTAACCCTCTACCACCTACCACCTAATCTTGTTACACACCCACCTACCATACGTCTCACAGACGGGCGAGTAAAAAGACTCTCGTATGTAAAACCTAAGGGTGAAAGGTTAGTTTATTAATAAAAATCAATTTAAATACATATCAACGTCTTTATTAAAGCAAACAAGGCACATAAAAATTTACTTATTTTCTTAAAATCTTAATTTGTTTGGAACAACTCTTAATTCTAACGTAAAAATTTTCATATTCAGAAAACGAGATCTACAAAAATAATCACAAGACATAGGAACTTATTTCTTTCTGTTTATAAAAATATTATAATCAGCAAGTAATATAAAATCAAAACTTTCTCATTATAATCATATCTTTTGCAAAATTGCAGGGCATCAATCTTACAGGTTTTCCCGACAGTGAATGCACATTTTTTGGGAGCATTCCATACAAATCGGCTTTTTACACTCAAAACACATGTATTGTGTCCTGCGTTTCTTTTTAGGGTCGCAAGTTGAGCAGTTTTTTCGAGAAGCCAATCTGTCTTCGGAACTGCTTCCACCCGGTAGAGCTGGTGGGGTCGAGTCATTGCCGCAGTGAAGTATGCGCCGAAGTGCGATTCGAATATCTCGTTGAATCTTCACATTGTTTTCTCGACGCTCCATATGCGGTCTGGTCAGCTGTTCAGCTAGCCTCTTCATAAATTTGAACCTGCTCTCAATTTTGTTACCTTGGGCTTGAGCAGATAACCTGACGACGTAGCAGTTTGAGGCCGAAATATCGAGCAGTCTATAAAATACTGCCAATGGCCACCTACGCGTTCGACGACCTGTGGTATAATTGGAACATCTTTGGTCGAGTAGGTCCACTCCGATCTTGGTACGATTGTAGAAAAGTATGATTTCCGGTTTCTTGGTAACTTCATCTACGTCTGGCATATGATGCATACTTGAAACGGTGATCACTGCTTTATTTGGCTTAGGGACGTAAGATGATATAGTTATATCTTTTGTAAACCCAAAGATCGTTGAATCAACAAGTCGGTGACGGGCTGGTAAGAATTCTTGAGGTATTTCTCTTTGGTTTTTCCTCATCGTGCCCACAACGGTTAGATGTTTCTCTTTGAGTATATCTAAAAGCTCAATAGAAGTATACCAATTATCAGTTGTAATATTCCGGTTTGATCCTTCTTTCGGCGAAATAAGTCGCAGTACAGCTTGACTTGGTTTTTTCAGTCGCTGAAATTCTGTCGGTAAATTTAGTCCATCAGAGTCTTTTCCTAGGTAAATGTAGGCATTCAAAAGATACCCCGATCTTGCATCTGTAAGGCATTGTATTTTTATGCCGTATTTGGCAGGTTTCTTCGGCATATACATCTTGAATCTACATCTTCCGCGAAATGCCAGCAACATTTCATCGATACATGCATAGCTGCCAATCGCAAAAACAGCTTGGCATTGTTCAATAAATGAGCTAAAGAGCTCGGCTATAGGCGCAGATGGATCGGTTTCTCGGCGTGCTAATCTGGTCTCAAAATCATCAAACCGAAGGGTTTGCAGTAATACTTCCAATCGGTTTTTGCTCATGATGCAACTATATATTTCCCGACCAGTGCCGTCACTACTATACCACGATGTATAATATTCATGGTTTTCTTTGAATATAGCTGTATAGAAGAGAAGCCCTATAAAAGCTTTCAATTCCATAAGATCCATGTCGTGAACACAGGTTGATTTTTGGTAATTGGGTCTTATTTCTTGGATCTTCACATTTGTGTTACGAACGATTTTTTCAAGCATTTGGTCTGTGAAGAAATTCTGCCAAATATCCAGCGGTGAAGAGGAAGCATTCAATACATTCCGGTATGGTGACTTTATACCTTCTCTTTCTTCAACTATATTACGTTGCAATGTTCTCGATCGTAATGTAGGTGGAGCAGAAGACCACCGAAAGCGATTCTTACCAAAATAGTTTTTTTTTCGAGGTCTCGAACGCATTTGTATCAAAGGCTCTTCATCTTCAGATGAAAATTCTTGCTCTGTAGGTAAATTCAGAGGTTGAGATACAATAATGTCATGAATTTCCTCAGCATTTGATTCTTCACCTTCAGAATTCGATTCGTAGCTATCCTGCAATGCATGCTGTATGCCAATGTCCAAATCGACATCGCTGCCTTCATCATTTGGTAGGTTTTCGTCGTCAGATTGGTCTTGTTCTAACCAACGCTCAATAAGACTATCACTAGAAGCCATTTTAAACTGAAATAGAATAAAACCACAATTTTAAAAAACTCACGCAACCACCTACCATACGTCTCACAGACGGAACACGATCATTTTTTACTTACCTGTGACAAATGCGCGCACCTCCGACCACGACGAGCGCTTGGGCGGCACTGAGGGACGCGGCGGGAAGGTACAGGGACGTGCAAGTTAATACGTGTTTTGCGCGCCAAAATATTAACGATTTTAATTTCCTTGCGTCTGAGAGACGTATGTCAGGTGGTTAAGGGTTAATCTCCTTGAGCCAAAATAGTAAGTACTTAAACATACAAGTCTCTGGCTTGAATAATGACATTTAACAAAACAAAGTGTGCGTTGCAAAATAGTTATGTTTTATTTAACAATAAAATAAACAGGCACAAAATAATGGCACTTAACTATTTTTCTTAGAATGATGACACTTAAAATGACACGATAAAAAATCGTTTTAAGTAGTTAAAAATTTTAAAAATTTACAAATAAATAACCTTTGAAACTCAAATACTTCTGAAGACACGGTAAAAATCTTTTTAGTTAAAAATTAGAAAAAAATAACAAATAATACCTTTAAAACTTAAATACTTCTTAATCAAAACGTAATATTTTGTAAATCGATGCCTTACTTTCTCAACCTCATATCTCAAATAATGCTACTTTTCAGGAAACGAAATAAACTGTGGATCTTTTTATGCTTTGGACTTTTTGTAATAATTTAAATGCAATTCTTTAGGGATGGCATATAGCTATGTGTATAGATAAAGAAATCATGAAAATCCTTTTTAATTATTGTATAGAACGTATTTAATGAGTTACGAGTTTGCTGCATAAACATTTATCTTCATTCTTATAACTTGATACTCAAGTTACTTGTTTGTTGAATTTATGTCCAATCTACAATAATATTTAGTTGGTTATAAATTATTAAATAAAAACGATATTCAATATAAAATAAAGGTTTATTAAAAAAGAAACAGGCGAAATTCTAAATAAACATTTCAAACGGATCATTCGTTTGGCAAATCATCATAAAATGTATGATAGTCAGCAGGAATCATGAGTTTCAAGTCTTGTAAGTCATTATATTTTCTTTTAGATATAGGTAGTCGTTGATTATAGAGGCCCGGTATTGTTAAGTTATGATTTACCTGCATCTGTTGACGCAACTTACGATGTGGTAGTACTTGCCATTCTTCATCAAAATTTAATTTGTATTGAACTCCATTATTAAAGGTGTATTTGAGGGCTCGTAAATTGACAACGCATGGGTCACCTTGTGCCGGGCCGAATTGACTTTAAGTAATTTAGTGAAGAGAAATCTCTAAAAAACTTGTGATCTAAATAATGAACTTGGTACGGTTGCGACAAGATTGCTTGATTACAGTATTGAAATCAGCCGGCACATAGAGTTCTTTTCCCTTCTTCTTTCGTTCTATGGAGGCATGGACAGAATCGCACTCCATTTGGGTGTGGCCAACTACGAGGTATTTTTGTTCAACTTCTGCATGGTGGGTAGTAGCATAATGTTGTAAGGCGTTCGCGAGTGTAACGTTTCGATTTTGGGCACAGCATCCGTCGCTGTAAATTATAATTGGTCTGGAGTTGTCTTCTATTTTCTCTAAAAAATCCAACAAACAAGATGTAAAGATGTTAGGATGCTCTATTACAGTGTTAACGTCAGTTTCCGATAATTGAAAGTTGTTCATCAAATATTGTCTGAGGTCTGAAGTACTTTTCCCTCATATTATTTGATCACAAAGATCGCGTCGAACACAAACGAATTCACTCATTGTTAGATAATATATATTATTTGCCTGTTAATTGATATTGAAACGAAGTATCTGAACACTTTGATGAATAGTATGCTGAAAACACGGGTATATAAAGGACCAATATTTTGGTGCCTTGTGCAAAAACCGTGGGACAATTGATTATGATAGTTCTCATCGAAATAGTGTAATCAGTACTGAATGTAATCAATTTCCGCAATAGATAAATAGAACTGCCGCAGCAATATAGTTTATCATACTTGTGGTTAACGTGATCACCGCTAACAAAAGTGCCAAGGGAATATTCTTGTAGTCTATTTATTTGTTAATGTATGCTTCTATCATAGAAATGAAAAAAAAAAAAAAACAAGATACACATCAAAATTAATAATTAAATATATTTCATAGTAAAAAAGAAGAACCGTAATTTTCGGTTTTTTTTTTCCCCCGATTGACATATTGGTTCTAAATCACCAATGCGCAAAAAAAAAGCCTAAGTTTTTTTTTAATCCTCATATTACTGAATAGGTAAGGTCTCTAATAGAGTGATTACCTTGACACCGACAGCTTTCGGCAACAAGGAAGACTCCAATTGAAATATTAGAGTTTTTGTAGTTGTTGTGCAGTTTTTGTAAAAAGAATTATTATAATTCTTTTTTACAAAAACTGAACGTGGTTGCAAAGTGTACATTATAAGCTATCTAATGATGCATAACACTAACATGCTTCCTAATAGAAAACACGATAGCTGTTGCCAATAGACTGACTTTTATTCCAAATTTTAAATTACATAGATCAAATACATAGACAACTAACATCGAACAAACTGGCTAGTAGTAGTATTAAGAATAGGTTGATAATGACCAGAATAGGATTATATTTGATATATTTTAACACTTCCATGGAAAACTTCCGAATAATTTTGTGTTGAACTTAACGGTAATTTAATTGGCATGAAAATATTTATGCCCAATGTTTGAGGTTCGCTTTATATACGTAAAACTAAGTTATTTAATTTTTTTGTAATCATTTCGTAAGTTCCATCCTTTGAGAGTATACAACTATAAAAAGGATCTATGGATTCACGACTTTCGTCAAAACCATTTTTGAGATGGTAAATACTGTTTGGTCCCATAGTGCGCCGGTGGTTATCTCAATAGCTCTTACTGAAGTGCTTGGGTCTTCTTCGACATGCTCATGATTTTGTAGGCGGCCCTCTGAGAAGAGTAAACGATGTACGTTCGTAAACACGCGATGATCGGGGTAACGAGCAGCGTTTGGGTACCTTTCACGGTAAAGTCTGGCAGCACCACTAGCATTGCACCTGCATTCGCCATAAATGAGGTGCATATTAGTGTATTCACTAGTGGTATACACAGACATCTTGGCACTAGTCACGTGAAGTCCAGGAGAAAGCAAAAGTCGTCGTTTAGCGAAAACAAACAGTCCCAATCCAAATCACAAGCAATCACAAGTCCATAAACGAAGCCAAAAGTAGTCAGTACGAAATCAACACAAACGAATAAAAACTTATGCAATTATGATAATATGTCCTTTGACGTGCATTAGTTTTTTTTTCTTTTTAGCTCTTTACGCTTTTCTTCTCTATAAAACGAAAATATCTAGGTATAAATAATTAGGTATAAGTAGTGTAATGACACACTAAAACAAAATTATTCATTAAAAAAAAAATAACGATATTAAGAAGTGATTATCGAATTTCGCGCGATGTACATTTATATAGATATAATATCATATATACTTTCACGCGTATAGTTTAAATTCTCAATTTAGATTCTCAATATATATATATCCCACTTCTGACACCAAAAGTTGTGGGATGTAGCTGTGCGAAGTGATCAGTATTTCGTAATATTTCTGGAGCACTCAATAAAACACGTCTTCCTCCTTTTACAGCTTTTTAATACCCAGTGTTGCCACCGCAAATCTTACAAAAGTACCATTACCATCTGATTCTCACATGTATTATGCAAATAAATACTTTGAATTTGAATTTGAAATTAAAACTATCGTTATTCTACCACACGGCCATCCTGCTACTCATCTGACTCAGATGAGTCTGTATCCGGGCCTGCCCACCGCTTCATCATCCTTATTTCTCATTTTAACTCCTATTAGTAATTCAAATGGTGTCATGGATTTCTCCAAATCACTGAAAGATATTTTCGATCCAGAAGATTTGGAACCTTCTTCATAAAATTACATTTTGCCCAGTTAAATTCTAATCCAAAATCTTCAGCTCTTTCTAATACTTTCTTTAATTTTTTGTAGTGTAGTGCGGAGTGCCCTCAACGTTTCGCGCGTCCCGAAGCATTCGTTGTTTACGCCAAATGCTGCATGATGGCGGCATGTGACAGTTCGTGCGGCGGACAAGTATAGGTTGGAATTACCTTTTAATCGTTGATGTTCTTCGTAATTAAGTGCGAAAGGTCACTTCACTGCACATCCCGGACGAGCCCCCAAAAGTTGTGGGATGTAGCTGTGCGAAGTGATCAGTATTTCGTAATATTTCTGGAGCACTCAATAAAACACGTCTTCCTCCTTTTACAGCTTTTCAATACCCAGTGTTGCCACCGCAAATCTTACAAAAGTACCATTACCAAAAAAACAAATTAAAACTATCGTTATTCTACTTTTAAACTATACGCGTGTGTGTTCTTGTGTGTATAAAAGAGGGCTCAAAGAGGGTCATTTTAATATCAAAAATTTAGGTTATCTTTATAGCAGTATTATATTTTCAATTCAAAATTAATACTGCATTTGTGATAGTAATAAAATGTATGTATATATAGAACTCACTCATTTTCTTTTACTATTTTTTCGTGACTTTCTTCATTAATAATAAATGCACTTTGTTCATTCATATTCAAAACACTTTATACACAAATTTTACAAGTACAGCTATTCACTGTTGTCCATAAATACCGATACACCTATATACTTTCTCATAAACAGCTGCTTATGTATTCGTACGATTTCGGAGCAGCTCGTCTCGATTCGTGCGAGCTTCGTAGAGTCGCACAATACGGCTAGTTGCACGCACACAAACACCGTGTCGAAGACTGCCGAAAAGAAACGAGCGTGAGGTTTTTTTTCGTTACGGAATTTCTGGATTCGGTCCCCGCGCTCAAGGCCCTCGATAGAAGCTATGCAATAGCTTAAAAATAAAAATATTTTTATTTTTTATTCGTTTGTGTTGATTACTTTTAATTGAGTACGAAATCAACACAAACGAATACAAAAATAAGCGCAGTAAACGAAAGAGCGTAACGTACTGATTTGTGTTTGGCATGTGAGTACAATAGCAGCTACCTGGCGTCACTCTCTGTCTCGCTTGCACTTGGTTAAATGACTCTCTCCGTTTCAGTTATAGCGTCTACAAAACCCGTCTTGCTCGCACTTGACATGGTGACTCTTTCCGTCTCAGTTACTTACGCGTTAAATTTACTCAGCAATGACATCGGCTCTTCAAAAAAATAGTGTTTATTCCAATGCACACACTAAGTATAAACTATTTATTCATAGTTTTTATGATAGACAAGCACAGGTGCCAGTGAGTTAAATTTATTCAGTATTGGAATCGGCCCATCAAATTTACAAAAAAAAATATTTTGCCCACGATAGCAGCAACAACTTACCAAGTATTATGCCATTTTGGAATCCTTACTAAATGCGCCAACTTTTGACATAACTTGCCAAGCTCGCGTGGTGCAATAAAAACTAATAAAAACTAGGTAATGTTGTTATTTTAGTTGTTTTCTAAGAAATAAGTCCTATTGTTATGCAAGATAGAGCAGCTGATTGCCAAATTTGTATTACAGTTTAGAGACGCATTATTCAGGGTTACAAAGCAAAAAAAAATTGTTGGAAAAAGTTAAGATTTGTGGCAACAGGAGTAGAAAGACTGCCACAGGGTGTGTAATTTTGCACTTTTTCTTAAAATGCCTGTAATTTTAAAATCATGCAACTTGGATTTTTTTTTAGATTTTTCTGGCAACCAGCATGACTTGCCTTTTCACCCGGTCCCGGGTTGACGTCGAGTTTCGGGACACCCTGTATAGTTTGTATTTATCGCTTGCTTCTTGCAAGACCCACATAACGAAAAAAACATCATTTTACAGGACGGCAGTTTTAAACTTTGAATCTTTAGTATTTCAATTCAAGTTTTTGTTCAGAAGTATTTTAATCAGTCTTGTACATTAATTAACTTTCATATTAACCCTACAGTCATCGCGCTTGGAAAAGGAACGTAAGTGGTCGCGTGGATTACATATGTAATCAATTTTAAACTCAGAATAAAACTAGAATGTAATTATCAATTTGGTTTATTCCGCTTAAAAACGAAGTAACATTAAGTATTCTTTATAATTAAAATGAACACAACATAAAATATTAACTTTAAGAACTTAAAACAAGAAACAAAAAATCTCCTTAATACACGGTGTCCAGAAAGGGTAGGTATCGGGTATTTATAAGTTCAATAAAACAAAAATTATTTGTAAGCAATTATTTTTTTTATTGTATATTGTTAGCATATTAATTGGAAATTTATTTGGAAAAGATGATGTTATCCAAATGATGACCGTTACGTTGCTGGCACTCTTCTAAACGCGAACTAAGATTGGCGATAACACGTTGACACATAGCTCTCGATATTGCTGCCATTTCTGACCTGATGTTTTGCTTCAATTGGGTAAGGTTCGTCGGATTATTTTGATAAACCTTACTTTTAAGGTATCCCCATGCAAAATAGTCAAGCGGGCTAAGGTCGGGGCTTCTGGGAGGCCAGTAGATGTTACCCCTTCGCGAAATGACTTCATTAGGGAATAATTCGTTAACCACACCCATTGAGTATTTGAGGTATGGCAAGTGGCCCCATCTTCCTGGAACCACGTTCTTGAGTTGAAACCAGTAAACTCCTGCAACTCTGGAACCAAAAAAACTCGCAACATATCGCAATAACGGTCACTATTCACATTGATTGCTCGGCGTCGTTAGTCTTCATGAAAATAAGGACCAATTATGCCTTTAGCAGATATAGCTGCCCAAACAACGACCTTTGTGCTGTGCAGGGGTCGTTCATGCTTTCGCCTCGGATTCTCCACTGCCCAGTACCGACAATTCTGCTTATTCACATGACCATTCAGGTGAAAATTGGCTTCGTCGCTGAACAGTATATTTTCAAAGTTATTAAATCGATGCAGCATTTCGTTCGCAAAATTCAGTCGATTAGCATAGTCCGTATCCTTCTATTCTTGAACCAATGGAATTTTGTAGGCTTTTAGATGCAAATCTTTCTTTAAAATTGAATGTAAGGACGATTTTTTGATGTTCAAAGCTTGGCTTCGCTTTCGGATGGATAAAGACGGATTTTTACGAATTGACGCCTCAACTTGTTCAATTGTTTCTTCATCGCGAACTGAACGAGGGCGACCAGAGTTTTGAATTTTAATCGTCGCACCTGTACTCTCAAACATCCTGATCCATTTCCTTCTGCTATCGTCACTTGGCGCGTGGTGTGTACGATATTCCGCACGATACAGACGTTGAGCAGTCACTATTGAATCGCCGTTACGGTAATACGCTCATACGCAAAATGCGCGATGCGTCCCCGAGTACTGTTCCATCGTGATTAAAACTCCACAAAATGGCGGACGTCACGAACCCCTCCCCGCTCCCTTTCGTCGCCCCGTTTCGAATATGGCGCGAAAACAAATACCCGATACTCTTTTTGGACACCGTGTATTTCAATATAAAAATAGCACTTTACTTTCAAAATGAGATCAAATATTAAATTATAAATTGTGTAATGACATTAATCAGTGGTTTCTAAACAAGAAGAACATACGTATTTGGAATGGTCCGGGCAAACGAATTTGTGACAAGAATTACATGATCGGCGAGTGCTTTTATTTCGTGACCTCCCGCAGTCATGACAGTGACCTATCGAGCTACTTCGCGATGACGTTGAGGTAGATGGTTGGGTTCCGACTTCAGGTAGTTTAAAAAATCTTTTATTTTTAAAGTCAAATTCCATGGTAATGATTTCTGCTGCACCCTCCTGTGAGCCAACGGTTTCATCCATGTCAGGGACAGTGAAATTAGAAACTCACGACGAGTGGATTTCTCAAAATTTTTGTTTGCTGTATACACGCATAGCGCATTCAGTGCACTTAGATTGAGCAAGTCATAAAATACAGTTACTGTCCATCGTCTAGAATTTCTAGACACATCATACAGCGAACACATCTTATCGAACAGATCCACACCGTTTTTCGTCCGGTTATAATAAGTGATCATTTCAGGTTTCAGTTGATCGCCTGTGCTGTTATCAATTGCGGCATCATTATGCATTGTAGACATCATGATCACAACTTTATTTGGTTTTGCTACGTAGGATGCCATTGTGCATGGAGTGTGAAAACAAATTTCGAACGATACAATGGGTTTCCTCTTGGTCTTCGAAATTCTCTAGGTACTTCTCTTTTATCCTTTCTAACTGTGGCAACCATTGTAGTCTGGTTTTCAAAAAGTCTTTTAGCAACATCAAGCGATGAAAACCAGTTGTCCATCGTGATATTTATGTTTCTACCAAAAACAGGTTGTGTAACTCTCATTACTACTTCGGCTCGTTCATTACTCAGACGATAAGGTCCGTCAGGCTGTTGTCCGGCGTATGTTTCTAGATTATAAGTATATGGGTAGTGAACATCGACAAGTGCAAATACTTTTATCCCATATTTTGCAGGCTTATTAGGGATATATTGTCTGAAAGAGCATCGGCCTCTGAAAGCCAACAGCTGCTCATCTAAAGTCATTTCTGCGCTTGGTATGAAGTACTCTTTACACTTGACAATAAATATATCAAAAATCTCACGTATTGGTGCCAATTTATCAGTACTAGCGCGGACATGGCGATCAAGAATGTTATCAAGTTATCAAATCGTAAACTTCTTAAAATAAATTCAAATCTTTGCATAGACATTGTTAAATAAATCGCGTCTATCCCAGTATGGTTGTTATGATCAAAAAGGAGACTGAAATGATTACATACAATCTTGGGCCTAGTTGTAAGAAGATGAAAGTGGTGTCAATTAATAGCATATATATTTTCAACCTTTCACTGAAAATTCTGCGGATTTTGTCAATCTGAGAACAGAGATATAAGAGATTATGTAAAAGTGAGGTTATGTTACAATCTTTAACTAACAGCTGATTCCTGAAGTGCAAAATGTGTTCTTTTGCACTAATAGTTATTATATTTACTAAAAAATGATTAAAAAATCATATGAATGAACGTCAATGACTTCAAGCGATAGGTAGGTAATAGGTAAGGAGATAGGGAAAGAATGTCTAAAATAAAATAAAAAATCATTTAATATAGTGTTTTATTCGCCTTCTATTATAATTAAAATGTCGTCTAGAAATTGTGCAGGTGGTACTATATGATCTTGGTACCTAGCCCAGCTAAGGTACCATATAATGCACATTATATGAGCGCAACAGCCTACAGTTCGTTTCCCTACAATACAGTTGCAGTAATGCATTACTATAGCCTCCCTTCCTCTACGAGAGCCGTCGACTAAAATATAAATAAAATAAGTTTTTCGACTTATATGTCGGGATTGTATGCGACCCCTAAGTAACCAGGAGGAATTGGCAGCCGACAGCTCTCGAAGAAGGCTACTGCTGACCTCCCTGCACACTTCTATATTAAAACCATCATTTCCTCTTACAAGTTCACCGTAGTAGGAACGTGCCTGCTTGATTTGGTATGTTCCTAAAGAAATCAATATTAATTCACTATCGGAGAGCTGTGGAAAATCGTTAAGGTTATCATCATGTACGGTGATAGCTTCAAAATTAGCTCGACGCCTATTATAATTATTGCTAATAATAAAATCAGCTAATTCGTTTTCTACATTCATGTACCTATCTATTTCTTGTATTATTTCCACAGCATCAACACGATCAACTATAGGAGGATGAAACTTATTTAAAAGGGCAGCAGCCACCTCAAAATCGTTCATAAAACTTTTACTGGCTACGTTGAAATTATTTTGCCGAAATAATTTAAAATCGCGTTTAAATCTGCCGTTGACAATTTCAACCACCCATCGGCATATGGTGACTGCTCTTGATTTATTTGCCTCGCTAGTTGATAGCTGTGTTTCACCTTCCTCTAACGAAGCAGGCACGTATGTCCTATATCCACATTGGTGCAACAAAGGTAATGAATCACGAAAGCCCCTATCTAATATAAATGCATCACCCTGACGGAAATATTCGCGTAAAGGTCTTCCATTTTCAAATTCTTTTTTCATGATGTCAGCATCGGACGTTGTGGCTGGGTATGGGCCCAAAACATCAAGAATATGCCCATCCGCACAAACAATTAAAAATGGTTTTACCAGATTTCTGTATTTGTGCATGCTAAATGTTTTTTTTTTTATACAGATAATTGGAACTTTTTTCCACATAACAATATGTTCCATCGAAAATAGCTATTGGTCTGTCAAGTCCCTCAAAGCTTCCAAACAATGTATTAGGTGTTGTTAGATTTCTGTCTACCATTTGTTGCCTGTTTATGTGGTTTAAACCTAGATTCATAGGTACAAAATACTCTGTGAGCAATTCTCTTACTTGATGTAACCACTTTTCAAGTGTTGGCCTAGACACGTTTAATAAAGTCGCCAACCTTTCATTGGAGTCCCCAGTTCTGAGTTTCATAAAGTAAGCGGCCAGAGCCAAAGTTGCATTTGGCATTGTCAGCAACTGAGGAACTTCAGCAAACATTTGATGGAACTGTGCTTTATTTAATCCAGTACATGTATGCACAACATGGTCTTCCATGTTATTTATATTATCAAAATGAAGTAGTCCAGTATCTACAACTTCTTTTAAGGACATCATGTCCTGAATATGTTTAGCTGTAAAAGACTGAACATAATTGGATCTCAAGCTGTCTAGAAAATCCCATGCTTGTATAACCAAATGTTGATCACAAAGACGGTTATTTTCGGGGATGTAATATTTATATTGATGAAGCAACATTTTCCTAGTCGAAAGTGGAACTCTGTACCTTTCTGTTCTCTGACATTCTTCTATGAAGCACCTACGTTCAGTTTCTATAGCTCTCATGTAATCTGGCAAAACAACAGTAGGTTCCGGTTGGTTGCTTCCAATGCCTTCATTCGGAGACGTACTAGGAAGATCTTGTCCCTGGTGTTGTATATCTTGAGGGGGGTCTTGTTGGGATGAAGTTGATGGGCGTGAGACCATACGGACAGCAGCTCTGTCTGCAGCCACCCAACAAGTATGACATATTTCACTTGCTGCTTGTATCTGCAACAAATAAATAGATTTACTTTGATTGGGTTGCAGACTTGCAGTATACAAAGTAAAAGACACATACAATGTTATGGGACAGGTCTAAGTATTAAAATAGATATCTTTTTAACTTGCAGCAAACCACATTGTAATCTGATTTAACTTACAGTTCGAGGTATAATCCACTCTTGTATAACATTATAAATTCTTGATTCACGGGTTGTGTTGGTATGAAGTAGGTGATGTGTTCGCGATGCAAGAGAGCGTCCGCAGCGGAGACAAATATTAAGGTGGCCTAGTGGTCTTCTTTGGTCATCGACATGTGGGCTTTGAGCCAAGTCCCAGCACGCTCGACAAACACAGTCACTACTGCTTACCTAAAAATGGAACATTTTTATTAATCTTCAGCTACATAAACAATACATAATTAACTGTTGTGTATTAGGGTAGTAAAACATTGTTTGATAAATAAATAATTCTTTGCCATAACTGTAAACAATCTCCATAGGCCTTCTAATTATATGTATTTTAAACCTGCCAGGATGGTAGCTGGTTAGGTGAGGTTATATTTACTTACAGACTGAGGTGCAAGCCATTGCCGAATCACTGACAGAATTGTTTCATCGCGTAAGGGTCGTCGGCCCAGTGTATTGCAGTGACCAGTGGATATCCCACAATTCACACAGCGATCCATAGTCTCAGTAATATCCAATCCACAAGCCGGCGGTAAAATCCAAAATAACAATTCCAAGTCAAATGTGTGAGCGATCTTCGGTGTCCAAGGTGAAAGCAAGGGTCGTACAAGGTAGGTAGGGTCAGAATCCGTAAAATACAAAGCAGTGGTCGTAAAAAATGACGAATAATCGGGAGAGCACTCAAAACGCATCGGAAAACACAAAACGAGTGAGCAAACAAAAACAGTCGGCAACTGTCTAGTGTCAATGTCAGTCAGCTGTCATGTCAGTGACATAGACTAAAAATATAAAAGAGATTTGAATCGATATGAAATCGATAATCATTAATATTGGTTTTGCAGTAATTAATTGATATTTGATTTAATAATATGACTGTAATTATATGCACTATATTGCGTGTAAGTATATACAGGGTGTCCCGAAACTCGACGTCAACCCGGGACCGGGTGAAAAGGCAATTCATGCTGGTTGCCAGAAAAATCTAAAAAAAGTCTAAGTTGCATGATTTTAAAATTACAGGCATTTTAAGAAAAAGTGCAAAATTACACGCCCTGTGGCAGTCTTTTTACTCCTGTTGCCACAAATCTTAACTTTTCCCAACAATTTTTTTTGCTTTGTAACCCTGAATAATGCGTCTCTAAACTGTAATACAAATTTGGAAATCAGCTGCTCTATCTTTTATAACAATAGGACTTATTTCTTAGAAAACAACTAAAATAACAACATTACCTAGTTTTTATTAGTTTTTATTGCAAAAAAAGTGCACCACGCGAGCTTGGCAAGTTATGTCAAAAGTTGGCGCATTTAGTAAGGATTCCAAAATGGTATAATACTTGGTAAGTTGTTACTGCTATCGTGGGCAAAAAATTTTTTTAGTAAATTTGAAGGGCCAATTCCAATACTGAATAAATTTAACTCACTGGCACCTGTGCTTTTCTATCATAAAAACTATGAATAAACAGCTTATTCACTAAATTTAAAGTATTCTTAGTGTGTGCATTGGAATAGGCACGATGTTTTTGTAAAATCTTAATTAAAACTAAAACTAAATTTTTAATACTAAGGTTTATTTATTAAATTTACAATTAAATATTTTTATTACAGCAAATGTTCGAAATGCCTTCCTTCGGCGGCAATACAAGCCCGATATCTCTTTAAAAGAGATCGAGCTATTTTTCGGGCGAATCGTCCATTATTTACGAAATCGGCTGCTTCGGCTATTCTTTGCCGTAGTTCAAATTCGTTTTTGATTGCCTTTGAATAGACTTTTTCTTTGACTGCTCCCCAGTAAAAAAAGTCCAATGGATTTAAATCCGGTGAACGGGCCGGCCACGAGATTGGACCAGACCGTCCGATCCATCTTCCGGGAAACTCTTCATCGAGATATTCTCGAACTGAGCGAGCATAGTGCGCTGGGCACCCATCTTGCTGGAACAACATTTCTCTGTAAATGTTTAATGGCACGTCTTCTAGTAAATTTGGTAGATGGTTCTGTAGAAAGTCCAAATAGGCCTCGCCATTCAACACACTAGGCAGCTCAAAAGGACCAATTATTTGACCATTCAAAATTCCGGTCCACATGTTGACTTTGAATCGGTACTGGGACCGGTCCTGCCTCAGTAAATGAGGGTTCTCTACATGCCATTCATGCAAATTATGCATGTTCATGTAGCCGTCCTTTTTAAAAGTTGATTCATCAGACCATAAAATTTTTGTTAAGAAAAGGGGGTCATCCCTGTACCTCTCCAACATCGTACGGCAAAAATTTATTCGAGGTTGGTAGTCCCTGGGTAGTAACGTCTGTACTCGCTGTACGTGGTATGGGTGTAATTCGTGCCTTTTTAAAATTCGATGGGCTATACTTTTTGGCACGCTGGTGGTTATCTCAATAGCCCTTACTGAAGTGCTTGGGTCTTCTTCGACAGCTGTAAGCACTTCGTCTTCCATCGGGTTAGCGGGTCTTCCTCCAACATGCTCATGATTTGGTAGGCGGCCCTCTGAGAAGAGTAAACGATGTACGTTCGTAAACACGCGATGATCGGGGTAACGAGCAGCGTTTGGGTACCTTTCGCGGTAAAGTCTGGCAGCAGCACTAGCATTGCACCTGCATTCGCCATAAATGAGGTGCATATTAGTGTATTCACTAGTGGTATACACAGACATCTTGGCACTAGTCACGTGAAGTCCAGGAGAAAGCAAAAGTCGTCGTTTAGGGAAAACAAACAGTCCCAATCCAAATCACAAGCAATCACAAGTCCATAAACGAAGCCAAAAGTAGTCAGTACGAAATCAACACAAATGAATACGAAAATAAGCGCAGTAAACGAAGGAGCGTAACGTACTGATTTGTGTTTGGCATGTGAGTACAATAGCGGCTACCTGGCGTCACTCTCTGTCTCGCTTGCACTTGGTTAAATGACTCTCTCCGTTTCAGTCTCTTAGCGTCTACAAAACCCGTCTTGCTCGCACTTGATATGATGACTCTTTCCGTCTCAGTTACTTACGCGTTAAATTTACTCAGCAATGACATCGGCTCTTAAAAAAAATAGTGTCTATTCCAATGCACACACTAAGTATAAACTATTGAGTTAAATGATTGTTGAGTTAAATTTATTCAGTATTGGAATTGGCCCTTCAAATGTACAAAAAAAATTTTTTGCCCACTATAGCAGTAACAACTTACCAAGTATTATACCATTTTGGAATCCTTACTAAATGCGCCAACTTTTGACATAACTTGCCAAGCTCGCGTGGTGCACTTTTTTTTCAATAAAAACTAATGAAAACTAGGTAATGTTGTTATTTTAGTTGTTTTCTAAGAAATAAGTCCTATTGTTATGAAAGATAGAGCAGCTGATTTCCAAATTTGTATTACAGTTTAGAGACGCATTATTCAGGGTTACAAAGCAAAAAAAATTGTTGGGAAAAGTTAAGATTTGTGGCAACAGGAGTAAAAAGACTGCCACAGGGCGTGTAATTTTGCACTTTTTCTTAAAATGCCTGTAATTTTAAAATCATGCAACTTAGATTTTTTTTAGATTTTTCTGGCAACCAGCATGAATTGCCTTTTCACCCGGTCCCGGGTTGACGTCGAGTTTGGGGACACCCTGTATATTGCATTTAATTACTTTGAGTTAATTATTTACTGCAAATGTTTTATTTTTGTAACTGTGTAATCGATTACTCAATCGATAATCTCACGAAAACTATTTTCTCATATTTCTCCGCTTCCAGAGTGAGAATTGAAGTGATTTTTCATATTCTAAGATACAAAAATACGACTAATTTTTTAGATCATATCTCAACTTATTACATTCGGGCCCACCGTTTTCCATCTCCTTTGTTTACAGCTGGTCAGGTTTAATTTCAAAGCACCACACATATACAAAATCCCAAAAAATGCCTTCATTTCAAGAAGATCCGTCAACTTTGCGTCTCTTTCTCTTCCGTACTTACTCCTGACAGACTCAATTGTTATATTGGTGTAATTGACAATAAGATCAATCATATTGTCATGTAAATAGAGAGATAAACAGTCTTCAGCAGTTGTTTTCTGCCGCGCCACTCCTTTGGGTCCAGGAGGCACGAAAACAATATTATGTCTACGAGTTCTTCCTCTGTTAGATGGGGCAGTCATTGACCAGATAGTAACACCAACGTAATACTGACCATCTACTGATATAGAGTTATTTTTAAATACCTCATTCGAGATGTCTGCCTCCTGCTCAGATTCAGACTCGTGGTTCTGCTCCTCAACAAAGTCTTCTTCATCATCCGAGCTGGAACCACCTTCAGAATCTTCCCTATCATCTGTACCTTCATGAAGCCAAGCTTCGATTTGAGCAGCACTCCTTTGATCCATTGTGATTCTTTAAATAATTATTTCATAAGAAACATGTATACTAGTACTTTTTTTTGCCTAAATTAAGTTAATATAATATATACTTTAATAAAAAACAGATATATAAACTAATACAGTTTAAAATTAGCACAAAACGATGAAAAACAGAAACAATAACTTGAAAAAAATACTTACGTAATAAGTCGCGCGGATTAGTAATCTTAATTATTAATTAATTATTAGTAATCCGCGAACTTTACGGGACTCCTGTTAAACAACCGCACGCGAACGGCGCTCGCGCTGCACTGAGCGCATGCGTCAACAATGCAATATAAAGTACATGGAGTGACGAACGATTCCAATGCATAGTTTTTTGAAAAACTCATGTTTGCAACGGTGGATTACTATTGTAATCCGCGCGACGACTGTAGGGTTAAGTAGTCACAATATGTGTTATCTTGTACATACTGTTATCAAAACCAAAATTAAAAAACAAGTTGACACTTATGTCATTATTGTAGTAAAAAGTTACCTAGAAAAAGTATTACTCGTAATTATGTCATTCTTACAATAAAAACAATAAAAAAACACAATTTAAGTTAAATTATGACTTTGTTGCTAAAAAGTGTCATACTAAAAAATAAAATAAAACAAACATAAACACAAACAAATTCTTAGGAACGTCTGTTAAAATGAGTAAAGTCAAAGTAAAAATACAAAATTAACAACTTAAACTTAATAAATGCAAAACCTCACGATGTAAGTTAAGTAGGAATAATTAACAAACTTACTAACGACTGAGAATAATTCTCTAAAAAAAAACTGCAGCAATTCTTCCTTATTCTAAATTAAGTATCGGTAATCACAACCAATTTCTATGGCACTAGTTTTACAGTAGGTATCTAAATAAATTCTAAAAAAATAGTAACATCTTTTAAACTTAACTAAGTCTTTCAATAATCACAGAATTGGGTGTACTATGCCAAATCGAATGCCAAATTTAATCAGCATAATATTTTGTATTACACTATAAGTAAAATCAGTCAAATAATCACAGTTACAATTTCTTAATAATATAAGTAATCAATCAGTCTTACAACCACAGGCAGGTAATTTTTTTCAATAATAGGTAGTAGGTAGGTATAATCAATCGAAAAATTATTTACGGTCGACACCAGCGAGACGAATTATGGACGAGACCACATTTATGTAGCGTAGCATTCAATAAATCTTTGTTTACCAGTGTCGTCGCCAACAAAATAAGTGTCCGCTAAGGTTTTGGCAGTTACTTTGACTGGATCCTCAATTTCTTCGTATTTTGTACATGCATTGCTCGTTTTAATCGAAGTTTGTGTCGTCGTAGATCTATATAGATCAGGCGTACTGTCACAACTCCTTATCTGCGACTGGCCCTCTTTCAAAAAAACCATATACTCGCTATGATTAACATATTGGCTACATTCTATGTTTATGTCTACTTCGGCTTGACTATAGTCAAAGCCAGCCAAAATTGACTGGCTGTCTTCAAACTTTCCTATAAAACAAATCAAATTAGTTTTTATAATTGTATTACGACTTACAATAAAATGTAATATGTTTTGTAGACCACACACTTTTGGATCCCATTTTGTTACAATAAATTAAGAATCTCGATTTTATAAACGTTGCGTCGTACTACAAACACTCGTTACCTACTGTCGATGTCGAACAAAGATGTCGAATACAGTCCGTTCACAGTTATTTTACCTCTAGCTGTAAGGTTGGCCAGTCTGATCGTTGTGTTACCATAATAAGCTTCCGTTACTGGCATGTCATGTACTCTAACACCTAATCGAATCTTTTGTGTAAGTTTCGATTAGGTGTTAGAGTACATGGCATTAAAGGAATTTTTGTAGTACCGTTCAGTTGGGAAAAGGTATAACGCTAGGAAAGAGACAACAGTTTGTGGTACTTTAATTTTTGACTAACTATTAACTGCAGTGAAACGTAATTAATATGCGTTTTCCTATCTGGTAGCCAGGCTTATGGGGGGAAAAGTGTTACTATAATATATTATGTACTAGCTGTTGCCCGCGGCTCCGCCCGCGTGGATGTTGGTTATCGCGACCAAACATAGCCTATGTTCTTTCTCAAGGTCTAACCTACCCCTGTACCAAATTTCAGCAAAATCGGTTCAGTGGTTTAGGCGTTAAAGCGTAACAGACAGACAGACAGAGTTACTTTTGCATTTATAATATTAGCACGGATGTACCTAAATACAAGTAAATGCAATAAAAAATTCTGCATAAAAACATTTATTTTGAATAGGAGTGATCTAAGCGGGTCGATGTTAAAGCTTCACAATCAGATGAATTGGAGTAATCAGAACTGCTGTCAGATTCTGTATCCGACTCGTTGTTCAACTCTATTATGAACCTGTCTATTTCGGCGTCTATGCAACCATCTTTTTCATAAAGTTTATCTTCAATGTGACGCACATGTTCGCACTGTTTTTGCCAGTCTTCTGAAGTGATACTCTGAAAAGCTTCCTTTGTTAAATCCACGATATTGGCTGCCTCTTGTCCAACATTTTTATCAGCTACGCGTCTTTTGACAAGACTCCACATAAATTCAATTGCGTTAAGCTCGCAGTGGTATGGCGGTAACCTAGCCACTTTGTGACCATGAGCTTCAAGCATTTGATCAACTTCATATATTGGAGCTTCTTTATGCTCTTTTATAATTTCATATAATTGAGCTTTAACCATGGTAGGCAGATACGATAAACCCTTATTCGTAATCCAAGTTTGCATTTGTGCTTTGGTAGAGCTTAGCGTTGGTGCCTTGTTTAGTTTAACTGTGTGATAGGGTGCATTGTCCATAACTATGAGACTATTCGGTGGCAAATTGGGAATAAGCATTTCTTGAAGCCATTTCATAAAATTGGTCTTATTCATGTCGTCATGGTAATCACCTGATTTTGTTTGAGATTTAAATATTAATAGCGCGTTTGGTATAAAGCCCATTTCACCACCAGCGTGAACAATAATGAATCGTGCACCGACAGAATCGTGTTTTAAAACTCCTTCTGCATTTTCGGCTTGCCAGCATTTGTTCACACTATATGATGCATGGATGTAGGTCTCATCCAGGAACACAACAGGTCTACCCTCTTCACGGTTCTGTATTAAAGTGGTTAGGTACCTATATCTCCAGGCTACAATATCATGCCTTTCCATAAGAAGCTTCCTTCTTGACCCACATTTTTTAAAACGAAAACCAAGTTGTCGGATAATTTTCCATAACGTGGTTCGACCTCCACCATAATTAATGTCAACTTTCAACTCTGATAACAGTTTCCCTAAAGTTGGTACTTCCTTTCTGACTGTATACATTTCGTGTATTTTATTTCGCACTGCACACAAATCAAAATTATCTAAAACTATTTTCTTTTGCTGGCGTTTTTTTCTGGGCGTGGAAACATTTTGAGATGAGGAAGCAGTAACTTCGCCCTCCTTGGTGATGGTACTGACAGTTTTTTAGATATCCCTATAAATAAAAATAAAACTTAGGTACAAATCGATTTAGAAAGAGAAAAAAGATACGACCTCGGGCGAGACTCGATTTGAATAGTTAAGGCGGAAACACATTTACGTGTCGTGGCGTGTCGTGATGCTTACTGTCGTGACGGTGAGTGTGCACACTAACGTGTCGTGTCGCGGCGCGCTCTGGCGTTATTTCTGAACAGTACGTAGCGAACCTTTGCAGCGTTCAAACATACATGTTTTCTTCTGATTCGGATAGTGATTTTGATGACGACCTTCAATTTCTCTTAGCAATGAAACTTCTTGAGGGTAAAAAAAGAAAAGAAGATACTGGGTTCACCCTATAAACAAAGGGAGATAAGACAAAGGTGAATTTCATCGTCTTGTTAAAGAATTAGAGAGTGACGAAGAGAAATTTCATCAGTACTTTAGAATGAACAAAGCACAATATGAGGAAGTCCATTCGCTGATTGAAGGAGACATAAAAAAGTACATACTAAAGGAGATCACCCAGATTGGGCTATTTTTTTTTGCCGGCCAACAAATAAAAACTTATTATTTAGATAGAACTCAATATTGCAAAGACTTTTTATTACTACAGCAAAGTTCTAAAACCATTTTCTGAGATTATATTCACGTTTGAATGTTTAGCTTTAAAGTTGCTTGAACAACATATTTTAATAAACTTAGAGCAGTTGTAATGTAGTTTTGTGTTCTAAAAGTGGTACATAAAAGTGATATGATCGCAGTTATTTACGTTTTTAATCGCCTGGCCCAAAAAGGGGAGCCCGCAAGTAGGTTGGGGAGGGGGCGGCTGAACAATGCCACCCTGAATGTATGGCCAGTTCGACCCTAGGCGCCACCACCCGTTTTTGGGTCGAAGTACGAATTTGTCGACACGCTTTCGTATCGCTGACTCGCTTTCGTGTCGCTGGTATTCAATCTGAAACTCTTAGGGTACAAAAATAAAATACAATAGCCGTTTAATCACTTTATTAAAAAAATGATTACCTATGAACTATAGTTCACCGTGTCTAACAAAAATGTCTTCCAAACCTTCAGCAGGAATATTTATGACAGGTAAGTGCCTTGCATTCCCCATATACCACACAATACACATGACATGAGAGCAACACCCGACAGTTCTTCTGCCGTTAAGGCAGGTGCAATAGTAATGCGCAATGGCTTGTCTCCCTGTGAGACTTGTGTCAATGCCAATATAAATATTATAGGTTCGTAATCGGACATGTCTGGACTGGATTCGCCCTCGCAGTGTAAAAATGTCCCTTCCTTGAAGCTCTCGCAGATGCTCAGCAGGTAATTGTCCTCCGATTTCAATTAAAAATGTACCAGTTGCGTGTATATGTTCTGCATAATAACTTCTAGCTTGTTTCAGCTGATATGTACCGAGAGCGAATAATACAAGATCTTCTTCCGTTAATGTAGGGAATGGAATATCTGCAATATTTCCATCTATCGGCTGGAATTGTGTACGCCTTCTATTATAATTATATCTGGTTACTAGATCTCCTAATATGTTTGGGATATTCATTCTTTCCTGAATGATTTCTATGAACCTTGGTGCTCGAACATTGTCCACAATTAACATATGATAGGCGTTTAATATGGCTGCTGCAATCCTAAAATATTCAATCATATGCGGTAAGCCGCGATTGCAATTCACGATTTTTAAAAGTCTGAAATCTCGTTTGAATCTTCCATTAACGACTTCCACCACCCAGCGGCATATGGTAACCAGGCGCGTCTTGTTGGCTTGCAAAGTAGTTAATTGATTTTCATTTGCATCTTTTGATTGGGGCATATGTACTGCATATCCATGAGCTTGTAAAGATGACGCAGCGTCTCTAAAGCCACGATCTAATATAAATGTATCTCCTGGTCTAAAGAACCAATGAAAAACATTATCTTCATTTTCTAAAATGGAATTCATAATAGTCGCGTCAGATGTTGTTGCAGCATGAGGCCCAGTCACCTCTATAATATGGCCATCACAACATACAAATAAAAAAGGCTTCGTTAGATTTCTATATTTGTGATGACTGTATGTTAATCTTTGGAAAAAGTAATTGGAGCTTTTTTGATTAAAAATATACGTACCGTCGTCGCATATAATAATAGCATTTCTTTGCTCTATAGGGCTGTCTGGAGTTCCAAATAGTGTTTCTGGCAATAACAAGTTTCTATGTGCTACATCCTGTCGATTTAAATGGTCAAACCACAAGTGCATAGGTACAAAGTCACGCATTAATGCTTCTCGGCCTAAAGTTAATAAACGTTGAAAACGGGATTCGCTTGTTTTAAAAATTAAAGCAAGCTTCGCATTAGAATCTCCTGTTCTAAGTTTCGCTAATGTTGCAGCCAGTATAGTTTTCTTGTGACTGTTAGTATTCAAACTAGCAGTATTATCCAGCAAATTGGAAAACTGTTCATGCGTAAGTCCAGTCCAAGTATGAAATTCGTTTGAATTGATTAGCTCATATTGTTCAAAATTCAATTCAATTCAAGAAAGTGTATGCCAGAGGTTTTGCTCCAGGTGTTCTTGGCAAACGCGAGCATTTTCAGGTATCAAAAGACTGTAACGTCCGATCAAAAAATAATAATTGTACTTGGAATTCTGACCCGGGTCACATTCTGGCAATTTTGAAACACACAATTCGCTGTAGTGTTTGGAGGACGAACGAATCCTGGTAACGTTAGTGTCGGATGAACACGGCTTACTTGTGCAACAGGTTCATCAGGCAAAGCCTCCAAGACTTGATTCGCCTCACGAGCTCGTCGATGAAAAGTTCGTTCTACTCTTTGCCAACATGGTCGACAAATGAAGTCCGTTGGTTCTTCCTGAATTAAAAAAATAAAAAGCTTAAATACCTACTTTGATTACAAACTATAATGTGCAACATGTTTTGACGTCATGGTAATGAGTAAAAACAAAACAGAATTAGCATAAATAAATATTCTACAACATTCTAAACAACGCTATCTAGATCCATGGTAAGCTTTTATAGTTTGTGTATGGAATCTAGAATGCGGATAATATATACTGTACTGTAATATGTACTGTACTTATATACTGTACCCATAATATAGCTTACCTGTCTCGCAATCAGCTCCTCGATAACAATCTGTGCCATGTCGTTATGATGTTCTTCTCGTGAAATCCACGTGTAAAACCTTCGTCCTTCACATAATTCACGACAGTTTATACACACCACAAGTGCCATAGTAACAACAAACACAATATAACAGCAATAACACAATAAACTTGGAGCACGGTAGAGATAGCTATCCGATGTAACAGAAGTTGCATGGAAAACTAAAAAAAGGACGAACCGACGAACTGTGCCCGCTAAGGGCAGCGGGCGGGGAGGGGAACCTTACGTTAGGTGCGAGCGAGAAAGCATGTGACGTGGGGCGGTGCGTGTGAACGAGAAATATAGAGTGGCGCAGGCGCAGGTAAGTTTTTTTACGTGCCTATTCGCACAGTATTACATGAAATATAATATTATATAGTTTTATTCCACAAATGAAATAGATATTTTGAGTTTGAATAACATCGTACAGACTTGACTTACAACTTTTGTGTAGTAATAAAAAGTGTTTATTTTATTGTACTCAATCCAAATATCAAGTTTATTTTAGTTGGCCGGCACTTTCGAAATTAGCCCAAAAATGTATGGCGACTGGGTGATCTCCTTTCGTGAACCCATAGGTACTAAAGAAAGACTTGCGTTATGGTTAAGGTAAGTTTTATTGCTTTAAAAAAATATAATTGACTATGCTGTTGTATGAATTAGGTTTAACAATCATTTATCATAAGACTAACATTAAATGAAATCAACGTTTAAGTAATCAAATCACACTCTACTGTCTTATTTATTAGTTTAACAATCATTATTTTATCATTAAATCATTACTTCAACCATCATTTTCAAGTTCATCATCATCAAAATTTATAGTGTCATAGTATGCCTTCAAGTCTTCTGAAAGAACAGGTTGTGAGTTTAATCTGGATGGAAATGATGATGACTGGATATATGTTGGTGACTGAGCGTGTATAGGTGACTGGATGTATGTTGGTGCTTGAACGTCTGCATTCTTTTGGATGTATGTTGAAGACTGATGCTGTGGAGTTGACTGGATGAATCGTTGAGAGTCGTCAGAATTTGAAACAGCATGTTTTTGTGCGCGAGATGTGGTTGGAAACGATGATGACTCGATATATGTGGGTAACTGAGCGTGTGTAGTTGACTGGTTGTATGTTGGTGAGTGAACGTCTGCAGTAGTTTGAATGTATGTTGAGGACTGATGTTGCGGAGTTGATTGGATGAATCTTTGAGTTGTTATTTTTATAGGCGTTTTTTAAAATCTTGTCTCTGTGTTCCAATTGCCGTATTACTGCTTGGGAAATGGCGGTGTGCAAGTCTAACTTTATTTTTGTTTGTTCAAGTTTTGGCAGCGCTTTTACTTCTTTGCTCATACTAAGGAAGAATAAATCAGTTTCATCCATGTCTTGTCTAACATTTTGTTTCTGACGTCTTAAATCTTGGGAAGATTTCATTAAATCGTACAACTCTTGTAGTTTGGGTTCGTGGTTAGATTTTCCACATGACGATCTGGATTGAGATTGACTTTGAGTAGAACTTGGACTTGCTGGAAGACTTTCGTCGAGAGAATCCTCTGTAGGTGGTGATTCCGGTGCAGGCATCACATTTGATTTTGTGTTCCTACATTCCATATAAGGAAGAAGAAAACCCATGCTCTCTTCATGTTTCCAGGGCACTAACGCTGCCGCAGCCTGTCCACTTTTCTTGTACCTTCGTCACTTCAAAGCGCTGGCGAAAGCATTCCTTAGTTTTGCCCAGTCATCCTTGCATTTATTTACTGTAACAAATAATAATCATTTATTTTAATTCATTCTTTTCAGATTTTTAGCTACTGGACACACTTTTAGATCGTTGGCGTTCAACTATCGCATGGGATTTTCGACTGTGAGAGTTATAGTACAAGAAGTGTGTGAAGCCATTTGGAAAAATATGGCACCTATTGTAATGCCTACACCTTCAGAACAAATGTGGAAGGATATTGCAAATAACTTTAAACAACTTTGGCATTTTCCAAATTGTATTGGAGCATTAGATGGCAAACATGTTAACATAATTTGTCCAATAAACGCAGGTTCTACTTTCTATAACTATAAACAAGAACATTCCATAGTTTTACTTGCATTAGTTGACGCTCAATACAAATTTATCATGATTGACGTAGGTGCGTATTAGGGTGGAGCACACATGTATGGGGATTTTTTTTTTTTTAATTTCAGAGTTCTAATAAAAATTTGTGCCTTATAATAAAGTAAAAATAACTGTAATTTTTTATTCCATTTAATGAATATCTTCTGCCTCCGCAGTGACGTCAAAATTTTGAATTTTTTTAGAAAAGTTTAAAGTCAAATAGGTGACATATTGTGTCCTATTTAGTGGTAAAAGGTATTACATGATGGACAATTTATAGTTAAGATATTTATTAAGGTATTACTGTGATAAAGAACATTCAAATTTTAGAGGGATTCGGTAAATTATATGAATTATTTAGGTTGAAAATCCTTTTTTGTTTCAAACTTAGGCATCACGTTCCGCGATTCCAATTTGGCTTTTATTGCACCTAATCGAGACTTTTTGGTACACTGAGAAATGGAAGCTTCGGTCGTAATCTTCACAGCTCTCTCAACAGCTTGAGTATGGCAGGGAAGCCTTAAAAACAATGGTTTGCTCTGACCACCAGATTCGACAATGTCCTGAATTTCTTGTTCAGATAAATTTTTCAAAAGTGGCGGTTCGGTGAAGTTATCCGGCCAGTTTATTAAATCAATGTATGAAGTAGCATTAACATTTATCAATGGCACTTCAAAAAGTCTAGGTGTTGAAGGGTGACTCATACTGCGTGCCTTTAGTATGCGGCGGGCAGCCAGCTCTCTAATATGCTATGCGCGAAATAGCCGTTTCTTTGGATAACTGGATCTATAATCTTTTTTAAAGTTTCTGGCAGATATCTGGAGGCCATGATAATGTTAAACAGATGACGGGTGCCATCTTTGCATGACGGTTGGCTCTTAATTAAAAACCAGGAAGGTGCATAAACTTTGCAAAAGTAGCCAGAGTTTTCAAATTTTCCGTCGGCTTTTCAGTTGCCACATACAAACGTAGTATTCGGTTAGCACGTGTGATCCATCGGGCATGTGAAAGTTTACCTGGAGATTTATTTTCCAGATCTTTTGGGAGTACACCTGAAATTACCGCCGAGGCAATTTTGTGCAAGTACTGCTGATCGGTACTTAGATCGTTGGTCATTTCTGGCAACATTTGTCCATCAATGCGCTGAAATTTCTTTACAGGTAGTTCTTCACATTTTTCTAGGGCTTTTCCTAGTGGACCAATATAAGACTTAGGTCCCGAAGTACACCCGTCAAGATGAAGAAACAAGTGTCTCAGAGGCAGTTCGTTCATGTGAAGCAAACAAATTATCCACTGAAGTGGCTTTTGTAGCTTTTTTTCAAGCAGTCTTATAATTCCACCATACTTCCCAGTATTAACATTCGTTCCGTCACAACCAATGGCCATAATATTATCTTGGGAAATCTCTTCTTGTAGCAGAAACCCTGTTATCGCGGTTTGTATTCCTTTAGCTGTACCCACCGTAGGTACAACGTATCCCATGTAAATAGATCCCGGCTCTTGAATAAGTGAGATATGTTCCTCAACAGTCGTAGTCCTGTAGCATTTCCCACCTTTTTTAATAATCTTCAAAGTTTTATCTTTTCTCCCATCAAAGTATAACGCCATGAGCTCTGTAACTGGTTCATTTTTCATCAATTTTTCCCTAACTTTAGATCTCTCTCTTCGTACCTTCTGTCTATCGATGATCTCAACATCAGACCCGATGTCGAATAAAACAGATGATGCTATTGCCGCTGCTGCTCTGTCTGACACTCCATATCTATCACATGTCTTCGATAACGTAGGAAAATCGATGCTCACAGACTTTCTTTTCTTTTTAGGAGCTCTTTCAATCATGGTGCATTCTGGCTTTTCTGAATCGGATGATGCCGCCGAAGAATTACTAATATCTAAATCGGCTAACGTTGAAGTGTTTAAGGATGTGCTTGGGCGATTTTCTCGTTGATGCTTCCTTTTTAGGGTCTTTTGCAACTTCTTTGTAGTAGTTACGTCGATTCCGCCGATGATCATCATTCGGGAGGTTCTTTGATCAATTAAAAAGGTTTGTTCTTGTTTAGGAACCTTTTTATCCTTAGGACAGTTGCACTGAGCCAATTCTTTGCACTTGCATGCTGAAATATCAAAAAGTATCTGACTACTTCGCCGAAAACTCTCTAACTGTTCTGGGGAGAGCCTCTTAACAGACTTAAGTAGATTTTTGCATTTTAAATGATATGCTTTTAACATTTGAATGATTCTCGTTCGTGTCACGATCGGAATAGATGCAGTTTGCCATATATTTTCAATCCTGGATGTCACGATATCTGCTATCTCTCCAAAAGTTGGCTCTTTTGCTGTTTCTAATTGCAATTTCAGTTGATGTCTCGTCCATTCATAATACTTCATCACATCTTCGTATGTAGGTAAAACGTTCCCTTTTATCTCACAAATATCCCCAAAAAGAGGACATTTGAACACACTTCGAGTTCTTTGCATAGTGTTCACGATATAAGGTCGAAGGTATTTAAAAAAAAAAAGTGCGTGCGACCGATATGAATTAAGAACAACAGAGCACTGATAACGACGAGTGGCGCGACAAGTGCCGGTAAACGTCCCCTCCCGCGCTACTCGCTCCCCTTATTATAAGTAACAAACACAAAGTCTGGCTTCTCTGTTTATTTTATATCGAAAATATATTGTACCAGTAAACGATTTTTGAATAAAAAAATAGTATGTTTTAATGCCGTTGCGGAGGCAGTTACTCTAAACCGAATTAATTAATATTTTGAGTGACTTAATTTAAGCCCAAAAGGCACCAAAATTTTTACAGTTTAATGAAAAAAATTTTTTCGCTCCACCCTAGTGCGTATGGTCGAAACAGTGACGGTGGCATATACGACAAGTCTTTGATGGGAAGATTATTTGAGCAGAAAGCATTAAATGTACCACAGGATGAACCACTGAGTCAAAACTCACAACCTATGCCATACACTATTGTTGCTGATGCAGCATTCCCGTTGAAACCATATTTGTTAAAACCTTATCACAAAGACAAGCTAGTTAACAATGATGCAAATAAAATATTTAATTATCGCTTATCACGTGCACGCCGGTGTGTAGAAAATGCGTTTGGCATTTTACGGGCTCGATTTCGAGTATTTCATGGAGCTATGCAAGTCCAGCCGGACATGGTAGACAAGATTGTGCTAGCTGCCTGTTGCATTCATAATTTTTTAAGAACACAAACATCGCTAAGCACAGATAAACCTGAAGAAAATTTGATGGATTCTACTGACCACAGCAGCAACATCGATTGTCTGCTTTTTATGTCAGAGAGAAATATAAAGAGTATTTTATTAGTCAAGAAGGGAGAGTGCCATGGCAAATAGAAATGATTCGCCGGGGTAGACAAAATTCTTAAACAGTATTAATTGTTAATTTTGTATTATTATTCATTATCCCTTTTCAAATAAATAATAAAGTAAAATACTATTTTATTGACTAACCTGGTTCTTTCAAAATTTCAGCAATCTCTTCCCAAGCAGCATTTCTGATCAAATTATCCTTGTACTCTTTACATTTTGAGTCATATATTACTTATCGTTGACGTACAAGTTCAATAAGATCGTCAGTCATTTTGCTGCAATATAAATTAAAAAGTGTCCGCTAGATGTTCGCACCACGAGCCACGCGCGGCACTGACCTGTGGACGCGCGGGTATAGAAACACATTTGCCTGTTGTGTCGTGTCGCGTCATAACCCCCACCACCGCTCTGGCGCAATCGGTGGCGAGCAGTCGGTGCCACGACAGAACGCGTTGCGACACGAAACGACATGCAAATATGTCTCTAACCATATTAAATGTATGGAACCGATATGCTTCTGGCGCGTCACGACACGCCACGACACGTAAATATGTTTCTGCCTTTAGCATAATAAATGCTTCAAAATTTCATTTAAAAAATCTTAAGTACAATCGTATAATACCTAACAGGACCAATATTTTAGTAAAGTGAGTATATTATGATATGAAAAAAAATATTATTAGTGTTTGCTTGGCTATTATAATCTCCACTATTATTAGGTAAAATGTTTTACACTGGTATCCCTATTTCACATACCTGTCATGGCGGCAACTCTCTGACGAACGTTTGCAAATGGAATTAGAGGAGCATTAATGCCTTTTTCTCGTTCACAAAAATCACGCACTGATAACACAATACTTCTTCCACTACTTTGAATTCTTTTCGGCATGATATTAGCTACAAAAACAAAGAATGATAACACAAAATGATACGACAGCTCAGAGCAACACAGGGCGACACGACTTTTATGCCAACATACAGAAAAAAATATAATGACAACCTGTCAGAGGTAAAATAACTGTGAATGGACTGTACGTAGAATTGAGTTGAGTGAGTGAATGATTGAATGAGTGTATGGTGAGTGTTCTCATATCACCATAAATCTAATAAACTAAACTTAAAAATAGTGATGTGGAATCACGATACTAATTTTATTGATTTACCGATTTGTGATACTCAACAGCACATGGATCTACGCACAGATAAACATTGCATATTTGACACATAAAACGAGTGTCTGACCGTTTATTTTTAGCTGCACACATTTTGCATCGTTGACTTTTTCCGGTTGGGTTCTTAGTAGGAAAATGTTGTAAGACATCATTATGTAAAATACGGCTAGGGTCACGGATGCCACGCGAGGTTGATGGTTGTTTTCTGGTAGTTTTCTATTAATTGCCTACGTTTAATTGAAAATCAACTAAACTACATTTTTGATCCTTTTTTTATCTTTTAAAATAAATAGAATGCATTTAGTAAAAACATGTCACTAATATGGAAGCCAAGCTTTTTATGCCATTTTTTGGATTTTCTTATGCAGCCTAATGTGCTAGTCATCATATCTGCGGTCAACCGACCCCATATTTTTTGAGTAATCTAACACACACTGTGGCTTCATTTTGGGTAGCCCAGTTGAGTAGTCGACATTGTCTGATGGTACTACATCATGTTTCGTAGACAACATTATGACCGGTTTTTTATCTTGCCATTTTAAGGCTAAGAGTGGAGGAGACATGTAAGCGGCTATTTCACCGCGTTTTAGTTTTTGGAATTTCGGCATCTCTTTTTGATTTGGTTTTACGGTGCCACATGCATAGGTGGCCCTTTCTTTTAAATACATAAAAAGTTGAGGACTGGAATACCAATTATCGACGTACAATTCACGGTTACAAAAAAAATAATCTTTTAAAAGTTCGGTTACTACTGATCCTGTTAAGCCTAAATTTGGTACGATTTTAATTTCTGTTTCTGACCCACAGTACACTATGAAATCAACAATACACCCAGTTTCGACATCACACATGACGAATAACTTTATTCCAAATCTATTGCGTTTTTTAGGTAAATATTGTTTGAACATTAGGCGACCTTTAAAAGGTACAATACCTTCATCTATGCACATTTTTTACCCGGGATAAATGTGTCTTCAAAAGTTTTACGTGCGTGGTCAATTAACATTTGTATTCTATACAATCTCGGTACATCATTTGCCGGTGCAGGTGCTTCATAAAACGATAACATTGCTAGAAATATCTATTTCTGAACATAGTATTATGGAACACCGCACTGTATAGTAGGGGAGACCGAGGAGGGTTGTGACACTTTTGGCTTTCACTCATATATCTCGGTTAAAAATTGACCTACATCTGTGAACTTTACATCTGTACAAAGCTTGTTTTATTCTCTATTAGAAGCAAAACAAAAATAAACAAAACTAATTAGTTTCCCGAGAAAATACTCAAAGACCAAAACGACTTCCCGTGTCACAATGCTCCTAGTACCAAGGTAAGTTGTGACAGCGCTCGAGGTGAGTTGTGACACTTCAGTATTTGGAATTTAGCAGTACTTTTCGTAGAGTAAAAATGAACAAGTAATCACAAAACTGTTTTAATCATAATCTTTGGCTAATTAAGTAACATAATTATCAAAAATAAAATAAATCATCTTTCTAAATGGCACAGAGATAATAAAAATAATAGTATTTAATATTAGTTTAATCTGATAAACAATTATGACACTCGTATTGCAGCTCTCCCCCAGTACAATCTTCATGTGACCATCCTTTGCAATTGATGCACTGCACCCAGTTTTCGTTAGGCCTGCTGTTGGCAAAGGGCTCGAGGCAACATAAGCAAAAACATTCATTTTCTGTGCCGTCATTATTGTCCTCCTCTTCGTCAAGAATATTCTTTGTCTTTGATTTCTTATTTGGTTTTTTCCCTTTGGTTTCTTAGCATTTCTATCAGTAAAAACGCGCTTCTTCATATTCTTCGCTTTCCTATTTTCCTCTATGGCAGCAATTTCATCTTTGGTGTATCTGTTAGCACGGCAGGCTTGATCTTACGTTTATTCTGTTGCGTGCCTTTTCTTGGTGGAGCTTTAGGCAACGGCCTTATTGCTTCTGGCGAGAATATATTTGATTGAGTGGCAAGTGGACTACTAACCGTAGATGAAGGGGCAACAGGTTCAATATTTGCAGGCTCTTTAAAGTTGTCGCCTGTCATAACAGGAGGAGTCACATTACGTTATTCAAATCCAACGTGCTCGTTGTGATCTCTTTTTTCTAGACCTTCCCCAACAACAGCGTCGTTCTCAGCTATATCAAATGACAAATTTTGGGCAGGCGCTCTTTCTTTCGGATTTCCCGACAATTCTTCTTCTGCTACAATGGAAGCTTGTTCTGGCACTGGATTGGTCAAAATGCGATCTGTAACTTGACTGGCAAAAAATCTGCTTCTCCAAAAATATCTGTATTAACAGGCTATGTTCCTGTTGCAGCAAAACCAGCTCTGTTTTTTTTGCAGTGATCGCCACATCAAAAGCAGTTTTTGTAATGGACGGGATATCATAGATAGACATAACTTTGCCAGCATTTGACCGCATCCAATTATCACATGCTGTGTTAATAGCTTTTTTAAGACGACCAAAAATTGCACGGTCCATTGGCTGCAGTTTGTGTGTGTGCAAAATTATGCCGTTTTCCCTACAAAGCTCTATATTTTTCAAAGCCATGTGGGATGAATGGTTATCAAGAAGTAACAAAGCTCTTTGCTCTTTTGTTGGCCTTACATGGTTTATAAAATGTTCAAGAAAAAAGTGAAAGTCGTCTTCCTGCATCCACCCCGATCCATTTGCTGTTCCTACTGAACCATCCCGAATAAAATGTTCTTGAAATCGCTTGCGAGGGAATATGAACATAGGTGGTATGTAATTACCTAAGGCGTTCCCAGCCAAAGCCAGCGTTACTAAGGTTCCTCTTTCCGCAGAAGTCATCGCACTGACTTGTTTTTCTCCACGTCGTGCGATTACTCTATCAGGTTTTTGGACCGTAGTAATCCCGGTCTCGTCGACGTTCTATATATCTTTACCGCTGAGAGTATGCTTGGCCAAGACTCCTGTATAGTTTTCAAAAAAGGCAGCGACATTTGTCCTATTAAAGCTCGTGGCGCGAGCGAGGCTTGTAGCTTGAAGTAACCTAAGAGATAAATTTTGATGTCTCTTCATAAATAGCTTTAGCCACACTTCACCAGCCATTTCGTTTTTCCCCATGATTCGGGAATTTTTTATTGTATTTTTTTGCTAATAAATACGCTAAACTTCTTGTCTCTTTTGTAGTCAGCCCATAATTTGTCGCGGCCGACAACAAATAATCGCCCAATATCTTTTCTTCGTCCTTTGTAAAAACCGTTGGGCTGATATAGCCGACGGATGGAGCCTCGTCTGTCAACTGTTGTTGATGTGCCTTTTTACAAGCTTTTATTTAACTTGCAATGTATGTTTGTTCGGGTGGAATCTTACAACTCAATTTTAAGGCACTTGCCCTCAACCGATTGAGCTGAAATTTGGTATGCACGTTCAGTTCGGATGACAATGCAAGAAAAAAAAAATGATTGTTTTTCTTTTTAATGTATCTTTGTAAAGACATATAATTAAGATTATACGAAGATGCTGCACTTCTAAGGCTTTGACCTCTAACCGTCACCTCTTCAAAGGCCAGATCGTAAATTTCGATACTAGCCATACCTCTCTCTGTTTTACGAACATATGTATTAGGCATTCTGAAACAATAAAAAAGCAATACAGCATTCGTATTCATGCAAAATAACCATAACACTTGTTAGTAAATAAAATAGGAGAGTTATGACACAACTCTTCTAGGTGCGCAAAATCGTGAGTGTGCCAGAATAATAATTTATAACCTCCAAACAGTAAGCGAACTCCATAAAATTATAAATTGCTCTAAATCTTGAAGAAGCTTTGCAAATTAGAAAATATGTTACACTAATTCTCCTGTAATACATATCAAAAGAGAGAATAAGAAAGTTATGATCAAAAACTTACTTTTGGTTGTTTTTTAGATGACAGCGTCACAGTAACTCAGCCGCTCCTCGTGGGCCGTTGGCGTGTACTAAATCCAATAGGCGGTCTAGAAAACAATAAATAATGGACGTTGCCAGCTCGCTAACGGTAGCTGATTCAACGAAATCGCGTGTGTCACAACTCTCCTCTGTCACAACCCTCCTCGGTCTCCCCTAAAGGGTCTGTAGACCAGTGTTTTTCGATTGTTATTCTTTTATTCCTGGTGAAAAGCATTGATAGTGCTAGAAAGATGTAAATATCTTCAATAGTTACATCTTGCCATCGTTGCAGTCTTGAATAAACGCCCAGAGTCGCATGTCTTACGAAGTATTGATGATAACTATTCGTACAATTGTCAATTTTCTGTACCAACTCCTTGTTACAAAAATGTTCGAAGAATTGTAATTCCGTTGAGGTGCTATCTAATTTGACAGCAGGCGACACTCCACAAACCAAGTCGTCAAATTCTTCTATATGTGGAGTAGTAATTTGCGTAGTCCAATTAATGTCAGCTCCCATGACATTGCTTCCTTGAATCTGTAATGATACAATACAATATTTGTAGGGTAAAAGTACCTAAACTCCGGCCGCTGAGAGAGTGCAGATATGCCAGATCTTCCGGAAAAAATCACGAAATATGGGAGAGAGGGGTATACTGAGATATCACGTGTATTTATTTTTTCACATGAAGTGCGATTTTTGGTCTCGGTGCTTAATTTTCTAGCATTAAATAATAAATAAAAAATATACGCGATTTCTGCTTGAAGAGGGGAGGGGGTCTAAAACCTCTCCACGTATCACCATGGAGGAGAATAAAAATTGCTAAAAAAACATCACGTGATTAACCCTAGAAGCCCAATTATATTTTACTAGCTATAAAGCCCAATTATAGGTCAAATTGACCTTCACAAATGAATGTACCTGTAACTCTGCATATTTTATTTTGTTATATTTGCAAATGTTTATAAATGTATTCTTTTTTAGCTAATAGTGAAATAAAATAAGAGAAAAGAATAAATTACGTAGACTACAGCCGTAGGACTTAAAAAAAAAAAGAAATTAATTTTAAAGTAATTTAATTCAAAGGTTACTATTGCTAATTACAATTAAGGCAAGTGCTAATGTTCGATGCTAGAACAGAAGTGATACATCATTATAAATTTTATTGAAACATGGATACAATGAAAATGCTGAGTCGGGTGTCGCCGTGGTGGCGCCGGCTTGAGGCTGCTGACGGTGCGGCGCGTGTAACCTCCGGGCTCGACCGCTATGAAGGCTGCTGACGATGCGGCACGTTTAAGCGTGGTGCAATCAGTTAGATGCAATTTTATATATGCGTACTATGGGATAGGTATATGTAACTCCTCCCCCTTCAGATCAGCAACTATTTTCAAATCTTGTGATAGAAAATAGTTGGCTGGGATGGTTTACTGTAGACATGATCTCCAACTTCATCTTGGTTCTTTTCCATCTCGGCGCTTGGAGTGGTTCTTATCTCTGCAGGCTTACATATCTTGTAGCGGCGGATAAGTATCGTTGCTATGGCTGTAATTGCTCCCATTAGTACAACGTAGAAGGGTATAGTGGTATGATAGTAGTAGGATGAATCCACGGGTTCTAGTTGTAATGGAGTTTGATAGGATGTTCTCTCTTGGATATTGCGTAAGGCTTTCAAATCTATTGATTTCAAGTGTATCTCCGGGGTCCTCTGTGATGCCAAGTCCGTGGGTTGATCTATTCTTAAGATATTAAGGGGTTGGCCCTTAATGATATCATCGGTATTTAATATTGTATATTCGGGCGCTCTTAGGGAACACTGTAGTGGTAGTGTGACAAGGAAGCTGCCATTCAGGATGTTGTAGGTTACCGTCCCGCAGTTGAGTTGTACCTTCGTAGCCTTAGGAAAGGATAGTATGTAGCTTCGGTCGTCTAATTGTTCTACGGTCTCTTTGATTAAGTGGATTGTTGAATAGTTGCACGTCTCGTCTATGGTTTGGTTCAGGATGATTCCATGTATGCAGTCAGGCTTGGTCTGTGTCTTCTGGTGGGTATAGTCATCGCAGAGATACTGGTGGTTGCATTTCAGGCATTCAGCCTCTATGTAGACAAAATCTTTTCTATTAGTTGCTAGGAATGGGAGTGGTGGAATGATGACTTGATGGAATTTATTAGGGGCCAAGGATAGTCTATACAAGTCATAAGTACTCTCTGAAACTATAGGGAACTTAAAAACTATTACGATTTGTTTATTAGCGAAGTATGACCCTGATTTTATTATATTATAATAATCTCTTAATTCTAAGTCTACCACTTGTTCTGTACCGTAAATTAGCTTTAGCTTAACTAGCATTAATTTAAAAACTTTAAAACTAATCATAGAATGATGGGTCGTAGTAGTCCGGGTAAAAGCTAAAATATTCTCCATATTATTTCATTTAGTAAGTCATTTGCGTTTTCTGTAATTATTGCTAAGATTTGGGTAAGTTTGCCGAATTTAAGGAAACTACTTTCCTTATAAGCCTCTCTGCTGGACCACATCTCTAAGGTATTATTAATTTCTTTCTGGTTGTATATAAGTTTATCTAAAGTGTTACTATATTCTTTCATCCAATCATTGTTCGACCACATCTCTAAGGTATTATTAATTTCTTTCTGGTTGTATATAAGTTTATCTAAAGTGTTACTATATTCTTTCATCCAATCATTGTTCTGTACTAATTTTGTTCTGGTTGGTTTCTAATATTTTAAGAACAGCATCTTGATAATCTAAATTTCCAGTTATACTCTTAATTATTGATCCTAACCCGTCTATGAGGCCTCGTCGTTTTGTTCGAGTCGGTTCTAGAGTCTGCAAAAGGTCCAATATGTGAGTCGTTTTATTAATTAGGTAGTTAATTTGTATTTCAAATATGGGATAAGTGGTATTGAAAACCCTATTTTCAAAGTTAGTTAGCTGTCCTTTCAACTCAGATACTTCACGTTCGATTTTATCTAAGTCTATGTACTGCAGGAAGGTGTGGTGGTGTGTCGTCATCCTGGTGGGTCCTAGTTTAAATGGTAAAAGTCCTGGTCCATCATCTAAGTTGTCAAGTCATATCTCCTGTGTTCGCGTCAGTTGTAGTGTTGTCATCAGCAGTATTGTCATGTAACAGTTTTGTATGCTTGGTTGGTCGCTTAAGGCGGGCTTTTGCTACGGGTCCTCGTTTCTTGGAGGTATAGATATGGATTGGGAGATCAGCAAGAACCTTATCTTGAGTGTAACGCGGTGCAATTTTCTGTCTACTAGCTACTTGGTTTCTAATGAATACTTGCTGTTCAGGTTGGTATTCTATTTCAGGTTCTCTCGTCTTATTATGTTTGTCTATAAGGGCAGTCCGGTTAGCAAGGGATATGTCGTTTACTATAGTGTGTTCGCGGAGACGAGTTAGTATAGCGTCTTCTCTATCACACATTTTCATACAAATGACAAAGACAAAAAATACTTTTTTAGAATCAGTGGGCGTTAACAATACCTTAGAAATGTAAAAACACGTTCACACTGCGCTTCTTAAAAGTTCGCTTAGTTTATACCTGCGGCTTCATCTGTCGTATAAATTGAGTCATTTATTTGGTAAGATTTTTTTTATAGGTAATTTTTTACTATATCACAGATAAGGAAAGCAATAAAATCAAGACTTAATTATTAAATTTACTTTATTATAATATACAAGTTTATAGGATATCATCACTCTCCGACAACGTATCACTACTGTCGTCGTTTCCTACATTTATCACGAATCTTTCTGTCATTACTTCCACATTTCTATCCATGGCATCCATTTTGGGCTCAACTGTTTCTATAACATGCTTTATACATTTTTTCCATTTTTCTGCGTCAATATTTTGAATAGATTCGTTTAATACAATTTTTAATTCTGCCATTTTATGTGTTTTCATGTGTGAAGCTACATTTCCTTTAACTTGAGCCCACACTAGCTCAATTGGATTTAATTCGCAATGATACGGCGGCAGTCTTAAAACAGTTTTGTTTTGTGATTTTGCCATTTCATCTATAATGCAAGTGTCGTATCGCTGTCTGTGATTTTTAACGATATTTAATAATTCACGTTTTAACATTTCAGCATTACAGCTAATATTTTTTTCGCGTAACCAATTGATGATTTCCTGTTTATTACATTTGGCCGTTGGAATTCGCTCTATTTTTCTAGAGTGATAGGAGGCGTTATCCATAACTATTAGGGGAGGGCGGGGTTCGAAGTTCCGATTTTGGAGTTGGAAGCAATATTAACGTAATAAATAGATCTAAAATCTATGAATCCTGCATAAATATATGCAGAATGTATCCTAGTTTCAAATTATATAGTCCAATTCATTGAAATAATAATATATTTTAGCGCAGTATCATTTTTCTGTAGCAAGTCGACAAGGAACAACTAGCCCCACGAAGGGGCTGGTTGTTCCTCAGCTGAGGTAAGTTGTTCTGCTTGTCTAATCCAATCATTGATAATATAAGATTAGTTGAAAAGGTATGTATAAAAAAATTAGGCAAATCTAACTGAATATTTATGAAAGTTTTATTTATAAAAGTACAAAATTTTAATGTTTCTTACTTATAATAGCACAAAATTTTAAAGTTTTTGACAAATCAACATCACGGCATACAATTTAAAGTATTTATTGAAAAAGAAACTATAAAAATAATAACAAATATTAAAAAACAGCTTAAGATTAGTAACCATCTCTAACATTTATCAACTTTGACAAAACGTTTAATTAACAAAAATACAAAATTCTTTAATAAAATACAAAGAATACCTAATCAACTAATTTTAACATCTCGAGCTTATTATTTATTCAGTCTTTATAGCTTTGACTTTACTGATATCAATAACTAATGGCTTACTGTGATAACAGTTTTAATTCAGACTTAATTAAATTTACCTAATAAAATTATTCAGAAAATTCGTCGTCAGAATTACAATTCGGACAAACATAGGAATGAACATCTTTAGACTTCAGACATTTTGAATGAGCCCAGTTCTTACACATGACGCATTCAATCCATTGTTCACCTGGTTGTGAATTAGAATATGAGTCGCAACATATTAAACAATACCATTCCATGCTGTCTACTTCACTATCACTTCCATCAGTATCTTCTTGAAGGACTTTACGTTTTACATTTTCTTTAACATATGCGGATTCACTTGCCTCTTTTTTATTTCGCTTGATTGTAACAGCTGTCTTTTTCTTTCCGACTCTTTTTTCAACTTTTTGCTTCTTTATTTTACTATTACTCTTTCCTCTTCTTTCTTTTTCTTCAGCCAAAGCGTTCTTTTCAGGCGTATCTGTCAGTATTGCTGATTTTCTTATTCGTCGCTTAGTTGTTGTAGACAACCTTGGTGGTGCTTTTGGTAGAGGTTTGATGGCTTCAAGAGAAAATGTGCTAGATGTGGCTTGAATGACATTTACATTTGACATATTATCAATATTTGAGGGCCCTGGTTGAGGTTCGTAGATCGTTCCTGTTGTTGCTGGACGTGGCTCACTATCTGGGATTGCTTCCATGTTATGATCTACCTGATCTTTAAGGTCTGATAATTCTTGACGTTCTGACTCCATATTTTGACCCAATTCCAATGAAATATTAGCGTCGGGCATAGGTCGGTCAGTTACGAAAGACGGAGCAAAATCTTCATCCGTAAATATGTCAGGGTTGTATGGACTTACACCTGCCTTTTTAAATGCATTCATAATGTTATTCGGAGTCGCAGCTAGAGGCCATGCATGTTTTACAATTCCAGGTATCTCATAAATAGACATTGTCTTGCCTGGGTTATTACGAAGCCAGTTTTCTTGAGCTTTGGCACAATACGTTTTAAATGGTCCATTAACGCTAACATCTAATGGTTGCAAGTTATGGGTACAATGTGGCGGGAAAGACAACATTATCACCGAATTGGCTTTTGCCTTTTCGACCACATCAATGTCAACATGTGATTGATGGTTATCCAGCAACAACAATATTGGGTCCTCGGGAGTTGGCTTTGTATGTTTTACAAAATGGTCCATATAGATAAGGAATTCTTTGGCTGTCATCCATCCAGAGCTATTTCCAGCTCCAATACTTTCTGGGGGACCATCACGGATGAATAGGTCTTTATACTTAAGGCGAGGAAAAACAAACATAGGCGGTACAGTATTTCCAACTGCATTTGCTGTTAATTCAACGGTAACTAAAGTACCTCGCTCCGCAGACACTATAGCACCGACTTGCTTAATGCCCTTTGCAGCTACAATTTTTTTTGGCTTTAATACAGTGGTAACTCCTGTTTCGTCTAAGTTCCATATTCTAGATGGTTGCAAGTTATGTTTCAATATAACGTCTCCTAGCTTGTTAAAGAAATCAGTAACATTGTGCCGGTTAAAAGAGGATGCCCGTCCTGCACTTGTGGCTTCCGGAGATCTTATGGACAAAGACGGATTTCTTTTCATAAAACCCGTGAACCAATCAGCTCCAGCTTCTTTATTCCTATGCCAAGAGACTGGAATGTTAGGCATTTCAAATTTAACAGCACAAGTATATGCTAATTTTCTCACTTCTTCTGGCAATAGACCAAAGTAAATTGACGCACATTTTAACAAATAATCCGCCAATGTCTTCTCCTGGTCTTGGTTGAACACCTGTCTAGAATAGTAACCCACAGTTGGTGTTATACCGGCTTTCAACTTTTTGACAAAGCGAAACAATGTCATATGACATATTTCTAATTCCCGCGCTACCGTCTTAAGTTTACGACCGTCTTTAATAACAGCATCAGCTGCCCGCTGCAAAAGCTCAATTGAAACCTTGCCCCGTTCGGTTTTTCGTTTATAGTTTCTCATCCTAAAACAAAGATTTAATTTTATTATTTACGTATTTCATTACGGGGCACGTTGTTCCGCGGAACAACTAGCCCCTCGACAGAGGAACTTTGAACCCCAAATCCCGTTTTCAATCTAACCTAGAATTATAATGAAATAGGTTATAAAAAGCTAACAATTATATTAAAAAGATAATTACCATAGTTTGTCCAACTGATACTAGCAAGTAACAAACAAATAGCTTGAAAATTTATTGAAATAGACCAAAAAGTTTAAAGATGAAAAAATTTACTTACTTGATGTTTTTGGCCACTAATCCATTACCACTCTCACACGCCGACACAGCGTCACTAAAATGGCTGACGCAATAGCGGGATGATTTGACGTTTCGCGACGCACTTCACACTTATTGCTATCTCTTTTCGTCATGGAGTTATTTGGATCGGAACAACCTACCCCCGGCGCTTTGAACCCCGGCTTCCCCTACAGAATTATCGTCTAGTTGATTTAAAATTTCTCTGAACCAATTTTCAAATTCTTCGGCATTCATCTCCTTGTGATAATCGCCTTGTTTCTTCGACTCAAATATATTCAGACCCCCTTCGACGAATCCATCCTCACTCCCGATGTGAGTAATAATTATTCATTTGCCTTTTCCTGTAACGAAAATATAAAACATGTTATAAAACACGTGTTTATACAATGAGAAAATAACAATAACATAGTGATAATAACAGAGAATAACAATGGATGTAGCGCACCTGGGCCAGTTTACTGTACAAAAATTGAGACAAAAGTATTTTATTAAGATAATGCTCATTTATGACAAAAGAACAATAAACGGGTCATTAGCCCACCTGCGTCACCTTGGGCTTCAAAATTACATTGACAATAAGATCAAAAATATATACCTGAAGGTGTTTTCAAGCCAGTCGTTAGTCCTTTAATAAAAGCGTCTCGCCTGCTTTTCACTGTAGTATCGACCCATGCTTTTGAGGTAGTGTGACCTTCATTCACCCATGTTTCATCTAAATAGTAAATTTTTTGATGATTTTCTCGTGCATTTTTGATAGCTCGCAGATAATTTCTTCTCCAAAAGAATATGTCATCGCGATCTAGCAACAAGCTATTTCTGCTTCTCTTACAGAATTTAAAACCAATTTTTTTTCAATATTTTATGCAGCCTCGTTCTCTTTATAATGCCCAAAGTGCCATCATCACTGATTTTCTTTAAAATCTTGTCTAGAGTAGGTATTTCATTCTGCGCGAAGAAATTGTGGACTATATTTCTGATGGCACATTTTGTAAAGTTATCAATCGTATCAACAATTGACACAAGTAGCTTCATTTTCTTCGGGGATTTTAGCTCACCACTATCATTTTTCTCTTTTACAATTCTATGAACAGAAGCCCAGTGAATACCTAAAGAAGATGCAACAGCTTTCAGAATGTCACCGTTGGAGGCCGAAGAGTCTGCATTTCTCATTGCGTGGTACATATTTAAAATCATAGTCTTCTCGGTAGACAAAAAAGCCCGCCGTTTTCTTTTCTCAGCAGATTGTTCGATATCCGCCATTATCGCACTATTTCAATTCACAATGAAAAGTCCGTTTTACAAGCCGCCAAGTCCTCAGGAAAGCAATCAATCATAAAATCCAATACACAAACCAGTTCACGAGTTGAGTATACAGTCACAAGTAAGAGCACGTCTGCACAGTACGGGAAGTATGAGTAGACTAAAAAGTACTCGTACTGTGTACACCGCCTTAGCGTTTATCACTGACCAATCGCAGTTAAAAAATTGTGTGAGTGAGATAGCGCTCTACTAACTCGTCTCCGTGAACAAACTATAGATCATACACTACTTTCATTTGGTCATGGTGAGTCTGTATGTACTGTTGCAATAGGTGTTGAGTCACGTCAATATCTATGGGGTCTCTGGGATCGAAGTGTCCCTTTAGTATGTCATAGGGTCGACATCTAGTTAGGCTATGGATGGAACTGTTGTAGGCAATAATAGCGTAAAGGTAGCCATTGACGATGCATCCATTTAGAAGATTTCCAAATTGACGCATTCCCAATGGATATACTCCAAATTATGGGCACATTGACTGACTTCCATTTGGACGTACGCGCCGCCGCCACTTCGAATATTGCACGCTGTCAAGTAACACGTACGGAACAAAACAATGGATTTTTTAACGGTGGCAACAGCAGTGTGCATTTCGATAAAAATACAGAAAAGACGTAGGAGAAAATGGATGAAAGGGTGTTGGAAAAAAGAAGTACATTTACACATACCAACTTATTGTCTGAATTATCATTAGAACCCAGCGATTGGAGAAATTACTTGAGGATAGACGAACAGACTTATTTCAAATTACTGCAACTTGTGACACCAATAATAAAAAAACTAGATACTAACATGAGACAAGCTATAAGTCCCCATGAGAGGCTATGTGCTACACTTCGCTTTTTAGCTTCAGGAATGACGTATGAAAATCTGAAATTTTCAACAGTAATTTCTGCACAACGCCTAGGAGTTATTATTCCTGAAACTTGTAAGGCAATAATAACTGTTTTGAAAAATTATATGAAGGTAAGTAAATGATACAATTTGTATTCAGTTTTTATTATATAAGTGTATTAAAGTAAGTAAATTATAACTTCACTCTGCAACATCAGTTATTATTATATTATTAGTGTTTTCTGGTGTTTCGCCTATAGCGGCAACAAATGCGTCATATAATATATTATGGTCACTTGTACTCTGTGTTATTTGTGAATTTCGTAGCTGATGTAACGAATTGTTAGAATTGAATTGTTGAATAATCGAATCATCGCGGTTTTGAGTTGGTGGTCTGAAAAATACTTGTGAATTATGTACAATGTGCGAGTCCATGGTCAAATTGTTAGTTTCAGCCATAAATACCGCATCGTTAATTATTTTTTGGCAGTATATAGCCATCATAGTCGGCAAATTTCTTAACTTTTCCGCAATATGTTCTCCAAACGCATCGTATTCCAGTTTCGCCCGTTGAGGTGGAGTGGGTTCGTCCATTTTCTTAGCAATTTTTTCTAGAATATCATCCGCTTGGGCCTTGGGTTTTCGTGATTGATATCTTGATGATGAAGCCGTACTACTTTGTGATAGTGGAGATTGCACATTGGTTGATGCTGTGTCTTCACTTTCATCGTTGCTGACCTGTAAACCATTTTTTTTTATTACAGATGCCAGATACTGAAGAAAAATGGAGGAAAATAGCAAAGGACTTTGAAGAAAGATGGCAGTTTCCTAATTGTTTAGGGGCTATTGATGGAAAGCATGTACGGATTATACCCCCTCCTGGCAGTGGTTCATATTTTTGGAATTACAAGAATTTCAATAGCATTGTGCTTATGGCGTGTGCAAATGCCAACTATGAATTTATATTGTGTGAAGTTGGTACAAATGGCCGAGTTTCAGATGGAGGCACCATTCAGAATACGCTTTTTTACAAAAAATTGCAAACAAAGGAGCTGAACATCCCTAATGATGATAGTTGTCAAAACAGCATTACTAAATTGCCCTTTGTATTTGTAGGGGATGAAGCGTTTGCCCTCAGAACTGATTTTATGAAGCCTTTTAGTAGAGCGGCTCTGACCACAGAAAGAAAAATTTTCAATTATAGGTTGTCAAGAGCTAGGCGAATAATAGAAAATGTATTCGGTATAATGTCAAACCGATTCAGAATCTTCCATTCTGCTATAAACTTAACTTTGGACAGAATAGATCTAGTGGTTTTAACATGCTGTCTCCTTCACAATTTTCTTCGTAAATCAAACTGCCTTTATGCAACAGACAATGCATTCGATATTGATAGTGATGAAACTACTGCTACCATCGGGCTCACTCCATTAAATGTTACAAATAGAAATGCCAGCACTAATGCAAAAAATGTAAGAGAAGCCTTCGTACAATATTTTAACGGGGAAGGCAGTGTTACTTGGCAATATGATAAAATAGCATAGTAACGTAAGTTCTGTATGTATGTACCTCAGCATCTTCAAACGGCATGTCATCAAGGATTAAATTTACTGATCTCGAGGGCCTTGCCTTGGTACATCCGCATCTGCCAAGAAAAGCAATTCGCTGTAGTACCACAGCTTAGGGACATGAATATCTGCTGTTCCTGCACCAGATCTGCTGGACGTTTTAACCTGTAACGCAATACAAAGTTGATTCGAATAATAATAAATTAAGCACCTTGTTCTCGCAGAACATAGTTATACTAAAATATATACATATTCGTAGAACCAAATAAATGAATGGGAATACTAAATATATGTACTTTCATTTGTCTCTCAGATATCTCTTAGAACAGGACACTGCCTATCCTCATCATCAACAGCCCATAACAGTCCACTGTTGGACATGAGCCTCTCCCGTAGGAGGAATTTGCCGTAATCTCCACGCTTGGCAGGCGGATTGGAGATCGCAGTAAAGGAAGACAAACAGATAACGCTGCTTCCCGTTTTCTGTTCTACGGAGGCTTTAGGTGTTCCGCCTCAGACATCAGTCGCCTTGTACGACACCCAGTCTTTGTAATGGGTTGGTGCTATTCTACTCTACCTATAGAAAGTAAATATAAATACTAAAGTGAAATAGGTTACTATAATGAACAGAATAAAATAAATACCTTATTTAATTCCTTTTTAAAACAATTTCTCATAGAGGTTATCTTTTTTTTAACGGTATCTAAGTTGGCGTCAGGTCAGGGTCCTTTGTTTTAAACAATGCCAACAAATCATTCATTGCTGCATTTCTCTTTTCCCTGTTGTGATAATCAGCATGTTTCACTTGCCATAAACATGGGTGCGATTTATATTTTTCAATTACTTCTAAAACAAAGTCACGGGCAGACGTAGACATAATTACAACACATGTGTCCGCCATCAACACAAAGCATAAACTGAGACGAAAATCACAAAAAAATGGACGCGGTTTTGCCCATTCACGGACAATCCGGACGGCTTTCAAATGGCGTGGCGCTCGTTTTTGACATTGACAGTCGGCCGCGGATGACGTCCATTTGGATTGGATGCATGGATTTCAATCCGTTTGGAAATCCAAAGCTGGAAGATATCCATTTAATTGGCATACGTTTAGCACATTCACGAAACGATTTTGGAAGACGTCCACTCCATTTGGATTGATGGACGTATCGTCAATGGCTACCTTAAGGCATGAGGTTCGGGACTAATTCGTTCTTTTCTTGTAATTTTAGTAGGGGAGGGCGGGGCTGGTACTAACAAATTTTGTATTTTAGTTTATATTTTCTTTGATAATGAACTTTTTAGTTTAATTTTTTATTGAAAACATGCTTTGGTTATTCAGCTATGATATTAGTAACAATATACATCCGGTATGTAAGTACTTTCAGAAAGAGAGCCGTGAAAACCAAAAAAGTCATTTGTTAATACATGCCCCGCGTATATATACACACGTATTAACGTAAGGGCACTTATTAACAGAAACAAAATTTTTATGCAATACTTAAATAAAACATCATTTACACGAATAAAAATGTTTTATTATAGGTATATAGTTATATATATATTATATATATATATATATATATATATATATATATATATATATATATATATATATATATATATATATATATTATAAGCCTAAACAAGTTAACACACAATTTAAACTTAACGTTTTAAGTTACTAAACTTTTCATAATCAACAATCTTTAAAGTTTTTATAAATCTATACTAATTAACCACCATATCTACTGAGTATTAGAGCTTTTAAGCCTTCAAACATTTGTTAAAATAGTTGAAACTTAACTACTAAGTATTACGTAATCAGTCACATAAAGTTTTTGGTATCAACAGTTTTAAAGAATCTCAATGAGTTTTACCTTAAACAATAAAGTATTTAAATCTACATTTATCAACAATTCTCACAGCGTTAATTAATACTTTTTAGTATCAGATAGTCTTTAAGTTATACTAGTTTAAATGATCTTTATCTAATTTGTACTTAAAAGTAGACAGGAAATATGTACCTGTCTAGTTTGTTTTTGTCAAAAATTAATCAGAATACTCATCATCTGAGAAACAATTGAGGCATATGTATTTTCTGATATCACCCTTAATACAGGTGATGTGAGCCCATCCTTTGCATAAAATACATTGTATCCAGTCAAGTCCAGATGTATCATCATTATAAAGGCCGGTTTACACTTTGCGAAGTGTGAAGTGATAAGTGTTAAGCGTTAACTTAACGCGATAAGTCTCAAGTGTTAAGTAGTCTTTTCCATCTCCGTTTACACAGTGTTTAGGAAGAAGCTCAAAGTACTGTCCGTTGTGCATAGTGTCTCTAGAAATGGAAGATGAACAGCGCTTAATATTGAGACAAATAATTAAAGAGATTGTATCAGTTGTGGTATCTGATATAGAAAATGAACTCAATTTTGAAATCAATAGTCCTAAGAGATTATGGCAAAGAAAATGGATTACCAGACGTTCTCAATATGGAGCAGAGTATTTTCTTCCCACTGGTTCTAGTCTGCGTACTTTGTCACATTTATTCAGAGTATCTAAACCAGCAATAAGTTTAATGATACCGATAGTCTGCGATGCTGTATACAACGCCTTAAAAGATTATATAAAGGTTAGTAAAACATATTAACAAATATTTTATATGAGTTTTATTTTTAGAAATAAAATTACAAACAAAATTGTATTGGAATGTTGTAAATTCCTTATGCAGATTCCCAAGCTTGGGTTAACACATCATTGCTATCAACAACAGAAGTAAATGCATTTGCAGGCACATGGGGTTTACTTCGGGTCTGGGGCCTCTTAGTAGCCCATTGTAAGCTTGCACTTACAATCCGCGTGGATATGCGGGCAAGGAGATAGGACAACCTAATACACGAATCACCATATTTCAATCACATCAATCACTGACTACACATTTTACAGACACACTCGCGATCTATAACCAAGTATATTCAACCGAACTAGGAGCGTTCTGCTAGACACGTAGTGCTCGGTCGAGGTTCACGGCGATACTGATCACGATTCGCCGCGCGCCCCACCAAAGTCAATGATCTGTCAAACTCAAATTGACCGAATGAACGAATGACGTCACACTCGACCATAGAGCACTAGAGTCTTGCATTACGCCAGAGTGAATTTCATTCACCCTAATCACACAATAATTATAACGCGCCGTCACGGCCAGACTGACATGTCGCTCGTCCTCGTGCGACCAATGCCAGAGATCCGTCTGTGAACAAATGTACGAGGCTTTAATTCTTCTCGCACTGACACGCTCGTCCATCACTGACTTCCATCGCCGCACAGGCCTAACATCTCTCGTTGGTGTTCTTCGGCCACAACGAGCAGAACCGGGCAGCCACTCATTGGTGCCCCTACGACTATGAACTAGTCGGACCGGGCGACCACTCATTGGTGCCCCTGCGACCATAAACCGGTCGGAACCTGGGCGACCACTCATTGGTGCCCCTGCGACCATAAACCAGTCGGAACCCGGGCGACCACTCATTGGTGCCCCCGCGACCATAAACCGGTCGGAACCCGGGCGACCACTCATTGGTGCCCCTGCGACCATAAACCGGTCGGAACCCGGGCGACCACTCATTGGTGCCCCTGCGACCATAAACCGGTCGGACCCCGGGCGACCACTCATTGGTGCCCCTCCGACCATAAACAAGTCGGACTCCGGGCAACCACTCATTGGTGCCCCTACGACTGCAAACCAGTCGGGCCGGGCAACCACTCCTTGGTGCCCCTACAACCACCTACACTGTCCTCCAAAGCTAGCAACATTACATAGTTCGAACATCGACCCTCGTGGAGCCAGTCCAAACATGAATGTGAGTCTAGACCTACGTACAACCACTCGGTGCCCCTACAAACACCTACACTATCCTGCAAGGCTAGCAACAATACATAGTTCTAACATCGACCCTCGAAGAGCCAGTCCGAACATGAAAGTGAGTCTGGACCTACCTACTTACAATATGCATCAAGATCTGTGGAAGGTGGACTAGTAGTAATGATGTGAGAATTAATCGCTGAGAATGTGTCGTTGTCGTGAATTCTTCCTTCGTTCTGATTATAGACCGCCGTCTCGGCCAGCTCGTTGTCAATTTCTACTACAGTGGTATGACTAATCTCTCGAGATCGGATTGAGGCATTGGGGTTCGAAGCTAGGAGATGAAATGTACTGAAGTCTGCCCAAACACGATGTGTCCCAGCTCTATCCGCCATATTGGAAGCGAGTAGCGTCTACATCCTAGCCCAAGCCGCGGCCAGGCTTTATTTGAATAGGTTTCCAAAGGTAGTAGTAGCAAGTAAAGCAAGACTGGAAACCAATAAACCAACACTGACTATACTCCATTTAGTGCTCTATCCGCATACACTCGAAACCGATTAATTAGAACAAACTTATGGTTCAGAATTAGTTAGGAGCCAATTTTGTTACACTTCGCTTTCCTGTACCAAACTACCATACGCGCTTCGTTTCAAAAGAATATTAGCAACCAAAATCATCGAAATTACTAATATTCCCTCTAACCCCTCCAACCAAGCCAAACTGCCCGTGCCAGGAGTGGGCTCACGTCGGCTGTGCAACGGCCAGGACTCGAACCAGGGACCCCTCGATCGCAAGGCCGACCCCCCAACCACCAAGCCACCGACGCTTCTCTCGCAGAGGCTCTCGTAACCGCTCCATTACCCTGTCTATTAACGAGGGCACGAATCACGACTACGCTTCCCCGGACCATTGGCGGAGTCGCACGGATTGCACATCTACGCTGTTACTTTACATCACTCAATCATTAATATGGAGCGAAATAAGACGCATGGAGGAGCACACCGCCCTCCCACATAGAACGGTTTCATTACCACCCTGGCCATCATCCGTGTGTTGATCCATCGAAGTCACTATTAGATCAACACGATCGGCTGTGGAGCGAACATATCTATCACACTTACGGGGAAGCTGTCATTTTCATCTAGCTCATTGATTGCCTATTAAACAGAGTAGCCCTATGACACCGATACTACCCTGTAAAGTAAGAGAAGTCACCCAAGCACGCGTCTGTTTGAAGTAGTAATCCTCAACCTGGATGTCTCTGCCAATGCTTGTCAGTATCTGGAACTTTAGGTCTTCTCCTGTTCTAATCATATAACATAGATAACCCATATCCATGTAGTATTTCGAAATGGCGCACATTGGGAGAGGCCCACGTCGAGCAGTTGACCATGGTGGCCTAGTTGGTTGATTGATTGATCGATGTAGAATTTCGTCTATGTGACCACGTACGACGAGAAACCGTTACTTGAGATAACAATGAAACATTACTTGCTAATAGAACATCTTTCCCTAAATCTTAGGTACGCGAGGGTATTGCAATCAAAGACGTCCTAATTTCACCAAATGAGACATCTCAAAGCAAAGGCACACAGCTTGTGACGACTTTATCACTCATACCCGAGAACACAGTACCAAAGCACTTTATTTTCACTCCTTGTACACCACTTACTGATGTGACGGATTACAGCCCCCTTCATCTGATTATAGTCTGTACGTCAACTTCTGACATCTGAGCAATGATTCGTACTTAGACCCAATTTAGACTGAAATTTCGTAACAGTTTGAAATTTACGTGTTAACGCTTCAGAACGCATCCCGAGCGGCATACCATCTTGTATCCGCTTCCGGAATGAGTCCGCCATACTGCTCTTACATGTCAGCCACACAAGTCACAAGCACTAGCTAGTTACCTTAAGATTATTGTAAAATATTGCAAACACTGTCCCAACCTTAGAATAAAAGACAGTTAACTAAAGAATCTTGTCTAACTAAAAAAACCCAAACAACACGAAATCCTCAACATTACGCACCTCACCTTGTGCCCGTGATTGCAGTGAGTCGGGTTCAGTTTTCCTACCACCAGAAACCTTCTACAGTTAATAACCTAGTGTCAATTTGTTAGCACTCAGACAACGCGGAATCAGCTGGTAGCCATTCTGGTGGTGGTGGACCCGTAATGACACACTTTACTCCACTTCATCATAATGGAGGGTATATGACAAATAAATAGCAGCAACCGCCGCTCCTAGCAATCAACTCCAACTCATTCTATCGTCAATCTCCGAACCCTTTTCTCGACCTAGTCGGTCTCGGCTCTCCAGTACAAACGCGGCGCGACTGGATCTCTAAACACCCCGAAGCGAAGCGACCGCCATCCGATCCCCACAACCAAGCGGCACACCGTTGTTCCGCAGCTACACCAGTCGGACCCCTGTGGGCTCTAATCACCCGTAGCGGCCGCCACAGACGCTCGCATGACAACCGGGATATATGACGCAACAGGCCCTCCGTAGCACGTAGACCAGACCAATGCCAGCAGACCCATACGAGCACACAAACACCCGCACCGACCGGGGACCGAAACCGAGGCCTCGCGTAGCAGCCGCATCGACCACCGCTATGCCACAGAGGCTTTCACCAGAATGTAGATCATATAATCGCCCAGTAAAGACGAGAGACTACTCGGGGCAGTTTATCGGCCTCAATCTGCCAATTTGGCGACGAGAACTATTCCTTTAGTCGACCCGAAATATTTGGTTACCAAACTGTTGGTTCGTGTATTCTTGCTAAGAATCCGCCACGCCTTTTCTACCTAGGTACACAATAGTGTGACCTCAAAGTGAAGTACACCACGGTGAGTCTACCCACTACCCACTTGAGAAATATTTCACGAACAAAACCCGTCAGAGCCGATACTGCATGGCTCCTTCGCTACTCAGCATCATAGAAAATTAGACTGACAATCCAGCACGCGATTATTAACAGAGTTCAACCTTCGTCATAGGAAGCTATATCTTACACTGTACAGCTACATTCACCTATCTGGCCACCAACAATTAAACACAGTTCGAGCACTCCGAGGGACCTATACATCTCAAGACAAGACACACCGGGTCAGTACCTGCTACCGAAAAGATATGGAAACCAAAAAAGCAAACGCAAAAACCAACACGTAATACATCGTGATATAATCGAAATCGTCCTTCGTTAGTTTTTTCTGCAAACTACTCACTTTTACGTAAATTATGTCACTTAAATAAAAAGATTAAATCGAGAACTGGTTCCTTTTGTCTCACTACCCTCCCACTCAATGGAAGACGATTTAACACGAGCCTTTGCACTATGGTGACATGGCATCTGCGTACTGACAATAAAGAACTCACTGATGTTAATATAGGGTAGTTCGTTAAAAATTATCGTTCTCACTTCTTGTACGTACTGATTGCGTCACCGCATTCCAAGCTAATCTAAGCAATCACAGTAACCTTTTGCAGCGTACCCTACTCAATTCGAATAAGTCTTCTCACCGTATTAACAGCTACAGATAGTATAGAAATTAGCATAGTTAGATGTTAGGGATATTTCGAAACTTTCTCGTGTAATGACAATATGACTTAGCCACTATATAATTAGGTGCAAACTCCGATACCTCATAAACCTCTGCTCACGGATTGCCAGAACTGCTATCGTCTCTTCTGGCACTACATGGAATAGTAGAAATAGGACGAGACTTTTTATTCAAACACGAATTTGTACCCACGAGTAATACCTTTACAACAATATCTTTACCTGGAGGGTGGAATGCGATATTCCGCTACCAGGAAATTATTTGGCTATACCACTTGTTTTTAAAAATAAGCAAGCACACACTGTCTACGAAATAAAAAGGAACGGGCTCACCGGGTCTTGTAATCGGGATGCAGCCGACAATCAGGACAGTCACAGTTTCACGTTATTTCATGTAAACCCGACTAGCGAGTCTTTTGGTTGCCACTGCTATTCTCCTCAGCTTGTTGCCCTGGTATCCCACTTCTGATGCAGGCACATGGGGTTTACTTCGGGTCTGGGGCCTCTTAGTAGCCCATTGTAAGTTTGCACTTACAATCCGCGTGGATATGCGGGCAAGGAGATAGGACAACCTAATACACGAATCACCATATTTCAATCACATCAATCACTGACTACACATTTTACAGACACACTCGCGATCTATAACCAAGTATATTCAACCGAACTAGGAGCGTTCTGCTAGACACGTAGTGCTCGGTCGAGGTTCACGGCGATACTGATCACGATTCGCCGCGCGCCCCACCAAAGTCAATGATCTGTCAAACTCAAATTGACCGAATGAACGAATGACGTCACACTCGACCATAGAGCACTAGAGTCTTGCATTACGCCAGAGTGAATTTCATTCGACCTAATCACACAATAATTATAACGCGCCGTCACATTTTCAGAATTTGACTGATTTGTCACAACAGTTGTATTTGTATTTTCAAGATTTCCATAACTCAATGTGGCATTTTCATTGTATGTATCATCGTTCGAATAATAAGAATTTCTAGAAATGGTTGAAGTTGGAGGAGACGACATAAAATGTGGTTGTGTTCTGTTTTCTACCATTTCATAAATGAAATTGGATGTTTGAGACTGACGGCGGATATGTTTCAAGCGCAAACCAGAAAGATAATTTTGAATAAACTGTTGTGCTTCAATTGCTGACTCCATTGTTAAATTTTTCAATTGAACTGCAACCATTCGTCCAAATAAGTCGAATTCATTCTCTGATACAACAGAGCTGTTGACACTGTTGGCTACATTTTGGGCCTTTGTCAGTAAGTTATCATAGTCTCGTAGCATCGTCCTTTTCCGAGAATTTTTCCCTTTGAATGACTGGCCCGAGTCATTGCTTGAGGTTCCAACTCCTGAAGTATTTTCAACAGCCTTCTCGCCTTCAGTGTCTCTTGTCTCAATATTATCTTCATTGATTTTATCTTGAGACTCCAGGTTCTGTAAATACATAACATGGCATTAATAAATATATTTATTATTTGTTGCAGATTCCCAGAAGTACAGAAGAATGGAAAAGTATTGAAGAAGGATTCAGTCAAAAATGGAACTTTCCCGGTTGCTGTGGTGCATTAGACGGTAAACACGTCGTATTGAATGCACCAGATGATTCTGGAAGTTATTATTACAATTACAAGAACCAGCACAGCATCGTTCTTATGGCATTAGTAGACCATGATTATTGTTTTATTTATTTTGACATTGGATGCAATGGACGAATCAGTGATGGAGGAGTTTTCCGAAACTGTAGCTTGAGCCACGCTCTAGAGAATAATTTTCTACCACCAAACCGTGTGATTGTTGCAGATAGTGCTTTCCCATTGAAAACGTACCTTATGAAACCATACGGAGGAAATAATGTATCTCTTAAGCAAAAAGTGTTCAACTACGATTATCACGGGCTAGACGGATAGTTGAAAATGCCTTCGGAATATTAGTGTGTAAATTTAGAATATTTCTGAAACCCCTCCCATATGTTCCCGCTAAAGCTGATAAAATAGTTAAACGTGTGTTGCTTTGCACAATTGGCTTAGAAAAACGCAAGGTATTCAAAGTGTAACATTTGATACAGAAAACATCGAAACGGGGAACATCACCCCTGGTTCCTGGAGAGAGTTTCTAGCAACAGGTATGGTAAACATTGAAAGAAGTTTGCAAAATAGATCATCACAACAAGCTCACAATGTACGAGATCGCTATGCAGATTATTTTGTTGGTGAAGGCGTACTGAGCCTTCACGTACTGGCAGGCAAGAATGGTACATTAATAGCAATCGGTTTCAGTACAATTTCCTACCTAGGAAGTTAGCATATAAGATACTATAAATAAATGGATTCTAAATAATTTTGTGTTTTGTTTGACTCTCTCGCTATCGGTCGGCCCCTGCCTAATTAAGTTACTATATTCTAAGCTTTCTTTGCCTACCCGTAGCACAGATTACTAAATAGTTACTACGTCCCGTAGTGCGGCGAAAAAAACATAGTACCTATGGAATACTCACCATATTACTCGATGTCTCTCTGCATTCTCCAACATTTACTGCCTTTAGGGCATCATCCATCACTTTGTACCATTTGATATTTGGCACATATTTATCATCAAGCCCTGCACCCGATTTCATAGAATCTTACTTTTTTGTGCTCTTGGGAGAAGGTCGATTTCAAGCTTCGTATTTTGTTGTACGCTTCTTTGGGACCGAAGTCGGGAATTTCCATCGCTTCGCCCAGTTTCAATTGGGCCCGCATCTCTCAACTGTTTGTTTTTAAATTCTGCGCACTTTACATTGTATAGACATTCATACTTTATGTATTCTTGTACGAATTTTAAAGTATGTTGTTCCGTCTACTTCATTTTCGCTTTGAACTTGACACTGCGCACTTAACACACACGTGTTTACACACTGATTAGTACAGGCAAACTGCGAGAGAGGGGAGTGGAACAGTACAAGGGGGAAGGTCACTTAACAGCAAAAATAGACCTTGAAGGCTATTCACTCGCACTAATCAATAAGCACTAATCGCACTTAACACTTAACACTAATCACTTTACGCTTCCGTTCACACCTTGATTACTAAATACCTGCACTAATCACATGCAGTGTTAACTTAACAAAGTGTAAACCGGCTATAAGACTCGGCGCAAACTAAACAGCAGCAGGTATCTTCTTCACTGTCATCCTGAAGAATATGCTTCTTCACCTTTTCTACTTCTTCTCTCCGTGTTGATTTACCTTTACCTTTCCCTTTACCCTTATTTTTAGTTTCAGTTTGACTGGTTTTTATCTTTTTAATTTTGCTTCTTCCTCTAAGGCCAATTTTTCGGGAGTATCAGTGAGAATAGTGGATTTCCTTGAACGCTTTCGTTTAGATTCGACACGTGGAGGAGCTTTTGAAAGCGGTCTTACTGATTCTATATTAAATTTTTCTGTAGGCTTCGTATTTGATGGTCCGGGATCAATTGACAGTACTGATTCATTTGACAGTACTGGTCCATTCGAAGGTGCTGGTTCATTTGACGGTCCTGGTTAATTTGGCGGTGCTGATTCATTTGACGGCCCTGGTTCACTCGACAGTCGCTGCTCATTTGATGGTCCCGGCTCATTCGATGGAACATGCGATAGCTGATTAATAAATCTCTGAAACACTTATGTCAATGTCAGGCACGTTATCTAAAATTTCATTTTGAATTGAAGATTCTAAATTAAGTGATACTTCTTCTGGATTGACAGAACTATCTCCTGGCTGAAGTGATCCCTGGTTTTCCATCGAAGCAGTATTTGGATCGGGACGGTCAGTTACAAATGGTGGCGCAAAATCACAGTCTTGAAATACATCTTCATTGCACGGCCAAATGCCAGCTTTTTTAAATGAGTTGATGCTATTGTTTTCAGTGAATGCCAGAGGAAATGCTTCTTTCACAATTCCAGGGAGATCATAGATCGTCATTTTCTTCTTAGGATGATTAACCATCCAGTTCGTTTGCTGTCGGCTAATATAATTCTTAAACGGTCCATACACCCCGACATCTAGTGGTTGAAGATTATGGGAACAATGTGGAAGGAAAGACAAAAGAATGATATGGTTGTTCTTTGCCTTCGTGACGACCTCCACATTGACATGAGAATGATGGTTATCCAACAACAATAAAACTGGTTCCTGATCTGATGTTTTAACATGTTTCAGAAAGTGGTCAATAAATTTCGAAAATTCTTTTTCAGACATCCAGCCAGAACTATTTCCTAGACCTACACACCCGGGCGGCCCATTTTGGATGAATGATCTGATCCGTGGAAAAATGAACATACATGGTACGAAATTACCAATAGCATTTGCCGCTGAAGCAATTGTGACGAGAGTACCCCGTTCTGCAGATGTGACAGCTCCTACCTGCTTGGAACCTCGTGGAGCTACCACTTTCTTGGGTTTCTGCACCGTCGTCACACCCGTTTCATCTACGTTCCAGATTCTACTCGGAGATATATTGTATTGTTGAAGAACTTCTCGATATTTTTCAAAAAATGAATGAACATTTGTACGGTTAAATGATGTTGCTCTGCTTAAGCTTGTCGCCTCAGGACTCCGAATAGACAAGGATGCGTTGCGTTTCATAAAACCAGCGAACCAATCTTTGCCAGCCTTTCCATCTCTTTTTGAAGATTCTGGAATATTATATATTTTGTATGCAATGGTAAGCTCATAAGCTAATTTTTTGACATCATCTGGTAGCAATCCAAAATAGATATTAGAACATTTCACCAAATAATCTGCTATAATTTTTTCTTGCTCAGGGTTCAAAGAATCAAAGAATCAATTTCGTTTATTCAGTTTAGGCACATAAAGAGCACATATGAACGTCAAAATTTTACAATAATGTCAAGAAATTACTAATATAATATTAAATTAAGTAAATAAATCATTTGAAAATGATTCTTTCGCTGGTTCGGTAAGTTGGTTCTACTGAGAAGAGACCAGCAAGAAACTCAGTGAACAGTATTATAGTTTCTTTTTTTAAAACAATTTGTTTTTTTTTTCATAGGTTTATATTGTGCGAGCAAGTAAAGAGATTGTTTCATTATTTAATAATTTTTTGGCTAAACCAATTGTCGTGTTCCTATTTGGTGTTGAGTATTGGAATAAAAGAGGTGTTACGATGCGACCATTTGTTACGAACGCCACAACAATACTGGTTACATTTTCGTATTATAGGTATAGAATACATAGATCGGCACAGTACATCCCCCTTTGTTCAAGAATATTGGGGTAACCTTTACACAAAAAAAAAAAAACAAAGAATACAAAAATAACATAATAATATAACCTTATAATATAGTGGTTACATAAAGTAAAACAATAATAAAAAGTATATAATATAAAGTGTATAGTGTTCAGATCACGTCGGGGTCACCACTGTTCCTATTTGGTGTTGAGTATTGGAATAAAAGAGGTGTTACGATGCGACCATTTATTACGAACGCCACAATAATACTGGTTACATTTTCGTATTATAGGTATAGAATACATAGATCGGCACAGTCGGTATACAAAGTATGGCCTTTATTTAAAAGTTCAGAAGATAAATCCATAACCACATTGGTAGGAGTAGTTTTGGCAGTGGTATCACTTTTTTTTCCTTCATAGACGTAGACTTTATACGTGTAGCCAGGCATAGTGCATAATTTAAATTCCTTAATACCGTATTTGTGTCTCTTTTTGTTTATTGTATTGCCTGAAAACAATTCTTCCTCGAAACGGGATCAGACTTTCATCAATGCACAAGTCTTCAGACGGTATTATAGTGTGTTTGGTAAGTATTATTTAGCATATCTATAAGACGGCGAACGCGATGAAGTCTATCGCTTTTATTGGTGTCATCGTTAACTGAAAAGTGGAGCATCTGCAGCAAAATTTCAAAACGATTTCTTGGCATTATAGTACGCGGATATGGGTGGCCTATTACTTTATCGGTTGACCAATAATCTGCAATGCGCGGTAGTTTTACTATTCCCATGAATATAAGTAGCCCAAAAAAATTCTTAATTTCTATGAGGTTAGTTGAATACCATTATCTAAGCCGTGCAAATTTTGAAGCTTCATTAGATGTAGCAATTTGATTAATAACGTATTTGTTAGTACAGTCAACAATTTCTTGAAATATTTCGTCCGAAACCATAAGCTCAAAGAAACTAGCCGGAGATTTATTAGTCATGGCATTACGATAAAATAGCGGAAGACCAGGAAATTCCGTATATGAAATAATTTTACGCTGGTTATCAACTGGTGTCTTCCACTTGGCAGTCGGCGTACAACCTAAAACAATAAACAAATTTCTTGTTTCCATAAGTTAGCTAGCTAGCCATCATACCTCGTAGCAATTATTTTAACAAATTTTATAAACGCGGCTTGTGCGTGGGAAGATAAGAAACGAACTAACTTTAGTATTTATTATAATTAACGAGCTAAACCGTGCACAACTCCGTCAATTCAATTTATTCATTACTAGCTTTTGCCCGCGGCTCCGCTCGCGTAGAGGTCGGTTATCGCAACCAAACATACCCTATGTCCATTGTAATGGTCTAATCTACCCCTATATCAAATTTCATCAAAATCGGTTCAGTGGTTTAGGCGTGATTGCGTAACATACAGAGAGACAGACAGACAGAGTTATTTTCCCATTTATAATATAAAATATAATATGAAAATAATAAAAGCCGGTCAAGTGCGAGTCGGACTCGCGCACCGAGGGTTCCGTAATTTAAGCTATTTAGACCATAATATATTTTGAATGCGTTGACTTAGAAAATTGATTTTTGCACAGTACCAAGACGTCATAAACCTGAATATGTGGTATGTATTTCAACTTGACACCTCCACGCATTCCTGAGAAAAAGGTCTTGACAGACAGACAGATAGACAGACAGACAGATAGACAGACAGACAGATAGACGGACAGATAGACAGACAGACGGATAGACAGACATACAGACGGACAACAAAGTGATCCTATAAGGGTTCCGTTTTTCCTTTTGAGGTACGGAACCCTAAAAAAGAACATCAAATTAAAATAAAGCTAAATAATAAGTATAACTATGATATTCATTAAATTAAAGAAAAAAATGCGTAAAGTCGACTGTCCCATGATTGTGAGGTAGGTACGGTTCTTTCAACCGCTAAAAATACAATATAACCTACCTGAGGTAGCGGGTATAACCCTGTTCTCACAGTCACTCTCCTTCGACTCGGAAAGCAAAACACGTCGACGTTTTCTTCTGTGAGATGAAACTATATTAAAATCGTCATAGTCATCGTCTTCGGCTAAAGTAAAACTTTTGTCCAAAAGATTTATCTCCACATTTTCTATTTCTGCTAAGTCTTCTTGAGTAATAATAAAATCTTCAAACATATCTTCATCCATTTTAATCAATAGAAAAAAAAAAAAAGACGGGTTGCACTCTGGGAGTGCCGGCAGAAGTGAAAACATTTTCTTTTTTTCTTTCTTCGTTATATACATAGAAAAAGATAAAAAAGAACATACCATACCTATAATATAGCGCTAATCATAGAACCTATCACTTATTTTCTGCTAATTTTCTGTCAGAAGAAATTAATAAATTATGAAAAGAAAAAATAAACACAAAAAGTAATAAATTACAGAAAGAAAAAAAATAATCATAAAATGTAATAAATTACAAAAAGAAAAAATAATCACAAAAAGTTTCAGAAGGCCAGGTGGTTTGAACCCGATACTATCTGAAACTATGAGGACTTACAGTCGAAGTGCTTACCGTTTAAGCTACGACGCTATCTCAGGTAAATTGCAAAATAGATAGTATTTACCTAATCTTGTATGACGTCAGTCGTCGGTTACGGTACAAAGGTCAACTAATCCTGACGCTTCCTTAACATTTTACACCCATCCAACGCCGCTAAAGAAGTTTTCACTTCAATAGTTACTTCACTAAACAAATATTTATGATAAGAAATTGCGCGTGAGTTAATTGTTATTGCAAACGGTCGACTGATTTGAATTTACGCCGGGCGAGTAATGCATGCGGGCGGGTGGTGGTGCGCGGGTGAGCCACAGCGTGACCCCCGCGACCCCGCACCAGTTATTTCGCATTTCCTTCCGATGCGGCCACGCGGCCCACCGATGAGCCATAACACTAAATGCAATATTTATGGCGTAAAACTGTATAGTTTTGAATGGATTATATATAACCTCATTTTCTTTACGATTTCCTAGAAAAAAAAAACTACTTGAAAAATTGAAATAAATATAATTTTCTCTTTGGCCTAAACGAGTTTTATCACGCGGCTCACACGGTGAGCCACGTGGCGTTCAACGTGTTAACATTGAAAGAACAATGGCAGCCTCCCATACATATTTTTATTTGAGAATAAAATGATGCGTCTTTAAATGAAAAAAATACTATTTAATACAGCGTGATTACTTGTTCACTACGTACTAGATTTTGACTCTTGAGAAGGCCAAGTATAATAGATATTCGGGCTTGAACATATTGTAGGTTATATCTTTAGATCACCTTTAATGTGTCAATGTTTTGATTAATGGCATACCCACATACACTGAGGTAAACAATTAAATCAATACTTAAATAGGTACTCAATTTTTGTTTATATTTATGTACCTACCTACTTACATGAATCACATTTCGCCAACATGATTTTTAGTCCCATTTATGTGCAAATGCCTATGTCGGTAAATCCTTTTTCTTACTTGCCTATTTCAAGATGTTATGAATTCGAACTTCTAAACTAGTCAACATAACACACGTAGGACACGACGGTATTCCCGTCCAACTGAGCAGTCCGACTGGGGAAGTACCTCCGCCCTACAGAATACCATGGCCATAACAACGTCGTGTTGTGTTCTCGGCGGTGAGTAGGGTAGCCAGAGCTCACTGGAGAGTTTTTGTGCTGTCAGTGGGAAGACCAAAGGCTATTCCCGCTTTGTCTTCTATACTGGCGGCACAGAAAGTCTGTGTTTACAGGATCGGCAGCTTAGTGTGACTCTCCTGGTGTTGCACACGTCTATAGGCCACGGTTATCACTTTCCATCAGGTGGTCCGTGTGCTTGTCTGCCACCTCAGTAGTATAAAAAGAAAAACCGGCAACGGCCACCCACGCGCTACTCGCCGTCACGTCATGTGTTTAATCTTCAAGGTGATTTTCCACCAGAGGGGCGAGACAAGAAGAGGCGAGAAGAGAATTGAAATCGCACTGACCCTTTGCCACTAAAAATTGCCATGGCGAGCTCGCGCGTGACCGCCGCGCCCCGCCGCCCGTATGCTTCATATATAAATGTATTTTAGACAGCTCACATACAATGCTCGATATAACTTTGTTCTAGCGTCAATGCCGAAAACTCCGAATAAAAATTAGGCGTCAATATTCTCGTCAATCCACACTGTTTCCACCAAAGATGCACTGGGAGAGGATTGAAAATTTGTTATACACAATAATTCTCTCCTCTCCTCGCCTCGCCTAGCCACTCTGGTGGAAAATCACCTTGAAGGTGATTTCATACTCTATATCGGAACCAATACGGTTCATTTTTGCACAAACAAATATTTCAATTCACGCCTCGCATATTCTCGTCAATCCACACTGTTTCCACCAATGATACACTGGGAGAGAATTGAAAATTTGCCATACAAATTTCAATTCTCTCCTCGCCTCGCCTCGTCTCGCCCTTCTGATGGAAAATCACCTTCAGAGAGAGAGAGAGAGGGGCAATCTTTATCATTCTATTAGTTAAAACAATATATTATATTTTTAGGGTATAAAATTAAATCATTTTATTTTAAAGTAAGTTTATTCATCGTCTCCTCGGACAATAGTTGCATCAAGAAATTCTGCGGGTGCTGAAATATTTTGTTGACGTCTGGCCCATCCCAAATACCAGACAAGCGTCATCACATGAGCACAACAGCCTACAGTGCGACGACCAACCAAACAATTGCAGCAATATTCTAAGATTCCTGCCCGGCCTGGAATATCATTTTGTATTAAAATATACACAAAGTATTGTTTATTGCTAACATGGCGTGACTTTATTTTACCTCTTATTAACGTGGTCATGCCAGAACTTCTTCGTCAACTTGGATTTATACTTAGGATTTCTAAACCTTTTAAAGATCCCCATACTCTGTAAGTGTTGTATAACAGTTTTGTTCGATCGCTTTTAGATTTTGGTTGCATAGTCTGGAGTCCGTATTTTGCTTGTCATATTAACCGTATTGAGAGAGTTCAAAAGAAGTTTATTAAATCATTAGACTATCGTGGGAAAAAATTGTACGCATCATACGAGAGTTCACTTGACCGTCACTCGTTAACTACACTTGCTGACCGACGGATAATGTTCGATCAGGTATTTCTATTTAAAATCTTAAATAACTACATTGACGCTCCCCACATTCTAGAAAAGATAAGCTTGAGAGTGCCCAGACCCGGTTCTCGGACCTTGGACTTGTTTTCGGTACCCTTTTATAGAACAATTTATACCAGTAATAACTTCTTTAGACGTAGTGTTGACACATATAATGGGGATTTTGGAGGCTTGGATGTGTTCAGCAATAGTTTAGCTGCATACAAAATTAAATAGCGCGAACGGCTTTTGAAGGTTGGCCTGGACTCATAGAGTGCTAATGTCTACCCATCGCATTGGCATTCTGTGGGTTGGGGTCGGCTTTTGGAGACTGTTTGCGTAATGAATTTGAATTCGTTGTTTATCTCTGTATGTGTACTCTTGTCTTCTTGTCTGTACGTACCTACTCTTTCTTATGATTATTCATTTTTTGTGTATATTATGTTGTGATAAATAAATCTATATTATTATAGTTATATGTAATGGAACTCTAAGTCTGTAAGTATATATTGAACTATTGTATGTAAAAATTGTATGTGACTGTTTGTTTCCTAAATAAAAAATAAATAAAAAAATATATCGAGTGGGATCAATCTGTTCACTACACACTTCAATTCTGTAGCCTCCATGGAAACGTACATGCTCGCCATAATATGAGCGTGCTTGTCTTATTTGGTACGTTCCCAAGGCAAACAAAATTAAATCCTTATATTCCAGGGTTGGGAAGTATAATATATTATTTTCATCCGCTGTAATATTTTCAAAATGGGATGACCTTCTGTTCAAATTTATGAACTGGACCATGTCAGCTAGGTTATTATTTAAAGCCATGCGTTCTCTTATAATTTCCAAGATTTCATTCGCATAAATGTTGTCATGAAAGCGAACACCAAACTTGTTAAGGAGAGCCGCTGTTATTTGGAATGTCTGCATCATGTGTGGCAGAGACCTATGGAAGTATTCTTGTCTGAAGAGTTTAAAATCTCTTTTGAAATGACCATTTACAGCCTCTACCACCCATCGACAAATAGTAAACGCAGCGGTTACGGTTAGCTTGAGCTGTATTTAATTGGTGTTTACCTTCTAAAAGAGATTCTGGCATACATGTTCTATAGCCACATCCCTCTAATAAACTAATACTATCCCTAAAACCCCGGTCTAAGATGAACACATCACCTTCTCTGAAATATGGCCTTAGAGAACCAGTTGCAGAAAAAAGGTTGGTCATTATTTCAGCGTCTGATGTAGTTGCTTTATATGGACCAAAACAATCAACAATATATCCATCACATGCAACAATCATAAATGGCCTTAATACATTCCTGTATTTGTGCAGAGAATAACTCTGTTTCTGGAACATACACTTGTGGACACATCTATTGGCCCACCTTGCATTTTCAGTTTCATTTAGTCCTAGCTAAAAATTTATATTAGATGGAGCAAAAAGTTTTAATGCAGTTTTGAACCAGGCACATTCATAATTTTATTTAATAGTCATTTTTTGAATTTCGAAATCAGAATTTAAAGAAACAAAAGAATTTGGAGCCTCTTCGTTGATTTCAAACAATCGAATACTAAGAAAACTTGATTTTATTGGTTTACTTGGATTTAATTCTTGAAAGTGTGATTTTTCTTTTTGATTTTGCAACAAACATTACTTATTCTTAACATTAAGGTGAGGTTCTATCAATAATCTATGGATACTTCGCCTGAAGTCGCCGCCCAAGCTGTGGCACTTATCCACGCCGGTTACAGCCAAAGAACTCTCACTCAATTTAAGTCGATCTGCGGTCCGAAATGTTAATCGGAGGTACCTAGAGGCTGGCGGCTTTGTTCGTCGCCAAGGAAGGCCACGATCTCGAGTCACAACTGAAAGGCAGTATCGATTCATCGTGACGACTAGCTTGAGAAATCGTCACCTTACCTCCATTGAGATACAAAACCAACTTCGCGACTTCCATGGAGTATCTGTGAGCGCTCGAACTATTCGGAAAAGGTTCAAAGAACGCGATATGGTACCACACAAACCAGCTAATGGCTCCAAACTAACGCGAGCCCACCGAAGAGCGAGTTTTCTTTTCGCGCGCCCTCATTTAAATTGGACTCAGCAGCATTGGAGCCGTGTACTCTTTCTGATGAGTCTAAAATTGTGTTGCATGGCAATAATGGAAAGAAGATGGTCTACCGACGGAAGGGAGAGCGTTTTGCATAATGCTGCTTTCAACAGAGGGTTGCTAATGGCGGTGGCTCATGGACTGTCTGAGGCGGTATATCCGCAAGCGGCAAAACTCAACTTGAGGTTGTTACGGGACCACGGCTGTCGACATTAAATGCTGAAAGGTACATTCGTGAGTGCTTAGAACATCACGTGATACCATACGTGGACCATGTGGGCCCAAATTTCTTTTTTTTATGATTTCCTTTGCATGATAATGCAAGAGCCCATACGGCCGGCATCGTCAGGGAATATCTTCGGGATAGGAACATCACAGTTATACACTGGCCAGTCAGAAACCCAGACATGAACCCGATTGAGCACATATTATTATGGGACGATCTAAAAAGACGTATTAGGGCTCGTCAGCCAGTTGCCCAGACGATGCCGGAGTTGAAAACTGCCATAGAAGAGGAATGGGAGATGATCCCTCAAAATTTCATAGAACGGTTGATAAACTCTATGCCTAATCGTATGAGAGCTGACGTAGATGCCCATGGAGGCAACACGCGTTATTAAATTAAACCTTTATTTGATAAAACATGTTTATTCAAAAATCAACTGCCTTCATCAAGGCGCTTACCCGACTTGTTAGGCGTAGCTCCATATCGTGTGGTATTCTGAATTCAAATTTAAAACAATACGATCAAAAAGATGGTAAAATGTATCAGGTTTAAAACTGCATCAATACTTTTTGTTAATCTAGCAATCATATTTAGGTAGGAGCCATCGAAACCTAAACTCTAAGGTGGGCCAATAGATGTGTCCACAAATGTATAATTTGAGCTCTTATGTATGTAAATGTAGGTGCCATCACATATTACAATGGCATTGCTGCCATTACCGTATAATCCGTTTGGGATCAACATATTATGTTGTAATAATTCGTCTCGTGTCATTTGATTAATTCCCAGGTGCTCAGGAACAAAATCTTGTACTAAAACCTCCCTCACTTTATCCATTAGACATTCTAATGTGCGACGTGGCACTTCCACCAATGTTGAAATTCTCTCATCGGAATCACCAGTCCTCATTTTCAATAGCAGCGCTGCCAGACCTAGACTGTCTCTTTTTATTTGTGTTATTCTAGGTACTTCTTCAAGTAAGAGATTGAACTGTTCTTTAGTGTACCCCACCCAATATTCAAATACTCTGTTGTCCTAAAAAGTCAATTGCTGGACTAAATGAATTAACAAATGAACACACGTGTTGTATTTGGTCTGCGGTAAATGAGTCAATACTATTTTCTGATTCAAATAGTGTCTGCTATGTATTACTCCTGAAATGTTCAGCACAAACACGAGCTAGGTTTGGTACATAATAATGGTGATTGTGAAGAATAATTGCACGCAATTTATCTGATATACCATGCAATATGGTACTATTGCAGTTAGGGAAAACACAATGATTATTTGAGTTGGCCTCTCTTCTGTACTCAGGTAATACTATTGTAGGTATGAGTTGCCACAGGTTGAGATATATCTTGTGGTACTGCTGTTGATTCCTCTATTGAAATATTACTGCTACTAGGCAATGGTCTAGTATCATCAATATGGGTCATACGGCGTACCTCTCTTTGAGTGCGTAATCAGTAGAGGTGAGCGTTATTTAACGTAATCGGTTTCAGTAACTAGTTACGAGGCTGATAATCGTGTAACTAGTTTCGTAGACACAAATGTAACGATTATTTTACGTACGCAGTTCACACTCACACACGCGTTAGCGTTTCGTTCAACAGAATAATATTAGAATGATTATGGTTACACGTTATAGCCAAATAACGTTAGACGACTCGGACAGCGAGAGTAAAGGATAGGTATGACTTACACGCAAGATAAAAAGAGAAGGCAATATAATAATCGTTGCGTCTTTTTTTATTTTCATATGCCCATGCAAATATATAATTATGCAATTGGAAAGAATTTAAGTTCATTAAACGCAAAACTAACCAACACTCTACTGTATACAGAAGTAACTAGTTACAAAAATAATCGGTGCAAAACTAACCAACACTCTAGTATACAGAAGTAACTAGTTACAAAAATAATCGGTGCAAAACTAATCAACACTACTGTATACAGAAGTAACTAGTTACAAAAATAATCGGTGCAAAACTAGGTAACCAACACTCTACTGTATACAGAAGTAACTAGTTACAAAAATAATCGGTGCAAAACTAACCGACACTACTATATACAGAAGTAACTAGTTACAAAAATAATCGGTTTTGAAACTAGTTACTCATATCTATGTAACTACGTATAACCGATTACGCCCAAAAGACGTTACGACCCACGACTAGTAATCAGCATGGGTGGCACACACGATCAGATGCTGCTATCTGAAAATAAAGAACAATATTTTAATTTTCAACACTCAGAATTAAAACTATATATGCATTTTCCTATCATATCTATTCACATTTAAATGCATAACACAGACTGCTTTTTCCATGCATAACATTTTTTACAGGTATTTGATGGGACCTTACTTATGAAGCTAAGATGATGATGACGATGAAATACCATTTTATTGTTGTTAAAAATTTAATATAACCAACATGTCTTGGTGCTATTCTGCTTCCTATAATATTAATCATGGACTGCTGCAGTTCAGACGGATTGTTCCTCAATATTTTATCACTTTGACGTCGTAAAATGGAACAACCACATAAAATACACACATAAGTATGGCCATGGTGGCTAGGTCCAGCTTGTGGTTCATCAAGGGCTCGATGCCGATGCTGACGCCCCCTACCTGTAGCCTGGATCCCGCAGGTGGCCCCATCCGAGGTCCGTGGAAGCACAAAGCCTCGGATTTGTGAAGGGCGACCTCGAGACCCAGCCGCCGTATCCGACCCACGACTTGAGCAACCCCTGCCGAGGCCTTTAGTGCTGCGTCTCGGTGCGTTGCTCCCCGCGCCGTAACGAGGGTGTCGTCGGATTTTAAGACGCTTAAATTTTAGTCAAATATGATTTCGCCATTGTTCTTTATAGGAATAGTTTTTATTACTGCGAGTGCATCGTACTAAGATGCTAGCACAACTCAGCACAACCTTTATTTTTGCGATAAAAAATTGCAGTCTCGCCTGCGAAGGTGTTAAACAATTTTTCCCCTACGGAATCCATGATGACCGAATTGATACATTATAGAGATATATCACGTCAACACGCTACACCATTCCTAAAATCTGTTTAAGAACAAATAGATATATCACATCATTGATGTGAAATATCTATTTGTTTGAGGAATAGTGTAGCGGCTACACCATTCCTCAAATTTGTTGATTCTTGAATCATGTCGGGGGACAGTACGAGACACTACTCGACGCGGAGCGCACGTTCACGGCCTCAGCCCTCACCTTTGTTCTGGTATTCAATTGCTATGTATTCACCGCATGTATAAATAAAGCTTATACCTAATATCGGCTGACGAGTTTACTTGAAGGTTGCTTCTACTTTTGCAAACCGGTGCCTTAAGCACCACATCGGTGACCCCGACGTGATATATCTATTTGTTCTTATACATTTCTGCATATTATATTTACATATATTTAAATAAACGTATTTAAACTGTGGGTCTGCCACACCACCATCAATATAAAGCTGTGAGGTATTTGTCCTAGTATAGTGACTCTCAATTTCAGGAATAGACTCAATGAATTCAGAGATCCCCTGCGAAATGCCATCCTCAACTCTCTTTTGATGACCATGCTTCCCACGTTTATCATTTTCTTATAATGATCCCGCTAATTTATTTTGTTTTTCTATAACAGTACGAATTGGTCGGTCGTTTATGCCTAAACAGACTACACTATACTATAGTGCCATAAAGTATAGCAAAGAAGGACCTAATGCTATACTATATAGCATGGCGTTCACATTACGCGATATTATCGCAAGCATTTATAGTATATAGCAAGCTCGGTTGACCGCGATCTTTGAAGAGTGTGCATAGTTGCACAGCACACGTCACGATCGATAAAATGGCTTTAATACTGGATCTTGAAAGCTCATCGAGCGATGATGACAATGCGGAATTTGACACTATCTTGTCATTAATGCTACGAAAGAAGAAAAATGCAGACCCTGGATATCAAATCATATAAAGTTAAGAGGAGAACGTGGTGATTTCAAACTTTTTGAAGATTTAGATAATGAGGATCATTTTCAAAATTATTATAGGATGTCCAGGCAGCATAGTACAGTACAGTGTGAACGTGTCCATAACAATGTATGGTGCGCGATATTGTTGTACTATGAGCTATATACTATATGCTATTATATTATAGCGTAGTCTGAAAGCAGCTTAAAGTATTCCTAAAAAACAGTTCACAAACACGAATATTAACGCTATCCTTAGAAGAGCGATTATTATCTCTGGGTTTTCGTGTAACTCCAACACGGAAATAGCGATACCGTGGCTGAATAGTTTGTATACAGTTGGAAATGAATTGCCGCTGTAGCTCTATGTCACCTAAATCCCAATAAGAATTAAATATAAACGTTCGATCGTTTTCGTTAAAGGCAAGATAACATAATCGTCTGCTTAATATGTTAACCTGCTATGTCCATTTTAGATAACTTTAAAGGAGGATGAAAAAACTGAATAACTTCTATAATTTTATACTAATTAAAATTTCTTAAATCCCGTTTCTTTAAATAAGTCCATTGATCATTTTAATATTGAAAATTCCTTGAAAAGCTCATATAAAATTGTAAAAATCCGATAATAAAGGAGATAGCTGGTATTCGTTTGGACATTTTTATTTTGTTTAGGATTTAGAAGGTTTTCGTGTTTAATCTTTTAGCATGGTCTTTATAAACTAAGTACATAAAAATAATAATATTACAGGTATCAAAAGTAATAACAAAAATTAACAAAAATTCTTTAATATTTATTTAAAAACTAGTCTTTATAATAAACAAACAGAAAGTTTGACTTTACCAGACCTATTTCTTAAACAATCACAGTAAGTAATCGTACTTAAACGAATATCAATCTTACTTAGTAACAATCACAGGCGTAATAAACTTAGGTATTTTTTAACAATAAAATTATAGATCTTTCAGACTTTTTTATTTAATCATCACAGACTAGTCTTATTTATTCATTGCAGTCTTCAGTGCCAATTTTAAAGTCTACTTACATAATTACGTTTATTACTGTAACATTTTTTACTTAAATCTACATCATCAGTATTATTTACTCATGTGGCAAATCATCGTAATATTTATGATAATCTGAAGGCAATGTCAGTTTTATTTCTTGTAAATCGTTAAATTTCCTCGCAGTTATTTTGCGTCGCACCTGGTGTAACTGCGGTAGATCAGTTATATTACAAGGAATCCATTGGAGAGCTCGCCGTTGCGGTGAAATTTGCCACACGTCTTTAAATGAAGTCTTATATAATATGGTTCCGTTGGGTTCATAACGAAGTGCTCTAATATCAGTTACTTCATAATTTCCTTTAGCCCTACCTGGGCGTATACTTTTGGAGAACAGAATTTTGTCATTTTTTAAAAAATATCCTAATTTAACTGCTTCACATTGTAAGGTACTGGACACTTCCGAGCATTCTTAACAATAGACACATATTCAACAAGCACATTGATGTCCCTATCTTTTAACTGCCGTTCTATTGTGGAATGCATGGAATCTGCTTCCATTTGGGTGTGACCTGGTTCTAAAAACTTTTGCTCAAAAATTATGTTTTTATGATTCACTATATTTAAAAGCACGTTAGACAAAGTACTATTTCGGTTTTGATACGTACAGCCGTCACTGTATATTATTATTGTTTTATTGTCTTCTACATTGAATTCTGATATTACTGCATTTTCCAAAAAATCTACCCAAATGGAAACAAATTCTTCTGCATTAACTCAACCTTCTACTTCATTCCACAAGTAGCAAAATCCGTCTTTATTCTTTAAATTAAAAAAGCAGAGATTATGAACTTGCAACTTAGTTTTATAATACAGAGTACTCACATTGGATTTAGGCGCCATTAAAACCGCCTGCAAATCAACCGTTAAAACATAATGATCCCCTTTCTTATCATTTTCCTTCTCTTCCCTCGCCTGCTCTTTTTTTTCTAAATGTCTACGATATATGTCTCCTGTAATAGTTACTACTTTATAGCCAGCGCATTTTTCGCATTGATCCTTTTTGGGCCTAAATAATGCGAAATTCTTACCTTCAAATACATTTGAAAACAGACAGATTGAAACTGGTTTTATACCTCGCTCTTTGCACCAGTCATTCACATAGAAACGATACAGACTTTTCTTGGATTTCCATTCTGGTAAGAGGTATAACTTTTTTGATGTTGCGCGACAATAGTGCGATTTCATCACAGGTAAAGACTCGAGGAATTGAATTAATGGTTTTTTCATCTCTGAGCACTGTCCTGATACATTTTGAGACCTAATCACGCTAGGCTGTTGTTCCAAAGACGCTAGTTTCCATTGCTGTACTGTCCATCTTCCAATATCCAAGGTATTCAAGAACATTTTCCGGCATACCTTTTTTGCTTCTTCATGTACTTTCAGGTGATACACAAACGTATATGCTCGTCTTGTTGACTCTGTTGTTTGCCTATTGCGTGATCTGATAGATGGTATTTTAGTTACCCATTCATTAACCAAAATCTTTTTTTCACCCCAAGTTAGGGTACAAAAACGTTCAAATATACTTCTTCTCGAATTATCATCAATAATTTCACATTTCAAAGTACTGTATCTACTTATCTTGCAGGTGCACCTAGATTTTATAGTTCGAGCCGCTTTTTTCTTATTATAATTCCATACACCTTCATCTGTTTCATCTGTTTTCTCTCTTCCATAAAACATTTTACCCGTTTCTCGTCTTTTTTTATTCTTTTCAGCAAACCATTCCCTCTTGTCTACTTGAAAACGTTTTTTACGACTCTTACTCTTTTTTAGTTCTGTAATAGATTCTGAGCTGCTGTTGGGATCAGAATAGGGTACAAGACGATTGATATCAATACCACTTTCGTCTGAAATCGAAGGATTAGAAATGATTTGAAGTGTAGGTTTGATGTGTCTTCAACCTCTAATATTTGATAAGTAAAATTGGAATTGGTTTCATTAAAATTGTATGATGTCAAAGTACTAGGCAATGTTTCTATTGTGTTGTTTGTCGATAATGTTATAAAATTGCCGGGAATGATGTCAACAAAAGGCGTAGAATGGTTATCTGTAGTAAGTGCTTCTAAATAAAAAAAAAGTTCAGAATCTGTATTTTGTGTGTTATAACTTGATGGTGCAGCTGCATAACTTTCACAAGATTCAATGTAATCGAATTCAACATTATCCAAAATGAGTACATTATTAAGCCCATAATCCTCATCATGAAATGAATCGTGCGGAATTTCAGATAATTCTAAATCAGCAGTAGCAAGAGCGACTAATCTCTTTCCCCGAGACATCCTGAAAAAAAAAATTAATTGTAAGTACTTACTACCCTCAATTTGAAACTGATATCGATTACTAATATAAAATTAATTAGTACCTAATAACAAATAATCACAATAAACTTGGGTTGCGAAAATTATTAAACAAAAAAATCACATGGAAATTTTAAATACTAATGAAATTAACGAAACAAATTAAATAAACTTTATAAAAATAATAGCAGCGTAAACCCGCTAACTTAAACACCAAAATAGGATAGTAATGGTAAAGTAATGGTAATAAAAAAAAAACCACGAAGGTTTGTACTTGTGCTAATACAGTACCGTGTCGCTAACATACTATTAGGATATATAAAAAAAATACATTACACTTTAAACTATACAAAATGACATATATACCACATTACACTAGTACGCTACAAAAATATTCAAACAAGGGAGACCAAATTTCCATACAAGGTTTTCAGTGAGTTTGCATTCATCCATAAAACATGCATTTGCGTGCATCAGGGATGAGAAATTAAATGATGATCCTGGGGATAAACCTGTTAGGCATTCGAAATTGTAATGCATGCTTACTAATGATTCCATGATCATTGTTTTCCCGGAACTAGGTGGTCCCAAAAAGAATAAGTTATTTCGTTTGTTGCTTTTCCTATAAAAATGGTCTTTAGTTACCATTGCGAATCGGGATAAGCCAAATATTGTTGTTTGCCAATAATAATGATGTAATTTTTTCATAACTCGGGCCATGACGTCTGGATCGTTGGCATCAGGCATTAATTCGAGATACCGGGATTTTGCTCGTTCCATTCTTTTGTCGCTCGTTTCTGAAAATACTAGAATTCGGGATACTGTAATGGCCGTTTTGAGTCGTTCTTTGAAGTTTTTGTAAATTGCATGGCAATCCCTTCAGGAGTTTGGCAAAGAGATTTTTGTGCGTCTCCTTCGTTAAAAGCTCGTTCGTTACATAAGAGGATGACCAATGAACTATTTTGTTCATTAATAGCTGTGCTTCGACTGTTGGTAGAGTTTCTTCGATTTCCAGAGTTAAACGGTTGTATTGAAGTTGAAAGGTTTCCTTGTTCACCGACCATAGATCGTTGTTCTCCTGTATCATCAGGTATATCTTCATCGGTTTCAATAACGTCCGAATCCATTCCTCCGATAATTTGATTAGATGTTGAGCTTTGTTCGCGAAATATTGAATTTCCCCTTTCGACATTTGAATCGACATTTTGAGGTCGCTTTTGCCCAGGCGGAATTCCCAAATGACAAGGGGCGCATTGCACAGTTCTTTTATCCTTTTCTGAGAACATTTCTAAGTGTTTTACGAACAGGACTGGGAGCCAATAACTCAAGAAGATGGTTAATACATGTAATTTTCCGACACATATCTAGGGTTTGATGCTTTAATAATTTTGCCAAGTTTGCTATTGGTTGCCCAGTTTTTAGCTGTTGAAGGTACACAAGATGGTAGTGGTCATGCCTTGTTCCAGTATGGAAAGAGATAACTTTCCAAGGAGTTCTCCTATAATACTGGGGTCGAGTTTTTCTTCTCTTAAACTGACCGCATTCGATCTCATCAGCGGATTCACATCCTCGGCTTTCTTCGTTTCGAGCCTCCGTTTCTTCTTCGGAGCTCCCGTTGGATCGTCCAGCTTGCTCGATTTCGGAGTTTCGACTGGAGGCGGTTCCTGTTCTTCTTCTGAGTGGGTCGTCGGTTTTGGTGGAGGAGATGGAGGCAATTGACTCAGCTCCAATTCTTCGTCTGAAGACACTATATGACTCATCGTGGTAATTTAAATCTTCAGATTTTAAATAGGTACTAAGGTTCGCGTTCGTAGAGATATAGTAAGCGTAAGTGTACGACGTGTATTCCATAAGAACGAACACAGTTGACTGTAATAGTAAACGAGTCCAACGGCCCTTTTATACTTAGTTCCACGGTTAACAACTGACATTTACGCATGTACACGGTTATCGACCGCTCCAACGAACCCTTTATGAATATTAATTCCTTTGTGTTATTATATTAGATGTTGTCTATGAGTTAGAACTTTCCACCATGCAATGGGGTACTACGGTGTTTTGGTTTGTAAAAACTTTAATACCCATATATTTTATATATATTGGTATGTAACCTAAGTAGTAGTCCCAACCTAACCTAACCAACTTTTTTTTTTTACGGGGAGAGATCCGCTTACGGACTGCCCACTGGCCTGGCTCGACAGTGGGGTTTGTGTGGGGGTCGCCCAGCGCCTGATGGTGTTGGCACTGGGAATACCCACTAAAACTCCCCGGCTTCCCTTCCTGCCCTTAGTGGAGGTAATTTGGGACCTGCTGAGCAATTCACCAAAACACGTGCAATGCCTACGTCAGTGCCACTTGACGCAGGCTGGTCGAACCTCCAGGTTGACGAAAACGGGCGTTTACGGGTTCACCCGTCTCCTCCTACCCGTACGTCTACGCCGGAGAGGAGCGGCTAGAGCGTCCTCCTCCCGCTCCCTCTCCGCGGCCCAGGCTGCCGCTGACTTCGCCGAGACAGTAATCTCGGCGAAGTCACCGGCAGCCTCCCACGCCTCATCGCTGCCAAGCATGGCTTCGACCATACTTGGGAGCGTGAGGCTTCTCCCGCCGAGCGCCGCAGTGAGTTCGCGGCGCTCATTTTGCCATACCGAACACACCAGCAAGGTGTGGTCGGCAGTGTCGTCGGGATCGCCGCAGTGATGACACTGAGGCGTCTCCTCCCTTCTAGCAACCCGGTGCAGATAGTGACCGAAACAACCGTGTCCGGTCAAAAACTGCACCGCTGCGCCCCACCCAGTCCTCTAACACCGGACGGAATGCCGCTATCGTCCGGTGCCCAGCTGTCGGGTTGGCGAGCGCCTCTTCCCACCGGTGCAGGGTCTCTTTCTGTGCCTCGGTTTGGGCCTGCTCTATGTCTTCCAGAGCAGGCCTTTCCCCTGTTGACGCGCCTCGACTCTGTGCCGATACACCTCCGCAAGCACAAGTGCGTCGACATCTAGAGGAGGCGTGGCCGCTAGTACGCAGGCCGCCCCGTGACTCACCGTGCGGTGTGCCCGCACGGCTCGGGTCGCGATCACCCTTTGCGGCCTGCGCAAGAGGGCTCGCGTGCGGGTTGTGAGGCACTCAGCCCACACCGGTGCTCCGTACAGTGCCATCGACCGTATCACCCCGTGATACAGCCGACGGCACCTGGCGTTGGGCCCTCCCACATTGGGGAGGAGCCGTCCGAGGCCGGCTGCGGCGGCGCACAGCCTGGGAGCGAGGAGCTTAGTGCTCCTCGAAGCTCCACCGGGGGTCCAATGTGAGGCCGAGGTACTTCGCATGTACCTCGACTGTGATTTGGACCCCCACCACTCGGACTTCAAGCCCCAGCGGGGTTGCACGTCGAGGGGCATGGAAGAAAATGGCCCTCGTCTTGTTGAGGGTTCCAGACCCAGAAGGCGGATGCGCTGGACGGCCGTGCCGAACGACGCAAGGTGGACCGCCTCGTCCCAACCATTGCAAACCAAAGCAGATGACATCCATGCGCGGCGGCATCAAACCCCGCAGAACCCAATTGTACCCCAGGTTCCATAGTAGAGGGCCTAATACGGGCCCCTGGGGCACTCCTGCCGCCACTCTCCACCACTCAACGCGGCCCTCCGGGCTCTCGTAGAGGACCATCCTGTCCTGCAGGTAGTCCCCGACAATGGCACGGAGGTACGAAGGCACTCGATGATACTTGAGTGCCTCCGTGATACACTCGTGGGGGATGGTGTTGAATACGTTCGCGATGTCCAAGGACACCGCGATCACCACCTCCCCCCTGGCCATAGCCACTTCAGTCCACCTCTTGAGACGGCTCACCGCGTCTATCGTGGACCGACCGGTGCGGAATCCGTACTGGCACTCTGCCAGGTCCGGGAATCTTCTCGAAAGCCTTCCCCGCCACATCCATCAACACCACCAGTCGGTAGCCCTCTGGGGCATCCGCTGGACGGCTCTCCTTACGGAGTAGGCAGAGCCTCTACTCTCCATCGTCTGGGGAAGCGGGCCGTCGCAATGCAGGTGTTGAGCACTGCGCGGTACCGGTCCTCCAGGGGCCCCAAGGCGATAGCCATCACCTTGGAGGGGGCCCCATCCGGCCCCGGCGCCTTGCGTTTGCGCCGGAGTCTCAAACGGATTGTGTCGAACTCAGCGTCCGACACGGGAGAGCTCAGCGGTTGGCATGCACGGAGGTGCGAACGGTCCAGGGTTAGGGAACAGCGTCCCCAGCACCCTCCGCAGCAGACCAGGCTCCATACAGGAGGTGGGGGAAGCTGGAGTAGAGAACTTCCCCCTAATCGTCCTGTATGGCCTTCCCCCGGGGGTCGTTGTAGAGGATGCCCAGGAACTGGTCCCAGGCATCCTCTTTGGCCCTGCAGATTACCGTCCGCAGGGCCCTGTTGGCGTCCTGGTAGGCCCGGTATAGAGTTTCCTCTACACCGGGCGTTCCTCAGGCGCGCCTACGGTAACGCTGGTAGGCGCGCCTGACCCCCATGCTGGCGGAACGCAGACTTGATAGTTTCTGCGTCCACCAGTATACCTGCCAGCCCGCCCCCCCCCCGTTTCGGGGGCAGGCCTGCGTCCTCGGCATGGCGACGTCGCAGACAACATTAATGTCGTCCGCGAAAAGGTCCACCATGCCGTCGGCATCCTCAGCGATGGTGTCGGGCACCTCGGCCCATGCCCTAACCATCGCTGCCTCCTCCGCCACATCGGGCCGAAGGCGGGTGAGAGACCACCACGGGAAAGGTGTCCCGGGACTCAGCTGATTAGGAGTCCCGGAGGATGCCGGGGCGACCTCATATCGGACGTACAGATGGTCCGATAGGGTCTCCGCTTCATTCATCACCCGCCAGTCCCTGATGCGGGTGGCAAAGGTCACGTCCACTCTGGATGTGCCTTGCCACCGGACGCAGGTTGGGGTGGTGCCTCTATTGAGAATCTGGAGTCCCAAGGACAGAACCCAGGACTCCAAGACACCAGCGCGGACTTTGGGGCTGGTAGAACCCCAAGCGCAAGACCACGCGTTGAGGTCCCTAGCCACCAGCACCGAACGGGGGGCCACCCGAAGAATGACGCCTACCACTACAGCCAGGGACGACTCGAAGTCGGCCCGGCTGCGGTTCGGGGAGAAGTATGTGGAAACCACCACTACTCCTCCCCATCGAGCTGCCACAAAACCCGCTCCTCTCTCCACAACGGAGTGAGTGGGGGCCACGCCGGGGAAGAAAATAGCTGCGGAGCCATCTACCGACCCGGCCCACTTGTGGGTCCGAGGCACAGAGTGTGGCTCCGCGACCACAACTACATTTATGTTCCACTCGGCCGCAGCCTGGCACAAGAGGTCCTGTGCTGCGACCGAGTGGTTCAGGTTCCCCTGTAGAAATTTACCTATGGGCCTAACTGGCATTGTTGGTTTCCATAGGCGTTTCTACAGGGGCGGCCGACGTGGCCTGGGAACTGCGGGCTGCTGCCCATTGCAGGGAGCGGCCCTTGACCGGGGGTGGGTTGCAGTTGCCTCCCCCCCCCATTCGGTGACCCGAAGCCAGGCCCCGGTACTTACACACCGCGCAGCAAATTGGGCCTGCGCAGTCTCTGGAGATATGCCCCTCATCTCCGCAGCGAAAACATAATCCACTGCGGTCTTTGCTGGAGGGGCATAGTTGCTGCGGGTGCCCAATGCTGTAGCACCGGTGGCACCGCATTGGGCGCTGCTCCAGAACCCTAATGGATGCAGCGCTCCAGCCCACACAGAGCCGACCCACTTCCGCCAGCTTGGCAATGCTTTCAATGGGGCAGGCAGTGATGGTAGAGCCTACCCCAGTGTACCCGAGGGTAATTAGCCCGACCTTAAATTCATCCGGGGAGACTCCGTTTTTCTCCGCCAGCGTCAAGCGGATTTCCTCCGGTGTGACCGAGTCGTCCAGGCCGGATATCCGGACGTTGGCCATTTTCCTGGGGCGTGTCACCTTGGCGGCATCCCCAAGAGCTTGACCAATCCTGGACGCGAGGCTGTCTGCCTGGACGGCAGAGACCTCCTTAGGGAGCTCGATGATTCGAGCCCCCGTTATCCCCGTTCGGTTTGGTCGAGCCAATTCCCAGCTCTTCCAAGCTGACGGACTGCTTGGCCATAGCGATGGCATCCCTGTAAGTTATGCCCTCCGCCACTGCCTCTGGCTTCGGGCGACGACCATCGCTAAGGACTTTGGTGGCTTTGACATTGAAGGCTTCTTCTTTGAAGGTTTCTACTTTGGAGCCTTGGATGCAGTGGGGCCTGGCGCAGACTTTTTAGTCTTTGCCCGCTTCACCACTGTCGTCCAGCCTTCCAGGATCATGGGTGTCAGAGGGACCCGCCGTCTGCTCCGCAGCTCGCCCTGACCCCGCCTTTGGTTTGGCCACCTTTTTGACTCTTGCCTCCTTTGGCATGTTCGCCGTTGGGGCAAGAGTGGTAGGCGCCTCTGCCTGCTCGTGGCTCCTGCGGGTCCTCACTAGCCATCGCTGGACGGCGTGAGATGGCTGGAAGGAGCCCGCCATCCACCTCGAGGCCCTCCAAATGGGCACTAACAATGCGCCCGAACTGCTCGCTCAGCTTTCTCTGAAAGCGGTCCATGACGTTGGCCAGCTCAGACCTAGTGATACCTTCACTAGGCTTGCTGGCCTGCGTCTCCTCAGCGGTGTCTTTCACCTCAGCAGCAGGGCTCTTCCTTTGGTTGCCGCGCTCAGCAAATGCTAGCTCGAGCGCGGCCACCTCGACCTGGAGAACGGACAGCTGGCCCCTCAGCCGCTTGTTGTCCGCCTGCACCCTCTTAAGCTCCTCGCTTGAGGACCTTTCGGCGATGGATCGAACCAGCCCGTACATCGCCGTGGAGGTGTCCTTCAGGTCCTTGACGATGGTCCCTTTGAGATTTTTGGACTTCGATGCCAACACAAAAATCCTCTCTGAGGAGACCTTTGCCTTGTCGACAAGGTCTTGTATAATGGGGTCTGGCGACCTCCTTCCCACTAGCTTTTTGGGGGAGCTCGTCCGGTCCTGCTCCACCTCTGTCATGATGGAGTCGGAGTCCGCGTCCACCATAAACGCCTCCTTCTCGCGTCCGACTTGATACTAACCAGCGCTGTGGCAGGTCCCTCTACCGGTCCGACTGCGCATTACCTTCGGGAGGACTACGTACGGAAACTCCGACGCGAGATCCACGTCGGAGTCTGACTCCTTCCTCTTTCTGCTACCAGAATCATTGCTGGTGGTACGCTCCCTGGAACCGGAGCCAGCAACCTCCTTAGCTCTGGAATGTCGGGGGATTGGGGAGACTTTCCGAAAAGCCTCCCCTCTCCTGTCCGACGACTCCGACGTCTCCGACATAGACCAGTCAAGGGCCCGGCCCAAGACTGATTCTGTTGGAGAGTAATTTGTTTACAAACAACAACAAAAAGGATAACAAAACAACACAAGATCCAATTCAACAAATCCAAACACAAATGTTTTCAAGTCCTGGAGAGACGCGAAGTAGTCACCTCCCACTGGCTACTGCGTTACCGCGCACCAACTGGAGAGGGTCACAAAGCAAAAAACAGTAGGACAGAGGTGCAAATGAGCAGCTCTGAAAGCACTGGATCGCAGTTTATAACAGTCCGAATAGCCACAAGTATAGATATCCAAGTTCAGTCACCCAACGTGCCACTCCGTTACGGTGGTCACGTTGGGGTCCAGGGCACACGACAGGGATGTAAAGGATATCACTTGGGGCGTGCCGCAACCTAACCAACCTAACCTAACCCAACATCTTCGACGATGGCGGGAACAACATCTTCCGCCATCGCCGTGTGGGTCGCCCACCACTCAACGGTGGCAGGCCCATCTCTGGTGCGGCAGAACAGGAGTTCTTCTGCCGCCCGCCTAGGCAAGGCACACGCGACACGACGTGCGCCTTCAACCTCGAGGCCTATGTAAGGGCAGCCGACGCCCCCGCGTCTACTGCCCCGGCCCGGTTAGGGGGGGAGGAGTTGGTGGTACCGCCTCCTCCGGGCCCCGGCTCGTTTGCGGCGCTGCGGGAGGGAAAGCGGGTCACATTCCCTCTCCCTCTCCGCCGCCTCCTTCTGCGAGATAACCGTCTGAGTCTGTAATCCGTCTGGAGCTGAGTCAGTTGCCTCCATCTCCTCCACCGAAACAGACGACCCACTCAGAAGAAGAACAGGAACCGCCTCCAGTCGAAACTCCGAAATCGAGCAAGCTGGACGATCCAACGGGAGCTCCGAAGAAGAAACGGAGGCTCGAAACGAAGAAAGCCGAGGATGTGAATCCGCTGATGAGATCGAATGCGGTCAGTTTAAGAGAAGAAAAACTCGACCCCAGTATTATAGGAGAACTCCTTGGAAAGTCATCTCTTTCCATACTGGAACAAGGCATGACCACTACCATCTTGTGTACCTTTCAACAGCTAAAAACTGGGCAACCAATAGCAAACTTGGCAAAATTATTATGCCGGTTGCAGACCGAAAACTAAGCTATGCCAAGGCTAAACTAAGCTATGCCAAGCAAGCTAGGCTAAGCTAAGCTAGAAATATATAGCGTGCAGACCAACAGCTAAGCCAAAGCTCAGTCAGTGTTGCGTAGTTCAAATTGACGGACGTCGCCCGCCATGAATATAATCGATGAAGAAAGTTCCGATGATGACACATAGAAAAAGAAGATTAATACTGACTTATTATTATTTAAGAAAAAGACGTTCCAGATCTTGGATATGTCAACACATTCAATCTCGGCACACAAGTGGAGAGTTTAGAAATTTATTTTATGAGTTAGATGATGAACATTTTCAGTCATATTATCGTGTTACAAGAGTTCAGTTTTATGATTTGTTATCATTGATTATCGGAGATATAACTAAACAAGATACTAACTATCGGAAGGCTATAACGCCAGAAGAAAGATTAGCTATTTGTTTGAGGTAAGCAAAACAATTTTAATTAAAACATTTTTTTATTGGTAAATGACAAAAGGTTACATTACAAATTCTCTAAGCTATCGTTTTGAGCTGATGTCGAGAAGCTAGATGATGATGAGTACCCATATTGATAAGTCTGCCTAGGCAAATAACTTTCATAATTTTCCTCTGCTTCGTTTACAATTTGAAAAAGCTTTTTTTTAACATCTCTTTGTATCCAATCGGGAAGCTTTTTAGTTGACTCGCACATACTGTCAAAAAACAAATTTAACGGATGTTTGTGTTTCTCCGCCTCTTTCGCCTCCTCAGCCTTCCGTTTCTTTCTTTGCTCACATCGTTTCATAAAATCGTTATCGACATCCTGAAGTAAGTCGCGTAATGATAAGACATCGCCAACTTTTCTTTTTTTTTTCCTTGGTGCTTCGGAAGTGTTTTCATCATCATTCGGAATTTCTTCGAAAATCTCAGTACTTTGATTATGGGTTGATGCACCGAGCGAAATACTTTGACTTTCAGTTGATGTACTGGGCAAAGTATTTTGACTTTCGATCGATGTACTGGGCAATGTATTTTGACTTTCGATCGATGTACCGGGCAATGTATTTTGACTTTCGATCGATGTACCGGGCAATGTATTTTTATTATTAATTGATACGTACGTACACGAACCGGTAGTTCTCTTACGGTTTTTCATGTGGGGTAAAAGAAATTCGAGTAACCCGGCATATTTCCAGTTATTTGTCGGAGAAGCAGCCTGACCACTTGTACTGGCTTTCATCCTTTTGAGTGACTCTCGATGACTATCACGTAACTTTTTCCACTCATTCTTCGCAGTTTTCACTGTAACAAACACCAAGTCAAAATATTTATATGTTTCAGGTTTTTAGCTACTGGTGACTCCTTTAGAACAATTGGATATAATTATAGAGTGGGAGATAACACAGTTTCTTTGATTGTGAAAGACGTGTGTAATGTGCTATGGATCCATTTGCAACCAATATATATGAAGTTACCGACAGAAAGTGAATGGGAAGCAATTGCAGAAGACTTTAATGATAAATGGCAATTTCCTAACTGCCTTGGTGCCGTGGATGGGAAGCATATCTCAATAAAATGCCCTCCACAGTCGGGTTCTAATTATTTTAATTATAAAAAAAATTATTCTGTCGTCCTTCTCGCAGTCGTTGATGCCAACAAAAGATTTATTATAATGGATGCTGGTTCAATGGGCCGATTTAGCGACGGATGTATTTTTGCAGATAGCGCATTTGGCTACAAATTACAAAACGGGCAACTAAACTTACCTAATCATAAACCAACGCCTGATGGCGATCCAACACCTTTTGTATTTATAGGTGATCAAGCATTCCCATTACAAAAACACTTTATGAAACACGGAGTACATGTTTAGATAACAGCGCAAAAAACACCTTTAACTATCGTCTCAGTAGAGCACGAAATGTAGTAGAAAATGCGTTCGGTATATTGTCAGCGCGATTTCGTGTGTTTTGTCGACCATTCGAATGTCAAATAGAACTAGTATACGTCATTACAAAGACTACCTGTATCTTGCACAATTATTTAATGTCTTCAAGAACGACAACTAGTAACGCAAATACCGTCAATATTGAAGAACAGCATAATTTAAGGTCGGTACAATACGACAACTTACGAGCAACTAGAGAAGCATTTCGTGTCAGAGAATCCTTTTGTAATTATTTTAATAATACAAATTGGATTAAACTTTAAATAAATATTATTAAACTTACCGTCTGGTATGTCTGGATTACTTATTTCCTCCACTATTCTTTTCCATACAACATCCTTTTTAATTAAGTTGTGATAGTCCTTTGATTGTGTGTTCCATAGTATAGGAAATTGTTTAACAATTTCAATAAATTGCTCCATAATCGCTACTAAACAACCGTGCGTACAACAAAGAACACTGGACAGCATAACAGCTAGCGAAGGATGTGCAAAGGGTGTGCGGGATAGCGGGAGGGGCTTAGCCTAGCTCGTGTAGCTGCACGTCGGCATACACAACTAACTTAGCTTCGCATATTTTAGTTAGCTCACATAGCTTAGTTCGCATAGTTTGCGGTCTGCACACAAGTATAGAAAACTGCGTTAGCTATGCGAGCTAAGCTAAACTAACATAGCTTAGCTTTTGGTCTGCAACCCGTATAAAAGCATCAAACCCTATGTGTCGGAAAATTACATGTAGTAACCATCTTCTTGAGTACTTGGCTCCCAGTCCTGTTCGTAAAACACTTAGAAATGTCCTCACAGAAAAGGATAAAGAACTGTGCAATGCGCCCCTTGTCAATTGGGAATTCCGCCTGGGCAAAAGCGACCTCAAAATGTCGATTCAAATGCCGAGAGGGGAAATTCAATATTTCGCGAACGAAGCTCAACATCTAATCAAATTCTCGGAGGAATGGATTCGGACGTTATTGAAACCGATGAAGTATACCTGATACAGGAGGACAACGATCTATGGTCGGTGAACAAGGAAACCTTTCAACTTCAATACAATCGTTTAACTCTGGAAACCAAAGAAACCTTACCAACAGTCGAAGCACAGCTATTAATGAACAAAATAGTTCATTGGTCATCCTCTTATGTAACTAACGAGCTTTTACCGAAGGAGACGCACAAAAATCTCTTTGCCAAACATCTGAAGGGATTGCCATACAATGTACAAAAAACTTCAACGAACGACTCAAAACGGCCATTACAGTATCCCGAATAGAATAGAATAGAATATATTTATTTGCATAAAATGTGGTAAGTACAAAGGTGACAAAAGAATTATTGCCACTTGTCGTGACATGCTAACATTAAACAGGTACATATATTATTAAATTAAATCACATCAAATCAAACTAAATCAAATCAAATTCCATCAACTCAAATCAAATTAAATCAAATTAAGTCAAATTAAATCAAGTCAAATCAAATTAAATCAAATGAAATTAAATCAAATCAAGCTAAATCAAATCAAACCAAATGAAATCAAATTAAAATCGAACCAAATTAAATCAAATCAAACCAGACTAAATCAAATCGACTCAAATTGAATTGAAATACTGTCACAATTAATTATAAAATTCTGGTATTTCTGGCCTGACAGGTTTATCCCCAGGATCATCATTTAATTTCTCATCCCTGATGCACGCAAATGCATGTTTTATGGATGAATGCAAACTCACTGAAAACATTGTATAGAAATTTGGTCTCCTTTGTTTGAATATTTTTGTAGCGTAATAGTGTAATGTGTTATATAATTCATTTTGTATAGTTTAAAGTATAATGTATTTTTTTTTATAAATCCTAATAGTATGTTGATATATTTTTTAGAAACATTCTGTATACACTCAGAAATCTCATGCGACTCGGCGACGCCGATTTTAGGATTACTTATAAATATGCACATTCGTGCATCTCTATGGATTAATGAGTTTATTGAGGTAATTAAACAACATTTAAGGACGAAATCATATATTTTTAGCAAAATTAAGTATTACAATTAACCAGTCTTACTAATTATTAAATGAGTATCAAAAATAGAAACATTTTGTTATTAAAAATTAACTTTAACTTTTTTTTATGCAATTAAATCACAGTAGTAGTTAACTTATTTGAAGTAATCATAAAATTTTAACAAATAGTAATACTTATTAATATAATAACTTAAATTTTTAAACATTATTTAAAAATGTAAAATAAAGAAAACAATCAGTTACTATGAAAATCTTTGAAACAATTCGTCCACGAATTACACAAAGATAAACGTTATATTTCAAGCAACGAATTTTCGTGCGGCTTTTACATGTTAATAATTGGCAAAATCTAGGCGATTTTAGATCATCGAATACGGGTAAATGATCGTACCCATCGTAACGTAGTTTTGCCGACGGCTTCAAAGCTTTTTTAAATTTCCTCGGCATTATGTTTTCTACTTCCTCCATGCCTTCTGTGCGACGTTTTTCAGGGGAACTCAGTAAAATTTCAGATATCTCAAGACGAAAGTCCACTAAATCTAGTATCTTATTCCGTCTGTAATTATTAGAAGTGCAATCTATTTTGTAAGCACGCCAAGAGTTGACTAAAGCTAAATCATAAAAGTGAATCAATACTTTCAGTGTCCATTGCAGAGTTTTTATGAATGTTCGATGGTATTCAACCTGTTGGTCGAGAAAATCCACTCCTCCCATGTATTGATTATAATTTTGAATTATTTTTTGTGCAGTCACGTCAACATAGGTGCGAGTTCGCTTATCCCATCTTTAACCAGATCAGTACAGTTTGATCCAGTGCAGTTAGACGCTATCAAGACAGACTTATTGTCTTTCCAATTTACTAAAACAGTACGGTCCCTTACCATCTGCTGGCTTTCACCACGATACATTTGACTGTCTTTCTTGAATTTTAAACTAGTCTTGTCATATATCTTATTCGCCATGATAGTTCCTGTGCTGCGTCGGTTCCGCTTTTGTAATTCTTCTATTAATGGAATGGTGATAAAGTGTCTGTCGTGATACAAACAACTTCCATCGAGAACGCTTCTTGTTAAGTGCAAGACTACGGAGGGTACAAGCTTAAGATTAGTGTCCCCAAACATTTTCTTAGCTCCTTGATAAACGTCAAAGTCTAACATAAGCCCATCACTTGTTGTCAGGACATATTTTTTGAGACCAACTGGTCGTGGTTTATTTTTAACAACTTGTCTCAATGGGTACCGACCGGTGAATGGAATCATTTGTTCGTCAATAGAGTAGAATCCTGGAATCCTTTCTTGCTTGTAACAACCATTTCGAACTTGATTACTCATAAGTTGGACTTTCCACAACAGATTTGTCGCCTGTTGAGGTGGTGTAGTATCAGTGCTTATAAGCCCCGCAAGTTGATATTGCGACGGAACCTTGTCAAAATAACAGCTAACGTCATTCGCTGCATAAAAGGACAGAGAGCAAAAAAAATTGGTGATAAAAAGTAAATAAGCTAGGTTTATGGGTTTATATGTATTTTATAATTTTATTAATTACAATGCAAAGTCTAAACTCTTTATACCTCACCATATTTTGTCAAATAAACTTTCATTTCATTTAATTTTAACAAATTTAAAGGAACGAGTATTTTTTATTACTACTTTACCAGTCTAACTGCTGATTTATCTTAACTTCGATATTTTCTGTACGCTTAAGGGTGCCAACAACGCGTAACGACTGCCATTGATATTCGTGTGGCAACCGGGACCGACGGCTTAACGTGCTCTCCGAGACACGACCAGACCAATGGAAATACCCACATTCATGCGTACAAATATTTGCACTGAGCGGGAATCGAACTGGCGCCTCTTGCGAAGCGGCCGAGTTCACTACCGCTATGCCACGGAGGCTACCTAAAGCTGCGTCCAGAGGCTGCGTTTCCACCAGAGATGTGCGAGGATGCATAGCGAGGGATGTGTTTGTAAAGAACCAATAGAATCGCTTCATTTACCTTGCCTCGGTCAGCACAGCTCTGGTGGAAACGGCTCAGCGGAGCTAGATTTTTGCGCATACAAAACAAGCGAGGGATGTGTACGAGGAATGTGTGTTGAGAAAGATGTGTTGCGAGGTTTGTGCATACTGTACCAGCCAGTCCATAGACGGAGTTTGTTGGAAGTAGAAGTGCGCAAAATAGATAAAAATATGGATAATTGGAAAAAGAAAATACTTTTATATTTAACAATTTGTGATGAAGAAATGGAAGCAGAAGATACGGAGTTTATTAGTTCTATAATTTTGAGCAATAGAAGAACACAGGTTTTGGATACGTAACCATATTAAATATCATCGATTACATGGAGAAATCTTTACCTTTTTTTATACGGCTGATGATGAAATATTCGAAAATTCTTATCGAGTATCTAGAAGTAACTTTTATGAGTTACACAATTTGATTGAGAACATTATCAAGAAAGAAGACACTCACTACAGAGAATGCATCAGGACCAAGGAAAAATTGGCGGTATGTTTAAAGTAAGTAAAATAGTTTGAATCAATTTTGTCTTTATTAAACATATTAATTGAAAAGTACAACATAATCTGCAAAATAAGTAGACAACAAGTTCCTCTTTTTCATGGCAAATTAGGCACTGTTCCTACTTTGTTTGAATTATTTGGCGTTTGTAGGTCTGAATGTTGTGTTCCCGGAGATGCTGGTTGTTCAGCTACCAGTTGGCAAGACGAATCCATCTGGCCCGCTGTTTTATTTGTATTCCTAGTCCCCGGAGATGCTGGTTGTACAGCTTCCAGTTGGAAAGACGAATCCATCTGGCCCACTGTTTTATTTGTATTCCTACCAGAGCTTGAAGAATAACCAAGTTGTTCAGGATCCAGCTGAGGCGGCAAATCCATCTGGCCTGCTATATTACTTGCGTTGGTACCAGAGCTTGAAGAATAACCAAGTTGTTCAGGATCCAGCTGAGGCGCCAAATCCATCTGGCCTGCTATATTACTTGCGTTGGTACCAGAGCTTGAAGAATAACCAAGTTTTTCAGGATCCAGCTGAGGCGGCAAATCCATCTGGCCTGCTATATTACTTGCGTTGGTACCAGAGCTTGAAGAATAACCAATATTTTGATTATACCACGAAAGCACGTAAGATTCTTCGGCTTCGCTAATCATATTAAAAAGTTTCCTTTTTAAAGGAACTTGCATGTAATCTGGGAATTTTTTAAATGTTTTCGCCATTGAAAGAAAAAAATGATCAGTATCATCGCAGTCCGTTGGTTTTAAAAGTTCTCTTAATTCTTGCCTTTCTTTTCGAAAATCTTCTTGATTTTCATATGTTTTTGTATTAAAATTGATAATTCATCGCCTTTTTTCTTCTTTGATGATGACGGGGTGACCGAATCTGTTGAAATGCCTGAAGTTGAGGCTATTTCGTAAAGATTGTTGGGATTGTCAGCTTGATTTGGTGTATGTTCAGTGCTCTGCGAAGAGTCATCTTGGTTTAATGAATATTGAGTGCTTTGCGAAGAGTCATCTTTATTATTTGGTGACGAAATATCCTCTTTATAACCTGACTCTCTATCTCTGTTGGCCATGTACGGTAAAAAAAATTCCATCAATTTTTGGTATTTCCATTCACGTGTTTTGGTTGTAGCCTATCCGCTTTTTTTAGATTTCTGCCTCTTTAGCGCGTCCCGATGGCTATCCCGTAGTTGTTTCCAACGATACTTTGCGCTTTTCACTGAAATAATAGAAAATTATGATTAGGAATATAACATTTTTATACTAAGCATATTGTCTTACAGATCGCAAAAAATCAGTAACAGGTAAAGAGTACTTTTTTATTTGTTAATTAATTATTTTACTATTATTATAAACATTCCTTTTTTTGCAGGTATTTATCCACGGGCTCGTCGTTCACACGATTGGCAGAAAATTTTAGGATTGGAGTAGCAAGTGTGTCGAGAAGTTTGTAATGCTCTTTGGCTTGTTTTACAACCTCTTGTTATTCCAAAACCTACCAAAGACGACTGGAAGCGAATAGCAAAGGATTTTCAAGAGCTATGGCAGTTTAAAAATTGTTTGGGGGCTCTAGACGGTAAACATGTTTATATAATGTGTCCTGCAAACACTGGGTCCTCTTTTTTTAATTACAAACATAGATTTTCTATAGTGCTTATGTGCTTAGCTGACGCTAGGAGAAAGATTATAATGGTTGATGTGGGATCCATGGGAAGATTTAGTGATGCTGGAATATTTGATGATAGTTTTTGGAAAATATTTGAAAGAAAAAAGATTGAATCTTCCAGAACCTGAACCATTATATGAAGGAGGTGAACCAGTACCATTTGTATTCATTGGAGATGAGGCTTTTCCTTTGATGGAAAATTTCATGCGCCCATATCCGCGGGACCAGTTAGACCAACAGAAACGTATATTTAACTATAGACTTTCGAGGGCACGTCGCATTGTGGAAGTTACATTCGGTGTATTGGCACGAAAGTGATATGTGTATCGTAAAGACTTTGAATGCAGAGTGGAAACGGTTGACAAAATCGTAAAAGCCACATGTGTAATGCATAATTTTTTAATTCAAAGACAAACTAATTATTTGGATTCCATTGATAACACAAATACAAGTACTCTTGTATCCGTTCCTAGCATTTCCGTCGTCGAGTCAAGTGATGGTTATGAAGTAAGAGAGAATTTCATAATCAAGGAAAAAAAATTTCAATAATCAAGGAAAAGTGTCATGGCAAGATACTTGTATTTCGTCACGAATTCATCGCACACAATAAATACCCAAATATTGTAACTTGTATTTTAATATACCTGATTTTAATACATGATTATTACTTACCATCTTTATATTTTATTTCTTTGACTATTTCCTTCCCTTCATTACATTTGTAAAATGACAAAGAAGTGTTCCACAAACACGGAAACTTTTTAACGGCGTCAATGAATTTTTCGTCCATTATGCCACGCAACCGTACGATATACGTACGACTACAAGCGCTTACGACAGCAAAGTGAGACGTGAGCCGCAGCGGCAGGCAGGCGTTCGCGTTACTCCGCTCCCACTACACCAAACCCCCGTCGACACATTTCACAGCTTTGCAACGCATCCTCGCGCCACACATAAATGCGCATTTTCACAGCTCCGCTACACATCCTCGTAGGCACATTATCATCGCACAGCTTTGGTGGAAACACCCACACATTTTCACAGCACAGCTAGACATTCTCGCACAATACATTTCCACCGCACATCTCTGGTGGAAACGCAGCCTTACCGTGTCAGTTCGATAATGTGGACGTACTTTATTACACGAACAATTTGTCACAAGCTACAGTCAGGAATTTTACTCAGACGCAAAAGGCGAAAATGAAAAAACACTAGTTAAGGTAATTAAGGAATTAGTGATTATTTTTATCGACTCATATCGACACGTCACAAATGTGGTAATGTGGTGTGGTAATTTTGTAAATACAAATACATACTTGAACTGACCGGGATTCGAACCCGAGTCCACTGAGTAGCAATCGTGTTTTAATTACTACATCTCTCAGCTTATAAATAAAACCAAGTTGTTATGTTATTATTTATAATAATTCAGTTCAATAGGTACAAGTTTAGACTATTTCTTCAAACCCACTCATATTTTCTTCCAAATCAGAACTACTTTCTGTGTCAGTTTCAGATTCACTGTCGTCTGCCGTATTTATAATGAATAATTCGTCAGTTATTCTGTCTTTGTGCCAATATTCCTCTTCAAGCCTTTTCACGTGGTTTACTTCCTTTCGCCAGTCATCTGGAGTTATTGATGCCAACGCCTCTAACGTCAGAGTTTCAAACAAAACTTAACAACAACAATAAAATAGGATAACAAAAACAACAAAACTTAACAACAACAATGAAATAGGATAACAAAAACAACAAAAGGCTCTAACAAATACGAGGGTCAAACTGAAAGTTCTTAGAAAATCAAAAACTGATTACATTAGCCAGTTATCGAATCTACGATCGTACAGAGAAAGCCCTTCTCCGAGAACGTATTCACAGTACACGGCGGACCCTGGCGCTACTCAGTCAGGATCTTCTCAGAGTCCACCTTCAAGTCGCCCATGAGCTTTCACCGAATGATTGGGACCGCCTGGAAAAACTAACGTTCAACACCATGACCTGGGAAAGCGAGCAGGCTACTACACGTCAGATGAGGAAGTTTAACAGGCTCCCAAGAGCACAAGAGTCTGGTCCAAGTCTGGATAAACGACTTGTCGTAGTGAACCTGTCAGACCACCAACTATCCGAGGAGGAGATGTCAGTCTTAAGCAAAGGTGAGAACTTTGCCATTGCCCCAAGATCAGTTCCGGTGGAAGATATCATCGCAAACGTCGAAGCAAGCCTTCGTAAACTCCCCCAAGAACTGGCTGAGAGGGTCCGCCAAGAGTCGTCTAGTGTTCTACAGCGAGCCAAGCCACCGAGGAGCAATATCACAGAGAAAGAATGGAAAGCCTTAAAGTACCTAAGAGCGAACAAGGATATTGTTATCCTGAAAGCTGATAAGGGCAATGCCACAGCGGTTCTTAACACCAAGGATTATGAGACCAAGATCAAGGATCTTCTCGACCCAGCTACCTACAAGGAGATTCCAAAAGACCCAACGGCAAGAATCTTGAGACAGGTAAACAACCTGATCAAGGGTTCGTCTATCCCAGAAGAAACGCAAAGCTTCATCAAGAAGTCTGAAGCTCTTCCACCTAGGTTATGGGTTACCAAAGATCCATAAGCCTTCAGTACCGCTCCGGCCCATCGTGAGTACTATCGGCTCACCCACTCATCCAGTCTCGAAGTATCTCACCGGACTGCTTCAACAACATGTCGGATCATCCTCGTCATACATCAAAGACTCTCGCCACTTCGTGGAGAAACTTAAGAACCTAAAACTACATCCGGACGATCGTCTAGTCAGCTTCGACGTTGTCTCTCTGTTCACGAGAGTTCCAGTCAGGGAAGCAATGTCGCGTATCCGACCACTCTTCTCCAAGGACATCGCAGATCTGTTCGAGTTCGTGTTGACGACTTCCTACTTCCAGTGGAACAGCACGTTCTATGAGCAAATGGACGGTTTAGCCATGGGAAACCCCATCAGTCCGGTAGTCGCGAACTTTTACATGGAATCATTTGAGGAAGACGCTCTGGATAGAGCTCCCAAGAAGCCTAAGGTCTGGTTCCGCTACGTGGACGATACCTTCGTGGTTTGGACTCATGGGGACTCGGAGCTGACTAAGTTCCTGGATCACCTAAACAGCATCCATCCGAACATCCAATTCACCATGGAAGTTGAGAAGAACGGGGAGCTACCATTCCTGGATGTCCTAGTATCCAAAAAAGAAGATGGCAGTCTTGGTCACCGAGTCTATCGAAAGCCGACACACACAGACCGTTACCTACACAAGGACTCCAACCACCATCCCAGACAAAAAATGTCAGTTATCAAGACACTGGTCCACCGAGCTAAGACCATCTGTGAACCTCAACACCTACAAAACGAGTTACGCCACTTGGACTCGGCCTTCCAGGCTAATGGATTCTCTGCACATGAGATACGGAGAGCTCTTCACCCAAAGAAAGGTTCGCAGACAAACCAGGATGAGGAAAAACCTGCTCCGATAGGGAAGGCTTTCTTACCATACATTCGTGGCATTACAGATCGTATCGGAAGACTGCTAGAAGCTTATAACATCAAGCCGATCTTCAAGCCCACGACGCAGCCACGGAATTTTCACCGTTCGGTCAAGGACCCACGTGATCCACTATCGTCAGCTGGAGTTTACAGAATCCCCTGCTCATGTGGCTCGGTATACGTGGGCACCACACAAAGAAGCATCAAGACCCGCCTGTCGGAACATGAACGGAATTGCCGCCTCTGCCACTTCGACAAGTCAGCGGTTGCAGAACACACCCAAGAGGATGGGAATCATACCATCGAATTTCAGAACACGAAAGTTCTAGCTACCACAACACATTTTTTCCCACGTATACTTCGAGAAGCCATCGAAATATTCAAGCATCCCAACAACTTCAACCGAAAAAACGAGGGATTTCAGCTCCAAAAAGATTGGTACCCAGCACTGAGAGCCACTCGGTATCACAGTGCAAACAACCAATCAGGATCGCGTACGTCCGCGCCACAGCGCTCGAACAATCAGAATCGAATGAGTCGATTCCCCGCTCCGACCGTGCCTATAAATACAGCCGTGTTTAGGGGTCGCAAACCGGGATACCGAATTTCGAAAATACCGGAATACTGGGCCAAATTTAAGTCTAATTAATACCGGTATTCATTTCACAAAATCCGGGATATTCGGTATTTTCGGTTTTAGTAAATTAAATAAAAAACAAATACAGATAGAAAAAGTTACGCGCCATTTGATTCAAATTACGCGCGCGCGAGTTCGTTCACCTTACGCTCTCTGTCCCGCGCAAGGATTAGAGAATGAGCCAATGGTGTGGCGCGGCGAACGGTGCAAAAGTGAGTTTGTTGTAGGTAGTTGCGAGTTTGCGACCGACAACTGTCAAATGTTCTATTTCATTCAATTGTTTACATTTCGTCATTGCATCGTTTTGTTGGTGTTGTGGTTTGTTTTTGTTATCCACACTCGGAATTTAAAAAGAAAATAGACAAATTGGTAAGTAAATGATTTTATATTATCATATTGCATGTCGTAAAAGTATATGGGGTTTTTAATTATTTTTGAAAAGAGCTGTTTTTGGAGACAGAAAGAAGTGCAAATGATTTTCTACATTTGTATTGTATGTATTGTACTGCAAATAGCTAAGATAGAAATTACGATATAAATGAACGTTTAATTAATGGTTTCTACCGCAATTGTTTTCAACTTTCATTTTATAGCATTGGCCTTTGATTGACCATAATATTTAGTTTTGTAAACAGTCATCGTATAATATAAATGAACTTTCAAACTAGCTGTGTCCGCGACGTTGTCCGCGTGGATTAAAGATATACTTATCCAAAGAAAAGTACCTATCGAAGATAAAAAGTATCTCACATCGCAATAAAGTGTATCTTATATTGAAATAAAAAGTAGACTGTGTCCTTTCCGTGAAAGCGTAACAGATAGACAGACAGAGTTACGTTTGCACTTTGCATTATAATATTAAAAGTTTGGATTTATTTCATTTTATTTTTATGTTTTGAATCAATGTGTTTTATGCAGGGTTCAAGTTCAGTGATTTATTTCTTGTAATGGCAATTTGATATTTTCTTTACAGATTGTTATAAATCGAAAGCGATGGCAGAATTGGCAGATCAAGACAAAATTATATATGAAAAGCACAAAAAATTGTCACAAACAGAAACATCAGTATGGAGTCGTTTTCTTAAAGCTTCAAATAATCTTACTGCTAAATGTATAAGCTGTAATAAAATAATCAAGACATCGGGTGGCTCAACATCAGGGCTTCATACTCATTTAAAAACAGCACACTCTATAGTTTTAAAACATAATATTGATGCTAATAGTCAACATCAGCTGGCAACGACTTCTACGGCAAATACATCATGTTTTGTCACTGCTACGGAAGATGAAACACCAAAAAAAAGGAACAAATTAACTGATTATTTTACAAGTTCCCATAGCTTACCAGAAACGCTTTCTCGTATGACGTCTGTAGATGGCTTACCTTTTAGTTTTTTTATTACTTCAAATGACCTAAGACGAGTCATGGCGCAATCTGGCTACAAATTGCCTATATCTTCAAATTCGATTAAAAATATGGTGATGAAGCACGGTGAAACTGTAAAATTGTCTATAATAAACAAGCTTCAAATACTAAAAAATGACGGAGTTAAGATCTCGGTGACTCTAGATGAATGGACTAGTACAAGTAATAGACGTTTTATGAATGTCAATGTGCATAGTCCTATGATGACAAACAACTTTGTTAATCTCGGCCTTGTAAGAATAATTGGGAGTATGCCAGCCAGAATTTGCTTGCAGTTGCTGGAGAAAAGATTGTTAGCGTTCGAATTATCTCTGAAGGACGACGTAATTTGTACCACAACTGACGGTGCTTCTGTAATGGTGGCCTTTGGCCGTGATGCATCGATTTTCCATCAACAGTGCCTTGCTCACGGTATACAGCTTGCGATACTAGATGTCTTGTACAAAAATAAAGAAAATTGCCAAACAATTACCCGAATTGAAACAGAAGTCGATGAGAATAATGACACCTTTGCTTCAGACGATGATGATGAAGATGACAATGATGGTTTTCATGTAATCGTAAGGACTAATCCTAACAACGAATTTATTTTCAAAGAATTAATAGAAAAAGTCCGTAAAATTGTTAAAGTTTTTAGAAAGTCGCCAACAAAAAATGATTTGCTGCAAAAATATGTGAAAGAGGAAACGATTGGTGAAACTAATTTGATTTTAGATTGTAGAACACGTTGGAACAGTTTAGCAGATATGTTGGAGAGATTTGTGAAGCTTAAAGTTCCGATCCAGAAGGCAATGATAGATTTAAAAATTAATCAAGAGCTATCAGAAAGTGAATACCGACGTCTGGCTGATCTCAGCAGAGTATTTGAAATACTAAAAGCCACTGTCGAAGAACTGTGCAAAAGAACAGCTAGCCTAATTACTGCCGATACTGCTCTGAAGTTTATGTTCACAAAATTAGACGCCATGCAACATGAGTTAGTTGCTCGTGAACTTGTAACTTCTCTGAAACGTAGGGTTAAGGAACGAAGGTTGCTGGTTGCTTCAACCTTAAATTATCTACATAACCCAAAAACCTATTTCGATTCAGCAAATGAATACTGTGATGTATTTTTAAGGCCAGATTGCACAGAGATGAGAAAACACATTGTGGATGTTGTCAAACCCAAAGTAAATTTTAATATGGAATCTACACATAATGTCACTGTTTCTGCATATGATGATCCACCTTCAGCTTCAATGCCGCTAAAGAAACAGTTAGAAATGGCAGTGAAAAAGCAAATGCTAAATCAGAATCAGAACAGCACATCAGTAGAAACTGCACCTGACTTTGACACATTAATCACAATAGAAATGGCTCTATACGAAAACGGTGGGTCTAGAGGAAAATATTTGAGTATGGCCTTCAACAATTTAATAAGTATTCCACCAACTAGTGTAGAGTCAGAGAGAGCTTTCTCTTCATCGGGTTACTTGTGTAATCATTTACGATCAAGATTGAGTGATAAAAGTTTAGATACACTACTGTTTCTACGATCGCATTACAAGGCTCAACCAAAAATTTTATGAAGATTTTAATAATATTCTGTCTGACTCTGATTACCTCTTTATAACTCAATTTGATTTGGACTGAATTAAATTAAGCATTTTTGTTATTTTGTTAATTAGAATATTATTTGATGATTAGTAAACCATACTAAGACTTAATATTATGTTTTATGAGAATTTATTAATTTTATGTTTTATCAATAAAAAAATTGTTTTATTTAGAAGATAAATTCATTTAGGTTAGGTACCTACTTACTATTCCTCCGTAAACTAACTTTATTATACTAAATTTGCTAACTTTAGCTTAATGCCGGAAATATCGAAAATACCGGATTATCGGTATTGGTTTGGAGCCAATACCGAAAATACCGGTTTTGCTTAAATGATTCGGTATTGCGACCCCTAGCCGTGATTCAAGGTTCGGCATTAGTCGCAAGTCAGCCGCCGGCGAGGCAAGGTCTCCGAAGTTGTCGTCGCCCGGCCCTGCGCCACTGAAGATGTCGACCGCAGTGATCGACGAAACGTCTGGAACGCAAGTTTCACATCGACCACGGCCAAACAGCCCGGAAGCAGTATATTCTACAAGTTATTAGTTTTATTATATCTTTTCAAAATATTGTCCATTCACGTCAATACACCGCTGCATGCGATGGATCCACTGGGAAAAGCACTTTGCCCACTCGTCCTTAGGGGTCTCTTCAATGGCATCGCGATACGCAGCCACCGCTTCTTCAGCATTCATAAACCGCTTTCCTTTAAGTTTTTCTTTAATTTTTGGAAATAAATAAAAATCACAAGGGTCGAGGCTATACGGCGGGTGACCCAGTAATTCAACGTTTGATGTCGCCAAATAGTCGATCGTTCGCTTGGCGGTGTGCGACGAGGCGTTGTCGTGGTGAAGGAGGATCCTACTGCGAGGTCGTTTCTCTCGAACTTTTTCCAAGACAAGTGACAAACAATTGGTAGTGTACCATTCTGCAGAAACTGTTTTTTGATCCTTTAACACAATTGTTGCGAAATGATCTATCCTTCTAAAGAACGAAGCCACCATTTTTTTTCCCGCACTTCGATCTCTCTTCACTTTAGTTGGCAACTCCTCGAAAGGAAACACCAACTGAGCAGATTGTCTTTTGGTTTCAGGATCATAACAGTAAATCCAGCTTTCGTCACCTGTTAGTATGTCGAACACAGCATTTGAGTCACCTCCGTTAAATCTTTCAATCATTTTACGGCACCAATCCACACGATGGAATTTTTGAGCCTCAGTCAAATTATGAGGTATCCACCGGGCGCAAAGCTTCCTGACCGCTAAATGTTCGTGGAGGATTTTGTGCACTTGACTCATACCGATGCCTAAGCTTGTCCGAATCTGCTGATAGGTCACTCTTTTGTCAGTCTCTATCATACGCCGCACAACACAGATGTTATCTTCAGTCGTCGCCGTAGAAGGCCGTCCCTCACGTAAATCATCAGTGAGATTAGTGCGACCACGTTTAAACTCATTAAACCAGTTGTAAACAGTCGCACGAGATGGGGCTTCATCGTGAAAGGCCAATCGTAGTCTATAATAACTTTCTTGTTGACGTAAATGACATCGAAAGTCATAAAAAATTATTGCACGAAAATTTTCTCGTGTTAAATTCATGTTGACGTGACACAGACAATTTTCAATTTGCCGCCAAATCGTAAAACAAATGACAAATGAATGAAATATATACTCAGTAATATTGGCAAAGAGTTCTATTTTCAAATTTTAGAATTATTTTTTTATTATATTGTTTATAAGTGGCCAGTTCTAAGAACTTTCCGTTTGACCTCGTAGATACTCGATGCGCGTAAGCAGTAAGCGCGGGCTGACCTTGCGAACGGTACTGACGGTGCGACGTCGACTACGTCACCAAGATGGCCGCCAATCGCAATATCAACTTGCGGGGCTTATACTACATGCAGTGCATTCCGCAATTCACAACATTTCATTTTTTTTTACCTAATGTTTTTTTAAGCTTATTAAATAGTACTTTAAAAATGACGCTATACGTATTTTTGCTTTTTGCGAAATTACAAACCTAAGTTATTCAAAAGAACCTGAGGCCCTTGAGACCCCCGTATAGAAGGCGAGGGAGAATGATGAGAATCAGGGTGATAATTTGGTGGTTGAGAAGATCTAGCTGTGTCGGCAAAAGACTTTCTCACCTGGGGGAATCTAGCCGATGCCTCCATGTAAGAAATGCTCTCCTGAGACTTGGTAATCTTTATAGACTTCTGCCTGGAGTGCTCTGGACAGGAAGGATCTTTGGCTGTGTGGAGACCTAAACAAAACATACATGTGGGAGTTTTTGAGGCACATGAAATACCCTCATGAGCCTGGGAACAAATGAAACGCCGTGGGGCAGATCGACATTGTGTGGAAGTGTGGCCATAACGGCAACATTTCCAACACTGTATGAGGGGAAGAACATAATTTTCTACAGGGAGGGAATTATAAAAACAGTAGACGTGTGGGGGCAATTTTTGTCCTGAGAAGGTGATCACGATGGTTTGAGTGGGAACATATGTGGCAGTGTTGTTTTCACCCGTGACTCTCCTATTGAGCCTTCTAGCCTTCATTATTGACCCGTATCCTGATGGAACCTCAATGGATAGGACCACTTCTTCTAATGTCCACTCCACTGGTATTTGTCGAACTATACCCATTCGTGAAGTAGCAAACGAGGGAATTGAGCAATTATATTTGGTCCTTGCCAAAGAAGGATGACTAATAAAGTTGTTCGCATCACTAGCATTTTTAAATTCAACCGAAAGTCTGTTACGACCCACCTGCTTAACACTGCCTTCAATAATATTGGTTATTTTATTCACATGAAAGAAATGGCCAAACTTGATAGAACGGAACACTGTTCCACTGACGTTAGAATAGCTCTATCAAAAAATCAGTATTCCGTGGGTGTATTCTTGGACATAGCATCTGCATATGACAATGTACTACTTCCTGTGCTCAGGCAAAAACTGCTTAATCTGAGTGTTCCAGAGAAGATAGTAAATTTCATTTCCAATTCCCTCTCTGGGAGAACCATTAGTCTTAGAGTTCAAAATTCAATCCTTTCTCCCAGAATAATTTGGAGAGGCCTTCCGCAGGGCTCTGTTTTAAGCCCCCTCCTCTATAGCATCTATACCGCCGATTTAGATCTCTCAGTCACTTCCTTCTGCAACATTCTTCAATACGCGGATGATCTTGCTCTCTATGTGGCAGCGGACCGTATGACGGATGCTGTGTCCAGATTGAACCCAGCAATCTCTTATCTCTCTAACTGGCTTACTGACCATGGTTTATCACTTTCAGTCCCCAAAAGCTCTGTGGTAATTTTCAGCCGCCGTAGATCCATCCCTGATTGTATAATCTCTCTTGATGATCAAAATTTCCCTGTAAGAGACACAGTTAAGTTTTTAGGAATGGTTTTGGATTCAAAACTATCTGGGGTAGAGCACATTAATTACATCAGCCATAAGTGTGAGAAAAATATTAATATCTTAAGGGCTGTGTCTGGAGTCTGGTGGGGTGCCCACCCTTATTGCCAAAAATTAATGTACAATGCGCTTATCCGTAGCCATTTAGACTATGTGTGCTTTCTCTTGGAGCCGTGCAATAAGGCAGCCTTAAGCTTGTTGGATAAGATCCAGGCCAAAAGCATGCGCCTTATCGTGGGTGCTATGAGATCTTCGCCAATTAATGCGTTACAATTGGAGTGTGTAGACCCCCCTCTATTTCTAAGAAGGCAGGAAATAATATTAACCTGTAGAATTGTGTTTGTCTGCTATAACCACTAACCTGTGTTTTTTGCTTTGACTCAGGTACTCCAGCGAGCTGCAACACTTTCGGCCTTTATTGTATTTTTTATACACCTCTTGTACTTTCACAAAGTTTTATTCCGCGGGTACATCAATCGCATACTTACCCCCAAGTCGAAACTCGAATTCAAATCCATGTGCTAAGTCGTTGGCGGAAACTGCGTAATCGCCATAAGAGAGAAAAAAAAATGAGCCATGGAAACACTATATTTTCATGCTTTGGTGGCAAATTATTATGTAATTATTAAGTCGTGAGACTATAAAAAAATAGTTTTTATTAAAAGTGCTTTCAGAATAAATATCCTAGTCAAAAAGTAGTACAGAGGCCTATCATATGTTTCTCTGTGGTTTATATTAATGATATTTCTACCATTTTCTGCTATCCACCCGATATAACTCTACTGCTCTTCTATTTCATTTCTATTGCGGTCTTACGAAATGTCAAAGTAGATTTATTAGACTACCTATTTTCGGACTAGTCGCCATGGAATAGTAATAGAATAGTCATAGAACAGTATTTTATGTTATAATAGTAGACTTGGCCCCCAGGCCCTTACATGGTCTCAATACAAACAATAACACAATAAAGTATTTGATAAGTGCGACGCCTGATGGGTTAGTAAATGTGAGTGAATGTTACAAATAAAAAAAGACATATTTATCTTAATTTTGATTTTTATTTCATATATTATTCATACTGTACTATTTGCAACATTTTCTTAAAAATAAACTTCTCCCAGAACTGTTCACCTTCCTTCACCAATTTTTCAACAAATAATTTGTCATAGTATACCCAGTGTTCATAGTAGGTTTTGTTTTGTTCTAAGTCTGGATCAGCTATACATAACAAACTTTTTGTTACATTCATAGCAAACATTAGGAGTTGCATTTGAGCTTTGCATTTAGCAGATATTACATTATTTTTTACATAGCTTTCCATAGTTTTCTTACTGCTGGGGCATTTTATTTCCACAGTAAAGCCTTGTTCTTCACATAATCCATCTGGTGATGCACCTACAATAGGTGTGATTAATTTAAATCCACACTGAATTATTTTGATCTTCTTTTTTTTCATAAGCTCATCTATCACTACTCTTTCCAAGCGTTTTCCTCTTTTGATAGCTTTTGTTTCAGGTATTTTATAGCCACCAAGTATGGATTTCACGAACATTCCATCAGTTTACACTTTGTGCATTCATAGATCTTTGATGCAGTAACCCTCCCTTGTCTCAAAAGGGCCATAGCTGACTGTGAGCTTGGCTGCGTGTTTGATTTTTAATTTCAATGATTATATTGTCTGTGAATTTGTTTATGGCAAAAGTTTTCACTTCGCAAAATCTATTACTTCATTTTGGGATGAACAAGCTGTATAAAAATCTATACTCCGCACGCCGAATGATGATCCATGTGACGTTTCAACTGACAGTTGTATTAGTTATGCGAAACAATTTCGATAAAATACTGTTTTTTCAGGCAAATGTCATGTCATTCAGCCAGGTCATTCAACATAATAAGCAATATTTATTTATTTTGAAAAAAAGACTACGCGCATTGATGGACATAAAACACTAGATAAAAAAGTAACAGCCTTATTATATTTTATTTTACTATACTTTAATTTTTATTCAAATTGCACAATTTAAAGAATTTAAAATTCTTTTTGAATTGAATTTTAAATAATTCATAATTAGCTGGCAATTATGGATTACATGGAAAAGTATTTAAAAGGAGGCCATAGACCTACCGTATTTTTTTAATTCAGTCATGCCATGTCTTGTCAGTCTGTTTTGTCTTCTTGTCACACCGCATCACATCGCGTCATACGAGTGCTCTAACGCCTTGTATGCGCCACGTCTTTCTTTGTTAGCTGAGTTTTGTTTCTGTTTTCGCTGTTTTGTGTTATTTGTTGATTTTCTGTTACCTGTTTGTTGATTTTCGGTTTTGCAAAATGCTGAAAAGACAGCGGAAAACTGTTCTCAACAGTGAAGTTCGCGAGTTTGTAGTTCGTTTGCGAGACTATTTTGCTCGTGAACAACAAAATGGCGGACCCTTGTTACCGCTTGACAATGTTTGCGATCGTGTAGCCGATGCTCTAGGAATCGGAAAGGCTACTGTTTCTCGAATAACAAAGGAAAAATTTGGGGAGTCGTCCATGGAGGACAATAAACTATTAACACCAAAGAAGAAAAAGAAAAGGTTATGTCATATAACAGAACCTGATGAATTTGATTTAGATGCTATACGCAATCATATTTATGGTTACTTCCTACGAGGTGAACTACCGACCTGCCAGAAGTTATTATCTTCATTAAAAGCTGCAGAACTCTTCAAAGGCGGTGCTACTTCTCTTAGAATTGTTTTGAAAAAATGTGGATTCCGCTATAAAAAATGTGACAAGAGAAAAATATTAATGGAGCGTACTGACATAGCTTTACTACGATGCGATTTTCTTCGCAAAATCAAACAAATTGATAACTGGGAGAAGGTAGTATACCTTGATGAGACATGGCTGAACGCCAATCATACTGTGGACGTACACATATGGACGGATGACACAGCCAAATCCAGCACAAACACTCCTGAAGGAAAGGGCCAGCGCTTAATCATTTGCCACGCTGGCACAGCTACAGGTTTTGTGCCGAATTGCCTGTGGGCTTTTAAGTCAGTGAAAACAACGGAGTACCACGAAGAAATGAATTTCGAAAACTTTAAGACATGGTTTATAAAACTATTAGAAAATTTGAATGAGCCTCACTATATTTTAATGGACAATGCTTCATATCACTCAGTTCAAATTAACAAACCCCCCAGCAGCAATAACAAAAAAGCTGAAATTATAGAGTGGTAACACGGCAATGGTGTGGAAACTGACAGTCAGATGTTAAAAAAAGAGTTGGTTAGACTGTTGAACTTTCACAAACAACAGACGCACCCATCATATTTTTTGGATGAATTGGCCAAATCAAATGGACACACGGTAATTCGGTTACCGCCCTATCACTGCCAATATAATGCAATCGAGTTGATATGGGCGCAGATCAAAGGTATCTATATTTTTTATTTATATAATATTATGTATATGCATATATTTCTAAAAATAATTACTAAATGTACAAATATTTTCAGGTCATGCAGCTAGGCATAACACAACTCCGCCATTCACGGCAAATAAAATGATGGTTTTATTGGAAGAAGCTTGCGCTCAAGTGACAGCTGACGATTGGCGAAAAGTGGTCGAAAGAACGAAGAAAATTTGCTTACAAGACTGGGATCGAGATGTACAATACGACAATATCATTGACCAACCGTTAATAATAAACGTCACGGATAGCTGCAGTTCAGACTCAGATTTTGAAGATCCGATTGACCCTGTATCAGATTCAGATTGATATAAATAAAAAACAAACTCAAAGCATTTGTTTTATATTTCCAACAAATTATCGATATTTTGTTTATCGATGTGTCCCTTCTTAGTCGATAACAGCTTGACGACGTAACTTTTGCAGCACGTACCATGTACATTTGCATTGAGTTTTTTTCTATTATTTCCGAACATTAGGTAATAATTTCTTAATATTCATTTTTATAATTTACAATTGTACACAATTATGATTTTTTCATCTTTTTAATGGACCTCTAAAGGATTTGATGTGATAGGACGTCAGTACAATGTTAAGCGCTAACGAACTGTTATAGGGATCATCATTCAGCGTGCGGATTATAGTAAAAGCTTGAAAATCCTTTAACTATCAAGTGAAATCGTTTCAAAATTGTGCTCTAAAAACAAAGAAGCTTTCATGTTCCTTTTTCGACATTCTTGTAAAAAAGAAACTCTGTGTAATGAATTAGGTAGATTAACTGATGTTCGTACACGTTTTCCCATTTCTTTGGCTAAAATGCATTCATTGTGAGTCACTGCCTCCGATAATTTTGGCTGGGTCCAATAGCAGCGCACCGATGTGACAGAATCCTCAGCGCGCTTGATAAGCCACATAATGAAGTAAATTGAGTGCTTACAACCACTCTGACTTGCAGCACAGTCTTCGCATTTTATATCTAATATTGTTTCTTCTGCCTCGTTAATGCTTGCGAGGACTGAGTACAATTTGTGCTCAGGAGTTACTCTACCCTAAATGAAACAGATATCATTCGCTCGTTTCACCTCCACATAGCCTACGGAAGTTTCGACTTAAGCATCCCTCGATGATAGCATAACCTTAGCTCCTCGTATTTCAGCAACGTTGAAAGTGTCGGTTTCGCGCATGTACTGCAACAACATCATATAATCCACCTTGGGAAGATTACGACCATCTGCCATAGCATAATAGCTCAGGAGACTTATTGAAATTTGTGAATCCTATGCCATGGGCCAATGGGCTCAAATACAATGCACTCAAGAGCGAGTTCATGCTTTTCAAAGCAGGTAAAAAAGAATATAACAGAATTCCACCAGTCATACTCTGTGGTACACCGCTAAAAAGAGTTGCAAAATTTAAGTATTTGGGCCACTGGGTCTCGGATGATTTAAAAGATAACGCTGACATTGAGCGGGAGCGCAGGTCGTTGGCTGACATCATTCATGTACACTCCTGTATCTAATCCTCAAACCGATGCCGAAATTAGGTATAATCGGGCACATGACTAGAAACATAATTGAACGTTTAAATGGTATGTTGATAAAAATAAATAATTTATAAAATTAAAAAACACGACTGCCCAATTTACAAAGAACTAAAAAGTAAAAAACAAGAACGAAACAGATAAATAAAAATTTCATTGCAGTCGGGGGACAAACAGAGATTAACAAAGTTCCAGAGAACTGTCCCCCAACTGCAGTGTAATGGCCAGGATTCGAACCCGGGAACTCACGATCGTAAGGCAGACTCCTTAACCACTAAGCTACCGACGCGACGCTTAAATGAATCTGATGGCTTGCCAGTATAATGTTGCATTTCATAATCGACTGAAACTCTTATTTGAGCTGCTGTGCTCCTAATCCTAAAAAATATATTCTTTGTAACAAATTGTTTAGAGCGAATTCACAGTATTCACACATTTATTCACAATAATATACTCACAACATTTTTTACTCTTTTCATTAATATTACAATAAATACTAGAATAAAGATTATTAATAAAGGATATGCGATTGAGTTATGTACCGGGTAAATGGGGGAAATAAATAAACAGAAAATAAACATGTAAAAAAAAACGTTACATGACAGATTGTCTTTCTTTTTCTTCAATATGGCGCACTCTTTAGTCAATAATAATATTCTGCAGCATAATACTGATAATTTTAAAAGTCACTATTACTCGTATAAAATATGCACGTTGCTAGGTTTTGTTAATTTTGTCGAATATTACGAGTCGAATATTTTTTCGTAAATTGGTAGCATTGAGTGGAGAAACGTTGTCCCCGGTGAGAAACTAGTCTTTCCTCGACGCCGTGCTAGCTAAAGGGACAAAAACGGAGGGAGAGAAAAAAAATTCTCCACTCCCCGGGGACTTTTTGTCTTCATGCCATGCTAGCCCTGCTGATGTATAAGGTTTTAAAATTTGTGTCGTCAAAAATAAGCTGCCTTCGGCAACGATAATCTCGTTGCGATGCTTCAAGCCTTTCTTTTCTTGAAGAAGGAGTCTCATTTTGACGTGATAGTGCAGAGTATTCTCGCATTTGAGTCAACCCTTTCTCCCGCGCAGAAGGTGATTCGAGGTCACGCATACTTGATGCGTGATCTCTCATCTGAATCAATCTTTTGTCACGCGTAGACGGTGATTCAAGTGGGCGCATTGAGGATGCGTACTCTCGCATCTGCGATAATCTCTTCACATGGCTAGTCGGAGGATTCTTCATTTCGAGATCTAGCAACTAGCAAACGATGCCTAGTACGCATTGTTTTCTTTAGTCCCAAACTACTGCGCTGCATTTTCAAGGATTCACTCTAAGAAGCTTGCTGTGAGTCTCCGTTTCTCGTCTGCAGAGAGCTGAGAGCAACGATTTCTCATTATCTCTTTCATGTTTTTAAGCGTATGTTGACGAGTATGCGCTTATTCGCCGCCTGGCGAGCTTCCTCGAAAGAGCCATTTTAGTAATTTTTAATATATATATTTTTTATACCACTTAGTGGCAGACAGGCACACGGCCCACCTGATAGAAAGTGGTTACCGTGGCCTATGGACGTGTGCAACACCAGGGGCGACGCACTCGCGCTGCCGACCCTCAAGAAACCTTCTAATGCCCTCTTGAAGAACCCCATATTTTAGCCGCTTGGGAAAACCACAGCAGGGAGTCGTTCCACAGCTTGAGCGTGCGTGGGATGAAGTTCCTTTTGTACTTCACGGATCAGTGTAGGAAATGGTAAGCGATGTACCCAGCAATTGCGGCGCTACAATAAATGGGGTTTTCTTAGCGGTGAATACACATACTTGTGTCTTAGTGGGGTTGAATTGGACTAGGTTTAGTCGACCCCAATCGGATACTCCTAAGAGAGTAGTTTCGATTTCGGACACAAGTTCTTCGCGATTCTTCTTCACCTTGGACTGAGAGTCATTTGCACGGCCCGTGTAACACGTGTCCCCGGTACTATCGTCCACATAACAATGGATGGAGTCATCAGATAGCATATCATTGAAATGCAGCAGAAACACAGAGCCTTGTGGAACACCAGCGTTTATGTCCATGCAGTCCGAGCAACTGCCATCGACGTTGATTTTTTTTATGCCACTTAGTTGGCAGACAAGCACACGGTCCACCTGATGGGAAGTGGTTTGCATAGTCCCTCAGGGAGTCCATAGTATGGCAACTTCATAAGAAGACCTCTGTGCCAGACCCGATCAAAGGCATTCGCTATATCGAGGCTGACCGCTAGTGCCTCCCCCCGACTCTCGACGGCTTGCGCCCATCGGTTTGTGAGATACACAAGAAGACAGAGCGACGGTGGCGAAAGCCGTACTGTCGGTCGCTCAGTAGATCGTTTCCCTCCAGGTATCTCAAGAGCTGCGTATTAATAATGCGCTCCATAACCTTTGAAAGTAGGGAGGTTATAGCAATAGGCCTGTAATTGGACGGGTCGGTCCTGTCGCCTTTCTTAGGCACAGGATGTACGAACGCAGTCTTCCAAGAGCCCGGACTTGTCTCGCGGAATAAGAGAGCGCGAAAAGGCGTGTAAGTACTGGGCACAACTCGGGCGCACAGTGCCTGACCACCATCGCCGGTATACCGTCCGGCCCACTCGACTTCCGAACATCTAAGGATTTAAGTTCTCGCCGGACCACCCGTTGGTGATTTTTACTTCCGGCCTAGAAGCACCACAGCTAGAGAGAATAGGTGGCTCGGCATTCCCATCGTTCATAGTCGAGTTTGACGCAAAGAGATTACCCAAGAGTTCGGCTTTTTCCTTAACACCATGGGCCAGACTACCGTCGCGTTTTTGCAGCGGCGGGAGGCAAGACTGACAGAAATTTCCCTCGGCAGCTTTGGCGACCGACCAAAATGCACGGCTGCCAGATGGGTACCTTGCAAGCCGCTCGCCAATTCTACCGATGAACTCGAACTTAGCCCTGGCCGTTGCCTTTTTACAGGACCTCGAGGCGGCATTCAATTTCCGCTTCACTTCAGCGGTGTTCGGATCCTGATTGGCAACTGCCGTGGTCCAAGCCTTATACGCAGATTGCTTGCGGTCTCTAGCTTCTGTGCACGGCCTATTAAACCACGGGCGTTTGCTCGCTCCTGTTGCGATCCAGTGGTTGGGAATATAGCACTCCATTACTCCATATTATACGAATTATATAATATTTAATAACAAACGGATGCTAGATGGCTGCTCCCCTGCGTTACCGGGCAGGCTACCGTGCCAAATAGGTGTGTGCAACCGGGTAGGCTACCGTGTAAATAGGTGTCTGCAAAAATATACAACAATAATAACATAAGCTCGAAGGCATAGATATATTGTTTAATGGGAGTTTTAGCCAGCTAAGCTGTTACCGCCTTCACCGCTTGGAAGGTTTACTAATATTATAAATGCGAAAGTAACTATGTCTGTCTGTCTTTCTGTATGTTACGTTTTCACGCCTAAACCACTGACCCGATTTTGATGAAATTTGGTATAGTGGTAGATTAGACCTTAAGAAAGGACATAGGCTATGTTTGGTCGCGATAACCGACATCCACGTGGGTGGAGCCGCGGGCAACAGCTAGTATGATATAAATGTTGTTGCGTACCATTTCTCTTGCTCTCTGTGTTTAAATAATGTTTTGCCATATACACTAGATTAAGAATAATAGGTTCAGCGTTCTAGAGTCAGCTAATTTAGTGTAGGTAGTTGTTATTAATACAATTTTCAAATATTTTTTTTAAATCATTTCTCATTTCAAATTACAAAGAAACACATAAGTTGTATATATATTTGAAATTGTCTTTTCAAATCCTTTATTTTGATACCCCACTCGATAGGTTTAGGAATTTTTTTGTTTTTCATATTTTTATATAGCCAGTGTCACTCGGGTTAACGCAAGGATTCTAATGATACCCCATACATGTAAATCCGTATATACATGTATCGGATATTTAGGAGATATGGTGGCACAAAGAAAGTCACATACAAACATACGTGAACCCTAAACACAATACCCTCTTTTTTTGGGCAGTCGTGTAAAAAGACGTTTTGCCTGTTTGTCCCGAAAGCTTCAAAATAGTTTACCTAATACATGCAATATTATTGTAGCTTGTGCCATCCTTCACAACATAAGTGTGTCAACCAACCAACCTGAACTTGAGTCTGAACCAGTACTAATTGAAGATGTGCCCATAACTCCTACGATGGACACAGCTAGGGGAAGTATTACTAGATCCTCTTTTATTCATAGACATTTTAACTACGTTTAAATACAACAGAGAGAGAAAGTACAGTAGGCAGGTTACTGAAGAAAAAACATAATACTATCTATTCTTTAATTCCAATTCAGCAATTTCTCTTTTTAACTTGGCGAGGTTTAAAAATTCTTCTGCAGTTTCTTTCTCTATTTTTGATTTACTGTAGGCCTCTTCAGCAGCCTTCACCATCTACTCTCTTTCTGCGATTTTCAGCTTTTGAAGTGCATCTTCCCTTTTTTTATTCAATATATGTCTCTTTACGTATAAAGAATTCCTCCTCTATAACCTTGGTTTTTGTGCATACCCTAAGTTGGTACATATGTCTCATAAATTACAGTAATAATATCTGTAATTGTGGTAGTGTACATTGTAGCTATTTACTGAGAAAATTTACATACCTTCATATATATAACCAGTGACACTGTCAATGACATTGGTCAGTTCAACATTGGTCTGTTGTGACAAGGCCTCTGGTATAAGTGTCTCCGGTGTAAATATTTCTATACTTGATCCGGGAGGAGTTGGTGTGTATGAGCCTCCACCTGTCATTATTCTCTGGCGCTTTTCATGGACTAAAATAGTTTTTTGACGGGTTTTTAAATTCTCCCAGCACTTTTTTAGTTGGGTTTCAGTACGCTGAAATACGCAATATCAATATCTAATAATTAAGCAGGAAGAGAGTGTTATTTCCTAAATCAATAAATCACAGAACATACCTTCATATTTGTTTCAATACAATTATACTCTTCGGTTAAACGATTCCATGCAATCTTCTTAGCACCCGGATGGCCAGCGAGTGTAGAGCTTGTGTTTAATTTATATTTAACTATTAGTTCTTGAAGACACCTCAGCATCACTAAATATTTGTCTGGAAGTCATGGTAGCTAAACGTAGACCAGTATATACTGTAGAATTTGAACTTTCGAAGACATCTTCAAGTTTGTTCAAAATATGTTTGCCAGATGTTTCAGCTTTTACTAATTACACTTTTACCACCCTTTATCCTCAAAAAATATATTCGCCTGTCATAAAAATGTATTCGCCCCTCATAAAAAACACAATCAGCGACTTTACTGTTGTTAAAATGTTACTGTTTGTTATTCAATAAAAATAAAACTACTTTTGTTTACTTTTGAATGTCGCTTGTTGTCAATCGTCTTTGACAATAACCATAGATTAAAAAGAAACAGATTTTGACACTAATTGATGACGTATGATGACGTAATTATTCACTCTAACTGGAGTTCACTCACGTGGAGTCGAGTCGAGAGAATAACGAAAACTCCAAAAGATTGACTAAAAATACCGAACTTGAGGGATATTTGAAGCAACCCTCGAAGCTAACTCAGTTGAGTTTGAGTGGAGTGGCATTTCGGTAACGTTTAAGAATACGGGTGTCAGTCTCTTTCATGAACTTTAACATGATTGGCCGGCACAAAAAAGTGGAAGAAGGGCGCTCGTTTTGCCTAATAATTTCTCCATCTTCTTTACTTAATTTTATTGGCACTAAGCCGGCCATAAACACGCTATTCATACTCTCTTGATTACTTTTTTTTTGCTTGTAAAAACTTTGATCTGAAGCACCATCAAAGCCCCTTGCTTTAAGAGCTGCAACAGTAGAGAACACTAGCTCTATGACTTCACTTTTTGTACGTGTACGCGCTCTTTCCGTTCGTCCACGTTTTTGACGGTCACTGAGATCCTCGAATACTTTCCGAACTATCTTTTCAGTAGATGTTGAGGCATCCATTGTAGAGGTAGACGGTAACTGTTCTTCAAATTCTGCTAATTCAGTGGATTTCATAAAAACTGATTGTTCGGTACTGGTACTGGGAACTGAAATATTTTCTTTAATAAATTGCGGCCACTGTATATTAAATTCAAGCCATGTAGAATTCTTTTTCATGAATTTTTCATGACAATTTTTGGAAACTTTCCATTTCGAATTTAATCGATAGCAGAATTGGCGACGCCAATTCTGAAACTCCTTTAAGTCACTTTCACACAAATTCAAGCTAGACTTGATTTTAAAACATTGTATAAATAAAGGTGATCGTGAATATCTTCATCGGTGCGTAAAACAACATAAAGATCCAAGTAAGTGGGGAGCCCCTTATTTCGTAGAAAGAAATTTCATAGAATTTCGTTTCACAGAAAATGTTTCATATAATATTTGGTTCTTATATTTTTATTTCGAATATTATTGTTTCAAAAACAATTTACTACAATGAAACATATTTCACAGAAACACAATTGAACGAATTTTTAATCACATTATTTTGTTTAACAGACTAATCAAACTGTAGAATTATCCAATTTGCCATGATTTTACTGTCGTCATAAATAAATAAAAAAATAGGTATTTCTGAATGTTCCAAGTAACTAAGTGCTATAATACATTTCATATCAATATAGATGTTTTAGTCTTTCGCATATTTTGTTGCAAATTTGTTTGCTTGAATTCTTCTGTAAAATAGAATAAAATCATTTTGTTATTAAATTATTAATAAAACGTCATTATAGTTAACACCCCGACTCAGATTACCCCGACTCGGATAGGTTAGGAGATTTTTTTTTATAAACCACCCAGAAGTAGGAGCCCCGCTTAGCGGGGCTCCGTCGACCTTGTAGACGCATCAATTGTTTAGTTTATAAAGTTTTCTATTAAATAACAATTTAATGATTAAGAATATTTGATTTGATATTCTATGAAATGATTATTCTAATGTTTAACTTTATATGAAACAAAATTCAATGATCTAAAATTCTTTAAAGTAAGTATTCTGTATATTGATTATTCTATGAAACGAAATTATGCGAAACATTTTATGTAATACGAAATTATATTAAACAATTGTCTATAAAACAACGCACACCCAAGTAAGTGACAAAGCCATGGAAAGACATTATGAAATCGTTCGCAGGGGGTGTCCAAAGTAGAACTGATTTTTCACATTACGTTTTGTTCTTTTATAAGATTTTACTATTTACCCTCATTAGTGTAAGGGTAATACTATGAAGCGTTGATAATGACTTCTCAGTACAAGATAAAAGAGTAGGTACACTAATTAATTACTTAAATTATTACTATCTAATGGCACATTTGCAATAAATAAATTTAACCGAAATACTAATTAACTAATGAGTTCGTAATTATGAGTAAATTAAAACAATAAAAAAGAAGAGCAACAGGTTTTTTTAATAATGCAAAATAAAAGATTGTACAAATTTTAAACATGTACAAACTTGTAAATACAAGTCACTACTTTAGAAAAATGTTGCTAAAGAATAAGGACAAAATTGTAGCCTCCTTATAAGATTATTTTAAAAAACTCACGATCCCGTATTTTAGTCATATTATTTTTGATGTGGTACTATGTAAGTATTAGTATTAAGCTAAAATGTAGTTTATTAACAATTATAACTGTAAAAAACGACCTAGACTTATATTTTCTCAAAGAAAATAAGAAAAATGATATTTTGTCATGGCAGATATTGCGCTAACAACCCATTAAATGTCACTATAAGCGTTAAAATAAGAAAACACGCGAAAATCGCAAGCTATCCCTTTTTTAATGTACTTTTCCATACATTGAAATATCTTTTTAAATTGAAGTCTAATCAAAAACGTATCCCTTTGTTTTCGACTACAATAATTATTAAGATAAACACATTGGCATTATAAGTATTTTTAAATCAGTAAAAAGTGTTTCAAGATTCGTATGTCCGCCGATTTGTATGAATCGATCCACTGTGCGGTGGCGGCACGGCAACGACACAGCTGCACCACAGCATCGCCTCAAATTTCGGCTACCGCTAGCCACCCGCGAGGTGCCAGCTCGTTGGCAGCGCGCAGTCCGCGTGGTGCCACCTCCCTGGCAGCGCGCCGCCTGCGATGTGCCAGCTCGCTGGCAGCGCGCCGCCCGCGAAGTGCCAGCTCGCTGGCAGAGCGCCGCCCGCGAAGTGCCAGCTCGCTGGCAGCGCGCCGCCCGCGAAGTGCCAGCTCGCTGGCAGAGCGCCGCCCGCGAAGTGCCAGCTCGCTGGCAGCGCGCCATCCGCAAGGTGTGTAGCTTGCTATCACCGCGAACACGTATTTGTGAATGAACACGCCTAGGACTCGCACGACTTCATAATATCTCGGTTCACATTGCGCGAACTAGCGATAATCGCTATTGCTCTCGATGAAGAACAGAACAATAAAAAGAGGAGAAGGAAGAGGTATTGGGTGCATAATACGAGTATGTTAAAAGAAAGACAAGCAGAAGGGGAACACTGGAAGAATATTAGACATTTGATTGACGATGCCCAAATACCTGTTTTACTATATACCATCATTTATTCGAAAAGATATCACAAAGAAAAATACAACATTCAGACTGGCCATACCAGCAGAGGAAAAATTGGCAGTAACATTGAGGTAAGTAATATTTAACAAGTTCGCGCGCGGACCTGGCCTTACCATTTTCACGAAAAAGACTTACATTACATTAAACCCTTTTCATTCAAATGTAGTCTCACTTAAATCTTACAAAATATAGATATTGAACAAAAACTTAAAGACTACAACATAAAATGCTATTCTACATGTAAAAACATAAGTACTTTTACCGTAACTATCTAAATATAATATGTACCTTGTAATCATTCATTGCCTTGCAATCATTGATACGTACTTTCATTTCTTGTGGTTTACTTAATTGGGCTGATATTTGTTGCATAACTTGCATCATCTGCATAATAAACTGTGGCGGTATGTTGTTCATCGGTGGGTTGACCAGGTTTAACTGCGGTTGTTCTTGCTGAATTGAGGTCCCCTCACTGATTGAGGTACCCAACCCATGTTGCAATTCCATTGTATCATCAGGTTGTTGAGCGGAAGCGGCAGGTAATCCCACTTCTGATGACGGAGCAGCTGGTCCAGTTTTGTTTTTAAAAACTATGACATCAGCTACGCTGACGTCATCGTCTTCATTAGTATCTTGATATTCCATGATGGAAATAAATTAATCAGCAAATAATAATAAATCAAACTTTATTTCGAGTAAAGTAATTTTACAGAGTTGTTGACAGTACGAGCGCTAACAAACGAATGATCCTTTCACACACACTCTGGTCATCACAGCGGGCCGCACGGCCCGAATCCATGTAGGGCAGTGCCCTGGATGGAGGGTGCTGTCTCGGTACCCAAACAGGCACTGGTCCCGGGATTTGGGGCGGCCCTTAGGCCCCATGGAGTTGTGACGCCGCGTAAGCCGCGGTCTTCACGCCGCCCGGCGGTCTGCCCGAGCCGAGTGGGATCACTGGTTGCCCAGTGAAGGCCCAGCTCCGGGCGACCTGCGGCGGGCGACGGCTGCACGCGGCTTTACGGCGTCTGAGCTATTTTTCGGGCGTCAGGTGGTCTTGGATGTGCCGCCTGAAGCTCCACATGCCGACTCTGGACTCTTCCAAAAGGTCGAGGGCTCTCTGGTCTACGCCTTCGGACTCCATTACTTTATGAAGGAACCAGATGGCCGACTTCAAGTGCTGGTATGTGATTCTGTAAGACTTCATTCTAAACTTCGAATCTGAATCCGCTGTGAGTTTCTTGATTGGCATTCTAAAACTCGCGAATCTACACTAGCGCTACTCTTGCGAGCGTGGTTGCGAGTTGAACTAAATTAACCTCGAGATATTGACAGCTAAAGTATGAGATGACGTAAAAAGTGGCATTCTGTAAGGTAATTCCCCCGTCACTTTGTCGCTCACTTCGCACTCAACCCGATTCAAAGTATCAATTTATATGCATCTATTTTACGAGTGAAAATAGAAGAAATCATAGTTATAAAGTGTTTAAATAAAGTTTTAAAGTGAATAAGTGCCTACCTACTTAAGCGATAACGATGGCAAGAATGTTTTTGTTTAAATCTTTATTAGAAGAAGCTCATGCTTTGGATAAACTAGAAAGGCTTCGACAATCTACCAAAATTCTAAGTTTTTCTTTATTAACCCGAGATGATGACTATGTGAGCGTGTATAGATTGTCAAAGGAGCTAATTGACCAACTGGAGTATGAGTTACTGCCTCTGATAAAGCCCACAAAACGTCGAGGCAAAGGACTTTCAACTCGTGTAAAAGTAAGTGCTTCATTTTACTAAATAAGTATAAAGTTAAATTTGTAAGTATCAATTGACACAGTTTTAGCTGAAGATTTGTAACCAAGCACACCGTAATAAGAAAACACTTCATAATAAGGAGTAGGTATTCCCTTTAGGTGATTTCCACGCTAGCTGTATTTGTTTTCATGTTAGTCTAAGGACCCTGTATAGTTATAATATTGGTATTCTATTAAGCATGAAAACAAACCAAATTGGTCCCTATTTTGTTTTGAGTAGATCTAGATTAATTTGGTATTTAATTTTTTTTATTGATTTATTGTTTCATAGATATTATGCACCTTGTCATTCTTAGCTAATGGCAGTTATCAGAAAATAATTAAAGAAAATATAAGAACATATTTATCGCAACCATCAGCATCTCGTTCCATAAATGAAGTAGTGGAAGCTCTTAATAATCGGGCAATAGTAAAAAAATATATAAGGTTTCCTCAAAATATACAAGAGAGGCAAATGTTAAAAGAAAGGTTAGTAGGTATATTATAATTCAAGTGACCCTTTGATTTTTACATTTTATGTGACAGTTGATCATGTTAGTGGTTATTGTAAATTACAGGTTCTACAAAAAGTTTGGCTTTCCCGCAGCTCTTGGGTGTATTGATGGGACTGGACTGGCAATGAAAAAACCAGCAGAGAATGAAGAACGTTTCTACTGCCGCAAAGGCTACCATGCAAGAAATGTGCATTACATAGTCTTTTTAATATTTATTTTTTTCCAGATAACAGATGCAGATCTAAATATTTTAAATGTGGATCCAACATATGGTGGAGCTACTCATGATAGCTTCATTTTTAACTATGGAGTTATAAAAGCCCACTTAGAGGCATTAACAAATGCTGGTGAAGAAGTTGTTTTGCTCGGTTAGTTAATCCTTCCCTGCCCCTACTTCAGAATATAAGCCTAATTACTAGGTATAAAAACTACATAGCAATATGATTTTTTTTTTTCAGATGATTCAGGATATGCTCAGCGCGCCTACCTTATGACACCAATTAATGGTGCTGAAGATAATTCCCCAGAGGCTTTTTACAATGACCGTCATTTAACTGCTCGCAATTCAGTAGAGAGAACAATAGGCCTCCTAAAAGGACGATTTAGGTGCTTGTTAGTACACAGAGTGCTCAACTATCACCCAGACGTAGTTGCAAAAATTGTTATTGCATGTTGTGTTTTGCAAAAAATAATCTTAGGATCCCATGGGAGTGAAAAGGCGAAAAAATTATCTGAGGATCGCATGGGAGCCTCATCATGGGATCCAAGTGGACGGAGGGGTAAAACCATACCATATTTTAAAAGAGTAACCATGGAGTTTCTTGCCGGTTCTGGAATCAACCAACCCGAACCAAGCACCTGTTGTCGACGTTTTTTAAGTGCCCTCATGGGCCTATGTGAAATATTTTTTTTTGATTTTGGTGTTGTTTATTATATGTATTCTGTGGTACTCAACTCGCCAGGACTTTCAACTCGCCAGGACTTTCAACTCGTATAAAAATAATATATATACAAATCTAAGAGGAAAATAAAAATACAAACACAAACATCAAAAAAAAAAAGAAAAATATAAAAGTAATCAAACAAAATAAATAAACAATTATATGAACTCATGTAACAATTATATGAACTCGTATATTACTACACCCTATTTCTATTCTTGGCCTCTGCCAATGCTTGCAGCCCTTTCCCTACTGCAGCCACAGCTTCAGCTAAAATTCTATCTCTCTCTGCACTCCTCTCCAGAAAGGACTGCAAGATCTGTGTATTCAGTCTTTGTATCTCCAACTGCTGTTCTTCCACCCTTAGGAATCTCTCGGTGGTGGTGGAGAATTCCGTACGCCGTTGTGATGGTGGAGGAGCAGCAACTGAAGACGTGTGACGTGATGATGCTGAAAAAAGAACATCTATCACTACATGCGGTAATAAACTCTTAAATAAATAGCAGCTTTTCGTTGTCATTTGTTTTAAAAATGAAGTTTTGATAGTTACTTTTAGTTGGTACTTACACACAGAACCACCTCGACTACCACGAACTGTCCTAAGGCGGCGAAAAGGTGAAGCAACTGAATCTGCGTGACGTGAAGCTAAAAAGATAAATATTTACATAACTTACATGAAAGTTTTTTAAGTCGTCACTTCTATGATTTACAATATTCATCTTGCTTGATATTGTATCGAATAATGACCATCATAGACAACTATCAATAGTAGAAAAAAACCTTATTACTTAGTTTTCTAAACATAAAAAATCTTTTGTGAGCAGAAATGACCATTATTTGTTTTACCTAAGCCAAAACTTATTTTTGTCGCTTAATCTAAGTAATTTATAAATTGAGTAATAAATAAAAAAGAAAATTTTAGTGAAAAATGCAACTGCTTTAAAATTCTCGATCTACTGGTAGTGAAAATTGTTTAAAATCATTGGTCACTTACATGATGAAGCAGCAGTTCGATGAATCACTGGGGAGGTTACTTGGGTGGAAGCACGGCGTGAAGGTGAAGGTGTGGGTGTGTGGGAAAGTGTTACAGTGGGAGGGGACAGGCTAGGATGATATACATGAGGATTTGGAGGAGGAGTGTGTTCTAACTGGTTATTCTGAAACAACAGAAACAATCTTAAAAAGGAAACCTGCTTCCTAATATTATAATTAAATATTGACAATTCTAAGGAAAGTTGCAAGTGACACAGTAAATAATATTAAAGCACTTGAAATTTCAAAAAGAAATTTAAACAAATCTTATGTATACTCCTTAGGTTTGAGTAGTTTAATAAAAGTAAACAAAGAAGAAACATGTGACATGATTACCTTTAGCTTGAGTCAGAGTTCTCAAGGTATGATTTGGATCATCACAGTCACAGGATACACTTGCTGTGACAACTCAAATCTGTCTCTACTCAGATACATACCCGTAAAATGCTTCGTCTTGTTCCAACAGTTGAGCTGGGTGAGGAAGCAAACAGTTTTCTCGAAATTGCACGAGCAGGTGGTCTGTAATTATGGATATTTTCTTGACTTTCCTCAATCAGAGCAGAATCCTGAAAAGTAAATTGGATAAAATGTTACTCCCTATCTTCCTTGTGGGATAAAATTAGATTAAAATATTTTGACTGCAAATAGTACCTTACAGATAAATTACTATTTGAATTATATTGGTAATGAATTTGAATATTTAGATCTAATAGAATATAATTTAGACATCAGATTTATAATAGTGGGTACATGTACCTATTACTACCTATATAAATCTGATGTGACTAGGTACTACCTAGTATTTAGTACAATATAGCTTACATAAAATACAATAGCTGGTGATTCCTCTGTAGGTGCCTGACTCTGCTGTTGTTGTGGTACATGAACCTATAAAAGTAAATATAAACAAATAAATGCTAAATAAGAATATATCATTAATTAATCCCATACAATTATGAATTAAATTTAAATATCTTACATTGTCAGTATCAGCATCTTGTATTTGTTGCACTTCATGTGACGGAGACGGAGTATCATTTTCCTGAAACAGGTAAGTAAGTAAATTTAACAAAATTTTCTAATAAAAATTCACTTTACATTAGAAAGGGTCTAATCTACTATAAAAAACGACAGCAAACCTTGCAGAGTGCTTCCAGTACTACTTACTTACCTATTGCATTTCTAAATTTCTTACCGGAAATGGCTGTATGCCTAAATGTGCATCTCCCGTAGAAAAGCTTTCACCACCACATAAAGCAACAATTCTTTCTTCAAGCTCCGATAGTTCCACTTCATCCTCCACCCCACCACCAGTCCTACGCCTAGCAGCAGAACGTGCTGCAACTTTTTTTTTTATGGCGCTTTTTTTGTCAGACCAATACTACAATCAGACATTTAGTTAAAGAAATTATAAAAAATTGCTGTTATTACCTAAATCCACATGTATTTTTCAAACTACATTAAAATCAAGAATTGAGTAAAATTAACGTAAAATTAAAATATAGTAGTTTATGATACTGTTGCATAATAAGGGTTCTTATAACACGAGTGTGTTTTAAAAAAACGAGCCGTAGGCGAGTTTTTTTATATTATCACACGAGTGTTATAAGACCAAGTTATGTACAGTGTCATACACTACTTTATCTACTCTCATACTATAATACATAAACTAATTTATTTTACAAACAAAACCAAACTTTTTTTTTTTCCCCTTTGGAAAACCAAACTTTGTTTAATATAAATGTAAAAAAAAAAGTTGACACCAAGACAAGGCCGCAAACATCGATTGCGCATGCGCGTTTCTTTTTTTTTTCTTGCGAATTGGCCGTATTTTTTTTAAAGTAGAGGTTCAGTCCAGATGGGTATTGTATAGGTGTATCGTTATGATTAAAAAGTTATTTTATGATATAGGTGTCCATACAAGACCTGTATCGTAATAAAACTTTTTTTTTTGGCCTGTGCGTAATGTTTGTCATAAGAGTTTTGATTTCAATTTTATAATCTTTGTATTATAGTATCAGAGTAGATAAAGATATTTATGAAATCAAGGAACACACTTTAAACCAAGATTCGTCGCACATTTTAAGTGGTTTGCTTTAAGGAATGTTAAGTGGTTCTAACATGTAAAAAAAAGCACTGCTAACCTTAGTCCACTGTTTGTAGGTTTTGATAGTGCCACCTATACTATTTAGTAGGCGCACGGCTAGTTCCTCCCACTGGTGTCGACTTCGCTCTCTGGCATTTTGAGTTCTCAAGAAACCCTTCGCCATGCCAGGGTTTCTTTCCATAAACTCTACCAGAGTATCAACCTGAGCCGACGATGGGTGAGAGGAACGTGTCTCATTTGGACTGAAACATTATTGTTGGATTAGAAAAAAAATAAACACTCCTTTAATTAACATTTTTTTTCGTAATGAAATGAAATGAAATGAAATAAAATGAAATTATTTATTTGCCAGAATGCAGGTAAATAAAGGTATTATATTATATATATTACAATGGCCCATTTACATCCTACCACTATGGTGTGCAAATATTTACGTGATTTGAATATTGCTATAATCTACAGCATGCCTGCAACCAATAATTGTTATCTATTTGTTTAATGTCAGATTTATATTGATATCAGCTTTATATTAATGTCAGTTTTATGTTAATGTCAGAATAATTATTTTATAGACTCTAAATTACATTAAATTATGATGTCAAATCGCTGATAATATCAATCATAACATTATTTCTATGTGTATAAAGGTATATAAAATTATCTATTAGTCACCTATGCCACGGTATGACATGAACTCATCCAAATCGTAAAAACATTCTTTTTGTAGCCATTGCGTCAACCTTCTTTTAAACATAGTAAAAGGTAAAGGTAAGGTAAAATAAAAGGTAAGCTTAGATTATATTCACGGCACGAATTTAGAGTTTCCTGTTTATTTATTACTTATTAGCTGCCTCAAATTCCTTAAAATAAGAAATTTTAATTTAAACATCATAATTGCTACAATTCTGTGTTAAAAACTGGTAAAATAAAAAACCGATAAATCTCGACTTACATTTTGTTGAGTGTGGTAGTCACTAGTACAGTATTAGTCGCTTTGGAGCTCACTTCACTTCGCAAGTGCCTATGTGATGCTTACAGAATGCAAAATCAAGGTTGTTCTGGTCCGTGGCTGCGTTAATCTGTGTCCATTGTTTTGCACTGTTTACCATTTTTCCTTGTCTCACTATTAAATGTGTATACTCATCTCAGTCATCTCTAGTCCCACTATATAACTATAAATCATGTGTCCTATTTTGTATTTTCCACCCATATTTGTAATTCATAATTTTGTTGGCAAGATGATAATATGACGATGTTATATCATAATGTATTGTTTTTGCTCGCATAAAATGGCGGTTGCGTAACATCTTGGCATTGTTTATAGCCATTGTTTACTTGTCTATGGTTATATTTCTATATCATATCTATGGTAATATAGTCATGGATAAGGTTGAACCTGTATGCCGATGCCACCCCGTTTGGTTTCTGCTGTTTGTGTTTTTATTTTTGGTTTTTATTGTTTTTTTTTTGTTTTTTTTTTTGTTTTTTTAGATTTTTGTAAATTTAATATTTTTATATTGTAATAACCACGTCGCATGTCCTCCACATAGGAGCCAGTTGAAAACCAGCGTTAGGTACCTGTGCCTTTTTTTTTTTTTTTTTTTTTTTTACGTGCGGGAAATCCCCACGGATACCCGCCCCTCCGGAGCCGGAGGGGTGGGTTATGTCGGACTCGAACCGACTAAACCGCACGCCGTCTGTGGGTCGTGGTGCTAGGCCGAAGGTGAGGTTGCCTTGCGGCATATCCCTCGCACCCCGGCTGACCCAGGGCCATCCCTTTCGGTCTGGCCCTCCTCGGGAGGTGGGGACCACGCCGTCCCCGACTCAACCCCGGTGTGGGGAGGCGCGCATCGTCCTACGATGCGCGCCGCCGCCGTGGCCGCGCCGCCGCCGTGGCAGGTACCTGTGCCTGACACCATGCTGAACTGGCCCCTTTTTTGGTGCAGCGCCTTTGTGTTTAAATTAAATTGTTTGCGTGATTAATTGTAGTATCGGTGCTGCATTTAAATAAAAGGTTTTTCTTTCTTTTCTTTCTTTCTTTTCATTTTGAACCTTATGCGAAGTGAGAGCGAAAAGCGACGTGAAATGCGAGTTGTTGTCTGAATTTTACAGAATCGACGTGCTGGTCCTAGAAGTAATGGGTGACCAAGTCACCGAGGCTCATGGTGTCCGTCTGGCACGCCTCGTCCATGCTCGACACCGATGTGTCCACCGGTGGAGCTGTGGGCGGGGGCTGCGCCGAGGAGGCGGGGCTTGGCTCCTCCTCCTCGTTGGCTGGGGCTGTCTTCTTGGCTCGCCTGCGCATCCTGCCGGAGCGCGCCGGCGAGTCCCTCGGGAGATGGGCGCGTTCGCCGCCGCCATGAGCGAGGCGCTCGCGGTCCCCTCACCGAGGGGGTTGGGGTTCACCGGGGCCGGCGCGCTAGGCGCGGCCGCCCATCTTATGGAAGTCACGGGTTTTCCTGAGTATGACCAGGAAGATGCAGCCGGGCCGTCCGCTCCGGCCTCGGATTGCGCGAACATAGTCGGGCTCACGCCCCAGTTCGCGGAGCTCGTCTGCAATCTCCTCCGGAGTGGCGTTCGCTAGGAGCCCCCGGACTGCCACCTTCACCCCCAGTTCTGAGGGTCGGGAGTAACAGTACCAGGAGATCCCCTCCTGGGCCTCCAGCGTAGTGAAATACACCTGGAGGACGCGGTACTCCTGGTCGTCAGCCGGGAGGAAGCGCATCCCGTTCCCGTACGGGCGCGCGTTGGCCGTCCTTTCCAGCTGGGTCTTCAATGCATGGAGGTGGCGGGCGAAATTGGGCAGCTCCTCCACTGTAAGCGGAGGGTACCGCTCCTTCTTCCGCCCGCCACTGGATGCTGCTGGTGTGGGGGCCGCGGACGGCGCGCTGGCTGGTCTTCCCCACCGGCGTGCGGATCGCCTTCGCGCTCGATGCCGTCTGAGACGGCGGAGTGGCGGCGGGCGATGCACGCGGTGCTGGTGTTGAGCTCGCACGTGCCGCAGGCGACGTCGCCGGCTTGACCCGGGATGCGCTCGACCCTCCCGGCAGCGCGCAGGAAGGGAGCGGGTGCTCCGCTGGTGTCTTCGAAGGCGGCGGCGCACTTGCTGGTGCGTGCGGAGGCGTCGGCGTCTCCTTGGGGCTGGTTACCGGCCCCTTGGTGGCGCGTTGGCCCTGAGAAGGGCCTTTTGGGCGGACCCGGGGGTCCCTAGGGAGACTCCGGGACCGAGGAGGCTGGTTTCTCGGCTTCTTCGGCTGGACGGTCTGCCAGCCGCGACCCGACATGGTTACGAATAACGATAACTCGTGGGAAAGCTTGGTGCGCACGACACGATCCGGCGACTACGATGGCGTCCTAACACAGACGCAATCGCATGCGCCGGCAGTCAGCGCGCAAAAGAGGGTCCGTGCGGCGAGGCTGAGGACGAACGGGCTGCAACAACACGGCGTCTCGCCTCCTTTTTATATTCGATAGAGTGGGGCGGTTGTCGCGCGTCATTTGTTTACGAAGTTCGGCACACGTGCACGATGATTCATTTGTTTTGTTAGTCTTTCGACTTGTGTTGCGCCGATATATACTATATTCGAAATCATTCCATATAGTATCAAGCATGCAATAGAGTTCAACAGAATTTCTACAAAATTATTACATTGCAATAGAATACAGGTATCTACTCAAGGTTAAATATTTTACATGCAGGCCTATTCCCGTTGGCCACCACATAGTTGGCCACCACTGGTGGACATTGGGAAATTTTATCACTTTTTATCCCAATGGCCACCAGTGGTGGTCAGCGGGAATAAAATATTGGAAATGTTCCCGTTGGCCACCACATAGTTGGCCACCACTGGTGGACACTGGGAAATGTTGTTACTTTATGTCCTCAAGGCCACCACCAAGCACAAATTAGGTAGGTATGATAGAAAATCAACATTTATTAAATATTTCCTAACAATAAAGTAGAAAAATAAAGTGTACCTAATAATAATTCGGTAAAATCAAATTATTGTTACATTAGGTTTTTCTTTAACTAAGCTTTTAATAATACTATATAATAATATAAACATTAATCACAGGTTAAATCACAATATAAACCACCCAGAACACTGGCTACACATATCGCATTCGCGTTTTTTATGTTTTACAAGTTACTTATTATAAGCTCTGAAAATTTTGTGATATTAAATCACAAGATTACGGAATCATTAAAGTAAATAAAACGATTTTAAAAAATTCAAATGCAAACACGTGATAGCTGCACCTGGGTTTATTGGCCTTATAATCACTTTTATTATTTATATAAACGTTCTAACTAACACCTCTTACTTACTGTTTATAATAATCACAGATTGAATCACGATTTATACATAGATATTAAATATAATATGACAGATTACAAAAATATACTTATAAGTTATCATAATTAAAAATAAACTATGTTTACAATAATAACATAGGTACATATTCTTTTATAATAATTTGGCATTAAAATATTAAAGTATCACATATCGCTATTGTACTCTATACAATAATAACGTTTAAACAGTTATATTATTAAAATAACAGTTTAAACCGTTTAAATCAGCACAGATTGAATAATTGCTTATGTGTAAATAATTATCACAGTACTTGTATTGTGCAAAACAAGTATTAATTATATCAGTTTCTCATTATTTCTAGAAATTGTCCTGCAGATATTTGGCCATCCAAAAGTTCCAATTGGATTTCTTGTATATATTGGTCACTTAAAATAACTTTTTTCGGTCGCTGTTTAGTGCTTTTACAATTTGTATTTATTTGCATTCTTCGCACAACAAAAAAACAAGCATCTTCGTGAAGAACTTTTAAAACAAGCATTATATTAGGATTTTTTTCCCATAGTTTTGTTCAATTTATGGTGCCAACCTTCTACGACATTGGTTGTTCGATGTCGTTCTCCAAATATATTCCAAACTTCTATGAAATCCTCTTTGAGCCAATAACCTTCGATATATTTTCTAAATTTTAAAACATCTGGGTCTGTGGTAGATTTGCGAGTTATATATGACCATCCAGTTCTTATTTCTGTTGCTGGTAATAAGGGAAGCGCAGCAGTCAAGGCAACTTCTCGAAATTTATATATATCCTGACATTTGGTCATATTCAACTCTCGGCCTTTGTCCCATATGCATCTTTTATAATGAGTAAATCACCCTCTGAGTACAGCTGATGGAAACGTCAATTTTATGGCTCTCATAACAGCTTTTTCGAAGTCAGATGTAAATTTTTTTGGAGTCCATTCTGGAATTTGGCTTTTAATCAAATCAAACATAATTTGATATGACTCAACATCTCTGCGAGTCAATAAGACATAAATTAGTGGAATTATATTTGTATGATTGGTACTACTACCCATGAATGAGTATGAATCGAGTACAGTTGGCCAAACGGTTACGGACAACTTTTAAAAGTACCGTCACCAAAGAACTCGGATGTGTCACACATTATTTGCCTTGCTTCTTGGATGCACAGTACTATAATACGATTGCCGTTACAGGAGTAATCTGCTAGACGAAACTCTTCATATTTCTTAGGAAATACAAATTCATTTACATTCTCTATTTGCAATTTTGGAAGTCCTGCTGCTTTGTTTCTGCATCTGTACAACGTCGACTTTATACTGCTAAATGCAGGTAATTCTTGGATTAGGTCTAATCCGGAATCTTTGAGTTCACTGACCATACTATTTTATATTTGTGGCACACATGGAAAATTTGGGGCAGCTAATGTATCCTTACATTGTTGAATTTTTTCCGCTAGCTCATTTCTAATGAAATTAGGTCGACAAGCGTGTGGGTTTTCTTCCATAATTTTGGCGTTCTGAAAGGTAATAAATTTTAAGCAATTTACCTAAGCCTAAGCTGCGCGCGTTATTCACTCGCTTAGCCATCGCATACAGTGGAGTAATCTAATAATTGTGGATAAAAACAAAATAGCGAGTTGTTCTGTAGCTATACGCAAAAATTGATCTATTACCACAAACCTGAAGACGAGTGGCGTATAAATATTAAAGTTTATAGAGAGAATGAGGAAATGGCAATAATTCAGAATGCTTAAACTAAAAATAAGTCCGCCGCTACCACGAGCGTAAGCTATGCGATATGCGACTAATGTCTGGGTTCCTATAATTAAAAACGAATCGTTTTCCTTACGAATAGATATATATTTTGGCATATTCTCCGCCCATGAAACGTTAAAACGTTAGGACGTTAAAACGTTAGGATTGTTTTGTCGCGAGTTCCTAACACAACTCTTTATCAAAAGAACTGTATTGTGATGTGTGGTCGTATTTATAATGCAATCCCTAATAACATTACGGAGCTCCAGAACCATGTCATTTCTAAAAGAGCTAAAAGAGTGGCTTCTAACGAAATGTTTTTATGCTGTCGAAGAATTCCTTAAGTATAAACATTTATGGGATGTTATTGTCCCATCTTATACCTTTGGGATATGTAGGTAAATAAGAACACTTCACACACTAGTGGTTTGTATTACAGTTATAATTCATAATGACGCACAATATCGGCAAGCGTAGGTACACTATAAGGTAGTCCATAGGTCGCACTCACTATTATACATTAGGATACACTAGGATACCTATTTCTATTTACAACACAACACAAAGACCATGGCAATGACCAAGTGACACCAAACATAAAGCGAAGCCACTTGAAACCGAGAGAGAGAGGGAAAGTTCTTATGGGGACTAACCGTCTCTCGTAGTTTTTATAATGTTGCCATTGACATAGTAAAACGCACCGTTCGGAAAGGTAGTGATAGCTACACATTGATAATATAATAATAATGATAATATAATATATAGATATAAGTAATAACATCATTAACATATAACCTGCCATAAAATAATTAAAATAATTGTATATCAGTAACCGGATAAGTAAGTAGGTACTTGTAACGCATACCTACTCTATAAGTATTGGCATGGCATGTCACTAAATTGACAAAGATGTGTCGCACTTTTATCTCATGTAATATCTTATGTAATTACCACGTTGTATTGCAAATAAAGATTATTCTATTCTATTCTTAATTCTAACAATTCGTAAATAAAACGATATGTTTTTTGAAAATAGGAGCCGGACTTAAGGGCAATATTCAATATAAATTCAATACGATACATATGAAAAAAATATAATTAATAAATAATAATAATTAAATAGTCTACTTTCTGGTATTATGCAAATAGCATACCTAATTATGAAATAGCAAACAAGAGTATGTAGGCATCGGTTTACTTACGAACACCTTGAGAAGTCCTCTACATTTTGATTTTTTTCTGCCTGTACACTCCCACACCGTTAGGCTTAGCACGCACTGCGATTAAACGCGCGCGGTTTAGGAAAAGCTGAAAACGCAAAAACGGGCATCAACACGCACTGCGGCTAGCGTTTTACTTAAATTTATTTCATTTCACCATGGATTTCTGGCGAGCAGCATGTGTTGTAGCTTTGATATTGAAATTAAAAAATAGAAAGCATAAACAACGCCGCCGCCATAGGTACTGGGTAAATCCACTAACTGATCAAAGACATTTGAAAGGATACTTTTGCAAAATGTACAACAACGTGCGTCAACATCCCGATAAGTTTTTTAATTACTACAGAATGTCGATTGGCACTTTTGATAAATTATTACATGACGTGGGCCAGTATCTAAAATTTGAAGACACTTCATTTCGTAATGCAATATCACCTGAAGAGCGACTTTCAGTTACGTTAAGGTAAGAAAACAATTTTAATTTTTTTAAAGTTTTATTTCGCAACAAGTAAATTAAAATATAATTATGTATAACCAATTTTTCTAGTTACTCTTAGGCATAGTCTTGGTCTTCTAACTGGTTTACAAATTGTGTCAAATAATCGGCAGTCTCATTGGCTGGTTTCAAAATTTGTTGGTCGATAATTTGTATCTGATTTTGCGGCATCGTTGGATGTATAGCCGGTGCTTGCTGAATTGTAGTTGATGACTGTGGAGATGGGCTTGGTGGAGGCATTGTTGGTGATGGTGATTGAATGGAATATATTGTATCCATCGATGAGGATTGTGGAGAATACTGATAGTGATAGGGGGTTTGTGGCTGGGTATATGTTAGATGATACAATGGTGAACTAGTTATTTTTGGTCCTCGAAATTGAGCTGGTTGGTTGATAACGTGTTGTCCTAATGGTTGCGGAGATGGATGAGTACGTGCTTTTTTTAAGACATTAAGGATTTCAATCTTCGCATAATGTTTTTGCTCTTCATTTAATCTACGTAACATGGGAACTAACATAAGCGCGAAGTTTTTTTCTTCGTCCTCTTCTTCCTGTGCTTGTTTGTCTTTTAATATATCAAGTAATTGTTTGTCTATTTCTGTTGAATTGTTGTTGTCTCGTGAACAGTTCTTCTTTCGCAGTGGTGTTCTATTGTTATTAGTTGTGAATTCTGAGCTGTAGTAGACAATGTTATATCCTGAGTAGAAAAATCCGATGATGTATTTGCATCCTGAGTAGAATTAGGCGACGATAGATTACCGCTCGTTTCTCGTTTCTGCATGGAAGGAATTAGAAAAAGCATTGAATCGAAATGAATAGATTTCTTTTTCTTTGAAGGGGCAGCTTGTCCAGATTTGCCTTGTTGTGCTGTCAATTCTTTAGCGAAACAATCTTTCATGTTTTTCCATTTTTTTTGTATGGAGTTCCCTGAAACCAAATAAACAAAATGAAAATCTTGTTCACAGATACCTTGCTACGGGAAATAGCATAAAGTCGTTGTATTTTGAATACCTGATTGGCGCTACGACTATCAGTGAAATTATCCATCATACGTGCAAGCAGTTGTGGTTATATTTGCAGCCTACTTATTTGAAAGAAATGACAAAAGAAGACTGGTTAAACATAGCACGAGAGTTTTTCATACAAACACACTTTCCAAATTGTGTTGGCGCGATTGACGGCAAGCACATAAGAATCGAAAGACCTGATTATACCGGCTCAGAGTCATTTAATTACAAGAAGTTTTATTCAATTATTCTGCTTGCTGTTGCCGATGCTAACTATAGCTTCGTAGCTATTGACGTGGGTGCCTACGGATCCAATAGTGACGCCAGCGTATTCCAAAATTCTAATTTTGGTAAAAGACTTTTAACAAACCAATTGGATTTACCACCATGCTCAGTACTACCAAATGATAATGAAGGATCTGAAATGCCATTTGTATTTGTCGGGGATGAAGCTTTTCCACTTTTAAAACATTTGATGAGACCATACCCAAGCAGAAACATATCTATTAAAGAAAAGATTTATAACTACCGACTTTCGTGTGCCAGAAAAACAGTTGAATGTACATTTGGCATTATGGCCAATAAATGGCGAATTTTTCACAGGCCCTTAGATACAAAACTTGAACTTTGCGATTACATAGTCAAAGCGTGCTGCATATTGCACAATTTCGTACGAAAATACGATGGCAAAGAGTTACCAGAAAATTTGGGCCGATGTGACCAATCGGAACTAAGAAGCTTGCACCCAACTCGACTTCGTCCTAGTAGTAACGTCATGCAAACTCGAAATTTATTTGCCGACTACTTTACATCTCAATCTGGTGCCTTAAATTGGCAGTACGATGCTATTAACTAACTTTTTATAATAAAATTAAGCACAACACATACCTTTGTTTTTCTTTTCTGCCTCCGACAAGCTAGTCCAATTTCTGCACACATTTTGATACACCTCCTGCCAAAGCCGGGCTTTAATATTTCTGTCTCTGTATTGATTTAACGATTTGTCATATAATGCCGGCCTTTTTTCCACTTCAATAATAATGTTTTTTGATAAATTGTCGTAGTCTACATTCGATGTTTCTGAGTCGGACGACATGACTTAACCTCTGCAAAAACGTCTATCCTTCGTACTCGCACAGTCGAGACTGAATAAAAACCGAATGCGATTAACCGCCGTGCGTGCGCCACAATACTGTTTTATGGGACACAAAAAAACCGCGCGTTTTCGAACCGCGGTTAAAACGTAACAAGTTGCGTTTTTAAAATCAGTCACTGAAAAAAGTCACTAATGCGTGCGCTTGTATAGAAAGCTATGTGTTACATTTTTTTGCGATTTCAGACCTGCGGTTAAACGCGGGCGTTTAATCGTAGTGCGTGCTAAGCCTTAGTCCACTGTTGTGTTTTCTTTTTGAAAAATATTCATGTCCAGCATGTACTAAAACCGTACCACCTTTCCTTTGAATTAACTTTAAATGACTTATTCCTGTCGAAGTGCCAGCTTCACACAATTCCGACATGATCACACGATTAATAAATTACACTGGTCTACAAAATGAAACTTTTTGTGTGCCTTTCAATTGAATACTTTATTTTTATATTGCTTTAAGGTTACTGAATAGAAAAACAAGAATTACTGAATAGAAATTTTCTTTTTCGTTTGTCTTTTGTAATCACTGTTAGGAGTATCTCTTTTCAAATTCCAGCAGTAGTCCGCTAACATTGACGCATCCCATCGGCCCTGGTATCTCTTTTCCATTGTCGAGCTATCTTGGTGGAATCGTTCACCATGTTCATCACTTACATCACCGCAGTTAGAAGGGAAAAAATCAAGATGAGAGTGAAGAAAATGAATTTTTAGGGACATATTGCAACCCAATTGTTGATACTTTTGAAGGAGATTGTTCACAAGTTCAACATAATTTTCATTTCTCTTATTGCCCAAAAAACCATGAACGACTGCTCTAAAAGATTCCCATGCTTCTTTTTCAAAGCCTTGTAAAACTGAATCAAAGTTTTGGTCCTTTAGAATCTCTCTTATTTCAGGTCCGATAAAGATTCCTTCTTTAATTTTGGCGTCGCTTATACGTGGAAATTTACTTCGCAGGTATTTGAATGCTGGTCCATCCTTGTTGAGAGCCTTCACAAAGTTTTTCATTAGTCCCAATTTGATATGTTAAGGTGGTAGAATATTTTTTTGGGAATTAACTAGAGGAAGGTGCTTGACGTTCTTCTCTCCAGGATTCAGGCTTAGTCTAGGATTCCAATCTTTTTTTTATGTAATGTAAAGATCTAGCCCGACTATCCCATTCGCACAAAAAACAACAGTACTTGGTATAGCCCATTTGTAAACCCAACACCATTGCTATGACTTCACCACAAATCTGCCATTCGTGCTCTGAGTATGATATAGCATCTAGAATTAACTTCATATTTTCGTATGTTTCTTTAGTATGCACAGCATGGCATAACGGAATCGATGGTTGTGTGTTACCATTATGGAGAAGAACAGCTTTTAAACTCAATTTTGAGGAGTCTATAAACAGCCGCCATTCCTGTGGATGGTATTCAATGTTCAAAGCGTTCATCAAGCCATTTACGTCATTACAGAATGCAAGCTGGTTTTCGGATTTGAAATAGGGTATCAAGTTCTTCTGACGACATCTGTATAAACTGATTTTGACATCCGGTTGAAGCAAATTCCATTGCTTAAGTCTCGATCCTAGTAATTCCGCTTTATTTTTTGGCAAATTTAAATCTCGTATAAGATCGCCGAGTTCATCTTGCGAAATTCTATGAGGTTCGTCACAAACAATATTGTCACCCACAAACTGTGACGATTGTGAGGCTGTAGGCTCATTGTAGTCAACTTCCATTGAAATCATCGCTTCTTCAGGATCTTCCTGGTATTCTTCGGGAGGTCGAGGAACAGGTAAATCGATTCCGTGTGGTACACGCGATACAGAGGCTACGTCAGGGTATACTACGCTTCGTTTCTTTTTTCGTGATATACCGTGCTGGATGAGTGGAGTCAAGCAAAAGTAACAGTCATTCGCATGATTGGTAGGTTCCCTCCACATCATTGCTACACCAAAAGGCAACGAACGTTTCTTTTTGTTTAGCCACTTAATCAGATTTGTGGAGCAAGTTGTGCAACTAAAATGTGGTACCCACGATTTGTCTTGGTTTTTAATTTTAATTCCAAAATAATGGAAGTAAGCTGTTTCTAAACGTTGTGTTATTGAGCATCTTTGGTTAGTAAGGGTCACCTTACCACAAATGTAGCAAAAATTGTCTGCACTATTAACACATTTACGCGACATAATGAAAACTAGATTTTTCACTAAAAATGTAAAAAAAGCGTTTCACGTTTTAACTGTTGAACAAAACACAGTCAGCGTTAAACGCAACAAACAAATGTGAAATAATAAAATTTCCGCGGGTAATCACTAAATATTTTGAGTTATCATCATTAATGTAATATGTCTGTCGCGCTACCTGCTATTATATTTATATGGCATAAATGCACAATAAGAGCTAACTATGAATTTTATCTTGTATATTTATGTTCAGCGAGGGGAATACAATCAATATAGTATATTTTCATGTAAAAGGCAATTTTGATGTAGACCAGTGTTATTAATAATAACGATTCATTAGACGAGAGCTCGACAGTACTAGAGAGAGACTAGACATGTCCTGACAGGTCGGAACGCGTGCTGCGCGTGGTGAAAAGGGAAGGGTTGCAGTTTCTATCCCTCTTACACACTGCGCTCACGCACGATTATCTCGAAAATAAGTCATAAGTAACAAGTATAGGATTACTTTTATTATGTACTTATTTCTTATTCAATACAAATTTGAATAGGTACAGTAAAATATGGAAATTATATCAAATAATTTATTAAATAATTTAAATCTTCATACACACAAATAATATACTTAATACCTAATAATAATCATTTATTCAAGTTTTAAGATGTATACAGGTGTGGACTGGGATGATTTTGCCTTTCAACATACGAAACGTAAGATTGGTTTGAACGTAGGTAAGTATTTAAGAAGTAGGTACCTACCTACCCCAAATGCAAACTCATATTAGGATCAGTTGCAGAGCGTGCACCATAAAATGTAATAAAGCTTTATTCCCGCTGACCACCACTAGTGGCCATAGGGATAAAAAGTGATAAAATTTCCCAATGTCCACCAGTGGTGGCCAACTATGTGGTGGCCAACGGGAATAGTCCTTACATGCATTATAGTGTATAACCCTAGCGTTTTAGATGTTTTAGCCCATTCTATAGCTGATGTTTGTCATCAAAAAACTCCTGCAAACTATAATTACATTTTTGCAGAAGATATTTTTGTAGTTCCTTTTTAAATGTATGCTCACTTTCGGACTCCTTTAGTGACTGCGGTATCCTATTATATATTTTTATCGACATTACATATGGGCCTGAGTGGTATATAGATAGGATCTCTCAATCAATCTAGGAACCTCATTAGAGAGTTGACTAAATTGTTCTTTTGATATACCAATCCAATAACGAACTAATTCATCAGACATTTCTTCGATATTAGAAAAATCTAAGTTGAGTACCCTCTCATTTACGAAGGAAGCAAAGTCTTAAGTATGTTCACTTGTGAAACTATGTATGGACTCATTATTATTTAGTATGTTGTCGTACCAATTGTGATTATACAAATGGAAACTGCATATTCTACATCGCATGGGTACATAAAACTTGTAGTCAGTAAAAAGTTTTACTTTTAGCCACTTTGGAACTGCTAACCTTTCTGAAGAAGTACATTGTGGAAGGAAGCAATGGTTCTCAGTATCTGGAGCTCTTCTAATATTTGGCGAAAGGATTGTAGTTTGATGAGCTTCTGCTGGAGGTGCCGCTGCAATAGGAGATGCCGCTCGTGCAGCTCACTGCCAGCAAGGATGACAGATTTGATCTGTTCCCCTCAATTGTCGTGGAGCGATCCATTCTTCAACTACATTTGCAACATGAGCTTCTCTTCCTGTATCCATGCGCAATGTATGAGATCTGATTCGCAACAGAGAAATCCCACATTTTATGCGAATGTGTCGTCGGTGCCCACTACTCGTTGATGGTTCTTCGTTTGACTGTCGAACGTTTGAATCATTTAAAGCAGTCATCCAACAAGAATGACACACTATACTGTCCTCTCTAATCTAGAACAAAAGTCAATGAATAGCGATAAGTTAGTGAATGATTGCACAATGCACACAACAATAGTATAACAGTTCGAACAAATAAACATACCTCTTGCAAACGGAGGTCATGTCTTCGTCTTTGGGATAAGTCGATGCCACAATTCACACATCGACTCATCGTGGGATCTGTTTCCATATTCATGCCAGAATAATCGTTATGAACGGGTTCAAAGTCCGTAGGCGAGCCAGGGTCGGTGATGAAAGATGTATCCGGGTTCATTTTCCAATAAAAAACAGAATCGGCTTTCACAAGAAATAGAAAAGTGTATTCACGAATCAAGATGACAAGCGAATGACATTTTATCGGATTTCTTTCCAGTTGCCATATACAAACACAAACTCAAACGATTAAAAATGAATTAGTTTTTGAATCGAGTTGAAAAAGTCTTAGTATCATTATTATAAAAACAATGTTTGATCAAAGACGAGACGACACCACATTGTTTTGGGTTGTGTTTTTTTTAAACTTAATTAATATATTATTATTCTTTACTACTTTCTCGTATCTATAATATTACATAATTGTAAAGTGGTATTATATTTATTTCTTTTCATTGTGTAAGTTGACTGATAGAGAATGCCTGGTGGCATTAAGTCCGCTTATGTACCTACTTGTGCATGAGGTCTAATAAATAAATAAATAAGCTCATTATTAACTGAATTTATTACACAATTACTTACATATTTTTACGTTTTCGTCGTCGATATATTACTCTTTATCGATACATTCATATGTCTTAAAAAAATCGATTACGATCTTTATTATAACTGCCAACATTTTAGTATTAGAGAAAGGAGAAAATGGGCATTTCAGTGAATTAATTTATTACATACTAATTATTTAAAGATATATGTTGATACTCCAAGAATTCATGATTAGTTCTTTAAAAATTAAACATGATTATTGATAAATATCTACATTTGCGTACATCGTGTTCATGGAGGCCAGTTATGGACACTGTCCTTTAAGTATTAGGTTCCGTTTGGCAGGAGAACCATGAATATAAACAACTTTCACTAAGGGACCTACTTACTATCTTGGAAAAAAATAGCTGTTTCATACAAATTAGTCGCATAAGTATTGATATAAGTAAGAATGTCATATATTGTTATCGAACAGCTGGCTTTTGAATATGAGCTAGAGTTAGTCCCAAAGTAGAAGATTTTCATAATCATGAATATAAATTGCTTCACTAAGGGAACCTAATAACTAATAACTAAAACTTCACGGTTTATACAGGGTGTAAAAAAGAGTGTAGAAACTTATGGAGATTGTTTTCCTCGAGGAACATAAGTCAAATTGTTTAGTTTTCATTTTTAATTAGCTAAGTATTTAAATCAAAGGCTATATTAAGAAGTTTTAGTAGTTACTTATGTGTTTTTGATAAGTATTAAACTAACATACTAAGTAAAAGACTATAAAATAAGTTTTGGTATATGTTTTGTCTTAAGTACAATCACAGTCACAAGATTATGTATCTTCTTAAAAAATAAGTTAGCTTAACAATTTTGTTTCGTCAGTCTTATAATATACTAATTTATAATAGTTTAATTACTACTTTGTCTCATAAGAAAATCACAGTCACGAGATTACGTGTGTTTTTAAAACAACGTAACTCTACGTTTTTTGAACCGATTTAGATAGCTAAACAATTTTATCATCTATTAACAAAGGGATTCTTCATCCTCCTCTTGTTCAATAGGTTCTGCGTCATTTGTTATATTTTCAGAACTTTCTTCGTTCGTTTCCATATCATTTTGTATTTCCTCTTGATTGCCGGCGTTTTTGGTTTTCTTGATCTCCAGCTTTTTGATTTTCCTGATTTTCGGAATTTTGGTTTTATTGTCGTGGTCCAGTTTTTTTTGTCCTTATTCTTTTTGTAGAGGCTCTTTCGTTTTTATTTAGTTTCAAAAAACTCTGGCAGGAGTGCCAGCGTGTTTTTAACACAGACATGAAAAAATGTTCGTTATCAGTCAGGGTGTAAGTGTCATCCCAGGACCTTACAAGTTCAAAGAAAAATTAAGGAAGTTTTTGTATTTTTTCAAACCAAATTTGGTCTCCTCGCTCTTCCTGCTCCCCCCTGTCCAAGAGCATTTACACAAAAATTCCTGAGTTACAAACATGTCTAGTATTTTAAAGGCGCATGTTGCCCCTTTGTCCTCTGATTTTGGACATACAAAAGAATGTTGTGTTTAAAGTTTTTTTTTTTTGTCCAATAGAAATGACTCCATCTTCTCTAGGTCTGAAATAGAGTCAATAGGTTTTATGCTGAAAGCTTCACTATCAAATCTAAGTTTGGATTCGGCCAATAAAACCACTTCTGCATTTTTGTTCAGATCCTGCTTGGAAAATCATGTGCTTTGGGCAAAGCAGGCATGTAAATAGTGTCTTTGTTGTTATCTTTTATTTAATATCTACTTATTTCACATAACGAATATTTTTAAAAATTAATGGCAGGAACTTTTTAATCAGTCAAATGTTTTTTTGTTACTTCTTCTCGATCATTATACCTACGTCTAAGTTAAGTTTAATCAGTCTCATTAACACAGTCAAAATATTTTGTAGCACTGATTTTGTTTTCTTCTTTTTTACGTTGTTCAGCCATTTTTTCTCTTGGTTGATCTTTTATTGGTGTGCTAGTTAAAACTTCTGCTTTTTGCGTTTTTCTTTTCCGGGCTGTTTTATTCGGAGCAACTTTTGGTAACGGTCTTATCATCATTGGACTATGGTGCGATCCACTTGTGCCAGGTTCTATTTGAATATCAGTAGTGAGTTATTGGGATTCTACCCCACCTTAGTTCCATCGGTTATCTTCGATAACCTCAGTCACGGTGGGATAGAATGCCCAATAACTCTTTGTAAAATCATTTACCTAAGCCAACGTTCCACATTTTAATGCCATTCAATACACTACCGTTCCGTCGGCTCTCTGCGATCCCCTGCGTCGTAATTGCGTTGAAAGATGCTCTGTTAGTTAGCGAAAGAGTCATTTCATAAACAGTACAGTCTTACGTTTACCTATTGCGTTGTCTGTAAGCAGTTTGGTTTAACTATTCTTTTAAGATCTATCATACTAGTGGAACCATCTCGGGTATCCTATAGTAATACGGACTATGAATCTTATAGTGTTGTAGCTAAGTACTGACTGAGTATGGTAGACAATAATGTCTTTGAATTTGTACATTCTAGAATTCTAACATAGCGAAATACGTAAACTTGTTCGTCATGATGAAAGTTTTGTAAATACTATAGGATATTAAATTGAAAAACTGAAAACTATATAATAATACATTTTTATTTTTTTTAGTTTTTACAGTTTTACTTAGTTTAGTTTATTAAAATAATTATAATTTGTTAAGTCTAGGTACTTATATAAGACAGGACAGCACACTTAATTCTAGTTAAATCCAATAAGCTAGCAGTCCCGTTATTAGTAGACCTTAGTCCGATATAACGGGTCTGATCCCAAGACATCATGTCACAGGGCTAGTCTAGGTACTTATATAAGACAGGACAGCACACTTAATTCTAGTTAAATCCAATAAGATAGCAGTCCCGTTATTAGTAGACCTTAGTCCGATATAACGGGTCTGATCCCAAGACATCATGTCACAGGGCTAGTCTAGGTACTTATATAAGACAGGACAGCACACTTAATTCTAGTTAAATCCAATAAGATAGCAGTCCCGTTATTAGTAGACCTAAGTCCGATATAACGGGTCTGATCCCAAGACATCATGTCACAGGGCGAGTTACACTTTCACACTACATGTAGGATCTCAAATGATATACATCACAAAACTTCGTGTTTAGTGCACATGTGGCGTGTTACCCGCCACCATAAACGCTCCGCTTATGAATGTTGCACCGCGCCTCAACACGATCACGCGGACCCTGCGTGTGCGCCGCGCCCAAGCTTCTCGAACGGTCGCCGGCCGCCAGTCGACGAAACCCTCTTATACGCACAACACGTATCGCGCGCTCTCGTTCGGCTAACGGTTCCTACCCTGATCTTGGTACCTAGTGGACGCTTAAGACTATCGCTAAATTAATTGTATTTATCTTAATGCTGTGCTTACTTATTCTGTGTACTGTGCAATAAACTTTCGTTTCTAAATCTACCTACGAACTTCATTTACTTACGTGTTCTTCCTTCACTTCCATCATCATCTTCATCTTCACTTACCTGCACTGCTTCTTTCTACTGCTGCCTGCTGCTTGCTTCCTGCCTGCTTCATGACGTCTTGCTACGCTGTAGGAAGGTAAACGGTAGCGTACCTACTTTCCCTACACTGGTGACGCCGTAAACTGAACAAAGAAGAAACTTCTTTGCGCACCTTCTGGATCCTCGGCGAGACGTCCTGGAAAAATCAGTTAGTGCGTCAATTCAAATCTCGGAACGAAATTCCGTTAGCCACGGAGAACAAAGGAGATAAGGGTGTGGTCCAACCTCATAAGCGGTGAGCGATTTTTTATATTAATATGTCTGAGTCAGATAAAATAGTTGCAATGGATGAGGTATTGCGAGTAAGCGTACGTGTCCCTCCGTTTTGGCCTGAAGAACCAGCCTTATGGTTTGCCCAATTAGAGTGTCAGTTTGAACTCTCAAAAATAACTACTGAAGAAACGAAATTTAGTTACCTGGTGGCACAGCTTGATCCTAAGTATGCTATAGAAGTGAAAGACATTATAACTAGGCCCCCGGAGAAGGACAAATATACCAAACTCAAAAACGAATTAATCAAGAGATTATCAGCGTCCCAAGAAAAGCGCGTTAAACAACTTTTAATGCATGAGGAACTTGGCGACAGGAAGCCCTCGCAATTTTTACGGCATTTAGAGAGTTTGGCCGGTCCCTTAGTGCCTAGGGATTTTCTGGCCACGATCTGGACGAGTCGCTTACCTAATAACATACAAACAGTGATTGCTTCACAGATGGAACTTTCTTTAGATAAACTGGGAGAGTTAGCCGACAAGGTATACGAAATCGCCCCTGCGGTGCCGCAAGTCTCTGCGGCAGGTACTTCCAGCAGCAGCGCCCCGTCTTCGGCCCTGGATGAACTTACAAGGCAGGTCAGCGAGCTCACCAGGCAAGTAGCAGCCCTTTCTTCAAATAATATGAGATATCGCTCGCATAACAAGCAGAAGTTCCAGAGAAGCCGTTCGCGCAGTCGTTCTAAGCCCAGACAGCCACCGCCTAACCATCCGCACTGTTTTTATCATTTTACTTACGGCTCTAAGGCGAACAAGTGCAAACAGCCGTGTACATTCCAGTCGGGAAACGCACAGGGCGGTCGGAAGTAGCGGCCAACGACTGCCCTCGCCCCACAGGCCGTCTTTTCGTCATAGATCGTGTCTCGAAGATGCAGTTCCTTGTGGACACTGGCTCTGACTTGTGCGACTACCCACGATCAGCCATGAAGACGCCCTGCACTAGATCAAAGTACGACCTCATCGCGGCTAATGGTAGCATCATTCACACGTACGGTCCGGTCCAGCTACATCTCAATCTGGGACTTCGACGGGATTTCTCATGGACCTTCACCGTGGCCGGATGTGTCAAAACCCATAATAGGTGTCGATCTACTCAGCTACTACAATCTTTTGGTCGACTGCCGGAATCAACGCCTTGTTGACGGTACTACAACACTCCACGTTGCTGCCTTTTCTGAAAAAGCTGGGTCTACAGATGACATCGCTTCTGTTAAAGCAGTAACAGGTGATACGGAGTTACACGAGATCTTGCGGGAGTTTCCAGAAATTACCAAGCCAGCAGGTATGCGCAGCGCTTCGAAGCACATTACCTTACACTTCATTAGAACCACACCAGGACCACCGGTATCTTGCAAGCCGCGTCGCCTCGACCCCGCACGAGCTCAGGCAGCTAAGAAGGAGTTCGAAGAAATGTTGGCAGCTGGTACGGCACGACGTTCGGAGAGTCCTTGGTCTTCTGCTCTGCACTTAGTCAAGAAAAAGGATGATAGCTGGAGACCCTGCGGCGATTACAGGGCTCTCAACGCGAGAACTATTCCCGATCGGTACCCTATTCGCCACATTCAAGATTTCGCCCATCAGCTTTCAGGATGCTCTATTTTCTCGACACTGGACCTCGTGAAAGCGTACAACCAAATTGCTGTAAATGCTGAAGACATCCCTAAAACGGCGATTACAACGCCGTTCGGAATGTTTGAGTTCCCGTACATGACGTTTGGATTACGAAACGCGGCTCAGACATTCCAGAGATTCATCGACGAGGTGCTTTCAGGCCTGGATTACTGTTATGGCTACATCGATGACATAATTTTCTTTTCTTCTAGCAGAGAAAAGCACAAGTCACATCTACGGCAGCTTTTCGACCGTCTTAAGCAGTACGGCGTGCTCATAAATACTTCAAAATGTGTATTTGGCCAAGAAGTCGTTAAGTTCTTGGGATATGAAGTGTCTGCCGCTGGTTCTAAGCCGTTACCTGAAAAAGTCCAAGCAGTGAAGGAGTTCCCGATCCCTAAAACTGTCAAAGAGCTTCGCCGATTCTTGGGAATGCTGAACTACTATCGCAGATTTATCCCTAACGCTGCTAGACTGCAGGCTCCACTGAATTCTGTTCTTCAAGGACCCAAAATCAAAGGTTCTCATCCTGTGAATATGACTCCAGAGCTACTTAAATCATTTGAGAATTGCAAGACTTCGTTATCTGAAGCTGCACTTCTTTCTCACCCGGACTACTCGGCCGAACTTGCAATTGTTACTGACGCTTCAGATACGGCGATCGGGGCCGTACTTCAGCAGCGCAAAGACAACATCTGGAGACCGCTGGCGTTCTACTCTCATAAACTGTCAGCAACGCAGAAAAAATATAGTCCATACGACCGAGAGCTTCTGGCCGTCTACGAAGCCATAAAATACTTTCGGCACATGGTGGAAACAGCAAGCTTTACCATCTACACAGATCATAAACCGCTAACTTTTGCCTTTTCTACTAACAAACAGCAGTGTTCTCCAAGACAGTTCCGGTATTTAGACTTTATATCTCAATTTACAACGGATATACGGTATGTACCCGACGCAGAAAATGTGGTTGCTGACGCTCTCTCTCGGGTAGAAGAAATTGCCGTGGCATTCAACTACGAAGAACTCGCAAAATCTCAGGAGCACGATCCTGAGCTGCAAGATCTTCTTTCTCGCGGTTCTGCTCTCAAGCTTGAAAAGATGCCTACGGTACACACTAAATCACCAATAATATGCGATACTTCAGTCCATCCGCCTCGACCGTATATCACTCCAGGACTCAGACGCCAAGCTTTCGACATGGTGCATAATTGGAATCACCCTGGGAAGTCAGCTACAGCGCGGCTGGTCGCACAAAAATTTGTGTGGCCAGGGATACGTAAAGACTGTAGAGAGTGGGCTAGGCAATGCTTGAAATGCCAAACAAGCAAAATCTCCCGTCACACTCGCTCCCCCCTCTCTCCTTTCCTTCCCCCTTCCGCGAGGTTCTCCCATATCCATATGGACCTCGTTGGACCTTTACCCTTATCTTGTGGTTACAGGTACTGCCTCACGGTCATTGACAGATTCACACGATGGCCTGAGGCAATTCCACTGCAGGATATCACAGCCGAGACCTGCGCAGCTGCCCTTGTGTCTGGCTGGATAGCCAGATTTGGTTGCCCCGTGCGTGTGACCACAGACCGTGGCCGCCAATTTGAAAGCAACCTGTTCAAGGCACTCACTTCTACGGTTGGCGCGCGACATCTTCACACAACGGCGTATCATCCAGCTGCGAATGGGATGGTGGAGCGGCTACACCGCCAACTCAAGGCGGCCATAATGTGCCACAACTCTTCTAATTGGACGGAATCGCTTCCGCTGGTACTCTTAGGTATCCGCAATTCCTGAAGAGAAGACCTACGTGCCAGCCCTGCAGAGCTCGTCTACGGTGAACCACTCCAGTTGCCCGGCCAGTTCCTCGCTCCCGTGGATGATTACTCTACTGCTGACGTCACTCAATACGTGACACGCCTCCGAGCACAAATGGCTAAATTGTCTCCTAAACCTTCTTCGTGGCACGCCAAAGTGCCATTCTACATACCACGTGATCTTAAAACAACATCTCATGTTTTCCTCCGTCGAGATCATGTACGTGGTGCACTCGAACCCCCTTACTCAGGTCCCCATAAAGTCTTGGAACGCCAACCAAAATTTTTCAAAATCGAAATTCGAGGCAAACCTGTAATCGTCTCCATCGACAGACTGAAGCCAGCCTACCTGATGAAGGATGACATTGCACCTGAGCCTGCTACCACTCCAACTACTATCGAGGTGAGAGAAGAAGAAAAGAAGACTCGGAGTGGAAGAAGAGTCAAGATACCAGAATATTATCGACCGTAGTCACGGTCTGGCCGGGGAGTGATGTGGCGTGTTACCCGCCACCATAAACGCTCCGCTTATGAATGTTGCACCGCGCCTCAACACGATCACGCGGACCCTGCGTGTGCGCCGCGCCCAAGCTTCTCGAACGGTCGCCGGCCGCCAGTCGACGAAACCCTCTTATACGCACAACACGTATCGCGCGCTCTCGTTCGGCTAACGGTTCCTACCCTGATCTTGGTACCTAGTGGACGCTTAAGACTATCGCTAAATTACTTGTATTTATCTTAATGCTGTGCTTACTTATTCTGTGTACTGTGCAATAAACTTTCGTTTCTAAATCTACCTACGAACTTCATTTACTTACGTGTTCTTCCTTCACTTCCATCATCATCTTCATCTTCACTTACCTGCACTGCTGCTTCTTTCTACTGCTGCCTGCTGCTTGCTTCCTGCCTGCTTCATGACGTCTTGCTACGCTGTAGGAAGGTAAACGGTAGCGTACCTACTTTCCCTACACACATAACATGTGAATATTATTTGCTCATTTTATGTTAACTTATAAAAGGTATGTAGCTTATAAAAGGTCTGTAAGAAGAGCGGATTTTCCTGATACAAGCATATATTTGTGCAAAAGGAGATCTCTCCAAACATTGTAACATGTACTTAAAAGAAACAGTAAATAAACATTTTTATTTATTAGTTAAAAATTAAAAATATTGGTATGACCCCACGCTCGAGTTGAAATCTTATCTTTTGCAATTACTTTTTTATCATTATCCACAGACAACGCAATTTTTGTTACAGCACATGTAAATAGCTCATATTTTATTGACTTAAATAACACATTTGTTTTATGAATAATTTCACCATCATAGTGTTTTTTCATAATCAGTAACGTTAAGGTCACGTACAACATTCTTTTTAATACCCTTGGCTTTTTTAATTGTGCTGTGAATGGTGTTGATACAATATAACTTCGATCTCAATCCAACAAAATCGCTTATTATTTTACCAGCCATTTCATCTTTAACCCTTTGCTGCCCTTTGATACACACGACTTGTTTCGATAAAAGCGTTGTGTATCAGAAATGCACACATTTTCGTACATTTTATACCGGCAATGAATAGCCCTGGCCTGTGCGAATTTCTGTGTGTATTTGGGTTGGGGATCGGGTGAATAAAAATAGAAAAATAGTTTTTTAATTTATTTTGAAAAGAGCAACCAAATAAGCCATTTCTAACTGAACAATCAACGCTATTTCGACAAATAAAAATCACTAAATGATCATATAAAGTTACAAAAAAAAAATAAGAAAGTGTCCATTTGGTAATTAAAAATTACCTAATGTGTAGCAATAAAACAATTTTGACATAAGAAAATTTCACATACGTAACATTTTGTGAAAACTTGAGAGGCTCTTACTAGCTTTCCATCGATGGTTTTCCCTGTAACAATGGTGGCATCGACCACGCACTTTTTTGTTGTTCACAACATTTTTTATTAGGTGATGCCTAGTTTGTGAAGTTCGACGTGAGGGTACAACTGTAGTGTTCCTTTCAAGCATCGCCGTGATGACGTGTTCTCTAAATTCCGTTATAGTCAACTTCTTATTTACGGTGTTTTCATTGTACATGAAATGGATATTTACCAAACTTGTACCCCATATAATTTCGAATGCCAACTTTCTATACTATTTTGTGCATCGGCGTAATGCAGAGCCATATGTCGCCATCTGGTCGCTAATATCTACCGACGACGCCTTGCCAATATTGTAATCTACCACACTCAATGGTTTTTGTATGGACGTGTTGTTCCTGCTTCTAGTTGGAACCGTTTTCTTGGCAGATGTTTTTGTGGAAAGCATCCTAACATCCCGCTTGTCACGCCACTTTAGGACAACAATCCCATCGTTTGTTTGCCTTGCTGCCAATTCTCCTCTCTTCAATTTGGCACCTATGACATCCTTTGGCAAGTGTTTGCGGTTCGCTCTCAATGTACCAACCAAGTGAGTTTTCCTCTGTCTCAAACGATACGCGAGTGACACACTTGTATAATAGTTATCGGTATATAGTGTCCTGCCCTCATCCAGCAAACCCTCCGCTAAGGACATTACTGTTTTTTCTGAAACCTCGATTTCTTTGTCTCTGGATTTTCCGCAGTAAATCATAAGGTTCCACATATATCCTTTATCAGTGCTGACTTTGAAAACCTTTATACCGTATTTAGCGGCTTTGTTCGGTATATATTGGCGAAACAACAGTCTACAGCGCCAGGGAATAAAGGATTCATCAATACAGATTTTTTCTCCAGGAGTGTACATATTCTGGTAACACTTAACGAATTTGTCTGTCATTTCTCTAATTTTGTACAGTCTGTCATCAGGACTGGCATTCCCGTTATCAGAAAAGTGTATAAATTTCAAAATGAGTTCAAAACGATTTCTGGGCATGACAGTTCGAGCCACTGGAAGCCTAAACAGTTTGTGAACTCGCCAATAATCTTTTATTGAAGGACACTTGATTAGACCCATCCAACCAACCAATGCCAGAAATTTAACCATTTCGTCCATCGTTACTGGAGTCCAGCCGTGAGTTCTGGAACCTTCCGTTGTATCGGTAGAAAGTAAATGCTGCGTAGCATAGAGGTTTGTTTGATCTACAATAAGCTGAAGTATATCATTTGTCAGGAACATATCAAAATAATCAACAGGCTCGGCTTGTGCTAGTATGCCTGAATAAATATCTTTTATTCCAGAAGTGGGAACAGTATATGCAATAACGGGTGGATCATCCTCAGTCGCAAGTTCCCATGTAATGTTTACTGTTTCAAATCAAATCAAATCAAATAGTTTATTTGCTAGAATATGGTACAAGAGATTTTACAAAATGCTTTGTTTCCTCACATTCTGCCACATACGGCGTGCAAATTTTTTCATGTCATACCTATTAATAACTACATGCTAAAATAAATTACATTATAAGGTATTGTTAAATGTTATTGTATCGTCCAGGAAATCATTAATATTGTAATACATTTTGTTTAATAACACGTCAAATAATTGTTTCTTAAATAGTGTCATACGTAGGTTAGTCAGGCTTGATGGAAGATTATTAAATATTCTGATACACATGCAGTAAACATTCCTTCTAAATAGTTCTAAATGAATTAGAGGTAAATGTAACCTGTTTTTATGTCTCGTCCGGCTATTCGCATAGTCACCAAGTTTGTCGAATAGATGGGGGTATTTTTTAACAAAAATACATATTTCGAAAATATAAAGGCAGGGTAATGGTAGCACTTTGAGTGTTTTAAATAATGGCTTACAGCTGTCTAAAAAAGAGGTCGCTTTCAACCATTCAGTTGTCGTGTTATCTGTACTGCCAGATGTACTTGGCATGTCATTGGCAGGTAAATCAGGTGCCACTCTACTAGATCGACGTCTCTGTACTTCAGGAAGTGGTGGCAGAATTTCTTCCTGGAACGTTGAAATTCGCCTGGATGTTAAAGGCAGGCTATAGGTGGTGTCACTGTCAGTTTCTGAATCCTCGTCTTGAGACTCTCCAGGATCAAAGTCCGGATCTTCAACGGAGTCATCGCTACTATAATCCATCACTGTTTTTTTTTCACAACACGTAGTTATTATACACAATACAAACCTTATAGTCTATGCACTCTGTAACAATAAAAAAGGGAATTTAGGTAAACCAATATAGTAAAATGGTTTTCCTGAATTCCCGTCTTCTTCCCGAATCTTGTAATTATAAATCTGGAAAAGAAAGAAAATACATGTTATAGATAAAAGTGTGTATCGTTTCTGATACACATGGCCTGGGAAATAGGTGCCGTATAAAAATTATTTCACAGGCCATGTGTATCGAAATGATACATAGGAAAAAAAGGGGTAATAAAAAGGGGGGGGGGGATAACATTTTTATTTTTTGTGTTAGGATAACTTTATAAAGATAAAAAAAAGCTAAAATAGAATTGTCCCAAAATGGAAGAAATTTGTAAAATAGGCTTGGCGCTGAGCGTGTGGAAAAATAGTTTTTTCAGGTTAATGGTTTTATTAAAGCTTTAAATATAATTATAAATTTTTTTTTCATCAAAAAGTACCCCCCTTTTCATTTTTTTTACAGAACCATAATTGGGTTCGTATGCATCAAAACCTCAAACCCCTTAGACACATATGGGTTCGTATGCAACAAATGTTATTAATTACATCCATACCTTATTATCTATTTATATATTTAAAAAAGAAAGTTATACAAAATTATTGATGAAACTTAATCAAACAATTTCTCTTATCATTATAACATAGATATACCTTACACTTGGGACACTGTGTAGGTTTTCATAGGGCATACTTGACAAATTTGACGATTTTTCTGCCACTCTGGCAAATGTCCAATATTATCAGTCCGTACAGAGGTCAAGGGTAGAACCTGATGCTTTTCTGGGGCTTTCCTCATTTTCTTCCTCTGAGGTCCAGGACTTGCACAAATTGATGGACTTCCATGGCGGCTCGTAGATGGGCGAACCAGTCACTAAATTGGTCAATGGACGACCCCGTTTACGAGAAAGAGCCTTTCCTGCTTTGCGCAAGTGTTCTGAGATGGCTTGTTTGAAGACAAACAGAGATAAATATGAGCTTTCGTTTACACTACGCCACAAAATACACGCATTTACCACGCATAAATCTATCATATGAAATAAAATTCTTTTGTACCACTTCTTTGACCTTAAGTGAATCCTGTAATAGCCAAGTATCGAGTCAAGTAAGTCCACGCCTCCCATATGACGATTGTAAACTTCAATAACTTGTGGACAGTCTATTTCCTTGTATTGGTTGTCTTTGCGGCAATATCTTTGCTTTTTTGTGGTAGGTTTGCTACCAACAAATGTTGAAAGCATATTCACAGGTTTGTTGTCAAACCAAGTTGAACTCCATCCACCGTAGCAGTCTTTTGAATCATATGGCCTCTCCCTCCTTTTTTCAACTCTTTTTCGGGTGGCATTTGAGCATTTGGCACTCGGTTCAACCTTACGGTACCCGAAGGCAAAAGGCCACTTTGAGTAAGATATACCTGTAATTTAGGACTATTGTACCAATTGTCGAAAAAGATTTTATGATTCTTGTGCCTTGGTACCGACTGCATTAAACGAGTTATAACATTGCCACTAACTCCAAGGTCAGGTGCGCCATCAGGAACTTTGTTGCTTTGCTCGCCAGCAAATAGCTCAAAGTCATAGCTGAATCCTGAGATTCCACTCAAAACTTGGTTTTTATAGCCCCATATATCCGGCTTCGCTGGGTTAAACTGTTTAAGTTCGTGCCTGCCTTTGGTAGGTATAATCTGCTCATCTACGTCCAAATATTCTTCCCTGGGATAAATTTTGAGTTGTCATTGAAATGCAAGAAACGCTTTATTGTTTCCCATCTGTTGCAAGTCATTATTTCATATACTTGAGGCTGACCTATGTCCCCATTCCAGTGAAGTCTTGATGCGGGTAGTTTGACCAATGACATAAAAATTACTATACCAATAAATTGTTCCATCTCTTCTTTCAAAATTTTGGCTGGCTTGTTGACGTTATCTTGAATAGCCTTCAAATTGTATTGTTCACTATCATGGTTATCAATTCGTCAGTTAATAGATACAAGAAGAAATCGGCTGGAGACTTTAGCTTTTTTATATCATTAGGAAGTTCAACATCTCCAGTGAAGATGTAATGATCCGGGTTATAAGGAGGCAAATATTTTGTTGACCAGTTTATTCTAACGGTAGGTTCTTTACGACGATTGCTTTTCTTGGTCTTTGACGTTGAGGGTAAATTAGCTACAGGAACGTCGTCTTCGTGTGAAAAGTCATCGTCCGTCTCAGGTACAATAACAGGACGTCTAAATGGTATGGAGGATGTAGGCATGTCAGTATCGGAATCGGAAGCCAAGTCATCATCGCTAAGGCCATGCTCGGGGATTGCGTTAGTATGCTTATTGTTAGTATGCTTATTATGCCCATAAAAACGTCCAGGGTCCACTCTACCACCAAGAAAGAAAAAATAGCTTAGCGTAAAGAAAACGTAAAGGAAATTGAAACGAAACCATATCCTCGTGCAAAATTAATAATAATGCATGAGCGCATACGAAACCATATTTGTATAAGCCAAAAAAGCAAATAATGCATACGAACCCAGATATGGTTCCGAAACAATTTGTGTTGAAAATGGGTGAAATCGAATAGATACTGAAAATCTACATATTACAGTGCATATAAACTAGAGGCTATGACACACAACAAAACATTTTTAATAGCTCAGAAAACACACCTTTTCATTTTTATTTATCTTATTTCTTTTTAAGAAGTTGAGAGTCGTACACGCATGTAAACATCCACTGACAATGTCTGGAAAAGTGAGATTATATCCAAGTGGCATGGGACCATAGACAAAATAGTTGCGTTTTGTTATTGTTAATTATATGACAAACAAACCTCATTAAAGTTTTAACGCAGTTTCTTAATATTTTTAGAATAAATAAGCTGTAAACATGCCAAACCATATGTGGTTTTGTATGCGGTAAAGGGTCAAATAAGCCGGGTATTTTTTTGTTCTGTATGGGTAACGTATACACATTATTTTTACAAAAAATGCTGTAGTAAGTAAGATAAAGCATGGGTTTGTATATGATACACATAACTATCTGTATCCGTGTAACACATCCGTATCCTATCCTTGTAAAAAGGTTGCATTACTGAATAGTGAAAATCATACATATGACTTTTTGATAATTCTAGAACAGCAAAGCCAATATATATTGGTTTGTTCAAAGTTATTTGTTCAGGACTTAACTGCACCGCTACTAGATTTTTAGTGAAAACCGTTGCACTATGGAAATTTGGACGAGCAATAAGGTTTTGAGCGCATTTTCTTCTTTTAGTTATGTTTTTGATATCTCGCCACTGAGAAACTAAATGGACATTAACCCTGTTTTCAGTATTTTCTAAAGTTTTTCCAAATACACTATTATTCAAGACCTTAAAAAATCTTGTTCGAAAGTTGAAGAACTTTTTTGTCTCAGTTTGGTATTTAAATCAATATATTGTTTTAAATATGGACTTTGTCGAAAACTGATTATTCTATGAATCTTCTTCAATATTAACCCATGTTTCATACAAGTTTGTAAATGCACGTAATGAATAACATATTTAAATTTATCATATAAATTAGGGATTAGCTTAGAACTCTTTCCCCCGGGGGGTATAAATTTTTCAGAACAAAATGGTAAATCGTTGTGCAAGTTATGCAAATGCTTAGGGTATTCTATATCCACTTCCAAAATATAACCACAATCTGCATCAATTGCAATTTTCGTTATATCTAAATTGTTAATTTCTTGTTGAGTGAGAAATTTGAGGTTGGATAATGGTAAGTACTGACACATACTATACCTATACATATTATTACAATCTATATCAGAGACATAGGAATCAGGTTCCGAAGATTTGTAATCCGGTAAGTATATGATATTTGCTTCCGCATGCCTGTGAGAGCAGAGGCACACTCCTCCTCTTATACCACTTTGTAACATGCGTATCATAGACAAGTCATTAATTAGTTCCAATTGAACACATGTTTTTAATAATGTTGGGTCGGTCTGTCGCCTGATGGTAAGGCTCGACGGGGTGAACGGCCGGAGCCAGTAAGGACACTGAGAACGGTTAAAACATTTACTGATTCGAACTCACGATTACAATGCGCGTGTCCTACCTACTGCCCGGTTCGTAAGCGACTGCCCGTCGCAGCGGGGCCGCACGATCGAGTGCCTACAAAATGCATGTCAGCATTCTGTCCCCACAGTACTCCTCCCCTTTCAAAAAACATGGGTACATTCTAAAAAGACAAAAAAGAAAAAACGTTTATACATTGCACAAAGTTACATCAAAATCGGTACATCATTACATTCATAACATTATTCTAACAAGTTGACAATAGGTACATACATTGCTACGGTTAAACTGCTGACTCGAGGGCCACGCCGTGTTTACAAAGGCGCGTCCGGTGTGGGGCTTATGGTTACAAATACAATGTTTCTGTTGTAACATCACGCTCGCTCCCCTTGCCTGTGTAGGCAGTACTTACATAACTTAAATCTAATCTAATCCTAATTCTCATTCATACCTGATTAATGGTGGCTGCCGTGATGACCCGCTCTGCTATAATCAATTACATCCCTGGGGGATCCTCAGCGTCCATCACGACAGCGCCTGCAACTCCTTCCATCCATCACTGCAGATCATACCTCATACTTGCATTCTTGTTACAGTGCGACGGGCCGCGGGCTCTATGTTTACATTTATCATAACAATAAGGCTGTGTTCACATTAATAAAAAAAATATATTACATACGTGGTTTGCATTACTGAACCTTTTTACACTGTTTTAATAGACACTGGCTGACATCGGTGCTTGCACTGGTACGCTGGGTTCTTTTACACTGTGTAGTTTGACAACTTCTAACATATTGTTCCTTAACTTACGCTTAATGTGTTTACCGCACTTCTTGCTGCACATGTATACACATATGCCTGATATTAGTGCCACAACTATGAATATGAGTATGCCGTATACTTCGATTTTTCTTTCCAACTCGGCTCGAGCGGAGTTGTCGGAGCCTGTCTGTGCAATTACTACTTGATCGTTCTTGGCCTGCTGATTCCCCATGTTTATAAAAATGGCCATAAAAATGCTACTAGTTGCTACTGTGTGTTAACTAGTGCGTGTCTGAATTCATATTTTATATACTTATACTATATTAGTGCTTATTCTGTCTTTTACTCAACTGCTCATGTACAAGCTATTGTTGTGTGCGACCTCGTAACCTATTTTATACCTTGAAACGTGACTTTACAAGTTAAACCTGACCGTTGGCCGAACGGTTCTCCCACTGCGAGTGGTTTTTAATGCTGATTTTAAAGCGGGCTTCCCCTTGTCTGTGTCTGTGTCGGTCTGTGGAATGTCATTGCTGCCCTCATTCCCCTTGTTTGTGTCTCTGCTGGGTACCTCACTGTCGTTTGTGGCCTGTGGTTCCTCTAAAATGTATGCTGGCTTAAGTCTATCAATGGAAATGTTGCTTTGCCGATTGCTGAGTTGTATTCTGAAGACTTTGTCACGCCTGCTTATGACGCGGTAGGGGCCATCATAAGTAGGAGTCAGTGGCTTTCTTACGGTGTCGTCTCTAATGAAAACGTGTGAACATGTATTTAAATCTTTGTAAATGAATAGCTTCCTGTCGTTAGTGTGTGAACGCGTTTGCGGTTGCATGCTACGAATGGTTTCCCTAACCTTATCAGCGTATGTATAGTGATCTATGTTCGCGGGTTTGCTCGTGTCACTGTAAAAATCGCCAGGCAAGCGTAATGCCTGGCCTAGCACCATCTCTGCTGCGCTAACCCCTGTTTCGACTCGCATCGCTGCGCGAATGCCGAATAGAACCGTTGGTAACTCGTCGTCCCACGAGGCTTTACCCGACAGTCTGCATGTCAGAGCTGCCTTCAGCTGCCTGTGGTGTCTCTCTATTTTCCCGTTGCTGCACGGGTGATAGGGCGTGGTTCTCACCCTCTGTACCCCCAATAGTTTGAGCAAGCTATTGAACAATTCGCTTTCAAATTGTCTGCCCTGATCACTGGTGAGACGCCTGGGGCTTCCAAATCGGCAGATCCATGTCTCGTAGATCGCTTTCGCTACTGTTTCGGCCGTTATATCCGCTGTCGGTACGGCCTCTGGCCAATTCGTAAACCTATCTATTATTGTTACGCAATATTTGTTACCTCTCTGTGTTGTACTTAATGGCCCGACGATGTCGACGTGAATGTGCTCGAATCGCTCGCTCGGCCCGAACTCTCCTGCACCTGAAATTACATGACGATTCACTTTACTTTTTTGACATTGAATGCAGCTTTTAGCCCACTCTCGTACGTCTCGGTTCATTTCCGGCCAGAAATACCTAGAAGCTACCATCTTTAATGTAGTTCTAATGCCAGGATGGCTAAAACTGTGAACCACATCGAAAACCGTTCTCCTAAAACTGGTAGGTATGTAGGGTCTGATTTTCCCTGTTGATACCTCACAGTATACCATTGTGTTGCTGTTGGGCAATTTCCGCTTACTGATTTGTATGTGGGACGTATTGTTATTCTTTAGCAAGTCTGTAATCTGAGTATCCCTTTCCTGTTGAGTGGCCAATTCTTGGTAATCGACCACCGTCGGGCAAACTATTGCCTCGACGCGCGATAAGGCATCTGCTACAGCGTTGTCGTTACCGCTGACGTGTTGAATGTCGTTTGTATACTCACTAATGTACATTAACTGGCGGATGCGTCTAGGTGTTTCTTTGTCGGAATTAACCTTCGTCAACGCATGAATGAGGGGCTTGTGGTCCGTATACACTGTCAATTGCCTGCCCTCAATCATGCCCCTGAAATGCATTATGGACATGTATATGGCAAGCAATTCTCTGTCGTACGTGCTGTATTTCTGTTGTGTATCTGACAACTTCTTGGAAAAGTACCCTAATGGTTGCCATTTTCCCTTAATTTTTTGTTGTAACACCGCGCCTACGCACGTGTTGGACGCGTCCGTCATCAGAGCCACTGGTACCTCTGGAGCTGGGTGAGCGAGTGTTGCAGCGCTTTGTAAGCTGACCTTACACTGCTCGAAAGCGGCCTCTGATTCCTTGTCCCATGTGATCACAGTCTTATCCCTTTTCTTGGAGTTATGTAAAAATTTGTTTAGATGCGCGTGGTGACTGGCAGCCTTTGGTAAATGCGCCCTGTAAAAGTTTACCATACCTTAGAAACGCCGGAGGCCTTCTACCGTTTCCGGTTTCTTGTAATCTGCAATCGCCTTTACTTTGTCTGGCATCGGGCTTATGCCTTCCTTTGTTACTGTGTGACCTAGAAACTCAACTGTACTTTGACCGAATCGACACTTGGCCACGTTTATTGTTATACCTATTTCGCTGAATCGTTGAAATACCTGGCGTACGTGCTCTTTGTTCACTGCATCGTTTTCTGACGCAATGATGATGTCATCTATGTAACAGAATAATGCACTGTGCACGTGTCGATTGCCCTGTAACATGGAGATCTGTTCTAATCCCTTGAGTACCTTGTTGTCCATGAACCTCTGGAACGTCTGCGATGCTGAGCGGAGTCCGAAGGTCATGCGGGGGAAGTGAAAACGACCAAAGGGTGTGATAATGGCGGTCTTCTCGATGTCCTCGGGGGCTATCCTGATGAAGTGATAGGCCCGGTTGATGTCTAGGGTCGTGAACACCCTCTTATCGGCTAAACCGTATGTGAAATCGTGTAACCTAGGTACCGGGTATCTGTTCGGTTTCGTGATCGCGTTTAGCCGTCTATAGTCGCCACACGGCCGTATCGTGCCGTCCTTTTTCGGGACGACGTGTAACGGGCTGGCCCACTGACTACTAGACGGCTCACATATTCCCATATCCTGCATAATACGGAATTCGGCTCTTACCTGTTTGTACTTGTCCGGCGGAAGTGGCCTCGCCCTGGCGTGGACCGGCGGTCCTGTCGTCCTATGTTTTATTGTTTGACTACTTTTCCTATGTGAACTACTTCGCAAATGTCCTACCCACGATTTACTGGGTACTGATGTGTTACACGCAGTACAAAAAGACATTATTATTAAATAAAATATTTGCTCCTACAACCAGTGTTGCCACCTTCAATTTAGACAAGTCACTAGAAGTACAATCAAATCTCGCTAGATATTGAGAATTTAAAATATTTGCTCCTACAACCAGTGTTGCCACCTTCAATTTAGACAAGTCACTAGAAGTACAATCAAATCTCGCTAGATATTGAGAATTTAAAATATTTAAAATTCCCAGTCTGTTTTTAATAAAAAGAATGCTGTTCAAAGTGCTAATGTTCATCCTGTTTCTTAACTTACTTTTGATGATGTTCATAGTACTGAAAATTCTTTCTACTGCAGCAGTGGAGTGAGGTAGAGATATCACGGAAATTGCGAAATCAGCTAGTTCTTGGAAACTATTTATTCCAGCAGCATTTTTATACTCAAAAACTTCAGCCCAAACACTAACTTTTTTTTTTGTATTTTGCCATTCTACAAAGTTAATAGTGTGCCATTGCTGCATAAATAGTTTCAGCATTTACACCCATTTCTGAAGCTAGTTCTGTAATTGAGTTATCTTTTACTTGTCGAAGTGTATTTTCAACACTAAAATGAGACATTTTATTTAATATGGTGAAGTTGCTAGGTAGCCTCTGCTGAATTTCTTTTACTAATTTAATGTTAAAATCGATGCACCGTTTTCTAACAGCATTTATACATTCGACACTCAATTCTGATTTGCTCGCCTGCGTGTCAAATAAATACCCTAAATATGGCACAGGGTTCAGATTTTGCTCAATTTGAATCTGCAAAAAATCTTCATTGGTAGTTGCAGCCGATGGCATCTTTATTCTTGTGCAAACGGAGCGTAGAAGAGTCATTAAAGTGCTAAGCAATGCCAGAGGGATACAATCTTCACTTTCAAAAGTTTTTACAGCTATTTGAACGTCGTTCAAAACGCTTCTTAAATAACAGAGGTACAGGTGATTTGTTTCGTCCGAAAACATAGCGTGGAGCAAGTCAGAGGTGTAACATTTATCTCTTGTAAGTGCAAAATGTAGTTTTAAGTGGGGAGCGATAACATTCTTAATCACTTCAGTACATTTTGTTCTATGCATTTTGATGTTCGCGGCTTCTTTGCAATCAGGAAAACACTTTTTTATAGTTTCAGTAAGGTGGTCAATTTGAGATATAGCAGTATGTTCTATTATAAAAAGTGCTAGCCTACCTTCCGCTCTTAAGGTATTGAAATCCGTCTTGTGATGTAGTTTGGGAGCAGCTGAAAAGTCGATTTTTCTGTTTGTAGATATAGCATCACATTTATCCTTATGTTTCCTTGACTCGGCATGTTTACGCAAATCATTTATTCTTGCTTGTAAATCCGTCCGACAATAGGCACAATGAGCTTTCATAGGATCTGTTACAACTGGTTTAAGCCACATTTTAAACTCATCAATTATTTCCCACTCTTTTTGATATTTTTGGTTATATACCTTCTTTTTCAAAGGAGTTTCCATTGTGACTCTCAATTCACAACAATATTATAACAAAAGCTTTACAAATTTACAATACGGCACACACCGCGTCAACATCTGTAGAACAGCGAATATGAATGAAAACAAAATCGGCTGTACGGTTATTCCCCGTGTCGTAACAGGGGAATCCCATGACTAGACAAGGATATCAAATAATTGATTCAGTACGTCAGAGTGAGAGAACCAATGCATGATTCTCGTCCGACGATCAGTCGCATTAAGTATCGGTGTTGTCAATATTATAGTAAAAAATACCTTATAAAGTTTCCTTTATTATTTTCTTATAACGCTTCCTATATTTATTATTCAGGGGAAAATTAAAAAAATCGTCAAAAGTCACTAGAAGTCACCAAATCTATGTCTAGTGACTTAAAAAAATCAAAAATCGTTGAGCCACTTTAGAATTTCCTAAATGTAGTAACAAATTCCCTAAGGTGGCAACACTGCCTACAACACTAAGTTTAAAACATAAAAATTAAAGAAATTTATGTATTTATAGATCTACACACTTAAAAAAGTTTGCGATCACTTTGAAAATTAGATACTTATATTTGTGGTACAGATTTTTTCTGATAAGATTCTAAAAATATTAAGACTTAAAATTAGAACGTGAAACAATAAAGTCAGATTAAACGTAGGTAAACATTTTCTCTTGATTGGGTTAAATTTGAAAACATATCAGCTTTGTAAGTGATCTTAAACTATTTTTGATGTGTGTATATTATAATAATATACATAAGGTATATTTATAAAAAAATAAATCTACTTTATAAAAATCTTATCCGAATAATGCACTGGTTCAGTGTCATGAAATTCTTTATATGCATGTCCTAGAAAGTCTTGAAGTGACTCCCAAGATAGTGAGGACTCAGCGCACTGTAATTTTACAGTCACCAACGCTGTCCTGTAGCGCACATCAGGGGCGTGTGATATGTAATCGTTGGTTTTATAGAGTTTAAATTAACTACATACCCTTCTTCCGTTTTCTTGAAGCGACGAGACGTCCCAGTTGAAACACGACTTGAGAAACTGGAAGCTAAGTTAGTTGAACATAATGAAACCTACCTCTTTGTGATGTTAAACTCAGGTGAAGTATTTTTTCGTTGTACACTTTTGGTGCAGCTGGGCTTCGGTTGTTTTTGCTTTTTCTCTCTACCACCTGTTTGCGATTCTTTGGTGCTACACACTCAGACTCTACTACAGAAGAAGTTTCAAACTCCGAAATTGTCTTCACCAAGATCTATACAAATACAATTCATACAAAGATCTTGAATCCACTTAACTTTTTCTAAGCCCTTCACAATAATTTCTTTATTTTCTAGATAAGAAACAATTATACGTCGAAATTCTCTATAGTCGATATAACCTTCATTGCAGTAAATCCCTCTGTTTCTCTCCAACCACGTAACTTGTTTTTTTTCATTCGTAGTTAAGTATTTAAATAAGTATGGAGGCTTTATTAAGAACGTTTGGGTATAAACACGACTGGCCAGAGCTAATTCCTTGACTATAAAGTTATTACAAGTGTCTTTAAACCCCTGGACATCCACTATAACCGTATTCGGGTTCATGATATTTTTCTTACAGTGCTGCTTAATGGTTTATACTCAATTATACAGTCGTTCAATATAAGACAATATGCCGAAGTTTGATCTGGGATATCAAAATCACTTACAATTTCCACTCTTACGTCCACAACAGGACCTGACTTAAGATTATCTGGTTGTAGAACAGTCTACGACGAATAACGGAGCAACGTTTTGAAATTGTTTCTCACTTAATAAAGGCACAGCGCGACGTCCGTAATAAGACTGTTGAAATCTAGTATATTGTTCATATATTAAAGCAATTCGATTATTCGAGAAACTTGTATTTATATTTTCATATGGGAAGTAGGTGGAATTAAGGTATACCTTAACATCACGAATCTCACAATGATCAAACTGAGACATACCAGATCTAGCATTATTTTTTCTATTTGTCTGTAAAACAATAACAACAAATCTTGGTTTCTCTATTTGCGAAGATGTTTTTATTGACCAAGTATGTTTGGTGGTTTTAGGCAACATTGGATATTCATACAAATCCCAATTCCTGAATATTATCTGAAGTGGTCGATCTTTTTCTAACAATTTTAGAATGTTTATTTTTTCTCTATCAGATACTTTAACATGTGGCACACGCTATATTATTTTGTTTATAATAATATCTTCTACAATTTCACCAGGGTTAAGTTTTAGTGCGTTCAGATTCATAATAAGATTGGAAGTGGAAAAGTACAAGTGATAAAATTATTCAATATGTGTAGTAGATTCCACCAAGTGCCATCAATCTCCAGTATAAACATTCATGTTTACTGTTTATTACTACTTTCTTAAAATCTTCTGCAAAACCAAGAATGTTGCAAAGTGGTATAGAAGCAGAAAAGCTACCTCCATTAGTACTTTTTATTCCATCGATATTCCAACCCCAAGCATAAGATGTCTTAGCTTCGCTCTCATTCATTGATATAAATGATTTCATCGTGCTAGTTATCCCAGTATTTTTTATTTTATCTATCTCCACTCCATTTATCTCATACCTTATATCTTGAAACAAGTAAAGTAAACTATTGTTTGTGAAATGAACACTACTGACTCTCTCTTTCGAATTTTCAGCCTTGTTTACAATAACAGTCCCTTCCAAAAACAAAGTGCTTTCTGATGGTAATATATACAAGTCTTGCTGATTAATAGGTATCCTGATATCATCGCTTCTATTAAAACTTGTTACGTAAGGCTTGTAAGAGTGAATTTCAATTCCTTCCACAGAGTTGTTGTAGGCTGGAGCGGATAAAACATCTAGGATATTCATTTTAACAAACCAACCGCCTTAAGAAATGCTTTATTGTTTTTATTTAACTTTATTCTTCTTTTAGCTCTTACTTGATTGAGAGTTTGAGTAGAACTGTTATTATTGTACACTTGCATAATTTCCTGCGGAGATCAAGTCAATCTTCACAAATTTATATGCCGCCAGGATCTATTGATAGAGAAACAGAAAATGGAAATTTTGAACCATCCCGTGGAGAAACGAAGATATGTTATCGTTTTTGCCACTCCGCGCAGTTCCTAGGAGAGCAGCTGAGCAACCTAAATCTATTCGCTTACATTTAGCTCAACATTTTGTTACAAATGGAATATTACCTTATTAATAAATACTTACAGACGTAGTCTCCGATGTCGGACGTGGAGCAAATTTATCTGATAAGAAATCAAAATGGTCGTAGGCCAACCACTTAGAATTATGTCGTCTCGTAATAAAAATAAAATACATTAATACCTAAATGTATGTATTTTTTATTTTTTCAAATTCAAATTCAATATAATAATACTTAATAAGTGAGTTTGAAAAAAAAAATCTAATAAACTAATCGTGATATCCTATAAGAATATCACAATTACTTCCAAAGTCCTAGGGACATCTAGCGGATTTTTTGTAATTATCTATTATAAGTTTTTAATATTTATAAAACAGCAACACTACACATGGAATACATTTCGATTGCGTTTGCGTTTTGTGTTCAATTTGTATGGAAAGTAAAACACTACACGACACAGGCAAATTATACTAATAACTAGTAGTAGGCGGCGTGCATAAATTACGTCATCGATTTCGACGAACATTCCCTCCCCCCTAGACATAAGACGTTACTTTTCGTCCAAAAACCAATGACGTAATTTATGTACACCGCCTTTATATAAAGAAATATATTTACCTGAACCCGTGGTAAGACTAATTTTGTGTCTTGACTTTTCTCGTCTGTATGAGCCTGTGAGACTAGTGATCTTCTTTTTTATAGCGTCCACTGGAATACCGAACTTTGAACTAATATCGTTCCACGCATCCTGCTTAGCATTTTTGTCGTAATACTTTTTATTTAACGGATCCCAAAGAACACGATAACACTCGTAGAATTTTATTAATTTGACTGCACTTTCGTTGTCCATTGCGACCTGAGGCGACACGCCCGTCTCCACCAACGCTGCACACAAACGTGCACGGCTCGTACTCAGGCTCCTTTGAGCACGCCAAAAAACCGACAAAATATGGCTCGGCCCGCGGCGACGAATTTGCGTCATGGCGCGGCGTGCCTCTTGTTCGGCCTTGGGTCGAGCGGCCGCCTCGCCCCAAGTCTGCCTCAAATGGATACGCAGCTTAAGATTTTATAATTTATGAGACTGTCAATGAGGGATAGGTGAACAAACGAATAGTTCCATAAATGGCGTTGGTAAAAAACTAGCCTGTCTCTGGCTTCTGATAACAAAAATGAATAAACTGGGCCATGTTTTTTTCATCTGATGACGTTTATTATAAAATCATATTTTTATTTGGTTTTGTTGTAAAGTAGTATATTATAATTCCATTATTTAGTAATCACTTTTATTTATGACTAATATCAATCATGTTGAGTTTTATCTTGCCGATCGTATCAATAATAATACACAAATAAACCGCAACACTATAATAATAGGTATTCGTTATCATTGGTAACAAAACTATATCAGTCTTCAGGCTTTCACGGCCGGCGTTGCATGTAGAATATACTGCTTCCGGGCTGTTTGGCCGTGGTCGATGTGAAACTTGCGTTCCAGACGTTTCGTCGATCACTGCGGTCGACATCTTCAGTGGCGCAGGGCCGGGCGACGACAACTTCGGAGACCTTGCCTCGCCGGCGGCTGACTTGCGACTGATGCCAAGCCTTGAATCACGGCTGTATTTTTATAGGCACGGTCGGAGCGGGGAATCGACGAAAAAAACTATATCACAAAGAATGAATATATACATGCGCCAAAGGACGTGATTCCAGACCGTAATAAATAAAGCGTGAATTAATGATTGAAACCATAGATAATAAAATAAATTATACTATATCTATGATTGAAACGATGATACGTACTGCAATGTCAACAAGAACGTCTCGTCATATGATTTAAAATTAACAACATAATTCTAGTTTTTATTTATTAGAGCAATCTTGTAATATACTTTATCTGGGCATTTCTGGGGCATAGATGGGCATGGTCCTTTGGCATACTATACGAGTATATAAATTAACATACAGGCTGTAGCTGCAGGAAATAAGCATGAGAAAAATTAGTTTATTTACAAAATCAATAGGTAACTACCTATTAATATTTACTCTTACTGATTATAATAAATAAAATATGTAGCATCAATACTATAACTTACAGGAAATGGAATTCGCACTCCGGGCAAGCCCTCCACACACACACGACCAATTAGTTCGAGGATGCGCTGCTCGAACTCATTTAATAGGGTTAATCTATTCGGCCCTCCATTTGTTTTCAAGGCATTGCGGCGAATATCAGCACCCTTTGACTTAGTCTTCGCCTTCCGCAATGTCTTTGTTGGTCTCCGCAAAAGCCAACAACAACTCAAGCTGCCTCTCAGACACGCGCCTGCTAGCCGGCATTCTGGAATACAATAAAATAGTAAAAGGAGAATGCCCATATCAGTATTGGGGATGGTTTCACACTTTTGTTTGCCATGTCACATATGTATAAACTGCGTTGTAAAGCCTGTATTAAGTATTATCTGATATATAAACGTATATTGTAACAGAACTTGGGGTTATTGACAAATTAAATGATGAAAACTAGAAAACCAATAACATTGAGACAAAAATATTGTGACACTTGACATTTGAGTTTCGTTTTTTTAATGTTGGCATCTTTGTGACACTAAAGTATACGTTCATGAATATATGAGATTACTAATTTGAATATATTTAAATGGGATTTAGGTGGGATTGATCTGTCGCCAAAATAATAGGGTTTGTCCGTAAAATAGTAGTTCTGCCGCCAAAATGTAGGATCGAGCGACTGATGTCGACTTTGTTATGGACAAATACTATAGATATATCCCATTTTAATGTACCATGTGCAAAATATTACCATGTAATGTTGAGATGGTGGACCTCGTCTACTACTACCAGTGGGGACGCACACCGTTGACCGGACGGGTGATCAGCTGCTCTGTGTTGCCCATTTCGCCTACTTCCTATGTGCTCGATTCACGGTGACACTCACACCAATGTAAAATAAATAGGTAGACATATTCATGTTTACAAATATCGAACCGACGTGGCCGTCTCGAAAGATAAACGTTAGAAAAATATATCAATGAAAAAAAATTATTAATAGTTCATTTATTCATTTTCATATACATATTCATCAAAAATATCATCTAAGAAAGTGGCAGGCGCAGTTACATCATTATGTCGCCCCCAACCTAGGTACCAAGTCACTGTCATTACATGGGCACAACAGCCAACTATCCGTTTGCCTACAAGACAGTTACAGCAATAGCCCTTTATGGCGTCAAGTCCAGTTTCTGCCCTGTTTACCACTAGATACGTAAAGTATACACGTGAACGTACATGTCGGGATTGGATGCGGCCCCGAAGTAAATAATTGTTAACTCCAAAGGAAAGAGGAAGATCCTCTTTCATGCTTTCGCTCACCTACACTTGATATAATCCGTTTTGTCGGATATGCTCGCGATAGTACGACCTAGCTTGCTTCAATTGGTAGGTGCCTAAGGCAAACCTTTTTAAATCGCTAAGAGTTAACTGTGGAAAGTGATTTAGTTATCCGCATTAATCAACAAATGTTGTCCGTTGCCTATTTAAATTATTATTTTGAACAAATTCAGATAAATGATTCGGCAAGTGTAGCCTACTCTTAGCTATTTCCACATACTCAAGGGCTTCTGGAATATCAGTGATGATTGGGTGAAACTTGTTTAACAAGCTACAGCCTATGCGAAAATCAGTCATTAAATGTGCAGCGGCCCTATTAAAATAATCTTGTCGAAATAGTTTGAAGTCTCTCTTCAGGCGGCCATTCACAACTTCTACAACTCATCTACACATTGTGACACAACGAGTTCTGTTGGCTTGTAGAGTTGTTAATTGATGTTCACCCTCAAGAAGAGATTCAGGCACATGTGTTTTGTAGCCATAATCATTTAAGTCATCAATTACATCACGAAAACCTCTGTCTAATATAAATATATCATTCTGCCGGAAATATAAACGCATGGGTCCATTTTCATTTGCAAATAATACATGCATTATTGTTGCATCATTTACAGTAGCCTTATAAGGCCCCAAACAGTCTAAAATATGTCCATCACAGCAGACAATCATAAAAGGTTTAGCTAAATTGTGATGTTTGTGCAAACTGTAGGTATTTTTTTGAAATGCATAATTAGAACTTGTCTGCATGTATACATATGTGCCATTACATATTGTAATCGCTGGCTTAGTATCAGGATTCATTTCCGGATTTCCAAACAACCCTTCCGGTATTATAGTATTTCGTGAAGCTACTTGCACAATACTTGTATGGTTTAATCCTAAATACATAGGAACAAACTCATTAGCTAGACATTGTCTTGCTTTGTTGCTTGTGTGTGCTTGAATGTGCCTCTAGGCATATTAAAAAGAGTTGACAAACTTTCATTGTCAACTGTCACCTGTTCTAATTTTAATAACAAAGATGCTCAAAGCTTTGCTAGCATTTGGAACTTCGGCGACTAAACTTGGAATACAGCTCAATAATTCAAAGAACTGAGCAGCTGTCATCCTAAACCAATAGTGACACATGTTTGCTGGTAACATATTTATGTCACTAAAGTCCATTGTGTTGGTGAACATTCTTTCCATTATGAATAAAACATCATCCACTTGAGCAGCAGTAAAATCTCTTAATTGGGTATGTAACTGTTCCCAACTGTCATTATGCAAATGGAAAGTGCAGATACGAGCAGCTCTAGGTATATATATTTTAAATCGAGCTAACACCATTTCTTTAACATTAGCAGGGATCAAATGCCTTTCTGTATTATAACAATTATTGAAAATGCAATGTCTAGAAGTGGCAGGTAACCTCCTGTAATTCTGTAGACTAACCCTGTGAGGCGAGTTTACTGTCTGTAATTGCATTGGAGCTGCTGGTGGTAGAGGAGGTGGTGTTGGTATCCTAACTGATGGTGTTGCTATTGGTTGTATTGGCATCCGAGATGATGATGGTGTTGGCGTCCTGGATGGTGGTGACAGTGGAGGCCGTGTTTCATCATGTAGTATTTGCCTTCTGGCATGTCTGGTTGCATATTCCCAACATGCTCTACAGACTCTTTGCAGATGTGGCATCTGAAATAATAGAATATAAATAAACACTTTATGACTTATGTATTCTGAAGTGACTACTTGTAGGTACATAGAGGCTAACTAACTTTCAATCAGAAGCATCCTATATGAGGAATAACAGAATAAACCTTATCCAGTCATGTGAAATTATGATGCACCAAATGTATTACTATTTTTATTATAAAAAAGGAATCAAAAGTACATAATGTTCCTTTTATATTTGTTTAAGCAGCCCCGGCTCTCAAGTGAGGGACTCGGATGCGACTTGGATTAGCACAATGTTGATGAGCACATAATGTACCCAACCACATTAACTTCAATTCCTATATTCTTTTAAATAATATGAATTATGACGCGACGGTGTTAATACACTGTGATCTGTTACTCGTACTGTATATAATCATTCCCTAATTTAACTGGAGTAAACTCCAAGCTGGGAACTCGGGTCTGGTCGGCCAGTACCAAGGATGATATTTAGTAGGTACTGCATATGATAATATAGTTCGTTGGTAATATGAAAGGTACTTACCAAATGAGGAGCAACAGTTTCTAAAAATATATTGCGTTGAGTACAATTCAATGTTACATTATAACTTCTAGTGCGTAAAATAGATACTCCACAGCCAAAACAAACATTATTGTGTTCTCTTGAGGATGTAACATTCATTCCTGTGTTATTTGCTGCATTCTGTAGCAATGCATGACATTCCACGCAAATTGCATTTGTATAGGATATCTGAAAATAGTTAAGTACATGATAATACAAAGTATGGGAGAGCGATGAATATAATAAGTACTCTAAAATAAATCAATTGAATAACATCAACAACACAATGTTATATTGTACACAATAACGTAAAGGTTTCTTGGAAAGTCATAGGTTCTCTGGCAATATAAAAGTATAATAATATTACTCATGTCTGTAGTCTATAGGTATGTAAATCTTGTGATATTTTCTTACCGGTGTAGGTGATATCCATGTGCGTAAAATATCAAACATCATCGGAGATACATCACTTAGACGGTGCCGGCGTAAGCGCACAAGAGAGATGGAGCAATTAATACAGCGTGAATCCATGATTATGCAATATTGTTGTATTACAGAGGAACTTCAACTTCAACTTGACTTCAACTTTTGGTTTAGTTTATAGCTTTTGCGAGAGAAACTATGTAGGTTACCGAGTTATTGTCAATGTCATTTGTGAGGGATACCATATAAAACCACCAGTGAAACAAAAATTATTTTCTACAACTTAAATTGATTAGGTACTTACTTATCCTAATTAAACTACCGCTACATACACGAATATGTATTTTAATATTACATTACGAATTATTATCACGTTTATTATTATTTAACCGTTTTATTTTATAATTTTTTCTATATTAATATAACCATCAATAGTTTATTTTATATTTAATATAAGGGCAACATTGGCAAAAAATGGCGATCGTCTTGCAAAGATGCATCTTTAACTTTACGCATTCTTAAGATTCAATTTTCAAACCCCAAGTTGTACAGAAGCGATTCAGGGTCGAAAAGGCATGTTTTAATCAATCTTATTTTTTAACATTTGAAATATTGACGCGTACGACTAAAAGCGCAACCAACAATGGGCATTCTCCTTAAATTTTTATTTTATTTATTATATCACAGTAATATTTTATACATGGTGGCGCAATAGAACGTGCATATTTTAAAAATATATTAGAAAATAAATATAAAAGGTCAAATTAAAATAAAACTAGGGAGTTTTAGAAAAATAACTGAAGTTTATTTTTTAAAAATAACATCATCTTAATGATGACCATCTGTTGAGGCACTCACACAGCTGCATATGCATACATATCACGCCACACGAAAGCACGCGCTGTGATTGGTCATGACGTGATATTGCATCAATCGGACGCCAGGGTGCGCGGAGGAGGGATCTGCAAACTTGTAATATTTTTTCTACACTATACTCAATCGAAAAGCTTTGTACGGGCTGCCACGCAAATTTATGTATTTTTATTATTCGCAATTATAAGTCGTTCAAATCAGTACATTGAAGAGGAGGCTTTCGAATTATTGCGCATCATAATCATTCGTTACGGCCATCCATCTCACTTTTCTTCCTAAACCTCAGTATACCTGCATATTTTCGATTCTGTGTGTGTTCTTTTTTCATTTTTCAATTCAGTCAAAATAACATTAGGTATCCTAATTTGTCTAGCAGTGCAGTACCTATCAGTGTACCAGGTGTGTAACAATCATAAAACTGTAAGTACCTACTTATCTACCTACTTGACATCAGTTTCTTTTGCAATCCAAGATGAGCACATCCGAGGTAGTTGAAAAACCTAGGGCTAAATCACCAGTTAAATTAAGCATTCCAGGTGATGAAGCCATGTACTCTAATCTTATTAGACAAAAGAGGCATTACAAAAGGTAGATTAACTAGATTTTCCAATTATCTGAATACCCTGAATAGTGTAAATTTAATGTATCCCAATCAAAAAGTAGATTTAAGGTTACGTACAAAAAATGCTGAAAGCATATTCCAGGAATTTAATGATTTACAAACAAAAATTGAGGAATTGGTTCCTGAAAAAGATCTCGAGGATCAATTGGATCAAAGAGATATGTTTGAAAATTTCTATTATAGTGTAGTGTCTCAGGCTGAGTGTTTATTGAGTGGCCCGGACGTTAGCGAAGGTTCTAGTAGTCCTGTCTATTCTAGAACGGACGACGTGAAATTACCAATTATTACCCTCCCTTCGTTTGACGGCTCATGTGAACACTGGCTTACTTACAGAGATACTTTTATGTCACTAATCCATGAATCTAAGCTCTCAAACATACAAAAATTTCACTACCTCAAATCATCACTAAAAGGTAGTGCTGCTCTAGTCATAGAACAGTTAGAGTTATCCTCGAACAATTACCTTGTTGCTTTAGAGTTACTTCAGAATAGATTCAACAATAATGATTTATTAATACACAATCATGTTAGATCATTTTTTACTATTCAAAAATTAACAAAAGAATCACCCATGTTGTTACGAAAATTAATTGATTCTATTCTAAAAAATTTACGCGCTTTGAAGGTATTGGGAGAACCGACGGAGGCATGGGATACACTTATTAATTATATTGTTGTTTCTAAACTTGACGAGACTACGGAGAGAGAATGGGAACAATATAAAACTATAACTTTTAAAATCAAAACTAGTTCAAATACAAAGTCTAAATTAGATGATTTACTTGGGTTTTTAAAATCGCATGCGGAAATGTTAGACTCATTACATTCGAATCACAACACTCACAAATCAACAGCACACAGTAACAAACAAAATAATAAGGTACACTGTAATATTTCAACCAATAAATCCGATCAGCCTGCACCACGAAATAAGCAGTGTTTTATGTGCAAGGCTAATCACTCACTTTACACTTGTCAACAATTTTTAAACGCATCAAGTAAGGATAAACTCGAATTGGTACACAGTAAGAAATTATGCGAAAATTGTTTACGATCGGGTCATTCCGTCGAGGAGTGCAGGTTCGGTACTTGCAAATTGTGTAACAAAAAACATAACTCTTTATTACACGTTGATAAAAATACAACGACTGACAGTACTACGAGCCTAGTTACAAACATAAGTCACCGAGAAACCGGTTTGAGCGCATTTAGCATTCCATCGCAAGTAGCCGTTAACACTGATTGTATGCACTCACCTATAGATTCGGTTGTTGTGAATAACGTTCAAACAAACAAGCGCTGTTCATCCTCGTATTCTATTTTATTATCTACGGCGTTAGTTGAGATAGCAAACCGGTTTGGCGAGTTTTATGTTGCACGTGCACTCCTCGATAGCGGTAGTCAACGGTGTTTGATTACAAATTCTTTATGCAAAAAATTACAACTTTCTTTTGTACAGTCCGCTCATGAGATACGAGGCATTGGCAGTTCTGTGGTACAGTCAACCAAAAATTGTGATATAACCATTCGGTCACGAGACAATACGTACTCTAAGCGCATTAAATGTATTGTTTTACCCAATATCACATCTGAACTGCCAACTGTGCCATTAAATCGCGATCAATTTCACATTCCTAATGAATGCCAGTTAGCAGATCCCACATATTTTGAAACGCAACCCATCGACATTTTATTAGGGGCAGATATATTTTGGGATTTACTTAAAAAAGATAAGGTGCGTTTGCATAATGGACCTTTCTTACTAGACACTAAGTTGGGATGGATAATTGCCGGACCTATCCACCATGAGGCGCGCAGAGATAGCCGTATTATTCATTGTAATTTTAGTCAGTCTGTAGACGCACAGTTACGTCAGTTTTGGGAACTGGAGGAAATTCCTAAAATTCTCGACTCTCGCACGGAGGAGGAGAGGGTCTGTGAAAAGCATTTCACAGACAATACAAAGCGTGATTCTAATGGAAGGTTTATTGTTGATATACCCTTCAAGGAATCTCCTCAGGTTTTAGGTACCAGTCGCGACCAAGCTGAACGTCGTTTTTACGCATTAGAAAAACGGTTACAACGCGATCCCTTGTACAAGCAATTATATTGCGAATTTATGCGCGAATATTGTCACTTAGGTCACATGACTCAAGTGCACTCCCACTCTAGTCCTCATTATTTCATGCCGCATCATGGTGTGTATCGCGAGCACAGCATAACCACAAAACTGCGTGTGGTGTTTGATGCAAGTGCGCCCACAACATCTGGCAAGTCATGTAACGACATTCAGCTGGTTGGGCCCCCCATACAAGGGGATCTCTTTTCGATACTCCTACGCTTCAGACAGTATAGGTACATAGCCTGCGGTGATGTTGAAAAAATGTACCGACAAGTCCTGGTAAACCCTAATCAGCGTAATTTTCAAATGATACTGTGGCGTGAGGATTCCTCTCATCCCCTCGGCATGTTTCAGCTCAATACCGTCACCTATGGAACAGCGTCCGCACCATTCTTAAGTGTGAGATTTCTTAAACAACTCGCTGACGAGTGTGATGATATTGGTGAGACAATCTATACATGAAGATATGTATGTCGATGATTACATATCTGGGCGGGATGACAAGGAGGAATTGGTGCAGTTATGTAGTAGGGTATCCGATGTCTTACAAAGGGGTTGCTTCCCATTACGTAAATGGCTTTTTAATTTCAATTGCGACATATCGCAAACTTCATTAGACTGTTCCAAATCACTAGCACTAACTGAAAACAGTCATAGCAAAACGTTAGGTTTAAATTGGTATAACTCAACCGATGAGTTATTTTTCAATACCAGACTAGTGATTGATAATAACCAACTTGTTACAAAGCGACTCATATTGTCGTCGGTCTCGCAAATATACGACCCATTAGGACTTCTGAGCCCTTTTATAATTATTGTAAAGGTAGTGTTACAGAAATTGTGGTTATTAAAATTGGGATGGGATGATGAAGTGTCGCAAGAAGTCATTAAAGTATGGCATGGATTTGTCAATGACTTAGTTCTACTCGATACATTGCGTGTGAAACGACATGTCATGTCGAACGAACCTACTTATTTAGAAATGCATATATTCACAGATGCGTCACAGTCAGCGTACGGCACCTGTGTTTATAAACGCTCGGTGAGACATGATGGACTGATATCAGTCAGGTTACTTTGTTCAAAGGGTAAGGTGGCGCCACTTAAACCAGTAAGCATACCTCGACTTGAACTGTGTGGCGCACTACTAGGTGCCAAATTATTCCAAAAGGTTCATCAGTCAAAAGTTCCAAAAAGTTCAAGTCGGTCACCTTTTGGACAGACTCAACTATCGTCTTAGGATGGTTGCGAATGGCTCCTAACCTTTTGCAAACTTTCGTCCAAAACCGTGTCGTTGAAATACAGGAGTTGACCAAATCTATACCATGGCGTCATGTCAAGGGCAAAGAAAACCCAGCTGACTTAGTTTCTCGAGGTGTCGGTTTGGATAGTTTAATTTGTTCTGATTTGTGGTGGCATGGGCCACACTTTCTTCGCGACATCGAATTCAACAGTAGCACTCACGTAAGCTCTGAATTAAATATCAATCAAGTTGAGCTACCTGAACTGAAACCACAAAAAACACAAACATTTTTATGCGAAAGCAGATCAGATGATGAGTTTTTTCCATTTTCTAGATTTTCTCAATTACGCCGCATGAAACGTGCTTGCGCATACCTACTACGTTTTATCTATAATACGCGTAATAAACATAACAAACGTAGTGGAGTACTCACTGTGGAGGAATTGAGATAATCCGAACTAGTTTTAGTCAAATATAGCCAATTAGAATCATTTCCCATTGAATATAAAATATTAAACAATAACGGCCGCCTAAACAATAAACACTATCTGGCTAAACTCAACTTGTTTACGGATGATGATAACATAATTCGCTTAAGTAACTCGCAGTCTTTTACATTTAATAAAAAACATCCCATATTACTGTCAAGTAAACATCAGTTTACCATTTTATTGTTTCGCAATCAACATAAAGAAATGTTGCATGTAGGACCCCAAACACTTCTTTATAATTTGAGAGAATCATGGTGGCCTATTAGAGGTAGAGATTTAGCTCGAAAAATAGTTCATGACTGCGTTACATGTACTCGCTTTAAGGGTAAAGGCAACCCACGCTGATAAGCAACGGATCTAGGCGGATGCTGCGAGACAGCAAGGCATTGTGAAAGGCCGAGGGCGACGATAGAGGTCAAGAGCAATCGTCGGCCAGACACTGCATCCGTCCCTTCTCCAGTCGTAGCGGTTCTCCGTTCCACTGGATCAAGGAGGGTAAGGACGAGAGAGTGCGTCTGTGTTTGCGCGTACACTTGTGCACTGAAATATATCCTGCGCACTTGACCGCTTCCGGAAAAAAAAATGGACTCCGAAGACGTCAAGTCCTGTGGCGATGGGCAGAAGTAGAGAGGTCCGGTTTGATGCAAGCCGGGTTTTGTCTGATGCCTGCACGCAGGCGGCTCCGGGGGTGTGAGTACACGCCGTGGTCGTTTTTGCACTGCAATGGGGTGACAGTGTGAGCTCGGCAGCACCCGGGGTGACAAAGCAGCCCTTTTCAGGGAGGCACTGCTTTCCCCGCTCAGCCGGGGGAGGGGCTAGAAAAGGTGCCCTAAAAAAATGCTCATCCCTCCCAAAGAGGATGGTAGTAACCACGGCTGCCTCCGCATCTATTAATTCGTGGTCGAAGTCGCAAAGAAAGTAATAAAAATATTAAAACATCTACTATGACATTCGGCGCATGGAACGTGCGAACACTTCTGGACCGCGACTCTAATGCTTGTCCTGAGCGAAAAACTGCCATCTTATCCAGGGAACTTTGTCGCTATAATGTAGATGTAGCTGCACTAAGCGAAACACATCTTGCTGATGAAGGTGAACTGGTAGAGCACGGCGGTGGATATACTTTCTTCTGGAAAGGTACCCGACACCTGACCGTCTCGGCTCTGAGGCAGCCTCAGAGCCGAGACGGTCAGGTGTCGGGTTCGCGATCAAAACCCAACTTGTGAAGTGTCTAGACGAATATCCTGTCCATATATCTGACCGCGTGACCACTTTGCGCCTTCACTTGCATAATGACAACTATCTTAATGTCATCAGTATTTATGCACCAACGTTGGATAAATCTGATGACATTAAAGATCAGTTCTACGAGGAGTTGACTCAATGCCTCAATAGCATTCGTCCCAAAGAACAGATACTTCTACTGGGGGACTTCAATGCCAGAGTCGGTCGAGATTATGGCGCTTGGCCCAGGGTCTTGGGTAAGCATGGGATTGGGAATTTGAACAGTAATGGCCAACTGCTGCTCAGCCTATGTGCTCAATTTGAACTAGCGATCACAAACACAATGTTCAGACACCCCGCTAAGCACAAAACCACATGGATGCACCCAAGGTCCAAACACTGGCATCTTATCGACTATGCAATTGTTCGGCAAAATAACGTTTCCCAAGTCCAAGATACGCGCGTCATGCGCGGTGCGCACTGTTGGACAGATCATAGACTTGTTATCATTAAGCTATGCCTTCGCTTGTTCCCGCCTCGGAGATCGAAACGTATAAAACCTGCGTCACTGGACGTGGAGAAGCTCAAAAACGAAGAGGTGCGAAATAATTATGTTTCAGGCTTGGCAAGTACCCTACCGCGTGACCAAACAGGGGACATTGAAGCTGACTGGAAGACTCTGTCTACTCATGTTTTAGATACAGCTGCGAATATCTTAGGTCGAAAAGTCCGGAGAAATGAAGACTGGTACGATGAGAATGACAGAGTATTGACAGAAGCTATATCGGATCACCGCAAATTATTACGCGAAAACGGTGGAAAGCGAACTAGCGGAAACGCTGCCGTTGACATCAAGCAAAGTGAACAAGCTCTACGAAAACTATCTCGGGAAACAAAAGACAACTGGTGGCAGAAAAAAGCTGAGTCCATACAGTTTCTCGCAGACACGAACCAGCTTGGTGAGTTTTATAGTGAGGTTAGAAACCTGCTGGGAAGTACTGTCCGAGCAAAGGTACCCCTTAAGTCACTTGATGGTGAGCATCTTATTAAAACTAAGGATAATGTGTTAAATAGGTGGGCAGAACACTTCAACAATCTGCTCAATGTAGATCGATCAGCTGATTTGCAACACATTAGCCTGATACCTCAACTCCCATCTGCTGATGAATTAGACGAGCCACTAAAGCTGGACGAAGTGGTCGTTGCCATCAAACAGCAGCAAAACAAGCGTGCGGTTGGAATTGACTTAATACCGGGAGAACTACTTAAGTGCGGCGGGAAGGAGTTGTACTCGTCCTTATATGAACTTTTTGTTCGCATGTGGGATGAAGAACGGGTCCCAAATGACTTCAAAGTCTCACGCATCAGCGCCCTTTACAAGAACAAGGGTGACCGTTCGGACTGTAGCTCCTACCGTGGTATTTCGCTTCTATCTGTCCCGGGAAAAGTCTTTGCCAGAATACTTTTAAACCGCCTTAGGACACTTTCTGAACAACTACTGCCGGAGACCCAGTTTGGCTTCCGACCTGACCGGGGAACCTGTGAAGCCATATTCTCTGTGCGTCAACTACAGGAAAAAAGTAGAGAACAAGGTCGTAAGTTGTACCTTTGCTTCGTTGACCTCGAGAAGGCCTTTGACAGTGTTCCCCGTGAAGCCCTATGGCTTGTACTTAAGAGAATGGGTTGCACAGAGAAATTTGTAAAGCTTCTCAGACTACTGCATGATGACATGGAGTGTTGTGTGACAGTGGAAGGAGAGCAGTCGAGTTTCTTTCCCGTCACCTGTGGGGTAAAACAAGGCTGTGTACTCGCACCCACACTCTTTGCTTTATACTTCGCTGTTGTGGTCAGGGAGGTTTTACAGAATTCTCTTGAAGGTGTACGCATCCGCTTTCGAACAGACGGCAAACTGTTTAATCTCGCTAGATTTAAGGCAAATACCAAAGTGTCATACGCCATGATCAGTGAGATTATGTACGCTGACGATCTTTGCTTCTTGGCAGAATCCCCGGAGGGCCTGCAAAGGCTGATGTCTGACCTGCACCAATCTTGTTGCAAGTATGGCCTTAGGATCAGTGTTAAAAAGACGGAAGTGCTATCCTTGGATACTAATGGTCGTGAGACACTATCCGTAAAGATTGGTGACGACGTGCTGAAGCAGGTTGACAATTTTAGATACCTGGGGAGCACTATAACAGCTAAGTGCGACTTGGACTCAGAGATAAGCAGTAGGATAAGTGCTGCCGCGGCAGCTTTCGGCAAACTCAACTCCAAGGTCTTCTGCTCACATGATCTGAAACTGACAACGAAAGTGTCCGTATACATGGCCATTGTGCTGCCAAATCTACTCTATTCCGCTGAGACGTGGTGCTTGTACAGACACCATATTCGTACACTAGACCGATTCCACCTGAAATGTCTGAGAAGTATCATGAAGATAAGTTGGTCTGACCGTGTACGTAACACTGAAGTGCTGCGACGAGCCAATGTTGGTGGCATTGAAGCTTACCTGATGCGGCGACAACTTCGGTGGTGTGGACACGTGTCTCGGATGGCGGAGGATCGAGTGGCGAAACGCGTCTTTTACTCAGAGCTCAAGGAGGGCAAGCGAAAGCAGGGCGGTCAACTCCTCAGATACAAAGACGTTCTGAAAAGACATTTGAAAATATGCGAGATAGAGCCCTCGAAATGGGAGGATTTGGCAGCACAGCGACAAGAATGGAGACATATGGTCAAAACAAAAACTGACAATTTTGAGAAGCGTCGCATACTGGAACTAGACGCTAAGCGTGACGAACTTAAAGCCCGACCACCAGCGGCCATAACTTACAATTATTTCAACGGTGTTCTTTCATGTCCGCACTGTGCGCGAAAATTCACCGCAAAAATTGGCTACGTAAGCCACATAAGGGCGCATGAACGCCGAAACTTAACGTAGGAGTCGACAGCGGTCGCCATGACCGAAAACGGTCGGAGGATTATTATTATTATTCTCCCCAATTATGGGTAATTTACCCATGGAAAGAATCACAACCAGTTTTCCTTTTTATAACTGTGGTGTTGACTACGCCGGTCCGGTATACATACTGAGCCGCAAGGGTAGGGGGGCTAAGACATGTAAGGCTTATATTTGTTTATTTATATGTTTTGCTACGTGCGCCGTACATTTAGAGTTAGTGTCGGACCTAACTTCCGAGGCTTACTTGTTAGCACTCAAGCGCTTTATTTCTCGTCGTGGAAAACCACGACAAATATTTTCCGACAACGGCAAGAATTTTGTGGGATTAAAGAATGACTTTCAATTGTTTTTAAAAACATGTTCGTCTGACATTATAGAATACGCTAGTAGTCAAGACATACAATTTAAATTCATCCCTCCGTATGCTGCTCATTTTGGTGGTCTATGGGAGGCTGGTGTCAAGTCGTGCAAACACCACCTCGTACGGGTTATAGGCAATGCACACCTGACCTACGAAGAGTTTAGCACATTACTCACACAAGTCGAAGGTATGCTTAATTCTCGTCCTTTAACCCCCTTGTCCACTGATCCGTATGATTTCCTTCCTTTAAGCCCCGGTCACTTCCTCATAGGCCGTTCGATTACTTCTCCAGTTTGCGCTCACCCTTAGATAGCTGAAGAAGACATTCGTAGCCTGCCTCGCTATCAACGAGTTGAACAGATTCGTCATCACTTTTGGTCTCGGTGGTCGAAAGAATACGTGTCGGAACTGCATGTGCGAAGTAGATGGTACCATAACAAAGGCGAACTTAAGGAGAACATGTTGGTACTCATTAAAGATGATCACCTGCCACCACTGCGCTGGAGTCTGGGCCGAATCATCAAGACGTACCCAGGAAAGGACAACGTACCAAGGGTCGCCGATATACGCAAGGCTGATGGTGTGGTTCGGCGAGCATTTACGAAAATTTGTCCGCTGCCCTTGAACGAGGGATGACGGATGGTAGCAGCCGGGAGCCTGTAAGAAGTCTATTCATTGAAATCTGGCGATTCCAAGGCCGGGAGCATGTTGAGGCACTCACACAGCTGCATATGCATACATATCACGCCACACGAAAGCACGCGCTGTGATTGGTCATGACGTGATATTGCACCAATCGGACGCCAGGGTGCGCGGAGGAGGGATCTGCAAACTTGTAATATTTTTTCTACACTATACTCAATCGAAAGCTTTGTACGGGCTGCCACGCAAATTTATGTATTTTTATTATTCGCAATTATAAGTCGTTCAAATCAGTACATTTTAGTCATTTTCTACTGCCCTCAAAGCCGCTACACCATCTCTACGACGGCACTCCTCTAACCTCAAACGTAAATTATTGGAAACTTTCTTCAATAATGCTGGTGTAATTGCTGCCATTTCACCACGTATATTTTCCTTAAGCTGATCGATGTTTCTCGGATTATTACTGTAGACTTTGTGTTTGAGATATCCCCACAGAAAAAAGTCAGGAGGCGTCAAGTCTGGACTACGTCATGGGATATCACCTCTTTTCGAAATCAGTCTGCCAGGGAACATCTGTTCCACAACCCGCATTGAGTCATTTGATGTGTGACTGGTGGCTCCGTCTTGTTGAAACCAAGTCCTAGAATTCACTATTCTTGAATTTTCAAGTTCTGGCGCCAAAAAGTCTTCCAACATTGCAACATAGCGTTCGGTATTAACAGTGACGTTTTGGCCTCGCTCATTTTCAAAGAAAAAAGGACCAATTATTCCTCTGCCAGAGATTGCTGCCCACACTGTCACTTTGGGACTATGCAGTGGTTTTTGGTGTTTGCGTTTAGGGTTTTCGCTATGCCAGTAACGGCAATTTTGACGGTTTACGAAGCCATTGACATGGAAATGGGCCTCATCAGAGAAAAGGATATTGTCAAATTTAAAAATCGATTAAGCATTTCATTAGCAAATGCGACCCTTGCTCTGAAGTCAGAATCTTTTAATTCCTGTGTTAATTGCAGCTTATATGGATGCAGTTTAACCCTAGATTCATAATCATATCTAAGAGGAACATTATTCATAAACATTCGTCTCACAGATGACTATATTTAGATGTCGGGTTTATCAGTACTTGTAAATAAAACAAATGAAATTAAGTATGGTACTGATTAATATGTTTATTTGGGTTATAAAAGAGTAATGAAATAATCAAAATTAAAGTTCATCGGCACATTCCACACATCTCATATGTGTGGAATGTGCCGATGGTCGCGATGGTCCATACACATGAACTTTTTACATGACTTGCATTGGAACCTAGTCATACGTCGTTTTTTATAGTCACAATGACCACAAATCTTTTTTTGGGTTCCACTTGGACCAGGTAGATCAATGGTAGGCGTTTCACCTAAAACTTCAGCGATTTTCCTTTTTAGGCATCGCTTCAAAGTTGGCATTTCGCGCCTTTTACGTAACCAAGGTTCGGTCAACTTTCCTGAAATAATCTTTACAAAACATCGTCTGCTTGTTGGTTTTCGACCTTGTTTTACACTATTATGTACGTAAACTACGTATGAGTTTATTATTGCCATATTGAGTATGCCGTAAAAGTAACATAATGGCCATCTTTGCGTTTTTCTGCTACAAGACATACTTACACATTTGGTCAAACGTATCTACCGCACCTTTGGTTGAATTGTAAAACTTGATAATATCCAGCTTACCAGAAGCAGCAAGAGTACCGTCCCCATGAGTGGTAGAAAGCAAGAGAACGTTCTTATTATTTTTAGGCTTGTAGGATACTAACGTACATTCCCTGTCGTAGCAAAACATGGATGAACCTATAGGCCTATCTTTGATTTGAAGCAACTCAGGCGGTATTTCTCTCTTATTTGCTCGAAGCGTACCTACTATTGTAAGTTTATATGGTGATTTTAGTAACTGCTGGGCTAAAGGGACAGAAGTAAACCAATTGTCCATTGTGATGTTACGTTTGCTGCCCCACAAACCCTCAGTCAAAGTCTTAACATAGAAAGGTGATTCACTTGGGAATCACCGTTTGTTTCAGTTTTTCCAAGATATGGCATAGCGTTTCGCATATAATTTGTTTTGGCATCACAAAGCATTAAAATTTTGTAGCCATATTTATTAGGTTTTGAAGGAATATACATTCTAAACGGACAACGTCCCCTGAAACCCAATAGTTGCTCGTCTATTGTAACATAACTTCCAGCTTTATAGCTATCCCTGCATATCTGAATAAACACTTCCCACAATTCTCTGATAGGCGCAAATTTATCTTGAGCTTTACGTTCATTTCTAGTTGATTGATCATCAAACCGCAAGCAGTTTAGCAAAAAGTCAAATCTTTCACGCGACATCACTGATATATAGCGAGATCCACTAAATGTAGGATCAAACAATTCTAAGCTCGTGAGATGATTATCTTTTTTTGCAGCTGATAGTAAAAGCAATCCAAGCAAAGCAGTGAGTTCTTCTTCGCATGTCGAAGAAATAGTAGCAGTACTCTCTTTATATTTCGAACTTCTCAATTGTATTTCTTCATTAGTATGTGTAAGTATGTTACGAATTAAATCAGCAGTTATAAAAGTAGTAAAGCAATCAACTGGCTCTATAATGTCTTTTGCGTTATTAACTGTCCCTTGGATTATATGCACGATATTTCTACAGTGTTTCTTTGATTTTTAAAGTCTAATTCAAAGATTTCTATTCAATCTAGATGAGTGCAGATGTTTCTGAGTGGAGAAGAAACGGCGCAACAACTACTGCAATATTTTTTAGGTATACCGCCGTTTGCCCGAATTTTATTTAACCGAATATCATTTGCCATAATAGTCGACAGCCATAATATTATATGACGGAATATTCATTTGCCCGAATTTTATTTGCCATAATATTCACATGAAGCTGTTTCCCATAAAGTCACTTACCATAACATCATTTGTCATAATAATAACATCACATGCCCGAATTATCAAATGCTCGAATTATCACATGCCCGAATTATCACATGCCCGAATTATCACATGCCATAACATCATTTGCCATCGACATTGGGTGTGTAACGGTTGTTATATCAGGAGAAACTGGATGCAATCGGGACTTTAGGGTACCCCGACTCGGATAGGTTAGGTTAGAAGGGGATACCCTTCGTGGTTATTTTTTTTAAACCACCCAGAAGTAGTTTGGTTAGGTGCCATTTGAGTTGGGTTAGCAGGTTGTCTATTGTTTATCCGAATTATTATGGCATATAAATATCATGTCTAATAATCATTATGGCTTTTAAATATTATGTCTAATAATTATTATGGCAATCAAAAATATGACAAACAATACTTATGGCATTCGTATATTATGGTATCTAAGTTTCGGGCAATCGAAAGTATATTGTAGCGAACCGCTACTTACCACTTACTTTGTTTTTACAATTCTACGCTTCATGTTAGATTGTTCACTTTCCATTTGTACTTTATTCGCATTCATTGCACTAGATTTACTTACATAGTAAAACATAATTACACAATTACAATAATTATAGGTTTGGTTAATGAATTGTTTATACAGCTGTTTGCGTCTGACAATGTCAATTGGTCAGCGATCTGCCACAGATAACAAAATGACAGCCAACTTATGTATAAACTATTTAATGCATGATTACTTTGAAATATAAATTTTAGTTAGTAATTATATTACTTTAGGATAAATATTGAAAATTGTTATCGCATAATACTTTTATGGTATACAATAAAGAATATCTTATCTTATCTTATCTTATATAAAAAAAGCATATTTTACCGATCCGTTCGAATTAAATAATTATGTTTGGTTTCAACTAAGCAATAGTTTAGAGTCTATGATTTGAGTAGCGTTTGTCGATGGTCGACATCACGCTACACGCAATAAGTAAGTTTCAATACACAATATATGAACAAAAACTTATTCTAAAACATAACGTAATATTTAGCCAATAAAGATATTCTTAATTCTGGTTACGTATAGGAAATGAAAATGTAGGATGGTCGCTTCTAAATACGCGTTTCTATTTGTTTGACAAAACAAAGGACCTTGGAATGTTCTTGAATGTTGAATTTTGCGAAACGAAATAAACAGTAGCGACAATTCAATAATTAGGCGGAAAGACGTACTTTTGACATACCTTAAACCGCGTTTTGACATTCGAAGCCCGACAGACGAAAAGATGAGCTCCGAAGATCATTTCTTGTCGTTTGGTGTATTGGAGGTGACGCTGGGTGCTTATAAATACTACAATAGGACTTGCGATAAGAGGTATTTATGATTATATAAATAATTATCGAGAATCGTAGAAGTGGAAACGTTGTGCGAATCCCGCGTTCTAATGCCATTGTGTTTCTATTTTGCAGCACAGCGGGTTCACCCCGACACCGTTCACCCCGACACCGTCCACCCTGACACCGTCCACCCTGACACCCGTGACGCTCACCGGAGTGGTGCTGACAGCATCCCCCTGAACTCGAACGACCCTGGCTCTGGACCAACGGATTTCGCTGGTAACCGGTGTTTCACATCGGCTCAATTCTTATCTACCTTTTTATTTTCTATGTCGCCAACTACGAATGGCCCACAAATTGATTTTCTCTTCCTGAGTAAAGCAACCTTTCTACTTAAACTTTAGACGCCACACCAGTCGTTAGTGACAAGCGTCGAAGGCATGATGCACGTAGGGACGGGGCATCATGCAATATTAAATGTCGCCGTGTCTCAGGCAATATTATAGTTAGCTGATCCCAAGATTACAATTTAATCGCAGGGCTCGCCTAGCAGGCTTCATATCTGTGTAACAACTAGTTATAATAAGTACATTTATTAATATTGGCATAGAGCTGTTGCACAAAAATAGTATTGTAATATTGTAATATTATTACCAAAACTATATTTACTGTGCTTTGCATGTAATGTTGTAATAATTTACAATTAAATCTGAATCCAATGCAACAATGACCAAATAACCACATGATACGGCCCTTAACCTAAAAGGTCCAATGTATCTGCTGGCTTTGCTTATCCAGGTAATTATATAAATTTTTCATCACACTCTTATTGTTAGCGTAACACACATGAACGTCATCGCCGTTACGCTACAATGTCATATGTCTTTTCGGGTAAACAAAACATTCGGGCAAATGAAATTCGGGAATATGATGATTATGGCATTTAATTTTCGGGTAAACAATAGACAACCCATTTTTTAGGATGTCGATTTATAATATTTATATCCGTAAGGCTAAATGTGGACGAATATACATTTGTCTGTGTCTGAATAAACAAAAGTAAAATAACAAAAAAGTACAGTATTTATTTTATTTATTTATTTAACTTCATGCAGAAATGTACAAAGGCGGACTTAATGCCGTAGGCATTCTCTACCAGTCAACCTAGGGTGGTGCAGAGCGTTAACGAGGTAGGCACAAAAGAAGTTTACTGTTCAATGTTCCAATATATTAAATACACATACTTATAAGTACAATACACATTCAAATATACATACAACATAAATATATATTATATCAATAAGAGATTACATGTTAATGTTGAGATGACTCTGCTATCTCTTTCAGAAGCCAAAGCCGAACTCTTGACTTGAACATATCCCGGGTCTTGCTCATCCTGATCTCAGGAGGCAGTGCGTTCCATAGAAGGATCGCCTGCACAAAGAAAGAGGACCCTAAGAAGTTAGTTCTGTGGGAAGGACATGAGAGGAGACGGTTATTCGAAGAGCGAAGATTTCTGTTGTGGTTTGTACATAACAGTTGGAAGGAACAAGTTAGGTAAGTAGGAGATGTAGGAGATGTAGGAGAGTAAAGAATGTTATAAAGAGTGGTAAGGCAGCGCAACTTACGGCGATGACGGATAGGCAACCAATTAAGCTGGGAACGGAAGGTGGACACGTGGTCATACTTACGAAGGTTGAAAATAAATCGAATGTAGTTATTGAGAAGACGGTCTATCTTGTTGAGAAGGTCTGCATTCAGGTCAAAGTAGCACACATCACCATAGTCAATCAGCGGAAAGATCAGAGTTTGCACCAACAGCACTTTCGTCTTCATAGGTAAAAAGTTCTTTAGGCGATACAGAACTCTAAGTCTACTTGTGACAAGTTCGTGATTTGTACTCGCCAGTCGAGGGAGGAATCGAGGTGTAGTCCTAGATCCTTTACTGATGCACTAAAAGGTATCTTTATGCCGTTGTATACTACTGGTGGCAGACTCGCAGTGTCAATTCTGCTGGTTATCAAGTTACTGCCTACCATAAGAGCCTGACACTTGGATGGGTTCACAGTTAAGCCGAATTTAGCCGACCAGTTTTTTAAAGTTTGTAAATCCCTATTCACGTCTTGGATCGCTGCTGTTATGCCTTCCGCAGGTGCTTGTGCATACAGTTGCAGATCATCCGCATACAGATGATACGCACAGCGAAGATTGTAAGTCACGAGATTAATGAAAATAGAAAATAATAAAGGAGAGAGGATACCGCCTTGAGGGACGCCAGAGTTCAGAAAGCACCAGCTAGATGATGAATCATCACTACGGACAGACTGTTGGCGCCCCTGAAGATAATTCGAGAAGAATTCCAGTGCTTCCGGGGAGATTTTAAGGTAGGAAAGGATGGACAGCAAGATATCATGACTGACTGTATTGAAGGCATTGGAGAAGTCCACTAAAACAAGTACGGTCACCTTAGTGGCCTCCATCCCCGTCCTTATATCACCAGTGACTTTTAGTAGTGCAGATGTGGTGCTATGGCCAGGTCTGAAGCCTGACTGTAACGGACTTAACAACTTGTTCCGATGTATAAATGAAGCAAGTTGTGTTAGCACACAGGCCTCAAGTACTTTAGACAAGAATGGGAGTACGGAAATTGGACGAAAGTGGTTAGGCAGTATGGCATTGCTTATTTTTGGCAAGGGTATCACGTAAGCCTTACGCCAAACAGATGGAAACGTGCCAGAATAGAGGCAATAATTCATTATGTGGGAAATTGCTGGGAGCAATTGATCGATAATTGTCACTACCATACGTCGACTAATGTTGTCACAACCAACTGCGTTAGATTTAATCGCTAAAATTTTATTTTTGATCTCCTCGGTTGCAACTGGAGAAAACTTGAAAGTATCTATATCAGGACTGACAAGGCCAGCTATGTAACTCAGTGTATGACTTTTGGTTTGGTGATCAAGAGGAGTCGTAGTGGAGAAATATCGGTTCAGATCATCCAGACCAACCGTCAATCGAGAGTCCACATGCTATCTTCCAATACCCAAGGTGCCCAAAAACTTCCAAATATTTGTAGATGAAGAAGAAGTGATATTATCATGGATATGTCGGCGTTTACCGTTGCGTATACTAATTCTTTCTTTTTTTTCAAGAATTTCAGATTCCAAAAGTCCTTTTTGTAGATTGACAAGCTCAAATCTTGCTTGAGATAGCTCATCTAAAGAGCTTTTATGTACATTTGCTGTAAAAAAGTCATTGAGAAAGTTTAGGAAAATTATTATTATGAATTTATTACCAAAATTGGTAAGAGAATATACACTTAAATAAACAAAGGCAATATCTTACCAATCAGTGCAGGATGTTTCCTTGATTTTAAATTTTTCCTACACCTACCATCCCATTTTTTACTTGGGGTTACAAAATAGTTTTGCACAGGAATATCTTGTATCAAAGTTTTTTCTACAACAAAAAATAACATATTAATATTTATGACCAATAGCAAACTGAAAACTACTCATCATTTTCATAGCATTAGTCCGAGTTACATCCAAAACTTGCACATGAGAGTCTAAAGTAAGCTCTCCTACTCTTGCTTTACTTTTTCTTGGCTTTTTATGGGAGTGACTGCTGTCTGGTTGAAGAGCCTTGTCCGTCAATCAGCAGGTAAACGCAAACTCAAAACACCAGTCATTACATACAAGTATGAGTTAAATCAAGATGTATAATTAAATTAGAACATAATGAACATACCACTCAGATTCTCTTGAGTTACTTCTGCGCTTGTGGATAGCAGTATCACACACTCATTTGTGATTAAGATGACTGGACTTTCTTCCGTTAAATCTGTGAATAACAAAATACAAATATGAGGCATAAGAACGTATCAGTTTTGTACAGAATAGATAAAACGAGTTCCAGAACACAGACAAATTGTTCCTTTAGATATCATTATACCTACTTGGTAAGATATATAAGCGGTCATGAAATGTAAGCTTACGGATTTGTTTTGCTTCATTTATTTTTACCTAGTAGTGAATGTAGATATGTCGATGACATCTTCCATGGATGGAACATTAATGCCATTGGTAAAAAAAAAAATATATTGTTAGAAAACTACTTTTATAGCATACGTACAACTATGATTTGAAAACAGTTACTCACCTTGAATCTCCTGTGGTAATGGTAATACTGGTAGTACATCAGAGTCGTACATACTTTCTAAACCATCCGTGTTGATTGTGATCAAAGATTTGATCTGCTCCTCCACATTATCTAGCGGAGGTGCTTTATTCGTGTCACCACACCGGTGCGGCATAATTCTGACCGTTATACAGCAGATTTTTTACGGACTGTACGTTTTAGGCCATCATATTTTATTTTTAAGATTTTAGAAGACCTAAATGGACCTCCATGTATGGCATTTAATTCATTTTAAATGCTTGCCCACGCAACTTTTTTGTTCTTCCATGTGGAAGCATCACTCTTTTTATTCTCTATAACGTTTTGATATTTCAAAACAAAAGAGGCTAAAATGTCCCTCTCTCGTAAAGTAATGTTGGCACTCCTTTCTTGTTTAACTTTGCCATTTTATAATCGGTTTCGTTTGTGAAACTTGCGAAAGATACTCAGAACTTTTAATTACCAGTTAACGTTAATTAAGAAGTTACTTATCAACGCTTTACTTGAGGATGGTGAACGAGGCCCTAAGTCCCGCAAGTTGATATTGCGACGGAACCTTATCACAATAAGCGCTGCGTGACGTCATCCATCGTACAAAAGTACAGTTAACAAAAAGATTGTAATTAAAAGTAAATAGACTAGAGTTATAGGTTTAGAAAGAAAGAAAGAAAGAAAAGAAAGAAATTTGGTTTTTATTGCGGATAAAAAGGAACATATCATTAAAGGAAAATCGAAAAAAAAAATAACAAAATCACCATGCCAAAATATCGATGGACCTGCAGCAACTCAGGAGGCGACCATGTCCGAACTCCAAAATGGTTCTCCTATAATCTATTTTCCATGGTTTTGCGGCAAAGATATTTTTATTACTTGTCTGTGGTCGCCGCCTGAGCAGATAACGCGGCGCGTGTGACATGCACGTTACAAGATTGACATCAATGACATTCTCAACGTGTCATGTCCTACGTGGCCCTAGAATACATGGCACGGTGGCACATAGAAATGTGCTTATTAAATTACAATTTTATTATAAAATATGAACACTGTTTCACCACCCTTGTATTACTTGTACACCTGACAGAGTAAGGACAGTGTATCTTTCTTAAACAATTTTTTTCATACAAATAAACAGGCTTTTTATTTTTCAATATATTAAAAAGCATAGTGGTAAAATATACCTTTCTCCTAGCCTCCATCTTTAGTATATCATTGTTATTAATAAACGGTGTGACATGTTGGTGTCTTTGTATATGATAACAGTATCTGGCACAGGCATTCTGTATTCGTTGAATAAGGTTTTTTTAGTTTTTGACAGTAAACATGGACCATAGACTGTATAACAGTAGTTAAACCTAGATAGTATGAGACTGTCCACCAGTTGCTTCCTCAGTGTAGTCTCTATGTAGTCACGGATACTGTATAGAACTTTTAACCTGTAAAAGCAATTCTTTACAACCCTGTGAATATGTCTCTTAAATCGGAGCTGTGGGTCTATTACAAGACCAAGGTTAGTTAGTGGCCTCATCAACCCTTGCAACTCTCTGACCATTTATAACTATAGCTGGGTCATATTGCAAGATTGACTGGATTTGTAGCTTACTACCTAGTATCATAAACTTTGATTTTAGAGGGTTTAAGATTAGTGAGTGTTCCTTTGACCATTGAACTACCCTTTCCAGGTCCTCATTTACTTTACACAGCTGAGAGTGTATCACCAGGCTTAAATGACAATTGATCGATTTTTAAGGTAACTATTAAACCACTTTACCGCGTCTGATGAAAACCCATAGTAGGACAACTTGGATAATAACAGTGTAGTATCCAGGGCATCAAAAGCGCGAGAGTAGGCCAGTAGGACCAGAGCTGTTCCCTCACCACGATCTCTAGCTTCTAGAATCTTTCCAATCACATCAGACAAGGCCATAACTGTACCGCTACCCTTCCTAAAACCTGACTGCTTATCAGGGAGAATTCCAGGTATTTCATGACCTGCATGCACCACCCTTTCCAGCACTGATAGGCCTGAGGTCCTTGATGGTGAATATGCAAAGATCTGAGCTATGATCATCTAATTTTATCATCCAGAACCCATTATATTGATGTAATAATTAATAGTCGGTAATAAGTACTTAGGTTGAATAATACATTTATTAAGTTCTCTTAGATCAATGCACACTCTCAATTTACCATTTGGTTTCCTAACTAACATTAAATTATTGACCCATTTATTAGGTTTGTGTACCTTTTCAATTACACCCATAGGCTCAAGACACACCGGAATGGCAGCGGCCGGCAGCGGCGCTACTGCTTGCGGCTGCCCGGGAATTCTCGCTACCGCCTACGACTGCTCGCGACCGCCCGCGACGCCTCGCTACCGCCCGCGACTGTTCGCGCCCGACCGCGACTTGCTTCATGCTATTCCTATGCGCAGTTTACATTCTACATTTGAAGGAGACGTGTGTTCTGGACAGTGAAAATGAGTGTTTAGGAATTAATGATTATTGCACGTATACTTGAAGAATAAGAGGAAGAAAAAAGGCGGGAAAAATTTAAAAGAAAAAGAAGTTTTTGGGTTCACGACCTATGGAAGAAACGACATTTATTTAGTCAATTTCAAACATTTTGCAACAATTTGCATCTATACCCTTATGATTATTTTAAAATGAACAAAAAAATTATTTTAAAAAGTAACTCATTATTGGGTCGTCTTCTACTCGCTTTGCTTCAATAAATTGCTTGAATAACAAATTTGACATTGGCTGTTCGATGGATGAAGATGTGCGATTTGACAGCCGCGACTACAATCCTTTTTTGATGTTATCTCTTTTAATAAATCTTTAATAAATAATTCATTTTCATTACAATTTACTATGCATAGTTCATTTATTTTATTTTCTTTACAAAGCTTCTCTAACTTGTCACAAATTCGGCTCGCGAGAATTGTGCCCTAAAGTTAAGGTTTACGTAAATTATATTTTTATAAACATTCCTTTCCTACATTTATTTCATTATTTATCCTTACTCTATCTAATTGGTCATTTCTAATGAAACTAAGTTCAATGAAATCATTTGGCATTTTTAATAACTCCACTATCTTTGGTTGATCAGACCATTGATTTATGGGTTTATTAGAAATATGTAATGAATCTACCTGTCTATCCAAATTTCTTTTCTGCTCCCGTGTCATAACCGTGATAATTTCATTATTCATTTCTTTTAGGGAATCTGATGTTATACAAATGCGTGATAAAGCATCCGCTGCGCAATTATTTTTACCAGCTAAAAATAATTGCGCAGCGGATGCTGCATATAATATTGTAAAATTATACTCTTCAAGTGCTAACCTGAACTTTAATAATCTACTTGACGGATTTTTTAATGAAAACAAATAATTGAATGGTTTATGATCAGTCATTATTGTAAATGATCGGCCATAGACGTAGGGCCTGAAATATTTAATAGACCAAACTATTGCTACTAATTCTTTTTGAATAGTAGGGTTATTTCTTTCAGCTTTGTTTAACGGTCTACTAGCATATGCCACTGGTCTCATGTCTTTATTGCATAAAACTGCGCCAACAGCTGTGCCCGAAGCATCAGTCTGGATAATGAATTCATTATTTGTAGAAAAATCTGGGAATTGTAATACAGGTGGAGTTGTTAGTGCACGTTGTTCCAAAGATTCGTTGCACTCCTCAGTCCATATAAATGGTTCATCTTTGCTAGTTAGTTTATTTAAATTGTACGAAATTTCTGCAAAGTTTTTTTATAAATTTTCTATAGTAATATAAATAAGCTACAAATCGTTTCACTTCATCTGTATTGGTTGGCACTGGATAGTTTTGAAGAACCTGAGTTTTATCTGGGTCGGGTAAAACTCCTTCTGATGATACTATGTGACCTAAATATAATAAATCCTTTTTTTGAAAGCAACAATCCGGATTTAATTTTAAGTTAACTTTTCTCAATCTTTCCAAAACATCTGTTAAATTTTTATTATGAATATATGTATTTCTACCAAATACTATTAAATCGTCTAAATATATAAAACGTTTTTCAAATGCTAACCCAGACATAGCTACTGACATGACACGACTAAAAGAACTAGGGCTTGTCTTTAGACCCATCGCTAATCTTTTCATTTGATATTGTCCTGTACTAGTGGTAAATGCTGTATATTTTCGGCTTTCTTCATTTCATGAAACTTGATAATAGCCTTGATGTAAGTCTAAATGTGAAAAATAGATAGAACCAGAGAGAGAGTCTAAAATATCCGTTATGTTTGATAATGGGAATTTATCATCAACTATACAATCGTTTAGTTTCCTATAATCGACTACTAAACGCCATTTATTATTTTGAATATCAGTAGTTTTCTTCGGAACCAATAAGATTGGGCTTGACCACTCACTCTTTGCCTCATCTACTATATCGTTTTCTGTCATTTTTTGAATCTGTATATTGACTTCTTCTTTCAACAAATGCGGTAATCTATATTGTTTTACATATACTGGAGTGATATTAGGTTTAAGTGTTATTGACTGCTCATAAAAATTTGTTGTACTTAGTCTATCACCTGGCAAAAAGAAAACATCCGCATACTTAGAACATAGGTATATCTGTAATAGAGTTTCTTTCATCTGAATTAAGATGATTTAATTTTAAAGTGTTCAGTAAAACTTTTGCTCTTTCTACATTTTTTGAACAAGAGTCAAAAGTGCAAATATCGTATTGATCAAGAGATTGTAATTGTGGTTGAAACATTGGTAGAGTAATATTTTTTTCATCAGTATTTAATATCTTTACTGGCACTCTATTGTTTTTTACTTTCACTATGCTTCCAGCCACGAAAACATTTTCAGCTAATTGTTGTGAATTGATTACGCAATCTCCTTGATACTGAGAATCTAATAATAAATAATGAATAGATTCACTTCGAGCTGGAAAAAGTAATGATTCATTTGAATAATTAATGGTGTCATACATCGGCAAAGAACAGTCCATTCCATTTATGTAAAGCGTAATAACATTTGAAGCTAAGTCGATATTTGATGCATACTTGCACAGAAAGTCTAATCCTAAAATTTCATCTGCCTTTAATGGTATGCAGTCGAAGACATAAAACTTGTTACTGAATTCCATTCTGGTACGTTCTGTATGATGACTCAATTGTAGTGAAGCATATCCTATGGATTGAATTTGACCTGCGATACCCCTTATGACTGTGTCGTCTCTAAATATGGGTGTGTTTATTGGATTAGCTTCTCTCTTTATATATAACTGACAATGATGCACCCGTATCGATCAACCAAAAATATTTTTTGTTACTGACATTAAAAGTGACAAATCGTGTTTTGCCATTTAAGGTCAAAATGAAATCTGTAAGATCGAAAACACTGATTTTCGTCTGACCGTGATGCGCTCGGTTGTGGTTTGGTCTAATTATTTTGCGTCACTTGTTCGTTATAAAATACGCGTTGGTTTCCGTTTCCCCTATTATAGGTGTTTTGATAACTCGATCGATTATCACGCGAAAACCTGCTATACGAACTTTGTCCCTGCTTTGTGTATGAATTAAAACCTCGTCTATTAGAATAATTTCCTCTTACCTGGTTATTTCCACGGTTATGCTGATACCATCGCTGTCCACGTGACCTGTTATTGAACTGTCTCGAATTAAAATTACGTGGCCACCTACCTTGTGTCCCACGATATGAAAAAGGCTTGACTCCTTCACCTTTGGATGTAGACGCCGTTGATAATTTCTCATCCTTTGCTGCTTGAATAGCTTCGTTAAGATGCTCGTAGTTTCTGGCAGCAATTATCGTACTTAGCCTCGTAAGCCCTCTGAAAATCGCTTTATTGCCAATTTCTCATTTAGAGGTTTTAAAACAGCATAGCTTTCAGTATTCCCGTCTGCTTGCGAAATTGTCAAATCTGAGAATAATTTTTGTATTTCGGTGCTATACTGGTCAATTGTACGCCAGCCTTGAGTTATATTTTGTAAACGTGACTGAATAGCCGTAAACGACTTTTTTGTTAAAAGATTTTTTCTTAAATCTTTGACAAGATCGCTCGCTGATAAGTAATCTGAAGATAAACGCATTTTTGCATTTTCTGTAAGCCTACTTTTTAACACAAATTTTATTAGTAATTGTTTTCCGAAGTCAGATAGCATTTTCGAATACATTTCCACGGAGTCAATCATTAATTTGGTAGTATTTTCATTGTTGTTTATTACAGGTATCAAATTACACGCCGTTTTTAAATCGAACTCCATGATTGAATTCGGATTTTCACTAGTCTCGCCATACTCAGGGTCACTACTACTTTCACTGTTATTTCTACACAATTCTAAAATATTTGAATAAATATTTTTTATTTTTGCCCAAACAGAAGTTATTGTTTCTAAAATATCAGGTTTTATTCCCTTCTCGTTAGATAATAATTGAACAATTTCTGTACTCCCTTTATAAATAATTTCTGTTTCAGCTAACTTATTTTGTATGCAATTTCCTAAAAATCTGGATTTTCCTTTTTTCACCAAATATTTTCTAACCTTTTCAATATCATTTAAACATTTATTTAATTCATATTCCATTCCTCATATAACAAAATTATTTGAAAGAACATTAAAGTTACCTTAGTAGGGGCAGATCATATATCAACGTTAACACTTCCTAATATAAAGCACTCATTACATGTAGAGTTCAAATATTAATTTTATATAGATTAAATACTCATACTTTAGTAAATAGTAAAGTAAGTAATAACTTTTTATTAATTATTATATGCACTTAATGTTTCTCTATTTTAATTTTCACGAAATTACACGAAAAGACGAGCGTATTAACTTTTATAGCCATATATACACTTATAGAGCCACTTCACTTTCACAAATCACTGTAGTTCATGTGTTCTACTATGCTTTCATTGTTGAAGACGATCCGGGATTGACATTTTTGTGCCGCAGGCGAAAAGACCTCCTTAACTCATTTAGCGTTATCTCTCGACGCATCCATTTCTTGTGAGTCTTTTTGTAGACTTTATAGCAGCCGTAGAGCCCTGCTAGGGCCATAAGAGTGATAATAACCACCAAAAGTATGTTTGTGGTACTTGCGTGGAATTTCAAATCTTGTGCTGCTGAAGCAGAGTTACTTCCTCCAGAAGCAGTCTGAGCGATAATCACCTCTTCTTGTTTAGATGGTGATGAACCCATTTTCTTGGCTACTTACTTCCTTTAATGTTTTACACAACCACTGAGTTGGAACGCACAGAGAAATACTGGAATGTTCCATTGTGCTAATCTGAACAAGGAGCCGAAACTCGAGATACTTCGTCGCGCGCTCCAAACATGGCAGGGTCGCGCCATGAAGGGAAGTTGGTATTGAATTCAAACAACTAGCTCTGATAAATGCTAGTTTATTACTGATCGATTACATTATCAGAATACAGTTTTATATGCTTATAGTAACATACCTCACCTCAACCTAATATCGGTTTACTGACGTTGCAAATAACAAAAGGCCATTTAAAACTACGTCTTAACCCTAAATTTAGCTCTAGCGTAATTACACCATATGTTTTGATTTCGGTGCCGTTCGCGGCGTACAATGTGTATGCGCCCTTATTATACTTATCGCTCTTGTTTTTGTTACTTAACTTCGCTGGCACTACCGAAACTTCTTACCCTAAATTCAACAAGTTTTTTTTTCTCTCATTTTATAATGCAGCAATGTATAAGTTATAAGTTTTGAATTGTATCAGATCGTGGGTACCTGGTGAACTGTAATTCAGGTTCTTATTACCTACCACAGGCATCAGCGATCCACAATCCAATGTGCTTACAGCAATCCTTCTGTTCATGATTTGTTTTATTGGTTTGTGGTGAGAAATAAACGATTTATTAATTATTTAAACGTTCGCGCCAGTGTCCACTAAAAATGTCATGCCGTTCTTATGGTCTCTAACGCACAAACGATGATTGTCACACACCTCGGCACACTCTCTCACCGTACTAGAATGCACCGGGTTTAGTTTCCCTGTTTCTTCAAGTTGCACGGTCCCCGCACTGCCTCGCTGCCTCTTGGAATCGGAAATGGTACCTGCATATCCAGTCGCTGCTCTGCGGCATCCGCCTTGGACCTCGGGACCTCGACCTGGACGGATTCCTGCTGGGTGGCCATCTCGGGTTGTAACTGCATCTCTGCTGTTCCCTACCGCGGAGCTCGCACACTTCCCCGCGAAGCGTCTTCACTTCCAGGGATAGGTTTCGCATCTCAGTCAGCAGGTCCGGGTCGGAACTTCCTCTGGGGGTAGTCAATCTTGCGTCGGCTATTTCTTCGTCCTGTAGATTGTCCATAATCCTGTCCGCCATCCCAGCCAGGTCGTCCAGCTTTGTGTCAGGGCTAACTCCTGCCAATACGGCTCGCACCCATCCGGGTAGCCTGGTTAACCACAGGTTCTTGACTGTATCACCTGTTGTCCCCGTGTTCCGTGCAAGCTCGCGCATCTTGGCAAGCAACTGGGATGGTCGCTGCTGTCCTAGGTCCAGCTCCTTTACCAGCCTGTTGAACTTGGCCTCCGCACTCTCTTGGAACGCCTTCAGCAGCCTTGCCTTGAGCACTGTGTAGCGCTGTTGTTCCGGTGGCTCGTCTATGAGGTGTGCTACCTGGCCGAGCTCCTCCTTGCCCAGCATTGCCACCACCAGGTCATATTTGACGCTCTCTCCCTGGTGCTGCGGTCCCATCACTGCCTCAAACTGGGCGAACCACATACGTGGCATGTCCCGCCAAAACGTGGGAATCCTGTGTGTGAGGTTGATCGCCGCTAAATTCCTGTCCAGCTGCTGCGGAGCTGGACCCTGTGGGGCTGCTTGTGGCTGCGCCGATGCTGGGTTCATCTTGTTACTGTTCACTAACCTATGTACGCACTAACCTTGTTACAAAGACACGTGTTCGTGCGTGTACGAATATGTGGGCTCGAGTATGTGGGCAGTAGGCAAGCGGGGTCACCACTGTTGGGTATGTCTGTCACCTGATGGTAGGGTTTGACGGGGTTGATCGGCCGGAGCCAGTAAAGACACTTGTGAAAGGTTAAAGCATTTACTGATTCGAACTCACGACTACAATGCGCGTGTCCTACCTACTGCCCGTATCGTATGCGACTGCCCGTCGCAGCGGAGCCGCATGATCGAGTGCCTACAAAATGCATGTCAGCATTCTGGCCCCACACAGCCAACAAAGGTATAAGCCTACATACAAAAAATACAGTTTAATGAAGAGCCTTCTTTTTTTTTCAGTCTGTTTAAAACCAAACAATAGCCGAAATAAGATATAAGAAATTTAAATTAATACGTACTTTATAAAATCTCATTTGTTTTTGTTTTTTTTTGCAGGATTATTTTCTAACTCTGCACCTCGCTTTGTTTCATTACTTTGAAATAAGAAGTTTCGAACTTTGTCGACCAGTTTGCCTCTAGCTGCAATGGATTTTCCTGACCCTGAAAGACTTTTTCTTACTGACTTGGTAAAATATGTACCAGGACACTCTTTAGGGAATAAAGTGATAATTTTTCCAGTTTAAATATTGTAGTCATCATAAGTGAGTTGCCTGTCAAAGATAATTATATCAATAACAATTTAATTATACACAATTAACTGGCTAAATAATCTGTCATTCAATACTCACTTATTTATTATAAATGTAAATAAATGCTTGATGATAATATCTGTTAAGCGATTTTTTCTTTATGTATCCAATTTGTTATTAGTAGTGTAAAAATTTAGTATGCTTTTTCCAGTGGGTGAAGTTTCCAACAATGTTTTTAGGACAAAGTCTGGAAATATCTGGTTAACACTTATTGAAGGAAACAAGTCGCTAAGCTAAAGGTGTGTCCAAACACGGCGTGTATGGTGCGCGGCAGCTACGCGCGGCGGCATTCGCGGGACACAAATTTGCCGCGCGACTAGTTTAAACTTTCTGCGCGGCAGTGCTGCGTGGCATGTCCGAGACACGCCGCGCTCTTTATTTCTGTTTAAAACTACAATGAAAGCGGCCACGTGTGTTGTTGCTGTGTTATTGTTGCGTAAATTACGTAGAAGAAGGAATAAAAGAAAGTGTATTAAAAAAAGGCAGTGTTGGATGCGACCACTCTTTCAACAAAGGACAAAGAATCTGGAATGGATCTATTACGAAATCAACTACCGAATGACACAGTTTTTAAGATTATCTTTGGAAGAATTCGAAACCATACATACATTGGTAGAACCATTTATTAAAAAAATGGATACTCACTGGCGAACGGCAATAACCTCGAAGGAGAGACTTGCAATAACGTTGCGATATTTGGCTACAGGAGATTCCTATTCCAGCCTACAATACACGTTTCACGTCTCAAAGCAAACAATATCAACAATAATTCCAGAAGTGTGCGATGTCATAGTGAGAGCTCTTAAGGACATGGTACAGGTAAATTATTATGAACTTTAACTATGATATTATTTTCATTATTTAGCGAAATATTTTAAACTACAGATTGTTAATTTATTTATTTATTTTCATAACAAAGTAGCAATTAAATACAACACAATCATCATACGTCAATCATAGTTGTTCTCAACTAATTCATAATATTAATCTACATCCGTGTCTAAAATATGTACGGATTTTTGTAACAATACCTAACTTATTGTACCTTGTATCTGTATTTTTTGTGAATAAATGATTATTATTAAGATGATGAGTCAAGATCGGTAAACTGTGAAGTGAAATATGCTCGTCTGTTTTCAGCGTTATATTCTTGTGTTGATGATTGATTTAGGAGCTCCATATCAGCTTCGTATATTATAGTATTTATTGAATGTTTGACTCTCGTAAACATAGTGGCATCATATTTTCTTAGTTCAGCTGCTATGTGCATGCCAAAAGATACGTAAGGATCATTACTACTGTCATTTTGTCTTCGCATTACTTCTAATGCTTCTTCTATCATTTGATTTTCAGCGTCATACTCTGACTCTTGGGATGTCCTCTTGTTAGCGCGCTTTTCTTTTCTTGGCTTCTTTGTATTTGTATCTTGTTCTCGAGTGCCTTGTTCCGAAGTTCCTGGTTCTGAAGTGCTTTGTCCTGAAATGCCTTGTTCCGGAATAGTTTGTTCTCTATTACCCGGCTCTGAGGATGAACCACAATCTTGAAACAAAACAAATTAAACGTTAATAAATTTTTTTCAGCTACCAGTGTCAGTGCAAGATTGGAAAGCAGTATCAAAAGACTTCGAGGAAAAATGGAATTTTCCGCACACTATTGGGGCGTTAGATGGAAAACACATAACTATTCAAGCTCCTTTTCGTAACGGCACTGAATATTTTAATTATAAAAAGTTCTTTAGTATCGTGCTATTAGCATTAGTAGACGCAAACTACAATTAAAATTAAACATAGGAAGCCAAGGTCGAATTTCAGATGGAGGAGTTTATAAACATTCCGAATTGTATCGAAAGCTAGAAAATAATCAACTTAATGTACCAGCGCCAGAAATTTTACAAATACCCTACATAACTAAAATACCATTTGTAATATTAGGAGATCAAGCTTTTGCACTAAGCACACATTTGATGACACCATTTGCAGGAATTCATCCAAAAGGGTCAAAAGACTATAGACTATCAAGAGCACGCCGAGTAGTAGAAAATGCTTTTGGAATTATGTCGGCAAAATTTAGAGTATTGAGAAGTACAATGATTTTAAGCCCAAAATCAGCCAAAAACATAGTTCTAGCTACTGTTCACTTGCATAACTTACTTCGCAGAGACTCTTTATTAAAAAAAAAACAAATAATTCTACGATTGAAACAGCTACTTTTACTCCAATTCAATTTAATACCACTCCTTCTGCTATCCGTATTTTTTGTCAAGATATTTTATGACAAACGGATCAATTGATTGGCAAGAAAGTTATTAAATAATTACATAACCTATAAATGGCCATAATTATTATTAATAAACAGCAGCCAGCATTATTTCATCCCATAGATTTTGTAGTATGCGGGCTGTATGTATAATCTATACTAATATTAAAAAGAGGAAAGATCTTTTTGTTTGTTAAGATTTAACTCAAAAACTACTGGATCGATATTAATTTTTTTTTTACTATTACAAAGCTATATCTTCACTGAGTAACATTAGGTTATAATTTATAAGAAACCAACAGACCATGCGGGCAAAGCCGCTGGCGGAAAGCTATGGTCTAATAAAAATATAAAAGAAACTTACCACTGCATCAATAGGGTTATTCCTGTCATGTAAAAAACTAAATGCTTCATAAGCAAACCATTTAGATTTATAGGCTTTGTTTCTACCTGCAACAGAAAAAAGAACATTAAAATAACTGAAACATAAGCTGATCTTGTGTCTTATTAAAGAATTAATTTACGCGTTTCATACGTGTTGGATAATCACGAGGGTAACTTGAAAACTAGATTTTTATTTATTGAGATGTCTTAACGATTATGGTGTCAAATCAAAGGTATAGTGAAAATGTAAACAGCCAGAGATTTATTAATAAGTACCTACTGTTATAAAAAGTAATAAGATTAAACTTACCACAACCGGTGACATTACTTGTTTTTTCTCGGTTTCTCTCCCTTCTATAAGAACTCAAAAGACTCTTTATTTTCAATTTTAAAGCTGCTTTTGGTTGTACGAGTGTTTTTGCTATTACATCCCATATATCTTCTCTCACATTATTATTGTGATATTCTTTACGTCTAGTATCCCATAATGGACGATGGGAGCCATATATTTCAATAAGACGAATTGCTGTTTCATTATCCATTTTATTCGATAAAATACGTCCGTCCACACACAACCACTAGCGAACCAACACTAACACTGTTCGCGGCGATCGTCGCACGCGGCAGGTAGCCTGCGGCTGCCGCGCGCGGCAGTCGTTCAATCATAGCGCGGCAAGCCGCGCGCGGCAAGCCGCGCGCGGCAGCCGCGCTCGAATGCCGCTTTATGTTTGGACACACCTTAAGACTAACACTTAGATCACCATTCTCTTCAGCTATGAGAGACCTACACTTGCGATGGAGTCACTATCAATTGTTGTTACACTGACAGTGGAGGCCTAAAATTTAATAATGAAATTTTCTTTACGTGAACATATTATCAAAGAAAAGAAAATCTAGTTTAAGTATGTATTTCAACTACAAACCTTTGATTCTAAATATTCATTGATTTTTTTGTTAATTTTAGTCTATTACCTAAATGTGGGCAAATTTCTTTTATGTGATCTTGACTAAGTTGATCTAGATCATCAACGGTAATAGCATTACCTGAAAGCACAACATTATAATTCCTTGTTACTAGGTACACCGAGGTAGGCCTTTGTCCAGCAGTGGATGTCTATAATAAGTTGATAAAGAATAAGGTACACCACCAAATAGCTATCGGCCAATGAAAATGTATGGGAGGATGCACATTATAACAACCATACATTCATTGTACAGGTACGTGTGCAACACAAATTGCATCTTTTATAGCACACTGTAAAATGTATTAAAGAGAGGTTACAAAATAAATGTTATTTTATGAAATAAAACTTATGGATTCAAGTTATTCATTCAGGTGATAATTTTATTATGGCTAAGTAATTTTTTTTTTTCACTATTTTGATAAGATACCTATTTACTGATACGATGCTTATCCATGGTTTTCTATTTGACAATTATTCTGTTAGAAGTACCTAGCTAATAAAGTAATATGTTGTTATCTTACACTAAGGTCCAAGAATATTATCATATGAAATATAAAAAATAGAATATTATCATAATATATCATAAAGAATATTAACATAATTATTATAACGTGCAACTAAAGCTTACTTTTTATAGTGACTTTTGGGGATAATTAATTAGGTAAATCATCAAATCTGAGCATTAAGTACCAAAACATATTCCAAATGTAAGTTAAAAGAGAGTAGGTACTCCCTGCGAAAGGCTTCAGTTACATCTTCGGGAATTGCCCACGACCCTAAAAGCTCTCATAAGTCTTCCATATTGATGGATTTATTTACTGTAAAACACTTATTCCTATTACTTATTAAACTGGAAATCATCTTAATAAAATATAATACTTACTTGGAAAGAACTTCTTGACATAGATGAAGTGATGAACGCGTCGCGTACGTCGCCGATGAAGCTATCAATAAACTAAGATGGCCATCGGCCGGAAGCTAAATACAATTAGGGATGCATCATGCCATATAATGAACATTGATGTCTATATCGAGTATCGACCGGTCGGTACGTACACAGATCATTTTTTAATGTAATGTGATCCATCCGATAAGTGTATTTTAAGATATCTGCGAATTGATACTGAATAATGCTTTGGTGATACTTAGGTACTTAGAGCTTAGATCGAGAATATTTAAATTCAAATTCCCATTATTCTTACATAATATATCTAATAATAATAGTTACAGAAGATTGTATGTGTTTGTCAGCTATCTCCTCCTAAACGACTAAAACGATTTGGATGAAATTTTGTGCGCATACTTGAATGGGTCCTGGATGGTTTGAAAACACAACTAGACGGCCTCCCTGGCGCAGTGGTCTTATTAGTGGGAGGTTCGATTCCTGGCAGGTGTTTGGAATTTTATAATTTCTAAATGACATTTTCCATTTTGTTAGAGATTTTGGCTAAGCATGAACAACTACTTTTTAACCAAATCTGATATGGAACTTGTACCTCACACTAACAACTAACAGATTTTATTAATACGGTTGTATCCAGGTTCACACATCACCTTTTATTGATAAGTACATTTAGCGGGTTCATGTAAATAAAACATCCATTTTAATTATTATTTTTTGTAAATCTGAGTCATATGTTAACAGAATGTAGTCTAAAAACTGTGCTGATGGACTAAATTGGCTTTATATCTTATCCAGGTCATGAACCAAATAATTGTCATTACATGAGCACAGCAACCCCTCATCCTTTTGGCTACAGTACAGCTGCATTAGCCCTTATTTACTCGAATTTTGACATTTAAAATGTTTTGTCTCTCGTCTTTCATTTGGTCGACGAGAAGTTATCTCGTATAAACTTTTCTTGTGCTCGGTTCATTTTGGATCAAAATTTAGTACCTTTGTGCGACTGCAAGCAATTTTCGACCTTAATGACATTTCCTTTGTTAGGTGTCTTTTCGCGTTACTTGATGACGCTGATCACGAATATAAGAAAAAAAATTCGATAGCATGTCATGTCAATAAGGTCGAAAATTGTTTGCTTTATTTTTTCTCTTTTTTTATCCCTGGCATCCCTAATTAGTCTGTGCTTTCGAGCAAATGGCCGTATCGGGCCGATTTTATCGGATAAATGTGAAAACAGCACAAGATGTCGGCTAGGAGTAAAATAAAAGAAGAAAAAAGTACAAGTAATTTTCAACCTCATTGACATGTCATTGCATCGAGTTTTTTTTCTTATATTCGTGATCAGCGTTGTTCGCGATAAATCAAACAAGATTTCCAGAAATTACTTTTAATAGGGCTTTTACAAAGTAATATAATTTTGAATGCGCAACGTAGGATGATATTGCAAGAAGATTTTTGAATGGAATGAATGAATGCGTTAGAATGAATGTAAGTAGAATAATTATTAATGATGAGCGAATGTGTCGTAGACATCCTCGGGGGCATTGAAAGTTCTAGAGGAAGCTTTCAAGATCCTATGTCGGTGTAATCATCTGGTGAAGGCAGCAAACACAATCTGTTGATGGCTCTGCGTACGGTGCCTTGTGAGGTGGATACATCAGCAACTCGCGGCACACCGTCAGTGCCGGGAAATAACTTCGAGACTCTTCCAAGGCGCCAGCATAGTGGAGGAGTCCTATCGTCCTTGACGAGAACTAGGTCGTCAACCTTCAGTTCTCGACACCGCACCTTCCACTTTGAGCGTTGCTGGAGCTCCGTGACGTACTCTGTCGACCACCGCTTCCAAAAGTGCTGACGAGCTTGTTCCAATCGCTGAAAACGGTCAAGATGGTTTGTGCTATAGTCCAGCAGGTACGACGATGGCAAAGACGTTAGTGGCCTACCAATTATAAAGTGGCCCGGAGTGAGCGGAGATAGGTCTTGTGGAGAAGGACTTAAGGGACATAAAGGACGGCTGTTGAGAATCGCCTCGATCTGAGCGAATAACGAACTCAATTCCTCGAAAGTCAAGTGAATATTTTTTAGGACTCTGTATAAATGGAATTTCGCTGACTTGACTCCGGCCTCCCATAGACCACCAAAGTGAGGAGCGTATGCTGGTGAGAAGCGGAATTCAATGCCTTCGCGAGATGCAGAGTCTTTAATGGAATCGCTATTAGACTCGAGGAAAGAATTTATTTCTTTTGCTGCTGCAACGAAATTTCTACCATTGTCGCAGTAGATGACCCTTGGTTTACCCCTGCGAGCTATAAACCTTTTCAACGTGAGCAAAAACGCCTCCATTGATAAGTCACTGACTAACTCTAAATGCACGCATTTGTAGCGAAAGCAAATAAAAATGCAAAGGTAACTTTTAGTTACTTTACAGCCGCGTCCCTTGCGGTCTGTTATAAGAAATGGACCGGCAAAGTCGGTACCTATTGTGGAGAAGGGGAAGTCAGCTTCAACGCGATCTGCAGGTAAGTTTCCCATAATATTATCCATAGTGCGAGCATTAAAACGACGACAGGTTACGCATTCGCGTGCTGCACGTCTTGCTAGAGCCCTGCCTCCTACAGGCCAATAGCGTTCTCTGATAGATGCCAGGAGATGCTGAGGACCGGCGTGCAACAAGCGCAGGTGCTCTTGTGTGAAAATTAATTTGGTTAAAAAATTACTTGCATGCAACAAAATTGGATGACGTTTGTCATACTGATAAGCAGATGACTCAATGCGCCCGCCGACTCTTAGAATTCCGTTTTCATCTAAAAATGGATTAAGAGAAGAAAGTGCGGATTTAGAATTTAAAGATTTACCTTTTACTAGCTGTTCTAATTCTATAGGAAAGGAATCTTTCTGGGCTAACTTTATAGCGACACTGTGGGCGTTTTCTAATTCGGAAACTTGAAGTGGACCTCGCAGTCTGTTCGATTTGTTGTCTGACCTACAATTGTTGACGAATCTTAAAACTCTAGCTAGGACCCGAATGAGAGTAGTTAAATGAGAATATTTTGCTAAACTTACAGACAAGCTTGGCATGGAAGATGCGTTCTCCCCCCCTAAAGCATAATGGGTCTTAAGCTCTGGCAATTCTATAGAGTCCGCAGTATAGGTGGGCCAGGAATCTTCGGATTCTGAAAGGAACGATGGACCGTTCCACCATATAGACAGATCAACCTGGTCGGGATCGACGCCACGCGAGACTAGGTCGGCCGGGTTGACAGAAGTGGGAACATAACGCCAGTCTGTAGGATTTGTTAGCTCATTTATAGCAGCTACTCTATGGGCAACAAACGTTTTGGTTTTATTAGAGTTGAGCCAACCTAACACAACTTTGGAGTCTGTCCAATACACTTGACGCTCAATAGGGCAACGTAATGCGGCTAAAACCGTAGCAGTTAGTTGAGCTCCTAATAGGGCCGCGCAGAGTTCAAGCCGTGGTATTGTCGTGAGTTTAATAGGTGCAACCCGCGATTTTGCACATACTAGGCTGACCTGCACAGCGCCCCTAGCAGAAATAGACCTCAAATAAATACAGCTGCCGAAGGCCCGCTGCGAAGCGTCACAGAAACAATGTATTTGTACATAAGATGCGTTATCAATTAAAATGCACCTAGGAATCTTTAAAGAAGACAAACATGAGGATTTAGTAGAAAAGTTTAACCAGGAAGTTCTTACTTCTGGAGGCACAGGTTCATCCCAACCAATTTTATGATTCCATAATTCTTGAAGTATTATTTTAGGTTTTATTGTGAAAATAGACAGTAGACCAAGAGGATCGAAGATTTTAAATGTTGAGGAAAGTATAGTTCTCTTCGTGACATTTTCAGATGCCGAAACGTTATGCTGAAAGTGAAATTCATCAGAAGACGGCGTCCAACCTATACCTAGCGTGCTAGTTGCATTACTAATCATGAGATTACCACTTTCCAGGTCAACGGAGTTAGCGAGTAACTCGGGTAAGTTCGACCGATATTTGCGCAGATGAAAACATCCCTTTGCTAGCTCGGAAGAGACTGAAAGAAGAATGTGACGTAACTCCTGGTCACTGCTTGCACCGGTAAGTAGATCATCACAATATAGATCACTTTGAATTATAGTTTTGATCTTCTTGTCTGAACATTCCTCACCTATCTGCCAAAGAGAGCGAGTAGTAAGAAAGGAAGCACTAGCGAAACCATAAGTAACAGTGTTTAAACGAAGTGTCCTTAAAGGCTTATCCTCACTATCACGCCACAGTATGAGTTGAAGATTGCGATCAGACTCTCTGAGAAGCACTGAGCGAAACATTTTCTCTATGTCTCCTGTTAGGACATACTTATGCTGTCTAAAACGGACTAATATATTAAACAATGGGTCTTGCACTACTGGCCCCACCATTTGTAAGTTGTTTACAGAAACACCAGAAGAAGTGCGAGCCGAGGCGTCAAACACAACGCGTAATTTAGTCGACTCGCTTTGTTCCCGTATCACTGGGTGGTGAGGCAAGAAATAGGCATTTAGCGGTCTAGACTCTGGCGATTCAGATAGGTGACCTAATGCTTCATATTCGTTTATGAATTGACAATATGTTTGTTTTAATTCTGGTTGTTTTCGGAAACGAGCCTCTAAATTGAAAAACCTCTTTTTGGCTAAATTAAAGGAATTGCCTAAACAATCTATACTGTCACGAAGTGGCAACCCTACACAGAATTGACCATTACTAGTGCGAGTAGTGTTGGCGAGATAATGTTGCTCACACAATTTTTCTTCACTACTCGGGGGCCTTTTTTGAGGGAAATTCTCAAGTTCCCAGAACTTAGACAAGTCATCGTGTATGCCACTAGAAGCGTCCCTTGAGACAAAATTGCACATAACTGAATTCGTTTTGTTTTGATTAAAACAAGGCAATGGACCCGTAACGAGCCATCCCAACTTTGACGCTTGAAGCTTAGGAAACCCATGTCCTAACGAATGCTGCTGGGCACTGATAATATCCCAAAATAAGTCAGCACCGATCAAAATATTGATTGGGGATGGTTCATTAAAAGTGGGATCTGCTAACTGAAAGCCTTGAATATTTAATTGTTTTAAATCAAATTTCGATTTAGGTAAGTTGCCAGTGATTTGCGGCAAAACTAAACATGAAACTGTCACATTAAAGGAACTTGTCTCGGAATGAATGCGTAAAATACAGCGTTCTGTATTAATATTTAATTTAGTGTTGCCAATACCTACTATGGTAGTGTCTGATGGCTGAGGAATCAGGTTCAGATGGCGCTTCACAGCCTGTGTAATAATTGTCGACTGACTCCCGCTGTCGAGCAAAGCTCGCACTACCATAGTTTTATTTGTGGCAGGGTTGGTAACCTTTACTCGAGCAGTACACAAAAGTACTTCAGAAGAACACGTTGAGGACATAACAGAATTAACTGAATTCGAATTCTCCTTTTCTTCCGATTTATGAAGAAGAGAATTATGCCGTAACTTACAATGACGACATGTAGCTGAGAGGCGACAACGTTTAACGACATGACCAGATCTCAAACAATTCTCACATAATTTATTAGAAGAAACAAAGGCTATCTTCTCCTCTAATGAGCTAGACTTGAAAGATGGACACTCATACAGGCGATGGCCATTCTTACAAAATAAACATTCCGGTGTTTTAGGAGAAGAAGTATTGCCTTCGTTTGGCACAGCCACTAAAGACTTAGAACTGTTATTTTTGTTTTGATTACTAGATAACTGTTTTTGTTTACTATCTTGTGTGTCATGTTTATGGCGATAAACGGTCTCCAATACATCAGCACGACGTTTAAGGAAACTGAAGAAATCATTAAGTGAAGGTATGTCACTCAAACTATTTATATGTTCTTCCCATTTGAAATAAGTACTAGAACATAATTTACCAGCAATAATGTATATAATTAAAACATCCCATTTGTCCGTAGGCAGTCCTAGTGAATTAAGTGCGCGAAGGTTTTTAGTGACATGGTCAATCACGTATCTTAAAGACTTATCATTTTCTTGAACAGAATTAAAATTAAACAAAGATTTAAGGTGGTTATTTATCAATTGACGCTTGTTGTCGTAACGTTCGCATAAAAGTTTCCATGCTTCGGAATAATTATTATGAGAAACCTCCAAATTAGCAATCACCCGAGCGGCTTCTCCCTCTAAATAAGATTGCAAGTAGTGATATTTATGAATGCTTTCGATCTTATCATTATTGTGAACTAGCGAAACAAACGTTTCCTTAAATTCTAGCCACTTAAAATACGTACCGTCGAAGTTTGGAATTTTAATGACCGGTAATTTAAAACCCAACGCATTACAACTGTGATCGTTATGATGACACGTAGCCATAGAAGATTTATTTTGAGATTTATTCTCATTATCCTCAACTATAGAATGTTTCTTAATTAAGTTTTGGGCCATCGCAATACAATGGTAGAAATCGTTTTCTATTAAATCTCTAGTAACTAACTCGGTACCTAGGTTTTCTTCGTTATTAATTTCTATTAGATTCTGCACTTCGTCAAATTCAATGAATAATGTCTCAATTTTGGATAACTTCAATGCGAGCTTACTTACTTCTAGTTCTGAAATGGAATCTATTACAGCTAAACCGTCGAGACTTAACTTAAATTTCGTAACGCGCCCTCTTATAGAACCGCGTTTGGCTATCAATTCCTTTAACTTTGAATTTTCAGACATTGTAATAAACTCGTAATGAGCTAACGCAAACAGATGTTAATAGATAACGAAATAGATATAGGTATGGCATACGATACGCTCCTCGCTTTGTTGATCAGCTGATGCTCGCGGCCCACGCAGATTGCAACGCAATGGTGAGATAGGCCGGTGGGATGCGCCGGCAGTCAGGTAACAGCGATGCGCTAGCGATGACGTGTTACAAATAACAACGCACGATCTCTGAAACAGGTTAATCCGTGCGTCTTAGTCGTATGACTATCAATCGTATGACGAAGCGACGACGGCTTATAAGTTTATTACTTCGAAAACTCGGAAGATATTTAGTATGTAAGAGATTTGAAGATTCAATTTAGTGATAAACGGGATAACGAATCGATAATAGTGGGATGGTTTAGTGAAATTGCTTGATTTATATAAACAAGGCAATTATTAAGTAGTTCAAAGTGCATCAATTTGAAATGGCGGCGAGTATCTGATTAAGTGAAATTTATTAGGCGAATTTGTGCGTGGTTTGTCCTCGGGAAATTTAGACCTCTGGAGGTTAATTAGGTAAGGCAAAAGGACACAAATCGAAATGAAGGAATTTCACCTGACCTAAGAAACTAAGTCCGCTAAATGCACAGATTAAAGGCTAACACAATGGGTAATTAGGTAGTAGGTATGGAACAAGCTCACTTTAAATAGGCGGCCACCTGATCCTTTGCAATCCAATAGCAGGCAGCGGCACGTAGCTAGGTGGACTCGTTCTAAAGGTGGACTTTGCTCGATCGGGCTTCCACGGTCCCAGCAGTTCTTAGAATGGCTTGGCGAAGGCAACGTTCCTCGACCCAGGTAGTAGGACTTCAGGCACGGTGATCTTGGATTCTCAACACGGCCTGTTGCTGGTAGATTAGATTAGATCGACGACGCCCTTCAAATGTCCTCGATGCAGAACAAACTGAGTGGCTGCTAGCTCCGCTTCGATGCAGGTCCTGTCACGGTCGCCAGTTTTGTTCGCGATAAATCAAACAAGATTTCCAGAAATTACTTTTAATAGGGCTTTTACAAAGTAATATAATTTTGAATGCGCAACGTAGGATGATATTGCAAGAAGATTTTTGAATGGAATGAATGAATGCGTTAGAATGAATGTAAGTAGAATAATTATTAATGATGAGCGAATGTGTCGTAGACAAGCGTCATCAATTAAAGCGAAAAGACATGTAACTCAGAAAATGTCCTTAAGGTCGAAAATTGCTTGCAGTCGCTGTTTTAGTCTCTTTGTGTTCCGATATCGGGCCAAAATAGTGGTGTTGGCTCCGATAACCGATATCGCACCGGACAATGTGAAAGAAAGATACATATCTCATACATTTGACTTCCACCGATATGGGATGTCGGATATCGGATATCGGATGAGTGTGAAAACGCTCTTAGTCAATTACCGTAAATCGAACCGTGAAAAGGTGGCTTTATTTGCCATTACAATAATCACTGTACATCGGGGGCATTGTATGCCATAGACAATAATTTAAAAAGTTTGACGCGACAAAATATGTCGACGTTACTTCGATCGAGAAGACTCGAGATGATATCTCATCTATTGATATTCATTTAAATATGCTGAGGCTGAGACAGTAGAGACAAGAAAAGAAAGAAAAATTATATTTAAATAAAGTAATTTGTACTTACCAAGTGCTTTTTTTTTATCGTGTGATAAATCAGGTCCATAAATATCCACCAACTCTTCCCAAGCATTTGAACGCAAGTTTCTATCCGAATATTCTACGGATTTTATATTCCAGATTGCTGGCCTACTTTGTATCTCAACTATAAACTTTTCTGTATCGAAATCCATAATTAACGATAAAAACGATAAAATGCGCGAGCGTCGGTGAACACGTAAACCGTCAATGGCGGGGAACCGCAAACTAGCACCATCCGCGTAGTGTGTAAAAGCAACCGTGTGGCTGGCCGTCAGTCGGGCCGCAGCGCTCCGAACGACCAGAGCGGTCGGCCGGCAGCCGCATCGCAGTACGTATAAAAACTACTTTCTCGTACAAATTTTTGATTTCGGTCAGCCGGACTGATGGCCGCATTGCGGCTAACTGCTTACTGCGTAGGCACCCTTAGACTGCATCATCACTTACCACCAGGTGAGATTACAGTCAAGGGCTAACTTGTATCTGAATAAAATAAGAAAGACCAGTATATGGCACTGCAGTTGGTATGTTACTAATTTCCTCCTAAACGGTTGGACCGATTTGAATGAAATTTTGTGTGTATATTTGCATGGGTATCTTGTTTGAAAATACAACTAAACCCGGTAGATACCATCGTAACCGCGTTTTCAAGAAGAACGTAAGCATAGTACAAGGTCGGTCGGGTCCGCTAATATTAGTTATTATAAATTCACAATGTAGAATGAATAATTTTAAACAAAAAAGAACCGACTTCAAATTTCATGTTTTTGGAGAAATTTGAGGGCTTCCCTTGATTTACCTGGGATCCCGTCATCAGATCCTGACTTGATGATCATCTCCGAATCCAAATCGGTCCCAGCCATCTTCGAGGATTGGGGAACATACATGAAAAAATAAATTTAGTTGGGCTTAGGCCGGATTTAGTGCACGACCGACGGTGAGCGCTGAGCGCCGGTCCAGCGCCTGTCAAAATTTCTGTTTAGTGTTACGCTGACAAGAAACTTAACTGGACCCGTTTACAAGCGCCTTAATATGTTCGTATTATTTACGTAAAAGAATACGCAGAAGATACCATGTTCATCCGGTTATTGTAGACAGGCTAATTGAAGGAGAATTTTGTACACTTTATTCGAAATTGCGGGATCATTAGGAAAAAAATTTTCGACTACTTTAGGATGTTAGCTGCAAAAAAAAGCATGCTAGCAAAACTGGAATTAAAATTGAAACATCAAAACATGTATCGAGCTCCAGTGGCACCAGTAGAAAGATTGGCAGTGACTTTAAGGTAAGCACTCAAGAAGTACATTATGTATGTTTTTTTTAATTTTAATAAAAAAGATAGTTTAGTTAAAAAAAAACCGTCATGCCCAAGATATAAGAAAATGTATTCAAAAAGCAACAGCACAAAATAAAAAAATCACTTTTTTAAAGTAATTTAGTTGCCTAAATTAACATGAGTTGATGAATTATCAGACACTTCGTACTGTCGAGATGAAGGTTCTACTACATACTGCTCAGATGTACGTTCTTCTGTCATGCGAGATTATTGCTCAGGCGTTATTGTTACATAATGAACAGGTTCTGCTGGAATTATGTTTGCATATTCAGGATCATATGATTCCACTAAAATGATAGAAGTATGAGAAGATCCAGGACGTTCTTCACTAGAACTATATGTTGCCTTGTTTTTAGTGGAAATTTCCATAGCAATTCGAAGCACCTCTGACCGAAAATGTAATTTTTGTTCATTTAGTACCTAACTAAATGTTTTTGTTATCGGCAAAAGCCATGTCATCGTCTTGCATAAGTTCAGCATTGTCTTGAAACATTTTCAACATTTCTTTGTCAAAGTCTGCATCTTCATTATTATTTCTTTTGCGCTTCCGTTGCTCTTTTTTCTGTCCCATCCGTAAATTAGCTGCAGTGCCAGAATTACCAGTATTATATGTATTATAGGTATTAATGGAAGGTATGATAAAGTAATTAGGAACTTCTAAACATCAATTCAGAAGCGCGTTGTTTTCAAAACACGACTCAAGACACTGTCTTGTCACATCCACAATATTTGCACTTGCTTAAAACGGCAGCGTCCAAAACGTGTGAATGCTAGTAGCAAGCGTATTGAAGTCAGAGCCCAACTGGCCTCACGAAACGTTAGGAATCACTTTTTATTGAGACGCAAGGTCTGAGCGTCCCGCGCCGCGCGCACACACCCCAGGTAGTCGCTTGCGCCGGGAGCTCGCTAACGCCTTTGTGTGTAATTTAATGGACAATGTATTTGTTATCGTGCAGCTTATAACTATATTTAAATGATAACATGCCTTCGTGCAATGTAATTAATTTCCTTCTACAGAATATCAAACCATGCAAATTGATACCGTATAATAATATAAATAATATACCAACAGTATATACTCAACTCAACCAATATAACCAATTTAACCAGCTGGTCATGCATTTTAATGATATAAAAACATAAGTATTATAGTGCTATGCGCTTATCTCGGCGGAGCTCTGATTATTATATTTTTTTGATAGAATTCTATTTTATGTATTTTTTTAATTGCATTTTGGCCATTTATATCCATGGATCAAACTCGCATAAATCTAAAATTATATTGTGCCTTAATTATGGCATTAACATTAAGTCCACCTACTTAGTCATCATAAATAATATATTCCAACAATATGAATATCATCGTTTCATATTTGCATTTGTTCAAGCAAGATAATTTTAGAAATATTATAACATCTGAATATTTTAAACACCATGTGCTTACAATAAAGTATCGTGCCTGCACCCCAAAATCTTCGCTTTGTTCTAAAGAACCTTTTTTTTATCATTTCTTTTGTTCTTAAAATAGTTTTAAAGTCGTTGGCTATTTTTTTGCACTATGAACCAACACAGGACCGCCAGATGCTTGCAACGCAGTCCGACCTTTTCGTGTCTTTGTGCTCCTAAATGAATGAAATGAAATAGTAATATTAATAGACATATTCTAAATACTTAGGACAGGCGTATATCCCAATATAGACTGTCCCGTCTCAGGGTATATGGGAACACCTAACTTCAAACCTTCAAAAATAATAAAAGAAAGTATTAATCGTAATATTTCTTTACTGCAACATTAACGAAACTTATCTAGCTACAATAAAATGAGATCAAAATTCTTGGAAATAAACTATATAATCAAAAAAAATGAGAAAATGAAAAACATTGCCGTTCTTTTTTACCCGATAGTGTATGGGGTAATTGAGATCAGTCTTTGGGGAAAATAAGAACAATAAGGGGTAAATAAGAACGACATAATTAAATGTTAATAAGCAGTACAAAATAAAATAAAAGTACAAAAATTACTTTGCTTGACAGTAATCACATATATAACCCTTGCTGGATTGCCCGCTGGTACATTTATCATGTGCCCATTTGTTACAAATGGCACACATGATCCAGTCTTCTGTGGGTGGAGATTCGAACTTTTCGCAGCAAAAAATGCAGAAATACTCTTCTTCACTTTCTTCAAGCACCTTCTTCGACTTTCTGGCATCTTTGCTCTTAGGTTGTTCATTTTCAAATGCCTTCTTCAAATTCCTTACCTCTTTGCCTTTTGGTTGTGCCTTCTTTATGGTAGTTTTAGTGGCTTTTTTCGTTACAAATTTCTCTTTTTTGATTTTTCTTTCAACTTGTCTTTTCTGTTTTTCCTCTAACTGTAATTTCATGGGAGTCCTGGATAATATCTGGGAATGTTTTTTATTTACTCGCTTTGATGCTGTTATTTTAGGAATGATATGTATATTGGTAATTTCAGAAAGATGCACAGTATTGGATGGAGGAATCGTAACAATGGTCACATCCATAACATTTTGATTTTCAGGATCAGAAGTAACAATTTGACTTCGACTGTCAATGGGTTCATCACTCAAGCTTTGCTCAGCTGCAGTTTCACGAATGGAAGTGCTTGATTCTTGAGTTTGACTAACGTTAGATTCGTCTAATGACATATTTTCTAAGCATTCTTTAAACTTGACTGTATCAATAGGATGAATTCCAGCTACTCTAAAGCCACTGACAGCTTTGCTTATGTTGGCTTTTTTGTTATATGCCTTTGTAAAAAGCTCTGCAACTTCATATTGGGTAATTCGTTTGCCTGGATTGTTAACCATGTAGAGTTCACACTCTCGGTTGTATGCACTTTTCAGTGAACTAACGAAAATCAAGTCCAGTGGCTGCATTTTGTGAGATACATGAGGTGTCAAGGAAAGAACGTGCAGGTTGTGTTCTCGATAAAGATTGTATGCTCCCAGGCTAATGTGACTTTCGTGATTATCTAGTACTATCAAGACTGGTTCCTCTTTGGTAGGTTTCACAAAAGAAATGAAGTGTTGCAGATAATCAACGAATATAGACTCATTTATCCAACCGGAATCAGAAACTGTAGCAATCATATCGCTATTACAGCCTTTAAGTAACAGCTCGGTCATTCTCTTTCGTTTAAAGATAAACATTGGAGGTACATATACTCCATACTCTGGAGTACGTAGACTGATGGAGGGATGTCTAGACATAAAGGAATAGTACCAGTCTTTGCTAATTTCAAGTCTTTGTTGAATCTATGTTTTAATTTGTTAACTTCAGCAAACGTAAAAGCAATTTTTCTTAGTGACTTTGGTGTTATTCCATAAAAAGACTCACAGCAATCCAGGATGTATCTTTCTAACTGGTCTTCCTGGGCTTTATTAAAGACAGAGTGCCTACCTTTTTTTGGTTTCTTAAATACTTCTTGTTTAACTTGCTTAAATAACGTTGTTTTTGGCACTGAGTATTTGATGGCTGCTTTGTTCAAAGTAAGCTGTTTACTTCTAACATCTTGTATTGCACGGCGTAGGTCTTCAACTTCATATCTCGTGTTGGTTTTTCTTTCGTAATGTCTAGGCATCTAAAACAATTTCTAATGTTAGAACATTTTACATGAGCAATCAACTAATAGGGGTAATTGGGAACATTCTCATTTACCCTCCTTACACCGTTTCTAATTACCCGAAGGCACAAATTTTATTAAAAATGGCCGTTATTCGAAATATCATCGCCGATAAACTTAAAACTACATGGGATTCAAAAACACATAGTACATGTAAGATAGTAACAAAATATGTCGTCACTAGGTTCAAAAATATGTTACTGACACTGATTTTTACTTACGAGAAGAATTGTAGCGAAAGTACGTAAAATATTGTTCGACTCACCGTGACAGCATGCGCGCGTCCTATCACTCTCCCGTTTTGGGGCAAACTGAGGGACGGCAAGCGCATCCACTGAAACGTATGCGGGCGGTGTAGTGCGGGGGGAAGTGTATGATACTTGACTGTTCCTAATTACCCACTGGTCTCAATTACCCCACTCTGACAGCCTCCGTGGCGTGGCGGTAGTGAACGCGGCCGCTACGCAGGAGGCGCGGGTTCGATCCCCGCTCAGTGCAAATATTTGTATGCATGAATATGGGTATTTGCATTGGTCTGGGTGTTTCTGTGTATAATATGTATGCATTTAAAAAAAAAAAATGTATGTAAGTATGTTTATTCGCATTCTAGATTTCATAATACAAGCTAGTTAAGCTATGCTTACCATGGATCTAGATAGCGTTGTGTGAAATGTTGTGGAATATTTATATATTTACTCTCCCCTACTGTATGGATGTGGAATGGGTGTGTAAGGATCTGTGTTACGAATGATAATGATGTATCATCCGTATGTAATGACCTGGTATACGTATATAAGGAATTGAAGTATGTTTGGTAAAGATGTAATATATGTATGTAATGGCCTGGTATCCTCACTGTATGGTTGTGGGATGCGTGTGTAAGGATCTGAAGTATGTAACATAAAGATGTAGTATTCGTATGTAACAGCCTTGTATACGTACTGTATGGATGTTCAATGCGTGTGTAAGGATCTGTGTTACGTATGATAATGATGTATCATCCGTATGTAATGACCTGGTATGCTTGAGATGACTAGATCATTTTTAACCGCGCTCCGCACTTAAAAATTCGAAAAAGTGGGTTTTTCTCAAGCTACAACAGTGTTCGAGGTGTTAAAAGTTGCGTCTCGGTGCCCCGCGTTTGCCGGCGTATCGTAATCCACCCGCACGATAGCGCCAGATTGCCTAAAAGTGTTTTTACTGACCTTTTAAGGTTAATCAACACGTGTTTGTTCATATTTCTGTGTATAGCTTAGTGAAAAGTTATCGGATCGTCAAGCTCGAAGTATCCCCGGCTGCGGGCAGTGGAGCCCTATCCGCCACGCCGGTCAGTTTTTCCCGAAAAGCCCCAGGCTTTCCGTGAAAACTAAAAAAACAAGTACCGCGTGGCCACGCGGTACCAGAACCAGCAGTCCGAGGAACCTGATTTTTTTTGTGGAGGAAGACGCCATCTCCAGCACCTATAATCTGGCAACAGAAAATTTTTCCAGTTATTAGAAACTTTTTAATAAATGTTAGAAAGTGCAAACTTTGACCGACAATAGCAGTGGACCCAGAGCAGATAGCTAAAATCGGCAACTGCTATCTTTTGCGCGCTCGCCAGATCTTCGTGCCTGCCAAATTTCAAATTTTTTGGACGATTTTTAAGCACGCCATAATTAAAAAAGTGACTTCTTTAGTTTTTCGTGCAAATTTGCACGAAAACTTGTATATTTTTTATTGTGACTATTGCAGCATATAACTGCCTATTTTTTATTAATTATAATTTTTTTGTGTATTTTTACCTTCATCCGGCTCGGAGATGGCGATTTTTGAAAGTTTTTTCTAAATTAATTAAAAAGGGGTAGATTTTCCTTGTTTTTAGCGTCGGGGTAGGGTTTAGACAAGCCTTTTACACTTGTTTAAGCCCAAACAAGCCCTTTCTAGCGTCAGAAATAACGAAAATCGTAATTTCCAGCATTTCACACAGGATCCGCACGAAGTCTGCAATTAAGTTTTCTCCGGACTGGATGATCCTATCGAAAAAATTTTTTTTTTTTCTTTGAGGGACGTGCTGGGGAGCGAATTTTAAGTTTTTTTATAGTTTTGTGCGTTTTTGAGCGACTTCTATAGAATCCTTTTTTGGACACCTCGGAAGGTAGAGGACGTCGTGCCAAGCCCAGATATCGATTTTGGGCTCTCTACGACCAACCGTTTAGGAGCTACGACCGCTCAAAGTTCGACCTTGAGCGCGCGCGGCCATCTTGGAAAAATTCAAACATCTGTAGCTCCGAGACCGGAGGTCGTAGAGAGACCGGGTTTCGACTGGGGGCGTCAGCGGAGGGCCACCTACCCCGTACCACACTATTCCGGGAAATCCGGGAAAATTTTCCCGGAAAATTTTCAAAATTTTCTTTTTTCTTTTCGGCATACTAGGGTGATAGAGGGCGTCGAGCCGACCAAGGAGAAACTTTTCTGGGTTCGCTGGGACACCTGGAGCCCGAAATATACGCGTTCAAAGTTTGGCAAAGCCGCCATCTTGGAAATCTTTGGGACCGTATATTTCGGGAACCCGTGGTCATAGCGACCTCTGGTTTTCTTTGGGGGGCTCGGCTTCCTCCACCGAACCCGTTGAGTGTGGTGGGGGGCAGACCCCACGAACTTGGGGGGTCACTTTTGGGGGTCACACCTTTTGACCCCAAAATAGTGTTGGGAGATAGGTCTTGTTGGGACCTTTTCGGGGAGCCCTCGCTCGGTAAGATCGGACTAACGGTTCGTGGGATATTGGGGTTTGAAATCTCGTGTGGATTCCGCACGAAAACTTTGGAGCCCTGCTATCTCCGAACCCTTGGACTTAGGACCCCCGAGTTTGGGCTTGTTTTGGAGGGCTCAGGGAGCTCTACCTGCCTGACATAGAGTAGGGACTCTACATAGAGTTTTTGTCAGAGACAGCTGTAGAGTCGATACCTTTGGAGCTAGGGAGTCCAAACTTAGTCCGTGCTCCTATTCTAGAGTACTCTACTCACCGCTAAGGTGACTGTACATTAGGTTAAGGATAGTTTTAGTGCTTTGTTTCTTTTATATTTTTAGACTTAAGTTTTGACATTATTTGTGTATCAATACTGTGCAAACCTTGAGCGCACTCAGCAAGTATTGATATACTTACATTGACTCATACGCGAGTGCTCTGATCAGAGCGTTTACTTTTATTTTTGTATTTACTGTAATTTTAGACTAGTTTTAATGACAAAAGGCATTGTCTTTTGACTTGAACATATCGTTCAATTAAATCCTTGACAGAGTAGCTGCGCTACCTGGACATAGTAGCTTATTGGCGCTATTGCCCTTTACCCTGGTTCTAGTCGAACTTTAGCATAACTCATTGACCCGATACAGACATACACATCCTAAAATCTAACAACGCGCACATACACTCATATACACACACAATACACTCCACTTGCACATGAACACACACACACATACACACACCTATCTCTGTTGACGACCGCGTGCGCTCTCCGTGCAGGGGCCAAGGAATTATTGACTTTTAGGTTAGGACGATCTTGACCATTTTTGTGGCAAGAACCTAGATTAGGATATTTTATTTTATTTTATTTCTTTGTTTATTGTGCTTGTTGCGTAACTTATATATACATTATTTCATTTTATTTTTAAATTTAAATCAACTATTATCCACTCGATAGTGTTGCGTGGATCTTACCTACACCACGATGGTTATAGGCAAATCTCCGATTACCAAACAGGTCAGTTCCAAGCCTGGTACCTCGGCCACTACGTCTTCATCATCTCCAAGGTCGAATACCACCAAGCCGGTTAGGATCAGCATAGGGGAGATAGAGAAAAAATCGATAAACACTACCCCCCCCACTCTTAAACCATTTGTGGTGTTAACAAAAACGGTCACCAAACCAAAGCCACTCGCTATTAGCCCCACAGCTAACCGCAAACCATCAGCGGATGTCGCCGTTTCGAGAGCGATCCGCAAACCATCAGCGGAGACAGCCATGTCACAGGCCGCTAGTGAACACCCAGAGGAGGCTGTCCTCCAAATGGCCACCATAGAGGCCCTAACGCCGGAAGATCGGCATACAACAGCGTTGTCGTGTTTGGACCTCATTAGGCAAGGGTGCAGAGAGTCGAAAAATATAAAGAAAGAAATAAAACTTAAGATCGAAGCTCAAGAAAAGAATCTTCGCAGAATTATCACCTTGAGCGAAGAAAATAGGCTGAGACTTCTCAAAGAGGTTTCCGGACAGGACAGCGCTCGTAAATTATCTGCGACCATATCCGCTACAGGGATCATAGGATCCAACGAAGTGGAGCGAGTATTGATGATGAAGATCGAGGAAAATACCAGACTATTAGAACAAAATGGCATAGCCCTCGCCGAGATCAAAGGCAGCCTAGAGACTCGCAAAGAGGGCAGAGGGCCACCATCCTATGCGAGTGTGGTGACGAATACCGCTGGGAGTCGCCTCCCATTGCGGCCGGCACTGCATTCGCTGGTGGTGACCTCCAAAGACGAAAGCAAAACAGGCGAGGAACTGCTAAATGACCTGAGGCAGACCGCGCGGGAAGATGACGAGTGGGTCACAGTCGAGCGGGTACGAAAGGCCAGGGACCGCAAGGTTGTCCTGGGATATAAAACAGCGGAGCAGAGAGAAAGAGCGAAGGGGGCGCTGGAGAGACGGCAGGGGGCTCTCAATGTGGAAACTATCCACAATAAGGACCCCCTGCTCATTCTCTACAACGTGCTAAAAATGTATTCAGACGAAGAACTTTTAACAGCCCTTAGAACTAAAAACAAAAATGTATTTAAGGACCTTGATTCGTCCCAAGATAGGATGGCAATCAAGTTTAAGAAAAATGCCCGAAACCCGCTCACCACACACGTCATACTACAGGTCTCACCCATTATATACAACAGAGCACTAGACCGGGGCACTCTGCACATCGACATACAACCAGTCAGAGTGGCGGACCAATCGCCGCTCGTGCAGTGCTCCCGATGTCTAGGGTATGGGCATAGTCGTCGGTTCTGCAAGGATGCAGAGCCCAAATGTAGCCATTGCGGAGAGCAGCACTTGAGAGTAGACTGCCCCAAATACAGGGCAGGGCAAGAACCTCGTTGTTGTAACTGCTGGCGAAGCAAAGCCGACGACACTTTACATGATGCCTTTGACCGGGCTTGCCCGGTCCGCATAAAGTGGGACAACATTGCGCGGTCTGCCACGCAGTATTGCTAAGGGCGCCCCCGGAAACGACCCTCACTACTTGGTACTGCAGGCTAACCTCCAGAAGAAGATGCTTGCGACTGACGGTTTCATCCTGGAAGCCGTCAGGAGGAAGGCGTCAGTCGCACTCATCCAAGAACCGTATCGGGACCCCATTAGGGGCGGGATGAAGAGATACCGGGGTGTACGAATCTTCCAGAACACTGGACCAGCTGCGGACACTGTAAAGGCGGCTATCGCCGTTTTCGACAATGAGCTCGACGTGATACAGTGCCCGCAACTCACCACCGACAACATGGCGGTGGTGAGGATTCGTACCAATGCGTGGGAGGTCACCCTGGTGTCTCTGTATGTAGAGCCCGATAAACCCCTGGGCCCGCACCTTAACCAACTCAAGCGAGTTGGATCCAGGCTGGGCCGTGGACGGCTTATAGTTGGAGGTGATGCTAATGCAAAAAGTGCTTGGTGGGGAAGTAACGTTGAGGATGATAGAGGGGAAGACCTTTTAGGAACTCTCATAGAGATGAAGCTACACATCCTCAACGACGGGAGGGTGCCCACCTTCGACACTGTCAGGGGGGGCAAAAGGTACTGCAGTTACATAGACGTCACCGCATGCTCAGGCGATCTAATGGGCCTGATAGACGGCTGGAGGACCGACGATGGACTGGCCGCTAGCTCCGACCACATCGGCATAGTTTTTCACCTGAATTTGGTCAAATCAAAAGGCACAAACATAGGTAGAACAACCAGGTTGTTTAACACCAAAAAGGCAAACTGGATCCATTTTCATGGGAAAATGACCAGCTCTTTGGTGGAGAATAACCTGGTTGTCGCGGATATAAAAGGCATTACTAACACGACCCAACTGGAAGACCAACTAGCCAATTATAATAACTGCATAAAGGCAGCCTGTGAGGCAACGATACCAAAGAAAATAAATAAGGAAACCCTAACTGTGCCGTGGTGGTCGGAGAAGCTTGCCCAGATGAGGAGGGAGGTCGTCGCCTACAGACGTCGCATCAGAAACGCTGCTCCGATTCGGAGACAATTGGTGGTGAGTCAGTACCTGGAGCGAAAGGACAGGTTCGAGTCGGAGGTTAAGTTAGCCAAAACTGCGAGTTGGAAGGAGTTTTGCACAAAGCAAGACAAGGAAGGGGTATGGGAGGGAATTTATAGGGTTATAGGGAGGTCCACAGTGAGGGAGGAAGACCCACCTTTAATACATAATGGGGTTGAAATGGATGCCAGTGGGTCCGCGGGGCTCCTCGCCTCGGTCTTCTATCCGGAGGACCGAGTCGAGGAGGACAACGCGGACCATGAAAGGACTCGCGCGTTAGCCAGAACGGTTAATGGCGGGAGTGAACATGATGTTTATGACCCGCCATTCACCATGGGCGAGCTAACTGACGCGCTGGGCTCTTTCAACCTTAAAAAAGCCCCGGGAGCCGACGGCTTCACCGCCGACATCTGCACTCACGCAGTGAGCTGCGCACCGGTACTGTTTCTTGAGCTGCTGAACAAGTGCCTGGACCTGGAGTACTTCCCAATACCGTGGAAGGAAGCGACGGTAGTCGCTCTCAGGAAACCAGGTAAGGAAGAGTACAGCTCCCCTAAATCGTACAGGCCGATTGGGCTACTGCCTGTGCTTGGGAAGCTGTACGAGAAAATGTTGGCAGCTAGGCTCAAGTTCCACTTACTACCACGGATTAGTACTCGCCAGTACGGCTTTATGCCCCGGAGAAGCACCGAAGACGCCCTCTATGACCTGCTGGGGCACATACGTGGCAGACTCTATGAAAAGAGGATTGTCACGTTGGTGTCGCTGGATATAGAGGGCGCCTTCGACAGCGCATGGTGGCCAGCTATAATCGCACGACTGGCTGAGGAAAAGTGCCCCGTAAACTTGAGGCGAACTGTCAGCAGCTACTTGAGCGAAAGAACAGTCCGGGTAAGGTACGCGGGTGCAGAGTGCAGGCGAGCTACACAGAAGGGCTGCGTTCAGGGGTCGATTACGGGTCCCCTACTGTGGAACCTGCTGCTAGACCCCCTCCTTAAAATGCTTGAAGAAGAGGTGGACTACGTGCATGCCTTTGCGGATGACGTAGTCCTCGTCTTCGATGGGGATTCGGCTTTAGACATTGAAAGACAGGCCAATGCCTCTCTCGAACGTGTTCGGGCGTGGGGTGTCAAGAACAAATTAAAATTTGCACCACACAAGACCAAAGCCATGGTCATTACTAAGAAACTCAAATATGACAACCCACGCCTGACCATGGGCGGGGTGGACATTGGCCTGTCCGATGAGGTCAAACTGTTAGGCCTAACTATAGACAAAAATATAAATTTTAATAGCCATGTTAAAAATGTTTGTGTTAAGGCAATTAATATATATAAGAAGCTGGCACGGACGGCCCGTATCACCTGGGGGCTAAACCCCGAGGTGATTCGGACCATTTATACGGCTGTGATTGAGCCCGTAATTCTGTACGCGGCCAGCGTGTGGTGTGAGGCCACGAATAAAGACTGCGTCAGGAAGAGGCTGAGCGCGGTTCAGCGAGTGTTCGCTCTAAAATTAACTAAAGCCTACCGCACGGTCTCCCTGAACTCGGCACTGCTGCTGGCTGGGATACTCCCTCTGGACCTCCGAGTTCGGGAGGTGGCCTCATTATATGAGACCAAGAGAGGAGTGTCCCAGCCGTGGCTGGGGGACAGGGAGGTCGAGCGGCTGGCACCTATTTTGGCAGCCCCACACCCCGCGGAGCGAATACGCCTGGAGTTCGACAGCGTGGTAGACGAAGATCAGTATAATAACGTGCAAGCTCACGATATCCGTATTTTCACTGATGGGAGCAAAATTGAGGGCCGGGTCGGGGCTGCTGTCTCTGTTTGGAACAGTCAGTCCGAGACAAGGGCCCGCAAGTTTGCTCTCTCAGCGCATTGTACCGTCTACCAGGCGGAACTCCTGGCCTTGCGCAAAGCGGTGGGTGAGGTAGAGCGACATGGCGTTGCCGCGTTCGGCATCTTCAGTGACAGCAGGGCCGCGCTCCTTAGTGTTGTCAATCCCCACTCTCACCACCCCCTATCAGTAGAGACCAGGGACGCTCTTGGCCGCTGTCGGCAGCAGGGCAAGAGCGTCTCCCTCTACTGGATTAAGGCCCACGTCGGCCTCGAGGGGAATGAGAGAGCGGATTGCCTTGCTAGGGAGGCAGCCTTAAGGCTTAAAAAAGCACCCGATTACGACCAGTGTCCTGTTTCATTCGTCAAGAGAGTCCTACGACAGGGCTCCCTTGACGAATGGAATAGGCGATACCAGGAAGGTCAGACGGCCTCGACCACCAAACTGTTTTTCCCCTGTGCGATAGAGGCGTACAGGACCGTCAGGAGGCTTACTATAACCGGTCCGGTAACACAGTTCCTCACGGGGCACGGTGGGTTCTCCTCATACTTGACTCGTTTCAAGCTTAGGGCGGACCCATCGTGCGCCTGTGAACCAGGTGTCCCGGACACCGTGGCTCACCTCCTGATGCGCTGTCCCATACACATGAGAGATAGGCTCGATCTGGAAATTGCCACCGGAATACAAATCGATTTAGACGGCATTAAAATACTGATAACACAACACACGGAAGCATTCACAGAGTATGCTAAAAAGATTGTTAGAATTACAAACCAAAGGAACCAGACGTGAAGGGTATTTAGGCGCATTAACTAGGTATAATGTTCTGCCTAGAATAGTCTAAGATATTGTATATAAAAAATGACTCGTGTAAGCCTATGTTTAAAAATAAGTGTTATGTAAGTAAGTAAGTACCATTGATGCCTACGTAGATTAATGTAACTAGTTATAAGTGCTATATGTAAGATCATGTACATAAACGATATGGTTAAAAATAAAGAGAAAGAAAAGAATAAAAAGATAGTAGAAAGTTAGGTACACTTAGCCCCAGATGCCCCCATATCCCATCAGAGCATGAAAGGTAGTATGCAAGTGCGAGAAGAATATATGCGAGAACTGGTATGATAAAGAGAATTAGAACGCAAGAGGAAAGTCTAGGTTAATATATAATAGGAAGCTTTTTATTGAGACTAAGTAATATTAAAGGCTCTGCAAAATCTTAAAAGCAGAGGTGTAGGTACAAAAAAAAAAAAAAAAAAAAAAAAAAAAAAAAAAAAAAGACCTGGTATACGTATGTAATGACCTGGTATACGTATGTAAGGCATTAAAGTACGTTTGGTAAAGATGTAATATTCGTATATAATGGCCTGGTATCCTCACTGTATGGATGTAGGATGCGTGTGTAAAGATCTGAAGTACGTAACATAGAGATGTAGTATCCGTATGTAATTACCTGGTATGCTTATAAAAGGAATAGGGTACGTGTGATAAAGATGTAATATCCGTATATAATGACCTGGTATACGTACTGTATAGATGTGGGATGCGTGTGTAAGGATCTGTGTTTACGTGTAATGACGTAGTATCCGTACGTAATTACCTGGTATACGTATATAATGGCCTGGCTTACTTACTTTATAGCTGTGGGATGCGTGTGTAAGGATCTGGAGTACGTCACATAAAGATGTAGTATCCGCATGTAACAGCCTGGTATACGTGCCGCATGGATGTGGGATACGTGTGTTACGTATGTAATGATCTGGTATAAGTTAATAAATATGTATAACAATGCATACTACATATTTATTAACGTATACCAGATCATTACATAAGAATACTATATCATTTTGATACGTAACACACGCATCACACATCCATACAGTACATATAACAGGCTGTTACATACAATACTACATCATTATGGTACAAGTACAATCCATGATCAATACAGCACATAATTAAGTATTGCAAATAAAAAAATCATACTTTATCAATTGAATGAAATTTTGAAGCATTTACTATGCTAACTTTTCAAATCGATTATGATAGGAATAAGTGAATGCCCAGGTGGGACTCGAACCCACGATCTTTCCCTTACAGGGGGAATGCTCTGACCACTGAGCCACCGGGCCACCACATAGTAAATGCTTCAAAATTTCATTCAATTATTTGGGCGGAGTCATCAAAAAACAATGTTTAAAAATGATTGCAACATCATTCATTGTTTCCGATATTTCGTATGAATGTCGGTAGATGCCTCCTACCGTCGCCCTAAGACGGTAGTATAGGAGAATTTGGATAGCTTCAGGTGTGGCCCGGTGGCTCAGTGGTCAGAGCATTCCCCCTGTAAGGGAAAGATCGTGGGTTCGAGTCCCACCTGGGCATTCACTTTTTCCTATCTTAATCGATACTTTATCAAATTTGTATTTGAGTTAAATTGACAATTTAATAGATTTGACATGAATGCGCTGTTTAATTAATAGGTAACTTGTTCTTGGTTTGCATTTTTCAACAACGAACAAGTTATTAATGGACTATTAATACATTAGCCTTAACAATAAAAAAAACTATTAGTCAAAATTCAATAGTTAATTTCACAGAGTGTTGTTTAATTTACAGTTAACTTGTTCGTTGGTTTGCTGTTTTCAACAATGGACAAGTTAACTACCAATATGCCACGCACTTTTGTCAACTCTATGAAATTAACTATTGAATTTTGACTAATATTTAACTAACAATCAAATTCTAAACCACACCACATAGCATTATATAAAAAATCTAACAATTAAAAGTCCTACCCTTGGGGTGGGGTTTTTGATCGATAGTTAAGGTAAGTGTTAGTTAACATTTAAACAATCAATAGTTAAACTATTAAATAGATTTGACATAAAAATCTAACAATTAAAAATCCTACCCTTGGGGTGGAGTTTTTGATTGATACTTAAGGTGAGTATTAGTTAACATTTAAACGATCAATAGTTAAATTGACAATTAAATAGATTTGACATGAATGCGCTGTTTAATTAATAGGTAACTTGTTCTTGGTTTGCATTATTCAACAACGAACAAGTTATTTTTTTTTTTTATCTTTATTTCCGGAGCTTAGCCACAATATGACTATGTCGCTCCATCATAGCCATTTTATGTAAAGTACAAGTAATTTATTAGTAGTAATTTACTTCTACAGATGTTAGATATTCATGATATAACAAGAACAGGACTTGAGCAGTATCCGACAGAGGTTTCGCAAGGACGCTATTGCACCCTCCGATATCCATTACATTAGTTTGTAGTAGGTCTGCCCTTCGCTGTTAGTTCCGAACACATTCCATCAGAATATATTGTACATCTTCAACCACACCACATAATTCACAGTTTGGCGAAGGTGACAAACCCATGAGGAAAGTGAACTTTCTGGATAGAATGTGCCCTGACCGCAGTCTCATAGCCAACGCTGATTTATATCTACTAAAGGAACAGTTATTAATCCAAGGTATAGTCAACGGTTTAGCTTGTATAGTTTTGTACCAGATACCCCTCTCCACTGATCTCTTATCGAAATATTCCTTCCAAAGTTTGTAGCAATATTTCTTTACCAGGTACAAGCAATCTGAGAAGTAAGGAAGTAAGGAGATGGGTATGCCTTCGGAGCAAGCCTGGTTTGCTAGTATGTCAACTTTTTCATTGCCAGCTATGCCGACGTGTGACGGTATCCACTGGAGTTGCACCGATTATCAGCTACGTTCCAGCTCCATAATTTGTTTAACAATAGTATAAGCTATCGGTGTTCCTCGAATTGTCGAGGTACAGCGAGCTATATGAAGAAGGGCACTTTTAGCGTCAGTAAAAATGACGAATTTGTCACGATTTATGGAATGTATATAGGATAGAGCTTCACTAATAGCTAGCAATTCAACATACATAATCGACATATCTATCCTCACACTAAAGCGAGCATATGTATTTTGCTGGGGATCAAAGAAAGCCGCTCCAGCTCCACCTCGTTCCTTTGAACCATCGGTAAATATCTGGTAGTAATTTGGGAACTGTGTATCGATGTATCGAGAACATAATTCTCTCAAAGCGGACGATTTATATTGCCGTTTAGGTTTATTTAAACTGACTATATTACAAATTAAGTTACTCGACAGATCTATATGACTAGTCCACACCTGGTTTTCAAACATTTCTAAATTTTTACTACAGTGTACATTCACCAGTTTGAACTCTTCATATATTATAATTAAAATGGGTTTGTTCTTCCTACGCCATGAGTTTATACATTTTACTAAATTATCTAATAAGTTAATCATTTTGCTGTTACATAATACCGATTTACATTTCAGTAAAAATTTCCCTGCCAAGTAACACCTACGCGCATGTAACGGCGGTATGGCTAGTTCACTGCCCATTACATGAATAGGTGTGGTTTTAATGAAACTTCCAACAACTCGCATAGCCTGATTTTGAATCTTATCTAATTTGTATAGATGTGTCGCCGTTCTGCCACTGATTTCGACAATTCCGGGCTCCAATAAGGTTTAGGCCGGAACTTGCCTGTAGGGTTGGGGTCAAATTTTATATTCGGGATAAATTTCTCAGCCGCCTCGTTTAAGAAAGCTAAAAAAGTGTCATAAGCTCTCTGTGGATCATTAAAAATAGATGCATCGTAATTATCAAATTTTACATCAAGGTAGCTCTCGTACTCTTGCCAGTTAGCCCTTTTAAAGTTCCTTTTCTGATGACCCTGTACATTCGAGTAAAATGTGGTCGATAGTTTAATAATCATATGATCGCTACCTAATGTTTCATTCGACACTACCCAGTCAATATTCAGGGAGATGTCAGATGATGCTATGGATAAGTCAGGTGAAGATTTCTTACACACGTTATTAACCATTTGAGTACGAGTATGGCTACCATCGTTCAATATAATGTAGTTGTAATCTATTATGGAGTCTAAAATTTGATTTCCCCTTGTATCTGTCTTGTAGGACCAATTTGTGTGATGTCCATTGAAATCACCCAAAATTAGAGACTTCCTATTTTCCATAGAAAATAAATAATCCCAAGTCTGAGGATTAGTTGGCGCGTTCGGAGAACAGTAGATAGCGATTATATGTTCCAATTGGTCACAATTAAATAATTTAATGTGAATAATTTCCAAGGAACGAAAAGATCTTTGTATTTCAACCCGTTGTGCCTGAATTGAGTTGTGTACTCATACCCGTTTCTATCCTGGCGGAAAAAGTAATAATTTGAAATATTGATAAGATCATCTGGTTCAAGCCATGTTTCACCTACCACCGCGATGTGAACATGTTCTTGGATTAATAACTGCTCAAATAATTGTAACCTCGGTCTGATACTACCAGCATTCCATTGTATGATGTTCAACTTGACAGGAACATTTGTGACGTTATCCATTAATAGATGTAAATACACTCGAGAGCAATGAATCCGGGTCACTCAAAGAATCCAAAAAATCTCGGAAAGTAAGAATGCTAGGTTAATTCAATAAATTGTATTTAATAGACAATTTAATACTCCTTAAATGAAAGTTAAAAAAATATGAGTCACCATACATTTTATTTACACAAAATTACATAAAGAAAAAAAACTGCTGATCTCTCCTTAAAACAAAAATAGGAAACATGAAATTTTTGAACTTTATGACGATTTTCTTGAATTTCAATACTTCGTATTACCTCCTCGTGCTTCCATAACTGCGTTTACGCGGTTTCGCATGCTGTACACCAAGTTCCTTATACGATTTTGGGGAATATTCTCCCATTCCTCTGTGAGAGCAATTTTGAGCTCAGGAAGCGTGATTGGGGGAGGGTTTCGTTGTTTTACGCATCTCCCTAGCTCGTCCCAAGCATGCTCGATCGGGTTGATATCCGGGCTGCGCGCTGGCCACTCCATACAAGTAATGTTCATCTCTTGAAGGTAGTCATTCACAATCCTACCTGTATGAGGTCGGGCATTGTCATGCATAAATATAGCATCCTCACCCAAATTGACCATAAATGGACCAACGTGTTCGTTGAGGATTTCTTCCACATATCTTACGCTAGTTAAAGAGCCGTTTTCTATGATCACCAGCTCTGTGCGACTTTCAGAGGAAATTCCGGCCCACACAAGTACAGACCCACCACCGTAGGCTACTTTTTCTTCGATGCATGCTTGCTTGAATCTTTCCCCTGGTCTTCTATACACTCTGTGTCTTCCATCGTGCTTGTAGAGCATAAATTTTGATTCGTCGGAGAACATAACTTTCGACCAATCTTCAATACTCCAATTTACGTGGTTCTGGGCATATCTTAGTCTTGAAATACGATGGCCACGCTCCAGTTTAGGGCCGTTTGCAGGTCTAAGGGGTTTTAAGTTAGATTCAGCAAGCCGACGTCTTACTGTCCATGCACTTGGGTTACTTCCTCCGAGGCGTCGAAACTGATTTGTGAGTTCAGTTCCTGTGAGAAAGCGATTTCGAAGCATGGTGTTCACCAAGTATCGGTCTTCTCGTGCTGTGGTACACCTAGTTCTGCCCGTTCCTGGTCTGCGTAGGTTAGAACCAGTTTCTTCGTAACGTCGGAGAACTCTTTGTACTGTTGACAGCGACACACCGACAGTCCTGGCTGTATCGCGCTGACTCCGGCCGGTTTCCACCAATGTAAGTATTCTGGTGCATTCTTCAAGTGTAAGCGACATGATTTCAGCTTGAATAATGAATATTGAGCACTATCAACCTGGTTTATGTACCAACATAAATGACAGATTACAAACAAAAGCAAAAACAAATCCTGTAATTTCGTAGTTCCATCTTCGACAGTGTTCCCTTTTCAAATTTGATTTTTTTATGATATAACTTTACAATAACTAAGAAGTTTTAATACTTTCATTTAAGGAGTATTAAATTGTCTATTAAATACAATTTATTGCATTAACCTAGCATTCTTACTTTCCGAGATTTTTTGGATTCTTTGAGTGACCCGGATTCATTGCTCTCGAGTGTATTTTTGTAAACAAAGACATATCAGGTATTAAATTACTTAAAAAAGTGTTGAGCCAATCTATGAATATTTTCAACCCGTCCTTAAATTGTTTTTGTATCTGACTTTTTATGTTTTCTATCGTCTCTTTAATCTTCTCCCACAAGCGCCGAAGTGACGGTAAATCATGGTGACTTTCATCATCGTTGGGTAAAGAAGTTTCTGGATCGGCTGAACCTTCGGAGTCCGTTACAGACATATCAGCCACAACGTTATCCGCTAAACGGAATGGTACTTTTTTCTTCTTTTTATTGCGTGGTTTTTGTGAAGCTGTTATATTTGGACGCACATCGTCTTCAACTAATGTTTCGTTCCTTATAAACGTGTCACAACTCGGAGGTCTGGTGCTTGGTGGTCCTTGCAAAGTACTCTGACTGTTATTAAACGATGGCTTATTTACATCAGCTGCGCGACGTACGGGTATTATAGTTAAGGCTTTATGATATGTGCATTTCAACTGTGACATAATCTCTCGAATGCGTTTTTCTTTTATGTATATCGGGCAGTCCCTTAATAATGAAATGTGGTTGGCAGAACAGTTAACACATTTATAAATCGATATATCGCAGTTTACATGATCGTTCTTGCCACACTTCGGACAGATAGGTTTATTTGAGGGGCACATCTTCGATGTATGCCCATATCTCCAGCATCTGGAACATTGTGTCACAGGAAACACGAATGGCGAAACAACGACTCGTAAGTCCATTAAATAAACATACTTAGGTAAATAAGTACCCTTAAAACCTATTCTAACAGTTTCACTCGGAGTCCACCCTTGTTCGTTTTTCCTACTTAGACGTTTAGCGATAACCACCTCTGTGTCAGCACGAATATATTTCAAGAGTTCTTCTTCCGACAAGTCTACATCAATATCCATAATGATTCCATAGCATAAACTCACTTTCCAAGCTTTTTGTCGTGGCCATCCAAGTTCATTCAAACCCGAACATAAAATAAATTCCTCGGCATTAGTTTCTTTATCGAAAGTTATTATTAATTTATGTAGGTTAACATACTTAACTTTTGTAACACCTGTTATTTTATGTTGGTTGAGCAATTTTGCCATAGCGAATTGTTTCGGAAACTGTTCATTAGAGTAGACACAAACCTGCCACGTAATTTCTTCAGATTGCATGCTGCTATTATCTATAGATTTTCTTTTCCTTGTAACCTTCTGCCAACCCTCTTCGCTGTCGCTCCTTCTTAGTCTTTTATTTGTTTGATCTTCATTTGTATCCATATTCTCGTTTAAATTTGTCAGGTCTACTACGGTAACTTCTAAATTATTTGTATCATCCGATGCATTCTGAATACGATCACTATCCATTCAGAATAAAGTTCATTATTCTTTTCACAGAATACTCGACCAGGCGTCGCGAGCGATGCGCCGGCCGATACGAAACCGGTTTCTTGTTTACAACTTATAAACAACAAAGATGCGTTCTAATCGCACGAGGTGTGAATGAGCACTGAACAAGTTATTAATGGACTATTAATACATTAGCCTTAACGATAAAAAAAACTATTAGTCAAAATTCAATAGTTAATTTCACAGTGTTGTTTAATTGACAGTTAACTTGTTCGTTGGTTTGCTGTTTTCAACAACGGACAAGTTAACTATCAATTATGCCACGCACTTTCGTCAACTCTATGAAATTAACTATTGAATTTTGACTAATATTTAACTTACAATCAAATTCTACACCACACCACATAGCATTATAAAAAAAATCTAACAATTAAAAATCCTACCCTTGGGGTGGGGTTTTTGATCGATAGTTAAGGTAAGTATTAGTTAACATTTAAACAATCCTACCCTTGGGTTGGGGTTTCTGATCGATAGTTAAGGTAAGTATTAGTTAACATTTTAACAATCAATAGTTAAGTTGACTACTAAATAGATTTGACATAAAAATCTAACAATTAAAAATCCTACCCTTGGGGTGGAGTTTTTGATCGATAGTGAATATTATCGATCGAATAGGTACTACTACGTATTAGTAATTATAATTAAAATTCTCGCATCACTTATCTATATTAATCTAACGTCCATCTAACAGTTACATAGCAAGTTAAATCTTGCATCACAGTGAATGTGTTTGGCACTGGAGCAACAAGATTATCATATTTAATAAGTATTGTATTGGTCATTTTCTTAACTTCGTACGCAAAATAATGTTCGTTAAAATCTACAGTTTCTAAAGACAAGCATTCAAAAAATATGACGTCATTTTCTGTAATAAACACATCTTGTATTTGAGCAAAACTAGGCAAAGAAAGTTCACTCAGGTTTATAGTTACAACCGAACACGGCTTAAACATTATTCTCTTTACTTTAATCCAAGAAAGTGAATACATTGCTAAGTACTGTGACAGTACGTCTTGATATTTAAATTTGAAATCATTTAGTTTGGAATTTGACAGTTTTTTCTTCAAACCAGTTTCAATGAATTGCAATGGTTTATCTTTAAGAAACATGTCACTAAGCATTAATTGATTTTTATTGCTATAGTTTTACAAATATTTACTCGACTTGAAGATGATTTTGCTATAAATTTTGACACTCTATGCTTAGCCTCAAATCTCATTGTCCAAATTTGTGTGAGCGGGCCATACTTCTCAAACATTTTGGGATAATGGGTAAGAAAGTGAAATTTCGGTGTTAGATCAGATTTTGTCACATTTATATATAACTCATTTAGTTCAGAAACTAAATATTTTACTTGTTCACTGGTATCATTGTAAACATGGTGAGTCATGAGTTTGTCTAACAAACGACGCAAAGTTATGTACAAAGACCAAGTATTGTCCACGTCCGATTCTGGCACAAAATAACCCACAATAAGACCAAAATAACGAACTAATGTTAACATTTCTGCAGCTGAAGTTTTTATTTTAATCGCTGATCCCTCAAGCATTACTGCATTACTAGGTTTAGAGCTCATATCTGGTCCATAATCAAACAAACGTAATTTGGTTTGCAAGTTTTGAAAAGAAATAAGTTTATGTGTTTGAACGATAGTTTTTATAACATGTGTCATTACATATCTGCAACTTCCCTCCAAATAATCGTGCAATACATCCACTGCAACTTTTTCGAATAAATTAAAACCTTCTAGTCCTAGCCATACACATTTTTCTTTAACGCCTGTTAAGCTAAGGTTGTTAACTAACAATTGGGATTCATAAGTTTCCGATTTTCTAAGCAATTGATTTTCCTCAAAGCATAAACTCTTTATTTGCTCTTTGTTTGCGTTACAAATTCTACAGGGGTGGTTTGCAACAAAACTCTCGACAAAACCTAACATACTGTTCAAACCCAGGTTGTGACCACTGATTGCCACAACATGAAATTTTATAATACCCACAAAATTTTCATTATTTATTTCAATGCCAGAAGTACGTAAACAATTAAGTTGCTCAATGACTTTCTGAAAAATAACTCTATTCCCGAAATGAACCCTATCAGAAGAATGAAACAAGGCTATTATAAATATACTTCGCAAAAGAGACGCGTAATGTGGGGGCAGACATGGTAGTGATATATACACAGCCCCTAGTTTATGGATCCCAGCATGGCTTCCTAATGGATTCCCTACTTCAAAATCATCAAAGTATACAACTAAGGGCATTGTTAGAACATTCTCAGCTTCCATTATTAAATCGCTTTGCCAGACTGAACCTTGAATTATATTTGTGACAGGATATGATCTGTTCTTTAAACTTTGTGTATAGCAAAGTGCGTCATTTAAAACATTTTTGATAGAAAATAACTTACGGAGTGTAAAACTTATTGGTAATATTTGCATAGTACAAGAAATGGGAACAAGAAATAATATTCCAGATTGCGTCCTTTTGCTATCAAGTCGTTCGCCAATTGTTACTTCTAAAGGATCAGTATAACTGCCTACATTTTTGAAATATTTTAATCGTACGTGTTCTGTGCGAAAGTTATTTAAAGCTGTATCATGCATAGTTAACAATCGCTGAACGGTGTCATGGATGTGACATGTTGTTTCATCAACTGGTATTATGGATTGAAGTAGTTGCAGTAAAGCGTATTTCGAACTTGACATATAACTATTCAGAAAGGTAATTACAGACTGTACAATACTGCGTGGTAGTTTAGGGTCGGCATACAAAGAAGAAACAAAATTAGACATTTGGCTCGTAATAATATTTTGACTGCTCTCAAAGGTACTTATAGTTTGGAGCTGTATTACTTCTGCATTATCAGAGTTTACTGGCGGAATCGAAGGCTCTGGATTTGTTAATTGAGAACAGTTAGTTGTAGATTGCATTGATAGGGATGAGTGACATTTTCGTAAATGTTTTTTAAATGAAAATGCTGAGCAATAATAGCGATAACATCCTTCTTCACCGCAAATTAATTCTGTTGTTGCTCTTGAAGTTTTACAATATACCTTAGTATGTGTTATTAGTTGCTTAATTGAATCCTTTTTAATTTTTCAATAATGGCAAGTATACATTTTAAATTACAGTAACTGTAGATCATTCAACAAGGTATTAGTGGCCTGATTTGGTCGGTCGAACTGAGTTTCAATTTTATAGAAGCCAATCTGAATTACGAGCCAAATGTTCGCACACTCTTCAGGATAACAAGAACCTGTGGCCTGAAAAATTTGAAATGCTGAATCTACAGCTGTGATCAAATCCGGAAACTGGTAATGAGTATTATTAACAATGACATAAGCCGACTGTACTTGAGAAAGAGATTCACCAACAAATATTATAAACGGTTGCAAAGATTTTCCAAGCCTCTCAAATTTTTCTTTTCTTGTTTCAATCAATGGGGTAACATCAGCCGCCGTTGCCGCCTGTGTAATGAACCCGTCACGGATTTCGCTGCGGGAAGGTTTCCAGTGCTTTTTACCTTTTTTTCGGGATTGAGATGAGCCAATCACGTAAGCTAGAAGAATCAACGCCACACTTGTAAGGGTGGTAGTGTCACAATCTGAAAAAAAAAATTGTTGTTTATAATATGAATTTAAAATTGAATTAAATTAAATTTTATATTTTTTAATTTTTAGTTAAATGGCATTTTAATAACTAAAGTAAATAACTGAAAAGCATACCTTTCGAGAGTGTTATATAATTTTGTATAGATTCTTTGACATCTCTGTCTCGCGTGGTATTTTGCTTGTCAATAGCCAGTTCAATAATTTTTTCACGTTTAAGTAGGAAAGAAAATAAAAAGTCTGGATAAAGATGTCTGAAATCTTGTAGTAACTGAAAAAAAAAAACTGTTTGTCACATAATTCACATTATAATAACAACCTTTCTTTTTCTTAATTATGGTGGTACTTACCAAAGTATAACCTTTTGGTTGCTTGAGTGCTGGAAATTCTCTAAAATAATCAGCAATATTTCCCTGACCTAGACTTATAGGGCCCAAACGTAAGTTAGCTGTAGCATCCCAATACTTCTCTACCATTGCCCAAGGATCTATGCTATTCTTCAGCCAAGTCAGTTTTTCCTTGCCAGTTTCATCATCGGTTGAGTGATCTACAATACAAAAAATATTGTTAAAAACTAATCAAAAAAAATTGGTAGGTACATCACCCCTTGTCAGATAAGATAGCAGTTTTTTTTTCTTACAGGAGGACTTGTTTTTTCCAGAAGCTAGTGTCTTTGGGAAGTTAATGTCTTTAGGAACATATATAAACCCTCACGGTTTACATAAGTTCCTAAAGACATTAACTTAAAAATTTGGTGAAATTATTTAAGCTGAAGAAGAAAAAATCTTGAAAATCTGGAAATAAAATTAGACCGCTATAAGGGCAGCTACGCCTCTAGGGATGGCCTGATTTTGCTTCTAAGTTGATACAGTATAAACAAGTTTGAATCAAAATTTTGGTGAAAATCGGTTAACAATTGCTCACGAACAGACAGACCTTATTAAAAAAAAAGTGTGTGTGCAATTCCCACGGCAGAATAATAGGTAATATTATTTAATCTAAGAAAATATTACCCACTGGGTCTGCGTGGATTTAGATTTTTGGGATATAAGTTCTTTTCTGCGGAACCCTTATTTTTGTAGCCCATGTTACGCCTTGTAACATTACATATCTGCCAGTGAAAGTTTAAAACTGTTCTAGAGTAAATCAGATTGTATTCATAATTTTGAGGGATCTAAATTTTGTGCGCGGATCCCTAATTATTTTTCTAAAACTAAAGTTACGCCTTATAACATTAACTATCTGCCAGTGAAAGTCCCATCAAAATCGGCCCAACCGATCCAGAGATTACCTAATACAAACAGACATACAGACAGACAAAAATTTTGAAACTGTATTTTTGTTATAAGTATCACGTATACATACATTCATTAAAAAATCTGTTATTTTAATATTACACACAGACACTTCAATGTTATTTATTTGTATAGATTATGTACACACACGCAATAAAAAGTTAAATGGGGTTTTTACTCACGTGATTCAGAGACAGGTAATGTTGATACTGAAGCAGTACATTTACTTGAACTACTTCGAGATCGACTTGTTCCAGGTAATTCTCCTCGTAATCTTAGTTTTCGACGTCGACTTATGTAGGTTTCATATAATTTGCCCGAGGCATTCTTTTTAGGGGTTGACTCATACGGCGAAAAATATATTATAGCACTTTCATTTGGGAACAACTTCTGTATGTTTATTGCTAGCTGGCTAAATTCTTGTGATGAAATAGCTCGACTAGGATTATTTTCTAACATATGGCAAATTATTAGTTGACTGAGACGCTTTCGGTGGCTTTCTTTTAGATTTCCTTCAGTACTTCTTAGTGTTAAAATTGCGCGGCCATCCGAGTTACTCTGTGAAAACAGGCATTAAGTAAGACTGTGGTAATTAATTAAAATTATTACAAAATAATTATTTAATTATAAAAAATGAAAACCAATCCTACTCTACTATAAAATTATTCTTTCAAGCGGTTTCCATAACCCAGACATCTGTGGTCTTAGTAGTAACTTTATAATTCTTAAACCCCAGCATTATTCTTAAGTCAAAGCATACTTCTAAAACCACAGTATGCACGCTGCCATACGTGAAGACTAATTTGTCATGCCTTAAACTGTAGTTGCAATGGCACTCTCTTCAGACTGAAACACAACAAAAGCTACTGTTGTTGCTTAGCAGCAGAATTACCCAAGGGTTGAAGTAAGAAGAGTCACCATGCAGCCGAACACTCAGGTAAAGGTTCTACCCCCCACAAAAATATATAATCTGTTATCTGTCTACAACATACATACATACATAAAATCACGCCTTTATCCCCGGAGGGTTAGGCAGAGGTGAATTAACACCCACATTTCAAAAATTAGCCCCACGTAATAGGGGTGAGCCTATTGCCGTATTCGGGGCACTATTGTTGACTCAACCCATGCATCTGTCTACAATTCATATCTAAATACAAAGCACCTGCTGACAATTGTTGTATAGATGGGGTATATGCATGCATGAAACAGGTGAGGGTCATAAGTTGACAAAAATAGTGTCCAAAAGTGGCATAAATACAAATACACACTAATCTGCAGTTACAGATCGAGCTGAAGTGCTTCAGGGAATGACTGGTTAGGTAAATGCAGAACCATACAATAAAAATGTCATTACAGTGGATTCCTATATCAGTCCTTTAGCTCTATCTACTACTAGACTACATATAACTACATACTAATGCTATGTGGTGTGGTTGATCCGTTGTCTGTAATTCCGGGTGTGTGTTTTTTTTCTACATACAGTTAATTAATTTAGGTGTGAACTGTTACATATACAAACAAAATACAATTATCTATTTATCAATCACTATTACAAAATTAAGTATTTCATTCAGCCATGCAAGAATACTTTCCTGTGCCAAATAGGACCAATGTAACTCAATGAAAAAGAACAAACACTTCAAACACTTGTGTTAAATTAGTTGTTCTATTATTATTAGTACGGACATGTGGTCATGGAAGTCAAAATATCCTTGATTTTAATATTAATAAAAGTAAGAGTTCACTCACAACATTCTCATTTGGAAGTTGTATTTCTGTCTGCTTCGTTTCTGGCTGCTGTATCACTCTAAATATTTGCACTGATTCATCAGTCAATGTAATAGTGTTCTGTTCTCCACAGAGTATATAGTTCTCCATAGAGTCCTCCACATTATTAATATCATCAAAAAACTGTAATAAAATAAATCATCAATCAAAAGTACCCCATGCCTGCAATATGTATAGATGCCGGCTTGTGATAGTTAAGGATGTACACCCTACTAGCTAATAGGCGAGGCCGTGGCAACCTAACAGTGGTAATGATATGTCATTTGCGACTCTTCTATATATAAATTATAATATTCTATATATTATTATAACACCAATTGCCGCTGTTCGGTAGGCAGGGCCTTACCGAAATATTACTACAAACCATCTGTAAAAACCACAGTCTAGACAATAGGAATAGGTGTCAGGTCGTCATCATCATCATCATCATCAGCCTGTAGATGTTCACTGCTCGCCTTGGGTCTTCTCCGAGCCAGGACTTGGAATATGATCAGGGTTGGAATAGAAATCTACTCACCGAATCACTCAACAGATGCTGCTGTATTTTCCATTCTTTGAAAACTTTTTTGAACCGCAGTTGATGTCCCACTTTCGGAATTAATTGTTTGAAACCTTCTTCGTCCAATAATATTAAAGATTTGTCATCAATTAAATTATCTGAAAAAAAAAACAAATGCCTACCATGAAAACTACTTAAACTGGGCCATTATAAATATTAATTACCTAAAGCACGTGTGAAGAGAACAGATGTCGTCCATTTTGATTGTTGAACATACTGTTACGAGCGTGGGGATCGGTTTAAATAGAAAATGCGAGGACAACCGTTGAAGACAGACTTTATTCAGCTTCACTTCGATTACAGCAAAGCGCGTAGAAATTCGAAAACTCTTCCTTACACAACACACAGTCACTTGTATAATCGCACTGTATAGCTTCACACACTTTATCGCTTTGATCGCTTCGAATACTAGTCTTAGACTAACTTGAGCAGCGGCTGTTAGCTCGCCTTTTATATAAGGCGCGGCCGAGTAGCGAAAGATCGAGAAAAGACAGGTACGTTCTGAAAAAGACAGGAACTTTCTGGGAGGTTCTATTAGGTCTTGTGTCTCTTTCTATTCATTCCATTCCTTCTAGAACAGTGACGTCAAGGCATGCTGTCTCTTTCTAGCCTGACGTCTCGTTCTATTCATTCCATTCCTTCTAGAACAGTGACGTCAAGGCATGCTGTCTCTTTCTATAGTACCGTCTCGCTCACTCCTATGGAAATTTGGCCATATATTGAAGTGGCCAAGCGCCGGGCGTAGCAATACAAATTGCTTTATATGTATTGTCAGGTTTATTTATTTATTTCACACAAACAGATTACAGCGTAAATTGTTTAAATTATACATAATTCACATATAAGCACAGGCTACATAAAAAGCACATAAGTATGGACAAAATGAACACGCAATTTAGGTACCTACCTAAGTTGGCCGCCATTATGGGCTGGTACGGGTAGGTACTCTTTAATAATAATTAATTACTCAAAAAATAGACAATAAATTAGACATAAATAATACTTCATTGCCAAGTTACGGCACTTCGCACTTCATAAAAAGTTGTATGTACCTACCCTACAATATGGTTTAAAAAACAAACATGAGTAGGTATAGACTCTTTCGCAGATTCAAATAAGTATTCTAATAGGTATTTTAATTTTTACTTATAAGCAATACATTGTGCTCACCATTAAATATTTGCTCTTACTCAGTTATTAACTGACACGCAATTAGGTAAGTACCTAAGTAAGCCGCCATTAAGGGCGGGAACGGGTTATTAACTACCTACTCTTTAATAATGAATGACTCAAATAGACAGTAAATTAGAAATAAATACATCAGTGCTCAATTATGGCACTTCATAAAAGTTGTACCCTACAAAAAGCATGAACAAACATTGAGTGGGTACAGGACTCTTTCGCAGATTTAAATGAATATTCTAATAGGTATTTTAATCTCTACTTAAAAGCAATAAATTGTACTCACCATTCAATATTTGCTCATAGTCTGCTAATAACACACATTCACTTAAAAGGTTTTTTACAATAATTGACATCGTTAAAATTCATAATACGTACACACTCTCGGAACTACAGACTACGAATGACGCTTAGCCGGCCTAGCGCAAAGAGCTCTGCTTAGCGCGATGGCGCCCGCTTGGGTTGTGCAAAATCATATCGATCAATGATTATCGAAATTAAATAATGTAAAACAGCAAACAAATGTTATTATTGACAGAACGATCACGTTTATTTTATTATGGAGGATGGTTGATGTAATGGACAATATTTTATTTGATGCAACGAAATATAAAGATTATGTCTGTAAAAGACAAGGCGAAATCAAAGTAGAAATGTTTACACATACAAGCGGGAAAATCACGCGTGTGGTAATAAAAATAAAGTATCCTCCAAATCATGTAGGTATTCTTGATTAGGTAATCATTGCTCAATAACTTTATTCCATAAGATTTAATAACGGTTTTCTGAGTGTAAAATAGTAGTAAATTCTAATAATACTATTATTAATAGGTAGGTCAATGTCATTGCTATTTTAGAATAAACTTTTAATTTATTTTAAAAATTAAATAAATAAAAATAAGTACCTAGGTGATAAGACCAAGATTCTCAAGGACATTTATTAATTTGGTAAGTTATGCATATTGTATTAAGTAGGGAGGTAATTATAATATTAACCATATAATATATGATATTGTCGGAAATGTAACACATTGAAATAAAACTATTTTTAACGGAGTCTCCCCGTGACCATGGCCGCTGAAAAGCAACCGAAACGTCGGGATCAATGTAAAATATAAAATAACATCAAATAAATCGCTATAGAATCCGTTACAAATAGATTTATTTCAACATATAATATGTGGTCTGAATGATATGTAGGTATCGATAACTAAAAATCAATATAGGACAACACTATTCAATTTTAGCATAAAAAAAGGAAGAAAATTCTAGAATTGAAAGCATTGCACAATGGTCTTTAGTCTAATAAAATGTGTTAGATACGTTACACAAAAAAGTTGTAAAGACTACTGTACATTACAATGTACTCTGTAAATTATACTGTTATAGCTACATTATACTATGCACTTGCGCGCTAAAAGCACCTATCGATGCGGTTGGCCGGCGGACGCTCAGATACTGTATTCAGTAAGGTTGTCAGACGTATGCGCGCACCTAAGATTCGATTTTTTTGTGTACCGCGTTGTATGACAGAATTTTTAGGTATTTTTTTTTGTTCACACTCACTGATTACTTCCATGATGTGTCTTGTTGGATTCGATATGTGCGTAAAGTTAAGGTAGGCTAATTAGCCTAGTTTTAACTGTCTGTTTTTAAGCGCCTGTGCCGTATCTACTTCTTTTTATAAAATGAAGAATGGACTTGTACGCGCTTTTACTTCAACACGACCTAGGCTGTTTAGTTAAATTTTCAAGCAATTAGTATGCCTACTTTTTCTATAGATTTAGATCGGAAAAAGTCAACATCCAGGACGGGACTTAGTTCATAAGAATTTCGGTCGATGGCTTCGGTGTCGCCCCAAGACAAGACATACATACGTTTAGGAGAATTTTTATTAAGTGAGGCAGCCCTAGCATCACGACAGTCACTAGTACCTACATAACTCTAAGGCCAAGCCGCTGGAACGTACCTAATACACGTATATTTTAGCATGTAGGTACTTAACTGTTTTTGTTCCAAATAATGAAATAAAACCAGGGTTTCCCTTAGAAGTACGGCGCCCTGGTGCAGTGCAACCTGGATATAACAAATCTGAAGGGGACCAGGAAATATTCCTTACCTAGGTATATCAAATAATTCGTAAAACTGAGGTTTGTTATATTGAGGTTAGATTGGTCTAAATTTTTTTTTTTTTTTTTTTTTTTTTTTTTTTTTTTTTTATAAATAGGACACGTCAATTTGACTTTACCTCGCCTGATGGTAAGCTGAAGGTAAAGTCTCAAGAAAGAGGGTCACCATTATGTACACGTGCCATGTTAACAATGGTGGCACTCAGCTTGACGGCCTCATCAGATGCTTTTTCACGCCCCGCTTAAAGGACCCGGGACTGTAGGAAGAGGGAAACACGTGAGCTGGCAAGGAATTCCAGGTCTTAATGGTGCGACAAAGGAAAGAGTCACCGAACCGCTTGGTTCTTGAAGGAATGTTCTGCACCGTATAGGGGTGACATCTAAGTCCTGCACGTGTCGTCCTGTATAGGAAGGGGGAGGGTGGGACTAATTGGAATAGCTCTTCAGAACATTCACCATGGTAGAGACGGTAAAAAACTGCCAAAGAAGCAACATCTCTACGCATCTGCAGAGACTCGAGGGTACTCGTGACCTCAGGATTTCCGATAATGCGGATCGCACGTCGCTGCAACCTGTCGAGAGCATCTAATAAGTACTTTGCGGATCCATCCCAGAGATGTGAGCAGTACTCCACGCAGGAACGAATTTGTGTCTTGTAAAGAAGACACCGTTGCTCCGGCGTGAAAAACCGTCTCACTCTGTTCAGGACTCCGAGTTTACGCGAGGCTGCTTTGATGATACTCTCGATGTAGTTTTTGTTGTTCAGTTTGCAGCGAACATCCATACCTAGGATATTGAGGTTGTCCTGCAGTGGCAGTGGCGTGCTCTGAAGAGTGGGAAGGGGAAGGAAAGAAGATACCTTTGCTGTAAACGCACATGCCTGCGTCTTCTTGGCATTGAACTCGACCAGGTTCTCAGAGCCCCATTGGGAAATGTGATTCAGGATCCGGTCAAGCTCAGTGACAAGAAGCTGCCTTTTTTTCCGCGATATGCGTCTGCTTATCCGCAGGACGTCCATGATAACTCTCGTGTAGGGTGCTATCATCCGCATAGCAATGAATGCTGCCGGTCGACAGCATGTCATTGATATGCAGAAGAAAGAGAGTTGGCGATAGGACAGATCCCTGCGGTACGCCGGCATTTACCTGCAAGAACTCCGAGGCTCGTCCATCACAAAGGACGCGAATACGGCGCTCCTGCAAGAAGCCGGCAACCCAGTCGCACAGTCTAGGAGGCAGACCAAAGGCTGGTAACTTGGAAAGAAGCGACTTGTGCCAAACTCTATCGAAAGCTTTGGCGATGTCAAGGCTAATTGCCAATGACTCGCCGTGCTTGTCCATAGCCTCACCCCAAATATGGCTAACATACGCCAGAAGATCACCCGCTGACCGTTTCGGCCTGAAGCCATATTGCCGGTCATTAATTAGGGAGTGATCTTCAAGGTGACGCATGAGCTGTTTGTTGATAATGTGCTCGAACACCTTGCACAGCACTGAGGTGACGGCTATGGGTCGATAGTTGTTTGGGTCTGAGCGATCCCCCTTCTTGGGGATCGGCTGTACATTCGCCTCTTTCCAAGCCGAAGGCACTGTACCAGAGCTGTAGGACAGCCGGTACAGCCGCGCAAGCATTGGAGACAACTCCGCTGCACATTTTTGCAGAACCACCGCTGGAATACCGTCCGGACCACTGGCTTTCCGGACATCGAGTGATTGCAACACCGCTCGGATATCGCGTTGCCTGATACGAATATCAGGCATTGCATGGTCACTGACGGGCAGTGTCGGCGGCTCCATACCACAATCATCGACTCGGGAGTTGGCCGCAAAGAGATTAACCAGCAAATTTGCTTTCTCTTGCGGCTCATGGGCCAGGGATCCATCGGGATTGCGCAGCGGGGGCAGCGAAGGCTGGCAGAAGTTGGCTTGCACGGCTTTGGCCAGTCGCCAATAGCCACGGCTACCCGTGGGATGCTCTACTAGCTCCTGACCAAGCCGCGCTATGCGCTGGGCATCCGCTCTGACATAAGCCCTCTTGCAGGCCTTTGTGGCTCTGTTGTACGCCGCCTTGAAGTAGCCCACGTTGGGATCGCACGTAGCGCGCGCCCTGATCCAAGCGCGGTACGCAGACTGTTTATGATTAACAGCCTCCGCGCACTCGCGCCCGAACCAGGGGCGTGCCCTGCGGACACCGGCGACATCAGTGTAGGGGATATAATATTCCATGCCCAGACTGATCTCACCGGCGACAGCAGTTGCGGCCTCAGATGGGTTCTTACCTCCAAAGCAGCGTTCAACCCACGGGATGGACGCAAAATAATCACGCAGTCCATCCCAGTCCGCTGACGAGTAGTGCCAGAGACGCCGCTTCCCCTGCACGGGACGTGGGGGCGCTAAAATGGGCACCTCGGAACGGACCAGACAATGGTCGGATTCACCTAAAGCGGCGCTCACCGAAACACTGTACTGGTCCGGGTGACTCGTCAGCAGAAGGTCTAGCAGAGAGGGCTCATGGTCCGACCTTTTTGGTATCCTAGTGACCTCGTGTACCAATTGGGTCAGGCCATGCGCCAGAGCAAATGCATGGGCGGCTCTTCCCGCGTGGGTTGTTTTGGCGGAGCCCAACCAGATCTCGTGGTGGGCGTTAAAATCCCCCAAAAACACCAGTTCAGCGTTCGGAAACCGCTCCTGCGCATCATCTGCCGCCTGACTAAGGTATTCAAAGAGTCGAGTTGTCTCGGCATCTCCTGTATGGGAGCGGTAGAGGCACACATAGATCTGACTCGTAGAGCCATGGTCTATGTGTACCCAAAGGGTGGAAAAGGATGGGTCCTCTAGGCAGCGCAAACGGCGACAGCAAACATCCGCCCTAACAAACACGCACACCCCGGCTTTTGCGCGGAAATTCTCCTCAAGGACATAGCCGGGGTAGAGTAAGTAGGTCGTGTCATCAGGGCGGCGTATTTGTGTCTCCGTAAGAAACAGCATTGCTGGTTTCGCCGTCTCCAGGTGTTGGTGGACGGCGTTGAGGTTTGTATGGAGCCCACAGATGTTCGTGGACTCCACCTCAAATAGCGAGCTCGAGGGAGAGTTTCTTGCCGCTGTGTAGACCAATCTACTGTTATTATGCGCTGCCATGAGGATGAAGAGGAGGGAAGGCGTGAAAAAGAGGCGATTGTTGTCGCAGCACAGCGTGACAAAGCGTGGGATATTGGTTTTATCTATGAATGTGAGGTATGGCGAGAGCCGACGCGCCGAACGGAAGGGCCCCCGTACCCCCCCGAGTATGGTCGCCGGGCTCCCTCGTCCGGTCACCAACCGGCACGACGAGCCATATCGGGATTATGCGCGACCTGGTGGGGCAGCCTCCCAGGGTGGTTAGTCCCGGTTGGGCCCCTGTACTATGCCGCGGGCGGCCAGCGGCACCACCGTTTCTACAGGTCTCCCTGTTCGGCGCGTCGCCCCGCGCCACCCCCCACTAGACTACGCCAAGACCCACCGGTCCCACTCGTGCTGCGACCTCAATCCCCCCTGCCCGGCTATGCACTTGCTGACCCCTGAACGCAATCCAACCGAGATTGGATTACTATGGAGGATTTTTCGCAAAAGTGCACGGTGGTACTAACCCGGTCGAAATTTGTGACAAATTTGTGCCATCAAATTTCTACCACCCTTAAGATTTGTTATCTAGAGGTAATAAAATATGTAGCTTTATTGACCTCAACATAACGTACCTACTCATCTTGTTATTGCGAACAACGTCTACTAATAAATGATGAAATGGAATCTAGGGATGAATAATATGTAAATGGAATCCTGAACTTATTAGCTGTCTATTTTGTTCGTCATAGGATTTTTGTCAACATAGTTAATGATGTTTCGCTCATCACTCACGTTCGAAAGCAGCGCGGGGCTCAGTGCAGGCGGGTGGGACGCGCAGGGAGGGGGTTGCCTGTCCGAGTGCGCCCGAATATTTGCGATAAAGGCCGAACCCTTAACCTTGAACCGAAATCTGTACACAATGCACGTGCTATTCGGTTGAGCAATCAAATAAGCTGATGTATCAGTAACAAAATAAGGACCATGATTGCATAAACTGGCTTTCAATATAATTCATACCGTCGTCGCTTATAATTTCTTTTGACTATTTCGCGCTATTCAACCTTATATCTTTAGAAAAAAGACACATTATTGTTTGTATGAAAAGACTGTGTTCAAATAATAAGTATAAAAAATAAACTCGTAGTGAGAAAGAAATGACTAAATAAAATAAATAAAATACCTAATGCTGTGAATGCTGTATGTTATATCATTTTCAGTTTACAACGACATAAAAAGATGAGTTATAATCTGATAGCGCAATTGAGATGGCTCTAACTTAATATTCTTGTTTATATTGCTCGCTGTATCAGTTCGGCGCGTAATGAAACACAATACCTTTTTTTTTTCGTGCGGAAATCCCTTCGGATACCCCCGCAGGCCAGCGGGGGCGGTTATGTCGGGCTTGAACCGACTAAAACAGCACGCCGTCTCGGGTCTTAAGACGCCGGGGTGTAAGGTTGCCCATAGAGCATAGGTAGCCCTCGCACCCCGACTGACCCTGGGCCATCTCCGGTTTCGAGATGGGCCCCGTCGGGTTTGGCAACCTCGGTGAAAGAAAGATCCCAAACCGGGGAAAGACAGGGGTCTTGCCCCGGTTTGGCGTAGGGGCGCTAGTCGCCCCACCGTCCCGGCTTGCTTCTGCTGGGGTGACAGGCGGCCTCACCTGCCACCCCCAGGCCTGCACTCATGGAGGATGGAGGTCGTTAAGCGACCTCTGACGCGTGAGTTGCCTGCGACGCGCGGCGAGCATGTTATAAATCATATCGTCGGTAGTCTCATTAGTCATCGCTCGATAAAAACAATTGGGGATTCATGCAGTTCGAGCGAAGCGAGAACAAATGATTCCAGTATCCCAAATAATACCCTACTGTTTTGATGTCTTTTGAACATTTTAACGGCATATCATCCTTCTGTTGTCCCTGTGGAGTCTTTATAATGTGCCTCGTAAATTATACTGTTATGACTACATTGTAAGGTTGAATTTTCTTTCGTATAGATCATTTTACCTTATATTATAAAAGAAACCATTATGTAATGTTTTCAGTCCATTAAAATGTGTTAACTACATTAGTCGATTACTTCACCGTTGTAATGCCGACGATATGTTACTTTGATTTGGATTCATTGTAATGTTTTGATGTCTTTTTCATGACCAATGAACATTTTAACGGCGTATCATCCTTCTGTTGCCCCTGTGGAGTCTTTATAATGTACCTCGTAAATTATACTGTTATTACTACATTGTAAGGTTGAATTTTCTTTCGTATAGATCATTTTACCTTATATTATAAAAGAAACCATTATGTAATGTTTTCAGTCCATTAAAATGTGTTAACTACATTAGTCGATTACTTCACCATTGTAATGCCGACGACATGTTACTTTGATTTGGATTCATTGTAATGTTTTGATGTCTTTTTCATGACCAATGAATATTTTAACGGCGTATCATCCTTCTGTTGCCCCTGTGGAGTCTTTATAATGTACCTCGTAAATTATACTGTTATGACTACATTGTAAGGTTGAATTTTCTTTCGTATGGATCATTTTACCTTATCTTATAAAAGAAACCATTATGTAATGTTTTCAGTCCATTAAAATGTGTTAACTACATTAGTCGATTACTTCACCATTGTAATGACGACGACATGTTACTTTGATTTGGATTCACTGTAATGTTTTCATGTCTTTTTCATGACCAATGAACATTTTAACGGCGTATCATCCTTATGTTGTCTTTGTATTATCTTTATAATATACCCGGCAAATTATACTGTTATGACGACATTTTATGGTTGAATTGTCTTTAGTATAGATCACTATACATTAAACTAGAGAATAGAACATTTTTAACGTTATTAAGCTATTACACTGCATAAGCTACATTACACAGAATCTTTGCTATGTTTGTAGACACTGGTTGCTTATTAATGTATTAGTTACATTTCGTTGCCAGAACTAGATAAATGTTTCAAATACAATATAAAATGTATCGCGTTAAGTGTATTGTAACATATACATTATACTGCATTTGGGACCTTGGCATGTACAACCAACATTACAATTAATACATTATGAACATTATAAAACATACTTGTAATGTATCATTTAACAAACAATGTTCTTCCGACGTTGGTAATGATCGAATAGTACGTACAGTAATTAAGTTAAACCATATGTGAGTATTCATCGTACTTGTACGTACTTATTAGCAAGAACATTATACATTTTATAGCCACATACAATCGTACGTACCTATGTAAACATTAATAAGTATGACTCAACTAAATTACGTATAAATCATCTTTATTTTAGATAAAATTGCATATACATTACGGTAATGTATTTGCAGCCGATAATTTTTTCTCAGTGTGTTGGCCGATTCTCAGACCTACCCGATATGCCCACAAAATTACATGAGAATCGGTCGAGCCGTTTCGGAGGAGTTTGGCAACGAAAACTGTGACACGAGAATTTTATATATTAGATGAGATCACAATATTACCTACATCTTTAATAATTATAATCCGTATTCGCGAAACCATAGGACAAAGAATATTATAATTATTTTGTAAAAAATACCCAAGACATGTAAGTATAGTTTTTGGAAGATTTATGGCACTGCCATGAAACATTGGATCACAATCAGAGATCAATAATTATCAAGTTGAAATAACAATATTGTAGGTAGCACATAATGTCATAATGAATTATATATTAAACTTTATGTAAAAAAATATAAAGCACAATGGGCAAATGTCATAAAAAAAACCAGCATCAACAGAACCAAAATATTGAATGAAATTTTGAAGCATTTACTATGCTAACTTTTCAAATCGATTAAGAATAGGAAAAAGTGAATGCCCAGGTGGGACTCGAACCCACGATCTTTCCCTTACAGGGGGAATGCTCTGACCACTGAGCCACCGGGCCACACCTGAAGCTATCCAAATTCTCCTATACTACCGTCTTAGTTCCTGATGATTGCAACATCATTCATTGTTTCCGATATTTCGTATAAATGTCGTTAGATGCCTCCCACCGTCGCCCTAAGACAGTAGTATAGGAGAATTTGGATAGCTTCAGGTGTGGCCCGGTGGCTCAGTGGTCAGAGCATTCCCCCTGTAAGGGAAAGATCGTGGGTTCTATGATGTCATAATACTCTTATTTCGTTGTATGATGTCATTGCGACGGATATGGTCTAGCCTCTCTTTTTTTTTACGTGCGGTAAATCCCCAAGGATACCCACCCCTCTGGAGCCGGAGGGGGAGGTTATGTCGGACTCGAACCGACTAAACCGCACGCCGTCTCTGGGTCGTAGTGCTAGGCCGAAGGTGAAGTTTTCATACGTCATATCCCTCGTACCCCGGCTGACCCAGGGCCATCCCTCTCGGTCTGGCCCTCCTCGGGAGGGGGGACCACACGGTCCCCGACTCAAACCCGGTGTGAGCGCCGCCGCCGTGGTCTGCTTCTGCTAGGGTGACGGGCGGCTCCACCCGGTTGGCTCTATGCCCATCAGATGCAGATACCTCCCCAAGCTACCGTGTCGGTACCTCTCTAGCCACTCCCCCATGATGGGTCTTACCGCCGCAATCACGGCGTGTCCTGATATGGTCTAGCCCCAGGTGCCGCGGTACGAAATCATCAGAGAGACAATCCTAAGACAATCCCTTGCTATTTGAAACATTCTTGCCAAAGTTCTCTTGATCAATTAAATGATGCTGCAATCCGTTCATCGGGTTCACCTGATCTTATTTTGTATAGGTAAACACCTAAGGTTGTTTTATGTAGCTTAGACCTTTGGCGAAGAGTAGGAGATTCTTCAATAATTCTATTTAACTACCCGTGTGTCAAACTGGTCCAGAAATGTATTGATCGATATCTAAATAGTTTTCAAAATCAATCTGACATTTTTTTCCAATGTAGTAGTATTTAATTTTAATTATATCTCTTATACTATTTGAACCGAAGCTATTCTGACGTCTAGTTATGTTAGCTGCAAAGTCTTCCCATGTTGTACTTGTCAGATGGTTTTGGCATATACGTGCAAGTTCAGGTATGTACAAACTGTAAAAGATACGTCTTTATAGAGTTTGGTAATAATAACAGGTTCAAATTACGAGTATTTAAAGGCGACCTAGGGTCCAAAACCAGTTACCTTCTTATTATACTATCCGTAACACTTACACGTTCTTATGAGCATTACCTGCACAGCAGGGTGCAAATACTTTAAGTATGGCAGACAGGTGCATACTTAGCATGGTCGAGTTGTGCATTATATCTCAACTACACCACTAGCATAATATTATTATATTTATTTAAGCGATAAGGGCGCCGATGGTACCTATACATAATAAAAAGTTACAATGTACAATAAAGTGTTATCTATCTACTTACTTACCTCCTGAGGTGGTGCAACACTAAAAAGATGTTCGACGAAGTTTCGATTCGTTTGTATTAAGCCGCCAGTTAAGGTATGTCGGCGTCGACGTAACACAGAGAGGTTACATACCACACACCGATTCACTTTAACAACAGACATTGAGTAGGTATACACAAACAGTTCATAAACAAATCATCAGAAGCGTATTAAAGTCCGTAAAACGAAGCAAGGGTCGAGATGAATGATAAATAACAGAAATAAATAGTGCGCAAAGATCACAACGAAGCGAAAGCCAGCAAAGGACTGCAATTGAATAGCTCATCGTCATAGTGTTGATAGGTTGCACGTGGTGCCATCTCTGTTTAATACATGTGTGCGAGTGATAAAACCTGATTCTGCGCATGGCGTGGGTCGCTTGACGCGGACGCATGGTATTTTTTTGTAGCGAGTAAGACGATAGAATGGTGTATTTCCGAATGGATCGGTCTTGTTATATCAAATAGATAATGTTACATATTTCTTTCTATTTATTAGAGTTATGAAATAGATAAAAAAAACATTTATTTTTTGTTTAATTACATTTGGACAGCACCTAGGGGGAAAAAATGTATTTAATTGTTTCTTATAGCAAGACTAATAAACCAGCATATATCTTGTTTCTGTTGGTTCTGGGTCAATTTTGCCCCATCACCTTTGGCCATTTTTATGCTTAAATACAAATTAAAAACTTTGACAAAATGAGTAAATCAGATTGGGTAAATAAGCAATTATACTAAGTTACACTCGTGTAGTATTATCAAAACAAAGTATATATATAAAAGACAGCATTATTCTAAAGACACTTTTTCAGTATTTATGTTTCTAAAGTTACGTTCCTTTTTTTTCTGGTTCATTTCAGAAATATTATTTCCTTTAATGATCGGTAAATTTTGCCAAAATAACATCTTATATTTAGGCATACTTGGCGATAACTTTGTTAAAAGATTAATTTTCTCTACGCCTCTATTCCCTGTGGTTGCATACGAATGTTAAATCAAAATGCGGGTTATTCAAGTATTTATCATTTAAAAATTTAAGAGACACATATGCCTCATCAAAAGCTTCCTTATAGTGGAGATCAAAACTTCTCGTCTAAAACACACTTGAGTCATATTTTTAAGATACGCTCTGGGACTTGAATTATGTATGCGTCGATCTGATACGTTACCCACATAGTTTACAAAATCTTGAGGCTGCATGGATTTAACCAGAACTTTACCGTTATTTGCAGAAGCCACTGCATTTTCGAAGACTGTGCAATCATATATGGTCTTCTTCCGCTTCATCGATAATTCGACTTGATGGTGAAATTGATCACAGCTCATAAATGTGTGACCCGGTTCGACATCTAATAAAGTGATAGTTTTTTGTGGCTATTAAGTCACAATTGATGAGGTCGATTAGCATAGAAAAAAATAAACAATTAATAATTTCTTCGTTAACAATGACATCACGCACTTATCTTTTACCCATCCACTTTTCTATCGTTTCTATCATATTTTCATGGATTAGATAAATAATATACGATAACTATTATATACTATCATGTAAACAATATAGTGTCATTCGGTATTACATAGGGTAATAATATATACAACTACATTATTTATTTAAATTGTATAATGTATATAATGGTAAAAAAACCTTAATTAATATTTCGTCTATCCTTATCTGATTCAAAACACATTCCGTCACTAAAGCTGGATCTTACTAATGAAATTATCATTTTTAATTCATTATCCCTCTTTATAAGGAAGTGTGCGTAAAAATATTAATTTTGATAGCCTCTCTGGATCATATGATTACGGCTCTCATTCAAAGTATGGTTGGCCAGTGAGAAAAGTCGTTCTGAAGGCACAGACGTTCCTACAACGGACAAGTAACGTAAGGCTACATCGTTGAGTGTTCCCCAAACGACTTTTCTCGCTGACCAATAGGTATTTAATTGGATCAGACTTGCTGTTCAGCAAGGGCTCCGACATATACTGTTTAAAATATATGTGGAGTTCTTCCTGTGGTCTGCTCGCTTCGACTTATGCCACCATTTCGTTATGACATTTCCAGATGTCATTGCATTTTTCAGAAACATTTTCAGATTCTGATACATTCGCGGTATAAGTTGTAGTGCTCGTAGTAGGAGTAGTTCCCATTTCAAATTTCAACATATCGGATATTTCAGTTAAGGCTTTGGCACATGACTCTGGATCATTAAAACATTTTTTTCCTTTAGGCGCGATTGGTCCAATTCGCGATTGGTCCAATTCACCTTATTCGCGATTGGTCTAATTCGCGTTTGGTCCAATTCGCAATTGATCCAATTCGCGTTTGGTCCAATTCGCGTTTGGTCCAATTCGCGTTTAGTCCAAATCTCAATTGGTCCAATGTTATGTAAATTCAAAATTAAACAAAATAACATTTTTTTATGTACGTACTACTTCAGGGTGGTTTATAAAAAAATAACCACGAAGGCCTAATGCGGGAGCTTCGCTACGCTCCGCTCCCGCATTTGCCTTCTAACCTAACCTATCCGAGTCAGGGTGCCCAGAAGTCCAGATTGCACTTCTGTCTGTCTTTCTTTCAAAAGTTGGTAAATTGAACCTAAAGGGTATAATTTAAGAAACGTCTATTTTGGACCAACCGCGAATTGGACCAACTGCGAATTGGACCAAATGCGAATTGGACTAACTGCGAATTGGACCAAATGCGAATTGGACCAACTGCGAATTGGACCAAACGCGAATAGGACATAATTTTGAACATTGGACCAAACGCGAATTGGACCAATCGCGCCTAAACTATTTCTATTAATACTTTGGCTTGAAATTCTGAACCTAAATCACTTGTCTCATTAATATTTTATTTATTTATTTATATAATCAGGTCCACTTACAGTTATTTACATTTAAACTATAACTAAAACATGCAATAATAATGAAAACACAGTGCAATGCAATAACCACTTACAAATGGACACAACATGTACAAACTTTATATATACCTAAGTAACAACAATTTATACGCTCCGTAGTGAAGTGGTGACTGATAGATGAGTATGTAATGTAATAGTGATGATCAGTGGAATCTACACCGTCACGTACACATGCAATTTATTTATAATATTAATATTAATAGTAGACTAATGAAGAAGAATAAGAAGAATAGCCCGACTAATCAAGATCAGGCAATAAGTAAAGAATCGATTTCAGTTTGTTGAGTGAATCACAGTGAATGTCAATTTGATCGCTGCAACTATTAATAACTTTGGACAACCTCGCGTAAGGGGAGTTAGCACCGAAAACTGTCCTTCGCAACGGTGGGCATAGTGGTGTAATAGCTCTGCGCGGGAGCCTTGCCGGGACTCTAAATCTGAACAGTGCCAAGAGCGGTGATGAATTAATTTTATGATGTAAAATTTTAAGGGCAAACATTGCGTCAATAAAGTTTCTTCTAAAAGCAAGGGATTTAAGTTTAAAATACGTTAATCTACGTCTGTAAGAGTAAACTTTTTTGGATATTCCATTATAGAATGCAAGATGCCAAGCAAACCGCTTTTGGACTCGTTCAATACGCAAGGAATGCGTTGCGTAGTGCGGCCGCCAGACCACACTGCAATATTCCAAGTTGCTCCTAACTAGACTGTTATAAAGAATCATTTTAGTTTTATTACCACGGAATGCCCCACAGGTTCTCAAAACAAAACCTAACATCTTAGAGGCTTTTTTTATAATGTGATCCATGTGGGGCATGAAAGTTAACTTCCTATCAAATATCACCCCAAGATCTCTAATTGTGTCAGATTCACTAATTTTGGCTTCATTTATAAAGTATTCGGAACTAATAGGACATATTTTTCTTGTAAATTTCATATGATGACATTTGTTAGTGTTTATTAGCATTCTATTATTTTCGCACCAATGTACAAGGCTGTTGAGATCGCTTTGAATAAGCTTAACATCATCCTTCGATTTAATTATTCTTAGAAATTTGAGATCATCTGCATACAAAAATACTTCAGAGTATCGAAAACAATTTGGAATATCATTAATAAAAAAATTAAACAATATAGGCCCCAGATGTGAGCCCTGTGGCACGCCGGATGTGATATGCTGTAAGTTTGATCGGTAACCATTAACGACAACAAAAAAAAGCCTTTCTGACAAGTACGAAGTCAACCACCGCAGCAAAGACCCACAGATGCCATATGCTTGTAATTTGTCAATTAATATTTTATGTGAAACCTTGTCAAATGCTTTGCTAAAATCGGTGTAAATTACATCAACTTGGTGACCAGCATCAATTGCGTTAGCTAATTGCTCAGTAAATGGGACCAAGTTAGTAAGGGTGGATCGATTTGCCACAAAGCCATGTTGGTAATCACTTACGTATAACTTCAAATGGTTCTGCATATATGGACATACTAGTGCTTCAAAAATTTTAGCAAAAGATGACAAAATTGATATAGGTCTGTAATTTGAAATTAAGTCATTGTCATCAGATTTATGAATTGGGACCACTTTTGCAATTTTCCATTTAGAGGGAAATCGCCAGTCTGAAGCGAGTGGTTATAAATATGCATAAGCGGAAATACCAACACTGACGAGCATGCTACAATCAATACTGGTGGGATACCATCAGGTCCCGCACCTTTGTGTATATCTAAAGCTTGTAATTTTTTCAACAATAATTCGTGGCTAATAATTGGGTTCGTAATAGACAAGCTGTGTTTTTCTAAGGGTAGAATATACTCAGAACTATATGTATTATCTACAGGTTGCTCGAGGTTATAGACTGATGTAAAATAGTTGGCAAACATTTGACAAATCACGGTACCCTCTGCGGTGGCTGTTGAGCCATCAGACATTGACCTAGAATATACACTAGAACCTCCTCGCTTAGCCTTCACATAAGACCAGAAAAGCTTTGGACTCTTAATAATTACCTCTTCCATGCATTTTGTATAATTGTTAAAGCATTCCGTAGACATTCGATCACAACATTTTCCAATATATCTTAATTCTATTTCATCCAACGGGTTATTGTATTTTTTAACTCGTTTCCTAAGTTTATGTTTTTTGTTAAGTAGCTTTATTAATTTTCGGCTGAACCAAGGTGGGTATTTGCTGCTTTTTGTTACATGCATTGGAATGTAATTGTCAATAGCGTCATTAAGAACGCTGTAGAAGATCTCAAGCATTTCATTTACATCGCTATGCCCAGTAAACAATTCATCCCAATTAATATCTTTTAAACAATCACACAATGATGAGTAGTCGCCTTTATAGAAATTTGGTCTTTTTTGAACTTTATTATACGGAAGCCTAGTATCAGCCTGAAAATTTATAACAATATCTAAGGGTGGATGCAGATTACTTACTTTACTAATAGGATACACACAAGTACCAACTCTAGTGCACGAGACAGTGGAGAGTACAAGATCAAGTATTCTTCCCATCGAATTTTTTTCAAAATTGAACTGATTTAACTTATTTATATAAGTAAAATCAAGCAACGTTATACTTGTGCCGGAAATATCTGAATTACCATTGACTTCCTTTGCTCTATGCCAGTCGATATCACTTCTATTAAAGTCACCCACAATACATATTTCACTGTTGTGACTTTGTTCAAACACCAAGTTGCACCTGCTAAAGTACCCCTCCAGTACAGATCGTAGTACTGGTGGAGGAAAATAGACAGCACAAATAACAATTCTCCGAACCGAAACTCCCCGTGCGCCCGGAAAGTCAATGGTTACCCATACATCCTCACTGTCACTCTCCCATTGTACAATACGTTTGGCTTTCAGACATTTTTTTATTGCAAATAGTACTCCACCACCTTCAACTTTATGCCGTTGTTGGCCAGACGTTATCCTATCTCTTCTATAGACTGTGTATCGATCATCAATCAGTTCACTGCTAAATACAGAGTCATTCAACCAAGTCTCTGTTATGATTATAATATCAAAATTATTACTACAAACATTGCGGTAAAAAGATTGGGTTTTAGTTCGCAACCCTCCACAATTTTGGTAGTAGATATTTAAAGAACTAATTTAAATTATGTATATTATGAAGACAATACGGAATTTTTAAAAAATATATATATATGAAAAAAAAACTATTATATAATTTACAATAACTTATCTATAGTATCCCGACTTTTTATGATTATTACATCGGAATTATCATTCTTTTTAACAAATATCCTCCCATTTCTAACCCAAAGATATTTATAATTCATCTCTTTAGCTTTAAGTCTAGTCGCGGCATGTAATTCCTTGTTGGTTGGAGATAAGTGTTCCAAGACGTATACCGGGGTTTTCTGACCGGCTATTCCAAAATCCTCGCTGCACAGTTTCTTTTCGGGATTCTTTTTGTTATATGTAATCACAGCAGCCAGCACTTGATCGCGAACACGCGGGGAGGAAATTTGCACTACAATGGATCTAGGGCGCTTGCTACTACTATTAATTTTAGCTATACGAGTGTAGTGCAATATGTCGCTGTCCTTTAGCTTACACCCTACCACAGACCCCAACTGCATAATAACACTCAGTAAGTTCTCATTTTTGTTTTCTGGTAGACATTGCAGTTCCAGGTTACAAGAGCGCGCATGTTGATCCAAGTAATTTAATCTGTACGTTAAGTCTGCTACAGAGACTTTCAATCTAGCATTCTCCTTCTTTAGATTTAAAACGGTATTACTAGTTGAAGTTTGTTCAGATTGCAGTTTATCGAACTCGATTGTATGGAAACTTAATGATAATTTTAGTTCTTCAACATCCTTTTTTATGGGTTCCAACTGTTTGTTTATTGTGTTAACAAGCGTGGTATTCATCTGCTGAAGCATCGCGGCCAGTTCCATCTTGATTACATCTTGGACAATAGAACGCACATCATCGACGGTGGCGGCTGCTGCACCCGGGGGGGAGTTTAACGCCGGTCTCTTGCTACCTCTGATAGTGGATACGTTTCGCACGGGAGTGTTGTCTTTTTTTGCATCTTTAGGTTTCATGTTCTTGCAGTTAGGACATTTCCATATCTTATAGGTGTCGGACTCCTTTGATATCTCCGATATAGATAAGCATAGGAAATGATACGAAACATTGCATAGCACACAGTTAATAAAATTCTCATGTTCATCCGTGTTGATCTTTGCACAACACCCCCAAGAAATTGTAGTTGAACTCATCATAAAACGTACGCGTAGACAGAAAGATTATAATTCAATTCTATTGCAACCAGTTTCTGTTGTTGTTATGATCAAGGTCGAGCTCGCGCTCGCGAGAAGAACGTCGTAAGCGCCGTGCAAGATGCGTCGCTTGCGCGTTTACTCGAGATAGTCACTTTTCACTTAGTGTCGGTGTTTAGTTTTTTTTATACCGATAGTTGAAAATCACAAATATTCATTAATAATTGTTTTATTTGGGTCACTCACTACACAATTCAACTATAGACACTGTAAGCTAATATTTTATCAACAAGTTAGATGTAAACAATTCGTAAAAGCACAACAAACTGAATTAAACTTTGAGGAGCGAGATAAAGTGATGTCAACTGTGAGGTAGGCGGTAATCTGGTTAGTAGATTCTATTGCTTTTGTCATGTAATATATGATCGGGATAATTATACTGCATGTCGCATAGTTTTGCCCTGATATTTCTGTGGTAACATTTTCGATAGGTCTTAAAATATTTATAACGTCTTTTATAATTACCAATTGGACACCGGTAAGCATTTATCGGGAAAATGGTGCTTACAATATCACTGAGTTAGAAAAACCTTTCTAGCGAATAAAAGGTAGAATTCCACCGAGTGCTCACATCCTGAATTAATTTTTCAATGCCTAAATTGTCCTTTTGTAACTTTCTGAGTTCATCGCTGGCATACACACTTTGCTTGAAGTAAGTGACAATACCTTTGTTATTAGGGTCTCGAAGCCAGCAGTTTTAGTAATAGCTTTTTCAACGACCTAATTGAGGGTGTGATCAAAACACGGTAAATGTTTTTTTTTTTTCAACCAGCAAAATCATGAACGGCTTTGACTATGTTAGCTCCATTGTCAGTATGATATGATTGCAATTATTTGTCAACTTCAATGTTCCAGTCGAAGCATAAGTTTTTTATAGTAAGTGCTAAATAATCTGATGTATGGCGGTCTTCCAATTCCTTTACACCTATCATAATCGAAATCAACTCATCATTTTCAAGATAATGACACGTTAATCCTAAATAACTTCTTGTATTCATAGTGTCTGTCCAAACGTCTGTGGTCAAGCATACACTCTTTGCCTCTTTTAATTTATTTTTCAAAATATTTGCTGCGCTACGAGTATTATATTTTTCATCTATTAATTTAGTAATTGTTTTTCTTCCTAGCATGGTATAATGTGGACATATAGTTTTCATTAAGTACTGAAGTCCTTTTTTATCTGTACTGTTTAGTGTAAAATTATCGACAGCTATAAAATATAAGAGTGCATTCGTGATCTTACCTTCATTAGGGCCTCCTGTTTTGAACGATTGTATACTCGAAATAAAGTTGTCGATCTGAGGTTGTTTTACCCTTGTCAAATCAAGTACATTTAATGAAGGTTTCGGAGTTGATTGTGCAAATGATGTTGATGGCTCAGGTTCATTGTCACCTGTAGAACTTTCATTTACTACTTTTCCTAGTTCTAAAGAAATTCCTTGACTGCTTTTTTTAGATGGATAGTATGAAACTATCCATCTAAAAATATATATAAAGTACATTAATAAAGTCTATTACGTAAATAATATAATATAATGAAAAAACGCCTTTAGAATAACAAAACATGACTTATACAGGTGAATTAATAATAAGTTGTATTGTACTTACAATTTCTGTAGTGTCACTCTCGGTCTCAGGTACTATATTTGTATTTTTATGGTGCCTTTTTGTGGTATTTCCTTTTGTCTTCACTTCTAGAAGACATAAATTGCCGTTTTTTATGAAAAACGACCATACTGAGGATTTTTTTAGGTGGAGCCATTATTGCTATTCACAATAAGTTGTTAGCGGATCAAGAGAGTAAAATGTAATAATATCTACACAAAATGGGTGATCTATAATCACAAGTGCCGATCTTGCTGAAATTGAAGGTAATGGTAAATAAAACATGTAACAAAACCTACCGCCAGATAAATATTTACATTAGTGTAAAATGAATCAGTTCGTATTTAGACCATACTTTGTAGTAAAGGAACGCGGTCATATTCATGTTACGAATAAATATTATGGATTAAGTTTGTTTATCTTTATCTTGTATCGATTCACTGACGGATCGAAAGCTATTGCATCGCACACAAAAATCTAGTGAGTGGATCGCATTGCTTTGTATCGATCCACACAAAATCAAATCGTAATATCGGATCGGATCGAAGTATCGGATCGGATCGAACATCCTTATAAGGTGAACAACCTTGTTATCATCTTGATTATTGACGTGAAGATATACTACAATGCCTTCGTATGCCTTTTATTAATTAATAATTATATATTAATTTTAATTATTATTATTATATAATAATTATATAATTATATATAATATAATATATTGTTAGGAGAGTGCTGTGCACGTGACCCTACCTCCCCTCCGTCGTCTATATAAACGGAGCAGCGCGGACAGATCGGTCATGGATTGCTACGGAAGCCCTGGGAGACGCCGTGTTGTTGCAGCCCGTTCGTCCTCAGCCTCGCCGCACGGACCCTCTTTTGCGCGCTGACTGCCGGCGCATGCGGTTGCGTCTGCTTTAGGACGCCACCGTAGTCACCGGATCGTGTCGCGCGCACACAGCTTTCCCAAGGTTCTCTCACTGTAACCATGTCGGGTCGCGGCTGGCAGACCGTCCAGCCCAAGAAGCCCAAAAACCAGCCTCCTCGGTCTCGGAGTCCCCCTAGGGACCCCCGGGTCCGCCCAAAAGGCCCTTCTCAGGGCCAACGCGCCACCAAGGGACCGGTAACCAGACCCTTGGAGACGCCGACGCCTCCGCACGCGCCAGCAAGTGCGCCGCCGCCGGCGAAGACACCAGCGGAGCACCCGCTCCCTTCCTGCGCGCCGCCGGGAGGGTCGAGCGCATCCCGTGTCGCGCCGGCGACGTCGCCTGCGACACGTGCGAGCCCAATACCGGCACCGCGTGCATCGCCCGCCGCCACTCCGCCGTCCCAGACGGCGTCGAGCGCGAAGGCGATCCGCACGCCGGTGCCGAGGACCAGTCACGCGGACTCACCGCGTGCGGGTGCTGGCGAGTCCCCGGCCCCCTACGCATGGTCTATACCAAGCGAGGGGCTGACGACCACGCCTAAACCCGCACCACCCACCCCGGCCGCAGTCGCTGCGCCTGACCTGCGAATCCACGTGAAGCGCGGTCCCAAGGGCGCGCCTATGGACGTGGTGGACGAACCGCCGACGCCGACGCCGGGACCATCGCGTCGCCCGCGAAGCCCCGACTCGCCCCAAGACGCCGCTAAGCGTCCCAAGACGCAGGCCGCTGGCAGCGGCGCCCGCGCCGCCACCGCGGCCCCGCCACCGGCAGCATCCAGTGCCGGGCGGAAGGAGCGGTACCCTCCGCTCACAGTGGAGGAACTGCCCAATTTCGCCCGCCACCTCCGCGAACTGAAGACCCAGCTGGGGAGGACGGCCAACGCGCGCCCGTATGGGAACGGGTTGCGCTTCCTCCCGGCCGACGAACAAGAGTACCGCGTCCTCCAGGCGTACTTCACTACGCTGGAGGCCCAGGAGGGGATCTCCTGGTATTGCTACTCTCGACCCTCAGAACTGGGGGTGAAGGTGGCAATCCGGGGGCTCCCAGCGAACGCCACATCGGAAGAGATTGCGGACGGGCTCCGCGAACTGGGGCACGACCCCGACTACGTTCGCGCAATTCGGGGCCGGAGCGGACGGCCCGGCTGCATTTTTCTAGCCATACTAAAGAAAACCCGTGACTTCCACAAGGTCTACGAGATCACCGAGCTCCTCGGCATGCCGGGAGTAATAATTGAAGCCTGGAGGGGGAAGAGGAGGCCCGCGCAGTGCCATCGCTGCCAGCAGTTCCGGCACTCCAGCCACAACTGCCACCGCCCGCAAGCCTGCGTGCGGTGCGGCGGCGAGCACCGCGCGAGCGACTGCCCCCGTCCCCGCGAGCAACCCGCCACCTGCGCCAACTGCAGGGGCGCTCATCCGGCCAACCACATCCGGTGCCCCGTCTTTAGACGCGAGGCCCGGAATAACAAGGCCACAACAGCAGCCATCACCAAGAGGGCGGCCGCGCCTAGCGCGCCGGCCCCGGTGAACCCCAACCCCCTCGGTGAGGGGACCGCGAGCGCCTCGCTCATGGCGGTGGCGAACGCGCCCATATCCCGAGGGGCTCGCCGGCGCTCCGGCAGGAAGCGCAGGCGAACTAAGAAGGAAGCCCCAGCGAACGAGGAGGAGGAGCCAAGCCCCGCCCCCTCGGCGCAGGCCCCGCCCACAGCGCCACCGGTGAACACACCGGTGTTGAGTAAAGACGAGGCGTGCCAAACCGACATGATGACGATCACCGAGGACCTGGTCAACCACTACACCTGGAACGACCATATCAGGTCGGCCCACTGGTACATGGGCCGCCTGATAAGATCCGAAGGGGTACACAAGAAAGCCCGAGATGAACTGAGAAGACTCCGTACCGACATATGGGCCGTCGGGCGGGCCATTGAGGAGCACTTGGCTTCCCAAGAAGCAACCCAGACGCCGCAAAGCCGCGAGTAAGCCGCCGCCCGCCGCTGGTCGCCCGGAGCTGGGCCTTCACTGGGTAACCAATGATCTCACCCGGCTCGGGCAGACCGCCGGGCGGCGTGAAGACCGCGGCTCAGCGGCAGTCACAACTCCATGGGGCCCAAGGGCCGCCCCAAATCCCGTGACCGGTGCCTGTCTGGGTGCCGAGACAGATTCCTCCATAAAGGGCACTGCCCTAACAAGGATTCCACGCGGGCCATGCGGCCCGCAGTGATGACCAGAAGCGAGATCGGTCATTTGCTTTTCAACTCTCGGAGCGCACGGAAGTATCTCGTAATCGCTATCGGTCGTCATAAAGGTCACGTAAGCCACTTTTGATTAGCTTTACGATCATAGTAATTGAAAACCTCGTGAACTGTTATTATTGTGATAATACAAGTGTCGTAATTGTGACTCGTTGAAATATTAAGTTGTGGGTATTTTTATATAAATCCTGATTTTGTTATCTTGCTGTTAATAAATCCTTTTTTTAAGTCAATTTATCATTCTAACCTAAAATCAGAAGTGGGATAAAGGCTTCACATCTGCAGTCCTTGTCTTTATTTCATATCAGAGTGACAATTACTAAACTTGTTGTGTTCTTTTTATCTTCCGAATACCGTAGTCTTGTGTGAGTGTGTTACTATGGTGCGTACCAAATCACGTAGCAGTGTGAGAAAGCGTACTTCAGGTAAGTCACGCAAACATAATAAGCATCGTAATTCTGTAAGTACAAGTAGTCGATCTTCCGATCGTAGTGTTTCGCGACTTAGCCCTAATGAGGAACGCCGCGATCCGCGAAGTGGCTTGCGTGTCCGAGATCGATGCGATTCTCGTGATGCTGATAGACGCCGATCGCGAGATAGGAATAGGCCGCGATCGCGTAGTTACTCACGCGGGTTACGATACCGTAGTAGGTCTCGTTCACCGTTACGCGAGACGCCGCGTAATGAAAAGAACCCTAACCGAGTACTAAGTGAGCCCGTACCCGGTACGTCAACGTCTATACTTCCTGTTACTTTAGACCAGCCGTCTTTTGTGGGATCGGGTGTTCCTTGTTCCGAAACGTCTACTCTCGCACGTGCTTTGTTAGAAGCTATTAAAACTGTATAACCTGTCCAATCACAGAGTTACTATGTGTCTCCATTTGACCCTTCGATAAACAGTTTCGAAACGTGGTGCCAAGAGGTAGATCGCGCTCAGGAAGCTAACGGGTGGACCAATCACGAATGCCTATCACGCGTGGCAACTTGTTTGAAAGGCGATGCTAAAGTTTGGCTCACCGAGTGGGTCACCAACGACAGGACGTGGTCCAATTTTAAAACTGAGTTTAAGGCACTTTTCCCTAATAAGTTAGACTATGCGAATATACTGTTTGACGTAATGAACACTACGTCCGACAAATACCTAACTTACGCGGAGTATGCACGTCGCACCCTACTACGCTTACGAATTATTCAGGGTCTTAGCGATGAGTTACGAACACTAGTAATCATTCGCGGGATAGATAACGCCCAGGTACGCGCTGCTGCCGCAAATGCAAACCTAACCCCTGATAACATTGTCTCGTTTCTTTCGATATACACAAAACCCGGGTCCACAAAGCGCGATAAGAGAATTGATTCTAAAACGCGTGACGCTTCTAAAATCGACAATCGTTTAGATAGAAGGTGTTTTAAGTGTAACAAACGTGGACACTACAGTCGCCACTGTAAGGGGTCGAAACCCAATGCAACGCCTGACACTAAGCAGGGAGCAACCCCTACTACCTCGAGTAGTCCTTCTAACGTACAATCAGGCTCAGCTAGCTCGTGCACCTTCTGCAAGAAGCGAGGGCATACTGAAGATGTTTGTTTTGCCAAGGCAAGGTCAGAATCGCGAAACAAGCGTAATGTGAATCTCTGCTCTTACCATCACGACCTTACTCAGGGCAACGACGTTACCTGCGCTGTAGTGGAGGGCATACCTGTAGACGTGCTCATTGATAGCGGTGCTCTCGATGTGTCCCTTATTTCTACAGACGTGTTAAAATATATTTCGTGTCAACCGAAACCGAGACGTCATGTGTTAAAGGGTTTGGGTGACAAGGAAATTGTCACAACGTCATTTGTCACTCTAACCATTGAATTTAGAGACATTTCGATTGAAGTGGAATTAGTAGTAGTTCCTTCGTCATTCATGAACGTTCCCATCATTATCGGTACTGATGTACTCAATCGAGATGGAATTACTTACATTCGAACAAAAAACCAGCAGTATCTTACGCGTTCGTATGGTAGGTCTACACATGTCAATAGCGTCCAGCTAAGCGATTTCCCCAAGATTAATACACCCCTTCATGGTGAGGAGTTAGAGAGCCTTATGTTAGTGGTTAAAGACTTTTCTGGGTCTTTAATATCAGGTACCGCCTGTACTACTGTACGTACAGGTGAGATGGAAATAAAGCTATCGCGACCGGGCCCCGTGGTTTACCGTCCGTATAAGCTCTCGTACCAAGAAAAACTGAAGGTTAGGGAGATCACTCAAGATCTTCTGGACAAAGGTATTATAAGACGTTCTAACTCTGAGTTTGCAAGCCCTATTATACTTGTAAAAAAACAAGATGGCTCTGATCGACTTTGCGTCGACTTCAGAGCACTCAATAAAATCACAGTTAAAGATAGGTACCCACTTCCGTTAATCGACGACCACATTGACCGGCTTGGTAGTTTCAAATATTTCTCGAGCCTTGACATGGCCACGGGCTTTCATCAGATTCCTCTCAAAGAGGAGTGCATACACTACACTGGCTTCGTGACACCGGAGGAACATTTCGAGTATATAAAGATGCCGTATGGTCTCGCCAACTCACCGATAGTATACCAACGGATTATAAATGACACCCTACGTCATCATATTGAAGCAGGCAACGTATTGGTATATGTCGATGATGTTCTCCTCCTCAGCCATACTGTGTTAGAAGGGATCACTCTGTTGCGCCAGGTGTTAGAGACCCTCACCTCCGCTGGGTTTCTAATCAACCTGCGCAAGTGCTCTGTCCTTGTGACCGAGGTAGAGTATTTGGGCAAACTTGTTAGCCAGGGTCAGGTTAGACCGAGCCCTCGAAAAGTAGAAGCTCTGGTCAATACATCCTCACCAGGAAACGTAAAACAGGTTAGACAATTACTTGGCTTGGCAGGTTACTTCAGGCGATACATTAAAAACTATGCCACTAGGACTGCTCCCATAGCTCACTTGACGCGTAAGAACGTGACATTTAATTGGTCCTCCGAATGCGAAGCCATTCGCCAAGACCTTATAAAAGAGTTGACCAGTGAACCTGTGCTTGCTATTTTTAACCCAAGTCTACCCACGGAGGTTCATACAGATGCTAGCAGCGCCGGCTATGGCGCTGTCCTACTACAAATTCACGAGGATTCGAAAAAGCGTGTGGTTGCGTATTTTAGCAGGTCTACGCAAGGTGCCGAGTCTAAATACCACTCATATGAACTCGAAACCCTTGCAGTAGTAAAAGCCCTTCAGAACTTCCGACACTATCTAGTGGGATTAAAGTTCTTAGTCGCTACTGACTGTAACGCGCTCAAGTCGACCGAGCGTAAGAAAGACCTTCTACCTCGTGTTGCTCGTTGGTGGATATATCTCCAAGATTTTGATTTTTCGATCGAATATCGTAAAGGGGTATTGATGCCACATGCAGACTATTTGAGCCGCAACCCAATAATTAGTGTCAACCAGATCAGTAGACCGCGCAACTGGGCCCAAATTGCCCAATCTGCTGATGACGAGTGCCAGTTACTCATGCAGAGGCTTCAAGACGACAACATTGATACCACGCGCTATTCAGTACAGAATGGCCTTCTGTACTATAAATACACCCCAGTAGCCGGAGAGCCACGGCTTCTCTGCTATATACCCAAGGCACATAGACTTAGCCTACTAAGGGTGTTTCACGACGAACACGAGCACATTAGTGCCGAAAAAACCATCGATCTAATCCTCAGACATTTTTGGTTTCCAGGTCTCAGACAATTTGTTAACAAGTACGTAGCACATTGTCTCATATGTATTTCTCAAAAGAGAGTTCCCCGAGCTCCACTACAAACCATAACTTCCTGGGAAAAACCAGACACGCCGTTTCAGACCGTACACGTAGATGCTCTAGGCCCTTTACCAGTGTCGAACGAGTACAAGTTTGTCCTGCTCATTGTAGATGCCTTCACTAAGTTTACGGTCCTATACCCGATGTGCCGACAAGATGCTATGGAACTAAAGCGCGTTATTACCCAAGCAATCTCTTTGTTTGGCGTGCCGCGGATTATGGTTACCGACAAGGGACGTATGTTCGAATCCAATGACTTTGTGTCGTGGATAACCCAGCTTGGCTGCAATCTCCATTATATTACACCTGAGATGCACCAAGCTAACGGTCAGGCTGAACGATACATGCGTACTGTCTTAAACATGCTACGGCTACAAGTAAATCACAAAAAAACATTGTGGTCTGATAAATTGTGGAAGTTACAGCTCGTGCTAAACATTACAAAGCAGAAGACTACTCAAGCTTCCCCTATGAACCTGCTCATCGGCACCGAGGCTATGACACCCCTCGTCCGCGCGCTGGTACGTGACGTCGCCGCTGAGAGATCAACACCCAACAGGGAAGCTATGCGAGAGCTTGGCAGAAGCAGAGCTCGTCAGTTGTTGAGGGCCAATCAATCCAGTCAGGATGAACGAGTAAACCAACGACGCCGTGCACCTCACCAGTTTAACGTTAATGACCTTGTGTTCGTGAACAAAATGTCTCAGTCTACAGGAAAACTGGACTCCGGCATGCGTGGCCCCTATAAGGTGGTAGAAGTACTACCCAGCGGACGCTATACGTTGCGCCTGCTCAGTGGTGCCTATGGCAAGACTACGCAGGCTGCAGCACAGTACATGGTACCGTGGCGTGGCGAGTGGTGCCCCGATACGTGCGCTGCATTCTTCGAGAGTAAGTCCTACTGCTACATAACATTGTGTGTGTGTGTGTGGTTGTTTCAGAAAAAGGCGAGTGGTCCTGGTAGTCGCAGTTCTAAACACTAGAACCGCTGTTGCCCAACGAGTGTTACGGCACTCTGAGGCTTTCTCGCCGGGAATGAGCGAGTGAGACCTGTGACCAGCCCTACAATAGCTACGGGACGTGCAGCCAATGTCCGGAACAGTACAAACGTATGGTTGTTGCCTACGTGCCGAATGAGGGAACATTATGGTTATAGCCTGTGTTACCCGCCGCGCTCGCGCGTATGGCCGTTGCCTACGTGTCGAATGAGGGGACACAGACACTATGGTCTGGGTTACCCGCCTACTTCTACGTACGGTTGGTGCCTGCGTAGCAAGTGAACATGACGTATGGTTGGTGCCTGCTGCGGGATCATCTCACGAGCGGTGCGTGTCATGAGTCTGCGCGCGCCCGACGACGTGGAGGTCTCTTCTACTAAAGAGGCTACGTCAGAAAGAAACCACCTTGGGTTTGCATAGTTTTAAGAGACGTCTCTGCCTATTTTAAAGTGATTTATAATTGTGTACGAGTGTAACGTTTGAAAGAGCGATGCCTAAATTGATTGAACGATGATGTAGTATGAAAGAATGTATGTTGAGCTTAAAGCTTCTCGGATAGTTCCTAATCCGGGACCCCATTACAGATGAAGACGCGGACGATGACGCCGCCATTCCCGAGGTACCTCCGTCTACTGAGCCATCTATGCCGCTGCTAGATGACGGCGACGCCGACGTGGTCCGTACAGAAGAACCTGCTGCTGGTCCAAGCGGCTGCTCGAACACCATTAGTGTCGAGGACGACACACGGTCAGGAGAGGCCGTGTTAGGAGAGTGCTGTGCACGTGACCCTACCTCCCCTCCGTCGTCTATATAAACGGAGCAGCGCGGACAGATCGGTCATTTGCTTTTCAACTCTCGGAGCGCACGGAAGTATCTCGTAATCGCTATCGGTCGTCATAAAGGTCACGTAAGCCACTTTTGATTAGCTTTACGATCATAGTAATTGAAAACCTCGTGAACTGTTATTATTGTGATAATACAAGTGTCGTAATTGTGACTCGTTGAAATATTAAGTTGTGGGTATTTTTATATAAATCCTGATTTTGTTATCTTGCTGTTAATAAATCCTTTTTTTTAAGTCAATTTATCATTCTAACCTAAAAATATAATAAATCATATAATTATATTAATAATTAATGGTGACCACTCTACCCTTTGTGATGCCAACATGACGGGGTATTTTAATTTGTTCGAGACTCGGTAGCTCTTCCCTAAACCGAGCCCACAAAGAAACAATGTGGTTAGGGGGAGTGTCATCCCAATTACGATTGCAGAGCCATAACTTCTTGACAAGAAGCTTTGCATATGGTATTACTGGGGCAACGAAACCCATCAAGTCCCATAACCTGGCAACACAAGAAAAAATGTGCAATAGTGGGTTTTCAAATTTTTAAACTGAAAATGTCTGAATTAGGCGTAGGTGGGATCGAGTTTAAAACTATTGGTGAATTACTCGTCCATTTTACGAGGTCAAACTGCCCAGCTTTCATAAGCGAAATAACTTCGTTCGTTCGTCGTAACTTAAAAAAATAATAGGAAATGAAAAAATATATATTTATAAATGTATTTACATATACGTATAATAAAATTAAGAGTGTATGTTGAGAAAGCAAGGATTCATGCAGATTTGCTGCAACCAACACAGAAAGTATGCACCCTTTTTTTGCACCAAGTGCACACCCGACGAATAGGTTGGTTATTGGTGTTCAATGGGTATTCGCCCAGGCGGAGGCTGACGTCTGCTTTCTGTGTCGTTGCAGCTGGAATTGGTTGAGGTGTGGAGTGTTTTTCAAGTATGGATGTGTTAAATAAAAGGTTTTTTCTTTTTTTTTCTTTTTTTTTACAAGTGTTGTTCGAAAATTACGGTGTGTAAGTGATGTGTTGTGTTGCTGTGAAATGTTGTGTCTGTGAATGATGTACGCGTTTAATACGGATATATTTAATAATCGTCTAAATAATTTCTTGTACCACACCCTTGTACGTTTGCGTTCTATGGGATACATGGCCAGAAGCTGGTCTTTTTTGTCCACCCCACCCATCATGATATTATAATCTAATATCAGGATGGGTTTGGTGGATCCTCGGGCAGTTTCGTGAGCCATGTAGAGATCATAGCCACCCTATTTTTATCTCGCCATACCATGGCATTGACGTCCCCCGAGGTAAGACCAGTGATCTGGCCCGGGCGCATCATGCGCTTGGTTAGGCTGTAGAGGGCCAACGGAACAAATTTCCGGTCGGTCCTCAGAGTGCCTACACAATCAAACCCGATACTTTTCAGCCGCCTAGCAAGGCACGGAGAATGGTAATAGTTGTCCATCCACACGGTGTAACCTTTGTGCTCCAAGCCTTGGAGCATACGTAACACGGTATATGGTGTAGGTGCCCCTAAAGGATCATCTATATGCTGCGGTGGAGTTTTTTTGTGTGCGTGAACCTCAAACCGCCATAGGTAGCCGGTTTGACATTCACAGAACTCGTAAGTTTTGATGCCCCGCTGTGAAGTTGTTGGGCATAAGTTGGCTGAATTCAAGCCAGCCTTTCCACATTAGGAGGGTGTCGACCAGGGCAATGTTCTGTGCCATGGTGTACATGGATTGAATTTTTTCATTGAAGTGTAACAGTATTGGCTGAATTTTAAAAAGCTCAGCCTCGGAGCACTCCAGTTCTAGCGCACTCATGTCCTCGTTATCGTTGACGTGTAGACATTTTGACAATAAAAGAAATCGATCGATGGACATATTTGCGCTAAAGCCTGGAGTATAAAATATGTCAGGGATGGCAGCCCAGTACTCCTCCAACCTCGATCTCACCACAATCCCTATCGCCAGGATAATGCCGAAATATGTGAAAAGCTCATCGACCATGGTGTCTCGCCACTGGCCGATGCGGCTCCTGGGATAGAGATTGCTGGTGTCAAATAACTGGGTTGCCACCTGCTGTTGCCACCTGCTGAGCATATTTATTTGTCTCCGAGGCTATGTACTCCATTATTTGCCGATCCCATATTTCACAAAAAATGTCATATGGGTCGGTTGTACGAGCTGTCGGACCAACATTAATTTGCGAGAACGTTTCTCGCCTCGACGCAGATTGACTCGGAGGGCTTGGAAACGCTCTTCAGTGAAAATCGTTTACCCTCCAGGGCTGCTCCGTGAAGGCCGTCGCGACATCTTCCAGCATTTCGCCGGCAGGTGTGGCAGCATCCTCTTCCGCAGTATCCTGATCCAAGGGTGTTTCCATCGTCCCCAGGATCACCCTTGACATCACAGGATACTGCGGGCCTCCCTCCTCGTCTTCGCTCTCATCCGATTCCGGTTCGCTTCCTGTACAAAATGATATATTGCTCTCAAATCTGATCGGAATCATAAATTTGGCCATTGTCTTAGGCCTTGAATGAAATCAATAGATACGAACCATAATTGAAGAGCTCCACAATCTGGGAATCGGTTAGACGACGAGGCGGAGGTGGATGCTGCACAGGAGAGGTGGACCCCTCACCACGTTCCACAAACCTGTAACAAAATCAGTGTTGTAGTATACATAATAATATCTTTTGGTAATTTACTTTACAGATAAATATAAAAATCTGTGAACTACTTACATTGCCGGCGAAGGCACGGAATATGATGGCGACGGTACGTTCAGGGCAGGCGACGGCACGTTCAGGGCAGGCGAGGCAGGCGCAAACCTGGATTTAAATCAGTATTATAGTACCTATATGTTTCAACTATTTACTTTATACATAAATTAAAAAAAAACCGAAAGATACTTACATCACTGAAGCGGCCGGTGATGGTGATGAAGGTGGTGGTGGTGGTCCCACTGGGCGCGGAAGGGATGCGATCTAGATAGACATTTTTTTTAAAGTTAAAATTTGTTAGCAAATATATTTTTTTACCAGAATAAAATACTCGAGCAGAACTACTTACGGTTGCCATGTGCGCCTTCTCTTGGGGTGAAGAGCGGTCTCTAGACCCTGGCCCTCTGGTATGTCGTGGATGTCGCGGATGTCGAGTCTAAATTTCGAAAAAGAATTAATTAACAAAAATAAAAAAAATAAACAAATAATTATGCATTTAACTATAATTACTGTAATCCATACTATTGTCTCTTGTAATCTAATGTTGGTGTATAATAAAGAGTTATCTATCTATCATCTATCTAAATCTATTAAAAAAGGACAGTAAAGAAACTAACTCTTCAATGTTATACGGCCCCCGTCTTAAGTGACATGCATTGCCGCGACCACGACTGCCAGAGGGACCAGCAACCGCCTCTTGCACCGGTGCTCCAGAGGTCTGCGCCACACCATGTCCAGAAGGACCAGCCACCACCACCATCGCCTCCTAGGCCGGGGGCCCGGTGGTCCGAGGACCACCTCGTCCACCTCGAACCCGCACCCCCCTCCACGTCGAGGACCACGCGTGCGAGGGCGTCTCGTCTGACTATAAGGCACGTGAAGATAAAATGTATATGCAAATAAATGAAAATGCGCAAAACCTTAAAATTCAATAAAAATAGATAAATAAATTTGAATAAAAAAAGTCGTCACTACAATCCATGCATGAAAAAATAGACATAAACATAAAAACATAGAAAAAGTGGGACCGGTGGGTGTCACGCAGTGCTGCGACGACAATTCTCTTTTGATGAGGCCGTCAAGCTGAGTGCCACTATTGTTAACATGGTACGTGTAATAGTGACTCTCTTTCCTGAGACTGTCTTCAGCTCACCATCAGGCGAAGGGAGGTCAAATTGACGTGTCCTATAAAAGGAAAGGGTCGGCAGCGTGAGTGTGACGCCCCTGGTGTTGCACACGTCCATAGGGCACGGTAACCACTTTCCATCAGGTGGGCCGTGTACTTGACTGCCACGTAAGTGGTATAAAAAAATAATATATAAAATGCAGGACGAAAAAGATAAAATACTAATCTTCGAAAAACTTATCCAAAAAAAATGCTGATAAAATTATATAAACAAATAAATAACAACGTCTATAAATAAATTTTAATAAAAAAGTCGTTACTAAAATCCATACATACAATAAAATTGAAAATGAAAATATAAAATTTAAATCCACGAATGTCCTATCCACACTAAAAATATCGCCAAAATAGCCGTTAGAAAAATGGCTGTGTAGGTGAGTTAGGAGGCAACTCGCCCCTGGGCCGTGGCCCAATGTACACACTCTGGTAACAGTAGGGGGAAAGTGGTCCAAACGAGCGGCCAAGATTTCCACACCAAAATGAGCCTATGGTAAACTGGGTCAATTTATTTTTTATTGAATAGAAGGTCATACTCGAATTATTTTAGTATGAACTATTGATTATTAAGGGACATTTACAAAACAAAAAATAGGTATTTTTTGCGTTTATTTCAATTAATAAGAAAAATAAAAACTATATCATACGAAAACTACCTACAAAAGTAATAAGTATATACTTAAAATCAAAACATTAACAAAAAATTGGTAAGAAAATCAACATATTTTTATACAAAAAAAATATTTATTAATCAAACGCGTAAATTTGTAATACAAAATATGGGACTAAAAGAGCATGGTTTCAAATCATAAAATTGATATTTTTTAAGTAGGTACCCTCGAAAACTCAACTAAAGCATGAGGTTTAGTTGAGTTTTCGAGGGTACTTTAAAAATAGAAAATCAACATTTTTTTTTTTCAAAAAGAAATTACGATTTATTAATCAACTCTCGTAAATTACTTGTAGTACAACAAAAAACATATAATCAACTTTACAATGCTGTAAATAGTGACATAATAAGAACCAAGAAACTTAGCAGTTTACTAATTTTTCTATACAATGACCGACTGTTATTTCACCGTCTGTCAATTCTTTAATATTACTTTGAATTTTGTCATGGGTCCATATGGTTTCTTTCTTCTTCTGACTAATGTAACCTTGAATTTGAAAAAGACCAAAGTAATAACTTGAATCCTGTGTTAATTTTGACAAAAGATTAGCAAGATTTGGTTTCGACGTAACCTTTTTATTGAGTCTTGCGTTCCAGAATTCATTAGCGTTGTTGGTCCTGTGGCTTATGTTGTAAAAACACCATTTGTCAGAGAAGTAAGCTTTGTTGTCTATCCATGTTCTAAAGAAATAGTCATTAAATTTTACTAAGCAATCAGTTTTAGCACATTCTCCGCGCACATAAAGCCAACCATCTGCCACATAATCTTTTGGTAATAATGCTATGGCGACACATCGTTTTATATGTGATCTCATCATTTTGCCGTTTTTTATGCCAAGTGTTTCTGCTTTTCTCCACAAAGCTCTACTAAAATGAAAGAAACAACCTTGCAGTTTTGCTTCTGGAAATACAGAAGAAATAGCAGCCATGGCGCTAACTTCATAGTCCGTGGTAAAAGTATGCGGCGCAAATTCAGGGATTTGGCTTTTGATAAGTTCGAATAATATTGTATAAGTACTTTTCTTCTTATCAGGTAGCAAAGCGTAACAAACCGGAATTATGGAATTCGTATCCACAGAGCTGCCCATATCTATTTGGATGCAATATAATTGTAAGAATGGCGGAGATGAGCTCTTAAAAGTTCCGTCACAAAAGATATGTTTACCTTGTTTTAGTATTTCCTTCCCTTCAGCTGTCGCAAACAGTAATATGCGAGACTTATTATCCGAGTAATTGGCAAACACAAATCTTTCAAACTTGCCAGATACTACTTGTTTCAGTTTAAGAAAACGTGTTTTATTTGTCAGCAATGCTTTGTTTCTATGTTTGTATAAAGTTTTTTTATGTTTTTATATTTAGGCACCTTAGATATGAGATCAAAGCCGGCGTTATAGAACTCCTCAACGGCTTCAGCGTAAATTGTAGGTATTGGTGTAGTTTCTTTTTCTGCTCTTTGTATGCATTTACTAATTTTCGATTTGATTTTATTATTTAAATCACTTTGCTCGCATTTATGATTTTCCTCTTTGACAATTGATGCATTGTTAGTGACTAACGTAGCAGCACAAATTTTCCTATTTACGCAACGCCATACCTAACGTCCATTAGAATTAACTCGTCTTACGGTATATCGATATCCATTTCGCATCAGTATTTGTCCGCCTCTTTGGGATGGTAACAATTCGTATGTTGTCTCATGTTGGTTACTGGTTGAACTATTAGGTTCTTGTATTTCCGACTAAAAAAGTAAAGATTATTGTAGTATCTAAAAGTATGGTTACAAAAAATGATTCTTTCTTTAGGTGAACTTAGGTACTATATTTATGTATTTCAAAATTATTGAATATACAAACTTACCATTTTGTTGTATTTAACTATTTTATAGTAACTTTATTAAATATTAAGCTTATATAACTTTATTTTACCCAAAAAATAGTAGACACATAAATATTACTCGATTTAGATGTTCAAGAAGCGACCGCAAAGATATTTTTAAAGTACCCTCGAAAACTCAACTAAAGCTCATGCTTTAGTTGAGTTTTCGAGGGTACCTACTTAAAAAATATCAATTTTATGATTTGAAACCATGCTCTTTTAGTCCCATATTTTGTATTACAAATTTACGCGTTTGATTAATAAATATTTGTTTTTTTTCTGTATAAAAATATGTTGATTTTCTTACCAATTTTTAGTTAATGTTTTGATTTTAAGTATATACTTATTACTTTTGTAGGTAGTTTTCGTATGATATAGTTTTTATTTTTCTTATTAATTGAAATAAACGCAAAAATACATATTTTTTTATTTGTAAATGTCCCTTAATAATCAATAGTTCATACTAAAATAATTCGAGTATGACCTTCTATTCAATAAAAAATTAATTGACCCAGTTTACCATAGGCTCATTTTGGTGTGGAAATCTTGGCCGCTCGTTTGGACCACTTTCCCCCTACTGTTACCAGAGTGTGTACATTGGGCCACGGCCCAGGGGCGAGTTGCCTCCTAACTCGTTTAGGTGTCAACGACATGCGATCGACTCGATCTGTCTTTGTGTGCGTGAGTCTCTCGAGCTTGCTTGGGTTTCATTTGAATATTTACACGAAATACTTGAGTTATTTTTTAAATGGAATGCTTGGTAATAATAAAAATATACATAACAATGTACGAAATAAGGACAATTTGTCTTGTTTAGTATATTTATTTAGGAATAAATACGAATGTAAAAGCGCGCCGCCGCAATGTCACCGCAAATTGGCAATGAATGTTTGTTGAAATGAGAATTTCTGTTTAAATCTTTTATAAATACACAATCTATGAATTAAAAACTGTTTATTACTTACCCATTCATCGTTAATAAAATCCTTTCACCCAGAATTCCGTTTTAACACTTCTTTTCGAGCAGCTCCTTTGCACACGTTCGCGGGAAAATTAGCGCGTCAAAACGATGACATTTAAATGACAAATAATCGTCGATGGTATGTTCCAGAGACCTTGGCATTCGACTTTAAGGCGCTGCGCAAACGTAGACACTTTTGTTGCCGACACGGCACACCGCCACAGGAAACCGTAGTTGCTGTCTCCCGTTTCGACAATCGGACACAGTTGCCGGTTTCCTGTCACCGACACGGCACACCACAAGAAACTGTAGCTGTTCTTGCTGTATCTGGTGGCGGCAACCGGACACAGTAACCGGTCGCTACTTCTGGCCACAATTCGTTGCTTGGTTTCCGTAGTCTCATGATGGACGTCGATGAAGAAACATTATCTCTGCTGGTTGTGTTAATTATACGTCGACGTAGACGTCGTCGTTACCGTCAATATTTAAAGACAAATGAACGGTTTCGTCAGTTCTGGATACATCCTTTTCTTAGAAATCGAAATCAATTTATTAATACTTGTGAACTTAGAAAATATCAAGAAAAATTGTAACGCCAATTTAGATTATCGACGAAATCTTTTGATGAGAATTGCTTCTGTTACAAGATGATTTAAAAAAACAAGATACATAGCATTCCACCATCAGAGCGACTTTATATCACCCTAAGGTAAGTTGTTGATTTGATTATCATAGATATAAGTTTCTAAATTTAATTATAAGGGGTTAAAGTATGAAATTGTCGATTTGTACTGACAGATTGAAATTCGTTTTTTTTTTTAATTTAACGTATTTATTTAATCAAAATAATTACCATTATTATCTATACATTGCTGCCATCTAGTAGGAAGGTCATTTATGCCTTTGCGATAGAACTCTGGTGATCTAGATTCGACAAACTGTGTGAAAGCATTTTGTACTGCCTCCTGAGAAGAAAACTTTTTATCACATAGAAAATTGTCCAAATCACGAAAAAAATGGTAGTCTGTTGGAACAAGGTCTGGCGAATACGGAGGGTGACGGATAGTTTCTAATTGCAGTTCCTGTAGAGTTAAAACGGTTTCTCGTACTGTATGAGGTCTCGCGTTATCATGGAGCAATAATGGTGAAGATCGATTCATGAGTCGGGGCTGTTTCACTGCTAGTTTTGCTATCATTGTTCGGAGTTCGGCACAGTAGACATCTGCCGTTATTGCTTGACCAGATCGTAGAAAGCTATAGTGAATAACACCATGCTGAGACCACCAAACAGTTACCATTACCTTTTTATTGGTAAGCTTTGCTTTAGGACACTGTTGTGGCGTTTCACCTGGGGTCAGCCATTGCATTTTTCGCTTACGGTTATCGTAAAGAATCCACTTTTCATCACATGTCACAATTCGATCCATTATTCCTTCATTTCTGTATCGATTCAACAAGGCAACACAAGTTTCAACACGCATTTCTTTCTGCAGATCAGTCAAATCATGAGGTACCCATTTTTCACATTTTTTATTTTATTGATTTGACGCAAATGAGTCAATATTGTTGGTAAGGTAACGTTAAACCATGCAGCTAATTCCTGGGTAGTTTGGCTCGGATCGGCTTCCACCATGTCTTTCAATTCATTGTTATTCACCTGTGTGGACGGCCTTCCTCGTGGTTCGTTCTTCAAATCAAAGTTTCCATCACGAAAGCGTTTAAACCAAAATCGCACGGTGCGTTCATTAGCAGTCCCCTCTCCAAACGCAACATTGATATTGCGAGCTGTTTCTGCCGCGTTAGTTCCGCGTCGGAACTCGTATTCAAAAATCACTCGAATTTTCGAAGTATCCATCTTTCTTGTCTAAGCTGAATAAAAAAAACAACTGAAAGTCGATAATCGAATGTTGCACATTTTTAAATGAAGAACTACATAGGTACCATGTGGAAAAAGTTTCACTCAAAAATCTCAAACCATGAAGGTTCTATGTCAATTCGAAGTACCTATTACAATGAAACGGCAATTTCATACTTTAACCCCTATTATTTGGATTTAAAAAATGAACTGTTTTAACATAAATAGGTATTTTATTCAAAGTCAGTAAACATTTTTTCTATTAGATCAGAATCTTGGGAGAGAGTTGTATCTGCAGGTGAACCAGCAGCAGTATATTGAGAGAGTGAGCTTGTAGTTCGACCATTTGTGAAATATCCATATTGTTGTGAATTATTTGGCCGATTCAAATTAACGTATCTTTTCAAAGTATACAAAATTTCGGACTGTAGATCCAATTTGAATTCATCTGGAACTTTCTTAAAATGTGGCAGCAGTGAGTTTAAGAAATTTTGGTCATGGTCGACCACCACTTCGTGCTTCTTTTCTAGGGTTTCTGATATACTTTTAAAGATGTAATTCTTGTATGCCACCTCATTTTCGAGGGTATTTGAAGTGGTCATTCGGGGCTTTGAAGTGCCCATTGGGGACTTCTGCGGGACTTTCTCTGGAGGGTTCGTTTTCGGTCTAATTTCACTCATTGATGCTAAAAATGACATCTGGTTATAATATTGATACTCTTTGCGAGCAGTAGCAGCAGACCCACTTTTTAGACTTTTCTTTTTTTTTTTCTCCCGGTTGAAACAACTCCGCAAACGCTTATAACGTTTTTGCAATTGTACAACTGAAAAAATAAAACTATTATACACACGCACACACACACACAGTACAGTACACTAGCACTTGGAAACTAATAGTTTTGATTTTGTTACAGGTATTTGGCATCAGGATGCAGCTTTGGAGATCGAGAGCAAATGTTTGGACGCGGATCTTCCACTGCGAGGAATATAGTTTTAGAAACTTGTAAAGTGATATGGAGCAACTTGAAATCAGACTATATACCAGCACTAAATGAACAATTATTTTTGAAAATAGCTGAAGGCTTTGAAAAAAAAAAACAAATTTCCCGAATTGCTTAGGTGCAATAGACGGAAAACATGTCCGAATAACCAAACCCCCAAGAAGTGGATCACTTTATCATAATAATAAGAGTTACTTCTCTTTAGTGCTTTTAGCAACATGCGATGCTGATTGTCTATTTACATTTATCGACGTAGGTTCATTCGGGAAATCATCTGCCTCAACTATTTATCAAGAAAGCGAAATATTTAATGACATTCGAAATGGAAGTCTTCAAATACCACAGCCAAGACTAATTCCAGGATTATCCAATGCCGTCAATTTTTTTTTCATTGGCGATGAATCGTTTGGATTATCTGAACATATGTTGCGACCATATGGAGGAAATCAACTTGAATATGAAAAAATAATTTTTAATTACAGGTTGTATAGAGCTAGGCGCTGTATTGAATGCGCCTTCGGTTTATTAACCAGCAAATGGCAGATATTTCAGTCTCCAATAAACGTTTCCGTGGAATTTGCTGAACATATTGTCAAAGCGTGCTGTGTTTTACATAACTTTACAAAAAGGAGGGAAGGATATAGTTCTCAGGAAACAAACTTTACCCATAATTTAGAAGATGTTTCATATATCATGCCATCTGACAGATCAATGAATACTCGAGATCGACTTAAAAACTATTTCGTGACCCCATCAGGTTCTGTACCCTGGCAAGATTCTATTATAACGACTCGCCTGGCCTGACGTCGGATTTTTTAATGATTATATCATACCTTCGGTAAGACAAGGGAGTTATTGTAAAAAAAAAAATTTTTGTGTAATTGTTAAAATAAGGTAGACTTCAACTAACAATTGAAATGTCTCTAATTTAAAATTATGCCATTTTGCTGTTGTCTTATCGAAGGTACGAATTACAAACAAACATCCTGTATGTGTGCGTGTATGTGTTTTATGAATAAATATTATTATAATGTAGGTAGGCAAATACTATGGCTTTTCTTACCCTTTTCATTCTTTCCTTTGGAATCCAAGTTTGAAAAAGTAGGAATGAGGTTATTACATAGTTGTTCCCATGCCTTTACTTTTTCCATGCGGTTACCGTATTCCGAGGAAACTAAATTCCAAATAGCTGGCTGAATTCTCACTTCTTCAATGAAGCGTTCTGTACTAACATCAATCGAGGCGTTGTTATCGACTGGTTCCTCCGCCATTTTGTTGAAATGATTTCACGCTCGACAGCCCACTACGACGCACAGAGCGAGATTGCGGCTCGATAACTCGCCCCACCCCGCCCCGTTTCTACGCCCGCGCTCGTGGCTTGTGTCGCACACAGGAGACGGACACCGAATGCAGCTCCTTCGTTTGCGCAGCTCAGTACTATTGTAGGAAATTTGTGAATGTTGCTTGTGTCTTCAACTGACGACTTTTAGTTTCCAATTACCGACACCGAACACTTTTTGATCGTTCTGAATATAGTGTTAAGTGGAAGCAACTGGACTCACGTATGCGCAGGGAGTTGAATGATTTCATACTTGTTCTATAGAATTCAAATATTCATCGGTAGCTTGTATCTGATACAAGAAACAAAAGTGTCTACGTTTGCGCAGCGCCTAAGCCTACCTTATTCTTTCCTCTAATCATTTTATACAAGTTAGAGCAGGATAAACAAATGAAGTCGACCGGGTCCCGCTCGATTCACTTTAAGAAAAGGCACTGTTGACTATGTTTACAAACAACTCCTGGACGAAATGCTCTACTACAGAGCAAGAGACAAGAGATTTTTTTGGTAGGCGGGCCCGCACGGTGGTATCTGATCGTACTCGGCAGTCGTTCGACGTGGATCGGTGTTATACTTTTTGTGTCGATGCCGATACTTACCGTCCACTGAAACATTGTTCTCGATTTTACCTAACCTCGTTTGATGAAAACGAAAGTAGGTACTAGGGGGTTTTCGGGGCCGCTGATTACAAATCTATAGTCAGAATTTGGAAATTAAAAATGGCGCATCCAATATGGCGGACGATAAATGCAACAATCAATTGATGGAAGCGAAAGTTGTTACTCGGGGGTTTCGGGATCGCTGGCTACAAATCTGTTCTTGAGATTTAGAAAGCCGATCCAATATGGAGCATGATAAAAGCAAATATCGTTGGATAAAAGCGAAAGTTGATACTCGCGAGTTTGTCGGGGTTTCTGATAACAAATCCGTACTCAAAGTTTGGGAATTCGAGAGAGTGGATAAAATATGACTGACACCGACAGGTATTTCTCCAAAAATATCGACGAGACGTTGAATATATACTTTTTCTTGGAAAAATCACGAGCTAAAGACGAACGTTGCAGCTGAAGTTCTTTGCCCGCGGTGGGGGGAGAATGTTAGAACTGTAGAGTTGTGCTGAAATTGTAAGAAGGAATACCGAAGATTATTATGCCTTAAAGTGATGGAGTAGTCGCTTTCTCGCAATGTGAGTGCGAGAGAGATAGCTCCAATTTTCGGAATTGAATAGTTTTGATACGGTTTCACAAATTAAAAAAAGCCCCTATCAGCGGATTTTTGCTATCGTCCCGCGTCCGCTGGTAGAGCCTTTTTCTGATTATTATATCATAGCCGTCACCTCAGTGCTGTGCAAGGTGTTCGAGCACATTATCAACAAACAGCTCATGCGTCACCTTGAAGATCACTCCCTAATTAATGACCGGCAATATAGCTTCAGGCCGAAACGGTCAGCGGGTGATCTTCTGGCGTATGTTAGCCATATTTGGGGTGAGGCTATGGACAAGCACGGCGAGTCATTGGCAATTAGCCTTGACATCGCCAAAGCTTTCGATAGAGTTTGGCACAAGTCGCTTCTTTCCAAGTTACCAGCCTTTGGTCTGCCTCCTAGACTGTGCGACTGGGTTGCCGGCTTCTTGCAGGAGCGCCGTATTCGCGTCCTTTGTGATGGACGAGCCTCGGAGTTCTTGCAGGTAAATGCCGGCGTACCGCAGGGATCTGTCCTATCGCCAACTCTCTTTCTTCTGCATATCAATGACATGCTGTCGACCTGCAGCATTCATTGCTATGCGGATGATAGCACCCTACACGAGAGTTATCATGGACGTCCTGCGGATAAGCAGACGCATATCGCGGAAAAAAGGCAGCTTCTTGTCACTGAGCTTGACCGGATCCTGAATCACATTTCCCAATGGGGCTCTGAGAACCTGGTCGAGTTCAATGCCAAGAAGACGCAGGCATGTGCGTTTACAGCAAAGGTATCTTCTTTCCTTCCCCTTCCCACTCTTCAGAGCACGCCACTGCCACTGCAGGACAACCTCAATATCCTAGGTATGGATGTTCGCTGCAAACTGAACAACAAAAACTACATCGAGAGTATCATCAAAGCAGCCTCGCGTAAACTCGGAGTCCTGAACAGAGTGAGACGGTTTTTCACGCCGGAGCAACGGTGTCTTCTTTACAAGACACAAATTCGTTCCTGCGTGGAGTACTGCTCACATCTCTGGGATGGATCCGCAAAGTACTTATTAGATGCTCTCGACAGGTTGCAGCGACGTGCGATCCGCATTATCGGAAATCCTGAGGTCACGAGTACCCTCGAGTCTCTGCAGATGCGTAGAGATGTTGCTTCTTTGGCAGTTTTTTACCGTCTCTACCATGGTGAATGTTCTGAAGAGCTATTCCAATTAGTCCCACCCTCCCCCTTCCTATACAGGACGACACGTGCAGGACTTAGATGTCACCCCTATACGGTGCAGAACATTCCTTCAAGAACCAAGCGGTTCGGTGACTCTTTCCTTTGTCGCACCATTAAGACCTGGAATTCCTTGCCAGCTCACGTGTTTCCCTCTTCCTACAGTCCCGGGTCCTTTAAGCGGGGCGTGAAAAAGCATCTGATGAGGCCGTCAAGCTGAGTGCCACCATTGTTAACATGGCACGTGTACATAATGGTGACCCTCTTTCTTGAGACTTTACCTTCAGCTTACCATCAGGCGAGGTAAAGTCAAATTGACGTGTCCTATTTATAAAAAAAAAAAAAAAAAAAAAAAAAAAGTCAAACGACAACGGGGGATTCCCATAAACCATAAACAATACAGACCTACAGACATGATAATCGCTAGTGCTGTTCCACATTGACCATAGAGTAACATTTCTGACACGCCCCTTCAAGTTCAAGTCCTCTTTTAATTTTTAACAATTCAAATAACTTGTAAATTGCTATTTTCTACTATTTTTAACATAACATCTTGGCAACACACTAGCTTCTACTATTTCTAATATTTCAACCTGGCAACATTAAAATGTTTTTTTTTCCTGTCAAGATAAACGTACACAGCTGTTCGTAAAACAAAACATAACCTCGTGAAAAACTCAATTATTTCTCTTATCTTTCTTTTACAGCCTGAAGACACTGTTATTACAACAAATTACTCAAGATTCAACATTTTACAGAAATATTCGTGTTTCACATACACAAGTGGTTTCGTAAAAACATCAGACACATTTTCATTTGTGCTTACATATTTGTGACAAAATTTTCTTGTTTACAATATCCTTTATAAAATGCACTTTAATGTCTATATGTTTTGACCGTTTACTGTTCTCATAGCTACTTATCATATGAATTGCACTCTGATTATCGGTATGTATGTATAAGCAGTATTGAAAGCTGTATCGGGCATTCACGCAATATGTGCCCTGGCATTTGACAGCCATAACATGTAACAGTTGACGAAAAAGCTGTACTCTGTTCACTTCGAGTGGTAGATCCATTACCATTCTTTATGTTTCCAATGCAATTATTGTATTTTTGTATGCCTCGGCCATTGTGAGCAGAAGATGACACACTCTATACTGCTCTGTCAGTTTACTACCAGTTTCTTCCAGTTTGCTTATAAGCTGGTCGAAATTATTAAAATGGTCACCTAAATTTGCATTTGCTTCATATTTTAATGTCAACGATTTCTTCCTCAAATACAGCGCTGACAAAGTGCTTTCTCTTTCATAAATTGCTTTCAATTTATCGATCATACCTCGTGCCGTCGTAATATTTCTGACATTTTCAATATATTTGTCTGCTAGCCCCTGAACAATGATATTTTTTGCCTTTGCGTTCTTCTTGGTAAATTCTGCTTTTTCTTTCTTTTCCATCACCTCTAACTCAGCTTCTGTCACATTTAATGCTGAGACACACTCTTTTTCTTCTAAGAGACATGTGATTCTAAATAACCAAGTAGAATAATTTTCCCCGGTGAATATAGGAATTTGTGCAGAATTTAGCGTCTGCCATCTTTTTTATTTTTATTGGCGTCATCTAGCACACAGTTTGTTTTTCACTGTTTTTACACGTTTACCTAAGCTATCCTGTGCCAATCTGGCTTACATGGGCTCCTGGGCCCATAACCTATCAGATATATTGGGAAATACGTTTATTAATACACCCATGTAAGTAAAATTGTTTATTTTCTCTTCACAACGCTTTGCCTGTTTCAATATTTTCTCTGGCAGCACACCATAAACAATACATACCTACAGACATGATAATCGCTAGTGCTGTTTCACATTGACCATAGAGTTACATTTCTGACACTGGTGATATATATCCTTTATCTAAATATTCAAAGATGACGTCATCATAGGCTTGCTTTAGTTTAGGTGAAGCTTGCATTTTACATTCAAGGCAAAATAAACATTTTTAGCCATGCGTCGTGAGTCACCGAGAGAAAACACAGAATCGGCAGGCCATTCGACTCTTTCAGCTCTGAACTTGCGAACTACGGATTCCAGAGGCTCGACGGCACATCACGAAACAGTAGCGCGAGTATTCAACATAGCGGGAGCGGAACCAACGATCACGTAACCTAGTACGGTTTCTAGTGCGTCCGGAGTGACGTGTGCGGGTTGAAATTGAACTTTCTTCGGCAATAGAAGATGCGGAAAAATAGTAGCACCTACTTGCATATCGATATCTCCAGGAATTGCGTAAGTATCTTCAGCTGAAGGTAAATAACTCAAAGGGGGATGCCGAATTTTGTATGGACTCCCTCCCCACCCTCCAACAGATATGGAATGCTTGTTAGATTGTTAGCTCCTACCCAAAAAGAGACAAAACACCTGATTTAGTTGGCAATTCTATGGGGTTTATTTAAAAAAGCTTTTCCAAAAAATGTGTTGATTTTCATACAAAAGTATGTTTTTCTTATACAAAGTTATATTTAATGTCAACAAATGAAAAATTGTACTAAAAATAAACATAGTTGTAAAAAAAATAACATTGAGGTGAATTAGATCGTTCATCATCATCAGCCATCACGTATTTTTTTATTTAATAAACAATATAAACAGATGACTGGACATCAATTGAAAGATTGATGGTTTTGTTTTGTGTAGAAGAGAATAATACGACGGAATTAGAATATAATTAATTTATTATTATCAAAATGCACCTTACAGTGTGGTGGACGGATGGAGAAGAAAAAAAAAATATAGAGGGCGCTGAAGTCGCAGGAAAACTATTTGTTGCGTTCACAATAGGTACTAAATGGATGCGATCATTTTAACACCCCCTCTCAACAAATATTTTCCATGTTATTCCATAACACAAAATAAACACATCATATTACATGACATGACCTGCCCTTAACACATACCTAGGTACATGCGTCGCCTTAAGAAATATCAATAGTAAAACTTAAAATCAATTTCAAATTGGTGAGTCATGCCTTTCAAAATTAATTACTCATTAATAATATTCAACCAGAATAAACAATAACAACATTACTTGGCATGACCAATCAACATACACATTCAAATCTTGAAAAATAACTTTATGAATTTAACAAACAAATTTTTATTCAGAGGCTTTGTGAACAGATCTGCAATGTTATCTTCTGTTTTAATATACTGTAATGATATACACTGTTGTTTTATTTTGTCAACAATGAAATGGTACCTTATGTCCAGATGTTTCAGTCTTTTGTTATTTTCACTATTAAAAACCAATTTAATTACAGATTGATTATCCTCAAAGATTACAGTTTCACTGCTAACAATATCAAAATCAACTAGCAGACTTTTAAGCCAACAAGCCTCTGCCACAGCCATACTCAGGGCTATGTATTCAGATTCAGTGGACGATAAACTTACACTAAGTTGTTTCTTACAGCACCACTGAATTGTACAGCTATTCAAACTGAAAACATAACCTGTGGTTGATTTCCTATCCTGTACGTCTCCTGCCCAATCAGCATCCACAAAACCTTTCAAACCAGTTTCATTGCTGCTATAGACCAAAGCATAGTGTAATGTCCCCTTAACATAGCGTAGAACCCTTTTAAGTGCTTTGTACAACATTACACTGGCACAGTGTTGATACCGACTGAGAAAACATACTGACACACACAAATCTGGTCGAGTACCACATACCGCATACATTAAGCTCCCAATCAATTTCCTACACTTGCTCTCTATCTCTTGACTCTCTGACTTATCCCTTTTTAATAACTCAAACTTAAAGTTTTGATCAATAGGAGTATTAGACTCTTTGCATTGTGACATACCATATAATTCCAAAACTTTAGTTAAATATCCCTTTTGACTTAATGTAATTTTCCCTTTTTCTTGCAAAATATTAATTCCCAAATAGTTCTTAGCAACACCCAAGTCTTTCATTTTAAAAGTATTTGATAACTGTTTTTTAAAATGTTCTAAATCCCTTTGAGAACTACTGAATAACAAAATGTCATCTACAAACAAAAGAACATATAACTTAGTCCCATTTGTTTTTCTAAAATAAAGACAATGATCATTTTTAGATTTTATAAATCCTTCATTTTCCATGAAATTATTAAATTTAATGTTCCAATATTTAGGTGATTTTTTTAGGCCATATAAAGATGAGTTTACAGATTTCCCCAGATGGAAGTCTCAAGTACACAGTTTCATCTATATCACCATGTAAGAAGGCACCTACTACATCCATCTGATGAACTGGACGTTGCAGCTTATTTGCTATTGACATGAGAACCCTAAAAGTTGTCAACCTAGCCACTGGCGAATAGACTTCTAGGTCACAGTCTGATTGTTCAAATCCCCTTGCTACTAGGCGAGCTTTAAACACTTTTTCACTGCCTACTTCTTTCACCTTAAATACCCACTTACTAGAAATTATTTTAATTCCTTCTGGAACAGTTTTAACTTCTGTCCAAGTATTATTTTCTTTCAATGTATCTAGCTCAGTCATCAGTTATTGCTTTCTGCCATTCTTCCTTATGTTCACTATTTATTGCTTCCTCTAATGTTAAAGGTTCCACTTCAATAGAGATAAGTCCAGTTTCATAGTCAGCCATCCACGATGGTTTCTTTGTTTGTCTTCCACTTCTTAACTGTCTTACTTCCGGAGAGCACTCCTGGTTTTCTACTACCGTTGACTCTGACAAGTCTGATTCTTCTAGCCATTCTTCATCCATCGGTATGGAACCTTTTTTTTCTTCTATTCGTTTTGGTATTTCTTCTTCAGTTGGACTCAGTATACCTTCCATAGGAATTTCTCCCCCTCTGGTTCTGGTGTCCTTTGTCTTTCTTCTTCTTCATAGAAGCTATGATATTCTTCTTCTTCTGTTGCATCCTTTTCTTCTTTGAGTTTTTCTTCTTGTCCAGGGGTTTGAGTAAGGATATCAGGAATGTAACATATTTCCTGGCTATTTCTTTCCATGTCCTGTTTTTCCTGACTCTTATTTGCTGCCTCATTATTAAAAAAATTCCCCTTTATGAAAGTAACCTCCCGTTTGATCAGAATATCATTTTCATTAGGAAAATAGACCCTAAATCCTTTAGTTGTCTCACCATAACCGACAAAAAATCCTAGCTCTGCTTTGCTATCCCACTTTTTGCGTTTCTGGTTAGGAATGTGCACTGACACTTTGGAACCAAATGTTTGTAATTTATTTATGTCATATAGACCCTGTTTAAACCACACCTCATATGGAGTAACATTATGAACTCTACTCTTACCAGTCCTATTTAATACAAAAACCGCTGTATTAACAGCTTCTGCCCACAACGATTTATCAAAGCCACTTGATAAAAGAATTGTTCTAGCCGCTTCTGTTACAGTTCTCATTTCACGTTCGATACACCCATTTTGTTGCGGTGTACAAGCTACACTTGTTTGGTGAACAATACCATAGCTTTCTAATAAAGACTTAAACTATCTGTTTATGAACTCTGTCCCACAGTCTGACCTAATGATTTGAACTTTATACTCCAAATTTTTAATCACATAGTTAAGGAAAATCCTAACTTTACTGATTGTTTCAGATTTATTTTTCAGAAAATAGACTGTTCTAAACTTGGTGAAATCATCTTTCAGTAGCAAATAATATTTTGAACCTCCTAATGATGTTGTTTCCATGGGGCCACACAAATCCATGTGTATAACCTGACCTGGTCTTTCAGCCCTACTTTTACTTATTGGAAAAGGTCTCTTATGTGACTTACCCTGTAAACATGGCTCACATATCACATCACTCTCACTACTTGCCCTGAAATCTACACCACTTTTTTTCAAAATATTTTTCACTTGATCAATGTTTTGATGACACATCTTCTCATGCCACTCTTGCAAACTGTCATTAGACTTTCCTACACAAGCATTCAGCTTTCTTTCACACCTGAATTTCATGTAAAACAAGTTGTCTTTCTTATATGCCAAAGAACAAACACCCTTATTGTTGTTTTTCCTAAAATAACCACAATTATTGGTTACAGTTAGATAATAACCTCTATTCGTGGCCGCACTCACAGAAAACAAATTTAACTTTAATTCAGGGACATGCAACACATTATTGATCGTCGTACTGATCCATTGTTGCCCATTGTAGGCTTCTACTGATACTGTACCTATCCCTAATGCCTGTATAACCTTACCATCACCAACAACAATAGGTCTTGGACTTTGCAATGTACTATACTCTGAAAAAATGCTAATGTCATGTGACATATGCTCTGTCGCACCACTGTCCATAACCCATTCTTGACTTGATAAAACACTATTCAAGGCTGATGACAACACTGACATAGGAAATGCATTGCTTTGGCTATTATTTTTCTTAGCCCAACAGTTTTCAACATTATGACCTTTTTTTTTACAGAAAACACAGGATTTATTATTTGTATTACCTTTCACAACTTTACAGTCCTTTTTGAAGTGTCCAGGCTTACCACACTTGAAACATTTTCTTGCTTTTCTGTCCTTGGTAGTGTGCCTACTGTACGTCAGTATTGTATGGTTTCATGAAATAAACGGACGTGTCTACGTGTAAATTATACCTACCATCTTTTATTACAATACTCAGTGCCATATATAGAAAGTGCTACACAGAATAAGTACAAACAGCACATTGGTGACCCCGAACTAGAACACTGACACCTCTAAATATCAAGGCGCGTATCTAGTGACAAGTTAAATTACAACATGACATCAGAACAGCAAGTACCATCACCTGCAACTACTGGGGAAGGAGAAGTTGCCGTCATATCGGTATCGTCGCGGATTCCGGAATTTTGGTGTGACCAACCACGGCTATGGTACGTCCAGTGTGAAGCCGTCCTCGCACCGCAGAAGCTCAGCGACGAGGCCAGATACAATTTGGTTGTCACGTAATTAGGAAAGGATGTCGTGCAGCAGGTCAGCGATATCCTTCTAAAACCGCCTGAAGTAAAGAAGTTTGACACCTTAAAAGACCGATTATTGAAAATTTATGAAGAGTCGGAGATGCGCCAGTTTCAAAAGTTGCTTAGTGAGATGGAGCTGGGGGACCAGAAGCCTTCGCAGCTGCTACGCCGAATGCGGGACTTGGCTCGCGATAAATTGCCTGACGAAACTCTTAGGATAATGTGGCAAGGCCACCTACCATCTACGGTGCGCGGAGTGTTAGCAGTTAGTGAAGCAAAGGATTTGGACCATCTGGCTGCTATAGCGGATAAGGTCATGGAAACGACACAACCCTTGCAAGTCTCTGGAGTACAATCCATACCTAGCAGCAGTTCCAACACAGACCATAGCTTTATTGTAGCAGAGATAGCTAAATTGAGCCTAAAGATAAGAGAGATGGAACAAAATCAAAATTTCAGACAAGGTCGAAGTCTCAATCGTTTTCTACAGCGGTCAAGATCTGCGTCACGAAACCGTAATACGACTCGGCGCACGCCGGATAGTAAAGACTGGCTTTGTGAATATCATTTTAGGTACCGCCATAGAGCGAGGAAATGTATAGAGCCGTGCGCGTGGAAAAATCTGGCGAAACCGGAAAACTAACAGAGGTGTACTCGCAGGCGGGGATATGCACCACTACTCCTATGCGCCGCCTATGTATTACAGATAAGAATAGTGGACTTAGATTTTTAGTGGACACAGGTGCGAACATATCCGTGCTACCAGTGGGCAAGAATAGGTTAAATAGTAAAAAGTGGGACGATTATAAACTATACGCGGCGAATGGAACAGAAATTCGGACGTATGGTGTTAAGACTTTGAATTTAGATTTTAGGCTACGACGATCGTTTCGGTGGACATTCGTTTTAGCAGAGGTCAAGCAACCTATACTCGGTGCTGACTTCCTGTCTCATTATACGCTATTAGTCGACGTGAAAAATAAAAAACTTATAGATTCCGTGACTAGTCTACAAAGTATCGCGTCTGTGGTTGTGCAAGATGATCCTACAATGAGTACAATCGACTACACGAATGACTATAGTAATATTTTGGCAGAATTTCCTGATATTACTAAGCCGATGAATTTCAAGGACGCACCCTGTCATTCTACAGTTCATTACATCGAGACAACGGGACCAGCTGTGTATGCTCGTCCAAGGCCATTACCACCCGACAAATACCAAAAGATTAAGGCCGAGTTTCAACAAATGCAGGAGATGGGAATATGTAGACCCTCCAAAAGTAATTGGGCGAGTCCGCTGCATGTGGTTATAAAAAAAAGAGGCGAACTTAGGCCTTGTGGCGATTATAGGCAACTCAATGCAATTACGAAACCTGATCGCTACCCGATACCTCGTATACAGGACTGTACTTACTTGTTACACGGCAAAACTATATTTTCTAGAATAGATATGCAGAGGGCCTACCATAACATTCCAATATATGAAAAGGATATACCTAAGACAGCGATAGCTTGTCCTTTTGGATTAGTGGAATTTTTGAGATTAGGGTTCGGGATGAAAAATTCTGCAGCCACATTTCAGCGTTTTCTCAATGACGAAGTGTTACGAAATGTGAATAATATCTTTATATACATTGATGACGTCATAATTGCGTCGTCATCAGAATCAGAGCACAGAATGCATGTTCGAGAAGTACTAAGTCGCTTGAATAGCTATGGCATTACCATCAATATGGCCAAGTGCGAGTTCGGAAAATCGGAACTAAATTTTCTTGGTTTTAGAGTATCGAAAGACGGACTAAGACCTTTAGATGAACAAATCAAAGTCATATCCGAGTTCAAAAGACCGAATACAGTAGACGAATTACGCCGGTTTCTTGGGATGGTGAACTTCTATAGACGTCATTTACCAAAGGCAGCCCATATCCACGAGAAACTGAACATATTTTTACATAATGCCAAGAAAAAGGACAAAAGTTTGATTCCATGGAACGATGAAGCAAACGAAGCATTTGAACAATGTAAAGAAAGCCTAAAAAGCGCTGTTACATTGTCATTTCCATCACCGAACGCTCCATTAACCCTTATGACTGACTGCTCTAAAAACTGCGCCGGCGCCGTGCTTCAACAAAAAGAAGGAGATTCTTGGAAACCCTTAGGCTTTTTCTCAACCAAATTAAGCGATGCACAGCAGCGATATTCAACATTCGACAGGGAATTATTGGCAATATACCTGGCTATCAAGCATTTCAGACCGCTTGTGGAAGGTCGAGAGTTTACTGTTTACACGGACCACAAACCAATAGTATATGCGCTACAGAAAAATACTATGAATAAGAATGATACACCAAGACGCATACGCCAACTAGATTTTATATTGCAGTTTTGTACCGATATAAAACACATATCAGGTGAAGAAAACGTAGTGGCCGACTGTTTGTCACGGATAGAATGTATCAGTACATCATCATACATAGATTACGAAAAGTTGGCTCAAGCACAGAGTAATGACAAAGAATTAAAAAGCCTCATGGAATCGAACTCCTTACAATTTAAGAGACTGTTCATACCTAAATTATCAGTACCCATATATTGCGATGTTTCAACTAATAAAACACGACCATATTTGCCGAAGGAATTTCGTATATCGGCTTTCAACGCTGTACATGACATCAGCCACCCCGGTACGCGAACAACACGACGAATGATGCAAGATCGCTATATATGGAAAGGAATGAACAAAGATGTGACTCAGTGGACTAAAGCATGCACCAATTGCCAAAAGTCTAAGGTTCACAGACATACGATTGCACCTCATGGAAATTTTATGCACACAGATCGGTTCGAACATCTACATATGGACGTAGTAGGACCGTTGGCATACTGTCAAGGATACCGATACATCGTGACGATGGTAGACCGAAGCACTGGCTGGCCTGAAGCCTATCCTGTAAAAGATATTACGGCCGAGACGATAGCTGATATCATTTACACCGGATGGATTGCAAGATTTGGAACGCCTTTATATTTGACCACTGACCAAGGCTCTAACTTTTTATCCAATTTGTTTTCACAAATGGCCAAAAGAATGGGAATCACTAAATTTAGGACCACGGCATACCACCCACAGTCAAATGGACTTGTTGAGAGATGGCACCGTTCGCTGAAAACCGCTCTAATGTGTCGAGGTAACACAGAACATTGGGTATCAGAATTACCATCTGTTCTGCTTGGGTTACGAGCCAGTATGAGAGATGATACACAGATAAGCGCAGCGGAGATGGTGTATGGTGAACCAATGCGGTTACCAGGAGATTTCTTTGACCCTCTACAGCGAGATACTTCTGATAATATTATATTTCTACAAGAACTAAGAAGAAAGATTGCAAATTTAGCTGCAGTACCGAAAAAGGAAACACACCAAGGAAAAATATTTGTTCATTCGAACCTTAAAGACTGTACCCATGTATTCGTTCGTGTTGATAGGGTCACAAAACCCTTAACGCAACCTTACACGGGTCCTTTTAAAGTAATCAGCAAGACCGATAAATACTATAAAATCATGCAGCAGGATACAGAGAAAATTATTAGTATAGATCGATTGAAGCCAGCATTCGCAATTAGCAACAGTGTAGAATTCCCAGCGACGACACCGAATATGGCAAGTGCAACTACAAACAATGACTCGAGAGTATCCAGATACGGCAGAACCATCAAACCTGTAGTTCGTTTCGCATTGTAAATACGTCGCATCAATCTATTGTTGAAAATGGGTAAACAGCAGAGTAAATCCCAGGAAGAACAAATAATTATTGCCCAAAATGGTGCTGGCAATAGCGCCACAGCATCGGGGGAAGAACAAGAAATCGCATACAGCAGATACGATTTTTACATATTGTTCATCATCGCATGCGTCTTGGCCGCGATACTGTATTTGATGTGGAAACGCTGCAAGGTGAATTACGCGCACTACATGCGTCGCGAGCTACACGGCCTGACGATGGTCGAAGGAAGCAACGTACGCTCCAACAGCGTGCCGCCTTCTCAACCTACACGAGTGATAATATAGTGAATAATATAGCGGATATTATGTGACTAAAATATATAACATATATAAAATATATGACAAAGGCATGTGTAAATCGGAGTACGTATAATAATAGGTAAGAAATGTAATCGTTCTAAAATAGTTATATATTTATAAGCCAATAAAGATGTTTTAGAATTAGTCTTTTATGAGTTTCATATGTATGGTTATACAAGTATACTATATAGTAATAGTGTAAATAATTACCCCATATTATGTATCAAAATTTTTTTTAAAGGGGGAAGTACTGTGCCTACTGTACGTCAGTATTGTATGGTTTCATGAAATAAACGGACGTGTCTACGTGTAAATTATACCTACCATCTTTTATTACAATACTCAGTGCCATATATAGAAAGTGCTACACAGAATAAGTACAAACAGCACAGTAGTCAACGCTGTCTCCCTTTGCTTGTCCGCTTGGGAGTGGGAACTAAAACGCTGTTCTTCTATGAGAAGTCTGGCAACCAGTTGTTCCATTGTCTTTTGATCTGCTGGTACGGAGTCCCATGCTGAGACGAAGTGCCGGTACTGTTCAGGAAGTACACTTGTGATTTTAGTTATTGCCATCTGCTTGCTCACCTCTTCTCCTAAATTTCTCAGCTTACACAAAACAGTTTCAAATTTACTTAGAAACTCGGACATGGTTTCACCTTCTTCAAATTTCATTTTAAAAAACTGTTGCTGCAGAATATGCACCGATAAGTCACCTTTCTGCTCGTACACTGTATGGAGTTTGTCCCATATTTCTTTACTTGTCGCGCACGAAGCTATGTGTGGAATAATATTTTCAGACACGCGCGAGACCAGAAATCCTTGTGCCTTCGCATCCTTTGCCTTCCACTTTTTAAGCTCATCTGCTTTTGCATCTGCTGGGCGCTCCGCGGTTCCGTCGACGACTTCGTACAAATCCGTTGCCCGCAGTAATACCTTTACTTTGAACTGCCACGCAGTCCACCCGCTAGCATTTTGCAGTAGTTTCAGTGGTTGTTGAAATTGACCATTCATGGCGTCCATCTTGATTGCATTTGTCCGCAATCTGTATGCCCTACGGAGATGTTCCTTGGGATCGGACTATTGTCACATACACGAAAATTTGAGCTTCTACCGCTCTCGGCTCCTGGAATCCTTGATCGGACCCAAACCCGCCGCTTTTCTTGATTCCGTCGGTCGATCTCAACGACCTTGACCGATCGTTCGCCGGGCCTCGTGTCGCTTGACCGCGACTAAAATTCTACAACTACACAAAAGGCAACCAAAACCATCAACAGGCCAAAAGCAATAACTGGGCCCATAACCAATTGAAAGATTGATGGTTTTGTTTTGTGTAGAAGAGAATAATACGACGGAATTAGAATATAATTAATTTATTATTATCAAAATGCACCTTACAGTGTGATGGATGGAGAAGAAAAAAAAAATAAAAAATAAAAGTCGCAGGAAAACTATTTGTTGCGTTCACAATAGGTACTAAATGGATGCGATCATTTTAACAACATCGCTCTTGACGGTCTGATTCCACAGACTACATACGGATGATTCCAGTCGTTTTCGAGCGTACGTAAGCTTATCTCTGTAGTTAGTATATACCTTACTCTGTGGTTTCACCACTCTTCTGCATAGTGCATCCACTCTGTGGTTTCATGTGGTAAGTATTGTATTATTTTCGGAAGTATAGTAATTGGCATATATCTTGACCATTGTGATTTCACAAAATTTACTGACTGAGCGCTGTTGAGTGTCTTTTGAGGATAGTGCGGGCAGCTATGCACGCATAGAATATATTCAACCAATATGCACTCGTCAGGGGCTCGTTTCTCTCGGGACTTGAAGATATATGCTGGAAACTATACCGAACCATCAAAACAGTTCGGCGGTCGTCCACGCGTTCGTACTGGTCCGGAGTAGACTATAGCAGACCAACTGCGTTTAGTGCATTTTTTGAAACATGTGGAGTCAAGATATACCGATAACTATACTTTCATAGACAATTCAATTCAAAAATTCCAAAGGTAACGGTCGAAAACAACTGGAAGCATACTTAGGTAGTATGTGGAACCGGAGCATCCAGTCCGGTCTTATGTTGCGCACATAACGGTGGGTACTTGGTTCGGTGTTTCGGGCAGTAACAACAAATCCGATGGTCTATAAGGTCTTTAATCATTATATCCAGTGGATTGCTCTCCAGAAGATCGGATTTGGTTCGGAGCATACCAAGTTCGGTTGTTGGCTCTGCACCAAATCCGTTGGTCCGTTAGGAGTTTTGTAAGAATGCTCGCTCTCACAGAATACATACAGATATACAAATTAGATATGCAGAGTTAGCAAACAACGAACAAGTGACGACTGCTTGGCGCGAACTGCACTACCTGCGTCTACGCATACCGCACTGGTTTTTTGCAGCTTCGTATGCATCGCTTAAATCATATTCGCGTAAACTAAAGGAAAAGAAAAATATACTATAAAACTTGTTGTATATCTCCATAGTAGAAAACATCTATCCTTCTAGACACTGTAAAATCTATCCTACTAGACGCTTCGAAAGACATATGTTTCAAATCTGTTGGTGGGTGGCGACGTTTTCATGCAATGTCCTTTGAGTAGAGTGACACATCGACATACACTGTCGGCAAGCGCTCGGTCACCTTATCTACGACTAACGAATCCATGTCAAACTTAATGTTACGATTGAAACGTGAATAAAATTTTACTTTTACGGAACCCTGAATAGTTTTTGTAGAACCTCCTTTTCCCTTTACAATAGAACACGTCGGTTATTGATACGAGTTTAATTCTAAGCGATTACAACACTCGCGTATTATGCTGGCCATACACCATACTTCCTATCGTCCAATCGGCATGACGCTGCAGCTTGTTCAAACTGCAGTTTATCCATAGAAACCACACACACAACGTTTGAATTGTCCAATCGGCAGCAACGTTCAGTTGAAGCCATGGCGTCACCGGTGACAGACGACATTAGCCGTTTTGGGCGTTTTACTCGTAAAAATGAAACAAAAAAAAAGAAAAGATCGAGCAGAGTGGTGCAAAAAGTGGTTAATGAAAAGAAAACAGTTTACTCATACAAATTTATTACAAGAATTGAAGACTACGTCTAAAGATTATTGTAATTATTTACGAATGAATGGAGAAACATACACGAAACTTCTAACGTTAGTTACTCCTCTAATTGAGAAGCAAGACACTGTTATGAGAAACGCTATCTCGGCACACGAGAGGTTAACAGTGACTTTACAATTTCTAGCAACAGGGAGATCATATGAGTGCCTAAAATTTTCAGCCATAATATCGCCTCAATCTTTTATCTTATACCAGAAAACTGTGCTGCTATTTACGAAGTTCTCAAAAAGGATTATATACCGGTAAGATTGTTGTTATATATATATGCCTATATAATGAGAAGTACTTAATTTTTTTAATTAATCTGGTACTTCATCTATCTCCCAAACAAATCTTATCCAAATCCGTAACCGTTGAGACGTTAACATCTAAACATCCATATACTTTCATATTTATCGACCAAGCGAGCGAAGCGCCTATGCTTCAGCTTGGACGAAAAATCGTTTTTCTGTCTGGATTTCCCATTTCCTGACTAGAGATCGCATTTCTCAACCGATTCTCATGAATAGGTCCGGTAAGTATACCTATAGATAATTATTTTGTCGAGCCAGTTTTACGAAAAAAAAAACCTAAAAAATGACAAATTACCGTTATTTAGAAGTCAGCGTTGACTGGACTTTCTGTTTCTGTTTCCCGGTACTTCCGCTAAATGGAAAGAAATTGCGAAACTCTTTGAAAAAAGGTGGAATTTTCCTCACTGCTTGGGAGCAATAGATGGGAAACACATTGATATAATCCCACCTGCTGACAGTGGTTCTTATTACTACAACTACAAAGGACGACACAGCATGGTTCTCATGGCAATTGTTGACGCAAGATACCGGTTTATACTTGCTGATTTTGGAACAAATGGAAGAGTTTCCGATGGAGGAATATTACAAAACACCAAGTTTTTCGAGAAGTTGCAAAATAAAACATTAAATATTCCAAATCCTGAAAACATCGAAAACTCAAGGTGTCTGCCGTACGTGTTTGTTGCTGACGATGCGTTCCCATTGAGAACCGATAAGTTGAAGCCATATCGCCAAGCTGATTTGGACAGCCACGAGAAGAAAATTTTCAACTATAGGCTATTTCGCGCAAGGCGTATCGTAGAAAACGCATTTGGCATATTGTCTTCACGATTTCGCATTTACCATACTCAAATTAATGTAGAACCAGAAAATATAGAAAAGGTAGTGATGGCTACCATAGCTTTGCACAACTTTTTAATGGAAAATGTGCCATTTTCATATGCACCCCCAAGATGCTTTTACCAAGAAAATATCAACAACGGTACTGTTGCCAACAATGGGTATGATACTACAAGGTCAACTATGGAAAATTTACAAAGGCGAAATCAAGGAAATGTATTTAATAATGCTGAAATTCTCAGACAAGAATATCAAAATTACTTTTTCACTTCTCATGCTCTGAAAGTGCTTATTTGTGCAGGATATAGGCTGCACAAAATCGAATTTTGTGCACAAGGGCATTAACGTATCTACTCATAAATGTATCTATATTAAGGCAAAGAAAATGAGCCATACAGCCTAACACAATAAGAAGTTCATAGATAGAATTTGTTATTTTATAACATTCACTTTAATTTATTTTGCCTTATGTGTTTTTTAAGACTTAAAAGATATTAAAATTTAAATTCAAGTACGGTAGGTTATTTAATTCATTTAAGAAAATTATTATTACAAAATTAATTTTATAGTAGGCTGTATAGGTCTGCAGCCCACGCCTCAATGTCGTAAGATTAAAAAAAAATAAAGCGGCGGGAAACAGCTCTTGTTTTTTCGTGCGTTTATTAATTGATTCAATTTGCTAAAATTGTTAAAAATGTCCAGTGAAGAAGAGGATTTAACACACTCTCCTAATACGCTTATGGAAATTAATGCACAGAGAGTTGTTCAACAGATATTACCGCCAAAGTCTCGGGAAAAATATCTCAAAGTTTACGATAATTTTGTAAATTGGAGAAAAGAAAAACTAGTAACTACGTTCTCGGAAAGTGTTCTTTTGAGTTATTTTGATGAATTATCCAAAAAACTTCAGCCGTCTTCACTGTGGAGTATATATTCCATGCTGAAAGCAACATTACAAATGAAGGACAATGTTAATATACAAAATTATTCGAAGCTTACATCTTTGTTGAAGAGGCTTTCCAGTGGGCACAAAAGCAAGAAAAGCAAGGTCCTTTCAGCTAATCAAGTGGAAACCTTCTTAAATACCGCTCCAGATGAAAAATATTTGGCCACAAAAGTACGTAATACACATTCCTTTCATATTTTATTGCTCGTATACCTATTGCTCTTTTGTTCCAAAGTGTATAAAAGTTATTAATTTTGTTTTAGGTGGCACTTATATTTGGCATAAGCGGTGCGTGCCGTGGCATTGAACTTGCGAATATTACCGTAAATGACGTCAAGACGGACACGCTTTTGCAAGCAATAAACTTACCCGACACAAAAAACAAACGAGAGCGAACATTTGTTGTCAAAGGAGATTACCTAAATATAGTTCAAAAGTACCAAGCTCTACGTCCTCAAAACGTGTCGACTAATAAATTTTTCCTCAATTATCAAAATGGGAAGTGCACTAAGCAAGTTATAGCACGCAATAAATTTGCAGCCTTTCCCAAACAGATCGCAACTTTTCTAAAATTAGAAAATCCCGAAAATTACACGGGTCATTGCTTCCGCCGGACCTCAGCCACCCTTCTAGCAGATTCGGGAGCAAACTTAACAATGCTGAAAAGACATGGCGGGTGGAAGTCGGATCAGGTTGCTGAGGGATACATTGAAGAATCCGTAGAGAACAAAAGCAAGATTACCGACCGTATAACGGCAGCCATTAATTTAATCCCAAGCGAGCCAGTCCCTTCTACATCCAGAGATTCCTTGTTGTCGTCAGAGCCATCTTCACATAATATGCCATCTTCTCACAATATGTCATCTTCACAAATTCAGAAAAATACCGTTAATATGCCCGGAAAAACAATTTCCTTCAGTATCCAAAACTGTTCTAATTTTACTTTGAATTTTAATTAAAGAAATGTTATACTACTGTTTTATTTCCTCGCAATCGAAGTGAAAAGCAGAGTTTATAACTCGTCCACAAAACCATTTTTATCCTCGACATTACTATCAGCCCTCGCCTCCGGCTCGGGCTGCTAAAAGTCTCGGATAAAAATGGTTCGTTTTGTGCACTTGTTGTAAAATCTACTATGTCAACGCAGGCAAAGTGCCGTGGCAGGATAATTTTGTATAAAATACAATTTACTTTATAAGTTTTTATTAATAAAGAAATTAGCATTAAAATATCTTGGTATTTGTAATCTTACGGTGACATATTCATTATTTAATTATCACCGTGGTAAAAAATTTACGAGGAAAGATGCTTCAGAATCTTCAGGTATTTGCTTCGTGGCGTTGCGAGAAATGCAGGTCATTCTGCACGTTTTGTGAAGACGAATGACTGGGAGATGTAATATGATATGATGGCGAGTTGGTTTGTTGTTTTTTTTTTTTTTTTTTTTTGAAATGTAATAAAATTTATTCACGGAAAAAAATGCAATTTTACACTAATTTCTTCTGCCAAACTGTATTACAGTTTGTTGGCAGATGAAGCTCCCTGATTTATAAATAGCAATTTTCCATATGGTATTTATATACTAAAATTATTTACATTATATTAAAATTAATTACTTAGACACATAATAATTTTATTATTAATCGATTATTTAGGCATGTCACAGTTTATTACATTATTTTATTATTACATTATTGTATTACATTATTATTAATATTTATTATTTCATGTATGTTCACTAACAAGTACCTACCCATTATTAAGATCATACAAATCATGTATACGGCTGACAAAGGAGGCAGGCACCTACCTCCACAAAACCACTCATCATAATACCCGACACAAAGCATGCACGGTCAATTGCAGAATAACAAAACTGTATGTTAATTTCATCCTATACATTAATTTGGGTAGATATTACTATTAAACACACAATGCAACGAAATCCTTTAAACACAGTAGGTATTAAGTAAATACTTCAAATACTTTAAATACTTTACGCTCAACACATTTTCGCATTAAGTAGGTACATTTGTTATGGAATCACAATCCTAATCACAATGTAGTTCAATAGATAGGTAGTGCAGGCACGAGTACGTACCATAGTTCGCTCATTCCAATACACGTCTGAACAAAGTTACTGTTGTCAGCCAATTACATACACACTTGCGGGTAGCACTCGCACTCAGTATATTACGTTTTGCTTCTAATTTCTGCCAATAAATATTTATTTGTTTTATTTTTAAATACTTTTTTAGTATATGTACTATTTGACAAAGATGGGGGTAGGTTATTAAATATTTTAGGTACTAAATAAAGTCTATTTCTCTCGCCATAATAATTATTACATGGAGGTAATTCTAGTATGTTAGTACATTGTCTCCTCGGGCGCTTTTTGTGCACTTTAAACTCATCGCTAGCGTACTGTTCAATTGCTAACAATAACAACACTTTCTCATGCACTGGTAGCATTTTACATTCCGTGAAAAGTTCCTCATAATTATGCTTACAGAGATTTTTTGTGTTTTTGTCTACTAGTAACTTAAGAAATCTTATTTGTATTAATTTTATTTTATCTAAGTAAGTTTTAAATGTACGACCATAGCTAGTCAGTCCATACGAAAGTATTGAATCTACGAGCGCATAATACACGGTATACAACGTTGCCCTATCCAAAGTAAAACTGAGGTGATGGAATTTCACAAGCACTGCTTTTAATTTATCACATACTATCTTTATATGTAACTTCCATGAAAATTTAGAGTCTATACATAAGCCTAGGTACCTGTAAGACTCCACCACCTCAATGCTTGAGCACGTACATGCTGCTTCACTGTAGTCATGTATACATTCGTAACTATGTCCGACTATTCTCGGCCGCTGATCTACATTTTTGAGGTAAGGAGAATATATATGCATACATTTAGTCTTACTCAGGTTTATAATAATTCCGTTGTCATATGCCCATTTTATTATATTCGAAAAGTCTTCCTGTACCTTATTTTCTATTACATCGAGACTCCTGTCGGCATAAACCAGACAAGTATCGTCGGCGTACATATAGATGCGACAGTTCCTAACAACGTTACACATACTATTCACATGCATTATGTAGCCGACGGGTCCAAACAAGGAACCAGTCGGCACGCCACAGGTTACGCGCGTGCTACTGCCGCTGACACCATCAATGACGGTCTGTAGTGTTCTGTTTGTAAGATAGGCCCGGAGCCACTTGTTAAGCGGCCCCGCAATTCCACACTCTTCCATGGCTTGAAGCAGCTGGTTTGTTTCCAAAGTGTCAAATGCTTTTCGGAAATCAATGTATACTACAACCACCTGCTTCCGCTGGTCGAGACCCTCATTGATGTCATCAGTGAAACGCCCCAGCACTGTTGCTGTACTCCTACCCCTTCGGAAACCGTGTTGGCTATCAGTTAAAATGTAATATTTTTCTAGGAAAGTATTTATCTGACTTACAATATATTTTTCTACTATTTTATTAATTACCGACAAGATAGCTATTGGTCTATAGTTAGAGTAGTCACAATGCGATCCTTGCTTAAAGATAGGCCTTATTTATCGCCGTTTTGAGTTTTTCCGGATATACCCCCAATTCAATGCACATATTAATAAAATAGGCATTAACGGGACTAATTTTATTCTTAATCGCTTTGATATCTTTTACTCTAATTGCATCGACCCCCTGTGCTTTGTCACAGCTTAGATTACATATAATTTTTTCTATATCTGAAGGGTGGGCTTTTCGAAATCTTAAAGATACATTACTACTTACAACATATTCAGATCTGTCTAGGAATTTATGGTCGCATACATGTTTGATATTTATTATTTCCTGGATAAAACAATTGGAAAAATTGTTACATATATTTATTGTACTTTCTGTTCTAGCCATATATTTAATGATAGTCTCATCTACACTTTTTGTTTCCTTTCCAGTCCATTCATTAATCTTAGACCATATCTTTCTAACGTTTTTGTTACAATTTGCTATCTCCTCCCTTCGATAATTATTTTTAGCTTTATTTATGTGTTTGTTCACTTTATTTCTGTACCTATTATACTGCAATCGTATATTCATATCATTTGGTTTATTTTTACGTAATTTGAACAGTTTATCCCTATTTGTAATCATCTTATGTAAGCTGTCCGTTACCCAAGGTTTACATCTTCGTTTTTTAGTCACAGTCAATTGTAGCTTGGACTCGTTGTAAACATTGACAAACATTGAACACATCTGATCATACAAGTGCAGAGGGCAATTACAGTTCATTAAATGATCCCACGAAAGTTCCGATAGGCTGTATGTTTGGAGATGGGCTTGCTTGAGACGACAAATGACTGGGAGAAGTGATCTGATATGATGGCGAGTTGGTTTGTTGTTGATGCTGTATGTTTGGAGATGGGCTTGCTTGATACGACGAATGACTAGGAGAAGTGATCTGATATGATGGCGAGTTGGTTTGTTGTTGATGCTCTATGTTTGGAGATGGGCTTGCTGGATACGACGAATGACTGGGAGAAGTGATCTGATATGATGGAGAGTTGATTTGTTGTTGATGCTGTATGTTTGGAGATGGGCTTGCTTGATACGACGAATGACTGGGAGAAGTGAACTGGTATGATGGCGAGTTGGTTTGTTGTTGATGCTGTATGTTTGGAGATGGGCTTGCTTGATACGACGAATGACTGGAAGAAGTGATCTGATATGATGGCGAGTTGGTTTGTGGTTGACGCTGTATGTTTGGAGATGTGATTACTTTAAAATCCAGTGTCAAATTTCCCCATTCAGCCTCAAATAATACATCATTAATTAATTTTTCGGCGAGAATTCTTTGCTGACTTGGCAAATCGCGTAATTTGGTCGCAACAGACTTGCAATAAATATCGTGACGATCTTCCTTTCTATCATCCCTGGGACGTTTGAAATGATCATCGACAGATTGAAGAACACTGTTGACGAGACTGTCATCATTTTTTCTTTTTGGTGTCGGCCTCCTTGCTGAGTTACCTGCTGTAGACTTTTCATTTTGTTTCGAGGATTGTTCATTTTGTTGCGAAGATTGTTCATTTTGTTCCGAGGATTGTTCATTTGGCTGCGAGGATTGTTCATTTGGTTGCGAGTTATTTTCAAAATCCTGAAACAAAACAATTGGAATGATTTATGGTAGTGACCGACTGAAGAAGATAGGTATTTGATATTTTTCATTTTGCGCACTTACTGTATGCTGTTGTTCTCTCAACTGTTCTTCATCCGCGTTCTCTTCCTCGTCATCAATAGTTGAAATAGAAGCTCTTGCTAAATTTTGATCATTTATGAAGGATAATTCATTATAGTACCAAAGCTTTGGTTCATACACCGCATCTGTACCAGCGCCAGACCGCTTGGTTTCCTCTACTTTCTTTTTCTCTTTGTTGTATGCCGTCCTCAATAAATGTACAAATTTCAATCGCGCGGCTGACCACATTGCGGCTAACCGCAAAGTGCGTACGTACCCTTAAACATAACTATAAACACATAGGTACGTACCTGTTGTGATACCCTTTGCTTTTCACTTTCCATAAACTCGGTTCACTTTGGTCTATAGCAATAAATTCTAGTAGCACTTCGCGGTGCCGGGTTGTATTTTGCGACATCTTGTGCGCGCGCGCACGACGTCCACCACCGACAAAAATCTTGAGCAGACTGAAGTGACGATCGCATACCGCCATACACGGTCCAATCGGCATGATCCAATCGCCATGATCAAGCCAAAAGAATCGAAATTCGATTGTTCCGTCAAGTATATCTGTCATGCCAAATAATGCCAATCCACTCCCACACACGGTCAGTTCTAATTGATCCAATCGGTAGCGTCATGCCGAATGGACGATAGGAAGTATGGTGTATGGCCAACATTATAAAATTGCTCTGAGAAGCGCTATCCAATAAAGCTCTCACATAATGTTCGTTTCCATATGCGTCAATCATTAAGACACGGGCAGTGGCGAGTAACACGGTGTTTGGCACGCGCGTAATAATTTTATTATTATGTGATAACGTGCACAATGCCACGTCCTCAGTATCAGAAAAAGCGGGTGGCGGTAATAGTGACGTTTGCCCCGAGCTCGTCGGCGGTACGGGCCTCACGCTCGCGTCAGCGCACGATACGGTTCCCGCGAGCGACACTGTCGCACTGGATGCGGCATTATTATTTCCAAAGTGTAACATAGTGTGATGTTTAATCCGAAAAACCGGAGTTTTGTAAACAGCAAATATACTAGATCTATATACGGATAATAAATCGTATGACACGATGCGTTATGTATAACACATCTTGCTGGCAACACTGAGCCAATGTAAACATTAAACGATATTTTTTTGCTATTTTAAAGTCATAACTTTAAATGTAGAACTCCCAAACAACTAAAAAAGCAGTGAATAAGTGTTTATAAACAACATATACTGTTCGCGAACCTACATTGTAAGTGTAAATAAAAAAACTATACCATTCTTTAAACTTTCCATATAGCAAATGAAAGTGCTTAAAAGATCAGTTTGTAAGTCAAATACGCACAAAGATTCCTAATAGGAACTACAGTGCCTATTCTAAGATAGCAAAGTGATTTAAAAAGTGAAATTATTAAATTTCAAGTGAATCTGCCCGTTTAAAAAACAAACCACTAAAATTTTTGCTAAAATTGAACTTTGTACCTTCCAAACCATAGCCAAAATAATAAACCAAAGACAATAAAGTGTTGTGCTATGCAAGATCAAACGAAGAATTAGTGCATTAGTATGCAACCATAGACACAGGATTCGAAGTTTCATACTGGGCGCTTTTACATTTCCTTAGCCGACGATTTTCGAGATCCGATAAAAGTCGTCCGTCCAAAACCTATTATCAAATTTCATACATGCACAACTGCCAATGTCGAAGTTGTATTTTATTTTTAAGCTCTGATTAAATATTTTTAACTGTCAACTCATAAATTAACTCCGGAAGACCTGACACTGTGCATGGTGGAGAAATTCCCATACGCTGAGCATCGTGCGTGCGATCTTTCGTTCTTGATTGCAACATCTTTCTGCCGATCAATTCTGCTGCTGCTGACTTGCTGTAGGTCCTATTTTTAGACAATAGGCTCTTAGCTCATACTGATAGAGCAAAAATGCCGCTCAAGCGAACTCCACCCCCAAATAAGCCTGGTGCATCAGGCACAGACTCGGAGTGCATAGAAGCCAGCACCATGGACTTGCAACCTACTGATAAGAGCAAAAGGACGTGCCCGCGAAATTCTAAAAAAAAACGAGAAGGTGAACTAACTAGCTTTATGGAACAGGTGCGTGAGATGTTCTCAAATTTTGCCCTTGAGCAGAAAGCGAAATTGGAAAACCTAGAGTTTTCATTAACTGAAATAAAAAAACAAAATGAGATTATAAATTTATCTATTTCGACACTGGCTGCTAAATACGATGAGCTACAAAAGGATGTTGAATCTCTTAGACGAGAACGTAAAGACCAGATCTCTTATATAAAACAACTAGAAAATAAGCTTGAAACCCTTGAAAAACAGTCTTGCGCAATCAAACTAGAGATAAGAAATGTTCCAAAAATGCAAAATGAGACTAAAGAGATGCTTTGTGATACAGTGAAAAGAATCGGCCACACCCTGAATCTGCATCTTCAGACTTCTGACTTAAAAGATGTGTATCGACCTTTTGCAAAAAATAATTTAACTAAGCCAATCGTAGTTGAATTTGTCTCAGTGCTGACTAAGGATAGGTTAATGAATGCATACAAAAAACTTAAACCACAGGCGAGAAATGAAAAGTTGAACACCAGTCTTTTTGGCATACAAGGCTCTCAAAAGCCAATCTTCATAGCAGAAAGTCTGACCGCAAGAGGTAGGCGCCTGTTCTTCCTGGCAAGGGACTTTGCCAGTTCAAACGGATACGCATACTGCTGGACTTCCTATGGAAAGATTTACCTCCGCAAGAAAGAAGGAATGCCACATTTCTGCATTCAAGAACAAACAGACCTTGCCAAGCTTGAGGATTGACTAGCTGTGAGAATGTTTGTACTTTTGCTTCCATTATTGTTTGTGTTTTTATCCGATTCATACATTGAAAATGTTTTGCATGTAGGTTGGTTTCTTGGATTCTATTTTTCTTTAAGTATCACAGATGAACAATCAAAAAAATATTCTTTAACATACTTGCAACTCCCACAAAATACTCAAACCTCATTGAACTCCCGGCTTCTGTATGGTGCTCTACGAATTAAATATGAATGTAATTGTATTTGTAAGAGGTGTGGTTTTTTGAGCGCATCCGTTGGGTGTATGGACCGTTATTTTTTTTAGTGGTGATCGCAATCAAAAACCAAATTTGTTGTGTTCCTCTGGATCATGAGCTATTTATTTCGACATTAAATGGATGATATTGCATCGGAAATAGACCATATAACGGTCTCTGAATCTCTGACCTGCGATGTTGAGGATTGCCTTGGCATGATAACCCACCCTGCTAACTGTCTCACTGTTATCACGCAAAACATATGCAGTCTTTCGGCGAATTTAGACAGTTTTGTTACGGTATTGGGCAGGCTTGGGTTCGATTGTGATATCATTCTATTGACTGAATGCCGTTTGTCCGCGTGTCCCTTCTTACCAATTATGGATGGGTACCGAGCATATGCTACTCGGAGTTCTCTTGTGTTGCAAAATGATGGTGTAACCGCATATATTAAAACCAGCCTAAATGTTACTGTGGAAGAACCACGCTGTCAGGACTCGAACTGCCTCGTAATAAAAATTGGCAGTGATACGGCTATAGTGGCTGTGTATAGATCTCCTTCATATCGGAACATAGAGAATTTTCTGCAAACAATACACAACATATTACAGGATATATCAACTTTTAAAAATATATCCATTATTGGTGATATAAACATTAATATCTCCCCTGATGTAGTCTTCACTGCACAAACTGAATATCTCAATCTCTGTTCTTATCATGGTCTTCTGCCAGCACATAATATGCCAACTAGGCATGGCAAGACATGTCTTGATCACGTAATACTTAAAACCAAAATACCAGCCCAGACAATAGTATTAAATTCTACAGTCACAGATCATCAGGCTGTTTTGTTGTGTCTGAAGTATAAACATAAAACAAACTTTGCTTGCGTTAGTGTTATTAAAACTAACAAAGGAGACCTATATACTGAATTGGCTAACATAAACTGGAGTCCGATACTGAACTCAAATGATGCTAATGCTTCCATTGAGCTTTTCATTTCGGTTGTCCAGGACGCTATATCCAATAATTCTGTTGTTGTAAAATTACCAAGGCGATATAAAATTATGAAACCATGGCTAACTCCTGGGGTATTACGTTGCATTAGACATAGGGATAATCTACATAAAAAAGTAAAACAATGTCCAGATAATGAAACTCACAAATTAGTGTACATCAGATATAGAAATTTCTGTAATAAGTTAGTTAAAAAACTTAAAATAACCTATGAGACTAACCTTATAAAAACAGCTGGTAAAAACAACAAAAAACTTTGGCAAGCAATTAAAACTATTACAAACACAGCTGAAATTAAAAATACATCTACGGAATTAATAAATGACACAAATCCCCAGGAATCAATCGAGAGAGTAAATGAGTTCTTTGTCACGGTGGGTAAAAGCCTTGCGGAAAAGACGGTGACCTGTAAAAATCACCTACACCGTAGTGATTTTGCCATAAGATCGAGCAACTCATTAAACTCACTTGTGCTGTTGGACACTGATGAGGCTGAAGTGGAACAACTGATTCTTGAACTGAAAAGCAATTCCTCTGTAGGATGGGACTCTATTCCCAATTATCTCGTAAAAGAAAATAGACATGCCATTGCTCCAGTTCTCACACATATCTTCAATATATGTTTGCGCGATGGCATCTTTCCCACAGTGCTTAAAAAGTCCGTAGTCATACCTATCTATAAATCTGGTGATAAACAACAATTTACAAATTACCGACCGATTTCTATTCTGCCATCTGTTTCAAAGCTCCTGGAACGCATCATTAATAGCCGAATGGTAAACTACCTGGAATCAAACAATCTGCTATCCAACAATCAGTTTGGTTTCAGAGCAGGGAAATCCACTTGTGATGCGGTTCACGGGCTAACGGACTATGTGGTTCGGAATGTGGATGCCGGTAAAAAAACCATAGGGATCTTTTTGGATCTGGCCAAGGCGTTTGATACAGTTACGATTTCACTACTGCTTAAAAAGATGGACAGGTTAGGAATTCGAGGAGAGCAACTAAATTTAATTAAGGACTACCTCTCCAACCGCCATCAATGCACCAAAATTAATGATTGTATCAGTGATGACTTACCTATAACGTACGGTGTACCACAGGGTAGCATACTGGGCCCAAGCCTTTTTCTTATGTATCTAAACGATCTCTGTGACCTAAACTTAGCGGGTGGAAAGATCATATCTTATGCGGATGATACTGCGCTATTGTTTTCAGCTGAAAATTGGGAAGAAGTCTATAAGATGGCCCAGGTGGGCCTTGATACCGTTTGCCACTGGTTGCAATACAATAGCCTTACATTAAACACACAAAAAACCCAATATATAACGTTTTCGATGCGTAATTGTAACTTGCCTGCTACATGCTCCCTGCATGCGCATGCCTGCTGCAATAGTTCTAGCTGCTCATGTCCTCCCTTGACGGCCACCAGCGAAATAAAATATTTAGGCGTTATGATTGACAGCAGACTTACTTTTGAACCGCACATAAACCTGGTTACCTCGAGGCTGAGAAGGTTGATGTATGTTTTTAGGAGTCTGAGGCATGTTGCAAATTCGCAAATATTGAAACAGGTTTACTTGGCACTCGTGCAGTCTTTGGTGGGGTATTGTATCATCGTCTGGGGTGGCGCACAAAAAACTACCATTAAACCTCTGGAAGTAGCTCAGAGAGCTATTCTGAAAGTGAGCACTTTTCGCCCTTATTTGTTTCCCACCTATCTATTGTATCAGTCCTGTGATGTTCTATCGGTACGCCAATTGTTTATTATGCTCTCCATTTTGAAACAGCATTCCACCTTTGAATATGAGGAAACTACGACAAAGTGCAAGCGACGCAGAGATAGGGTTTTTACCGATAGACCATCTTTTAAACACAAATTCTCAAATAGATTCTTTTCCTTTTTGGGTCCATACCTATATAACAAAATATGTAAAAAAATTGACATACAGAGCTTGAACGCGAGAGAGTGTAAAAGAGAACTGTTTGAATATATTAAGAAACTAAATTATGATGAAACCGAGCACTTAATTGAGGTTCCGATGTAAATTCTAAACTCACCCTCCTATACACACACACATGCACATACACTTACATGACACACAAGGAGGCTAACACCCCATACGACACAAACTGTACAATATTAAGTTGAATTAAATTTTTAACAATGCTTCATGCTAATTCTATTTTAATCGATTTGTAAAATATTAATTTTATGTTTAATTTAATGTACTTTACTCTATTTTTTTTGTTTCGCGCGTCCTTTTTTTTTGTTTTTATATAACGTCACATGAACTCGTGATATATTTGGGTAATTGCTTGGGATCATAGCTATGGGGAAAAGCTGATGTCTGAGGCACAGATATTAATTTATCTAGTTCGGACACAGATGATGCACTGAACGAAGTAATTGGCGGTATTTCATGGTATAAATTTCATGTCATGGGTGTACTTGCACATATGGTAAATATTAATCATATTTGTATTTTGTAATTATTCTCGTATTAATATTAAGTGTAATATGTTGTTGATTGATGTAATTTAATAATCTGTATCTGTATAAAAATAAATAAATAAATAAAAATAAATAAATAAAATAAACTATAAGTACCTAGCAGGTACTAGTACCTTTTTTATTACGTGTCGGTAAGCCCCACGCCGTAGGCGGAGGAGGAGGGTATGTCGGACTCGAACCGACTAAACCGCACGCCGTCTGTCTAAGCCCAAGGTGAGGTTGTCTCGCGATATATCCCTCGCACCCCGGCTGACCCAGGACCATTCCTCTCGGTCTGGCCCTCCTCGGAAGGGGGGACCACGCGGTCCTCGACTCGCCCCCGGTGTGGGGGGGGGGACGCGCATCGTCCCGCGATGTGCGCCGCCGCCGTGGCCTGCTTCTGCTAGGGTGACAAGCGGCTCCACCCGTCACCCTCAGGCCCGCGCTCATTGGGGGGTGGAGGTCGGTCTGCGCTCTCCGACGCCCGAGCCGCCTCGGCGTCTCAAACGCCAGTACCTACGTATAAGTAACTACCTACAACTTTCGCACGAGATTCTAACACGGAAGTAGCATTTTATTTTATGAATGCGAATTTTAGGTAGTTTACGCAATAACTTGTGCGTATAATATGCGATGGAAATTGTTATTTGTATGATTCAATCCGGCTCGAAACGGACCATTAAATGGCTGCGCAATAGCACCGAATAAAATGGCTTCAATATGGACTGTAAAGACTGTTCCAAAGAGCTTGAGAGAAATGGAAATAACAACCTTTACATGTCACGTTTGGAAATATTTTACGGATACCGTTCATGGCCGCCTTCTCATAATCAATTCTGAATGTACTGGGATTCCAATCAGAAATTTGCGATTTAATGAGAGAGAATAGATTTTCTTATGTGGATTCCTTTTGGTCCATTAATAGTACATATATTAATAGTACATATATTAATAGTACATATATTAATAGCACAACATTATTTTTTTCTGTGGTACTCCCAAGATTGCCGTAAATGATATACAATAGTTAAAATGGCTTCTCCACACATTTAAATGTACCATCCGCTAAATAATATTTGACGTCATAGAGAAGTCTTCTGCTTTCTTCTTCAGCAAATGCTTATTATTCTTGAATTCATGTAATAATAATCAAAAGATAAAAAGAATTGTAGCTTATTGGATATTAACTTCAAATCTTTTTCGAAATGAACATTTCTGGATCTTCGCGACTGGTTACGTGCACTGTAGAGACAATTCTTAACATTTCTTAAATTCGGTAATTTTTCTACAATGACGGTTCCTCTGTCTTTTAATCTTCTTAAACCGGCATTAAAGATAAATGAGAACGATTTTCTATCCCCAGCTTTTGCTTCTTTCTCTTGGTTAGCAAACATTATGATTTAAGGGTGAATTCACGCACTTTTGATTTTTCGATTTATTTATTTTGATATGTTTTTTTAAAATGATTCCTAGTACGATTTCATGTAGTTTATTGTATTAAGCAGCATTAACTATAACATATTAAATGAGAGGCACACATTTATCTTCATTATTTTAGTAGATATTACCAATTTTAAAAAAATGTCACAGAAGGCAATGACCTATGCATATGGGTAATGACTTCAGAATCGAAGTGAATGACAAATAAAGTAAGGAATGATGTTATATTTAAAACAAAGTAATAATCAGTCTCATATGCTTTATTAAATAAAACTTAAATGAAAATACTGACGATCGATTAGTAAATACATAACAAAAATAAAATTCTCACTTTCTTAATTTAAGAACATAGACAATAACAAAGTAATCACAGTTTTTTTTGGTTTAGTAGGTAATATTGGTACATAATTAAGGCCGCTTGGCAGACGAGCGGTTAATTAAATATTTTTACCATAAGAAATACTTTAATTTTAATTAACAAAATAAACATCTTAGCAAATAACGTAATGAAAATAGCAGAAATAATAAGAAAAATAAAATCAAAAATATTGATTGTTGTCATGAATCATGTCTTTTGATTCAAATTAGGTTGGTACTCTTAGAAAAAAGTATACATAATCAATTAAAGAATATTTAGTGATTTTGTCTTTTAAACACTATATTATCAGCTTGTTTTCCAACAAACGTAACAATTCGCGACTTTGATGGCATGGCATAACAATATTAGAAATATTAGATAGAACCGGTCTTGTAGATGCGAGAGTAACAACGCCATCATCATCTAGTCTATGTTGAGATTCTCTTACATTATTTGCCATAAGTATTTTTTGGAAGTCCAAGTGTTTACCATGTACACATATGTTTCCTACATCATATTCAAAACAGCTTGTTTTTCTGAAAGTTAAATGGTTGGAATATCTCTCCCACAACACTTGATGCACGGAAAGGGTGCCACTAAATGGCTTCAAATTAGACGACAGTTGTTTTTCTTTGTCTTGAATGTTTTCTTCAGATACCAGTATAATTTTAATATTTTCAATGTTTTCTTGAATACATTTCATAAACTGGTCAAATGTACCGATATCATGTCCACACTTTACAAGAGTATCACATGTGCGCTTTATTACAGCTCCTACTCCATCAGGGGCACCCTTTCCGTGGCCAGCTTCAGTATAATTCCATGTAATTTTTTTGATGTTAGGAAACTCTTTCCACAGTTGAGTTATCACAAAAAACATATACTTATTACGGTATTGTGATGTGGGAGAATCCGACTGAAAGTGAATGGTGTCTATAAAGGGGTTTTCTGCTATAGCCACATTTATAAGAGGTACCAAATGTGCCCATATTTCAGAGGCATCATGTCCTTCTTCTTTTTGGCTTCTTTTCGGCTTCCCCCGAAGTGAAAAGATTGAACTTCAACGCGTCGTTTTCTGAAAAATCTACGTGAATTATTGCTTCATTTACAGCCATTGTCTCTTTCAAAGTCCTCATTTTAACATATTGTGTTTGTATTTTATAGCTATGCTCGATAAAAGTTGGTAACTGATCATTAAGCTTCTGAAGTACTTCCACTGGAGGACCAGAAAAATTTTTGGTTGTTATTGTATGCATTTTGGATGCCTTTTTCGTGACCATAGTCTCTCTGCTACGAACCCATTGATGGTAAACTAATATAACATCATTTGAGAACTCACTACTGGGTATTATTGCAACTTTATGTTGGTATATAAGACATTTTCGAGATAGACAATCTTCATTGCGAACAGAACAACATACATCTGCAAGTAGCTCCTGAGAGTTTTTTAACGGAATAATAGAAGCTTTATAAAGAGAGTCAACCAATAAATCAATATTGCAGTGTATCATACACATACAGGTATCTCTGTTTTTTTATTTAGGTAAGAGGACCCAGAATGGACGATGTTTACAAAAAAATCCATAACTAATTTTTACTGTATGCGAGGCCAAAAATTCTTGGTATAATGTCTTTAATGGAAAGTTTAAATAGCGCTTTTGTTTTTGAATTTTATTTCGCGAAATATACTCCTTCTTGCCTGCACCAATAGTACTGTTGCTGTCATCGGTATAAAAAAGTTTAACTAGTCTTACCAACGCCACATTAGTTCGCCGATCTTTTTTAGATTCTTCATGTAATGTATGTATAAGCGTCGCTTTTTTATTAGTTAATTTTTGTACTTTTCTTTTTTAGTTGTATTATGAAAATTTGAAGTATTTTACGTTTTTTCTGTTCTATATAGCGAATTTTTCTTACGGTTGACTCTGGGCTCTGCAAAAGATCTGGTTTCTTGACTTCGTTTCCTTCACCGTCATTATTAACATCACATTCATTTGCTTCAATAAAAACCGACGGAGGTACAGATTGTATTTTAGACTCCTCTTTCTTCTTTAACCTGTAGTTTTTTGATGCTTCTCGCCATTTTTTTCTCTGAGCTCTAATTTCTCGTGGCGATTTTTCGTTAATGCCTACTACTTGTCTTTTTTCCTTCTTTTTTCTATATTTTTCTCTTTCTTTCTCTTTCAGTCTTTCATATACTTCAGGATCAGCTTTAACTTCAGCGTATTTCCGTCTCTTGTAATGTTCTGTGCTTCTTTAGCAGCTTGAGGGTCGGATTTCCGTTTGTTCATTATTACTAGAACAAAAATATATTATTTATAAAAAAATATTATAAGAGTTACCGTAGTTAGACCATGTAAATTATACTTATAAACGGGAGCCCCTTATTTCGTAGAAAGAAATTTCATAGAATTTCGTTTCACAGAAAATGTTTCATATAATATTTGGTTCTTATATTTTTATTTCGAATATTATTGTTTCAAAAACAATTTACTACAATGAAACATAATTCACAGAAACACAATTGAACGAATTTTTAATCAAATTTTTTTGTTTAAAGGTGGGTACTGACCAACGTTACGAGGTGTAATGTAACATTCGCAGCGAGCGTGTTACACATCGAGCATGTTACGCTGTGTTTTAAAATAGGCGTAACATGCTCGTCAAAACTCTGTGCTCCGCTTTCGCCGTTAGTTCACTCAAGATGTCCGACAACGAGGACGCGTTGGTATCTTTGATTCTACTTAATTATGGTTTCATCCAAATTAAGAAGAAGAGAAAACGTTACTGGACATCAAACTTATTTAAAAACAGAGGCGTATGTGGTGGTTTGTCATTGATAGCAATTTTAAGAAACCAAATGATTACTGGACAGTATAAAAACTTTGTACGCATGTCTCCGATCGATTTTGAAGAACTCGTGAATTTAATTGGACCAAGTGTACATAAAAAGGATACAAATTATAGAAAAGCAATCAGTGTCACGGAACGATTAGCACTAACACTTCGTTTTTATGCAACAGGAGATTCCTATACTAGTATGCAATATCTTTTCAAGATATCAAAGCAAAGAATAGGATTTATAGTAAAAGAGGTCAGCGAAGCCCTTATTGGAGCATTAAAAGAATATGTAAAGGTATGTACTGTTTTAATTAAATCAGAAAAAGTAGTCATAACATATCAAATTATTTAATTAATTAGATCACCAAATTCTGATAGAAATTGTTCACTCATAGCTGGTGACCCATAGTCATTTTGATGGGACGTATTTGATGCAGGTGTTTCAGGGCTTTGCTGTGGCATCGGCGAGGGTCTTGAAATTGGTCCTGTAGAGTATCCTTGTGAATAATAATTGTTAGTATTCATGCCAACATAGTCATATTCTCCGCGATCAGCACTAAACAATATATTTGATATGTAATGTTGCACATTTATTTTTGTTGTCTTTGAATAAGATCTTAATTTATTTGCCAAAAAAATACCATAGGCTTCACATTCGTCAAGTTTGTGCGAAGTTGACTCCGTTTGCTCGGTTTTCTTTTTTAAAATATTGAAAGTGGATGCCATTATTTCTTCCGGGCTTGGGGCGACTGCTTTCTTCCTTTTTTTTGAAGGCGGAGGGCAATCATTGTCGCTTTTATTGGCAGGCGGAGGGCATTCATTGTCGCTTTTATTGGCAGGCGGAGGGCAATCATCAGGCGGTTGTTCTAAAGCACCTTCACGTTCACGTAGCTAAAAATAAATAAAAATCATTATTTCAGATGCCAGAAACACCGGAGCAATGGTTGGTTGTAGCAAATGACTATGATACTTTTTGGAATTTTCCACATTGCTTAGGCGCAATCGACGGTAAACATATTTTACTGCAGTCACCGATCAACAGTGGAAGTGAATTTTATAATTACAAGGGTTTCTTCAGCATCGTATTACTAGCAGTTGTTGACGCCAAATATAACTTTTTGTATGTAAACATTGGATGTCAAGGAAGAATATCTGATGGAAGAGTTTTTAACAACTGTGAATTAAACGAAAAACTAAAAAAATATGCACTAAACATCCCTCAACCCACTGCGTTGCCAGCAAGAACAGAAGAAATTCCGTTTTACTTTGTTGGCGATGAAGCTTTTGCTCTTTCCGAAAATATGATGAAAGTATATGCAGGATATCATGAACGTGGTTCAAAGGAAAGAATATATAACTACCGACTTTGCAGAGCTCGTAGAGTGGTGGAAAATGTGTTCGGCATATTGTCTGCAGTGTTTAGAGTTTTGCGGAAACCTATGTTGTTAGAACCGAAAACCGCGACATCTGTCGTAACAGCAATAACAAGCCTTCACAATTTTTTTAAGAAAAGGTAATAATGCTCAGGTATATACCCCTGCAGGTAGCTTCGACAAAGAATAGAACGGCCAGGTCAGATTAGGAAACTGGAGAGAAGGTAACAATGACATGACTAGTATGTTACCCTTGCAAATAAGACCGCGAAGGGCTACAAGATCTGCTTACAATATTCGCAATGAAGTTGCTGAATACTGCATTCAGCAAGGGTCTGTAAGCTGGCAAGAAAATTATGCTTAAAATGGACTTACAGTATCTGTTGTAGCCCGAGGTGTATTTCTATCCAGTAGAAATATCATAGCTTTATATGCAAACCAAGTACTATGGTATACTTCATCTGCACCTGAAATTGAAGTTGAAATTAACAAACGTCGACCCAAAGTAGTATATTTCGTGAATATCGTAATCTATGCTAGAAAAATAATAAAATAAATAAATAAATAACCAAATTGTATCTGTTACTTGTGGGCCTATGTACTTAAAAACTTAATAAATAATTACGTACCTTTTCCTGTACTAGTTGATTGTTTAGTTTTTTGTTTTTCTCTCCTCAATGATGCCAGTAAACTTGTCATTTTCTTTTTACATGTTTCTCTTTCGCTGTCGAGTAATAAAGCCAATCTATTCCAAGCGTCTTCTTTCTTGAGTTTGTTATAATGCTCTGGATGAGCTGGGTTCCACAACACTTCCTCTTCTCTGTATTTTTCTATAAAATACAGAGTTTTTTCTTTGTGCCACTCCATGTTTTAAGAAATAAATACGAGAGGAACGACGTGTGATTACTCGAGACGCGCGTGCGCTCGGGACGACTTGCAAGAGCGTACTGACCGAACCGCGTTACACTCAAAGGATTCGCCAAAAAACCGACAGTTGGATGGAGCACTCAAAGCGAGCAACGAGTGGCTCCTTGCTCGCTGGTTTCCCCGTAACACGACGTACTGACTGCACGAATGCTCGCGGTGTAACACGTAACATTACGCCCCGTAACGCCGGTCAGTACCCACCTTTACAAACTTATCAAACTGTAGAATTATTTTTCAAAGAATAATAAACCACTTTTATAATGTTCCAAATCACATTTATTTTTAACTGTAACATTTACAATATAGTTAACACCCCGACTCAGATTACCCCGACTCGGATAGGTTAGGCTAGAAGGCTAATGCGGGAGCGGAGCGTAGCGAAGCTCCCGCATTAGGCCTTCGTGGTTATTTTTTTATAAACCACCCATAAGTAGGAGCCCCGCGTAGCGGCACTCCGTCGACCTTGTAGACGCATCTATTGTTTAGTTTATAAAAATATTGTCCCATTTAAATGAGGGTATGCATTTTATGAATTGAAACGTGTGGAAACTGTCACTTTGATAATATGTTATTCTTTGTAATAAGTTTTCTATTAAATAAACAATATAATGATTAAGAATATTTGATTTGATATTCTATGAAATGATTATTCTAATGTTTAACTTTATATGAAACAAAATTCAATGATTTAAAATTCTTTAAAGTAAGTATTCTGTATATTGATTATTCTATGAAACGAAATTATGCGAAACATTTTCTGTAATACGAAATTATATTAAACAATTGTCTATAAAACAACGCACACCCCTTATAAACATCATAAGCTAAGACAAAACCAGAAGAAGGGAAGTTGAGTTGACAATTCTTCTCTTCTTCTTTTTTTATTGTTCTACAAGTCCGCCTACCTTTTTATCTTGCTAATTACTAAATAAAGTTAATAATACTGCAACTCAACGGAACACAAACACAATAGTATTAAACACACATTTAGTTTTCATCACTTCCCTCCAGTCGAAGTCATTCCTCTCTTTAGCAGAAAACCGAGAAATGACGACACGGGGAATGACGAAATTTTGTATTTGCTTTCGAAAGTTCTAGAAAATAGGTTTCTTAACCGTAGGTTATTATGCAACCGAAAATGGAATTACAAGGAATACAAGCATTACGATAAAAAAATAGTACACGCTTACCTGATAATATTCAATGTTCGGGAATGATGAATAAACGTGACAAACACCAGAATACACTTTTATTTTAATTGTTTTTCGATTTTCGTTGGAACTCGCGGGACGTGCATTTCGGTTCGTAACACAAGGCGAACTGAGCGGTGCGGGGGCTGCTGTAAGACAATTCTAAGGCTAAAGTAACAAATTATAGAAGTCGTTTGATGCCAATATCGGGGAATGACGAAATTTTCGTGACAAAATTTATAATTTCAATTACAATGGTTATAATACGTTAATATATTTTAAAACTAGTCTAATTAACACTCTTTAGTTATAGTTTAATATGGTGGTAACAAAAACGGGTTATCAATAAAAGAATAATCCAGAATGGACATTATATTATCAAAATAATCGCCTCGGGGAATGCCTATGTGTGCGTCAAACATTAATTTTCTTATGCAAAATATAATTTTATTGTGATAATTCATGAAGCACCTCTTAGAGCAATAAACAGATAACTACCAAGACAAGAAAATATGTAGAAATATTCATTTTTTATTTTTTTATGAACCTAAACCTAATATTTCGTGTATTGCGTAGATTCCCCCCTAAATGTCTTTAAACAATATTATTCATTGTTTGCACTCCACCGCGGCACTTTCTGTTCACACATCTCCAAATTAATAAGACATTTTTGTTCTTTCGTTTTTGTGTGTGTTCATAACAACCATAAAGTAGAATCGGTCTTATTGCAAAAAACGGGTTAAAATCTGGTTTAATCCCGAACTATAAAGTCTATGCTTAATTTTCAAGACCATGGTTTAAACTTCTTCTTATTACAAAAACTGAATAAACCGTAGACGACTTAGGCCCGTAATATCAATTGTAGTTTAAACTGAGATACCAAGGTTAAACTGACGTTCATAGATTAACTCGTAATTTCAAATACGGTTTAAATTTGATCTACAGATTAAACTCTTCTGAAATTTAAACGCTCAGCAATGAGCGCTTAAGCTGTAGCATTTGGTTTAAACTGTTGTCATTTGTGATTTCAAAATGGCCGCCTTCTATCAGCTGTTGAAGATTCGTATACAATATGCGTTCCTACTTAGAACGTAAAAGTTTAAGTATTAAATATTCCTTTATAATGTCTAATGGAAATGCTCGAAAATCTTAACTATTTTAATAGGTTATTTTCAAGACCTTATGTTGTGAGGACAAGAGAAAATAATTTCGATAAATGGGACAATGTTGAGTTCACAAGACGTTTTCGTGTGTCTAAAGACACAGCTAAAATAATTTTAGAGCAAATTAGTAGCGACATATCACATCCCACCAAAAGGTAAGTTAAAAGTAATACCTACTTATGTATCAATTTAAAATATAATGAAGTTAAACGTATATAACCCTTTTTTTATTAACCTATCTGCTTCGCTGTATCTACCGGTTTCACCCGCCATTTAATTCAAAGAATTCTTCTATTTATATTTCAATAGATATATAAGTAATTTAATGCATTTTATTCTACTTTTCATTACTTATAGGAATCATGCCTTGACTGCATCTGATCAGTTACTGTTAGCACTCAGATTTTATGCTACTGGTTGTATGCAAATCACTGCAGGTGACTTTAGCGGTGCTCATCAAACCACAGCAGGAAAGGTTATTAAAAGAGTTACTGAAGCAATAGCATCCAAAAGAAGCCAATATATTAAACTACATACTAGTGAAGAAGAAAAAAATAGACACCAACATGGATTTTTTAATATTGCATGATTTCCACTCGTATATGGTGCTCTTGATTGCACTCATATAAGAATTCAATCTCCAAGAGGCTCAAATGCAGAGCATTTTAGAAACAGAAAAGGCTACTTTTCAATTAACACCCAGGCTTTGTGTACTTCAGATTTGAAGTTTGCAGATATTGTGGCCAGATGGCCAGGTGCTAGTCACGATAGTACTATTTTTCAAAATAGTAGACTCTGTTCCTTATTTGAAGCGGGGCAGATTGGACAACAATTTCTTCTGGGTGATGCTGGATATCCTGCAAAAAGTTATCTAGTTACACCACTCCAGAATCCAGTGACTAGAGCTGAGAAACTGTACAACGAATCACATATTCGAACAAGAAACTGCATTGAAAGGGCTTTTGAGATCTGGAAGCGACGTTTTCCCTGTTTTATCATTAGGAGTAAAAGTAAAATTACAGCTAGCACAAGATATCATAATTGCCACTGCAATATTGCATAACATTTGTGTCAACAATAGTGATCAGTTACCCTACTTGGAATCTTCTATTGAAAGTATGATTGATATGACAGATTTTAGTCAAAGTAGTAGTCAAAGTAGTCACAATAATATATTTTTTTTTTTTATAAATAGGACACGTCAATTTGACTTTACCTCGCCTGATGGTAAGCTGAAGGTAAAGTCTCAAGAAAGAGGGCCACCATTATACACACGTGCCATGTTAAGAATGGTGGCACTCAGCTTGACGGCCTCATCAGATGCTTTTTCACGCCGCTTAAAGGACCCGGGACTGTAGGAAGAGGGAAACACGTGAGCTGGCAAGGAATTCCAGGTCTTAATGGTGCGACAAAGGAAAGAGTCACCGAACCGCTTGGTTCTTGAAGGAATGTTCTGCACCGTATAGGGGTGACATCTAAGTCCTGCACGTGTCGTCCTGTATAGGAAGGGGGAGGGTGGGACTAATAGGAATAGCTCTTCAGAACATTCACCATGGTAGAGACGGTAAAAAACTGCCAAGGAAGCAACATCTCTACGCATCTGCAGAGACTCGAGGGTACTCGTGACCTCAGGATTTCCGATAATGCGGACCGCACGTCGCTGCAACCTGTCGAGAGCATCTAATAAGTACTTTGCGGATCCATCCCAGAGATGTGAGCAGTACTCCCCGCAGGAACGAATTTGTGTCTTGTAAAGAAGACACCGTTGCTCCGGCGTGAAAAACCGTCTCACTCTGTTCAGGACTCCGAGTTTACGCGAGGCTGCTTTGATGATACTCTCGATGTAGTTTTTGTTGTTCAGTTTGCAGCGAACATCCATACCGAGGATATTGAGGTTGTCCTGCAGTGGCAGTGGCGTGCTCTGTAGAGTGGGAAGGGGAAGGAAAGAAGATACCTTTGCTGTAAACTCACATGCCTGCGTCTTCTTGGCATTGAACTCGACCAAGTTCTCAGAGCCCCATTGGGAAATGTGATTCAGGATCCGGTCAAGCTCAGTGACAAGAAGGTGCCTTTTTTCCGCGATATGCGTCTGCTTATCCGCAGGACGTCCATGGTAACTCCCGTGTAGGGTGCTATCATCCGCATAGCAATGAATGCTGCCGGTCGACAGCATGCCATTGATATGCAGAAGAAAGAGAGTTGGCGATAGGACAGATCCCTGCGGAACGCCGGCATTTACCTGCAAGAACTCCGAGGCTCGTCCATCACAAAGGACGCGAATACGGCGCTCCTGCAAGAAGCCGGCAACCCAGTCGCACAGTCTAGGAGGCAGACCAAAGGCTGATAACTTGGACAGAAGCGACTTGTGCCATCATAACTATAGAAGAGTTTCTTTAATTCAAGACTACTTCAGCACATTGTAGCAATGAAAAAATATGATTGTCTTTTAAAGTATATTCTTATTATAAACATTTTTGCCTACTTATTGTATTTTACTTTCCTAAATTGTCCTGTAAACCAATAAATATATACACTCGAGAGCAATGAATCCGGGTCACTCAAAGAATCCAAAAAATCTCGGAAAGTAAGAATGCTAGGTTAATGCAATAAATTGTATTTAATAGACAATTTAATACTCCTTAAATGAAAGTATTAAAACTTCTTAGTTATTGTAAAGTTATATCATAAAAAAATCAAATTTGAAAAGGGAACACTGTCGAAGATGGAACTACGAAATTACAGGATTTGTTTTTGCTTTTGTTTGTAATCTGTCATTTATGTTGGTACATAAACCAGGTTGATAGTGCTCAATATTCATTATTCAAGCTGAAATCATGTCGCTTACACTTGAAGAATGCACCAGAATACTTACATTGGTGGAAACCGGCCGGAGTCAGCGCGATACAGCCAGGACTGTCGGTGTGTCGCTGTCAACAGTACAAAGAGTTCTCCGACGTTACGAAGAAACTGGTTCTAACCTACGCAGACCAGGAACGGGCAGAACTAGGTGTACCACAGCACGAGAAGACCGATACTTGGTGAACACCATGCTTCGAAATCGCTTTCTCACAGGAACTGAACTCACAAATCAGTTTCGATGCCTCGGAGGAAGTAACCCAAGTGCATGGACAGTAAGACGTCGGCTTGCTGAATCTAACTTAAAACCCCTTAGACCTGCAAACGGCCCTAAACTGGAGCGTGGCCATCGTATTTCAAGACTAAGATATGCCCAGAACCACGTAAATTGGAGTATTGAAGATTGGTCGAAAGTTATGTTCTCCGACGAATCAAAATTTATGCTCTACAAGCACGATGCAAGACACAGAGTGTATAGAAGACCAGGGGAAAGATTCAAGCAAGCATGCATCGAAGAAAAAGTAGTCTACGGTGGTGGGCCGGAATTTCCTCTGAAAGTCGCACAGAGCTGGTGATCATAGAAAACGGCTCTTTAACTAGCGTAAGATATGTGGAAGAAATCCTCAACGAACACGTTGGTCCATTTATGGTCAATTTGGGTGAGGATGCTATATTTATGCATGACAATGCCCGACCTCATACAGGTAGGATTGTGAATGACTACCTTCAAGAGATGAACATTACTTGTATGGAGTGGCGCACAGCCCGGATATCAACCCGATCGAGCATGCTTGGGACGAGCTAGGGAGATGCGTAAAACAACGAAACCCTCCCCCAATCACGCTTCCTGAGCTCAAAATTGCTCTCACAGAGGAATGGGAGAATATTCCCCAAAATCGTATAAGGAACTTGGTGTACAGCATGCCAAACCGCGTAAACGCAGTAATGGAAGCACGAGGAGGTAATACGAAGTATTGAAATTCAAGAAAATCGTCATAAAGTTCAAAAATTTCATGTTTCCTATTTTTGTTTTAAGGAGAGATCAGCAGTTTTTTTTCTTTATGTAATTTTGTGTAAATAAAATGTATGGTGACTCATATTTTTTTTACTTTCATTTAAGGAGTATTAAATTGTCTATTAAATACAATTTATTGAATTAACCTAGCATTCTTACTTTCCGAGATTTTTTGGATTCTTTGAGTGACCCGGATTCATTGCTCTCGAGTGTATTTACAAATAGATTGTAATACCTACTTATAAAAATTGTAACGAAAGAAAAAGTTTTATGCTTGGGTTTTATGAAAGTAAAATAAAGTAAATAAAAGTGAATTAGATGTGGCTATGAGAACTGTAAAAGTAATTAATGTCTACTTTTTTGAAATGAAATGAAATAGTACTGGCTAGCTAGTGAGAGAAATGAAAAGATATTTTAACAATTTAGAACAACTGTAATCGATATGAAAAAAGCGTTACATGAATTTATAATAGGTATTAGGAAATGAATCTCAGGGTGGATTCGCAATAAATATTCTGCCGAGGCGTTGTTTGATCCGTTGTGCAGAGATGGTAGTATGCACTTAGCTCGTTCACTCCCGGCTGCTGATGTTGCCGGCGTGCCAGGGTCCTCGCTGGTGTGCCTCACGGCCGAATGATGGCGTGAAGCCCGGTGCGAAGACCCTGGAAAAAGAAAGAGTGCGGGTCAGTATGTCACATGGGAACTACGTCCAGTGACCCGCTAAAAATAATAGCAGGTGAAGATAATCTCCCCAGCGGCAGAACAGCGTAGCTAGAAGCTATAAGATAAAAATATAATTAGGCAGTGCTAGCTGGTGACGTGACCTCTGACCATAGGGGTCATCGGCCTCGTGTCACTAATGGGTAGGCTGAAATAGCACCAAATACAATTATTAAAATAAAACATAGATAAGCCATGCATATTAGCAGGCATAAAGCTGTGCCGCTGAGAAGTCTTCACCTGTTGAAAGAAGTAGGAAATGTTGATCTCAAAACTTACCCGGTGCCGACAGCAGTTGGCCGCCGGGGTCAAGAGTGACCTTTCACGGCGAAGGGTAGCCGAAGAAAGGGACCACTTTAGCGCCGTGAATAGACACTTAGGTAATGTTGTCCAATCTCGCTCGTACAATCATAGACAAATTAGTTATCTAGTGTCGAAAATACTAAAATATCGACTATTTTATAGAAATGATTACAAATAATTTTATAAAAAATCCACAACGTTACAAAATAAAATGAAATAATCATGAAATAGGTATATTATTGATGCTAATTCTGTTCTCACAAAACTAAACTACACCAGTTTGACAGGATTAAAATATATTTCCATCTTTTTTTGTTCAATGGCTGAGACAAAGATGCCAATACAGATTCTATTTCTTCAGCCTATTTACTTCCATTGTTGGGCATTATGCCATTTATCCTGTTTTAGTTAGGTTTGGTAACAACAGAGTTAGCGACAATATAATTTTAAAAAACATTAAATATCTCAGTATGTGTATTGTTCGATAGTAAAATTACAAATAATTAATTTAAATTTTGTAACATTTTTCTTTTCATATCAATTTCAAGTTGCAGCAATATACACCTAAACTCATGTTCTTTCTCCCCTTGCTTTATTTTTGCCTCTTTAACAGCAATTTGCATGTCTAATATTTTTTTCTTTTTCATTGCAACCTCGCTATAATTTTGCATAGTACTATTAAAAGATTCAGGGTTTTTCCTTGCAAGTGGAGTAGCTCTTTTTCTTTTTAAAATAAATTTACTACTTGGTGGGGTTTCTGCAGTATGCTCCATTATTTTATCAATCTGTAAATGAAATTAGGTCAATATTTTATATCAAACAAAGAAAAAGTTATTTACATAAGTTCGGGTTAATAGCCAAGGCATATCTAAGCATACTTATATTTTTATTTGGTATATTCTATGTCTTCTATTATATATTCTATTCTATGGCTGTATTGTCCGATCTGCGGCGTCCCCCGCTGGATGTAAGTAAATAGCTTGGTTTTTGTGTATTTTATTATCTTTTGATGTACCTATCAAGACTATGAACCATAACAAATTGATATGATACAAAATAATAAAGTACATACGTTTATCTTGTGGTCATTTACAGTTTGAGGGGGTGGTAATAGTTTTCCATCATCGATCTCTCCAATATTAGCATCATTGATTACTTTTTCAATTATCTGTAAAAAATAATAATAATTGTTTCAAATTCTGAACTAAAATGATTTATAAAGGCAAGGCAGTTTCAACGTTTTGTCACAAACCTCATCGCTATCATATCTTGAAGATAAGCCTGTAACGCTAGTGGTCGATAACTCCATTACTATTTCTTCTTCTTGGGTTAAATTAAGATTCGGCGGTGGCCCTCCTCCTGTAGCGTACATACTTCTCCGATATGTCCCATATTTTGACTTGGCGCTTTTCTTTATATTTTCGTATTTTGCCCTCAGGGTCTCATGGTTTCGAAAGAACACAGCAGACAAGCTGTTAAACTCTTGAGCTAATTTCATCCAAGTTTCTTCCTTTAATGTGTTATTAACAGCATCACTTTTTTATTTTCCAAAATATGGGAATATTTCTTAACCAAATTGATCAAAAGTTCCGTCTCTGACTTCGTAAAGTTAGGAACTCGGGATTTCGTCACACTCATTGTAGCGTGAAATTAATATTAATTGGTAACAATATCAAGATTGAAATTATATAAGAGTATTTCTTTATTAAAGCTACGCAGCTAAAATAAACACGTTAACAATTTGACTTTTGAGTTTTTGACAATAAAGAAAGAAATGTCATGAGTCATTTATGAATTATGACAATTCAATAACCATAATGTTGCCATTTTACGCATGATTGACATCAAAGAATGAACGATTAGCCTAATGTTGCTATTCACAAGATAACTAATCTAAGATTTACTAATCGTTTGTGGTTTTCATATTGATATTACGAAAAAGGTTTAAACCAAAGATTAAATATTTTAATGGTTTACGTAAACTACAGTTTAAACTTCAATTGGTATTACGGGCCTTAGTACCATGATTTAAACCTTGGCTTTAAAAACAACCACAGATTACTACAAGTGTTGTTCGTTCATTATGACACCATTCGATCCGTAGACAGAGAAAACAATAGACAAATGATAAGCATGTCCACATGAGATAGAACGATAGAAAAGAAAGTGTTGCTACACTTAGATATTTTTACCCTAACTTTTCATTACGTGTAGTGTTTTAAAATCTAGTATAATAAATAGTATTTCAATTTTACGTCACCGTAAAATTGTAAATACCACTAGACTTTAATCTATTTAGCGAGATTGTAAACTGTCGAAAGATTGTGAACCGTGACATACTGCTTTTAATGCAACATATAATTTTTCGGTAGATTATAATAGATCGAGATATTTCACCCTTCAAATTGAAAGAAAAATTGGGACACGGCTATAGAAATGTTTGGTGGCAGAAATAGGTAGATGACGTTCACCCGAACCCAAGCAGGCTACTTTATACTACGTCTTTCTCTGGTGAATAATAGATAACGCCTAATCACCCGGGTAGTGACTTGGTCCCTGAAACTGTACAACTGTTGCTCCACAACTTGTTAAAAAAGTTACGCAGTCATTTTTTCCATACCATCTAGTTTCTAATTCGTATCCTTTCTAAATTCCATACAAATTGACTTGGTTAGGTGATCAATTTGTATGAAAAGTGAAAAAAAAAACTTCCAAAGTTTAGCTAAAATGTGATTATAACTAATATAATTATAAAATTAGGTCGTTACATATGAAATTGCCGTTTTTCTTGAAGAAATTGGAGGAAACCCATTTTCAGTACTAACATTTTTGCATTTTTTAGGAATGACAAATCCAAATTTTATGATTTTTTTGTGTATGAATGAGACAACATTAAGCTAACAAACAACAACTTTTGTTACGTTTTTGAAAAGTGACAGCTGTTAAGTAATACGAAATTTATCATCAAAATGGATAGCATTTAGCAAGTACTGGTTTTGAAGATCGAATTAATTTATCAAGCGGCCAATAAAAACAAAATTTAATACAGAGTTGTAAAATCTTGAAATCAACTTTCAAACAAAATATAAATAATGGAAATAGCTATTAAATTACAGGAATAACTAAATCATGAATTTGTTCGGAAATTACGGCAATTTCAGAGGTAAAGACCTATTAATTATTAAATAAAACTACTTAAATTGGAAAAACATTTTCTTTTATTAAAAAATATTATGAATGAACAAAAAATATATACGACTAAATACGTAGTCTAGTAATTACTCGTGTTAAGGTTTACGAATGGCTACTGCCCTTTAAATAAAACCAGTTTAGTATGGATGTTTCTTATTTTTCCTTCGGTTCAAATACTTTTGTGGCGTGATATATTCGGAGTTCTAAGTACCGGGCTGCTATAGCTTTAATAAGTAGGATATGGTGATTCCCAATAAGTGGCTGTCTATCAAAATGTTCTGACATGAATATGTTTTGGCACCCCTTGAGAGTAGCAAGTATTAGTCGTGGCATTATATTCTTTTCAGCAAAAAATGAAATTCCCTTGTGTAAATGTCGCCTTAAAATTTTCTCAGCCAAAGTACAAACTTTTATAACTTCATGAGACGGATAAATAAGCCCCCCCTTATCTCTACTTAATATAAGTCCTACATATTTGATACTGACAAGTGCCAGCAATATACGGAATAATTTCATCTGTAAACATGGTCAATTTACCTGGATCAGCTGTGTAATCATGATCATCGTCAATCGGTACGGTACGGTTGAATTGTGTAGATTTTGATCATCATCATCCATATCCATAACAGGGTTAGCATACTTATTAATCTTAGCTTCAATCCTTATTTCCTCTAGGGGAATACAGTTTCATGATTCTATACCTTTGATCTCGCCATGCACTACTAGTCTTTTATAGGCGCTTTGAAATTGGAAAGCAGTTGGATTATTGTTGAAACCACCCTTTGACCTAATGCAACTGAAAAAGCACTCTAAATGGTGTTGACTTAATTTATAAAAAGGCAGGAATTTTAATCCTTTTGTATACATCTTTTTCAAACTATTTATGCAGATAATAAGGCCAAAAATCCCACCCTTCTGTTAGTACTCAATATAGGTTTGTCCATCAATTTCAATCCTTTGAGGTAAATCTCAACTTCGGTTAAATAGTCAAGAACTCAGTACCATTTTTTTTTCACGGATTGGCTTTTCATAACCGTAAGCATTAAGGGTGCGGCTATTAAGAATATCAAACAAATTACTAATTTTCATAATAATTTCAACAGTGGCATCTGAATAAAAAAAAATCTTGCAATTTCAAAGTGTGATTACAAAACTGTATAGCATTTGCTACAAAATTACTGAAAGTTTAAGCAGCTAATTTAACTTTCATGATCTGTTTCATAAAATTAATATGCTGTGTTCTGAGCCGGTTTGCTAAGTGTAGGCCTTCCCTGTCTTGCAATTCATTCAATTTTTCTATAAATTGCCATGAAATGTCGTCCTCGTTTACATTTTTTGACCGAGAGTATTTCTTACTAGTTTCAACATATGAGCGGAATCTGGAATAATGACTATCTCATGTCCTTTAATTACAAAAAATGGAGTAATATTTTCAATTGACTCCAAACTGCAACCCAAACTTTTGGCCATCGAAAAATTTGCAGGGCAACCATCAAATGTTAGAGATGATATAACTATGTCACATTCTAATAACAAATTAATACATGGAGTTGCCAAATTAGCCTTTTGCTCCCCGGTGCACTCGTTAATTTAAAAATAACCTACAGGAATGAATGAATAATAAATGAATAAAGAAAAAATACATGTTACCATAAAGACTAAGGCTTCTCTAGCTTCTGCAACGCTATGGCCATCTAACGCTTCTCCGTAACTAACCCCCAAATCGGCCAAGAATCTCTTGGCTTCGAGGCCCCATGGACTCGCCGTCTCCACCGCGAACGGCACGAAATCGTACCCTGCGGACTCCAAGGTGGCGTACTTATTGTGTTTGACCAACGCTGCCGACTCGGCCCCCGTACCAGCCGCCCTCTGGGTAGCCGCGAGGTGGCACGACGCGAAGGTGCAGACACACTTGGCGTCCCAAACCAGGCAGCGACCTCTCTTCCACGGGACCAGGGTCAGTCCGTCCGGCCGCTTCCCGTCGATGCGCGAAAGGCCAGGGGGCTCCAAAACGCAGGGTATGCCCGCGGAAACCAGTGCTCTTCTTATGATCTCGTTTATGGCATGGTGCCGGGGTCTTCGTCCGGCACTTCGGGTGCAACTGAGACCATGCAAACCGTTTGCCTCCACCTTTGCACCGCAAACACAAGTGTGGGGCTCGCACACGGTGCAGCCAAGTCGGAGTCCGGCTGCCACCCTAAGGGAATCATCGTCTAGCAGCGTGCCCAGATTAGGGGATGGTAGGGCATGCAGCCAGACAACTGACTCCGGCTCAGAGGAGGCATTGAGACGCGCCAACTCAACTCCCGACGCACCGTCGCGTAGATGAGCGAGAATGCACGCCCCGGACGCGTTATTCCAGCCCCTCTGCAAATCTGGTCTCACTGGCGTAATAGACTCCGGATACAACCTGGTCCAGGTCTCATGGGCTTCCTTGAAATAAGGCATGCCAATGTCAGCATCCACACGCGACAGTTAGCGGCCAACTAACCGCGAGGCTCCATGGGAAGAAGCCAGAAAGACGATCGGGCCACACTCCTGCAAACGGCGCATTCTTAGTCCACCGAATCGGATTGGCAGGCTGGCCTGGCACCACTGCCGCTCGTTAAGTTTGATATTGAGTATCTCCTCGACGATGTGCTTAAGTGTTTCGTCAAAACGGAGGACCTCGTCCGGCAACTCCCACGTCGGTGTTGTCCGTATAACATACGTCAGCTTAGGCATCCCGAAGCAGGATCTCAACAACGACAAGGAGACGTGAGCCGGGAGGCAGCGAAAGTGCTCCGCCAGTGATGCCAGGACCCACGTCCGGGTGGTCAAATCCTCCGGGAAAAGCGGCGAGCCCAAAAGGCAAAGCATGTCCCGGTCCATAATTCTGAGTCCGGGAATAAGGGATATGAAATTCGCGCTCACCTCCTCCGGCACCGGGCCACAGGGGTAAAGCTCGCACTTTGCAGAGTTTATCTCCAGGCCCAAATCCTTCAAGGCAGGGAAAAGCGTTTCTATATCTCGCAGCAAGACGTCGGGACTGCCTCCGATGGTTCCATCATCTAAGTACCATACATTGAGGGGGCTTTGTATGGCCTGTATGGCCTTATGAATGGCCATGCTAAAAATTAATGGGCCCAAGGGATCCCCCTGTTGCGTCCCAACCTGTGACCATATCGTCTCGCCATCGTATGAAAGTAGGCTGCGCGAAGCGTAGCATTGGCATAGGAAGGGGAAAATTGACGGCGTCAGCTCTCTCACCTCCGCCAACATTGCTTCCCTATCGATGCTATTGAAAGCGTTACGTATTTCCACCTTCAACAGAACGTCGCCGATTCCCTCACGCGCAACAAAAGCGGGATGCGTGGATAGCTGCCTCGCAGCCTAGTGGTGTGCCAAAGCCCAGCTGATGGGGTTGCAGATAGGGCGTTACTACCCATATAGCCATTTCTGGTCGCAGATTTGTAAAAGATGTAACAAGTCGCATCAGTTTCGTAACTGATACGACATATTGCGACTGTGTGGGAGTGCACTTCTATGTGTCGTAACCGTTTAGTAATAAAGTGACAGAAAGTAGTTTTAGTAAATTTATGTTGTGGCTATGTCGACTTGTTACAGAAAAAATTGTGTACACACGTTTTACACACTTTGCGCATTGTATGTAACTAGTGTACAATATTGGTAACAATGTGTAGTAATTGAGTGGTAACATGTGTAGTACCGTTACGTCAATGTTCCGGAATACATAAAACACTATCTTGGATAAATGGAAATCTCCAAATCCAGTCATTCTCAAACATATCTTGTGTTAACCGCCGGTTTACCGTTTAATTAAAATAAAAAATGAGTAAACTACCCAAAATATCACGTAGATTTTGATGAACTTCAACATTTTACAGGAGAGTTAACGAATTAACGAACCAAAATAACACAAGTGCAAGTAAATTAATCCTATCCTACTTACTAATATTTGTCAAAGGTTTGTCAGGATGGATGTTTGTTGTCACGCAAAAACTACTGAACGGATTTTGATGAAATACAGTAATATAGCTGATACATCAGAATAACATATAGGCTACTTTTCATCTCACTGCTGGGCATGGGCCCATCGCGATAAATCTAAATCCTATGCGGATGAAGTCGCGGGCACAGCTAGTAATTAATAATATTGTTTGATTTTGTGTTATCCCTATTGTGACAGATACTCATCATTCTGTTGAACTTTCTAGCGTATTCACTACCAAATCCAGAAAATAGTAGTGAAATAGTATCTCGCACTGAAGAACTTAGTGCCTGTTGCGACTTCTTATAATATAAGTAATACCAATGAGGTACCACAAACTTCCAAATACGCAGCAGAAACTGAAGAATGTGACGCAGATACACTTGAGTATGGATCATCTGATTCTGACAATGAAACACACGCCATAAACGTGAGATACCAAATTCAGCAATGGGCGTTGAAGTACCAAATTCCTCATAATGCTTTGAACGAATTAATTAGTATTCTACGAGATTATCCAAACACAGATTTCAATATTTTTTTACCAAAAGATAGTAGAACTCTTTTAAAAACGCCCAGATCTAACAATATTTTGCCATTGGGCAATGGAAAATATTGGTACTATGGATTAGAAAATTGTTTAAAAGATGCTTTACCCCAAAGTATGTCAAAATTACCAAGTTGTATATTTTTGACATTTAATATAGATGGTTTACCAATAGCAAAAAGTACGAAAAATGAATTTTGGCCAATTTTGTGCAAAATAGATTGCATGGATATGCCTCCATTAGTTATATCAATATACTTTGGAAGTACCAAACCGCCTCTAGAAATGTTTTTGTGTCCATTTGTAAACGAGCTATTAAAATTACTGAAAGATGGATTACTAATTCAAAAGCAACTTATCCTCTTAAAAATTCGTTGCTTCATATGTGATACACCTGCAAGATGCTTTATAAAAGGTGAGTTCGTTTTTTTTATTAAGGCCCAGTATAACGCCGTTGACCTCGCTCAAGTGGGCGTTCCCGCTGAGAATGCCCCGCGCACCCCCTCATTACAACTACGTGCGATTCCGCGCGAAGCGAACTTTCGTTCGATTTTGTAGGGCTGGCTACCATGCCATAGTGCAATGACGTATAAGCGAAGCGTATCGCACATTAGTTATTAATTATGTAGACCTAGTGTAGGTATAGCTATCTAATATAAAATACAAGTTAATGCAACTGTTGGTTATCATATCAGGTCAGATTAATTAATAATACGCCCATTGCTCTTTTAACTGCAGGTTCTGTGGGGTTTAATAGTTACCATGGATGTATGAAATGCGCAATCATTGGTGAATTCGACAGAAGAGGTCGACATATGAGTTTTCCCAGAACGGATATGCCTTTGCGTACCGACCATTCATTCAGAAATCGACTTGATCTAGATCACCACAAAGAAAGAAGTGCAATTGAAGATTTACCCATAGATTTAGTAAATGATTTTACGATTGCAGATGCTCTTCATCTGCTAGATTTGGGTGTGATGAAAATATGTTTACTGAGGTGGTCTAATGGAGTTTTAATTTTCAAACGAAATGGTCAGCAAGGGAAATTCAGGATGTTTCAAGAAAAATTATGGAATTAAAATTAACAACTCCAACTGAGATACAACAAGGAAGAATGAGAGAACTAGATACCCTTCACTTTTGGAAAGCCGCTGAATTTAAAAACTTTTTGTTGTATTTCGGTCCAGTGGTGCTTAAAGAATATTTGTCATTTGAAGTATATCAACATTTTTTGACATTGTTTTGTGCCACCACCATATGTTATTCTGATGCTTATATATCTTACCGGCACATAGCTGAATTTTTTTTAATGATTATATCGAAAAATTTGCAGAAATTTATGGTCTAGACTCTGTAAGCAGTAACATTCACAATTTATGTCATATTGTTAATGATGTCTCAAGACTTGGTTCTTTACCGTCTTTGAGTGCATATCCATTTGAAAGCTTACTATTTAGAATAAAAATCCTGTTACGAAAAGGCAATCAACCATTAGAACAAGTAGCGAATCGTATACAGGAGCTTTCAAAATTAAATAATGAAAACCAAAAATGTAACCAAACCTAGGCCGTCGCCAAATATGAAAGTTTCCTGGCAACAGGTGAAAAAGTATTTACTACTGTCAAAATAAATGGGAATTACCAGTTGTCCCGAAACATTAAAGATAAATGGTTTTTAAGTGTACATGATGATATCGTTGAAATGATGTACGCAATTTCTGCGAATGACAAAATTAAAATCGTTGGAAGAAATATCAAAAACAAATTTAATTTTTTTGAGCGACCGTTCAATTCTTGGCATATTAATGTTTATGCAACATCACTTGATTATGAAGTAGAAGAATCAAGAGAATACAATTTGCAAGATGTGAAATGTAAGCTTTTATGTATGCTTTGCAACTCCCAAATGGTATTTATTCCCGTATGGACAACGTTAGGGGTGATAATAAAATGAAAACATAAGAAGAAACGATTTTTATTTCGAAATCACAAAATCATCACTGACACTTCACGCACTATAACTTTACTAGCCTTAGCTAGCTACTTGCCACTAATAATTTAAAAGAACTTCTTAATAATAAGTCTACCTAATCAGTTTAATATGCAGTCATATAAAGTGGTATCAAAAATAGTATATTGAGTAAACCTAAATAGATCGAGAGCAATAATAACAACAAAATTTTATAATTTATCATCCTTTTCACTGCCGTCTCCATCATCTATCAATCATAAAGATAATTTGTCAGCATATTCGTGTAGTTAATCACTGTTTGTACTTTTGCTGCACATTATAGGTACATTAAGTAAGTTATCAGAACTGATATTCATAATTTTGGTCTCATGTTTTAAATCCAAAATCTTGTTTTTTATTTTCACGTCACAGAGTACAATGACTATTTTCGATGATTTGTTGGAATATTTTTTTGTGTCTGGCGTATCGTCGTCTGAAAAAGAATAAAGTTTAACAATAAGTATTAATAAGGAATTTAATTGTCTCCTCTACAAAGTTAGCAAAGCATTAGCTCTCCATACCATACTTTCGTCTAAATCTGACTTGAAAGTTTGTGTCTGTGTTGTGTGCGTGTGCGCGTGTGTGCGTGAAAGAGTGCATGTGCATCTGTGTTACATTACAAAATGAGCGTATGGGGGAGTATGCTGTGTGTTTACGTGTAAAAGTAATTAAAATAAATTATATAAGTACCGATGTCATTTTCTTTTTCATCTAACTGATGCTCTGTTTCAGATTCATATTTTCTTGTATTCTTTTGCATCTCCAGATTAGTATTTATCACTTCATCTACTATTTTTGGGATTTTCAGGTTCGTTTCGCTCCTTTTTTTTTCGATGTTGTGTTTATTTCACCCCTAAAATGAAGCACCATTGAATGATCTCAACTTCTACGCATTAAATTTATATACCTAATCGTATTTTATGGTAACTTAAAAGTCTTGCATAGAATAATAAGGTAATACAACATTAGAAAGCTAGTAAAAACCGAGTTCTTACAGACAAACAGTACAACAAGCGTAGCGAACACTATGGCACCTGGTGTCATTATGATAGCTGTGACTTTATAACAAAAGTGTTACGCTTGATGTGCTGTTGTCCGTAGGTTACACTAATGACAAAAACATAGTTGATTACTATAAATATACTTACAACCTGAATTTTAATTTTAATTTTTTTTTAAATTTAAAAATTTTAAAGGTTGTTCTAAACCACCTTTCATGCAATATATAAATATAAGAAATTGTTTTTACAAGATTGTACATCTTGCTGATAGCGCTTGTACATCGTTAGAAGCTGATTCATTTCTACAAAATAGTGCCATAAAGCATAGTGGCCAAAGAATGAAAAGAAAATCGTAAGTATGAAGAATATTTAATCGAATTTATACAACGTGAATTCTAATTCGTTGCAAATCTTTCAGGGGGTGAATGTATTCATGAATATGAACAACTTTTATTAAGGGACATAGTACGAAATGTGACAAAAAAAAACCAGCTGTTCCATACAATTTGATCGTAAGTACATTATTGTATGGAACAGCTGTTTTTTTTTCACATTTCGTACTGTGTCCCTTAATAAAAGTTGTTCATATTCATGAGTACATTCACCCCCTGAAAGATTTGCAACGAATTAGAATTCACGTTGTATAAATTCGATTAAATATTCTTCATACTTACGATTTTCTTTTCATTCTTTGGCCACTATGCTTTATGGCACTATTTTGTAGAAATGAATCAGCTTCTAACGATGTACAAGCGCTATCAGCAAGATGTACAATCTTGTAAAAACAATTTCTTATATTTATATATTGCATGAAAGGTGGTTTAGAACAACCTTTTATACCTTTTCAAGTAAAATGGCTCAGAAGTTCGTCAGTAAAAAAAGATTTGGTTATTTGCAGTCCAATCTTGCCAATTTTGGGAGTGCCACTTGTGCCAGAAATTTTAGAATTTTTTTTGACTTGTAACACCACACACATACACTGTTTTGATTTTATTTATTTATTCAGCCAAAAAAATAAAAACCTCAAATATTTATTTTGCCAAACAATGTAGTTGTAGTTAACATTTAATATTAGTATACATACCAATGCTTATTCGAAATCTGCATTGATGAGTTCGCTTTCCAGTAAGTCTAGTTGCTGTACCGAGTTTATAGGAAATTCAATATTTTTCTGTGTTATCACTTCATCTTTGTTTGCTTCCGTAGTAGCATCGCTGTTAGCGAAGCTTTTAGATTTTAATAAATCAAAGATTTTGTCCAACTGAATTTGCATTACAGCAAATCCTCTTTTAGTTTCCTGTTCAACTAAAAAAAATAGATCAGCATTAATCGTTACGTATGAAACCTGACAGTTTCCACATGAAATAAATTTAATGTTAAAGAGTGCCGTCAGCTACATCCTGGCATAGAGCCAAATCAAATTAGATTGATCATCGTTTCTATTTTGCTTTATCATCATCAATTCTAATATGTACAACTGCAAAATAACACCTCTTTAGGCTTATGTAAAGTGGTGAAAATTATTCTACAAGATTTAAATGATAGATAGTAGTTACATAGGTTAAGATAGAGCAAGTACAAACTAACATAAAAAGTGTAAAACTCTTACGATTTTGGAAGCGTTGAATTGTTTCCTTAAGAACTTTGTTTTCGCTGGCCAGAGCACTATTTTGCGAAAGAAGTTCGTTCAAGTGATCAAATTTTATAGTAAATAAATTTGCGTCAATATGTTCAGGGACGGGGTCTGGATTCGTTGTCATACCATTCTCATTCGTTATTTTTGTAACGTAGTTAGTTTCAGTATTTTCAATAACAAAGTAATTTAATGGGTCATTTTCAATAATTTTATCTTCTTCCAGGTAATTGCTAGTTTTCTTCTCTTCTGTAACTGTGTCATTTTTTTCTATTGTTGTGTTTTGTTTCTCCATAAATAAATCGAAATTTGAGTTCAAATCTAATAAATCGGCTGTTACAGACTTTAAGATCGGATGCTTTCTGTTAGTTTCTCGATTTTTGTGATATCTGTAAAAGGTAATTTTTAATTAAACAGTAGGTTAGTCAGCGCCAGATATACCTGAGCAACTAGGGTCACCAAAAATATCTAATTTCCATAAATTTAATTTTATCTACGCAACCAGAGTAATCATATTTTTGTTAGCACCCAAAGTGTTCAGTAAATCTAAGTAGCCCCCTATTTATTAATTTATTTATTTTACTTTAATTAAAACGGTCATAGAACCAATTACAATAATTATAGACGCAGATGAAAATTAAAAGATAAAAAGAAAACACAAATATACATTTAAATACAAAACAACGTCATCCCTTTCATAAATTCACCCCACAGTACATCTGACATACCAACAAAATCTTCGTCCATTCATCCGCAAACAGATCGTTTGTTGTCCTATATACTTATTATAAAAAAGCGACACTTTAGAACGCTAAAGCGTCGCTTTGACAAACAAATAACATACCGGTAGCGGGGGCGCTGCGCTGCTCACCTGCCCACTAAATATCGAATATCGGACGAGTGCGCGCGTGCTGGTCAATTGAATCAAACGAACTGACCGTCCGTAAGTAGAGTGAGTGGATAGATAGTATTGCCGGCTGCATCACCGCCCCGCGCCCCGCCCGACCCGCACCACCCGTCATTGCTATCTATCTTTCTCACTCTTGGCTCACTTATCTTAATAGCCTGGAGAATCCAGCCCAGATTACCGACAAAGTAGGACTTGAGTGTATGTAAAAAGACGAAGGTATCAAATCATACCATCTAGTCAAAGTCAAATAAGACTTACCTCTCCTCGTCTTCAGTGTCTTCAAAGTTGGAATAAAGGTTCTCTAATTTGAGTCCTTCCGCAAAATTATCGATTCCGTTGACCTTTACTTTGCATTTTTTTTCCAGTTTTCGGCTGGCACAGTGTTTTCATCGCGTCTCAAGAGCTCCAAGTCGCTGTTTTTTTGTACGCGGCCAATAAAGGACGTTGTCTTTCACCCATGTACTTGGTACAAGGCATATTAATTGAGAAGAGCCTTCTTTAGTTAAAACAATGCAATATGGCATTTAGTCTGGCAAACTAAAATTTGGGAAACTGTGGACAAAAATCAAAGAGAGACCATTTTAAAAATTCAGTTACTTTGTGACGACTTTACGTAGCATGGCCACACAATGTCGACACATTATCGTAACTTTGTAACTTGTTGTGACGAGAATATTTTTACTATACAAAAAATATTTTTTTATTATTTATCGATAGTACGGTTTATTACGGCTAAAATAGCTTGTTATTAAACATTTAACTTTATTATTGCATTCAAATAGAAGCTTTTGAGAATAGAAAATAAAAATATCATTAACATAAAAACAAAGTGTATTTTCGTCGGAATGGTTAAAATATGATAATAATGTGGCGCGTTGATAAATTTCAACCTTTCCCACTAAATTACACGATGAATTTAATTTCCCAGTAAGATTTGAGTATTGGAAACCATAATAATCAATAAAAACAAACTCTTTGTTACTTACCTACGTGATAAAATGGTTGTTTCTTATTTTTATAATAATTCACGTCACTTCACGAGTCAAGTCAATGTCAACGAATGAGCGATTGAATGAATGATTTGTGGGAACTCTGGTTAAAATATGGTTACAATGTTACTACACAGCGACGTAAATTAGAAACCGAATGTTAAGCGCGCTCTATATTCCCGGCGTTCGCTGTGAGGCCAAAATTTTGGCGAACAACAGACATATCGAGAGAACACGAGAGCGTCTCTCTACATTCCCGCTTGGCTCAGTTGAATATAAACCCTCGTAAGAGATGGACGTGATAAAAATATCTGCCGCTGCTGTAGCATTCGCTGCTGCATATTAGAACTATTTGGTGATTCATGAAAGAAAAGTAATTAAAAGACGTCGGAAAAAGCGTAGGTGGTGGATGACCGCCATACATCGTAACAGAACAAGGTAAAATAAAATCAAGTATATGATTTTCTGAATTATTGCTCTCTCTTTCTATGTATAATATGTATGTATTTACAAAAAAAAAGTATCTAAGTATGTTTATCCGCATTCTAGATTCCATAACACAAGCTAGTTAAGCTATGCTTACCATGGGTCTAGATAGCGTTGTGTGAAATGTTGTGGAATATTTATTATTTATTATTTATTTATTTATTTACGAGTTAAAATTTACATACAACTTAAATATATGCAACGAAAAAAACTGCATATGCAGTTGGTTTTGATTTTTTTCAGTGCCTTCATTTTATTGATAGCATTTTTAAGGTGGACTCATAAAGAATTCTATTGAAAAACGTACCTATTATTATTACCGGTTGTAAATTTAAATGTTCTTTGCTATACGTATATAGTCATGGTAGCCTAGTGGTTAGAGTGCTTGCCTGTGACCTGAGAGGTCTAGAGTTTGAATTCCAGTCGGTCATTTAGCAATGATATTTTTTAAGTCCGTGTTTTTTCAAGTAAAATTACCACTGGCGTTACGGTGAAGGAAAACATCATGACGAAACCAGTAAGTTCGAGGACTTGTGATATCCACGAACACGCATTGGGTCAGTGCAGTGAATCTAAATGTCCCACTGCAAGAGCAGGCTTACCTACGAGGGTAAGCCAAGCTTCTGCAGTGGGGACATTTACGATACTGGTGATAATGATGATGAATATTACGTATAAATAATAGTATTTTTAATTTCAGAGAATCGATGGAGCAACAATTATCAGAACTGGTTTACGAACCTAGTCGTGAATTTAATAAGTTTACATGAATGTCCCTAGAAGATTTCGAAGATTTACTGTCTAAAGTGGGGCCATCTATCTCGAGAAATGATACCCTTTGTGATGGTGAATGATACCATTACTTCAGGCTATTCCAGCTAGAACTCGTTTAGCCATTACACTGCGCTTCTTAGCTACAGGAGATAGCTATGAAAGTCTACATTTTTTGTTTAAAGTTTCACCTCAATTAATCTCCCAAATAATCCCAGAAGTATGTGAAGCTTTAAATAAAGCTTTGAAGAATGAGATAAACGTAAGATGTTAAATAAAATAGTACCAAAGTACTCAATAGTAATTTTTAGGTATATTTTTAAACAATTATTATAATATAATCAGCTTTTTTTAGAAAATGTTGCTATTTTTTCCAACACATAATTTTGTTACCAATTTTTTTATAGAAATGGTTATTTTCAATAATTACCACAATGCACGGAAAAATTACATCAATCATCAAACAAGACAACGCAGTTAACAATAAGTCAAGAAGTGGTAATTTTTATCTGAATTATGGTGACAGATCAATTTTTGTGACAGACACATCTGCTGTTCTAGTGATAAATCCACTAATTTAATAATCACAATTAGGTGATATATTATACAGGGTGTAAAAAAGGTGTAGTAATATTTATGGGAGTGACTCTACCCATCAAACTGAGCAACTTTCCTCAAGAAATATTGTTGTATCGCAAAAAAAAATCACGTCCCCATACAAATTGCTTCATCAACTGATTAAATATTTGAGTACGAAATTTTTTTTCATTAGAAAAAAAAATCTATTGAAAAAATATTCACTTACGCCTTTTTGTTACACTCTGTATTTTATCAAACGCTTCTACTATATAATTTTGTGAAGAATCATCAGATGGAGGATTGACTGTAACATCGGATAATATAGATATCGAGTTTTGAGGATTCACTACGTATGAACCAGAAGACTGAGACTGCTCCGGTATGTGTATTAGGATGGGTTTTTGTGAAATATTCTGCTGTGCTGAAGTAGAAATGAGTGCTACAGAAGATTGCGGTCTTTCTTGCACCATATGTTGTTGTGATAGCTGATGCTGTTGTGGTGAAATAGTTATATAGGGAAATTCTGCAGTAGATGGCGGTCCTCCTTGAATTATATATTGTTGAGATAGCTGATGCTGCGGTGGCGAAGTAGTTGTATATGGGTGTCCTGAGGTAGATGGCGGTCTTTCTTGCGTTATTTCTTGTTGCTGTTGAGATAGGTGATGTTGATGTGGTGGTGAGGTAGTAAAATGGAGTAGATAAACGTATTACTTCAAACTGATACTCTGGCGTGTGCATGCCCCGCAGTGAAATAGGTTCTGAATATGAAGTACAAGTGGACGATGGTCGATTAATACGATGAGTAAATGAAGGAAAACTCATTGCATCTGGATCATTTCGTGAAAAACGACGAATAAACATCCCATCTACTTCATACATGAAATTTATCCGTTCATGTTCTGGTAACTTTCTAAGTTTTTTTTGAAAATATTTTGCCATAAAGGTCACACTCATCCTCTTTCCCTTGAGAAGTATTTTTGTTTTGTTCTTTTTGTAAAACATCATTAAGAGTATTAAGAGTTTTATTAAATGCTTGTCCAGCCTCGCTTAGCTCCGGCGGATATTTTCGTCTGCGGATTGTCGCTGTTGTTTGCGATCTTTTTGCATGTGCTGAACTTGAATCATTGCTTGGAGGGTTCGTTTCTTGTGACTGCTGCTGGTCCTGGCTTTCATCTTGATCATTTATTTGTGCTAGAGTCTGAAAAAAGAAAAATATATATTTGAACAGTACTATAATAGGTAGGCAACTATACTTAATAATATAAATTCAAAAACAACTATGTCTGTCTGTTACGATTACCACCTAAACCGATTTTGATAAAATTATATTAAGTGTCCTGTTAGGTAATAAGCATTCACTCTAATATCAGTGTGTTTTTACAAACATTTTCACGAAATTCCGATTTCAGACCATCGATCAAGTAAACTTTGAAACCAATTCACACTTGTGTTAATTTTTTTTCAGTTGCCATCATCAGCTGAAGAATGGCTCGAAATAGAAAAAGGCTTCGGAAATAAATTTCCACAATGCATCGGATCTTTGGATGGAAAACATGTAGTAATTGAATGTCCTCATAATTCTGGATCTGAATATTTCAATTATAAAAAAATTACAGTATCGTATTCTTGGCCTTAGTAGACAGTAATTACAATTTTATTTTTGCTGATATAGGAAGCTGTTGTCGGATGAGCAATGGAGGTATTTTACGTAATATTATAATACGGGAAAAAATTGTCCAAGAAACTTTAAATTTACCTAATCCTCATCCACTCCCAGGTTCGAATATAAATGTGCCCTTCGTTTTTTGGCAGATAGTGCATTTGCTCTTCACAAAAATGTCATGAAACCTTATCCGGGAGTACATGACGCTAGAACTCCCAAACGTATATTTAACAAAAAATTGTCTAGATCACGTGTAATTGTCGAAAATACGTTTGGAGTTTTAACTACTGATTTTCAAATTTTTAAAAACCATTCTCGCTTTGTCCAGAAAAGGTGACACTTATAACCTTAACCACTATATTACTACATAATTACTTAAGAAAAAGTAAAACCTCGAGTCAGGTATACACACCAAAAGGTACTATGGATACATACGATGACAACGGTATATTGCTCAGACCTGGTTTATGGAGAGAAGAAGCAGCAGGAAGTGCTGCCCTTCATGACTTACCACATGTTGCTCGTCGATCAGCAATGGATGCAACAGCAGTTAGAGAAGAATTTAAAAAATACTTTGCACTACGTCATAATCAAGATTAAATAATAATAAAATAATAAGAATAGTATAGTAATAGTACGAAATAGTATCTAAATAAGATTTAAATAACAATGTACTTACCTCAGTCAAAGTGTTTTTTGTATTTTAGTTGCAGCGACTACTCTAACACGGAACGGCGATGAGATTATGTGTCGAGAATAGATCAGTGTACACACTAGGCGTCGAAACCGTTACGTCATGTTCCCAAAAATGGCTATATAGGTACGCCCCGGACCACCCCTTAACAAAGCTTTGCCACTAATCTCCGGAGGGTATTACCCACAACGATGGGCCTAAAGCGCAGGCCAGACAGAAGAGACGTAAGACGAGGACGCGTCGCGGGCAGGGCGGAGACGAGACACGGACGCGACTTTTAAAATTATATAGAAGAGACGGGGCACGGACGCGACGTAGTCGCACAGTCAAGACTCTTTTCGGCATTCAACAGTTTGATTTTGACACGACATGTCTTCTTCTGAAGATGAAGATGTACTAGCACTTGTGCATCTCGCTAATATACAGAGGGTTAGACGTTACTGGGTACATCCAGTGTGGCTAACCAATGAAGACAATAGATTTTTTAAAATAATGGAGGACCTACACAATTACCCAGATCGGTTTGCCACAGTGTATAAAATGACTCCACAGTGTTTTAATATTATCATGTCCAAAGTGAGAAATGCTTTACAGAGAAAGCACACAAATTGGAGAACATCTATTAGTGCTGAAGAAAGATTACTTATAACTTTACGGTAAGTGAAAAACATTATTCTCTTTATAAATTTAATATTAATTGAGAATTATGTTACATAATTAAACATTTCAAGCATGTGCACATTAAAAAAAAATGCAAGTCAAACTAAATAAAAAAAACATCGTATTACTTTGGTGAAGAAAAATTATAAGTGTAGTTTAGAGGTGATTCTTCATTCAAAAAAGACGTATTGGTGCCGTGGGCAGCCGAAACGGATCTAATTGCTGATAGAGTGAAGAACGTTGGTGTATTCTCATCGTGCCCTGACATTGACTGAGATGTAACATTTTGATTTTGCTCTATATTGTTTTGAGAAATGCGGGTAGAATATGTTGGTTCTGATGTCGACATTGCCTCGTTTCCGTCTAAGATTTGCGCCGCCAACTGCATTACTCCCATCTTGAACCTACGTTTTTGAGCAAGATTCATGGCCTTCATATCAGACAACATGCTTTGAAGGAAGGCAAGATCTGTATCAAGAGGTTGCATTTGTTTCTCGCTATTTTGTCGTTTTCTGTTAAAATAATCAAAAGCAGATTGATTGATGTCTTTCAAAGTAGGCGTTTTACTTTTTTTACTCGAGTCCGATGATAATGGCGAAGGATGATTTTGAGCCTGTGGAGAGGGTGATAGGATGGAGGCCGAAACGGCGACATTGACTCCTCATCGAAGTCACTTTCATCCGTATGGGTATCTGACCTGCATTGTGGTTGTAGATTGGATTTGGAAGGTCTTGATTTCAAATATCTGTCCAAAAAATGCAAGTGTTGGGCAAGGTAATATTCTTTTACATTCTTAGCTGCAGAGCCAGATGGACGTGACAGAAGTTTTTTGTATTTTGCATATCTGTTTCTTATATTTTTCCAACGGTCTTTGCAAGCTTGTACTGAAACAATGAAATCATCAAATAAATATTATAATGAAGTAAATTATGCGTTTTAATTCGCAGAGACTATTGAGCCTGTATCAATATTACGAGTACTTATGTATAGTAGAATGTTAATTGCTAACTCAATAGCCTCCGCGAACAGGAAATCACGATACACAGTATGGTAAATATACCTAACTTATATTTGTATATTTAATTTACAGGTATTTTGCAGATGGGTGTTCATTTAAATCATTGTCAGTTTACTTTCTACGAGGAAAATCTACAATTCGAGAAATAGTACATAATACCTGTCAAGTTCTATGGCAAACATTACAACCCGAATATTTGCCTACTCCCAATGTGGAAAAATGGCTAGAGATAGCTGCGCGTTTTCAAACTCTTTGGAATTTACCGAATTGTGTAGGAAGTTTGGATGGCAAACATATAAGAATAAAAGCTCCATCTAACTCGGGATCAGCGTACATAAATTACAAAGGATATTTTTCGATTGTGTTATTAGCATTGGTAGACGCTGACGGGCTATTTATAACAATAGATGTTGGGGAATACGGAAGAAATAGTGACGGGCGTGCCTTTCAAGCCAGTGCTCTGGGACAAGCAATGCAGCGTGAAGACCTTAATTTACCGGACCATTCTCCATTGCCCGGAGAAGTACAACCTATGCCATATTATTTTGTAGCAGATGAAGCTTTCTCTCTGAAAAAAAACATAATGAAACCTTATTCACGGAATCAATTGACAAATGATAGAAGAATATTCAATAACAGACTAAGCAGAGGACGGAAATCAGTAGAATGTGCCTTCGGAATGGCAAGGACTAAATTTCAAGGACTGAGCATGCCCATGTGCTGTGAACCTACTAAAGTTGATGTGATTATACAAGCAATGTGTATATTGCACAATGTTATTCGAAGATGCGATGGAAAATTTACCGAGCCATACATCGAAAATGCTTTGGTTGGATCAAGAATTGATTCACTGTACAGAGAAACTGCAGACGGTATCAGGGAATACCTCACAGATTATTTTGTAAATCGGGCACCTATTCCGTATCAAAATAGACACAATGTATAACCATACACACACGCACGCAAGCATGCACGCACGCATGAACGTACGCGGCACGCACGCAAGCGCGCCCGCACACACACACACGCACGCACGCACGCACGCAAGCACGCACGCACGCACGCACGCACGCACGCACGCACGCACACACACACACACACACCACGCAGAGAGATTTAATTAAATTATTACATTGCAAAATCGCAAGATATACGCGACGTCTACCAACGACGCCACTAAAAAGAATAGTTAGCAGAAGATATTGCCACTAAAAAGAATAGTTAGCAGAAGTAGGATAAGATTTTGTATTTATTAGTTTTTTTTAAATAAAGAATTCTAGTTACTTACCGTTTTCATTTATTGTCCCGGCAATTGTTGCCCAAGCTTGGTCTTGAACATTTCTATTACAGTAATCAGACCTATTGTAATCATAAATAACCGGATGGTTCTCTATTAATTCACAAAACTGAATATTAAAAGCTAAGTCGTCACGCATGGTTAAGAAAAAAAAATATTGCAACTCACAACCACAACAAAACACCTCAAGACGGTACACGTGACTGACGGCGAGCGAGCGAGAGCGACGAGACCTGCTCACAGGAGCCGCCCCGCCCGCCCGAGAGGCACGCCACCCCGCGCCCCGTTCTCCCCCGTCCTCGCCTCGGCTGCGTCTGCGTCCCGTCTGCGCCCCGTCTCTCCTGTTTGTTTTGTGCAAAAGACGCAGACTAAAAGTGTTTGCGCCCGCGCCCCGCCTGTTCTGTATGTTTTGCGTCGCGACGCTTCTATACATTTTGTATGAAAGAGACTCGGTAGAGACAATTGTCCGCGCCCCGTCTGCGTCTTACGTCTCTTCTGTCTGGCCTGCGCTTAATACTACCGTCCCTTTTTTGGAGGGCAAAAAGGGAACCCCCGTATAGATATGGACAGACCACGTCGCTCAAGTTCCCTTTCAGTTCCCTTTTAATATTTTGCAATAATTGCAATATCTATCTATAATTTTATACTTAACGTGACGCTAGATAATTTAGACACTCAATTATCATATTTTAAGGTTAATAATTGGCATTAACGTATATGAATTACGAATGAAAGGACAAGTCCGGTATTTTTCTTTCACTATCACTTTTGCACCCCAAAACACTACAACGCATGGTGCGTTTTATATAATAACAATTATTAACAATGCACTAATTGTTCACAATAATTTGTAAGTATTAACAATATAAATAAGAGCAAATTACACGCTCACCAGAAATCAAGTGAATCTCAACTGTCAAAAATTGCAAAATTGTTTCGCACAGTACTGTGTTGACCTTGAAAAAAGTGGCACGCGTCACGAAACAAAAAACATTATACTTCTGTCTCGTTTTCTTACACAATATACGCATAACTCCCTCTTTTTCTTGTGTGAATGCGACAAATGCTAATTTGTCTATTGTTTTCGCTGTCTACGATTCGATCGCAACGTTCCGTATCCGCCGACAGCAAAAGTATTCTGAAGTCATTGATAAATAATATTTACTATGATTGGTGAAAACTATATTTATAACATATATTTTCATTAAATTCAACTTTATGGATAATAGTTATTCTTTATTTATTAATTAAATATGACTATCATGCCTTAATTCAGCAATCATTGTTTTAAAATATTGGAAGATCTATGAATGTTAAACAGAACGAAGTCTCAACGCGTTGTTCAAAACGAATTACGTTGTATCTTGTATAGTAAAGTTAATTATAAAATTAGCTTGCTACATATATTGATCTGTGTATAAAATGGAACAGCAAAAGAGAAGAAGAGCGGAAAATTGGAGTTCTGAAGAAAAAGTAAACTCAAAAAAACAAAAAGTGCTCCACATCACTTTGTCATACAATTAAATGATTATGGCAGTGATGCAGTTCCAGTAATGGTATGCATACTTCTATAAAATATAGTTAGGTTAATCTATTTGTAAATTAAATATTTTTAGGCCAAATCAAAAGCTCACAATTTCGAAATCGTCGCTGGGCGTAATACTAGTAATGAAACAATGTGAAATAGCCTAAATTGCCTCAACAAATCTGTGAGACTAAAGTTATACCAGACCAAGGTAATCAAATAATGTTGCTTATTTGGGATTAAATAATTGCCTATACTAATACTTTAAAGAAACATATACTCAGGTATGTATGTACAAAAAGAGTAAACATTTCATAAATAATGCACGTTCAGATGACTCAACGATACATAAGGTCAAGGGGGGAACAACAAAGAAAGGGAGAATTTAAAAAAAAGGGCCATCCAGATATGGAAGTGATCAGAAAATAATATCAATTAATACATTGTATTATTACTATATAAAGTGATATATCATGAAATCATGAATATCATGTTAAAATGAAAATTTTATTTCACATAAAGGAAGTAATGCAATAAGCATTATTGATAATAATATACAATTTAAGAAGAGACAGTTAGAAATGTTAGAGCAGGAGCATGACTATAATATACGAATAGCAAAATTAAAAATTAAAAACTGGAGCTTCAAATATGTTTGTTAGAAAATGAGAAAACAAAGATTAACGATAATTAAATGATGATTCTCATACCACATTAGTGCTTAACCAAATATAAAATAGTAAGGAAGCAAGCAAGTGATGTGTCATATGTATGTCTTTATAAAAATCTATGTGTATTTATTAGCATTCTAGAGCCCATGACACAAGCTAGTTAAGTTACTCTTACCATGGATCTAGATAGTGCTGTGTAGAATGTTCTAGAATATTGATTTATTATTATTAATTTACTTTTACAAAATATGAACGGGATGTCATATTAGTTGCTTTCTTGTTTTTGCAATAAGACTTAATCCTGTCCTACTAATATTTAAGTTTAATCAAATTTAAGTTTAATCTAATAATCTACTAATTAAAAGTTCAATCAACTGCCTTCGTATTATATTTGCACGTATATTATCTGCGGGCAAAACTGTTCGTCTATGTGGGCGAGGATTAACTTCACTGTTGAACACAACATTGTCTGGAAATAAGTCTTCCTTCATGTCAAACTGCACATGCCACAATAGTTTTTCTTGCAGTCTTAATATTGCCATACATACCCCTTAATAAGCAACAAATTTTTTGCTTCCACAAACCAAAACATCTTTCCACTGTATTTCTAGTGCGAATATGAGCACTATTATACTGTTCTTCTTGGCAAGTTACAGGGTTCTGTAATGGTGTGAATAAATATGGGGTGCAAGGATAACCACTGTCACCTAACAATATGCCTGCGAATGCACTAGCTTCAAAGCGCTGTTTCAAACGACTTTCACGGAATATTCTTGAGTCGTGAACACTGCCACGCCACCTTATAACAATGTCCATAATTTTTAAATCAGTGTTGCAAACCACCTAAAACAAAAATAATAAGTTACTTTTCTTATAATTTTGTCACTCATTGATCTATATAAAAGAATGAGTTATGACTTTAGATTACATATTTTGTAGCTTTTATTTTACATACACATTAAGTGTAATAAATTCAAAGGTAGCCATGTGTGTCAGTTATGTTTTCATAATAAAAAATTATGAAGCTTTGTACTCGTGTGCTTTGAACCACGAAGAAAGATGTTAAAAACAAGTATTATAATAAAGTGTTGTAAGCATTTCTCTTGGGAAATTACCTGATCATTAATTGATGCAAAAGCTGACCATCATTTGCATTCAGTTTCTTTATTCGTATGTTTGTGCAATGTGCAATGGCACAGAACTTTCGCATTTATTCTTCTTGTGCTTCCAATGTCGCTGGCATCTTAAAGAATCTATGAGATATTCGCGCCAACCCCTTCGGCCATGTACGAAACTAAGAACACTCTACGCTACTTTATTACATATTTTACTTATATACGGTTGCGAAACACCATGTAAATCTGCTGTGTCTTCTTGGATCTAAAACAACCAATTTAATAAGCACATCATTCAGTTAAACATTGTTATTGCGTTGATGATCACTAGATTTAGTAACTTACTTCATGTCGTGCCCAATTTCGTAAAGCACAAGCCACTTGTTTTTTAGGAGATACCGGACCGAGAGACCGGAGATACCGAGGATCCTGAGCCAATTCATCCCTAATTAAGGCAACAACAACTCTCGTAGCAAAACGTTTGGAAAAACTATGCTTCTGCCTAAAAGCTGCCTCAGATAGTTCCACAAAGGGGTTCACTCTGGTACGATATCTGAAGCGGTGGTATGTCTAGTAACTCCACGATATTAATATCTACGATATCCATTTCATCAACTGCGTTAATATCCATTACGAGCAAAAATATGTACGAATGTGTTCGAATAATAACAACTTAAATAACGAAATTCTTAAATGACAACTTTGACATATGTGATTATTGTGATTGCACTTTATACCAACGTTAAACTAGGGGTCACGCAGGTTTATCTTAAGACCAAAAGTAATCTATGGTTTACTACTAAAACGCTTTTTGTAAAATTTATTTAGACCATGGTCTAAAGACGATTTAAACCATCTCATCAGATCGGCTCCTGTGAGGTAGATGATAAACAAAGATTTGGTTCCATTTTTAAACAACTGAAATTAAAGCATAAATGATTTAGATTCCATACAGTTATACTTATGATGAGTAGTTAATTACAACAGGATTAATAGCTTAACATAATTGATTCCTTAATTATAATTACAAACAATGCAACCTCGATATTACGAAACTAAAGGATATTATAAAATATTTGTTCAAATAATTTGGTACAATGATTTTTTTTGTTAGGACTATATTCGTTTAACAAGGTGTTTATTAACCTCAACATTACGTAGGTACTCACATATATGTATATGTAACTTAATGATTTTTCGTTTCTCTGTTACGGTTAAGGAACACCTTTTTCGTTTCTCAGCCATTGCAACCTTTAAAACTGACAACAGTGACAAACAGTAATGTTTACATCCCAACAAAAACATACCTGTTAAAAAGGAGGCCAAGTTCCTATCGGCTATTTGTTCGCCTAAAAAAGAGTTGAAATCCAATCCAATGCCAAGTTTAGATGCACTTTAAAATCGATCTTAATCATCTTCATCAACAGCCTGATCCACTGGTAAACATTGGCCATTCTCAAGACTCGCCACCACACCCAGTCCTCCCGCCTTCCGCATCCAGCCACTACCCGCCACCGTATTTATATTACCTATATTCTATTTTGGGACGAAGGAGGCATATTGTTTAGGATGAACCAGGATTTTTTTTTAAGTGGGACAAAACTCAGTAGGTAGGCCTAACTAGAAATAATTCTAATTTTCGTATGCAATATTTAATATTAAAAATCACAGATCGTTTTATCATCTCAATTAGTACTGACCAATTAAACATTACTTACAAGGTATAAAAATATTTAAATCTTAACATCTCCAGACAATGTCCTATAGAGATAGAGCCAGCCCCGTATTGATATAATATATTTTTAATTATATTGTTTCTTTCTTGGACGCTTTTTTTTTCGATTTTCAGAAATGTTCATTTTCAATTTTATTTTAGCAAAATTATTACAGTAGTTTTGCAAGTATCTTAACTGTTTGGCTAAATTTACACCGCACTTTTGTTTGATTTTTTTTACTAATTTGTGAATATTGTGATTCCACAAAATTATTTGTTTTATTCTTTTCACCGTAAAATGTAAATTTGGTTTTCAAAAATCAGTGTTCTAGCCATTGAGAAACGATATAATCATTAAATTTCGTGATATTCTTATCATGTGGAGACTGACTCATTATAGAAAGCCATGCTTCATCTAAATCTGTGACAGGTAAATGAGCTAATAAAGTGCAGAAAGCAACATGTTTTCTAAAAATACTGTTTTGTGATAAACCTCGTTCCCAAGATTTTCTTTGAAGCGCTTGTTTAATATCATAAGAAATTAGATAAAATGAAATTATATCAACAAATCATTATCTCAATTGATCGATTTAGTAAACAAAAGTATATTAACTGAAATAAGGTCAAGTGAACGTTAGATTTTTTGTTATTATATCAACCGTTACACACCCTTCTAAAATTACATACTTACTTTTACGTCGAAAAATAAACTACTTTTAGTATTGTATGTAACACTTTATATTCCTCGTCGTAACTCGATTTTAACTCTATTTAGTACATACTATAATTTACGTTGGGAACCTTGAGTCTTCTAAGTATAATAATAAGTATGTACTATAAGTATGTACTAAGACAAATGGATATCAATTTACCATACATCATTAAAACTGATGCCAGTAACTACGCTATTGGAGCAGCTTTCGTGCAGGGGGAGGACTACAAAGAGCACCCAGTCATAACTGGCATAACTCGATATGAAAAACGAGATAACGAAACTCCAGAACCAGTATTACTGATAAGACGCAGAGGACCGAAGAAAAATCAATCCAGTCCAGCTCCTGGTACTCTCACGGGACGTCAACGAGTACCAGAGGGGGAGATTGTAGCGGAACTTTGAGTGTTATTAGTAACGCGCGGGCTCGAATACTTTCTCGCTCGCACACTACCTGTCCCGCTCGACGGTCGGCGCGACGGAACGGACCGAGCATCAACGATCGCCGCGCGCGCAGGCCTTATAAGCGGCGCGCAGCCGTTCAAATAATCAGTTCTTAGCTAGCGGTCTAGCTTGAGAGACGGCCTATGCTATCCTCAAGTGACACCGAAGTGTTGGTAGCTAGGGTAGCACATAAGTATCATATTGTTTTGTACGTTTACTGAATATACCATTTGGGGTCTCATCTGGCGTCTCATTCAACCCTTCATAGCTAATTTCAATAAAACAATTATATAAAAATAAATCAGTCATCTCCGTTTTGTCCACTAGTGACAAGATCTTCACCTTTATCATTGATTGGTAATGTAAACCAAAATTGACGCCTGTTTAAAGGCATAAGTGGAAACAATTTATAATTGAACTTTTTCATTTAAAAATCTAGTTCCACAAAGGATTCATCAAAATCTTCTTTATAGAATACATTTCTGCATCAATTAATAAATTTAACCTCTACGACTTGATTCAGTGAGAATTTTTTTAAAAGGTCATTCTCATCATTTCTTCTTGGAGATCGGTTTTTCTTAGACCATTTATATGATTTCTTTACTTCTATAACTTCTATATTTTTTCTGCACTTAAATATAACCTGCTTGTAATCTTCGAAATCATACACCGCATCTTGTCGTTTAATTTGTGTTTCTATACTGCCATGCACGCCATCTGCAATCATGTGAGTATGGCCCTTTGTCAAATATTTTAAAGTTATGCGTTCTATGTTGTACAATCCACAGTTTACTAGAGTTACAAGGGCAGTATACAGTATCCAATTTTTATTTTTATTTGTGCAATTATCACACCATATAATTAAGTGTTGCAAGTCTCTTTGCAAAGCTATAAATGCATCCACAATGTTGTTGGCATCCCTATCGGCCCAAGCTTCGTGCCAAAGAACACAAGTACTTTTGATATTGGTCTTTTTTTGTATAGGTGCAAATGTCAAATTGAATGCAACCAGTCTACTTAAAAAAAAAGAATCTTTCACTTTTGGCATATCAGGCAACAGCATGACTTTTTGCAAGTCCATAGAAAAATAACGAAACTGTGTTAGTATTTTATTTTCCAGCATCTAACTGATATTTGCAAATGGCTCTATTAGCCTTAGCCTTGTGAGCATCATATTTTCTGGGATTTCTGTTGAATTATATTGTTTCATTTCTTCTTCCAGCTCTCCACAGACCGCGCATTTATCTCCCTTTGGAAATTTAAATGAAATATTTATATCTTTTAATGTTTGCCGGTATATTTCTTTTGAACATTTATTTTCGTTAGGGCTTTTCTTTTTGGAGTTTTAAATTAAGAGTTAAAGCTAGTGGTAAATATCGTGCTAATGGAGCTTTACGTCGTTTATAATGACTGACAGCTGGATTAAAGCTTAAAATGTGATCCATAATAGCATTTCTATTTAAGTGCTTTTTCTTACCTCCTCTATTCTCTTTCACATCCTCATAAAAAGCTTTACGCTTTATAGCTCTGCTCAATTCTGTAACGATTGCATCTGTTTTAAATCCAAGGGTCTTTAAAAAGAATTTGCGACAAACATTGAGAGCTTCATTACCTTTTGTTAAATAATAATATCGACGTTCCGTTTTAAAAAACTTTCTGAAACTTTGCGTCGTTTCACATTTTCAATTCGTATGCATTTATTCAAAAAATGGCGTCGTTGTATATAAGGTAAGTTCCAAAAGTTTTCCCATATCAATCATATAAAAGCAAAACTTTGCATAATTTGGCAAGGAAAGAAAAATGTGTTATGAAGAAATAAAATATGGAATTGCCCTAAATAGTATTTTGTATACATGTGGAATGTAACATTTAACATTTTGTATTAATTGAAGCTATAAAATAATGAATATTTATCTAATAATACGGAAAATTACGTTGGATATTGCTGTTTATGAACTTAACTTCTGGATTATGCTGCATTTGCAGTTTAAGACAGGGGATATTGCGTTTTTTATCTCAACATACGCCATTTTAAATTTAGCTATACAAGGATTTAATATATTGATACTTTAGGTATCCTTATAGTGAAAATACATTCTTATTTTTATTCCTAAAATGTAAGGTTGTGCTGTTCAAGCAGTAGTAAGGATGGATAAGAAAAACACAAATTATTATCAAAACTTTAATCAAAATTAGTTAGTCATTAAACATAATAACCTGTGACTGGTTCTTGTAGCTCACATAAAACTTCAGTCCTGTCATATTCCTCTTGAGTATCATCAACTATATCGTCAGCAAGCTGGATCCCAGATACTATTGGAATAAAAAAACTCAAACTCTCAATTGATTTCCAGTCATTTCCGCAATGTTTTGTAAGTAAATTGCGGACATCTCTAGCTTTTGCTGCATTAATAGTGTTAGTTGCAAAAATTTCGTTTGGCTTAATATTGCCTGCCTAATTTACGTTTTTTAGAACACCGTCATCATGATTATAATGTATATTGCCCTTTATCAAAATATTCCCTGCCTTTTTGGAGCGCTTCAATATGTATCTTTTGCTACTCTTGAATTGGAAATGTCATCTACCAACGGGCTTAAATGCCTACTGCGGTTGCAGTTTTCCAATCGAAAACCTTGCATTCATCCCCCATATTTATGACTGTAGCAAATTGTTTAATCGTTCCGTAATACTCTTCAGGTTTTGATATTATTTCTTTTTATTCGTATCTGTTTCTCTATTTGTGCAAACACCCTATCTGGGGGTATGAACGAGTGTCCCACGATTGGAAAAATCAATTCCACAGTCTTGATATGAGAAGGCGCCTCGGTAAGCCATTTTGCACACATTCCTAACATTGTAGTGTTTTATTCTGGCCTGCGCAACCATCTGCAATCAGACGTATTGTGTTGATGCCAGTTAAATCTGTATTTTGTTATCGGTGATAAACAGCCGATTCGATTTAGTTCGATGCCGTAGGAAACACATTTTCTGGCCAACAATATGCAAAAACATTAGAAGGTGTCAAGGTATCTTTTTTTTGTGAATCCTTTGTCTGATTATCAAATCATTGCGGATGCTCACATCACTTTCGATTCTCAGTTTTCTCAATATGAAAGCATATTGCTTACTTTTTTTTTTAAATTTATAAAACGCGAGGTGGTGATACCCCTGTTTTCTTTAATCAAGGTTAATCAAGGTTACGGGGTGGTGATACCCCTGTTTTCTTTAATCAAGGTTCCTTTTTCAAAATACTCTTTCATTATTGTTTGCACTCTGTATTTTTTAATTTGTAGAACTTTAAAAAAAAATGTTCTGGCAAACACGCAACCTCTTTCTCAGAGAAGAACTGTACACAAAGTAGCTGACTTGGGAAGTTTTTGGTTTGTATTAATTATTGGTGAGGCGATTTCGTTTCACCGACTATTACGTATTCTGCAGCCAAAGTGTTGAAAAAAAACCAAAGTCACTTATAATTAATTTAATTAAATGAAAAATTACAATATTATAGAGTAATGAAACCTATTCGATGCTAGAATTAGGAATGAATATAATTTTAATAAGACACATGACTTCGACTCGCGGCGTCAGCAATCGAAGCTCGAACGGTTGTCATCGGCGCGGTGGCGTAATCGCTGCGTCGGCGATTCCGTCGTCGTTGCTATGTCCCTTGATCGTCGTGTGTTTGCGGCGTCAGCGGTCTGCTTTAGGGATCCGTACTTAACACCTCCATCCCTAGAACAGCAACTATTTTGTCATATTAAGGGAAAATGTTGCTGGGACTTCGTTGCGTTTCTTGGTAACTTCTTCATAAGCAGGGATCCTAAGAGTTTGCTGCTTCTCCTTGTTTTCTGAACAGATAGTCCAGCATCTGTATCTGCGGCTTACTACAAATATGACAATGATAGCTGCACATGCTAAGATAGTATAAAGAGGTATCGTAGTATGATATAGGACATGCGAATGAGTTTTCTCGATCTCTATGGGTTTTTCTAGTAAAATCTTGTTCTGGATACTGTGAAGGTCTTCTAAGTTTACTGCTCGGGATGCAATGTGAGTGAAGCCATCGGTCTGGTTCGGTTCATCGTAGGGGATCTTCGATAATTTTAGCGGTTGGCCCTTTATCTCGTTCCCGTCGTTGACTATGGTGAACTCTGGGGTTGTCTTTTTATTTGCAATCGTAGATAATATTGACAGTGATGTGAGTGAAGTTCTACATAATGTTGAAAATAGCATGGTAATAAATATTCAAAGAGTTTACTTGCGCGATGTGGACCCATTTTGTGACTTTTCCGAAGATTCCTTAAGAAAAAGGTTTAGATTTACCAAAAGTGTCGTAAAAATGTTATTTCACCACTCGTAATAAACTATCTACGGTTGGATACTCAAAGAGGTTTACCTATCAATCCAGAATTGCAACTTTTGTTGACACTACGTTTCTACGCAACAAGTAGTAGTTTCCAGATTGTTTGTGGGGATATTATGCATATATCACAATCATTAGACGAGTGAGTCGGGCCTTGGCACTCCAAATGCCGAATTATGTAAAGATTCCCGTTGATTTGAGGAAGACAAAAGAAGAATTTGAAAAACTTGGACGCATTGGAAGAATGCCTGGTTTGAAAAATATTGTTGGTGCATTGCACTCACATTAGGATTTCTAAGCCAAGAGGCATTTCACACACCGAACAATACAGAAATAGAAAAGGCTATTTCTCACTGAACTGCCAAGTAGCTGGTGGTCCTGATTTAAAAAATTAAGATATGGTTGTAAGATGGGCCGACAGTACTCACGACAGTCGCATTTATCGCAATTCTCGTTTAAATTTAAAATTGCAGAATGATATCGATGGTGTTTTAGTGGAAGATGCAGGTTATCCTTGCACGAGACACCTTCTGATGCCAGTTTCGAATCAATCAACCTTAGTTGAAGAGAGATTCAACAAAGCCCAGATCAAAACAAGGAATTCTGAGGGAAAGATTGTTTGGTGTGTGGAAGAGAAAATTCCCTTGTTTACAAAAAGGATTAGGCACAAAATTAAGCACAACAGCTAATATTATCATAGCTTTTGCTGTATTACATAATATTAGTATAGAGTGCAATGACACCGACTGTGAAGATTATGAGGATCACAATGATTCAGTATTAAATTTTAGAAATGTTAATAGTACAAATGACAGCATGGTACTACGGACTAATATTATAGCCAGAGACTTTACATGATTGGTATAAATAAATTAAAAAAAAAAAATATTCATTCAAAATCTTGTATTTTATTTCTAATTCAATATTTTGTAATTCTTCCTTAAATTTCCTTTCAGAAATTTTCATTTTTAATTTCTCAGCATGTATTTTTTTCTTATGCTCTAATTCTTCTTCCAATATTTGACATGTTAAATAATCAACTCTGTTATTTTTTTCTTCGGTATATCTTGATCTTCTTGGAGTATGACATATCACTTGCTGTTTTTCTAGTATTTCTTCCACAACAATTTTTCGTTTGGTTTATCCCAAGCTTCATTATTGCTATCTCCTGATATAGCCACCGTACCTGTAACAATTTATCATAATTGAATACATGTATTAAAGTTCTAATCACTATGAAACTTTCCATATGGTATATAAAAGGGTAGAGTGGTGTAAGATGACGCCACTTTTGAAACAATCAATCATAAAAAATTAAAAGTTGACGTATCAAAATCAAACTTATGTATTTTAAATCTTTGATTAATTGGTAACAAAAGGAAACTTAAAAGAAAATCACATCTTCTATCTTTGGGTTCATTTTCAACAAAACTTTAAAAATCTATGTCACTTAAGTATTCATAGTAGTTACAAATAATTTAATATACTCACCGTTTATATCACTATCAATATCAACTTCAATGTTGGTTAATATATTTTTATCGATATCCACTACTTTGACATCAATTGGATCCATGTCGGCAACAGCCGGACCTCCTCCTCTTAAATACCGCATGTTATCTTTGGTCTTTGACTCCCTTGCCTTCGCCTTCATATTATACCACAATTTAATCAATTGTTTGGTTGATGCCTAAGTAGTAAAAGAACAGGTTTTTAAGTTATATGATAGTTATGATAGTTATTGTGCAGGCCTCTGCACAATAAGAAATTCTTACGTAATAACTGGCACTCTTAGTTTAATTTCAGAGAGAAGCCCTGGACAGTCGATCTCACCCTGAGCAACACTGAGAAGAATATCGAGGGTGTCTACTTCATCTATAGACATACTCAGATTTATTGATACTATTTCCTAGGTAGCTAATTCATCCATAGGCTGATTTAGGTTCTTCAATGAAAACACTTGTACTATTCCACATTATTTATTAAATTCCTGACCGGTCAGGAAGTGTTTTCATTGAATCAACAGTATAAGCAGTCTGATTTAGGTTTTCTGATATGATTTCCGGTGTGACGAGTTCTATAGGCAAATTCAGGATTCTTGCTGTAATTTCCGTAGAGGATAATAATTCGTATTCGCTAGGTAAATTGCAAGTTGTTGATTTCGCTAAATAAGTGTCTTTAATTTCCGTATTCCTTCTGACACAATGAGTTTTCAAGCCAAAGCAGCTGCACTAAGATACCGATTCCATTTGTAATTATCTGATGAATTTGTAATGTTCCCGTCAATGTCGTGATATTATTTGGAAGCATTGAAATAATATTATTTTCTCTTTACAGTTTTCATAAAGGCTTATAAAATGTGGAAAGCATCGGAAGCTTCTCTAATGTCTTTTCCAAAGCAAACTTGTCGATCTTAAACTCTTTTCACAGATCCACCTATACCGTCAGCAACTCCTTTGCCATGGCCACTTTCGAAAAATGACCAGGTCACATATTTAAGTTTAGCTTTTGAGTGAATAAATCAATCAAATAAAAATATAATAAACATGCAAATATCAGTTCAATATTATTATGCTTAACACATAGTCATGTATCTCTGGATGCCGCCAAGTGTGATGTCAAAACATAAAATGGTTTGTACTTATAAAAAGTGATAAATTTATATTTCCCACCTTCGTTTTTATACTTCTTATAAAGGTTCTGTAACGTGTCCAGTAAGTATCTTATCTGCTGCTTCTCTTTGTTATAAGTGCGACATTCTTTTTTTTCAGCTGTGCAACGGCTTACATCGTCCCTAACGTAAAATTTAACTAATTCCTCAGGTACAAGACTTGCTTTCTTTGGCTTCGCTTTCTTGACTTTTCCTGTTAGGCCTAATAATTTAGCTACGTACGATTTTACTTTAGCGTTAGTAATCAATATTTTAAGTATTATTTTTTGAGATCGTTTTTGACATGCGTTGTAAGTTTTCTTCATAGTATCTTCTAGGACTTGTTCTCGAGCTTTCATTTTTTTAAATTATTATGCCCCTATTTTGTATCTGTTTTTTGAATATATGTTTAGTCGATAGTTTCTTTTTTTTTCAGTTTTATTACAGATATTTAGAATATTTTTTACCCTTTCTTGCTTTTTTTAAGAGCACTCCTAAGTTTAGTTAGTACACTTTTTTTCAAATATTTCAGTTTTAATGTTTGTGCCTAGTCATTATAATTTTTTCGTAATTCGTTACTCTCATCTTTTTTTTGCATTTGTTCCTGCTATAGTAGATTTTTGTTCATTAGCACTTTGCTTTCGTTTCTGTTTTACCCACTGATCTCTCTGACTTTATTTTTCTGTTTTACCTAAATCTGAAATCTTTTTGCGTGTTCGTTTAAGTAGTTCTATGTCCTTCTTACGATACTCTTCATATTTTTCGGTATCGTTTTTTATACGTTTCCTATACCGTTTCATTTTTTCTGCAGCGGTAAGTGGCATTTTGATATCTAAAACATATAATCCTCTATGTCATGCTTTCTATTCTTTCTACTTTATAAGCTAATACGACACTTAAGTTCTCTGTGGTCCATGAAAACGAAGACGCGGATGTAGTATTTTTCTTTAAATGTACCTACATGTTTTAGATTCTTACTACCTACTAGTATTACCACAACATACCAATATAGGGTGACATCAATCGAAGGTGCTTGCTATGCTTACCTGATATCAAGTACTTTGTCACTATTATTCTGATACACTAGAATCATCATCGTCATAGGTACTTCCATAAACAGAATCAAAGAATCAATCAAAGAATCAATTTCGTTTATTCAGTTTAGGCACATAAAGAGCACATATGAACGTAAAATTTTTACAGTCATGTCAAGAAATTACTAACATAATATTAAATTAAGTAAATAAATCATTTGAAAATGATTCTTTCAATGGTTCGGTAAGTTGGTTTTACTGAGAAGAGACCAGCAAGAAACTCAGTGAACAATATTATAGTTTCTTTTTTAAAACAATGTAAATTTTTTTAATACATTTATATTGTGCGAGCAAGCAAAAAGATTAGGATGACCATGCATTTTTATCATTAAGGTATTCGTTTACTTTGTAATATCCTTTTTTCTTAAAAGACTTTTTTACTTCTATTTTAAACTTATTTAGTATGTCAACCAAATATTGAGGAATTTTATTAAATATTTTAATACTGTTACCTACAAATAAATTACCAACCTTTTGAAGTCTGAGTTTTGGCACTACAAGTTTATTTTTATTTCTTGTATTATAATTGTGAACCAAAATTGTGAAAAATATAAAAGTAAACATTTATGTAATATGAATATATGAAAAATAGCCCCAATCAAAATCAGCTGGTTGTAAACGTATTATTATGTGTAAATTTCGGTAATCCTTTTATAATCGCTTTAGGTAGTTCTCTTTCACAAGGCCATCCTTCACATGATGATGACTTTTAGCGGAGTAGCATTGAACTCTCACAATCTTGCGACCCTGGTGCCTCTTATCTTTTCGAGTGTCCATTCGCCATGAAGTTCAACCACAATCGGGGGTATATTATTTGACTCCTTCTTCTTGATGGCATTTTGGAAGGATTCCGAAGCTACTTCATCTACTGGGAGATCAGAAAAACGGTTACTTGTGGGCGTCTTCTTGTCGTTGTGGGCACCTTCAGGGTTAGCAAGAAATTTCTTTGGATGCTTCCATTGGTCCGGTGATGTAGCATTCTCTCTTGGTCTCTTACTAGTTAATTTGGCACTGGACTACGAGCGGATAAGAAATTTTTCCAATTTGGACTAAGGTCTATCGACAAAAGAAATATCGATATACGATGATTTCAAGAAATTTAAAACTCTTATGGAAAAAGTTATTCTTTATACTAACGCACTTGGGTCAATGCCATGGGGCCATGGACCATGGACTACGTTTATTATATTGGAACGCGGACGGTGTTCACAAAAAGCAGCAGTAACTTGCTTATCTCGCGGTGAGTAGACTAAAAGCAGAAGTCATCGAACTCTGCGAAACTATTCTTACTAGTCGCTTTACGCTTAACATTCCTGGTTATGCTTGTTACCGCATGGACAAGCGTTCTAACGGCAAGGGCCAGGGCGTAGTCATCTTGGTTCAAGCGGATCTAACTCACAACGTACTTCCTACCATAAACACACATAATCTGAAAGCCATTGGTGTCTCTTTGATTATAAATAATAATAAGATGCTAATTTATTCAGTTTATCAATCCCCCAGTCTCCCACTGATCGGTAGTGATGTTGAACAACTGTTATCTGGAAATCATGTGTTGGCTATGGGCAGTGATGTACAAGATACCTTAAAATAAAGTATCTGGAATACAAAATGCAAAATACTTTTAAATTAAGTATTTCAGATACCAGATGCAAATAACTTTCTGTAATGGTATCTGAAATACTAGATATAAAATACGTATTTTTTGAATACTTTTTATAGATAAAATACTTTTGTAAAAAAAAACGACATTTTTTTAAATGAAAGTTTATTTTTTTACATGTAAATCGCGTTGATTGCGCAAACGTGACATAACATAATATTATATTTTTAAGGTTTTAATTGAGACTCAAGTAAAACTAGTTCTTCAAACAGTTTATCACTCATTTTTCTTCGATGAGGCCTCATGATCATGCCCCCAAATGAGAAGAGTCGCTCCACAGGGGCAGAACTTGGCAAACAGGTGTTGTATTTGAAAAATATTTTTTTTATTGTAGGATAAGCATTTAAGCTCTTCATGTTGGTATCTTTATTATTTAAGTATTGCAATGTTTCTAAGTCAGCGGTGCTGCCAGTAGATCCTGTGTTTTCGGCACTTACAACGGAGGAATCAGAATCCTCTAAAAACATGTAATAAGATTCATCTTTTGACTTTTTTTTATGTCACCTTCAATATTGTTTAAAGCCTCTGATTTTGTTTTTCAGTGCGATAAATTGTTCGTGTTTCAGTCAGGATGAGTTCTTTTACATATTCTTTCTGCGCTTTAGGTACCCATCTCATTTTAAAGAATGGATGTGACACTGAGGCCAATATTGCATCATTTGCTGCAGGCTCTAACTGCAAAAACTTTTTAAAACGTCTATTTAAGTTTTCTTCAATCACATCTAGCAGAGAGCCGCAGTATGTCTTTTTCCCCTTGCAGGCTTTGAATAGCTTCTGCTATTGGCTTTGAACAGTCCTCATATTCACTTAAGAAGTGAATTTCATTTTCCTTTAACGGAGATAATTTTAACATTTTCATGGTTTCACTAAGACTGTTCTGTACGGCTAAAAGATCTTGTATGGAATTATAATAAGAGTTCCATCGAGTGGCGCATGGAGAAGTTGGTGACTTTCCTGTCATCTCTAAATATGTTTCACATGCTTTTGGTGATCTGGAACATAAGTTCCAAAGTGCTTAGCACTTTGCTAAAGCCGTATCATGCAGTTTCTTATAAATAGTATTTTTCAATCTTGCTTGTTTAAAATCTGTACTGGCAATCAAATGCAAAGTGTGCGTAGCGCATCGTTCGTGTACAGGCAGTAGGCAATCACTTTCTAAGTCTGATGAAGTTGAAACATCTGGAAAAGCTTGTAGTAGTAGCAATGAATCATCATCTTCATCATTGACTTCTGCGAGTGATGTTTCTTCAGTATCTTCATCAATATGTGAAACATGTTCATTATTTTCAATTGACTCTGAATTAGTTTTTCCAAATACATCAAAAGCCTTAACCATATTTGAACCGTTATCTGTAACTGTCTTAACAATTTTTGATAGTTTCAAGCCATGGTCTGAATGTATATCAGCTATCATTTCTGCAACTTTATCATATGTGTGAGCCCCTTTAAATCTTCTGCAAGCAATGGCAGCACTTTTCCTTTCAAAAGTCTCACTTTCAATCCAATGGACTGTAACCCCCAAATAACTTCTTTTAGAGGAAGACCAAATATCAGCCGTACTGCGCACAAACTCGACAGTGTTCAACTCTATTTTAATTTTTTTCTTAAATTCATGGTACTCATCACAAATTTTATTTTTAGCTGTACGACGACACCATAACGTTTGGAGGCTTTGTTAGTTGCTGTGCACCTTCAATCAAAGCTTTAAAAGACTTATACTCCACTATGGATACTGGTGACATGGTTTCAACAATAAATTGTACAATCAACTTGTCTAAATTAACAGATTTTGAACCACTTGCAACATAAGTAAGAGTAGACTGCTTCAATTTTTTATGTTTTACTGCTAATTCTGAACCGCTGCTACTTATCTCAGTATGTTTTCTTTTCTTCAGGTTTGAATTTTTAAGTTTTTCATAAGCTTGCAACAAATCTAAGTGACCTTTCCTCTGTAATAAAATGCAAAAAGGAAATTAGAACATATTAAAAAAAAATCAAGAATTCATTAATTCTCATGACAAATTCCTCATAAAATAAGTTTTGGAATAAGTAAACCGTAATTGAAATATTTATCTTATCTTTTACTTATACAAATGAATGCATCTTTATAAAAAAACCTACCTTTAAATGCTTCAGGAGATTTGTAGTGGAAGTAACACTACCCTTTATAACTTTTGAACATATATTGCATATTGCAGATACATTTACATCACTTCCATCAACTTGTTAAATATCTTTAAAGCAATGCTTTAAAATTAGTGGTTTATTCAAATTATTCTCTTTATCTCTGAAAACAATCAAACAAACTTTATTAGGAAAAGAAATATGAAATTTTAGGACGACAGTGACGCAGTAATAGGCAGAGTACCACATACCTAACATTCCTTTCGATTTGTTCGACTCAAACTTATAATATATATCTCTCATTTACTAGTGATTCCACCCGGCCTTGCCTGGGTGCAAGTTTGAAAAAAAAATCTTTTAAACCTTCTCTAGACAACTACAAATACAACAAAAAAAGAACGATTCATTTTTATTGTATAGAAGATATATAAAGTGGATATCACTAATTACCTACAACTGAATTACACACAAATGCGTTAAAATATCATTAATAATTTGTTTGTTGTTATTCTAACCTCTTCCCGGTATGTTCGTGAGTTACATACACATTTCTGTCGTCCCTGTCGTCGACTCGTGAAGTGTATAAAATTTAATCAAATATTATACTTAGCAAAATCAAGTAAAACTTACGTTTCCATGGTCGCAATCTCGAATTTTACAAAAGCAATATTGTTGATCCACACATAAAAAACGGGGTAACACAGACTTTTTTATTATGGCTTCGATCCCGCTCTTAGCCGTGCAGTGATTCTGCCAATGTCAAGCATTAAACTATTACTGTGTACTGTTCAATAACATATACGTTGTGCCGTCAAAATATTGTGTTGTTTTTTTTTTAGATGGTGTTATGAAAAATTCTAGGCTCAAGAAAAGACTCAATCTTCTCATAGCTTCGACCAACCGACCGAACGTTTACGTGTCTCCCTCAAACACAGACTATTATGCGGAATAATTAAAAATGACACGAGTCAAGGGACGTAGCCAGTAACATTTTGTAGAAAGAAAGAATTGCCACGCCACCTATCAATTCGGCCCTAAAAGACTAAAGATTCAATAGCGCGTTCAGTTTTACCTACGACAACATTAATATTTAAAATTAATGTCACCTAAGATGTCACAATAGAATCACCAATTACTAAAAGTATTTTAGCAAACATAGTATCTACAAAATACTAAGATACCAAACAACAGATATTTAAATACAAGATACAAAATAAATTTCAAAAAAGAATCTGAAATACAGACACAAGATACGTATTTTGTATCTTGTATCTGTATTTCAGATACTTGTATCTTAGATAAGTTACATCTCTGGCTATGGGCAATATGAATTTAAAACATCCCCTGTGGTCTCCTGGGCCAGGTAACTCCCGAGGTAAAACACTTGACGAATATATGCTCAAGAGTGTGCATGAGATTCACGCTCCACTACAGCCCACTCTTATTCCTTACTGTTCTGATCTAATGCAGTCAACCCCAGACTTTATGCTTCCCGCTTGGCAGCAGGGGCACAATCGCCGGCGGCTCTGCTACCTTTCTTTTCGCTCTGTAGAGGTCGGCTTTCCGACCTCTGCCCGCGGGGGTAGCCACTACCTTTCTGGGAGGGCCTTTGCCTGGTCCGTTCGACCTAGGTCTCTTTCTACCTACTTCGGCAATGACACCGAGACCGAGGGCATCCTCGGTCTCGCTACCCATGTCGTCAGCCGACTCCATCTCCGAGCCAGCGTGAGTCGACACGTCTTCCGCGTCGCTTTTTTGAGTGGTTTTGAGGCACACCCTTGGGCCTGTGGGACTGTGGTGACCCCTCCCATATACCACCCGGGATGAACCCGGGAGGGGGTCGCCATGGCTGGTCGCCGAATGGGTGTCCATTCGACCACCAGTCACAGCAAGGGATTCCCCGGACTGAGTCCGGGTACCCTCATGGGTAGATTTATCTGATATTGTTTCCATAGTCATACGAGTATTACCTGCAAGCTCTGAGGTCCGCCTGAGGTGGCGGAAGCGGGGAACGCAGTGTTGCGAAATACGCGCGAAATATAACAGTTTTTCGAAATGGAGTCGTCGTGGTCGATTTGACGTAGGTTATCTTTCTAGGGTTAAACAATCTACCGGTATGTTTATGTTAGACATAGAAAAAGCTTTTGACACGGTCTGACTCAAGGCTCTTATACACAAGCTAATTTTGCTCAGAATACCCACGGCTTTAGTCTTCTTGATAAATTCGTATTTGGCAGATCGAAGCTTCCGTGTGCATATCAAAGAAGACTTTTCTTTCTTAAAACCAGTGCCGGCCGGTGTACCTCAAGGCTCAATCTTAGGACCATACTTGTTCATGTTATATCTTAATGACATACCTGTACAACCACGCACTCATTTAGCCAGGCAGCTGACGATACAGCTTGCTTCACTTCCTCATCTGATATTGATTTAGTAATTGACCGCCTTCAATTAGGCATTGAGCGACTCCTAGAGTACTTTGGCAGATGGAAGTTAAAGATCGATGGGTCTAAAACTGAAGCAATATTTTTTACAAGAAAACGTTCCTTACCTAAACGTAGCCTTATAATTGAAAATCATACGATCGCATGGAGTCGCTCAGTGAAGTACTGAGGTACAATTCTCGACAATAAACTTAACTAGTCTGAGAATACTTCTACTACTTCTACTTCTTACTTTCTACTTCTTTCTACATACCAAAGGCATCAAGGCTATCAGTGCCTTAAATCCAGTGCTAAATAGGCGCTCCAATCTGAGCAGCCACACAAAGCTAAGAATATACTGCTCCCTGATCTGGCCATCTATTACTTATATATGCCCTGTATGGAGTAGCACGACGTGCCATTCTAATATAAATAAAATACAGCTAATAAAAAATAAGGCCCTTAAGTATGCTTATAATACTGCTTTCCGCACTAACCTTCAAAAACTACATTTACAGATAGGATTACCAAGGATCGATGCATATATTTATAAACTATCTGAAAATTTTTATATCCATGGTAACCCTTCCAGCAAGAATAAACTTATTAAAAACATTTGAAAAACTCGTAAGTACAATATTTCTTATATCAGTAGGTACAAGCGATACAAGTTACCACATCACTTATTCTTAGAGTGCGATGAATAGATATATAATACATGGTTTTTTTTTACATGCGGGAAATCCCCTCGGATACCCCCCCCCCCCCCTTCGGAGCCGAAGGGGGAGGTTATGTCGGACTCGAACCGACTAAACCGCACGCCGTCTGTGGGTCGATGTGCTACGCCGATGGTGAGGTTGTATCGTGACATATCCCTCGCACCCCGGCTGACCCAGGGCCATTCCTCTCGGTCTGCCGCCTGCCGTCTGCGCTTGTGCCGCCAATTTGACCTTCGTCTTCTGTTTACCATTCGGCTGTAGGTGCTAATGGGTAAGCGCTAGTGCAAACACAAAATTTGGGTTTTGTTGTTCCATATCCTAGCTTTAAGTGATTCCATTTGGCCACTCCTGGAAATGGAAATCGTTTGCTTTAGAATCAGAGTTGGCATTGCATATGATAAATATAGGTATGGGAAAACGAATTTTTATCTCTTCCCCGTTAACTTTTTCATATTTTTGTAATAGTAACTGTCCTAATCGAAACGGATGTAAATTCTAATCAAGTATCATTAAAATAGATCCAGCCGTTCTTAATTTATAAGTGGTGTAATGTTTTATATAGTATAAGATAGATAATAATGTCAAATATTTGACAAAGCATCAGTCTAGGACAAACTATTTCAAACTTAAGTAGATTTTGTTCTATGGGAACCAGGTGGCTTATTCTATAAATCATTTAATATTTTTATACAGATACTTATCCCATCATCTATGTTTCCATAAAAAAGCGCGTGCGAAGCCGCGGGCATAAACTAGAGTGATTCTTGACCAGTGCATGCAAAGGCTATTGTTTTCATTAAATAAATAAATAGGTTACTAACCTGGAGTTTGTTGGCCGCCTATTTCTTGAGTGAACTGTATGTCATGTTTCATAAAATTATTTCTGAAACATTTTAACAGGTGAGGTGGGTTTGGACGGCATCATCAATCAATTCCTTGAATTGATTGCGCGTATATTGACACCGTCGAAGTCACAGACCGTCCCAACAACTTCCAAACCAGCGTCCCGGGTCCTAAAAGGTTCGGGTGTTATACCGCGTCTATGGACACACACACACACACACACACACACACACACACACACACACACACACACACACACACACACACACACACACACACACACACACACACACACACACACACACACACACACGAATTGGCCTTAGACCATATAACGATCAAATGGCTAGTTATAATCGATATTTTAATACGTACATTTAAATAACTGGTGGGCTTCTTTATATTTAAATAAACAAAAAACAAACCGAACTCTTTGATAAGTGTTACCAATCTGTCTGATGTGACATAAGCTCCAGGAAAGCATGGTTTTGATAGCCCTCAATTTGGTCAAGCTTTGAATTATATACACTCGAGAGCAATGAATCCGGGTCACTCAAAGAATCCAAAAAATCTCGGAAAGTAAGAATGCTAGGTTAATGCAATAAATTGTATTTAATAGACAATTTAATACTCCTTAAATGAAAGTATTAAAACTTCTTAGTTATTGTAAAGTTATATCATAAAAAAATCAAATTTGAAAAGGGAACACTGTCGAAGATGGAACTACGAAATTACAGGATTTGTTTTTGCTTTTGTTTGTAATCTGTCATTTATGTTGGTACATAAACCAGGTTGATAGTGCTCAATATTCATTATTCAAGCTGAAATCATGTCGCTTACACTTGAAGAATGCACCAGAATACTTACATTGGTGGAAACCGGCCGGAGTCAGCGCGATACAGCCAGGACTGTCGGTGTGTCGCTGTCAACAGTACAAAGAGTTCTCCGACGTTACGAAGAAACTGGTTCTAACCTACGCAGACCAGGAACGGGCAGAACTAGGTGTACCACAGCACGAGAAGACCGATACTTGGTGAACACCATGCTTCGAAATCGCTTTCTCACAGGAACTGAACTCACAAATCAGTTTCGACGCCTCGGAGGAAGTAACCCAAGTGCATGGACAGTAAGACGTCGGCTTGCTGAATCTAACTTAAAACCCCTTAGACCTGCAAACGGCCCTAAACTGGAGCGTGGCCATCGTATTTCAAGACTAAGATATGCCCAGAACCACGTAAATTGGAGTATTGAAGATTGGTCGAAAGTTATGTTCTCCGACGAATCAAAATTTATGCTCTACAAGCACGATGGAAGACACAGAGTGTATAGAAGACCAGGGGAAAGATTCAAGCAAGCATGCATCGAAGAAAAAGTAGCCTACGGTGGTGGGTCTGTACTTGTGTGGGCCGGAATTTCCTCTGAAAGTCGCACAGAGCTGGTGATCATAGAAAACGGCTCTTTAACTAGCGTAAGATATGTGGAAGAAATCCTCAACGAACACGTTGGTCCATTTATGGTCAATTTGGGTGAGGATGCTATATTTATGCATGACAATGCCCGACCTCATACAGGTAGGATTGTGAATGACTACCTTCAAGAGATGAACATTACTTGTAAGGAGTGGCCAGCGCGCAGCCCGGATATCAACCCGATCGAGCATGCTTGGGACGAGCTAGGGAGATGCGTAAAACAACGAAACCCTCCCCCAATCACGCTTCCTGAGCTCAAAATTGCTCTCTCAGAGGAATGGGAGAATATTCCCCAAAATCGTATAAGGAACTTGGTGTACAGCATGCCAAACCGCGTAAACGCAGTAATGGAAGCACGAGGAGGTAATACGAAGTATTGAAATTCAAGAAAATCGTCATAAAGTTCAAAAATTTCATGTTTCCTATTTTTGTTTTAAGGAGAGATCAGCAGTTTTTTTTTCTTTATGTAATTTTGTGTAAATAAAATGTATGGTGACTCATATTTTTTTAACTTTCATTTAAGGAGTATTAAATTGTCTATTAAATACAATTTATTGAATTAACCTAGCATTCTTACTTTCCGAGATTTTTTGGATTCTTTGAGTGACCCGGATTCATTGCTCTCGAGTGTATCAAGTTTTTCCGTATTGACATTTCATCAAAAGACAGCGATGGGTAGGAACGTTAAGTGTATCTTGTTTATTTTCGTAGTCTTCACACCGCGCTGGCCAGCCATCAAAAAAATTATGCAGTTGAAAGATGAACTCCGACATAAAACAAACTCTAGGGAACAAGGACATTTCTAGTTTTTATTTAAAAACCCTTTCTTGTAATAGTGAGTGTTTTATATCAATAGAAGGGTATTTTTATACCGTTTTTAATTTTAATTTTAATAAAAACATTCTCATATCAAAAATTGTTTTTTTAAGAAAGAATTGAATAGTGCCAATATTGAGTATTACAACCTTCTATGATTAGGCACAAAAATAACGAGGTAGTAAGAAATACAGTAATTAACCGTACTTTAAACGTTTTTAATAATCTGTAGGACCTCCTAAAGCATTAGCAACAGCTCGACAACGGCGTGGCATACTTAGTATGAGATTGTCAATCATCGTTTGTGGAATATGGCTCCATACACTGCGAAGGTGTAAAAAAAGTTGTTCTTCAGTGTTCAAATTTTCCAAAGAATCACTGAAAGCTCTTCTCCCAAGCAAATCCCAGGCATGCTCTATGGGATTGAGGTCGGCAGACTGAGCAGGCCATTCCAACGTCGTAATATTGTGCTCGCTTAACGCATTGACCACTACCCTCGCGGTGTGTGACCGTGCATTATCTTGCATGAACATAAATTCTTGACCGAACTGCTGTCGATGAGGGATTACCATGGGGTGTATAACCTCCTGAATGTATTGGTTTGCATTCAAATTGCCCCGTATCCAAACGAGGTCGGTCCTTCCACCAAGGCGAATTCCAGCCCATACCATGATTGTTCCACCTTGGTAAGGATGAACTTCTTGCGGATTCTGGAGACGACTCCGACGTCCAGGAACTCGCCATATACGCACTCTTCTCAAATCAGGATGAAAACCGAAGCGAGATTCGTCGGAAAACAGAACCCGTGCCCATTGATAGTCGGTCCACTGTAAATGTGCGTTAGCCCACAATAAGCGACGACCTCGATTTCCACGTCGAAGAGCTGGAACCCTAAGCGGTCTGCGAGCATGAAGATTGGCTTCGTGTAGTCTTCTCCTGACAGTTTGATCGCTAATAACCACTTGATGCTGAGACTGGAGGCTTGCGACCAACTGACGAGCAGTAATCGTGGGTTGCCGCCTTGCGAAATTTTGCAAGAAACGGTCTTGTCGCGGGGTAGTAACCCTATTTCGTCCCCTGTGACGTTCGGCAACATCCCCTGTAGACCTGTAGCGTGCCCATAATCTGCAAATTACGCTTGGTTGGGTGTTGACAGCATCCGCTACGTCGCGTTGAGTTCGTCCAGCTTGCAGCATACCAACAGCTCTTAACATCTCTTCGAGACTTAAATGACGACGTGACATGATGACTAGTCATAAAAATGCACAAACCATACGTAAAAGACGTATTATTGATAATAAACGTTATTTACAATCAAAGAAAATAATTTTTATTTTGCCTCAGAGAAACTGCACAATCAAACACTTTTAAAAGTTTTCCCTCCATATTCGAAAATCATTACTTATTTAAATTTATTTTTAAATTTCGAACAACTCTGTAATCTACTTTATTCTATTTTTACTTATTTGCTGCCAGTTATTTGCAAAACAAGATTTACACGAAAAAAAAATTGGGGTCATCTTGTTCCCTAGACTTTGTTGAGGTGTTTATTTTCTCCCAACTCATATAAGCCTTTCAAGAACGCGTTGTGTACTGTATGAATGTTGCACGTCCCTATATCAATCATTTTGCCTCGGCCACTCACAATTACTTCATCGTTTATTACTGAACTGATTATTGAACTGTTTTATTGACGTTAGGGCCATCACTGCCAAGCATTAGCAACTTCTTTTTCGATAATTGTGCGTTATGTATGGCCTCGTTGAGTTTTGATGCTATGACTTCACCTGTAGCTTTTCCAATAAAAAATGTTTGCAAATGCGAGCAAACCACCGCATTTTTATCTTTTTTTGAGGCTGTATTACATGTCTCATCGAAGCATAGCACGTAGTATGATTCGAATCATCTGCGATTTAAAGTGAGGTGCTAATGCATCGCAAATTAAGTACCTTGCCTTCGTTCTAGATAACGAGAAATCATTTGGTACAGCATTAGGAAACATCACCTCAAACACCTCTTTATATTTTTTCGGATGCCGGTTGAACAGAAAAATTTTGAAGCTATCATTCTTATACACCAAATCAGTTCAGCCTTAGTCGCTATGTCTTTTATACAACTCAAATCTAGCGTTTTCTTACGACGACATTGGTAATCTTCGGCTGGAGTAAAAGGGTTTGCTCGCGCAGTTAACTGTAGTTTTGTTGAATTAAGTTTTAATTTGCATTGCTCCTTATGTTTTTTAGAAAGCACGTGTTGTTCCACAGCTTCTAAACCCCGACTAATGTTAAATTTTCGCATGCATAGAAAGCGTGCATTTCACGGTCTGATTCCTTTCGACCCCATTCACCTATCAAATGTCCACTTTTATCAGTCTTGTTAAGCCACTCCCTATGAGTACACGTATATAGTAGCCACTCACTATTGAGCCTATGTATTATATAGGTATGTCGGCACGTAAATTATTAATTGAGACGGCAGTGGACGTAGGCAGTTGGACTTGGCCTACAGTCATTAACTTCTCTGCATGTAAAATTCAAAATTGCCGATGAATTAATGAAGTTCGCGATGGGTGTGATATTTTCTGTTGTAACACTCGCCATTTGCAGATACTCAAAGGGAATGTCTACTTCATAGAACAGGTTGTGATTTACTGGAGCTTGTTTGCTGTTTTTGCGAACATTGTAAAGTTTTATGTCCAGTTGCATTAAACTGGCTCTATAAACAGCGTAGAAGTCGATAGGTTCGGTAGGACGCATGGATGTCAATACTGAAGCCTCAGTCTTAGCTACGGCAATACCGACTGCACGACTAGAAATAGGTAATATCACCGCTTGGACCGAAGTCTCCGTGTGTTCAGATGGTCTTGCTTGTTTTTAATGACTCTTTCGAGTCCGCCACATTTTAGTTTAGCAATAGCGTCCGCTATCTTATCTTCTCCTTCCTTATTCTTCTTGATTCTATGCTCCTCAAGGCGCACCTCGTCTCTATCTTGGAGCCGAGTCCCGCCTCCACCTACGCGAGAACCGCGAGGTCGGCGACCTCCTCGCCCCCTTTGCTGGGGCTGAAAACCAGAAGCCATTGGTTGGTATGGTATAAAGTTCATATTTGGAACTTATGCAGCGTGTGTCCGCGCAAAAACCGCAGACCCGAAGTAAACCCCATCGGTCTTATTACAAAAAACAAAATTAAGTCTGGTTTAATCCCGGACTATAAAAAGTCTAGGCTTAATCTTTGGTTTAAACTTCTTCTTATTACAAAAACTGAATAAACCGTAGACTACTTAGTACCATGGCTTCAATAAAAACCACAGATTATTACAAGTATTGTGCGTTCATTATGACACCATTCGATCGCAACGTTCCGTATCCTCCGAAAGCAAAACTTTTCTGAAGTTATTGATAAATTATATTTACTAAGATTTTATTACATAAACAAAAACATTTATAACATATTATATTTTCATTAAATTGTACTTCATTACTTTTGTATATGAAACTTTTTATTGATTCTAAATCAGTACTTGATTATGTATATGTAAAATTGTTCTTACTACTAGTAGTCTCGATTGAAGATTTTAGTTTTTACGGATAGCAAAAATTGTTGTGATAATCGGAACGTAAAAATGACATCGCCATACGCGCGTAATTTGATAGTTTTAAAGTAAACAAAGTTGGCTACAAATAAATTATTGGTTTTTGCTATCAAATTATTAGTGTTATTCACTAATATCCGCACGTATTCGCATCCCATAGACCCATCACATGTCACGGTGGACCAAATGTGGCTTACTACTAAAGTTTCCGGGCTTAGGTTAGCAATAGGAACGGCTTACCGCCCCCCTTGGCAGAATGTGGATCTGTTCTTGGATGCAATTACCAGCACATTGAGTACATTATCTCATTGTGATTTTACCATGCTCTTGGGTGATTTTAATATTAATTTGTTAAAAAATTTAGACCCAATAACCGAAAAGTTTCAAACATTTCTTAAATGTATGCGGTTAAGCCAATATGTACAATCCCCTACCCATGCTACCATGCATGGTGAAACTTTGCTAGATGTTGTCTGTTCGAACGCCATTGTCCGTTCTATCACAGTTGAAGCAATAAAAGATTTGAGTGCTCATTCTTTCGTGACATGTGAACTTAGTTTTAAACGGAATGAATTAAAACCTAAATCAATCTCTTTTCGTCCTTTTAAAGATATATCGCTCGATACCTTCGAGCACGACCTCGGGCTTGTAAATTGGAATGAAATTATGGAACTAGCGGATATTAACGAAAAAGTAGTCCAATTCAATAAAAGCATTTTAAGCATCATGGATCAACATGCAGCCAGGAAGACGCTGATTGTTAGGGAACGCCCTTATCCCTGGATAACTGATAACATTAAGTTAATGATGCGTTTAAGAAATAAAGCTCAGTCTGATTATTTGAAATTCAGAAGTGAAAGTAAAAAACAGTATTATAGAGAATTAAAGTCTTTGGTACATCGGTCACTTTATTACGAGAAGTCTGCATATTTTAAACATAAAATAAATAACCAGGGTAAGGATGGTAAAGTGTTATGGAAAAATTTGAAGTCAGTTTTAGAACCTCCTTGTAGTAAGGAGCTACCTGCATGCTTCAGCAATCCGGATAAAATATGTATTCACTTTTTGGATGTACCTGGGCGTGGAAATGTTGATATTTCGACCTTGAGCTATTATGAATTTGGGCGATATAGTGACTCTGTGTTCTCTCTTAAAGAAGCCACTCACGAACGTATTAGAAAAATTGTAACCGGAATAAAAACTCATGCTGAAGGTTTTGATGGTGTTAATCTTGATATGATACTGTTGACTTTGCCATTGACATCGCATTCTGTAACATCCATTGTAAACGCCTCTATTCGTTTGTCCAAGTTTCCAGAGTTGTGGAAGGTTGCCAAAATCCGACCGCTTCCAAAGAAAACTAACGCAGCTGATCTTAAAGCCCTTAGACCTATTAGTATTCTGCCAATGCTATCAAAGGTTTTAGAGAAAGTAGTGTGTGCACAACTTATAGATTATTTGGAAGATAATAACATCTTACCTGATAAACAGTCAGGTTTTAGGAAGACTCGTAGTACTACCACTGCTCTCTTGGATGTAACGGATGACATTCTATCTGCACAGGACGCTGGCATGTGTACTGTTCTCGTATTGCTCGATTTTTCACGTGCATTTGATTGTATTCACATTCCACTACTTCTCTCTAAGATGTCTTTTTACGGGTTTGATGTAGACACGGTAAACTGGTTCAATAGTTACCTTAGTGGAAGAACTCAATTTGTGGAAATTGAGCAGCAGGACGGCTCTGTTAAAACTTCAAGTCATTACAGAATTGATAGAGGTGTACCTCAGGGTTCTATCTTGGGACCAATTTTGTTTATTATGTATTGCGCAGATTTAGTTGACAGAATTAAAAATTGCAAATACCATATTTATGCAGACGACACACAAATTTACATCTCATTTAAACCTGACGAATATAAACAAGCTTTGGAAGCGTTGAATGAGGACCTTGAGGGAATAGTGCAATGGTCCAGGGTGCACTCTCTGGTACTGAACCCAGCCAAAACCAAATATATGCTTTTTGGCACCAAGGTTGGCTTGGAAGCAATTGACATGCAAGTCGGTTCTGTAATTTTAATGGGAGAGAGAGTTTAGCGTGTGTATGAGGCGCGTAACCTGGGTGTTATAATGGACGTGAAGCTTCGGTTTGAGAAGCACGTTGCAGAGTGTGTCCGAAGTTGTTTCTATCGGTTGAAAGTTTTATATAGAGCGCGTCCGTACCTTAGCGAGGAATTGCGTATTTTACTGGTGGAGTCACTGGTGCTTTCTAGGCTAAACTATGCTGATATAGTCTATGGCCCTCGGTTGCTGTCGAGGACGGAACGCGTGGTACAGAGACTCCAAAATGCTTGCACGCGCTTTTGTTTTAACGTTCCTCGAAGAGCACATGTCACACCATCTCTCAATAGACATAATATATTAAAAATGAAAGCGCGACGTAAGCTCCATCTGGCTAGTTCGATGTTTGGATTGATAAAGTATCTTTCGCCCTCATACTTGTTTCGAAGGCTAGAGTGGACATCTGGGCACGCTGGCCGGGAGAGAAGACGATGTGTGCCACAGCTGTCTATACCGAGACATAGGTCTGCTGCTTTCAGGGGTAGCTTTAGATACGCAGCGACTAAATGTTGGAACAATATTCCTCCGCCGGTGAAAGAGAGCAAAGGCAGTTTTAGTTTCAAAAGTAAACTGCGGATGTTTTTGCTCGAACATCAAAAACAATTTGAAAATGTTCGAGGAGATACGTCGCTAATCTAGGTTATCTAGGTTATGTAGGTATTAATTGCAAGACAAGTTGAAGCCTGAATGCCAGTCGTTTTAAATTAATTTTTATTTTTATTTTCAATTGGTATTAGTAATATTTAATATTAATTCGAATTCAACATAATTAATGTATTCATTAATTCAATTTCATATTTATTTATTTAACTAATGTTGCTTACATTCTAATTGGTTTTGTCCCCTGATTATTAATCCTGAAATTTAGAATCCATTATTTTCTGCTTTTAATTTAATTTACTCGACTCTTCATCCTTCATTCGCCTTTCATCTGACTCACTCTTGGTTATTACTTTTGACTCAATATTGACCCTATTATTGGCGTTTAATGCATTTTCCATTTAATATGTATGCAATGTTGTTTCCAATTTATTTATTTATAGTTTTAATTTAATTGTAATAAAATTGTAATTATATTATATAATTTTTTATTGCATGAACTTCGCAGGTTGCAACTGAAAACCAGCGTTGGGTGCAACCCAACATTATGCTGAGTTGTAACCCTTTGACAATCTATTGTTACTATCTGAAATGTATGTTTAAAATATCAATTGTATAAAATGGAGGTTGTCAATAAACGTTTTCTTTCTTTCTTTCTTTCTAATTAAAATGGACCAACAAAAGAAAAAAAGGGGTGAAAATTGGAGTTCCGAAGAGAAAGTGATTCGTTTTGAAGTTACAAGTGAATTATTATTGTTCTAATAGGTTAGTTGCCTACGTACAAATGCGCAGTATTCCATTGTTATTTAACCATATATTTCTACTATTTTCCATCATTAAGGATATATTACGCCAGTTGATCTCCCAGTCGGCACATATTTTAGAAGATAAGTCTACAAAAACGAATATTGACATTTTGAAACTGAAAGGATGGAAAAATGAGTACAAAATCAAGTAAGTACAAACTGTTATTTCGGCTGTCATCATTTCAGCCTTTATGAGCTATTTTGAGCTTCTTTAGAAGGCCCATTATCAGAGAACACGTTAACGCATATTGTGATCTAGTAATATTAAAAATTCAAAAATGGTTAAATATTTTAGACTATACGAAATCATTGGAAAGAACAGGACAGAAAACGAAATAAAGCTGGCTTGGAAATGGATGAAGATGTCGGCAAAAGCTAATATCTCAGCACACCGTCAAGAGCAAATGCAGACTAGAGGGGGTGAAAAACCACCATCACCTTCTCCGGAAGACCTGGCAGTCATGGCGATCGCACCACATGACTTTGAAATTGAAAGTAACGATTACGATAGCGATGCAGTTCCGGTAATGAGTATTCTATATACTTACTTATTAATTAATGTAACTTACCCATAAGAAATTAAGTCGTATATAAATATAATGGATTCTATTTCAGGTTCAGTATAATATTCGATACCCTCCTAAAAAATAAGATACCCTCCTCGAAAGTGTTCGGACGTGTTTTAAATTGAAAATAATTAAATTACTTACATTTTCGGAAACCAATGGTTACGAATTGTAATGGCTGTAGTGCCGCGCTGTACGACATTTCCTTTATGGAATGTTCGCAAGCAGCATGTAAAAAGTTATACCACCTAAAGTGCCTGGCTATCACCAAAGTGAAGTTCGAAGAGCTATCCGAGGAGTACAAGAGTACTTGGACGTGTCCAGAATGCGTTAGCAACACTCCTAAGATGGGCAACTCCGACACACCTGTACGCACGAACATGCTAAATAAAACGTTTACACCGAGCGCGAGCTACGTAAACACTGAACGCGGTAGTCGATACACGAAAGAAAGGGATACATGTGGGAGCGACACCGAGCGAGAGTTGTTGGCGGAGCTGCGAGAGTTTCGGCGGGAAACGGTTAAACAATATGAGGAACAAAAAAAAGAGTACGAAAAACTACAGCGGAGATTCATTGAGCAAGAAATTGAGCTGAAGGACTTGAAAGGAATTATGGAGGTAGTGAAAACTAAAGTAGATCAAGTTGATGATCTACAAAGTAAAATAAAGACACTAACGCAAAGAAATGAATATCTGGAGTCTCGTCTCACTATAATTTCAAATCCCGATAGAATAAATAATGTACAGAAATCAGAGGTGCCAATATCATTCGCTAAAGTAGTTAAAAGTAATCGAAATATAGTGGGTAATAGTAGTTCGCAAGAAACACAATATGTGGCCACAAAGTCAGCTAATACTAGCTCAGATAGTATAGTACAACTACAGGCAATTAATAGCGGGGAGACTTTGGGGGAAAGAAAGTTGGGCGATATAGTAAAGGAAGACAGTTGGACCATTGTTCAAAGAAAAAGGAACCGGTATCCCAATGCAGAAGTGAAGCGAGGAGGTGGGACAGATATACGTGAGATACAAGGAATGGAAAGGAAAAAATACCTACACCTCTGGCGTCTTCAGAAAGGAACTACAGAAGAGAATATTGAAAACTATGTTAAGAATGTGTTACTAGCTGGAAAGGAAGTACCTGTAAAGGTCGAAAAAATAAAGCACAGGACGGAGAGAGATTATGCTTCATTCATCATAGGGGTACCAGAAACTCAGTATAACATAATATGTCAGCCAGAAAGTTGGGCTGTAAATATTGAGTTTTGTGAATGGGTGTGGTTTCGTAGATCAAACAGCAAGCCAAAATAGATCCATTAAACAGCTTAAAATCTTATACCAGAACGTGAATGGGCTGCGTACAAAATTAGATCAATTCTACGAAGGGATAGCAGCTTCATCAGCAGATTTGATTGCCATTACAGAAACGGGTTGTAACGAATCCATACAGGATGCTGAAATGATACCGCCGGGATACACCATCGTACGTTGTGATCGAGCGGATGGCCGTAAGATGGGCGGCGCGTGTCTCGTGGCCACACCGTCCGCATCAGTTGAAATTCGTCCTCTAGGACGAAACAACGTAAATATTGATATTGACGCGCATATATTCGAACTAGTTTGTGCAATGGTTTATCAAAGTAATCGTTTACAATTTCTGTTATGTGTAGTTTATATACCTCCTAATAGTAATGAAAACGAATATTTGTTATTATTTAAAATTATTGAAGACTTGTGTAATAAGTACAAAGATATTTTAATAGTGGGAGACTTTAACCTGCATTCGTGTTCGTTAAATGTTCAAAATTATTACGAATACTTTATAACGTACTGTGGATTTACTCAGAGTAACAATGTAGGTAATAAAAATGATCGACAGCTAGACTTAGTGTTAAGTACATTCGCGGACAACCGGGAAGTGAGTGTGCGAGTGGCAGCGGCGCCGCTGGTGCGGGTGGATGGGCATCACCCACCGCTGGAGGTGTCGGTGAGGTCAAGCGGTCACCGCTTGGCACCGAGTAATGATGATTCCCAGACGGACACCGAGGTCAGTACGCATAGATTATCAGGTTGGAATTTTCATAAAGCCAATTTTTTATCATTGTATTCACAACTAGCGTCAGTTGATTGGACACAAATTTATTTTTTAAACTTAGAAAAGAGTATAGATTATTATTACAGCATAATTAATTCAATAGTGGATGACTGTGTTCCAAGAAAAAGGCGAATTGGTGTGCACTCGAGGTATTGTTACCCCGAGTGGTACACTAGGGATATAATTCGCGACATAAAAAAGAAGACAAACCTTCATAAAAAATATAAGGCGACAGGAACTTGGGCTGATTACGATGCGTTTGCTGTATATCGAACAAAGGTGAAAAATATGATAGCACAGGCACGTGAACAGTATCAGAGCAGGGTTCAAAGTCAACTGCAAAGCGACCCGAAGTCCTTTTGGAGTTATATTAACTCTAAAAGGGGTAGTAGGAGTTCGCAAAAAATAATGAAAGACGGCATAGTTTTAAATACTGAGGAGTGTGCGGGGGCTTTCGCTGAGTATTTTTATTCCGTGTACAGTGCAAAGCGACCTGAGCTAAGCGTGGATAGGGCGGTCATACAGGCGAGTACCATGAGCGGCACCGACGCGGCACGGGTGCATATAGACCAGTTGCAATTGAATGAAGTGCTGAGGGCGCTTCAACAGTTAAAACCAAAAAAGTCGATAGGGCCTGATGGTATACCACCCTATATATACAGAGACTGTCGATATGTACTCGCTGAGCCGTTACTTCACATCTACAATTTATGTCTGCAAACAGCGGCATTCCCTGACAGATGGAAGATGACCCGGGTGGTACCAGTGCCAAAAACGAGATCAGGTGGGAGGATGGAGGAGTATAGGCCAGTGGCCGTACTGTCCACTCCCGCTAAGGTGTTTGAGTCGGTTATTCAAAAGCGTATTCTGCTACAGGTAAGCCCGCAACTCACAGAGGCTCAGCACGGGTTTCGACCCTCTCGGAGCACCACCAGTAACCTCCTGAGCTACATGGCCGATTTGGTGCCTGTGGTGGACGGTGGAGTGCAAGTTGACACCGCCTATTTTGACTTCCGAAAAGCATTTGACGTAGTCGATAATGACGTATTATTGAGGAAGTTAGCTGGTGTTGGCTTCACTCCGCATTTGCTAAACTTCTTTGTCAGTTACATGACAGATAGGCAGCAGTATGTCGAGTACGCCGGATTCGTGTCACAGCCATATAATACTTGGTCTGGTGTGAGTCAGGGCAGTAACCTTGGACCTTTGGAGTTCATCATTATGATAAATGATTTGCCCAAAGTGATAAGGGATTCTAAATGTTTATTGTTTGCAGACGACTTAAAACTGTACCAGAGTATCAGAAGTGTGGATGACTGTAACAAATTACAGAAGGATATTAATAGGGTAGTATCTTGGAGTAAAAGAAATAATTTACACTTTAACACCTCTAAGTGTGTAACTATCACATTCTCTCGCGCGCATGCTCCAATACTACATGATTATAATATTGAGGGAGACCCGCTGGTTCGGGTTACAGAAGTACGAGATCTAGGTGTTCATTTTGATATGCAGCTGACGTTTCGCGATCACGTCATTAAAATTTGTAAAAAAGCATTTAGAAATCTGGGTTTTGTTCTACGAACAGTGAAGGAATTTACGAGCATCAGGGCAATAATCACTTTATATAATACGCTTGTTAGGAGTCAACTGGAATGCAATGCAGTCATCTGGAGCCCACATGAAATTAAATATAATCTCATGTTGGAGCGCGTTCAAAATAAATTTGTCAGATACTTGTATTTAAAATATTATGGAGTTTACCCTTTTTACCCCTTAATGTATCCAACACTATTCGTACTGGGTATGGTTGGCTACAATGAGCTGAGGGTTAGGAGGGAGCTCACACTGGCAGGATACCTATTGAGTGTTATGCGCGGAAAAGTGCAAAATGCGGCCATACTCGAGCGGATTTATTTATGCGTCCCGGACGGGTACGTGTGGAGGCGCCGGAGGCCGCAGCTGCTGCAGGTGCCGAGCGCGCGCACTAACCTGCTGAAGGAGGCGCCGCTGACGCGAGCGCTCCGGACACTCAACGTCGTTTCAATTAATATTGACCTGTTTTGTTGCTCTCTGAGGGAATTCACAGATGCCACATTATATATTATATGTTACCAATAAGTTTAAGGTTGTAATTGACATTGCCTACTCTATTGTATTGGGGTAACCTGTAAAAATAGATGTAGATGAGATAAATAAATAAATAAATAAAAAGCAGCTGTGAACCACCAAAAGATGAGAATCATCAACCAAATAATATAACATCAGAATTTACTGTTGAACAAGGTACAATGAAATCAATAAAACAACTGCATGAACGTTTTAATACACCTTTATTCACATCCTATCAAAAATGTATGCATTAAACTTAATTTTAAAATACAATGTACATTTACAGTTGTATCGGAGACAAACACCAATAAAACCAAGAAAGGGACAAAAAAAGGTTTTATTCATTATTAAATATATTTTAATCACTTGCGCCGTTTTCCTGGATACTTATTATTCTTTACACTCATGACTTTTTATTCATACATGATTTTTTTTTCTTCACAGCAAAGATACTACAAGAGAACTTATAAATAGAAAGTAATATTAACTTCAAAAAAAGGCACCTATAGATGTTGGAGATAGAGCATAAATACAATATTGAAATAGCAAAACTAAAAATTAAGAAGCTTAAGACAGAAATAGATTTATAAGAAATTAGGAAAAATAAAGAAAAAGAACAAATTTAAAGATAAATGCCATCATTATAATAAACAAAATATATGAAACTGCATACCATCTTTGCTTGTTGGATAACATATACTTTTTATGAAATACTCGTAAAACCACATTGTTTTTTATATTTAAATTGCAGTTTAAATAAAAAGATTTACTCGCTAGGATGAAGAGGCAGACTTACAAGAAGATTTGCACGAAACACATAACCCTCGGTGAGATAATTATTCATACAAATAAATGGATATAAACATTGACTTTTATTATATACTATGGCACAGATATTAACAAAACTACATCGTAAATTTATACTAATTAGTTACATTACAAAACATACAAGTGGCAACCTTATTGCTAATTAGATGTTAAGCTATCATTGATATTACTATTGTTAAATAAATGCACAAGTATTAAAAGTTATTGTCAATGAACTGCCTCCTCCTAATGTTTCCACGAACAGTGTTCACAACACTGCGATGCACAACTGTTTCCCTAGATTCAGAAGGTAGTCTATCGTCAGGAAAGTTGCCTTCTCTCATGTCAATCGCAATGTTGTAAAGCACTGCACATGCAACAATAGTCTTTCTGCATGTGTCTAAATTACAGTACATTCCTCTTAATTGCTTCCAAAGACCAAAGCATCTCTCTATTTTAATTCTGGTTCGAATATGAGACCTATTGTACCTTTGTTCTTGTGGTGTTGATGGATTTAGTAATGGTGTGAATAAATAATGTGTGCATGGATAACCACTATCGCCAAACAAAATTCCAGAAAATGCACCAGCTTCAAATCTCTGTTTCAATCTGCATTTCCGGAATTTTCTTGAGTCATGTACACTGCCACGCCACCTGGTCACAATGTCCATTATTCTCAAGTCTGCATCACACACCACCTGAAATGATATTACAGGAAATATATTTCTATTTTCATAAAACTTTATGATAGTTGAGACTTTTCTAACCGAGGTTTTCAAATTGATCAGAATAAATAATTGAAGGTGTGATCGCTTTATTAATAAATTACTTACATAATGCAAAACAACATAAAAAATGGGTACATAAAATAGGTAAGGCCTACGGGTAGTCCAAATGTTTGAGCCCACTACGGGATGGTAGCGTACCCAGCATGCTGAATAAATTGGTGGTAATATGTTTGTAATTGTAATCAACAAGCCACCAATTGCAATCAGAATTACATAGGTGAGGTTTAATTAGTTATCTGTACATTAATGGAAGGGAATCCTTTTCTATTTATGTATAACTGGCCTCCATCAGTACTTATTTTTTTTACCCGTATATGGGTACAATCAATTGCACCAATCACAGTGGGAAAGCCAGCAATACTACGGAACTTTCTCATATTCACCTCTTGATCATCAAGTGAAGTGGGCATTTTAATGAATCTGTGAGATATTCGTGCAAATGCTCCAGCCACTTTCTTGCAAAGGTTGCTCACAACTGGTTGAGACACCCCGTGCAAATCTGCTGTATCATCTTGAATCTACAAAACAATAAAATACACTAATTATGGTGGTATACAATTGGTGACACAATTTGCATGAATAAAGTATGCACTTATTACTTACTTCATGGCGGGTCCAGTTTCGTAATGCACAAACTACTTGCATTTCAGGAGATAGCGGGCATCCCCGAGATTCGTGAGACATATCTTCTTTCAATAAATCTACAATTTATTTCGCAAAGTATTTAGTAAATCTATATTCATATTTAAAATCTTCGTCACTGAGGTTAAAAGCGTTTACGCGATGTCTGTCACAATTAGGTCGCCGGAGTGTCCGTAATAATTCTAAATCTTCTAGATCCATTAAATCCATTTCCATTTTGGTTGAAGAAAATACACACAGCAAGTATAAACTAAAAAGGCACGCCAACTTATCACCCAAACAAATCGAAGAATGACAGATGATAAGTTGATGGTCGCCATTTTGACGTTTTAAGAGTTAGTACTTTAGTTAAACTAGGGTCGTTGTAGGACTAACTTTAGTAACCATAGATGGTCCTCGGATCAGGGATAATCCTCGTTTTCTAAATTGAATTTTATTTGGTCCATGGTTTTTTTGAATCCTGCATCAGAAGTGGGATACCAGGGCAACAAGCTGAGGAGAATAGCAGTGGCAACCAAAAGACTCGCTAGTCGGATTTACATGAAATAACCTGAAACTGAGACTGTCCTGATTGTTGGCTGCATCCCGACTACAAGACCCGGTGAGCCCGTTCCTTTTTTTTCGTAGACAGTGTGTATGCTTATTTTTAATAACAAGTGGTTTAGCCAAATAATTTCCTGGTAGCGGAATATCGCATTCCACCCTCCAGGGAAAGGTATTGTTGTAAAGGTATTATTCGTGGGTACAAATTCGTGTTTGAATAAAAAGTCTCATCCTATTTCTACTATTCCATGTAGTGCCAGAAGAGACGTGGCAGAGGTTTATGAGGTAGCGAAGTTTGCACCTAATTATAAAGTGGCTAAGTTAAATTGTCATTACACGAGAGAGTTTCGAAATATCCCGAATATCTAACTATGCTAGTTTCTATTCTATCTGTAGCTGTTGATACGGTGAGAAGACTCATTCGAATTGAGTAGGGTACGCTGCAAAAGGTTACTGTGATTGCTTAGATTAGCTTAGAATGCGGTGACGCAATCAGTACGCACAAGAAGTGAGAACAATGAGTTTTAACAAACTACCCTATATTAACAACAGTGAGTTTTTATATAAGTCTTCAGGCTTTCACGGCCGGCGTTGCATGTAGAATATACTGCTTCCGGGCTGATTGGCCGTGGTCCATGTGAAACTTGCGTTCCAGACGTTTCGTCGATCACTGCGGTCGACATCTTCAGTGGCGCAGGGCCGGGCGACGACAACTTCGGAGACCTTGCCTCGCCGGCGGCTGACGTGCGACTGACGCGATGCCTTGAATCACGGCTGTATTTATAGGCATGGTCGGAGCGGGGAATCGACTCACTCGATTCTTATTGGTCGAGCGCTGTGGCGCGGACGTACTCGATCCTGATTGGTTGTTTGCACTGTGATACCGAGTGGCTCTTAGTGCTGGGTACCAATCTTTTTGGAGCTGAAATCCCTCGTTTTTTCGGTTGAAGTTGTTGGGATGCTTGAATATTTCGATGGCTTCTCGAAGTATACGTGGGAAAAAATTGATTGTCAGTGCGCAGATGCCAACCATAGTGCAAAGGCTAGTGTTAAACCGTCTTCCATTGAGTGGGGAGGTAGTGAGACAAAAGGAACCAATTCTCGATGTAATCTTTTTATTTAAGTGACGTAATTTACGAAAAAGTGAGTAGCTTGCAGTATAAATAAACGAAGGACGATTACGATTATATCACGATGTATTACGTGTTGGTTTTTGCGTTTGCTCTTTCGGTTTCGATATCTTTTCGGTAGCAGGTACTGACCCAGTGTCTTGTCTTGAGAGGTATGGGTCCCTCAGAGTGTTCCAGCTATGTTTTATTGTTGTTGGACAGGTAGGTAAATGTAGCTGTACAGTGTAAGATATACCTTCGTATGACGAAGGTTGTACTCTGTTAATGATCGCGTGCTGGCTTGTCAGTCTAATTTTCTATGATGCTGAGTAGCCAAGAGGAGCCATGCAGCATCAGTTCTAACGTGTTTTGTTCGTGTAATATTTATCATAAGTGGGTAGTGGTAGACTCACCGTGGTGTACTTCACTTTGAGGCCACACTATTGTGTACCTAGGTAGAAAAGGTGTGGCGGATTCTCAGTAAGAATACACGAACCAACAGATTGGTAACCAAATATTTCGGATCGACTAAAGTAATAGTTCTCGGCGCCAAATTGGCGGATTGCGGCCAATAAACTGCCCCGAATAGTCTCTCGTCTTTGATGGGCGATTATATGATCTACATTCTGGTGAAAGGCTCGGTGGCGTAGCGGTAGTCGGTGCAGCTGCTACGCGAGGTCTCGGTTTCGATCCCCGGTCAGCGCGGGTGTTTATGTGCGTGTAGGTGACTGCTGGCATTGGTCTGGTCCACGTGCTACGGAGGGCCCGTTGCATCATACGTCCTGGCTGTCATGCGAGCGTCTGTGGCGGCCGCTACAGGAAGTTAGAGCCCACGGGGGTTCGACTGGTGTAGCTGCAGAACTTTTTTTCGTTTCCGAATCGGACTTTACATCCGCTTGAGTCCTCAGTTTCGATAACCCCATTTGGTCCAGGGCATAATTTTTTATATGAACTTTCCGAAACTCGTTGCAGTTCTGGGATTTCTAAAAGTGAATGGATTGAATCCAGTCGTAGTATTTTCTCTGCAGATTTCGGAATCAAATCACTTTTTATGTCTTTATATTTGTCAACCACAGTAAATAAAAGTTTCCTCGTCGAACTTTTGATTGTTTGCGGCATTATTTTAAACAAATCAATGAAAATGTGATGCACGTAAACACAAGATGACTCAAGTACGAAACGTCAATGTGTCAATTTTGACAGTTTTAAATTATTGCCATATCAAACCTTCTGAAAATAATGCGTGGACAGCTTTCATTAGCCAAACTCTAGGGAAGATTTCTTTGGTTGCCTACATTGATGTAGTGGCGTTCAAAACAATTGAAATCCGCAGATTATTTATTAAACTAAGAGATAATAGTCGATTATTGAGCAAAGACACATAGAATGTTAAAAAAATCGTGTCCAATCAACGCGAAGAAAAAGTGGTGCAGCCTGTGAACCTTGGACGCGCGAGGTAACGGTATGGACACAGATTACTAAATAGTTACTACGTAACAGATACTTTATTCAGGAGAAAAGTTATAAAACCTACTGCTATAATAGACTACTCCGTCGCGTCAGCAACCACTGCATGCTAAAATGTGCCTAAATGCTTAAGCGTACAGTTGAGATTGCTTCGCACCGTGGGATCCCACAGAAATCGCAGGGCTGCCTCTTTGATTAAATTAAATAAACATACCTTTTTGTGTCTATGTTATTGATAACTGTGAATATGTTCTGACTACTTCTGACTATAAGGTGGTACCTAGTTTAAAATTGTATCGTTTGTAAAATGTTTTTTTATTAATTGGTGCTGACGGTGCAATACATCCAGATAAAACATAATTATAGAGGTCAGTGTGTAGGTAAAAAAAAATAAAAAATCTTTAAAGGTTACATGTATTTTATTTTTATATATTTTTTTTTAAATTTCTTACCCTTTTTAAACTCTCGGTTATTAAATTTTAATGTAGAAAAAATCCAGAATCTAATAAAAAGTTTTATTAGATACTAGCTGTTGCCCGCGACTCCGCCCGCGTGGATGTCGGTTATCGCTTAGTGTTGATCCGACGCTATTGAACATTAAATTCGCCTCTCTACTCAACGTCGTCCTCGACTATGTACTCACTAAACTATCTCTGTACCAAATTTCATCAGGAAATCTTTAAAAATGACAAACTTTCATCCCAAGGCCCTAGTCCCCCCTTTCTACTCCCCTTTTTGCGATAAAAGGTAGCCTATGTCCGTTTCTAAGCTCTAATCTACCTCTGTACCAAATTTCATTCAGATATCTTCAAAAAAGACAAACTTTCATCCCATAGCCATATCCCCCCCCCCCGCCTCCTACCCCATTTTGCAATAAAAGGTAGTGTTGAGTTTAGGCGTTACTCTGCGCGAAAGACTTTGGAGAGGCGACTTATTGGTTGATTAAAAAATGAAATTTAAAATTTTTCAGTGTGAACGTGTAATGTCTCTTTGTTCAGAAAGTATAGTTGTTACATTAATCGTGGAGAGGGGTAGGAGGGAACATATATAGTGACGTACAGTGACGAATAATTATATAGTGCAGAAGGTTCGCTCCCAGAGGGCGCTACTGGTATCGTCTCGGTCTCGAACATGCCCCCGGCCTTGAAAGATCTGGCTTTCAAGATGAGTCCTGAGCAGCAGCATCAGCAGTCGTGTCATCTGGCTGAGACACCAAGGGACAGAGCTTGGTGTACGCGCGTCTGACGATGCCAGCCTCAGTCTGGATGTCTGCGACTCTCGATACTCCGTCTCTTCCTGGTATGGTCTTGATTATGCGTCCTAAATGCCATTTTAATGGAGGGAGATTGTCATCCTTGATGAGCACTAGCGTGTTTGGCTGCAGGTTTTCACAGTTGACCCTCCATTTGGACCGCGTCTGTAATTCGGACACATATTCCTTGGCCCAGCGCTCCCAGAAATGCTGCCTGATCTGCTCCACGATCTGGTACCGGTTGAGTCGATGGGTAGGCGTGAGCTGTAGGTCTTCGGTAGCGGGCGACGTCAAGCTACGGCCGATAAGGAAATGTCCAGGACTCAAAGGAAGGTAATCGTGGGGATCAGACGACATTGGGGATAAAGGCCGTGAATTTAGGACGGCTTCAATTTGCGTCAATACCGTGCTAAATTCCTCAAATGTGAGATTAGCGTTTCCCACCACGCGGCGTAAGTGAAACTTACAAGACTTTACTCCAGCTTCCCAGAGAGAACCAAAATGCGGAGCATAAGGAGGAGTAAATCTAAATTTAATGCGGTGACTCGTAGCGTAGTCTATAATATCAGAACTACACTGTGTCAGAAACTTGGCGAAATCATGCATTAGACCCACAAAGTTACGGCCGTTGTCAGAAAAGATCTCAGCAGGCTTTCCACGACGAGCTATAAAGCGCTGCAGAGCGAGCAAGTAAGCGCCAGATGTGAGATCGCTCACGAGTTCGAGATGGATGGCGCGTGTAACGAAACATATGAATAAACAGATGTATGCCTTAATTTTTTGAGCGCCCCTACCTTTACGGTTCAAAATGTAAACTGGTCCGGCATAGTCTACGCCACAGGTAGAAAACGGAAAACCTGGCGTGATTCTCTCCTCAGGTAGATTGCCCATCAGTGGAGATAAGGTTTTCCCTCTTAATCGCTTGCAAACAACACAATCATAATACACCTTTTTCGCGAGATTCCTGCCACCTATTGGCCACCAAGTATCGTGCAATTCGAAAAGAAGTGCTTGGGGTGAGGCGTGTAATAGCTTAATATGCTCGTGTCGAAACAACAATAGCGCGAAATGATGTTTACTATCGATAACAATCGGGTGCTTCTTGTCGAACGAGAAGCATTGCGAGTAAGCTATGCGGCCGCCTACGCGCATGACGCGATTGTCATCGACAAATAAACTTAATTTGCTTAAATTATGTTTTGGTTTAAGTGCCTGTTTATTAATCATGAGCGTGTACTCACCTGGAAAAGATTCCAGCTGAGCCAGCCTTGTTAACAACGTAGTTGATTCTCTCAGTTCATCGACGCTGATACTGCCCGTGCGTTTAATATTTTTATTGCGCGTATTATGAATAAATCTTAAAACATAAGCAGCGGCGCGTATCATTCGCGAGAACTGGGAGAATCGTTCAAATGGGAACCACGATGGTTCCGTATTAGCGGTTAGCGTGAAATTGACATTAGGTTTAACTTCAGGCAAAATATCGTGCGCGTCCTCAGGACTCGGAACCTGAGATATATTTGTGCAACTGAAGTTAGTATCCTGTAAGAAACCGGGCCCCGACCACCAGAGACTAGAACTAGCCAGGTCCTCCAGGTCGACACCGCGCGAGACTAAGTCGGCTGGATTTTCCTTGCCGCTAACGTGTCGCCATGGAAGCCCTTTAGTCAAGTCATGGATCTCGGTAACTCGGTTCTGAACAAAAGTCTTTAATAAGTTGGGTGGCATGCGTAACCATCCCAATCATAGAATCATAGAATCCGACCAAAATACAATGTCGTCGAATTCGCAATTAACACTATTTTTAACCGTATCAAATAACTTAGCACCTAAAAGTGCACCGCATAGTTCCAAGCGCGGAATACTTAACGGTTTCAAAGGTGAAACCTTCCCCTTAGAACATAACAAGCGCGATGAAACTTCCATATCAACATTAATAGTGCGAATGTAAATACAAGTACCGTAAGCAACCTGTGACGCATCCGTAAATATATGCAATTCTATGCGCGTATAATTACTACTGCCCATTACGTAACGTGGCACACGGATTGTACTTAAGGCTACTGATAAGGATTTAACAAAACCACGCCAGGCGCGCGTGACGTCAGAAGGGACCTCGTCATCCCAGTCTAGTTTAAGCAGCCATAGACGCTGCAATAAAACCTTTGCCTGCATTATAGTCGGACTCAATAACCCAATCGGATCATATATTTGTGACACGTGAGATAAAATGCTGCGTTTAGTGACCTTATCACAGTTATTGATAAAATCATATTGCGAATTAAAATAAAAGTGATCGTAGTAATTGTTCCATCCTATGCCTAATGTTTTCGAATTGCAATCTTTATCGAAAGTCACCTGTGTTTGTGCATCGCCTAGTGCAGTCAAATTTGAATCTAACGCCGCGTCATCAAAGTTGAATATCCACTTGCGAAGCGGGAAGCAGCCTAACTGTAATGTTCGTGCGGTTTCATTACATAATCTCAATAGCTCGTGTGTATCATGCGATCCGGTGATCATGTCGTCGACGTAAAAATCTTCGTTAATTATTCTTTTAAAGTCGGGATCGGTGCATTCTGTGGCTAACTGTTTTAGACAACGAACACTTAGGTATGGCGCTGACGAGGTTCCGTAACTAACACGGTTTAGACGATATATACCTATCGGTTGATCGGGACTGTCGCGCCATAGGATCAGCTGAAGGTCGCGCTGCTGTTCAGCTATGAGCACCTGGCGATACATCTTGGCGATGTCAGCGCAGGCTACATGACGGTGCTGCCTAAAACGCAGAAGAATGGACAGAAGGTCACCTTGGATCGCGGGGCCCACCATCTGAAGGTCATTGAGCGAAGTGCCGGAGGAAGACGCGGCGCTGCCGTCGAACACCACGCGAAGCTTCGTGGTGGTGCTGTGCTCGCGAAATACACCGTGGTGGGGCAATATAAAATGTGGTGAGTCATAAGGACAAGATGGAACTTTACTCATATGTCCTAGATCCTCATATTCGTGAATAAAGTCCGAGTATAAATTTCTATAAGGTTCTGAGCGCTGTAATCGTTTTTCCAGCGCCAAGAAACGTCGTTCAGCCTGGGGATAGGTTTCACCTAACACCTCGGGCGACTGCTTGAGTGGCATGCTGACACAGAACCTTCCGTCGCTGTCGCGTGTAGTGGTGCGAACGAAGTGTTCCTCGCAAGCCTTCTCCTCGTCAGTCAGCGCGTCTCGAGCCGTAGGCAGCTCCTCGATCTCCCAGAACCGACGTAATAGTGAATCTGTTGTGTGCGTAAAATTACACTGGATGGGGTCTTCAATGCGTGCGTTTGAATTGATAGGACCCGAAACTATCCAGCCTAATCGAGTGTTTAGCAAGTAAGGCCCGTTATGTAACCTTATCTTACCCTGCGTAAGTAGATCCCAAAACTTATCGGCACCTATTAAGATATCGATGTTTTCAAAATCTAAAAATTGCGGATCTGCCAATTGTATGTTGTCTGGAATACAGAACGATGCGCGATTGTTACATACAATTGGCATTGTAGTCGTAATCTTTGGCAAAACCAAACAATGTAGATTTGTTGTGTAGGTATTAATGCGCGATTTAATCTGTATATCACAGGTCTGCGTGCACTGTGTCACAGAATTACCTACACCGCGAATTTCGTGAGTGGACTGTATTAATTGCGAGCCTAAAAGATCGGATAGGGCTTTAGTTGCAAAACATCGTTGACTACCATTGTCTAGCAAACAGCGCGCGATATGATATTTTTTTTTTTTATCTTTTACCTCGACAAGGGCAGTTGACAACAAAACAGGCTTAATTGACTCATGTGTGCGTTGCATTGGAATTTGTTGCGAATGTGCATTGATCGACATGGCTGAGGTAGATGCCACGGGGCCTGAGGCGTCAGCGGGAGCGGGGGAGATACCGTTATTAGTGCCCGGCGGATGGATAATAGAATTATGTTTCTTATTGCACTTACGGCACGGCCCGTACACGCATGACTCAACGGAATGACCCGCGCGCAAACAATTCTCGCATAAATTATTATTTTTTACGAATTTTAGTTTCGAGTCGTAATCAATCTCAAGAAACTTGACACAGGAATAAAGTGGATGATTTGAGTGACACATAGAACACGCGATTTTCGATTTGTGATGTGATTTCTGTGGCTTGCTGTTAGTGGAAACATTACAGTGCACTCTGCTACTGTTATTTGCGTTCGAAGCGGAATGTTTTTTGTGAACGTCGTGTTTATCGCGTGTGCTTGTACTTTGTGACGCCTGTAGCATCTCCAACATATCAGCCCGGCTTTTTAGAAATTGCAACAAATCATCCAGTTTAATCCTCATTTTAGTGTCGTGACAAGTGAGGCTGGTCTTAAACTGCTCCCACTCGCGTTCAGTTGTTTTGTCAAGCTTCGAAACCAAGATATAAATAATTAACGTATCCCAGGATGAAACCGGTTCACCTAGGATGGCTAACGCGCGTAAGCTTTTTAGTGTAGTGTCAATCAGCTGTCTTATAGATACGTGCGATTCTTTAGTTAAAGTTTGAGTACAAAATAGTGCCTTAACATGATTGTGTATCAATAATCTATGGTTGTCGTAACGATTAAGAAGGAGCTCCCATGCCACTGTGTAGTTACTTGTTGTTAGTTCAAGCGCGTCTATAACTAACAACGCACTACCCAACAATGAAGACTTTAGGTAGTGGAACTTTTGAATTTCACTGAGATCCTTCGCGTTGTGAACTAGAGATAGATAAGTATCCCTAAATGCGAGCCAGTTTTCATATGAACCATCAAATGTAGGTAGCGAGATAGTAGGTAGTCTAATATTACTTAACGTGTTGTGCGAACTTGAGGAGCTTTTAGCATTTTCAATCTTTGTAAAGTCAAGTAGGGACTCGGCCTGAGCCAGTGCACCGTAGTAACTATCTTCAAACTGATCTCGCTGTGACAGCTGATCTTCGAGACTTGATTCCGGTACGAGCATTTCTATTTGAGTTTGAAGATCGTTAAATTCGGTGTATAGACTCCTAGCTCCTTGCACGCGTAGCTTTAAATCGACTAAACACGAAGAAGACAATGCGTTTATGTCTTCGCTGTAACTTTGCAGGTGACTAACGAACCTTGTGAGTCTAGCTTTGACGACGCCGCGTTTTTTTATGAGTATGCGATACTGTTCACTCGCGTCATCACTGCCAGATTTACTTGGAGATTTACCGCGCGGTTGTGATTTAGTCTCAACACCTGTATCTAATGACATTTTGGTTATGGAAAGCTGGAGTACTTACGTGTGGACTTTGAACCCTGATGCAATTCTGCCCGTGCTAGCGACGTCAATGGTAGGTAGCGGTCACACTGGGGTAACTTATCACGGATTGCACACTGAAATTGTTATAAGCACGGTATTAAGCAAATGAAGACAAAGGGTTAGGGTTATAGGATGACTAGACGTCCGTACCGAGATATGCGCGTATAAAATCGTGTTGGATGTCCAGTTCTCGTCCTGTAGCCTTTTCTCTCCCAAAACTGCGTGTCCTTGGGTATCTTGAAACTGCATACGCGCCTTTCAACCAGAAGAAATGCCGACGTGCGCTGTCTATTCACCGAAGTAGGTACGTGAAAAATCCCTAGGTGCTGCTTCTCAGAAGTAGTAGATAGACGTTCGGTGATGAAGGACCAATATGTTGAGTTTAGGCGTTACTCTGCGCGAAAGACTTTGGAGAGGCGACTTATTGGTTGATTAAAAAATGAAATTTAAAATTTTTCAGTGTGAACGTGTAATGTCTCTTTGTTCAGAAAGTATAGTTGTTACATTAATCGTGGAGAGGGGTAGGAGGGAACATATATAGTGACGTACAGTGACGAATAATTATATAGTGCAGAAGGTTCGCTCCCAGAGGGCGCTACTGGTATCGTCTCGGTCTCGAACAGGTAGCATATGTCCGTTCCTAAGCTCTAAACTATCTCTGTACCAAATTTCATCAAGAAATCTTCAAAAATAACAAACTTTCATACAAAGCCCCTAGTCCGCCCCCCTTCTACCCCCCTTTTCGCGATAAAAGGTAGCCTATATCTGTTCTCAAGCTCTAAACTATCTCTGTACCAAATTGCATCAGGAAATCTACAAAAATGACAAACCCCCCCTTCTATCCCCCTTTTCGCGATAAAAGGTAGCCTATGTCCGTTCCCAAGCTCTAATCTACCTCTGTACCAAATTTCATTAAGATATCTTCAGAAATGACAAACTTTCATAAAACTTTCATCCCCTATTTCCCCCCCTCAAACCCCCTTTCTCGTGATAAAAGGTAGCCTATGTCCGTTCTCAAGCTCTAATATACCTCTGTACCAAATTTCATCAAAATAGATTCAGTGGTTTAGGCGTGAAAGCGTAACATACAGACAGACAGACAGACAGACAGAGTTACTTTCACATTTATAATATTAGTATGGATTGTTTTTGGAAACAAGGGCAGGGAGAATCAAAATGTATGTCATTTAAAACCGTTTGCCTTTGTTTCATTTTTTTTTTCAAAATTATCAATAGACATAGTCTCAAGTTCTCTTACATAATTAATAATAGAATTTAATAATATAATTTATTTATTTATATCACTATACATCAAACACAGTTTTGATACAAATATGAATACAGTAATACCTCGCTTAACGCGAGGGATGCGTTCCGGACAAAATCGCGCTAAGCGAAATTCGGGTAAAACGAGGTTGAAAAAATAACAAGCAAAATTTACTACCAACCTACTTTTATTGCCTTAAAAGCTTTAAAAAAAATAATGACATCTTAATTTTTGGAGAAATAATGGTCTAACGTCTTTTGTGTAGCATTTTTCTTGCGATCAAGTAACATTTTTTCGTAACAAGCAACACCATTTTCTATACACTGTCGCAGATATAAAACGCGGTTGACATCACTGTCAGAACTTTCCAAAATCTCCAAGCCAGAATATATATTTGAAAGCGCCTCCTGGATTACACCTGACGATAACTTTCTTTCTTCTGACGGTTCTTCTTCTGTTACCGATGTATTTTGCATTTCCATTAATTCTTCGTTACTTAAAGGCGCGCTATCGATGGCTACAAAATCTTCTAGTTCTTCGACTGTAATGCTTCCAAGCTCAGAACCCTCCATCATAACTGCGATATCTTCAACAACCTGACGTGTCGCATCTTGAATTCGCTGGCGTCTGTTTGGTGCCTCTACTACGTCAGGCCAAAGATTCCTCCAAACTCCATTCAAGCAGCTCAGTTTCACTTCACTCCAAGCTGCAGCAATGTTTTGTACAGCTTTCATAATATTGTAGGATTTCCACCAATCACGCATAGACTGTTGTCCTTCTCCATCTGTTTCACGGATCAACTGACCAAAAGTGCGGCGGTGATAGTAAGCCTTGAAATTTGCTATAGCCCCTTGGTCCATAGGCTGTAAAATTGATGTGGTGTTTGGTGGCAAAAACATCACCTCTACTTCCAGACCTCGCTGTGACTCAAATGTTGGTGGATGACCAGGTGCATTGTCCAATAGTAATAAAACTTTTGGAGGAAGTCCATTACGATTGCAGTACGCTTTGACATCTGGGCAAAAGCTGTTCATGTACCAATCAGAGAAAACCTCTCTTGTTACCCAAGCTTTTCGATTAGATCGCCAAACAACTGGTAAGCTGTCTTTATCTGTACCTCGCATAGCGCGTGGCGTTTCTGATTGGTACACCAGCAAAGGTTTCAATTTGAAGTCTCCAGTGGCATTTCCGCCTAAAAGAAGAGTCAACCGATCTTTGGCTGCTTTAAAACCACTTGCCTGTCTTTCTTCCTTAGAAATAAAAGTACGTGATGGCATTTTTTTCCAGTAGAGACCGGTTTCATCTACATTAAAGACTAGGGAAGCAGGAATTTTTTCTCGCAGAATATAATTCTGAAGCTGGGTAGGGAATTCCGACGCAGCTGCTGTATCTGCATTTGCAGCTTCGCCAGTTATGCGAATGTTATGCAGATTCAGCCGTCTTTTTAATTTCTCAAACCAACCATTACTGGCTTTGAATGATGGCGCAGCAGACCCTTCTCCTTCTTGCTGTTTTAGATTGGCGTATAAAGACATCGCTTTTGCACATATGACATCTTGACTCAAAGGGGCATCTTTTTTATTCATATCTTCTATCCAGACAGCAAGCATTTGCTCCATTTTTTCTAAAATAGCTGGTCTCGTACGAGTAATTTTCTTCGCGCTTGTAGGCGTCCCATATTCAGTAGAACGCATTATTGTATCCCGATTTTTCACAATTGTGCGCACAGTAGACTCTGAGAGGCCAAACTGTCGTCCAACTTCTGTAGCTTTACCTCTGTTCTCCATCTTTCTTAAAACTTTTACCTTCATCTCCAAACTTAAACTTTTACGTTCCTTTTTTCTAGCCGGCGACGACATTTTACGTAAAATGTATGCAAACGAATATAATATATCAATTAACAGCTCCACAACACAACTGCACAATTACAAACCGTACTCAGAAAGTTGTATGACAAAATGTGTGAAAAAGTTAGGTTAGATATAAAAAAACAGCTGTAGTTTAAGCAGAAAATAAATGTGTAAACATTGGTAAACATCAACATAGCTACGACTTTCTATTGGTTAAACAATCATGCCGCACGAGCTAAAGAACCAATCAGTGCGTTTCGCGTAAAGCGAGGTAAATTAGCGCGAATTTTGAAAATCGCGTTATAACGAAATCGCGCTAACCGAGGTCGCGTTAAGCGAGGTATTACTGTACATGTTAAAATGCTATACTAATTAAAAGGTACAATAAATATAAACCCTGCTACCTAAACTAGGCTCAGGGCCAGACGCATCTGTTGGCACTTTTAACTTTCCGTGAAAAGACGACCTTTTTGAAATAAAAGTTAGCCTATGTCCATTCTCAAGATCTAATACAACTGTACCAAATTTCATCAAGATCGGTTCAGTGGTTTAGGCCTGAAAGCGTGGATACCTATTTACACGTACCTACTTATTATTTTTAGCATGCATCGACCACTCCTTCAATTATTACTCTCAAGATATATTTACGGAACCACAAAATGAACCTTCTTTTCTTCATTGTAACTCTCAGAGTTGGACATCGTATTCAGATGAACCGGATGAATTGCACAAAAAAGACATAGGCATCATGACTGACGACAAGTCAACACATTATAAATATAATGAAATTGGTACCACGACTGAACCGACACATTGACATGTTCTAACAATCCAGACATGAAAACTCGATGCAATACATTTTTCGGAAATATTGTGGCGTGCGAACTCCAGAATAATTACGGCCAAGCTCGTTATGATACAATGAAGGCCATTATTAATATTTTTAAAGAAAAGTAGTCCTCATGAGAAGAGTTTGGGTACCTACGGGTTTTGATTAAGTAATTAGTTAAGTATGTGAAATAATAAGACTGATTTTCCAAATCAAGATGTTTAAATTGTACGTAGTACCTACATAATATGTATCTCATAATATTACTGTTGCAACGTATTCGCTTTTTTACATACATGTACACGCATACGGAGCGGTGTACGTGTAATAATCGCTTAAGATAATTATTTAGGGTAGAGGTGTTATATTCATTACAAATACTAATTAATAAATCGTCTTTTTTCTTAAACTTGACGATGCTGTTTTAATTATTGTGATGATCGTAATATTGTTCACATAATTAACTAATTAATTAAAAGATTCTCTTAGGGCAAAAATTTCAGGTAAGTAGATCTTATTCAAAGAACCTAAGTACAATTCAATATTTAAAAAAACCTGAACATGAAAATAAAAAATTGGAATGAAAAGAATAACAAAAAGATGAATGTGACAAGTTTGATTATTAAGCAATTTGACATAATTTGTATTAAATAAAATTAAATACTTGTACATTGATATTAAGATTTTTTAGAATAATTAAATTTTTCATCTAAAAATAGTTAAGTGTACCTACCTGTACATATTTTTTTCTTGAACTCGGCAATGCTGTTTTAATTATTCTTATTGCCATAGTATTGTTTATATAATTTATAAATTTGGGAAAAGATTCTCTTAGGGCAATAATTTCAGGTAAATCTTATTCAAAGTAGGTACCTAAGTACAATTCAATATTAAAAAAAAACCTGAACATGAAAACAAATAGAAATAAAAACAATAACAAAAAAAAAACAATTTGACAAGTTTAATTATTAAGTTTACTTGAAGTAGCCAAAGAACCCTAAGTACCTTAGCAGCTTATTTAATTCATTATCAGCACCTTTGAAATTTGTGCCATTATCACAGTAAATGATAGCGGGCTTGCCCCTTCGAGAAATAAATCTTCTCAGTGATAAAATGAAGGCTACGGTACTTAGGTCACTAACAAGCTCAAGATGTAGGGCCTTCGTTGAAAGGCATACAAATAAACATAAATAGCTCTTGGAAATTCGATAACCTTTACGGCTTGAGATCATAAAAGGTCCAGCCATATCTACCCCACACGAACAGAACGGGAAGGTAGGATTGGTCCTATCGGTAGGTAAGTTACCCATCAAGGGTTGCAGAGTCTTTCCTCGAAAACGTGTACAAATTAAACATTGCTTTGAAATACTACGCGCTAAATACCTGCCTCCGATTGGCCAAAATTGTTCTCTGATTGCAGCCAACAGAAGTTGAGGACCTGCATGAAATAAGCGCAGATGCTCGTGACTCATAATCAGCCTAGTAAAATAATGTTTTGCATCCAACAGCATTGGGTGCTTCTTATCGTAATTAAATGAAGAATTTTCTATCCTTCCTCCTACTCTGAGAATACCCTTACAATCTATAAAGGGAGAAAGAGATATTAATTTTGAGTTGCGCCTTAAAGGCTCATTCTTTTTAAGTAATTCAAGTTCATCATTTTACTAAAACATGCAGAGAGTTATTTAATTCGTCGTTATTTAAAGACCCAGTTAGCTTTAAATTTTTTGGTTTGCAATTATTAATGAAACGCAAAACATAACTGAACACTCTCTTTAATTTATTGAAACTAGAGTATTTTCCAAATTCAACTAAATTATTATTAACAACTCCCAAATTGCATTTTACTGCAGTATTTAAGCCTTTAGGAACTTTCATTTCAGGTAAATTTTGGTGCGTTGGTGTGCGCTTCTGATTTGGCCATTCAGAACTACTAGCTTTGAGGAAGGTAGGCCCTTCCCACCAGAGAAGAGAAGAACGCAAGAATGTCGGGTCGACTCCTCTTGAGGCCATATCTGCAGGATTTTCCCGAGTAGGGACGTGATGAAAAGTGAAATCAAAAGTCAACTCATTTATTTCATTCACACGATTGCACACGAAAGTTTTCATGTCTTTAGATTGAGCTTTAAGCCAACCTAAAACAACTGTTGAATCAGTCCAAATGTGTTTTTGTGATATATTACATCTTAGTGCTTGTACAACTTTCGTGGCCAAACGGGCCCCTAGCAAAGCACCACATAATTCCAAGCGCGGTATCGTCAAAGTTTTAAGGGGAGCTACTCGCGCCTTAGCGCACAATAACTTAACCACCACTTGATTGTCATTTGATGTTGACCTTAAATACACACAGGCTGAATAGGCCCGCTGTGATGCATCAACAAAACAATGCAAATGAATTTCGCTAGGACAATCGGAAAGAACCAATCTTGGGACTTTGATTTCAGATAGAACTGAAAATTCCTTTAACAATTTGGACCAATTCTTGGTAAATTTGTCTGGTACATGATCGTCCCACTCCAGCTTGGCACTCCAAAGCCTTTGGAGTAAGATTTTGGCTACTAAAACACACGGGCATAATAATCCCAATGGATCAAATATTTTACTTGTTGCAATAACAGATCTTTTAGTGATTTTAGTTTCTGGTTTTAAATCAGCTGAAAATTGTAATGTGTCGGCCTTAGGAGAATAATTGAGACCCAACACACTAGATTCTTTATAGAGATCAAAAGACTCAGACGTTCCGTTGTCATTTGCAAACAAATCCGGGCAATTACTACGGAATTTTCGAAGAGGAAGACAAGCAGAGTCTAAAATTTGAATCACTCCTTCTGCAATGTGCCTTAAACCTTTTAAGGTTTCATGGCCTGTATTTAAATCATCCAAATAGAAATCATTGCGAATGACATTAGCTACCTCACTGTCCTTACAATCTAATGCTAGCTGTAGCAAACAACGTGTGCTCAAAAAGGGAGCAGAGACTGTTCCATATGTCATGGTATTGAGCTGTAGAACCTGAATTGGTTGGCTCTGTTCCTCACGCCACAAAATTAGTTGCAAATGACGTTGCGATGAGTCCACCTCAATTTGACGGTACATCTTTTCGATGTCACCAATTAATATATACCGATGTTGACGAAAACGCAGCAAAATTGAGATAAGATCGCTTTGAACTACAGGGCCTACCATTTGTATGTCATTCAACGACTTACCGGACGAGGTCTTTACCGAAGCATTAAAAACAGACCTTAGTTTAGTTGTCTCACTTTTTTGGCGTAAAATAGCATGATGGGGCATATTATAATACCCAAAATTAGGCCGTTCAATTTGGCTTAGGTGCCCTAGATCGGAATATTCTTTGAGAAATGAAATATACTTTTGTTTTTAAATAGGATTTTTATCCAGCTTCTTTTCTAAATTAAACAAACACTTTTTAGCCACGTGAAAATTATCATGAAGTGCCTCCTCAGGAACCCCTTTCAAGGGTATTTGAACGCTGAATCGACCACTAGGCAAACGAGTAACAGTGTTACTAAAATGAGACTCACATAACTTCTCTTCCAGAGAGTGAGTTTTTGTGGAGGGTAAATCATCAATCTGCCAAAATCGTTCAATAGAATCGCACAATTGCTTAGCGAAATAACACGACAGTGGTGTAGGACTGACAGCAGTCGATAATGTGTTAGAATTTAACATTGGTCCTGCAACCAACCATCCCAACTTTGAATCCTGAAGAACTGGTTTATTTTTTCCTAATTTTATAGTTTTAGATTTTATTATCTTCCAGTAGACATCCGCTCCTAACAAAATATCTATGGCGGAGGGAGTATAAAAAGTAGGGTCAGCAAGTACAATGCTTCCTGGCAAGGGCAAAGTAAATATCAATCTCGGAGTTAGATAACACACTGGTGATTTGAGGAACAATCAAGAAAATAGCACTAAAATTAAATGAATTGACTCTTGATTTTATTTGTAGTTGGCAACACTCGCTTATGTTACAAACAGAGTTATTAATACCACAAATGTTTCTTGTGTTAATATGGTTTGCAGACAATCCTAAGCGCCCCTTTAAATTAGTACTAACAAAAGAAGATTGACTTCCCGTATCGAGGAGTGCTCGCGCAACGAAGATATTGTCACCGATAACCACTTCCACCAACGCCGTACACAATAAAACTTGTCCTGTGGATACGGCTGCTAACGATACCTGCGGCGGTAGCGTCGAAGTAGCAGAAGAAGACTCAATATTTTGATGCTTATCACCGGTCTGAGTCGTTTGAGTGGGCCGGTGTAACAATGTATTGTGTTTGTTCTTACAGAAACGACAGGAAGCTTTAAGTTTGCACAAGAATGAATTATGGCCACCTAGTAAACAATTTTTACACAGTTTTCGATCAATAACCTGCTTAATTCTCTGATCGACATTCATTTCCTTAAATTTGACACACTCATGCAAGCGATGACCCTCATTACAAATAAATCAAGATTTTTTGTTATCACATGAAGCTACAAAACTCTTTGACTGATTATTTGACTTAGACTTATCTCTTGGGTTAAATTTATGATCAGATTTTTCAACCCGATTGTAGGAGGTTTCTAAAACATCAGCCCGACTACGCAAAAACGAAAAGAAGTCCTCTAATGTGGACAACTTATCTTCACCGAGAGCACCTGTGTATTCCTCCCACTTTCTGCTCGTGTGTATGTCTAACTTACTCGAAACCATGAAAATAATAAGAGTATCCCACTTATTAGTTGGCTGCCCCAAATTATCCAAGGCCCTCAAGTGCTTAGAGACATGGTCGACAATAAATCGCAGCGCCTTGTAAGATTCCTTACTAAGCGACCCCAAAGTAAACAAAGCTTTCAAATGATTATTAATTAAAATGTTTGTATTGTTATACCGCTTGCATAAAATATCCCAAGCCATTTTATAATTCTTGGCACTGAACTCAATTGATTTAATTACTACTAATGCACTCCCCTCTAACGAAGACCTCAAATAATGAAACTTATTAATGTCTGGTATAGTGCTACTGTTATTTATCATTGACTCAAAAGTATCCCGATATTCCATCCATTGCAAATAACTGCCATCAAATGTAGGCAACTTAATTGTGGGTAGTTTAATCACAGACTCGTGAGTACTATGACAATGGGAAGAGTTTGATGATTCAATTTCTGAACCTTCGCTAATTTTATTGAAGGGTGAAGATTCTAATAATTCCTTTATTTGAGCTATGGTTGTGATAAACTGATCTTCTACTGTAAATCTTTCTAAACCCTGCTCCTCGACATTTTTATGTAAAAACTCAATTTGCCCCTGAATATCTTCAAAATTACTCGATAAACTCTGAATTTTTTCTAATTTTAATTTCAACTGTTTATATTTTACCTTCGTAAGCTCAGTTATTTCTATTTCCTGGACAGAATTCGCATATTTAGTCAATGATCCTTTGATAGCCGCACGCCTTTTCATCAGCTTAGCTAACTCACCCTTTATTTTATCACCCTCCGAAGTAATTGTCGGGGTCACCTCCTCCGAAGTCATATCAAAGGATAACCTCGATAATAGCACAAACACAAACAATGAAATAAATAAACGAATGCAAACCCGTCTGAAGTATAGATGAGTCGTATCGTAATCCAGGTCTAGCCGAGGAAGTTGCGGTTGTACGATGTTGGTCTAGCCGAGCACTTAGCGCGCTCAGCAAGCTGGCACCGCACGCGCCAGTGGCGGCGGCCCCGTTCGCCCAAACCGGTACAAGTTGCGCGGAGCTGAGCGCTCCCGTGCTAAATGCTGGAATTGTTCGTTAAGCCGCGATTACAATCTAATTTTATAGGTATATTATTATTAAAGTGGGTCCTAAATTACAAAACGACGTTTTGATAATTATAGACAAAGGATGATGATCAATGACTGTGCACTATTGCAAAAAATGTACCCACTTATTTCTTTGAATATTTCTTGGTACCTAAATCTATAATAGTCTAATATTCTCGTATTCTTAGGTATTTGGGGAATGTAAAGTATATAGGTAATGTATTTTTCGACACCCTTACTCACATGGCTTTTACACTCATAAACTATGCTATTAAACACTTGTGCTTTTTTTTCTTGATCGCACTAGTGTTTTATTTTATATTCCATCAAATTAAGTTGGTACCTCGCTGAAAGATATTATATATGCATTCTATTTGCTCTTAACTTAACTGGGTTATAGTTTTATTTTTAAATCTCGGCAAAAGTTTTGACTTAGATACTTTTCGTTTCAACGTAAGACTAAAAATAACACTATTTAAAAAAAAAAAGTAGTGTACCACCTTGAATATAATAAATTTTCAACAACTTATTTACTTTAATTAATAATTCAACGTGAAACAAATTTATAAATACATAAAAATTAGATTTTTTACATTTTGCGTTTTGGCTGTTTAGCGTAATTGCTCGTGCCTACGCTCCAATCTGCGCGCGCATAGATGACATGCCGCGCGCTGAAAAAAATATATTAGCGCGGCGTTTTCAACAAATTTTCCGTCTGTGCTGTGAGCATTGTTTATTAGTACGAATAATTGATCAACAAGTTTAAAATGTCAATGTCTAGTGTAGAAGAAGACAGTAACGTTGATTTGACGTCGCCGGAAATATTAAGCGTGGCACGAAATGCCAGTGATAGCCTTTTGCCTCCAAAATTCAGGGATAAGTACATGGCAGTTTATGAGACGGTTCATTAAATATAAAATTTGTTATTTTTACTCGTAAGTGTGTCGAAAAACTTTGTATGACACACGTGAGGTATGGTCATTACACTCTCGGTTTCCTTGCAGCCCTCGCCTTCGGCTCGGGCTGTGCAATATCACCTCGAGTGTAATGACCAACTTACCACACTTGTATCATAAATAACTATTAATAACGCACTGGGAAACCACATGCTTTGTATTAATATTTGTAATCCTAGCTTTAGTTAAAATATTTGGAATCGTAAATTACAACGGAATTACTGACGTTTGAAATCAACCCACCTGTCTACACAAAATAAATGAGACAAAGAAAAATGGAATTTGGCTAAAAGAAAGGCATAAAAGGACTCGGGCTACTTTCCTGGGCTAGACCTCCAGATGACAGCGTGCACTGATGGCCCCAAAAGCAGCAAACCCTTCCAAATCTTGAAATCGACAGAATCCTTTGTTTCGTCCTTGAATCCGTTCGTACTCGAACCTTCTCGAGAAATCAATTTGAAGATGCAGTCTTGTCCCGGTCGCCACTTATGTACAGGCTTCATACATATATAAATAAAACGAAGATTGATGCTATGAGATTATAATAAATTGTTATTACAATAATAATTCTGTTAACGGGCGTCGCGAGCTAATTGTGGTTGAAATGTGTCCGGCGCGGGCGGCCACTGCAGTTGACCCGGCGTTCCCCGCTCTCTCGCCTCGCCCCTCTGTCGTCATAGTGGCGTGAACAATAATTGTGGTTTTAATTTAATAAATCGTTTCGCACGAATTAACTTAATATCTTGTAATAAATTTGTGCTAATATTAGATCTTAATGGATGAAGAATAAACCTAACGGACGAAAATAACCGCTCTACTGACACTTGTGTCGCTGGAGCGACATTAATTAAACATGGATCACCTCTATAATTTGCCCAGTGTGATAATATATTTTGGTTTAACGGTAACCGCGGTTCATACCTCAACAGGTTTAAATTTGTCTCGAAGCTAATAATTAGTGACCTTTCCAGGTTGCGCTACCTGGTGTGTAGCTTCGGTCTCCCTTAAAAGATTTTCTTACGCACATTCTGCTAACTGCAAGCTAGTACTAGTAGGTCCCGAAGTAGTGTCATTTACTACTTCTAAAGCATTTGGCGCTGTAAGGTTTTGCAAATGCTAAAAGGTTATACTTATTAATGATTTAGCTTTTAGTCACTCTTCATTAGATAGAATTATATTAAGTCGTCTGCAAATGGCAAGCGAATTGCTTCGACTTTCGTTTTACTATGGAGCCATTGTATATAGAAGTCACTAATAGTGAGTGGCTCGTGTTGTAGGGCTAACGTCGCCTCATTTACAGGTTTTAGACATACGAGTATATTGGATATTTCGTCCCAAAGATTTTCCGGTTAGCTAATTCCGATAAGTTCACAAAAACATCTTTTAACAAATTCAATCTCACTAACATGTCATATGTAGAAGTCCACCTTGTTGGACAATTAATTAATGGTTTTGGTAAATTGGAAGTTCTTATAATGTTCTTTATATTTGGGTGATGCAACATTTTAACCGCACTCCTTGCAGATTGTATGGCTATTTGAACTTCTATATTATCATCAATAGCATCTTTAACAGCAAGCTGTGATGTGTGCGCAGCGCAAAGCATTATTCGCGGCTTGAATGCATCGTCATTTGTAGAGTGTATAAGATTAAGGTTATTTAAATTCAAGTCAATGTCATGTGATTCGGCGTCATCTTCATTAACGTCAATACTCTCATCATTATCTTCATCGGCATCCTTCTGTTATATATATTGCATATTTCTGTCTATATAGGTTGCCGAATCGAGTTTCAAACATATCATACTATTTTTTATTTCATTTGTAATTTTAGATTTTATCTCATAACTTTATTCTGGAATTAATATTTTTATGGAATTTAAGTTAATGTGTTTATTTCTGATATTTGATGGCACAGCAAAATTGATGATTTCCTGAAATGCAGAATCCTGCAGCATCGCCAATGGTCGACCATGTGTTGTTATTAATCTAATTATTTTTTCCGAGTTTATAGAGTCTTTTGATGAACTAGATACTATATTTTGATTTTCATTATTAATATTTGTTAAATTTAAGTATTCTTCAGGGCGTTTAACGGATACATGGTGTTTTAAATTTTTGGTATGCTTTCCCTGAAACAAAATAGACATTCAACTGATATTTTTCTTTGAAAAAATCAACACAGAAAAGTAAGCGGGCGGGCGTTCGGTAGTAGGATTGCCAGTCATATTAATAAAATTTAAGAATAAAAACAAATAAACAATATTTTATTTATCCAAATAGGCACTTGATTTTTTCCTATTCAACCCATTTTATACGTTATTTTTATCAATGTGTCGTAATGTAATGGTATCTACCTAATTGGTAATACCTATTTATACCGACTTCGTGATATACCTAGGTACTTAAACAAATTTGGAGACATAAAGACATGGCGCACACTAGGCGACACGCGACAGCGACAGCTCGCCGACTAAACGCGACGACAGGCTGCGGCCGACAATTTCATACTTATTATGTTATTCACAGCAACACACGTGGCGTCAAAATCGCGGAGTCGCGACGACAATCTAGGGGAGTTGCGCGCGCTTGCTAAGTACTTTGCACTGCGCACACACGACGACAGTTGCGCGACAGCTCTGCGTTAGCCACGCTGTGAGCGCTGAAGGGAGGTGCAACACAATAACCGTCTCTATCGAATACTATGATCTCTTCGCCACTAATAGTTGCCGACGCTAGCGGCAACCAGGCGACAAGACGCCAAATACAAACGACAACCCCGCGACAAGACGCGGCGACCTGTCACTTAGTTTGCGATGTCTCAAAGATAATTACTTATACAAATCGACAAATAAATGACGATAGACACAAGGCAAGCAATAATAAATAAAGAAATAATAAAAATGTCTTACCTTTATAAAATTTCCGCATAGATTACATTTGCTGATATTATTTGATGCATCATACTGATAATGCCGGTGTACTGCATCTCGCCTTGGCTTTGGCATATTCAGTCTTCACAGTTGAAACAAAATCAACGAGTTCAGTAACTGACGTCGCTGATGCTGAAATTTTGTATCCGGCTCGAAGGACTAATGTTGATCTTTTCGTATTTCCTTCAGGAAGGGTTGACAGGGTCGTTCAAATAACTTCTTTATTTCTTCTAGTGGTATGACAATTTATTTCTGTTGTAATACAATTTTTATGCAAACGTACAATGTGAGCGGTCGGTATATCGACACGCGCAGCAAGAGAGAGAGATTCTACACAGGTTTGAATTTATATTAGCAGGCCCTCTGGTGGTGTTCTTGATTTTAATTATCATGAGCTTGAGACTTGAGACGATCGTTAGCGTAGGCTGCACAAATCCTATCTTAGTATGTAGTTCACGCGTAATGTTGTAGATGGCGCTGTTCAAGGCAGATTCTTACTTTTACGCTAGATGTCGCATTCTCAACAGCGTGTTATATGCGAAATCACCGTTAGATTGTCCGATTGGACCATTACCCCTCGATCCCTTAGCTTGTCTAATTTAGACTTAGAGACCAGTACACGGCAAAGAGCTCCTTCACGTTTATGTATCAGGACATTTCATCTGGCTTCCAAGGGTATGTCATTGTCTCGCCATTAGAATCTGCTCCCCAACCCCAGTCGGAAGCGTCGGTCGCTAGGTAAGCGCATGGGTTTGGATTGAATATTGGGCAGTTTTTGTTTAAGTTGCTCAGCCACCAGTCTACATAAACTATTAGGGGTGTTGGGTAAGTCTTGTCGGGTCTGGACATGTCTATCTGGTTTGCAGCGTTTTGAATTAGGCGGCAGATGAAAATTCCCATCGGTACCACAAAAGACGAACACAAGAAGACCTAGCAATGCCTTTGCTTGTCTCCAGGACCACACATGCTTTATCTTTAATTCCAACAGGGCTTGCTTGAATTTGTTTATTTTCAATGAACTCAGGCTTCTTTCGTTCATCATTGTGTTCCAAAGGATACCCAAAAATTCCAGCCTTCTTGTTGGGCTTAGGCAAGACTTGTCACAGTTGACTATCCAACAGAGCTCGCTTAACAGGTCCGTAGTCATCTTTATTTGATATTTTAGTTGTTGAGGATTTTGATACGCCAGCAAAAAAATCGTCCAAGTGGACAATTATTCGAACTCCTTGCTTTCTGAGTAATCCTGCTACCCAATTTGTCAGGCGCGCAAAGACTGGAGCTACTGATAGACCAAATGGTAACGCCGTCATCTGAAAACATCGACCGCCGTAAGCTAGAGCCAGAAAACGTCTGTGCGCCGGTTTCATCGGAATATGAAGATATGCATTTGAGAGGTCGATTTTTGCTAGATGATCGTTCTGCTGCAAAAACTTTGAAACTCTCTGATGATTTATAAGATGAAATCGTTTCGGACTGAGAAAAAAAAATTGTGGTTTGAGATTCGTAACGGGTCTTTGACTCCCGTCTGAATTTGGAACTATAAAGATTCTGGACAGGAAAACCGCTTTGGCCCTGCATGTTTCCAAGGCTCCCATCTTCATCAGTTTTTCTAATTCCTCATTTAGGATTGGTGACTCTCTTGTTTGGTATTTGGTAAGATTCATTTGAGAAACGAGCATTAAAGGTGGCTTTTTTATAAAAGGAATCGACATGCCCTTCAAAACTTTTAGGATGCAAGGAGGATCTCCATATTTTTTTCCCATTTTTCCACAAAATGCTCCAGACGGCCCGCTAACTGAATCTTTTGGTGATAGTCAAAATTGTTTATTTGAAAATTTTCGATAGGACGAGGAGGACTTGTTGTGTCCCCCTCTTTTATTACTTGGCTTTGTATCAAGATTTCTTAGAACCTTTAGTGGGCACGTATGTTGAAGAAGCTGTGACGTCTTTTTCTTGGATTGAGGCTGTTTTTTTATCCTGATGAAAACGGGGAATTTTTCCTCATATCGTCTTGGAAAATGACATTGGAACCTTTAGTTGAAGAAAAAAAATTGTAAAAACCGCCATGCTGCTGCAAAGAATCAGATAGCCACTCTTCTTTAAAAAGATGAGTCGAGGAAGTAGAAACGTAGGGTGCTCAATACACTCAAAACACCTCAAATTTGCAAATGAAGTAGGTCCACATACTATTGTTTGGGTGTACGGTATATACACGGCCCAGGGAGTTTTCTTTGAAGATACCAGGATGATCAGGCACTGGAGAGCCTCGTCGTCTTAAATTAAAAACTCCCCTTTCCTTGTCAAACGTATAGTAGGCAGGGACCTCCTCCTTCTCCTCATACAGTAATGTTTTGGCAAACGGAATTTGTCCGCGCAGCTGGAAGAATACTGTAAGGGTCGTGTTTCTAGGATTATCCATGCGCTCATAAGCATTGAAAATATCAAAGTATCAATTATATAAAACGGGGGGGATCGCTCGTGTATGGAATAGCCCAGAATACGCCACACTGCTTCCCTTACGTTTCAAGCAGCATGCGCATCCCGCAATGTATTTGAGAATGACCAGCACTGGGAGCAAACTTTGGAAGAAGCGGTACTGGTATTTTGCAATATAACCAATGCTAACCATTTATGGGAAAAGTGCCGTGTTTCTCTAGTAGATGATTATACGCCTTGTGGGAAAGAGTGCAAACGGCAGATGTTAATGTCTGTCGACCAGAAATTGAGAATAGCTGTCTGCTGATGATTCAGGGCATATACCTACATATATATATAAATAATACATAATCATAAGTTGGTAATTTATTTAAAAAAATACTAGCTGACCCCGCGCTGTTACACTTGCGTTTACAGTCACTGTGCCACCCCCGAAGGTACACAGAACAACGATCAGAAATCAATACCTTCCTTCTTATGGGAATAGATATTTATTTAGAAAATAATATAGGTATCATAAGTAATAAACTGTAAGTAAGGATTTTATACAAAGAACCTAACTGAGCGAGTAATTCGACAGCGAGTATGTGAAACATTTTAAGTAATTATGTAAAATAATAGTTTAGTAGGTGATTATAGTTACGACTTCTCTCATAATAGTTTTTCGTGCAGCATGTTAGCTAGTAATTGATTACGGCGTTTTAGTAAGTGCTCAAGGATGTTATTGCCTTCATCATCACTGTTTTCCATCGTGTCACACGAGTTTAATTATAAGTAGGCAATTAAAAGACATTAATTGAATAAAAGGCCGCCAAATCGCAACGTTCCTCGTTTTCAAAACATATATAATATTATTATGACAACAATAGCGCGCGCGCGTGGACAAAACGCGCGTTGAAATAAACTTGCAAAACAGAAATGGTCAAAATATTGTAATCTTTATGTCTAAGACATAAAACATATATTTTACAGTGAAGCAAAGTGCCTCTGTTTCATTGGAATCTATCACTTACACAGCCGGATCTACTGTCTCACTCGGTCTAACTACAGTACGAGTATATTATGCTGTAGTTAGAGCGAGCTAATAGCGAGATAATACGCGTATAAATAATATTTCTATGCATTTTTACACGGACGTGTATCGGTGTAAGTGAAGTTGAAGTTTTGTAGGCATTCGAACTCATATTGATTTACAATAATGAGCTTAATATAGGATGTAAAGACTTATATCACATTTTTCTAAATTGTTTGGGTAGTAAAGGACAAATGTTATCGCGCTCTTATTTTTTCTCGGTTTTACAGGACATTTTAATTAAGTATCGTAGTTATACTTCGCCCTTACTATAGACGTTATTTACAACCTAGCCTATAGGAGGTTATTTGAATATAAGTATGAATATAACGAATCAATTTAATAAGTTAGTTTAGCTTAGACATTTTATAGATAATTTTGATAGATTTTTAATACATTCCCCACAATTGTGAGTTAGGTAATAGTTTAGTGTTTAATTTTAAGTTAGGTATAAGGTTTAGATTAAATTTGTTGTTTATTGAATATTCTAGAATAGGGGACTATTTTTCATTCTAGTTTTTTGCGCCCTTAATGGAAACACGTAAATAAAATGAAACTAGGTAGTAAAGGACACTTGTGTTTTTTATTTTAAATTGTAAGGATACACCCTTGGACAATTTGCAAAGAAGATGTCCTTTACATCCAAATTTTTGAGGTGACTTATAGGGAGTATAAGACAATTGAAATTTTTAATGTATTTTACACCCAACAGTTTCTTTATACTTTCCTTTACTATCAAAATAATTTCACTCTAGTAGGTGTTGGGTGGGTCAGGGATGTTTATATTATAAATAAACAAACAAGTTTAGATATTTTCAATTAACAGTTTTACTTCAGTTATTACACAAAGATACATTAATTAGATCGATCAGCCATCTTGACATCTAGTCTAGTAGTGTGACCACAGAGTAAGTAATGTGATACATAAATGATATAGAATAGACAATGATCACTCACAACATCCCCCCCCCATCAAGAATAAAATTAAATTCAAGGCAAAAAAAAAAGAATCTCACAAATCTAACCGTCTTGGTTGTCTTACTGGTCGCCCATACCTAGTGCGCACCTGAAGCGGAGTTGTACGCTCTTCCACTTCTTGCGACGGCGCGCGGCGCCACTTCATGAGAAGTAGGTAACACATCCCGAGATACCATTGGAAGCGATTGTGGAGTCTTCAAGATATGCTGCCTATTTCTTCTTCCTACAAATCCATCCGACCCTTCAACTGTATATGACCTAGGCTGCTCACATTTTGACTTTACCGTACCTGCAATCCATGGACTGTCTGGAGTTTTTTTTAAATATACTTCGTCTCCTTCTTGTAACTCTGGTAGTGCCTTTGTCTTCTTGTCATATTACTCCTTCATCTTATTTTTATTTTCTTCTCTAATTTTGACATATTCTTGAAACTTGACTGTGTTAGGTTTTAAATTTTTTGTGATGGTTGGTAGTTGTGTCCTTAGAGTTCGTGACATTAATAATTGCGCTGGAGATGGTACGTTTCCTCTCGGTGTGTTTCTGAATTGCAGCAAAGCTAGATATGGGTCTGTACCTGACTCCTCTGATTTGGTAAGGAGACGTTTACAGATTTTCACTGTCGACTCCACTAATCCATTCGACTTTGACATGTAAGGAATTGATGCATTGTGATTTATTCCCCATTCCCAGGTAAAACTCTTAAATTCTGCAGAATTAAATGGGGGCCCATTGTCCGTGAATAACTCCACAGGGATACCATGTCTGCTAAAAATACTTTTGAGACAAATAATTACTGTTTTGGCGTTAGTAGTTGCGACAGTCATTAACTCAATATAATTGGAGTAGTAATCTTGAAGTACTATGTATTTTCTCCCTTTATAGTCCATAAAATCCACACCTACTTTTTCCCATGGAAGTACTGTAATCTCGAGTGGTAGAAGCGGTTCTGGTGCATTGGCACTCCTATGTGTTAGGCAAATATGACATGACTGAATTAAATTTTTTATATCTGTTGACATAAATGGCCAAAATACATGTCCTCTAGCAAATGCTTTTGACCTTTCAATTCCCAGGTGACCACTGTGTATTATTTTCAAAATCTCTGGTCTTAATTTTTTAGGTATGACTATGCTGTTACTTCTAAAAATTAAATCATTTTCTGTGTGTAGATCAACTCTATACTGCCAATACTCATGTAGATCTTTGTGAATTTGACTTTTACTTGATGGCCATCCTTCTTTACAGTATTTTTTCAAAATTTGCAAACTTTCATCTTCATTAGTGCCTTTGATTAACCATTGTAGACGTTCTGTTGAAACTGGTAATGACTTAATCAGCAAATTTACATGAACAATGATAACATCATCCAATTCATCTGAACTAGTTTCTGGGAGTGCTGCTCTCGACAAAGTATCAGCAATGTACATGTACTTTCCTTACCGTACGTACCTTTCTTGTAAACTACATTTAAGCTATATTGTTGTATTTTCAACATCATTCTTTGGAGACGTGTTGGAACCTCAACTAAAGACTTTTTAAATAATGTTATTAATGGAGCATGGTCTGTTTCCACGGTTACAGTTTGTCCATAAATAAATTGATGAAATTTGATGCAGGCAAAGACTATTGAATAGAGTTCTTTTTCGATCTGAGCCATATTCTGTTGCGTATCTGTTAAAGTTTTTGAAGCATAATATACGGGATGTTGATTTTGTAACAACACTGCTCCAACTGCACTCTTACTAGCATCACTTTGTAGGACAATAGGATCATGAACATTAAAATGTGACAACACTGGAACTTGACATATTAACTGCTTCAGATGACAAAATGTTGTTTCATGGTTGGCAGTCCACTGCCAATCAGTAGATTTTTTTAATAATAAGCGTAAAATTTCTGTCTCACCGGCCATATTTTTAATAAAAGGACTTAAATAATTAAGTATGCCTAGAAATCTTTGTAAGTCCTTTAGACAGGTAGGAGAGGGCATCTCTTTGATAGCTCTGACTTTGTCTGGATCCGCTGTGATGCCGTCCACTGAAAAAATGTGACCTAGATATTTAATACTATCCTTGTTGAATGAGCATTTTTCTTTATTAAACTTGACATTATATTCCTGTGCTCTTTTAAATACAATATTAAGACGCTCATTATGCTCTTGTAACGTTTGGCCGCTTACTAAAATATCATCACTGTATACTGCTACCCCTGGTATGTCACCAAACATTTCAGTCATAATTCTGTGGAAATACTCAGGAGCACAGCTGACTCCATAGGGAAGCCGTTTAAAACGGTATCGGCCAAATGGTGTATTAAAAGTTGTGAGGTATGAACTCTTTTCATTCAATTTACACATCCAAAATCCACTACTTGCATCCAAGGTGGAGTAAAATCTTGCACCAGCCACCTTTGAGCGAACTATATCTATTGATGGAATAGGATAATGAGTCCTCTTAATAGCCTGATTTAAGTTAGACATACCCTTAATTGACCATTTTTCTTTTCTATTAAGATTAAAGAACTCACCCATTCAGTAGGCTCTGTGACCTTGGTAATGACATCCATTTTTTCCATCTTCTCAAGTTCTTGTTGAAGTCTTTGATGTAATGCAAATGGTACCTTCCTCGGAGCATCGACTTTTGGCTGGACCTCGGGATTAATATTTATTTGTACTTCACCGGGAAGACAACCGAGACCGGTAAAAACAGTATTATTACATTTTATAAGCATATCTAAATTTATATTTTGTGACTGGCTTGTCTCCAAATGACTTTTAATGACTTTAGGACATTTTACTTGACTTACATTTGACTCATTTTGACTTATAAAACTTTCTCTAGTATCACTTTCTGACTTTTGTCCTGTTGCAGTGTCTACACAGAAAACTCTTTTAATTAGTCCCATTTCTGAACAAGTAACTTTCCCTAATACAGTTGGAGAATTTACATTTGCAATTATAAAATTAATTTGTTTTGTCATATAGAGGTCATTAAATTGAAATTTACATTCTAAGTTTTGCTGACCTAGTACCTCTAGATTATTACCAGTATATGACTTAATTTTTACATCTGTTCTTGACAATAAACTTTTAATGTTAAGTGAATCATAGACATATTTTGACATGATGTTAAAATCACTACCTGTATCAATAATACAATTTATTTGTGAATTATTAATATTTAAATTAATTGTCCATTCGCTTGACAATGACTTGGATGATTGAATATGACCTATAAACATGTCCTCTGTTTCTGACTGTACTTGTTGCACATCACTATCTGACTGTACATATCTTATTAACTTTGACTGAACTGACCGACAACAGACTGCAAAATGACCAACTTTTTCACATTTTCTGCACTTTACACCTAATGCTGGGCACTTATAGCGATGCACCTGACCACACCTTGTACACACTTCCTGTTTTGACTGCTGATTAGATTGACTGACATCCTGTCTTGACTGTTGACTGAAATTCCTTGAGTTGGACTTTGATCTTGAATGTGACTGACTCGTATTATACAAGACTGAACTTTGTTCTGCTGTCAACTCATCTGTTTGATGTCTGGAAGTATGCATGGCGTTTGCCATCTGTAAGGCCTTATCAAGATCCAGCTTATCTTCAAGTCATAACCTTTCTCTGATATAATTATATCTTTGATGCATGTTACATATAAACATTATTTTAACTAGGCGTTGTTGCAGTTGTCCTAGCTCGCAACTTTGTGACTTTAATTTTAATGTACAAGCAAAATCGTCTAAAGTTTCATTTTCACCTTGTTTGTATGTGAAAAAATTATGGCATTCATATGTGAGGTTAGTTTTTGGGGCAAAGTGATTTTGGAAAAGCTGCATAAGTTCGTCATATTTAATGCTGTCTTCATCTTTTCCAAACGTGTTAAATATGTCCACGCCCTTATCTCCAATGACGTGCAGAAATAGTGCGATTTTTCTACTATCGCTCTCTTCATCTAAACCAGACGCACGTAAGTAAAATTTGAATGACTGCGCCCATTTCTTCCATTGTTGCGCCAGGTTACCGTTCATGGCCATGGACTGCGGACTAGATACAGAAGAAACTTTCTTAGGCTTTTGACTTTCATCTTTTTCACCCATGATGACTATTGACTATGACGCCGACTTTCTTCACTGACTTTACGACACAGATTTATTGACTACGATTTACACAACCACTTCTGACACCATGTTGGGTGGGTCAGGGATGTTTATATTATAAATAAACAAACAAGTTTAGATATTTTCAATTACCAGTTTTACTTCAGTTATTACACAAAGATACATTAATTAGATCGATCAGCCATCTTGACATCTAGTCTAGTAGTGTGACCACAGAGTAAGTAATGTGATACATAAATGATATAGAATAGACAATGATCACTCACAACAGTAGGTAAGTGTTATTTACTTCCATATTTTCACAGTAAACTTTGCTTTAAGTCTCAGACTATGTGGGTCGTAAAGACACTTTTTTGCGAATATCGTAGAACGAAATATACAGATCGGTAGAGAATTAGAAACTCAGTAAAACTGTATCACGAACTCAATATGTATATGTATACAATATTACCAGTAAATTAATTTCGTAATTTTACTTATTATTTAACTACGTTAATCGTATTAAAATAAATAAATTGCCTAATGTCTTCGATCCTTTTTTGTAGTCTTATTTTCTCGGGACTTTTAAATGAAATATACTGGTTTTTTTATCATACAGGGATAAATAATAATTAGAATCTTTGCGTAAAATATCTAAAAACAATGCTATGTTTGGTTTAGGTTTTATCAATCTATTGAAACGCGTGTTTCAAGCTTCGATGGCGTTATTTGTTTTGTGACATACATGAAAAAATGTCCATTTATTTGAGAAATAAGCATTTTCATTCAACCAAGTATTAACAAAATAATCATTAAATTGAGTGATTTTCTTTTAAGGCTCATTTTCTGATTGAATATATAACCAGCCATCTGATCTATATTCTTGAGGTGCTAAAGCCATGCAACGTTTAACCTGCATTTTATCAATTAAGGATTTATCCATTCCTAATTTCTTTGCATTTCTCCATAAAGACTTTTGAAACTGAAATAAACAACCTTGAATACGAGCGTCTGGAAATGTATTTTCAATAGCAGACATCGCACTTTTTTCAAAATCTGTGGTGAATATATGTGGAGAAAATTGAGGAATTCGACTTTTTTTGAGGTTATAAAAAATCGTATGTCATTTCTTTTTAACCAGTAGTAAAGCGTATATGACTGGTAATATTTTTGTACTTCCCAAATCTATATGTAACGTGTATACTTGTGAAAATGGTGGTACGCAGCTCTTGAATGTCCCATCACAGAAAACGCTTTCTGCTGTTTCAATATATTTGATTACATTTTGGTTTCTTTGTTTTCTTATATCTATAATCAGCAACAATCAAATCTTCGTAGCGTGGAGGAATTATAACATCTTGAACTATTTTAAATCTCATTTTTTTAACCTGTAATGATTCATTTCTGTGTAGATAGAATCTATTCTTAATATTTTTAAAATCAGGAAGTTTTTGTATATGATCACCATAAATTTTAGGTATAGTTGTGAGCTCTCTCTCCGCTCGTTCAATGCATTTGTCTATAGGACACTTTGTTTCATTTTCTATGACGCTTGGTTGGCATGAATGAGGTTCTTCTTTTGTTAACAGGAGGTCATTATTTGTATATAAAAGTACTTTGCAACTTTGTCTATTGACGCATCTGCAGACTGTAACACCATTTTTGTTCTTGTGCTGCTTATTACCTATATCTATATCCATGACTGACTTAATAAAACCCGTTACACCTCTACTCGTTGATGGTTCTGCCGCCATACTTAAGTATTTTTAACAAGCTTCAATATTGTCTGAAAATTATAAATGTATCCAATGAGATACTACTTAAATGGAGCATCATTTACCAGAATTACTTTCATTATATTAAACTTGCCAGATAAAAGTACCTAATAAGAAATAAGATAATTTACTTCTTAGCTAAGCAGATAGTAAATAGTAGCTGAGCAACCTGTACCAACGTGATCCTACTTAAACGAAGCAGCATTTACCAGAATTACTTTCATTACATTAAACTTTCCTACAGACAGTAACTAAAAGTTGAACAACCTGTATATCTATATAAATATATTAATATAAAAGCACCCATTTACGAGCACTAATAAAAGCAAATAATTTATGGTTTATCCCTTCAGTAAGCTGTACTACATATGTCGTCTAATTTTTTGTAATCGAAATTTTGGTGACGCTTCCATTAGGTGGCGACACTTGTTATTTAACGACTATAGTTTGAATTTATTTATTATTAAAATGTGGTATTAAATACAAACTGTAGTATAAAAGCTTTGTTATAATACTATTTTACTGTAAAAGAGCATTATAAAATGCATTTTTACAGTCAGCCAGAATAAAGGTATTAATATTACATAACAGTTAATAATTATAATGATGTTACTTACATGCTTATAGGCTATCAGGTGGTCAGACTCCGTAGCCACTAAACTGATACCTATTTTACGGAACACTCAGAGCTCACACGGGAATCGAACCCAACTAGTGTGTCCACGCTTTATAGCAGTGTGGGATAACTGAGGGATTACCAGGGTTACGGCACTAATCCGACAGAAACACTATTGACTGAATACTACTTGTTTACTACGAATTTCCCAATACAATATTATTTTGTATGAAATATATATTTCAGATAAAATATTAAAATATTCCCCCAAATTACGTCTCGCGGTCTCTGCAACCTAGCGCTCTGTCGGGCCACTGCACAGCATCTGGCCGACTCAACTTTCATACGATCTAACTTGCACTCACACACACATACCTACAGCGCACACATCTGTGTCCCTACAATACTCCCGCCAAATTTTTACATAAAAAAAATTTACATATTTAATCACAGCAAAACAAAACAAAAATATTCCTCACACAAAAATATAGAATAAAACACGATAAACATTAATTACTCAATAGATACAATACACAAAAAACAAAATTATTACGTAAAAAAAAAAAACAATTTCTATGGGTACCGAAACTTATGGTCACCCTATCATTTATTACATTTGTTCACTGGCTTAATACACTAGCCGTGAGTCACACAACTGATTATAATATTGCAACTCCAAAGGATTGAGTTACACATTCCTTGAGGTGTTTACAAAGATGTTTTATACTTGTACTTGCTGTGGCTTTGTCTGCTGAATACTTTGAATTGAACATTCTGTCTGTTTCTGTATCCACTTCTTTCCTCTGCTGTAACATGTTCTATAGCATTTACACAATATAATTACAGACAATAATATACAAATAGCCACTAAAATTCCTCCATAAGTCTTTATATGACTTTCCATGTTGGAAAAATCCAGTTTGTTTGCTCCATTTTGGGCTATAATAATCTCTTCGTTTTTACTGTATGACTTGCCCATTTCTACAATAATTTGGCAAACAGATGTATGCTACACAATTACTTGTTAATACAATGTGATTCCTTTATAAGATACTCAAATACTATATATCACCTTTATTGCTCAATAATACTATAATGCTGACGCCTCTGCATACTGTCGTGCCGTTCACGCGTACGTCCACGCACGATGTCACGGAGTCACAGGTTGTTTCGCGCCAACTCCGCCCTGACCTCCTGCATCTCCGACTTCTCCGACGATTTCCCGGGTTCCGCTGGCCTTACTTCCGCGTTCTGTGCCGTAGTACCTGTATTCTCCAGGACATAATTATTGTCGCGCGCACATCCAGCTCCTTGGTGTCTGTGCCGGTCAGTATGGCTCTCACCGCCGTCGGTAGGTGTGATTGCCACATCATCCCCAATGTGTCATCTGGTACTTTTCCGCCTGCTAAGTACCGCATCCGTCGCAGCAGTTGGGATGGGTGCTGATCTCCTAGCTCCATCTCTCCAATCAGCACTTGAAGCTTCCTCGTCTCCGACTCCTCAAACACTTGAAGTAGACGTTCCTTCAGTGTCTGATACCTCCGGCTCTCAGGAGGGTTCAATAACAGGTCACTAACCTGTTGAATTGCCGCCTTATTCAGTTTGGTAACCACCAAATTTTGCTTGGCGGCATCGCCTCGACGTTGCCCTTCCACGGCGGCCTCAAACTGGACGAACCAAAGTCTCGTTTGGTCTGCCCAGAACTCAGTATTCCGTGATGCCACTGTGATACTCGACAAAGTACTCTCCCTGTCAGCCATGTACCGCTGGTGTGCTGCATAAAAAATACGAATTAGTGACAAACAAAGCCTTATCAGACATATTAGAATGGTTAAAAATCAATGAATTAAGTGCAAACCTCACGAAGACTAAATATATACAATTTTGTAATAATAAAATGCAAGTAGATGACATTATTCTTAAATATGACAATCACATAATAGAATTAACTGACCAAATAAAGTTTCTGGGCATTACCGTGGATAATCTCTGTAATTGGAAACTACATACAGACGAAGTTTCCAAAAAGCTAAATAAATTTGTTTATGCATTGCGTAACATACGTAAGCTGGCTTCTGAGAGTAAGGCAATAACAGCTTATCATGGTTACATAGGGTCAGTATTGCGCTACGGCATAATATTGTGGGGCAATTCAGTACATAACAACAGAGTCTTCTTGTCACAAAAGAAATGTGTAAGGGCAATATGTGTGTGAAACCCTTAGATTCCTGCAGACCTCTTTTTAAAAGAACCAAAATACTGACACTGACCTGTCTCTATATTCTAGAAACTGGACTCTTTGTCAGGAAGCACCCAAATATCTTTGAGAGGATTGGTGATAGGAGTCGTTATAGCCAAAGAGACCCCACTAAACTAGTGGTCCAGAAGTGTCGAACTAAACTTCACCACAAAAATTGCCTGTTCATGTGTACGAAAGTTTATAATAAAATACCACAAGTAATACGAGAGCTCCCTCCTAGAGCTTTTGGGTCGAAGCTCAAGGCATGGTTGCAGGATAGGTGCTTCTACACTATGCAAGAATACTTATCCTACAGAAAGAATGGAAATTTGTAATTGGTCTGCTATTATTTTGTTATTTCTATTTATTGATTATGACCATGAAATAATATGTACACTTGACATTCCCTTTTTAATTCATAATTACAATATATTGTTTCATTATTTTTATCAATTCAATGACATAGTTTTAAATAATTATATATTCATTTGACATTATTTGAAATTTTGCATGCCAATTTTGGTGAAATACGTTAAGCTACCTATTGTAATAACCGAATACCATTGTAACTACACTCGAGAGCAATGAATCCGGGTCACTCAAAGAATCCAAAAAATCTCGGAAAGTAAGAATGCTAGGTTAATGCAATAAATTGTATTTAATAGACAATTTAATACTCCTTAAATGAAAGTATTAAAACTTCTTAGTTATTGTAAAGTTATATCATAAAAAAATCAAATTTGAAAAGGGAACACTGTCGAAGATGGAACTACGAAATTACAGGATTTGTTTTTGCTTTTGTTTGTAATCTGTCATTTATGTTGGTACATGGTTGATAGTGCTCAATATTCATTATTCAAGCTGAAATCATGTCGCTTACACTTGAAGAATGCACCAGAATACTTACATTGGTGGAAACCGGCCGGAGTCAGCGCGATACAGCCAGGACTGTCGGTGTGTCGCTGTCAACAGTACAAAGAGTTCTCCGACGTTACGAAGAAACTGGTTCTAACGTACGCAGACCAGGAACGGGCAGAACTAGGTGTACCACAGCACGAGAAGACCGATACTTGGTGAACACCATGCTTCGAAATCGCTTTCTCACAGGAACTGAACTCACAAATCAGTTTCGACGCCTCGGAGGAAGTAACCCAAGTGCATGGACAGTAAGACGTCGGCTTGCTGAATCTAACTTAAAACCCCTTAGACCTGCAAACGGCCCTAAACTGGAGCGTGGCCATCGTATTTCAAGACTAAGATATGCCCAGAACCACGTAAATTGGAGTATTGAAGATTGGTCGAAAGTTATGTTCTCCGACGAATCAAAATTTATGCTCTACAAGCACGATGGAAGACACAGAGTGTATAGAAGACCAGGGGAAAGATTCAAGCAAGCATGCATCGAAGAAAAAGTAGCCTACGGTGGTGGGTCTGTACTTGTGTGGGCCGGAATTTCCTCTGAAAGTCGCACAGAGCTGGTGATCATAGAAAACGGCTCTTTAACTAGCGTAAGATATGTGGAAGAAATCCTCAACGAACACGTTGGTCCATTTATGGTCAATTTGGGTGAGGATGCTATATTTATGCATGACAATGCCCGACCTCATACAGGTAGGATTGTGAATGACTACCTTCAAGAGATGAACATTACTTGTATGGAGTGGCCAGCGCGCAGCCCGGATATCAACCCGATCGAGCATGCTTGGGACGAGCTAGGGAGATGCGTAAAACAACGAAACCCTCCCCCAATCACGCTTCCTGAGCTCAAAATTGCTCTCACAGAGGAATGGGAGAATATTCCCCAAAATCGTATAAGGAACTTGGTGTACAGCATGCCAAACCGCGTAAACGCAGTAATGGAGCACGAGGAGGTAATACGAAGTATTGAAATTCAAGAAAATCGTCATAAAGTTCAAAAATTTCATGTTTCCTATTTTTGTTTTAAGGAGAGATCAGCAGTTTTTTTTCTTTATGTAATTTTGTGTAAATAAAATGTATGGTGACTCATATTTTTTTAACTTTCATTTAAGGAGTATTAAATTGTCTATTAAATACAATTTATTGAATTAACCTAGCATTCTTACTTTCCGAGATTTTTTGGATTCTTTGAGTGACCCGGATTCATTGCTCTCGAGTGTATAATGTACCGTATTTTGTGCGAATAAATTATCATTCATTCATTCTGTGGTGCTGGCGTCATCATTATGCAGCCACGTGTACGTTTCACAAAACCCGAAAAAAAAATACTAGTGTTCAAATTCTAGGGATCAGCAATTTAACGTTATGTGTTGTTAAAGTTAAGATTTTCTGAACTCACTGTAAGTAACTCAGGATGTCAGAAGTACTTGGGTTTTGGGAATTGAAACGACAACGTGTTTGTACTGATGTTGTATTGAGACTGAAGTAAGTATGGGCGTCGGAAGTAGCCGGCAGTTAGAGCTAAGTACTACACTTAATGTCTACGCTGTAATATTGTATACACTGTTGCTGTGTCCCTACAAGGGCAAAAAGGAACCATAACCTGATGAATTATATCTTACTGGTTCAGATAATCAGTAAATAGTTTACTACTATACTCTCCGCCATTATCGGATCTTAAAATCTTTATAGGCAAACCCATCTGCTTTTCTACACACGCTTTAAAAATAATAAAATTTGTCGTCACCTGAGATTTTTCTTTTACGAGGTATCCGTAAGTCTTTCTAGTAAAATTATCTGTGAATGTTACTAGATATCTTGCCCCGCTCCAGCTCGGCTCCTGAATAGGACCACACACATCAAAGTGGACCAGCTGCAGTGGTTGCGTGGCTCTCGTCCCTTCTTTAGGATAAGCTGCGGCCGACAGCTTGCCCTCAAGATACAGAACGCAGTTCCGTAGTAAGTCTTCATCCCGAAACAGAATATTGATACCACATGCAACCTTTAACAAGCTTTCCATACCTTGTTGACTTAAATGTCCAAGACGCATGTGCCAAAGTCCTGCAAGTAATCCTGCTACGGCTGCAGAACTCAACTTTTCCTCTCTGTGATCAAGGTGAAGAGAATGCTGTTCGGATGGCAATAACATCCCATAAAGTTAGTACAGTCAGACACACACAAGTTTAGTTTATATAAATTATTCGAGCATGTAGCGGATGACTAAGTTACCAGAGGTTTGACCAACTTGATCACTAAATTTAACATTGTGTCCGGACTGGACTAATTTGGAAACAGAAATAAGATTTATGGACGATTGGGGAACATACATGACATTATAAAGTCTTACCTTATGTAATCCTAAGGTCTCTAAACCTTTACATTGTATATTTTCATTATTGGCTTCTATAATATCCTTATTTGTTTCATGAAAGTCCTTTAATATAGCCCTATTTGTAACCATATGATTAGTAGCACCGCTATCGATATAAAAGTCATTCTCGGTAGAGCGAAACATAAAGGCACAAGCCGAGAAAGTCTTCTCTTCAGGTTTTGCTGCTTCTTTATCTTCTTCCATTTAAACCATCTGGATTTAATGTGGCCGCTTTTATGACAAAAATCGCACGTGAGACTATCAGTTTGCTTTTTATTCATTTGGTTTACAACATAGGCAGTTTCATTTCCTACACCAGAATATTTGCGTGAAAATTCTTGCAGTAGTCTAAAACGCACAAGTTCGCTGGATATTGTGTTAGTAACTGTAGCTATAGACAAGTTGGCCACTAACGCATCATAGTCCGCAGGTAGTCCACTCAGCATAATCTCAGCAACTTCAGCATCTTCAATGACTTTGCCAATGTCATGTAATTAATGTGTAATTGTCTTCAAATAACTTGCCATACTATCAAAGTCCACAAATTGAATTCTAAGCGACTTTCTTAAGAGGATCACTCGCCTGTATAATCCCTAGTCTTTAAACACATCGGAGAGCTTCTTCCAAGCATCTTTTGGTGTGGCAACATTCCTCATACATTGGTAAAGCGCCGGTTTAATCCCCAAGCAGATTCTTGCTAGTGCTCGCTTAGCACGTGCATATTTCTCTGCCCTACTATCGGTACCTAGGAACGAATCCCATAGATTTTTCAATATAAGGAGGTTTTGAATTGCAAATTTCCAGCTTTGATAATTGCTCACACCATCGAGTTTCTCAATGCCATTGAGGTTGCACCATGCGATCATCCATTATGATTTCCAAGTACAGCAAAATCAAGACCGAAATCTTACGCCCTCGAGTTAATTATATAATTCGTACTCACGCCGATGCTACACGTTGTACTTTCTTCTCACTTTCGTCGTGGTCTGGGCTATAAACTCTGAATATACCAGGCAGAGTAACGGACGTGGTAACCAACTACCGTAAGAAACTAGCCGAGTGCTTATCTGAATGGATGGAATTGACACTCACATTGTTATAGTAGTCATATTCTTTATTAAACACTTGTACATTACGTATTAGGTACAATATTCATATGCGGAACGTCCGCCAGATATTAGTGATTTTATCGAAAAAAGGGAGTGGGCAAAAGCAAGTTCTGTCATTGTGAAAAATAAGAGTTGCCATATGAAAATATTATTTGGGCATCATAACACACTTTAATACCAGGATATAAGTACTTAGGACCGCGAAACGAGTTAGATATTGGAGAACCAACAAACGAATTGGACCGTATAGCTAAAGAACACGACGAAGAATATAATAGGATACAATAAGAGTATCAAGAAGGACTGTGCTTAGGAAAAGACAAGAAAAACTTACAGAAACTCGCAACAACATTAGTGAAAGAAGCGGACGAAACATTTCTAAAAGAAGTATACAACTATACACCAGAATCAAAATACGATTCATTCGCAAAAGCAGCAGCATGAATAGTGTTGATAATATTAGTTTTGTACATAACCATTTCTTATAAAAAACATAAATACTATCTATGTCCGGACTTCCTGTCAAACGTCAATAATTGAAACGTTAAACTCTTCTCTTTCTGTTCTGTTTTTATCAAGATGGCAAGTAATACTATAATGTGAAATGTAAAATACTAATCTACTTGCTAGTAAAAGTCCTAATGAACAGTGAAAACAAGATCCACAAGTCTCTTATTGTTAAAGTACAATTAAATTGTCATGGTAGCAGTCCGTGGTTTACGAAAAGAAAATACGACGCCACGTGTGTGAGAAAAAGCAAAAGAAAATGGCAAATAACACGAGATCAAATGATATCCATATACCGATCTTCGATGGAAGTGATTACAAAAACTGGAAAATAAGAATCCTGAAGTTTCTACAGTATAAAAAATGCAAAGATGTGGCTACGCGCGACATCATGTCGACCGACGACAAAACCGCATGGGAGGAAATGGACATCCAGGCTACAAACTATATTTACAGTGCGATAACTAACGCTCAACTGGAATATATCAGCGATTTACCGACTACGCTTGAAATAATGATGAAATTCGACCAAATGTATTTAAAAACTTCGACAGCCTTGCAGATTGTATGCAGAAATAACCTAGAAAATCTCAAATTACAAAATTATTCAGAAGTAAACCAATTTTTTGACGACTTTGAAAAATCTGTAAATGAGCTAAAGCAGGCTGGGGCTACAATAAGTGAGTCAGAAAAACTTAACTATATGCTAAAGGCTTTGCTCCCTTCCTATAGTCACATTGGAGATCTCATAGATGTTCTCCCACAACGTGCAGTGAAGTATTTAAAAAGTAAAATCAAGCTGAAATCAATCGAAGAAAACTCAGAAAAATCACATGTTGAACCGAGTAAGTCAAATGTTTTCAAAGCCGAGGCAAAAGATTCACCAACAACTCACAACAAACTGATATGTTATAATTGTGGAAAACCAAACCATATGAAGAAAGATTGTCAATACAGAACAAATTATAATCGTGGCCGAGGTCGTGGATTTTCAAATTATCATGGACGAGGATCATACAATCATCAAAGGGGCCGAGGTAACTTCCAGCTTCGATAGAACAATGTCCATCAAGGTAATAGCTTTCATACTACAACTATTTTGAATAATAATACTGAATTTGAGAATAAATCTTCAAATGGAAATGAAATAACATTGCTTTTAGACAGTGGTTGTACTGACCATATTATTAACAGCGATAAATACTTTGATACTTATGAAACTTTAACCAATCCTGTAAAAGTAAAGGTTGGTGATCTAAGAATATTAGAAGCATCAAAGGTCGGAAACATATAAGTAAATTTTCAAGTATATGGAAACAATTCAGGAGTTACATCAACAAAAGTTTTTTATGTGAAAGAAATGAAAGCAAACTTATTGAGTTACTCGAAGATAACTGATGCTCATTCTATTTTATCCAGAGGGCGCTTATCAAAAATATACAACCGAAGAGGACAAGTACTAGCTATTGCAATTAAACAAGAGAGGTTATATGTACTGAAAAGTTATATGCAAAACAACTCTATTGAAGCAAATTTGACTACAATGACTGTGAAAGAAAAATTACACAGAACATTAGGACATGTAAACTTTTATAACCTCAAAATGATGTGCCAAGAAAACCTACTAGAAGGATTGCCAAATACAATGGAAGAAGAATACATGAAGTGTGCCATCTGTATTGAAAATAAAATGCATAATTTACCATTCAAAAATAATAGAAGAAAAGCTGGAGACATTCTTGAAATCGTGCATACTGATTTAAATGGGCCGCATCGAACTCCTGGCTATCAAGGTGAGAAATACTTCCTGAACTTTATTGATGATTATAGTAAACTGGCTAAAGTTTATTGCATCCAGTCCAAAGACCAAGTATATGATTGTTTAGTACAATATGCAAATGAATGTCAAAATTTAACTGGCAAAATGATAAAATAATTAATATGTGATAATGGAAAGGAATATATAAATACACGAATATTTAGATTTGCCAGAGAAAAAGGAATAATTATAAAACCATGCCCAGCATATGTACATGAGCTGAATGGAACTGCGGAGAGATTCAACAGAACAATAATGGATATGGCAAGATGTTTACTTTTAGAAGCCAAAATTGAGAGGCGCTACTGGCCAGAAGTTGTAAAAGCTGCAGCATATTTAAAGAACCGAACGTTGACAAACACTATTGAAAGAAAAACACCAAATGAGATATTTTTCAGAAGGAAACCGTCATATAGTCACCTGAGATTATACGGAAGCAAATTTTTGTAAGAATACCAGAAGTTAAAAGGAGATCTAAATTTGATAAAAAGGCTGAAGCAGGAATTTTACTTGGGTACACCGATGTAGGGTACCGAGTACTTTTAGATAACAAAATAACTGTTGCGAGACACAGTGATATTATTGAAGAAGATGTGAAATATAGTGGATTCACAGATGAAAATAAAGAAGAAAATAATTCAAAAGAAATAGAGCAAGAAGAAAGAAAGACTAATGAAAAACAACAAATACAGCCTTGTAAAGAAATAAATACTGAAGAAATCCAGATAGTAAATGAAAATATGACGCCAAGAAGGCCAAAGAGAGAAATTAAGAAACCAGCTAGATTCGACGAGGAATATGGTTATTATTGTGTTTATGCTAATTTTTGTGATGCTATGATTCCAGATAATTTTCAGGAGCCGATATCATGTGATGATTCAATTCAATGGGAAGGAGCGATGAACCGTGAGTAAAATAGTCTAACCAAAAATGATACATGGACCCCAGTTTAACAACCAGAGGACAAAAAGGTTATTGATGTCAAATGGGTATACCGAAAGAAATCCGAAAATGAATTTAAAGCAACGTTAGTAGTTAGAGGGTTTCAGGAAAAAGATTGTATTGATGATACTTATTCACCTGTTGCTAAAATGCAATCTCTAAAGGTACTACTCACTCTCATATTGTTGCCAAGAAAATTTAAATATTAATCAAACGGACGTAGGGACAGCGTTCTTAAATGGCCAAGTAATGTCAGAAGTTTATGTACATCAGCCACCGGGCTATGAAGATGGTACCACTAGAGTTTACAAACTAAATAAATCATTGTATGGGCTAAAAGAAAGTCCTAGAGCTTGGTATGAATGTGTAAACGAATTTCTTAGTAATCTTAATTTTCGTAGAAGCAAATTTGATTATTGTCTTTATGTAAATTCACATGGTGATGTACAGTAAGCTGCAAAAGTGCATGGATAGCTTAAGATCGATAATCCTATGAACTTTCAAACCTCAGTTTATAAAAAATAAACTAGATGGCGCCGGTGGTTTTATGCATTACATTTTTACGACATTAATACGGTTGTTGTTATTATTATGCTAACTACCGTTTCATTGTTAATAGTAATATTGTATACCTCCGCAAATATATTTGTCATCTTAATAAAAAAGTAGATAGGTTATTTTGGACCAGTGTATTATATTCGTAACTTGTGGCGGTAGTGCACGCGACTGCTACGCACGGGGCGCGGGTTCGATCCCCGCTCAGTGCAAAAAAGTTGTATGTATGAATATGGCTGTTTGCACTGGTCTGGTCGTGCCTCGGAGAGCACGTTAAGTCGTCGGTCCCGGTTGTCATAGAAACATCTATGGAAGTCGTTACGGGTAATTGGAGCCCTCAAAGTCCAACCAGTCTAACTTGAACTTCGATATCGCCATTGGTCATTGGACCATTGGTTGTGGAGGTCATATGGCAGTCAAATATCGAAGTTAAGCCGCATCACAGTTAGACTGGAAAGTTGGCCCTTAACTGAGTTGGGAAAAAGGTTCAGAGAATGATGATTATATTCGTAACTTTGAAATCATACAACAATTTAATCAAAAATATTTATTTCTTATTTATAAACGCTTTATTCATTGAAACATTGTTATTTAAGTAAACACTGATCAATGAATTATTATTACTCACGCAATACAAACATATTAAAAGTCGTCGGTCCCGGTTGTCATAGAAACATCTATGGAAGTCGTTACGGGTAATTGGAGCCCTCAAAGTCCAACCAGTCTAACTTGAACTTCGATATCGCCATTGGTCATTGGACCATTGGTTGTGGAGGTCATATGGCAGTCAAATATCGAAGTTAAGCCGCATCACAGTTAGACTGGAAAGTTGGCCCTTAACTGAGTTGGGAAAAAGGTTCAGAGAATGATGATTATATTCGTAACTTTGAAATCATACAACAATTTAATCAAAAATATTTATTTCTTATTTATAAACGCTTTATTCTTACTTTCATAAGTTTACACAGTTTTTCCATATAGTATATTAATAATTTGTATTTCTTTGTGGTAGTATAATATTAATAATTTTTATTGAGGACATAGCTTAAGTTTTCGTTTCCGATATCAGAAAGAAGATTGAAGCTTTTGTAAACTCAATAAAAATAAACTGGAGAACTAAATACTATAAAACATTAGTTAGGTTTCCTGTGATGTAATTTGATATAGTAAGTTTAACTTGACTACACAAATAATGTAAACAAAAGTAAATCTAGCTACTAAAAAAGTGAAGCCTGAAATATATTTTTTTCAACTGCATCGTTTTCAATGAAACATTGTTATTTAAGTAAACACTGATCAATGAATTATTATTACTCACGCAATACAAACATATTAAAAGTTCAACTTATAATAAATTGTATAACAATTTACTATTCATAGAATATCACATTTCGGTCAGCACTTATAAAATACTACCACTAAATAAACTAAACAATTATGTTAATACTTCGTGTCGATAACAGCTTGCATGCGGGAGCGCATTGAGCTAACGAGGTTCTTACATATATCAGAACCACGGATTTTGTCCCATACTTTCAGCAATGTTTCTCTAAGGCATCTGGGGTCCGCTCGTTTTGATTTTTCCATCGTTGGACAAAAATACCCCACAAGTTTTCAATGGGTTTAAAATCCGGCGATCTAGCAGGCCAGAAATGTTATCATGCCGGCCAAACCACTCTTTCACACTACGCGAACGGTGTATGGGACTGCACAAATTTTATTATAGGAACTTCTTCCTCAGGAAACACGTTTCGAACCGTGGGCAACATAGTCTCCTCCAACACATCTAATATAATGGCCACTATTTGCTCGACTAGGCACTCGAATGAGTTCTCCTGGGTCAGCAGCACTCATCCATCCCCACATGTTCACTGTTATACGACCAGACTCCATATTGGGCACTACGTGATCTCTGCTGTGTCTGGTATTATCACGACGCCATAAATTTAAACGCCCATGTTGACTCGACTTAAAGGTTTTTTCATCAGTATAGATGACGTTACTCCAGCCGTAATTGGAGTACTCCAATGCGAACTCAAGTCTGACTCAAGTATTAAAAATACCTGCTTGCGTATTTTTAATACTTGAGTCAGATCATTCCCACCAGTGAGCAAATCATCGACATAAAAATCATGTGCGATTATTTCAGCGACTTTATCATCATTGCATTCCAGACTAATTTGTTTTAAACATCTAGTAGCTAGATATGGCGCACTTGCGGTACCGTACGTGACGGTATGCAACTGAAACACCTTGAAGGGTTCATCCGCATTATTCCGCCAGAGTATTTGTTGCAAACACCTATCAGATGGATGAACAACAATTTGTCTATACATTTTCTCGACATCGGCTGACAAAATGTACTTGTGTTGTCGAAACCGAAGCAAGATTGACAGTAAATCGTCCTGAACAGTCGGACCAACCATCTGAAGGTCATTTAATGAAATCCCTGATGAAGTGGAACTACTCGCATTAAAAACAACCCTTAACTTGGTTGTCGTGCTCTGATCACGACGTACACCATGATGTGGAATAAAATATCCACTTGTACACGTGTGAAGGTTGTTCACATGCAGACATATGGCCCAATGACTCATATTCTGACATGAAGTTGCGATACATTTCACCTAAGTCAGGCTTAAGTTTCAATCTACGCTCAAGAGAAAGATAACACTGAGTTGCTCGTTTCAATGAGTTACCTAAAAGAGTAGGACTTCGCTTTAGGGGAATCCTTACGCAAAATCGACCGTCCTCAAGACGTGTCGTATTTTTAATGAAATGTTCCTCACAGAGTTTTTCCTCACGTGAGTAAACAGATGACGACGGAGAATTAATTTCCTCTAATTGCCAAAATCGTGTTAAATCACAATCAGATTCACATTCAGATTTTGGCGAGTCACAGTCGTCAGAAGATTTATTAAAATAACACCATGAATTAGTTGTCAATAATGAGATATGACTACCAGAAACAGGTCCTGATACGATCCAACCCAATTTTGTTTCATAAAGCATTGGTTTTTTATCACCCAATTTTTTGCTCTGCGACCCCAACAAATCCCAAAGATCAGCACCTAACAACATATCAATAGCAGCAGGTTTATAAAATGTAGGATCAGCCAAACAAATATCTGAGGGAATTTGAAGATCACTAATGTCAATATCATGACTGGGTACATCATTAGTTATACACGGTAAAACAAAACAATAAAAGTCTGAGGAAAAGTTATATTTACATATCTATGTGATACGATGTTAAATTTAATTGTGAACATAAACGCTCCGTAATTATACAAGACGTGCTACCACTATCTAGAACTGCCCTTACGACATGTTCCTTATTATCATTATCGTAAATCTTTACTAATGCGGTAGACAAAAGTACATCGAGTTGTTCAGAAGAAGTTATCTTTGCCGCTAAAGTTTGACCACTATGCCCAGCGTTGGGCAACGCAGAAGGTACATTCTCGGGCAACACTACATTATCATTCTGTGTGTGACTAATAACTGCAGGTTTATGGTCAGCTAGGTGAACAAGGCTATTGTGACGGCGTTTACAAATAGTACAACCAGGTTTTCTACAGCGATTTGCGAAATGACCCGACTTTAAACAGTTGAATAATATTTTACTTGATGAGTTAGTAGGTGAACTAGATTTATCAGTATTTTGCTGTATTGAAACCATAGATTTGACCTTAGAATTTGATTGTGTATGATGAATGTGAGCGAGTTCCAAACTTTCTAAAAAGTTAGCATGTTTACATAAGAATTTCATAAACTCACTAAACTTATTACATTTATCATCATCTAAACGACCTTTGTACTCTTCCCACTGCCTACTAGTCTTTTGGTCCAATTTCCCACTTATTATGTAGATTAGCAATAAGTCCCAAGTGTCAATAGGCTCCCCTAAGACAGCTAATGCTTGTAAATTCCTTTTAACATGATCAATTAAACGTTTTAAACTTACAAAGGATTCTTTCACTATCTTTTCAATAGTAAACAAAGACGCGATATGATTTTGCAATAATAATCTCTTATTATCGAATCGCTCGCATAATAACTTCCACGCCACATTGTAATTAGATGCTGAAAATCCTATAGATTGAATCACTACTTGTGCCGATGACTCCAAGCTAGTACGTAAATAATGGAATTTACTTATGTCATCCATGTCATCATTCGAATGTATGAGACTGGCAAAGGTATCCCGAAATTCAATCCAATTCTCGTACGAACCATCAAACTTAGGTAATTGAATTGTTGGCAGCTGGACGAGTTGACGGTGACTTACTTCACTCTTAATACTGCCCGTCGGTGGTACAGTACACATACCTAACATGTCATGCGCCACCGCTAGCGCTTTATGGTACTGTGAATCAAAATCCGCACGAGCGGCAGACTGTACCTGCGCGGCAGTATCGTCGTCAACTAGACACTCAATTTTCAACTGCACCTCATCAAATCGGTCATACAAACCCTCAATCCGAGCTAAACGCGACTGCAATTCCCTAGTTACAATAGAAGTCAATGGCGGCTTCAATTCCAAACAAAAATTAATAAAGTATGTCAATTGACCCTTAAAACTGCCTCTTTCCTTAGTTAATTCCTTCATCGACTCAGGTGTAGCCATTTTGGGAAGCAAGCGCGATCACCTGGAGTTTACAACAAACTGTAAATACAATAATACAAATGCCTATAAACCTACTGTTGCAATCGATGTACCTTACGTAACCTAACTATCTACTTACTTCGATACTAGGTAAGTAAATTTCTAAAGACGCACAAACCTAATAAAATATAGTACAAATCTTTAAAATGCAGTTAAATGTTACACCTGACTTTTTTTAAAGTGAAATTCTTTACTAGTTCATCACAAGTATAAACTTATATTCAAAATAACTTCGTTATTACGGTTAAACTAATCTCGCAATGAAACTAACAAATATATAAATCTGACGCTTAAAACAATCTCGAATGACTTAACAACTTTAACTAGAAGATTTGAAATTGTTTTTTACTAACCTTAATTGCGTTGATTTCTTAATTATAATCATTAACTGTACCTTATTTTGATTCATGATTATTTTCGTTTTTCAGTAGATTCCAGGTCTTATAACGATGATCCTTGGTTTCTTGCTTTATCCGGCTACGATGGACCAATGGTTGGGGTCTTTAGGCTGGTAGGCGATTATATTTTTGGAAATGATACACGGAGATGATTCTTGTACAGATTTATAATGGCGAGTGCTTTACAACTTATTCAATGACTTAGACTAAAACAAAGCGCCTGATAAAAGTGTCATAATGCTGTCCCTTCAAATGCAACCGGTACATAATTGATCGGCGTTAACACATAACATTTCAATAACTTTATTAATCAATATTTTTAACAGATTTTCTATATATACTCAGAAATAAAACAAAATTTGGTAATGAATATTACGTAGTAAAAAGTATTATTCTCTTTGACAGGCTGAGGCAAATACTTAATTATATCTTTGAGATCAATTATAGATATATCGTCGTCAATTAATTTCAAAATATTTGTGAGGGTAGATTTGATTGAATAAAACGAATGCATAAATTAAATAGATTTTATAATGATTGAAAACACAGTAATTTATTTATAGAACAAGATCATATAAAAACAATAAAGCATTAATAACAATAATCACCAACATATTTGTATGGTAACATTTATCAAGAGCAATATTGGTTTTGAATAACTTAATAAATAATAAAACGTACCTGACCGTTCAGAAATGTCCTTCCGAGTTCGTAGTTGAACAAAGTCTGAGCGATCGAGCCACTGCGCACTCTTTTATACTATGGCTTGCTTGTCAGTGGGTGGGAGCGGGTAGTCAACAGAAAAACTTATTAAATCGGAAGGTACTCGAAAAATTGTGATTATATTTTTAAATTTATAAAAATTAAATATTTCTCCCACACGGCCATTCTGACGAGCAGCCATTATGGCTCGTGAATAAAAATTAAAGTACATTGCTCTTATGTATAAATCATAATAATTTCAAATACATTGATTAAATGGAACAAAAATCATAACAAGTTGGCTTTGATAAAAAACATTTCAGGAACAAAGCCGAAAAACATTTAACATGATATTGCCTCGGTAAAAAGCCTTATATAAGGCGCGGCATAGAACACATTTTAATTTTGCCTCGGTAAAAAGCCTTAATAAGGCGCGGCATAATTAATAATATGGCCTCGGTAATCAATCTCTCAAGGATACGGCCAGTTTAGTATACCCATTACCATGCACTCATCCAACACCTGGCCAGTATGTAATGGATGCGTACTAGGCAAGAAGCTACTAATCACCATAGTCTAGCGATTCCGTGAGCTCAGTTCCCATTTCAGGAGAAACAAGCCTCAGATTTTCATGAGAAACATACAACTCATTTCCAGTACTATGCACTTTTACAGTGTATCGTTCATTATCATGAACATTAGTTATAACGCATGGACCTTTATACTTGCTGTCAAGTTTCATAATAGTACGTGGATTTTGCTTTATTAAAACAATATCACCAAGTTTAAATGGGACAATTTTGGCTTTGTTTTTGTCAAACTCTTTTTTTTGTGCCACCGCACGTTCATCTATGCGACGTTTTGCCATTTCACGACACGCGGTAAGGTCCAAGCGTTCAATGTCATTTACAAGAGCGGAAATGGCTGGAGGCGATCGATTGCAACCCATGAGAAGCTGGAAGGGAGTTTGCCCAGTGGTTTTATTGAACGTACTATTGATGGCAAGTTGAACTTCCCCGACAGCATCCTTCCAGCTTCTCCTGGTAGTGTTCTCGACTACTGTGAAACAGTCGGTTAGAACTTTCATTAGCCTTTCGACCTGGCCATTTGCACGACTGACACCAGTTGCGATAAAATGTAATTCGATAGACCAGTTTTGGCAAAAATTTCGCAGTTCTTTTCCTGTGTAGGACGCCGCTTGATCACAAATTATTCTTTTGGGAGTTCCGAAAGTACAGACCAGATCTTTAAGACAGTTTACGGTAGCATTGGCAGTAAGGTTAGTCACAGGCTTTAAAAAACAATACTTAGAAAACGCATCAATAAAAACTACAGTATATTGTTTTTTGGGTTTGTTTCCAGTTAGTTTTCCTGTGGTATCCATATGCACAGTATGGAAAGGGACAGGTACCTTATCAATGGGATGTAGGGTAACTTGGCGGGTACCAGATTGGCTCTTGTTGATTTTACAAGTTAGACAATTTTCAACATATCTACGAACATTTTTAGTCATGTTTGGAAACCAAAACTGCTCACGTATTTTTTCTAGGGTTTTCTCCCAGCCTAAGTGTTTAAGAGAATCATGATATAACTGAACTATGTGCCATCTATAAGATTTAGGAACAAACAAAGATTTCTTCGTTTTATTGTCTTTTGTTGTATAAATTCGATATAGTAAATTGTTAAGGATTTCGTAACTAGAAGCTAAATTTTTGTCTATAGTAGAATTTTGAATGGAATCGATCAAATTTTTGGTTTCCAAATCATTTTGCTGTTCAGTTTCTAACCAATCATTATACTGCAGAACGTTATTTATGTTGAGAATTGCAGGGTTTCTACTGAGAAAGTCTACGTGAGGAATGCGCTCTCCTTTACGATACTCTATTTCAAAATCGAATGACTGTAAGTATGCCCACCATCTATGAACACGTGGCAGAAGCTCTTTTTTATTCCTAGATGCTTTAAGCGAATTACAATCTGTCACGAGCTTAAAACTTCGGCCGAACAGGTAGTGCCTAAAATGTTTTATGGCTTTAACCACTGCCAAAGTTTCAAGCTCGTAAGAATGATATCGTTTTTCGGTGTCGGTGGTGCGCATACTAAAGTACTCTACGACTTTAAGCTGAGCATCATGTTTTTGAAGTAACACGGCACCAAAACCAAATGAACTGGCATCAGTATGAAGTTCAATACATTTAGTAGGCTCGAATAAGGACAAAGTTGGTTCCGAAGAGAGATATCGGATAATTTTCTCTCTTGCTGAATCATGGTTTGATGTCCAGTTCCACTTGGTATTGGCTCTAGTTAAGTCATATAAAGGCCTCATTGTTTGAGAAAAGTACGGTATAAATTTTCTAAAATATCCCGCAAGGCCGCAAAATTGGCGGACCTGTTTCGCTGTCTGAGGGATAGGAGATTTTATGAGCGCTTGTACTTTCCCAGGACTAGGTCTAACAGTACCATTGGAAATTATTCGACCTAAATATTCAATTTCTGTTTTGAGAAATTTACATTTTTTTATATTTAAGGAAAATCCAGCACATTTTAAAGAATCAAGTACTTTTCTCAAATTATCAAGACCTTCATGTACAGAGTTGGAGAAGACAATCACATCATCGATATAGATCAAAACGAACACATCTACGTACATTTTCAGGGCTGCATTGATGGCCCTCTGAAAAACCGATGGAGCATTACACAAACCAAACGGCATACGTAAGAACTCGTACTGCCCATCAGGTGTGACAAATGCAGTCTTTTCAATAGAGCTAGGAGCTACAGGTATTTGGTGAAAACCTGCGGCCATGTCGAGGACTGTGAAGAACTTAGCATTCGCGAGTTTACCAATATGATCATCGATCAACGGGAGAGGATAATGATCTCTTACCGTATTACTGTTAAGTTCTCTGTAGTCGACACATAGCCTGTCACTACCATCCTTTTTTCGAACTAACAGAATAGGACTTGAAAAAGGGGAATTACTATCACGAATGACACCATTGTCTTTTAAATCCTGTATTATCTTTTTGACATTCTCTCGCTCGATGGGGGCAAGACGATATGGGCGTCTTTGAACAGTTTTATCTGGGTTTTTTAATTTAATAGTCAATTTGCCTGTATTTATTTGTGTTACAGAATTCCCTGATGTGAAAAGATCTAAATAGGATTTTAATAATTTAAACAAGTGATCTTTTGAAATCGAATCGACATCAGTATCAATACAAGCTTCTAAGTCAATTTTCTCAACCAAATTAATATTGTAAGAAGTTTTAGAAATTTTGGTGCTGTAATTAGTTAACAGTATTTGTATGCCAGGAATGTCAAAAAGATTTTGCCCCAAAAGAATGTCATATTGAATATAGTGATCGGGAACCAATACAAGCTCCAGCTCCAAATTCAGGCCATCAATACAAATCTGACTAGTTTTGACACGAGTAGAACAAAATGAATTTTCTCCAACTCCGCGTAACATTGTTGTTTTAAAAGTTATTTTGCCACTGGTGCAATCCCCAATACTTTCACGCATCAATGAGCATTCAGCGCCGCTGTCTATGAGACAGAAAAAGTCGCGACCATCGATTTGGCCAATTGTATTACGGTTGCTAGCAACTATTAAGGAATTCACCGACTTTTCTGATTTTTCAGGCTTTGGTTTCAGATTTAGGCGTTTAAAGCAATTTTCAGCCTTATGACCCGATTTTTGACAAAAGTTACATATTACGCGAGTTTTAGGGGTTACACCGGTGGACATATCCTTAGTTTTATCATTTTGACTAGTAGTCTTATGAGGTTGATTAGTGGCAGCACTAGTAGTAGGGGTGTCTGAATCCTTACGGTTACGACAGTCCCTTTGCAAATGACCTACCTTAAAGCATTTTTGACAACGCCTAAACTTATAATCTTGAGAGTTATATTTGGTCTTTTTAGCAGGAATATTGTGATCAGTGGAATCATGAACTGGATGTTTTCGTTTATAAGAATTTAGATTTTGTATCAATTGAGGCAACGTTTTAGGTGTCAGCCGTAACAAATCTGATCTAATACGAAAGTCCAACACACCTGATATCACGGCGTCCACTAAATGCAGCTCGGTCACTTTAACGCCAACAGCTTTTTTCGCCAGCTCCCATTTACGGGACGCATATTCAGCCAAGCTAGTAGCCTTGTCGCTCGTATACTCCATGAAGGCGATTAAGTCATCGTAGTAACGAGTTTCATCTGCAAAGGTTTGTATGAGATTGGATTTAATATCTTCCCAATTAGTCAGTGTGGTATAATTGCGACGTGCCCAATCGGCAGCACGTCCTTTTAAGTTTTTCCTGGCAAGGTTCACAGTTTCACGCTCGCTAAGTTGATATTCCGACTTCAACTCGTCGACATGACGACACCAAACCTGAATGGTGTCTGTGCGATCATCAGGTTCAAAAGAGGGTAGATAGATATTATCTAAATTTCTTGTGCGTGGCAATGGATTTAAAACTTGTGACGTAGGAGCAGTACTTGTAGCTTCAAGAAATGTACTCATCATTTCCTTCATCATAGATTTCATAAAGTCAATGGGAACAAAGTTACCGCCCTGATTTTCTAGTCCCGGAGCAGTCGAACTTGAAGGGGGTCTGCTTTGACTGGTGCTGGGGCCTGGTTGGTTGTCCGAAGTCTCTTGCAGCCGCTGTCCTCTAGGCTGTGCGCCGAGGATCGGAGATGCCGATTCTTCGTTAGAAGCGGCACCAGGTGTTTCAGGTACCTTGGCAGAGTAATGTGACATCGTATCTGAAACTCAAACAAAAATTAATAAAAGGTATTAGTACATAAATATGGGTAATCGATCTCACTTCTGATGTGAGGGTAGATTTGATTGAATAAAACGAATGCATAAATTAAATAGATTTTATAATGATTGAAAACACAGTAATTTATTTATAGAACAAGATCATATAAAAACAATAAAGCATTAATAACAATAATCACCAACATATTTGTATGGTAACATTTATCAAGAGCAATATTGGTTTTGAATAACTTAATAAATAATAAAACGTACCTGACCGTTCAGAAATGTCCTTCCGAGTTCGTAGTTGAACAAAGTCTGAGCGATCGAGCCACTGCGCACTCTTTTATACTATGGCTTGCTTGTCAGTGGGTGGGAGCGGGTAGTCAACAGAAAAACTTATTAAATCGGAAGGTACTCGAAAAATTGTGATTATATTTTTAAATTTATAAAAATTAAATATTTCTCCCACATATTTTTAGATTTTTTTGACATTAATCCCTTAACTACTATACTTCTTCTTCTTCTTCGTCATCCTAGCGTTAATCCCAGTCGCATCCGAAGCTTTTCAACTTGGAGTCTGGGGTCCGCTTTTTACCAGTCTAACTGCGGGTTTGGCTAAATTTCGATATTTTCCGTGAATCGACTGCCATCTGACCTCCACAACCCAAAGGCGATATCAAAGCAGCTAGACCAGCCCCTCTAGACAAGTGGCGATTCGTTGGTCGGCGGTTGATGGAATAGAATGATGAAAGTATGGGATTTGACGTATTTGAAAGTCATTAACGCATGTCATAAACGTCAATTCCTATACATTCGTTATTCTATTCCATAAAACGCTGACTAACGAATTGCCACCTGTCTAGAGGGGCAGTTGTTTGATTTTTGAGGGCTCCAACTACCCATAACGACTACCATAGATGTTTGTATGACAACCGGGACCGACGGATTAACATGCTCTCCGAGGCATCAATGCAAATACTCATATTCATGTATACAAATATTTGCACTGAGCGGGGATCGAATCGCCGCGTTCACTACCGCTACGGCAAGGAGGCTGTCTACTATACTATCTTCATAAATATCTTCAATCAAGCAAGCATATCTGAATATTTTCTTTGAATGCTTGGTATAAAATTTAACGAGTGCAAAATTTCCAACTGTTGGTACTTTAGCATTTGTGGAAATAATTTTATCCTCATTATTGTTTATTTTTAATACGAATCGATCAGTTCGCTCATCTAAGACATTGACAACCTGAATGTCACTTAATATATTTATATTTTCATTCCGAAAGTTGCGCTTTGATTCAATTACTTTATATATTGTGTTTTCCTTTCCTGTCAGGTTCTTTGACCGCGTGGTCGCGGCAGAGTAGAATTTGGGCCACCCCTTCTCTTCCCATGTGGTATCGTACAATGCGACTAAGGGATAGGGCTGATTAACTTCAACATTAGACAGATATGTACAGCCCAGACTCAGCCTCAGATGCATGGCTCGAGTCAACAATAGTGCTCGGAATACGGCATTAAGCTCACCCCCTATTACGTGGTACCGAATACAGATTAGTGAAATGTGGGTGTTAATTCACCTCTGCCTAACCCTCCGGGGATAAAGGCGTGATTACATGTATGTATGTATGTATGTAAGGTGAATCGATTCTTACTTGCGCCAAAATGTCCAGATTGTATTTCTTCAGGAATTTTGCAGGTATAATTTTCTGAAAAATTGCAAATTATGATGATCAAATCTTCTTTTACTGTCTCTTTACATATTTTGAACGCTGCATGCTAAGTTGCAATGTTAAAGTAGTGAGCGATTTTGATGAAAATTTGCATACACATTCAGTTTGGATGACAATGCGTTAATATGGTACCATGGAAGCTGGTCTGATGATGGAGTAGGAAGGTGGCCATAGCAACTCCTAGATTAAATAAGACAAACTCTGGTATTACATGGTATTCAGAGTCTGAAAATGGAGTCAGAAGGTGGCCATAAGAACTCGTAAACTAAGCAAGATAAAACAAGCGCAAAATCAATCAAATCAAATCATTTTTTTTAATTAATTATCAAATAGGGCTGTACATTGTGTTATTACTAGTATAACAAATAAGGTCAACTATAATTAATTTAAGTATAATGATATCTAAATTAAGAGTTAGTGTACCAAAAATAACAATTTATATGGTAAACAAATAGAATTTTTGTTTTTGTTTAGTGATAGAAGATTTCTCTAGAGCCATTCAGTCACAAAATTAAAACCGTTTTGAGCGTGTTTAAATATCTCCTCTCTTGATTTGGCCGCGAATAAAAGAATCTAAACAACTACGAAACTACACTCGAGAGCAATGAATCCGGGTCACTCAAAGAATCCAAAAAATCTCGGAAAGTAAGAATGCTAGGTTAATTCAATAAATTGTATTTAATAGACAATTTAATACTCCTTAAATGAAAGTTAAAAAAATATGAGTCACCATACATTTTATTTACACAAAATTACATAAAGAAAAAAAACTGCTGATCTCTCCTTAAAACAAAAATAGGAAACATGAAATTTTTGAACTTTATGACGATTTTCTTGAATTTCAATACTTCGTATTACCTCCTCGTGCTTCCATTACTGCGTTTACGCGGTTTGGCATGCTGTACACCAAGTTCCTTATACGATTTTGGGGAATATTCTCCCATTCCTCTGTGAGAGCAATTTTGAGCTCAGGAAGCGTGACTGGAGGAGGGTTTCGTTGTTTTACGCATCTCCCTAGCTCGTCCCAAGCATGCTCGATCGGGTTGATATCCGGGCTGCGCGCTGGCCACTCCATACAAGTAATGTTCATCTCTTGAAGGTAGTCATTCACAATCCTACCTGTATGAGGTCGGGCATTGTCATGCATAAATATAGCATCCTCACCCAAATTGACCATAAATGGACCAACGTGTTCGTTGAGGATTTCTTCCACATATCTTACGCTAGTTAAAGAGCCGTTTTCTATGATCACCAGCTCTGTGCGACTTTCAGAGGAAATTCCGGCCCACACAAGTACAGACCCACCACCGTAGGCTACTTTTTCTTCGATGCATGCTTGCTTGAATCTTTCCCCTGGTCTTCTATACACTCTGTGTCTTCCATCGTGCTTGTAGAGCATAAATTTTGATTCGTCGGAGAACATAACTTTCGACCAATCTTCAATACTCCAATTTACGTGGTTCTGGGCATATCTTAGTCTTGAAATACGATGGCCACGCTCCAGTTTAGGGCCGTTTGCAGGTCTAAGGGGTTTTAAGTTAGATTCAGCAAGCCGACGTCTTACTGTCCATGCACTTGGGTTACTTCCTCCGAGGCGTCGAAACTGATTTGTGAGTTCAGTTCCTGTGAGAAAGCGATTTCGAAGCATGGTGTTCACCAAGTATCGGTCTTCTCGTGCTGTGGTACACCTTGTTCTGCCCGTTCCTGGTCTGCGTAGGTTAGAACCAGTTTCTTCGTAACGTCGGAGAACTCTTTGTACTGTTGACAGCGACACACCGACAGTCCTGGCTGTATCGCGCTGACTCCGGCCGGTTTCCACCAATGTAAGTATTCTGGTGCATTCTTCAAGTGTAAGCGACATGATTTCAGCTTGAATAATGAATATTGAGCACTATCAACCTGGTTTATGTACCAACATAAATGACAGATTACAAACAAAAGCAAAAACAAATCCTGTAATTTCGTAGTTCCATCTTCGACAGTGTTCCCTTTTCAAATTTGATTGTTTTATGATATAACTTTACAATAACTAAGAAGTTTTAATACTTTCATTTAAGGAGTATTAAATTGTCTATTAAATACAATTTATTGCATTAACCTAGCATTCTTACTTTCCGAGATTTTTTGGATTCTTTGAGTGACCCGGATTCATTGCTCTCGAGTGTAGTTAAAACAACTACAAAACTAACTAAACTACGAATCTAAACAATCTACAAAAAAGCGTCAACCGTCAACCAGTAAAGGACATCATGAAAATATTGAGCAATGGTTTTGCAAAATCTGCCTAAAATGTGAAATAGAAGACATGATGGTTCAGTGCATGATTTGTACAGCAAAGTTAACAGGGTACATGTTGATTGTGCTTGTGTTAAAAAACATGTCCAAAAAATACCTGTGCCGCCCTCATTGCACAACATAATTATACATTATAACTTTATGTTTTTGATCTCATTACTCTCATTACAATTCTCAGATTTTATTTGATTTTCAGTTTTAATATGATTTTCAATTTATACTAAGCAGAAAATATGAGACTTTAGATTATGTCTTGGTTGTGATGACTTGTTGATCTCATTTAATGTGCCAAATGTTTAATTGTTTTAGTAACTAAATAGCGTATACCTATACTTTGTTTGCTTGTCGGGTGTGGATGAATATTTTTGATCTCTCCTTGTGTGCCATAATTTAATAATTTTGATAATTATAATAAGTTCCCTTGATTGGACCTCTAGAACAACTTTGTCGAAGTCCATTGATGGCATCCTGATTTAGTTTTTATTCATTATACTTAAAAGTGTTAGCACGAATTGTATCTGCATTGGAGTATAATAAATAAAGATCCTAAGGATTAAAAATCATAAACTGCTTTCATTTTATCATTTTTTTTATATACCATCGCAAAGTTAAGTGGTCCATTGTTAGCAACCTTCCCCTATAGCTTATATATAGCCACAGGGTATCAGCTCCTTCAAAGGTTATGGTGTCTTCCAGAACCTAGTTCCTCGAAGTTGCTACTGAGTTAGTTCCCTTTAAAAACGGGAATTAGTGTCTTAAAAAACGATATGGATAAGCTAGATCCATCAGTCAACAACTTTTGTTAGGCCCGCACGTTGATATTGTGATTGGCGGCCTTCTTCGTGACGTACGGCCGTATTGATTGCAGTCAAACTAAGATTGGAAGCGATCCTCGATTGATCTTCGATCTGCGTCCCTATACACAGTTGCCGCGTTCGCAATCTAGATTGCACGACATACAAGTATTTGCACGATCTACGTGACCAAAAGTCCCATGATCAAAAAAAAAAAAAAAACGGGTTCTATGAATAAAGGACGAACCCCCGCACGAAACCCATTGTAACGGACCATAGTTGTTGAATGGAAGTAGTTCGCAATTAGATGGGTAGATGGAGATATAATTCAAATTCAAAAATGTGTGTAGTACTTAAAAGGGATGTCAAATGGCGCAGCGGTTGAGCCATTTTCCTTATTATAAATAAATCAAATTCCATGTTATGTTTTATTGGAAGCGAAATAATGTAAGATTATCCGTTAAAAATTGAAATAAGATTTAACTTCAACTTTGTTGTAATGAACAAGCATTATGGGAGCGGCTGAGCGGACTGTCTTTGTAAGTTATATATATTTCTATCGGTGCAAAGAAATAGAAGAAGAAGAAGAAGAAGAAGAAGTAGAAATTTGATGGCACAAATTTGTCACAAATTTCGACCGGGTGAGTACCACCGTGCACTTTTGCGAAAAATCCTCCATAGTAATTCAATCTCGGTTGGATTGCGTTCAGGGGTCAGCAAGTGCATAGCCGGGCAAGGGGGATTGAGGTCGCAGCACGAGTGGGACCGGTGGGTCTTGGCGTAGTCTAGTGGGGGGTGGCGCGGGGCGACGCGCCGAACAGGGAGACCTGTAGAAACGGTGGTGCCGCTGGCCGCCCGCGGCATAGTACAGGGGCCCAACCGGGACTAACCACCCTGGGAGGCTGCCCCACCAGGTCGCGCATAATCCCGATATGGCTCGTCGTGCCGGTTGGTGACCGGACGTGGGAGCCCGGCGACCATACTCGGGGGGGGGGGGGGGGCCTTCCGTTCGGCGCGTCGGCTCTCGCCATACCTCACATTCATAGATAAAACCAATATCCCACGCTTTGTCACGCTGTGCTGCGACAACAATCGCCTCTTTTTTTCACGCCTTCCCTCCTCTTCATCCTCATGGCAGCGCATAATAACAGTAGATTGGTCTACACAGCGGCAAGAAACTCTCCCTCGAGCTCGCTATTTGAGGTGGAGTCCACGAACATCTGTGGGCTCCATACAAACCTCAACGCCGTCCACCAACACCTGGAGACGGCGAAACCAGCAATGCTGTTTCTTACGGAGACACAAATACGCCGCCCTGATGACACGACCTACTTACTCTACCCCGGCTATGTCCTTGAGGAGAATTTCCGCGCAAAAGCCGGGGTGTGCGTGTTTGTTAGGGCGGATGTTTGTTGTCGCCGTTTGCGCTGCCTAGAGGACCCATCCTTTTCCACCCTTTGGGTACACATAGACCATGGCTCTACGAGTCAGATCTATGTGTGCCTCTACCGCTCCCATACAGGAGATGCCGAGACAACTCGACTCTTTGAATACATTAGTCAGGCGGCAGATGATGCGCAGGAGCGGTTTCCGAACGCTGAACTGGTGTTTTTGGGGGATTTTAACGCCCACCACGAGATCTGGTTGGGCTCCGCCAAAACAACCCACGCGGGAAGAGCCGCCCATGCATTTGCTCTGGCGCATGGCCTGACCCAATTGGTACACGAGGTCACTAGGATACCAAAAAGGTCGGACCATGAGCCCTCTCTGCTAGACCTTCTGCTGACGAGTCGCCCGGACCAGTACAGTGTTTCGGTGAGCGCCGCTTTAGGTGAATCCGACCATTGTCTGGTCCGTTCCGAGGTGCCCATTTTAGCGCCCCCACGTCCCGTGCAGGGGAAGCGGCGTCTCTGGCACTACTCGTCAGCGGACTGGGATGGACTGCGTGATTATTTTGCGTCCATCCCGTGGGTTGAACGCTGCTTTGGAGGTAAGAACCCATCTGAGGCCGCAACTGCTGTCGCCGGTGAGATCAGTCTGGGCATGGAATATTATATCCCCTACACTGATGTCGCCGGTGTCCGCAGGGCGCGCCCCTGGTTCGGGCGCGAGTGCGCGGAGGCTGTTAATCATAAACAGTCTGCGTACCGCGCTTGGATCAGGGCGCGCGCTACGTGCGATCCCAACGTGGGCCACTTCAAGGCGGCGTACAACAGAGCCACAAAGGCCTGCAAGAGGGCTTATGTCAGAGCGGATGCCCAGCGCATAGCGCGGCTTGGTCAGGAGCTAGTAGAGCATCCCACGGGCAGCCGTGGCTACTGGCGACTGGCCAAAGCCGTGCAAGCCAACTTCTGCCAGCCTTCGCTGCCCCCGCTGCGCAATCCCGATGGATCCCTGGCCCATGAGCCGCAAGAGAAAGCAAATTTGCTGGTTAATCTCTTTGCGGCCAACTCCCGAGTCGATGATTGTGGTATGGAGCCGCCGACACTGCCCGTCAGTGACCATGCCATGCCTGATATTCGTATCAGGCAACGCGATATCCGAGCAGTGTTGCAGTCACTCGATGTCCGGAAAGCCAGTGGTCCGGACGGTATTCCAGCGGTGGTTCTGCAAAAATGTGCAGCGGAGTTGTCTTCAATGCTTGCGCGGCTGTACCGGCTGTCCTACAGCTCTGGTACAGTGCCTTCGGCTTGGAAAGAGGCGAATGTACAGCCGATCCCCAAGAAGGGGGATCGCTCAGACTCAAACAACTATCGACCCATAGCCGTCACCTCAGTGCTGTGCAAGGTGTTCGAGCACATTATTAACAAACAGCTCATGCGTCACCTTGAAGATCACTCCCTAATTAATGACCGGCAATATGGCTTCAGGCCGAAACGGTCAGCGGGTGACCTTCTGGCGTATGTTAACCATATTTGGGGTGAGGCTATGGACAAGCACGGCGAGTCATTGGCAATTAGCCTTGACATCGCCAAAGCTTTCGATAGAGTTTGGCACAAGTCGCTTCTTTCCAAGTTACCAGCCTTTGGTCTGCCTCCTAGACTGTGCGACTGGGTTGCCGGCTTCTTGCAGGAGCGCCGTATTCGCGTCCTTTGTGATGGACGAGCCTCGGAGTTCTTGCAGGTAAATGCCGGCGTACCGCAGGGATCTGTCCTATCGCCAACTCTCTTTCTTCTGCATATCAATGACATGCTGTCGACCGGCAGCATTCATTGCTATGCGGATGATAGCACCCTACACGGGAGTTATCATGGACGTCCTGCGGATAAGCAGACGCATATCGCGGAAAAAAGGCAGCTTCTTGTCACTGAGCTTGACCGGATCCTGAATCACATTTCCCAATGGGGCTCTGAGAACTTGGTCGAGTTCAATGCCAAGAAGACGCAGGCATGTGCGTTTACAGCAAAGGTATCTTCTTTCCTTCCCCTTCCCACTCTTCAGAGCACGCCACTGCCACTGCAGGACAACCTCAATATCCTCGGTATGGATGTTCACTGCAAACTGAACAACAAAAACTACATCGAGAGTATCATCAAAGCAGCCTCGCGTAAACTCGGAGTCCTGAACAGAGTGAGACGGTTTTTCACGCCGGAGCAACGGTGTCTTCTTTACAAGACACAAATTCGTTCCTGCGTGGAGTACTGCTCACATCTCTGGGATGGATCCGCAAAGTACTTATTAGATGCTCTCGACAGGTTGCAGCGACGTGCGATCCGCATTATCGGAAATCCTGAGGTCACGAGTACCCTCGAGTCTCTGCAGATGCGTAGAGATGTTGCTTTTTTGGCAGTTTTTTACCGTCTCTACCATGGTGAATGTTCTGAAGAGCTATTCCAATTAGTCCCACCCTCCCCCTTCCTATACAGGACGACACGTGCAGGACTTAGATGTCACCCCTATACGGTGCAGAACATTCCTTCAAGAACCAAGCGGTTAGGTGACTCTTTCCTTTGTCGCACCATTAAGACCTGGAATTCCTTGCCAGCTCACTTGTTTCCCTCTTCCTACAGTCCCAGGTCCTTTAAGCGGGGCGTGAAAAAGCATCTGATTAGGCCGTCAAGCTGAGTGCCACCATTGTTAACATGGCACGTGTATATAATGGTGGCCCTCTTTCTTGAGACTTCACCTTCAGCTTACCATCAGGCGAGGTGAAGTCAAATTGACGTGACCTATTGATAAAAAAATAAAAAATAAAATCCTTTTCGCGAAATACATAAAATTGTTGCCGGGTTTGTGAAATAAACAAGTTATTAGCTATCTTTGCTTAATGCGAACAGTTTAGAGTTTTTTCAATGTACCGTCGAGAGTTTTATAATTCTGTAAAAATTATAGATTTTTGAAATTAATTGTAAATCGTGATTTTGTGTGTTTTGGGGCGTGTAACGTACAAGGGAGCGCGATTAAGATTTAATTATTCTTTGACCGTTTCTAACTTATTTGTTACGATTAGTGCGTGGGGTAGGTCATTCTCGCGTCGAATATTGGGTTTGGGCCGCGTTCGGAGTAGGACTTAGGGCCCTTACGAAAATGAAGACACCTTACATTGGGCAGGGATAGTACGCGTGAATGCATGCGTATTATTACTGTCTTGTGCTGTTGAGTCTGGCAGTACATTCGTAAAGTCATTGCTGTCGGTTTATCATCTTTTATTATGTTAGAAATTGAGGGTAGCGCTGCGATGTTTTAGCTAGTTTTCCCGTAGGAAACCCAAGGCGATGTGCCTGGTTATAGAGGGATACCTAACGGTGCCAACGACTCCATATTCCTCTGAATTAGCTAGGGGCCGATAACCTTTGAAGCGGGCGGCATTCCGATTTTACCTGTGGAAACGGGATCGGATAAGCTTCCTGAATGTGGGTGACAGTTCATTCTGTGATAGGTAGGTCCCGACGAAGTGGAACCGTCCTATTGGGCCTGGATCAGAACTTACGGAACTCGCAGTTCAGTCTTATATATTTATTTATATATACACTAACTATTATCTCGTTAGGGTTTCAGTTTACGTCCCTGAGCTTCGGCTCGTGGATTGGAACAAGCACACAGTTATGAGGGTAGGCCAAGTCAAGCCTAACTAGCTTACACCCATAGCAGAGCAGGAAGTGTTGATGGAAAACCATCAATGCATGATAGGCTCATGACACACCACACGTTTAAATGTAAATGAGGTGACATTATTTATTATTATTATTTTCCTTTATTCATTTTAACAAAACATATAAATTACATTTTTAAATACATCTACAAAAAAAATTAAACATATTTAAAAATATAAAAAATAGTGTCCCACCGGCATCGGGTACAGGGACCAAGCTACCGGTGGTTAGGGCTCCAGGGAGAGGAACTTCCTCACTATACGTGCCGTGCCTAGCAGAACCGCCTTCTGCATCAAGGCCTATTATTATTATTATTATTACAAAATTCTTACAAATATTACATTTTGGTTAGCTGTTTGATGCACAATTATCTGATAATGAACAGCTGGTAACTAAAAAAGGAAATCCTGTGCTATAGTTACCAGCGACTAATTTAAAGTACAATAAGTTTTGTTAATGTCACTATGTAACACAGAATAAAGATATAACTATTATATATTATTACAAAGATGAGAGTATAATTAAACAAATCATCATAAGTATCAAACAGTGGACCCCAGATGCCAGGACCGGGACCACGTAAGGAAGACGATGATGAGTACGAATATCAGTCAAATTTATATAAATGTCAATACAAAGAGTTCGAATCTCGAAAATTTTACAATAACAATTGTGAATATTTGTGTGTGTGTGTGTGTGTGTGTGTGTGTGTGTGTGTTTGTGTGGGTGTGTGTGTTTTTGTGTATGTGCGTGCGTGCGTGTGTGTGTGGGTGAGCGCGCGCGTATGCGTTTGTGTGCGTGTGTGTGTGTGTGGATGTGTGTGTGGTGTGTGTGGGAGTGTGTGTACGTACGCATGGTAGTGCCATGTGACGTGTATGCTGGTCATATTATTTGATGAAAGAGTTTCTCTGTCTCATCGTAGTCAAGTCCAAGAAGCCAATCACGGACAATCCTCCCACATTCCCGACTATTTTTTGAGTCAATGGCAAGTATTTTGTTAATCTTGATAAACAAAAAACGTCCTAGGAAGAAAAAGAACGTTACACCTAGTTTTGGTTGAACAGAAGTTCTAAGTTGGGGGTAGAGTAGGTACTCACACAATGGGGATAGGTTGAGAAGTGAAGTCAAAGTCAAAGTCAAAAGTTGTTGATGCTTGTGATTGATTTAGTTAAGGCTTAAGTGCGTTAATGCCGCAGTGAAATCGTGATTTGAGTAAATTGTACACGAGCTATCGCGTTGTATAGCTTAGTAGACTTTCGAGGTATTCGGATTAGACCTATAAGCTAGCCGTCGTTGGACCGCATTGCTAATGCTGTCGGTAGAGGGTATATTACCTATTACTCGGAGCTTCGTAGCCGAGGGATCATTTTGGCGAGGTACACCTAGCTTACGTTAGCAGAGCGCTTTCCTAATTTGGAGCTTGTATTGAACCTTAATTGATTTGGGCAATTGACCCTAGTTTATCTTTTAAATAGTTCGATTTGGCATCGAAAGTGGGCATGATTGCCGGTCATTATTTTGAGTATTTATGTTCTTAATATTTGTTGCTAAATTTGTAGCAACTAAAAAGCTATCAGGTAACTCTTCATGTGGCTTTGATGATAGAGTATCATATAAAGGTAATGGAGTGAATGCAGAGTTATTTATAGCTAAAGGTGTTATAGGAGAAAAAGGTAGTGCTTTAATGGGTGATACAGCAGATATGTTACTTGGCATCGGGTCGTTACTAGAAGGATAACTTGGTGAGTCGATTTTGCTTGTATGAACTTCAGGTGGTTGAGCCAGTTGTGAATGACCTAAAAATTGCAGCAATTAAAGCACACACACCATCACCACCAATGCAAAACACAATAAAAACATATTACAGCAATCAAATACTATAAGAACATTCACAAAGCATTACTTAATCACTTATTAAAAAATAAAATTTTTAGAAGTCATAATAATTGTTTTCAGCAAATAATCTGACAAAAGCAAGTGCTTTGTGCAGCTCAGGCGTTAAATCGAATGACTATATCTAAAGAAAGAGCCAGCATAAGAAAATAAATTATTTGAATAGAGTATGCTTGTGAGTAAATGTAGGTACATAAGTACTTTAACCAACTGGCAAAGTACCAACTTTAATAAACTGAAACCATTTTATATTACTAGCCTTAGTGCATTTCACAACAACACAGTGTTAGTGATCTTTAAGAAATAACACAACATTGCTTGTAGGGAAGATGCGTGCATAATGATTCCTCCAGGTAAATATGATCCCCTACCTTATACATAGATTATATTTGTATCGCCTTATGTAATACATAGAAACTTAATAAAGTGAATATTATCTTGTTACACAAATCAGTAGTATCAACCGTTTGCAATCCTGAATTATCTGGCCAATTAAGTACTAATGTGCTGGTAAAACAGGTTCTAAAATCTATAGCGGTACAGAAGCCAGTCCCTCAAGCAAAGCCCCCGATTTGGAACATTAACGATTTGGCTAGTTACTTAGAAAATAATCGTATTGATGAAACTAATTATTTCCAAGTACAGAGGCATACCGCCATTTTACTTCTTCTATGCTCTGGGAGAAGGATACACGATTTAACCTTGCTAAGCATTGATTCAAAAATTACTCAATTCAAAATGATGCGGTAGTGTTTTGGCCAATTTTTGGTTCTAAAACTGATTCTGTGGATTATAGGCAATCTGGCTGAAGGTTAATTGTTAATCAAGAAACTAAAAACTTGAACCCAGCTTATTGGGTTAAGCAAACAATCTCCCTTTTAGAGAATCGTAGAATTTCGGCCAAATTCAGTAATTTATTTATAAATATTAGAGGTGAACCAAGACCTGCCTCAAAAACCCTAATTGCAGGCTGGATCAAATCCTTATTAGTCGAAGCTAGCATAAAGGCCTCTCCTGCTCGCTGTCGGCCATAGTTCCAGCTATGGCCGGCAGCGAACAGTGTTGGGCCGCCGTCGCTTCGTTTGCTAGAGAGGTGATGGCGGCCAAGAGAGAGGCACTGCGGGAACGGGAGCGAGCTGGGCTCACTCTCCCGCCCCGCAGGCCACCGGCGAGGGGACGTCGGCGAGCACAATTCGCCCGCGTCCCTGAATGAGAGTAGCCACGGGCGGCGGGTCGGGGGACCCGCTGCCCTTATGCTGATGTGGCGGAATGCGCCCCTTCGTGTTCCTGGGGCGCATTCTTAAGAGGAGGACGGGCCCCAACATCTCGACCTGATGGCCGGGATGGCGGGGCCTCGAGAGGAGGGCCTGCTAAATAGGGCGGGCGTCCCTAGCCGAGTCGCGGTGAGCATTCTATCCCGCGGCTCGGATTGGGCGAAGGAGGAACACCGTGGTGGTTTAGTGGGTAGTCTGGCCTCGGCCAGGAGTCCCACACGCTGTGGCCTCAAAAAATTGGGTTGATAATTACCCTATTGAGGATATACTAGCGGAAATTAGAGATCATGAAATACTTTTTGCAAATTTTATAGACGTGAAGTTATGCCCAGTGTTAAACAATCTTCGGTAACCACATTATTTAATCCAGTTGATTAGATGTTCATATGGTTTATTGATTTATTACATAGTCTCACATTATGTACGCATGGAGTAGTTTACTTAAAAAATATCTTTTCTACACAGCATCATATCCTGTATTTTCTAAACCTTATTTTCTATCTAATAGCTTATCTTATTACCTATCTTAGATAGGTAAATTCTATTTTTATTGCTACTATTACTTTACAACAAATATATTCAATATAATATTTAATAGTCAAATTGGCGTCCTCTGTCACTTCCACCAGGCGATAACAAACACGTCTCAATTAAATAAGCTTCGATAACGGTATAGTCAAATTAATAGCAGCGTTTTACCTGAAAATAAAACGCATATTAATTTACGTACCTTATTCGAAGCTTATATATAATTTCTGCCTGGTGAACAAGAGACTCAATGAAGATTAAAATGGTGATTGTACTTATATATCCCACCAATGCCAGGCGGAAGTGACGTGTCAGAAAGAGACAGAAATATTGGAAAAAGAAAGGTATAGTCAGGCGGAAACGGAAGTGCCTATCTCAATTAAATAAGCTAAGGTAAGTAAATTAATATGCGTTTTATTTTCAGGTAAAACGCTGCTATTTCTTTTCCTCGCAAAGTTATTTCTATCGGAACAACTTACCTCGGTAACATTTAGCCCCGCTCTCCCCTATACGAAACAATTTGCTTTCAAGTAACTTTTTATATGCAGGAAAAGTATTATCATGGGACTATATCAAAACTTTGTATCAATACCATAAAAAAAGAAATTTGAGACTTATTCCAAAAGTAACAGATGCCCACGTTAAACCCAACAATTTTCAAAGGATGCGAGTAAAGTATGCTGCACAATTTTTTAGCAATACTGTCTGTGCAGCGCTACAAACATACATTGATTTTGGAAAAAATCCAGAAGACGCCAGAGCAACTGCAGTATTTATAAAAACTATGGATGAGTTATTCAATATTCTGAAATCCAGTAAAGTTAAATCTGCCAAAAAATGCCAGTCTGCTTTCAGAATGTCCGAAGATCAGAAAACAGCTTTAGAAGACGCAAAAAATATGTTTGCAAGTATTAAATCAACTAATCGAAATACCGGAAAAATAATACAAACCAGATAAAAATATTTTTGAATTTACAAATATCTATTTAATCAGTAGCTGTCGCCCGCGGCTCCGCCCGCGTGGATGTCGGTTATCGCGAATCGGGGTATGAAAAATAGATGTTGGCCGATTCTCAGACCTACCCGATATGCCCACAAAATTTCATCAAAATCGGTCAAGCCGTTTCTGAGGAGTATGGCTACGAAAACTGTGACACGAGAATTTTATATATTAGATTTCTTTAATTATTTTAGGATTTAAAAAAGAAGGAGTCCATTACGTGTTTACAAGAAGGTTTAACCAAGTCAGTTTGGAAAACTTTTTTGGTTCTGTACAACAGCAGGGTGGCTCTTGCACCGAGCCTACATCAATTCAATTCACAAGGACGTTTTCCAAACTTTTCTTGATGAATATGCTAAAGAACTCACCGTCATCGAAAAAAATTTGGACTTCCCATACTAAGTTGGCCGATCAGCTGATCGAGTTAGTATGGGAGAGCCAAATTTTTTTTTGCTATTTGACTAAGGGCTCCTTGGGGAAAGTTGTTCAGTTTCATGACTGATCTTAAATAGGGTTTTTTTATTTTTTATTTATATCACTATACATCAAACACAGTTTAGATACAAATATGAATACATGTTAAAATGCTATACTAATTAAAAGGTACAAGAAATATAAACCCTGCTACCTAAACTAGGCTCAGGGCCTGTATCTTAGGCAACAGTGTTCGGCCAAGTAGTGTCTTAATTGTAAACAAAAGTAGACTTAGTAGTGTCGCATTGATAAGTCGATCTGTAGATTGGTCACTACTCATTAGTGATCAGCATTCGCTTAAATAAAAATTGATAATAATACTATGATGTATGTGTGTATGTGTGTATGTGTGTGTGTGTGTGTGTGTGTGTGTGTGTGTGTGTGTGTGCGTGGGTATTATTTCATGAAAGTGAGCAGAGATTCTGTAAAATCATAATCCTTAAGTAGGAGCCATTCGGTAATTTTAGTCTTAAGTTTAAAGTTGTTGAGATCCATGATATTAAGTTCTTTATGAATATTTTTATATATATGTGTGCTTAGTACAAAATTTTGGTGTTCAGAGAAAGTGGTGTTATGTTTTATTGCTGGTATAATATTTACACGTTTGTTAGGGTTAGAGGGAAGAACAAATGTGTGTGTCCTAAGCATCGCTTTTAGTAAATACAATTGTCGTACAGTAAGGACTCCGCAATCACCGTATAGACTACTTGTAGTATACAAGTATGGCTTACGGATCATGGTTTTGAGTACAGCTCTTTGTGCTCTCTCTGCCTTTAAGAAGATTGTCTTGCCCGCGCCACCCCAAACAGTTATACCATAACCAATAATAGATTGACATAATGAGAGGTAAACTAGTGTTAATGTATTAAAGTTTGATGACCCTCTGAGAGATCTGAAAATGTGCATAAGGCGTACCACTCTCAACGACAGGGTATTGATCTGTTCCCTCCATTTTAGAGCGTTATCAATGTGTACTCCCAAATACTTAACACAATTTGTTCTGGCTATCGACATACATGAACATGGAGAGATGGAACCCCTGCAGGAATGAGCAACGATAGTGAAGGTATTTGGAGGCTCGGTGACTCGACTAATGGCAAAGGGCATGAAGGAAGTTTTGTCCAAGTTTAGCGATAATAAATTATTGTTAAGCCAATTCATGACTGCTGATAGAGCGAATTCAGCCCTCGCCTTAACAGCTTGCCAAGTGCTACCACTAGCAATAATTGCGGTGTCATCGGCGTAGGAGTAGATTCTACACTCAGGGATTATCATTTTGCAGAGATCATTTATATAGATCAGAAAGAGTGTAGGATCTAAAACACTGCCTTGCGGTACTCCGTAAGACACAATTTGCTCCTCGCTGTGTGTGGAGGCTATCTTAACTCGTTGGGAACGATTTCTAAGATAGTCCCTAAAAATCTCCAAGGTTATCCCCCTTACACCAATGGATTCTAATTTAGCCAAAAGTTTTGGAACAGAGACTGTGTCACAGGCCTTGGATAAATCCAGGAATATACCAAGGCATCTAGTTCTATTGTCAAGAGCTCTGGTGACAGTTTGTGTCAGATCCAGAAGAGCGTCCTCGGTGGATAAGCCGTTTCTGAAGCCGTACTGGTTGTCGGCTAGGATGTCGAAACTGTGAAGAAAGAAGATTTCTGTTTAGTATCTTTTCCAGAACCTTTGAAAGTGATGGTAGCACAGAAATGGGTAAGCTAATTTAACAAAGGTATGCACTTTTTTTAACTGAAGCTTCTACTCATGAAACTGAACAACTCTCCCCAAGAAACCCATATTCAAAATGAAAAAAAAAAAATTTTACTTCCCATACTAAGTCGATCACCTGATTGGCCAACCTAGTATGGGAAGTCCAAATTTTTTTTTGCGATTTGAATATGGGTTTCTTGGAGTGAGTTGATCAGTTTCATGAGTAGAAGCTTCAGTTAAAAAAGTGCATACCTTAGTTAAGACCCTATATAAAACTATTATTATTTTTATTCATCATTTCAGCCGAAAGACGTCTACTGCTGGACAAGGCCTCGCCCAAGCATTTTCACAAAGCCGCCGGATACAGCGGCGTCATCCATTATTTTTATTACATACACATAAAAGTAAACAGATGAGAAGTCAAAACAATTGCCAAACATCAAAATTTTATTGGGTACCTCTAACAATTACACAAATAGCATAACAATTATAGTTTACGATAAATAAATAACTTACCCGTTTCAAAAAAACAAGAAAAAATACAGCTTACAATTCGTAAAATACAATAAACGTATTAATCCTTACTATTTTTATAAATTATATATGCGAAAACGACTAAAAAAATAATATAAATTCAAATATGAACTGCTTTCAAAGCGCAGCGAGTCACATTCGATTTCGCTGGCGCAAATCAAAATAATTTACCAACAAGATTTTTGGGTGTCAGCTCTCGGACTAGTTTAAGCCGTTTCGTGTTTGTGTCGTACGGCATTCCAGATTTGGACTAAACACCTCAATGATATGTTCAATTTAGCAAATACACTAAAGTGTAGTAGCAAAGAATACTAAATGTAATGTATGCTTATCGTCTTATGTTAAAATATGCGGACATTGTAATAAAATACTTTTTCATCTAATACTAGTTAGGTATGTTGATTTGCACGACTTATGTCCAATACTAAAAATGTCATATAATAAAAATGTCCAATAATAACAATGTCCAATACTTGCATAAATTCTAATTGCCAACTAGCCAACCCGCCCTGGCTTCACCCGTGGCATAATTAGAAATCCTTTAAGAAATTATATTATGCATATCTTTTTTAAGGTTCCGTAGCCTAAGGTAAAAACGGAACTCTATTACTGAGACTTCAGTGTCCATCTGTCCGTCTGTCTGTCACCTGCTGATAGCTAAACAGCTGAAATTTTCACAGATGATTTATTTCTGTTGTCGCTATAACAACAAATACTCAAACAGAATAAAATACATATTTAAGGGGGCTCCCATAGAATGAATGTGATTTTAAGCACAATATAAATATAACGGCAGTAGGTAGATGCTGCATTTTTTTACGGAATAGGTACTTAGGTATATAATTATTTGTCCGGCCAACTCGCTTAATTAACCGTGCAATCAACAGCTTATCCTCTTTACCAACCAGCGCCGTTCAACAAATATTCAGCCGCAGCATTTCTTACAAAACTTAATAAAATGACTGTTTATGCTTAAGCCCAAGGGTAAGGTCAATGGGTGACCTTATGACAGAAATAAAAAAAATTACATATGCAAGATATTCTTTATTTAATATATTTAAAATGTAACATATTACTGTTGATAACCAAAAAAAAAACGAACACAACCTCTTCTGCTTTATAATATTAGTAGATAGTATAAACATAGATATTGAGTGTAAATTAAATGTAAAGAAGATTAAACTTAAAACTGACAACTACTGTCGCTACAGTCTACATACAGGTCATCGTCAATATTCTGCGACAGTCGAGAAAAATTACCTTATGTAATAACTGTAAAGCAGTAATTTCATTACGGCTTAAAGATTTAAAAAAATGTTAATATTTACGATCGAATACAATGTCAGATCTACGGTGATTTTTGCGCATAGAGTAAAATAAGCTATTACGTATTTTATAATCATAGCGGATTGATTCCTTACGAATCTTATACAGAAAGAGGGAAAGATTCGGGTTTTTTGGTAACTTTACAGCCATTCGATGATGTCATCCTTTCAGCAAATTAGTCGTACGATGTTTATTATTCGAACAGCTAAGTATTTCAGAAGGAATTTTCAAAAGCCACTGTTTGATGAAATGCTTAGTATCTCCAACCAACAATCTTTGATGTAAGTTGGTGGTAATAGTGGCAAGTTACTTATAAGCTTAATGACTTTTCTGCAGTCTGTGCTATTATGAAGGCCCCTTTCTTTAGCTTTTTTTGTCACAGCTTTTTGATAGTGAAACAGACATCCATTAATTTGAACAGTTGGAAATACTGAATAGCATTTATGACTGCTATTTCGTAGTCGGTTTTGAAAACCTTCATTCGTAAGTTTAAATTTGACTTCAGTAACTCAAAAAAACTTACATAATTATTTTGACTTTTGTTTGGTAATAAATCATATACAACATGGACGACGTAGTTAGTTTTATTACTCGACCCCAAATCTAACAGTAGGGTATATAATTGGTAAAATGGGGTTGGGAGCTGTGGCAAATGTTCCATACCTAAATAGAAATCATAATTACCCGTTTTTATAATATTTCTTGCTAACGGTGAACAAAATATTAGAATTTTTTCATCTGTTCCGTCGTCGTAAAGCAAAAAATCTTTGGCCATAATTCCTGGCACTTCAACTTCACATAAATTGGAAAAACTTATTTTACTGCATCGCAAATGACGTTTCCGGCGTTTGTACAATCCATCCTCAACACTTTTGAAATCGGGCAAAAAATCAATGAAAGTCTTAGAATTTTCTTTCAATGGGTCTGTGTGTTTTTCATAGATGCTTTGTATAGAACCGAAGTTTTGGTACACCTCTTCTTTTATAGCATTCAACGTAAGATATACTTCATTTTTCATTCTATCTGGCGCACAAGTATGCTTGGATGACCGTACCACCTTTTCTCAATTACTGTTAATTGTCACAGATGCACTACACTCTGATCTATCCACACGCCGCCACAGTGTACTACCACCCTTACATTTAAATTGTACCGAAATTTTCCTAGCAGCAAGGTATCCTTATCCTTCTGATTTTTTACAAATCTTAACTCGTTATCGTCCATGATCAAAAAGTGAATTAAAATATGTAACAATTAGAATTAAAATTACAATACCCACTTCAACAGTAAGAGGAAAATTCTAAATGCCATTTGTCATTAGTATCGTCAAAAAGGTACTAATAGACATTTGAATACAAGTGGCCAGTATCTAAATAGACTTACCTATATGATTTCAAAAGAGGATTGTATTGTACATTTTACATTTATATGATTTGTCAATTTTCTGGTAGGGCAATTTTATTTTGGCTTTTCTATATTTGGTAGTTTTTTATAGTTTGACGTTTTTATGTTTGGACATATTTCAGACTAGGCTTTTGTCTAGTTGGGTTTTATTATGCGATTGTACATTTTTGTTTTTGGACATTAGTCGGTAAATCGGTATGTTGGAAAGTTGTCATTTTTCACATAAGTTGAAAAATAGTAACAGGTACATAACTGGACTGGTAATCAAATATTCAGTTCTTCACAAGAAGGGAACCCTGACAGCAGAAGATATAAGAGGTACGCGGAAAGAGACGCAAGTTATAGGTGAATAAAATTATAGGTACTTAATGTTGCGCGAGCTGAATTCCACCGTATTGCATCGAAGCAAGACTGGAATTAATTAAATCTTTCTTTTAATTATTGTATGCCACTGCTGCATTTCGCTTTTCAGGGAAAATTTGTGGCATTCATGTCTCCATGATAATCACCGGTCTTGGAATGCGATTTGAACATTCTTTAGATCGTTGATCGTTGTGTGGTCGGTGCAAGAAAAGTCCTTTGATTTCTAATTAATGTATTAAATTTATTGCGGAGCACACGCGACTGGTTACATGGTCGGTTAGAGAGAGAGAGCGATAAAATCGGATACATTCTTTGTGGTATTAAACACCAAGAGATAAAATCGGATACATTCTTAGTAGAAGTAGGTACTAAACATAATCCCGAGGGAGGAAAATATACTAATAATATCTTCTTTAACAGTATTAATTGAGAGTTTAACGTTAATATATATAATTTCATGAACCAGTCTAAAAAAGATACATCTCAGATGAAAACGCAACTTTAAGTTACTAAGCTAAGGTAATGAACAGCCAAAAAATGCCTTTTAACATTTTAAGTAATTTAAATTAAAAATAGAGTGAATAAGGACTAAGTTTTCACATGGACATAGAGCTAATAAACAAAACTCAACATACACTATGGGATATGAACCATAATACATGAAAAACATGTTCAAAGTAACAAGATATCTCTTGGCGTCATTATAAATAACACATCTTAAAGAAGTCCTACGAGAATATCATTGCTTAACAATACTTAATTGATAACTTATTTCTAAGTAACAAGATATCTCTTGGTGTCATTATAAACAATACATCTTAAAGAAGTCCTACGAGAATATCATTGCTTATTACTTAATCGTAAAAAGGTAAAAGCGAAACCTTATTAACAGCTATAGTTTTATTACTTTTATTAGGTAATTTTATTTTAACTACTCGGACTCTACCGTCCTTTCCGCACGTCAACGACAATAGCCAAAGGCCAGTCTAAGGAAGACGATGCCAGGTCTCTATATAAAACTAACTGCCCCTTTTGAATATTAGGCATAGGTTTACGCCATTTAGGACGACTCTGCAGTTGCCATAAATACGAGTTCCTCCAAGTTTTCCAAAAGCCTTGCACCATCTGCGTGCATTGATGCCAAAACCTCTGTCTAGAAGTAGGAATCACCGTATAATCAGGTTCAGGCAAGGCATTAACCGGCCTACCAATAAGAAAGTGGGCAGGTGTTAAACGGATAAAATCCTGACCATCCCTTGTCATAGGGGTAAGCGGACGCGAATTAAGGATACCTTCCACTTGTACAATTACTGTCTGAAACTCTTCATATGTTAGGATGGCCCTACCAATAACTCTACGAAAATGAAACTTGACACTTTTTACGCCTGCTTCCCACAAACCACCCCACGGGAATAAGCGGGTATGTAATGAAATTCAACCCACTTTTGAGTAGCAAAATCAATTATTTTATTACGAGTTTTTTCATCCTTGTGCAATTTATAAAGTGAATTTAAAAGATTGTTACATCCCTTGAAAGTGGTGGCATTGTCACAGTAAATCTTAGACGGCAGACCTCTACGCGAGACAAATCTTTTCAAAGCTGCTAAGAAGGTTTCACCTGTCATGTCAGAGACTAACTCCATGTGTATAGCTTTGGTTACAAAGCATACAAATAGAGCAATATAGCCCTTAGAAACTATGGGCTTTCTAATGCGAGACTGTTTGATATCAAATGGGCCGCAATAGTCAACACCAGTGACGTGAAACGGCGCTATAGGAGTTTAGGAAGAGAGCCCATCAGTTGCTCAGAGGCTGTATTCTTCAATTTAAAGCACTTAACACATTTGTGCAAGATTTTCTTTACTGTTCTAATGCTTCCTCCTCGGCTATTTGGTATGTTCGCATTGTCTATCCTCCCACCAACTCGTAGAGCGCCACTTACGTCCATAAACGGAGACAAAACATTTGAACAACCATCTACACATTTTTTAAGCTTTAAACAGTCAATTTCCTTTGTAAAATGCTTATTTTGAATATAAAAAATAATTTTATTTAACGCATTTCTAAGCTCAGGGACAGTTAACGGCACCTTTTTTATAGTTTTATTTGGCTTAACTTTATTTTTACAGTTGTGATAAAATTTATAAATATACGCTATTATTCGCTGTAATTTGACAATGGATGAAATGTTTTGAAAAATCGGCAATTGATCGTTGTGTTCATCCGAAGTCTCACATGCTACGAATCTAGACTCTACATTAGAGTCCTGATCATTACATAAAGTTGGAAACTCTACCTTCAAACCCGTGCCTCTCAAAAAGGCTGGTCCACGCCACCATAAATCTTGCAATGTAATGACTACAGTAGAGGTGAGCGTTATTTAACGTAATCGGTTTCAGTAACTAGTTACGAGGCTTATAATCGTGTAACTAGTTTCGTAGACACAAATGTAACGCTTATTTTACGTACGCAGTTCACACTCACACACGCGTTAGCGTTTCGTTCAACAGAATAATATTAGAATGATTATGGTTACACGTTATAACTAAATAACGTTAGACGACTCGGACAACGAGAGTAAAGGATAGGTATGGCTTACACGCAAGATAAAAAGAGAAGGCAATATAATAATCGTTGCGTCTTTTTTTATTTTCATATGCCCATGCAAATATATAATTATGCAATTGGAAAGAATTTAAGTTCATTAAACGCAAAACTAACCAACACTCTACTGTATACAGAAGTAACTAGTTACAAAAATAATCGTGCAAAACTAACCAACACTCTACTGTATACAGAAGTAACTAGTTACAAAAATAATCGGTGCGAAACTAACCAACACTTACTGTATACAGAAGTAACTAGTTACAAAAATAATCGGTGCAAAACTAACCAACACTCTACTGTATACAAAAGTAACTAGTTACAAAAATAATCGGTGCGAAACTAACCAACACTTACTGTATACAGAAGTAACTAGTTACAAAAATAATCGGTGCGAAACTAACCAACACTTACTGTATACAGAAGTAACTAGTTACAAAAATAATCGGTTTTGAAACTAGTTACTCATATCTATGAAACTACGTATAACCGATTACGCCCAAAAGACGTTACGACCCACGACTAGACTACAGATCTACACCTCGCGAGAGGCAATCTGCCGGATTGTCCACACCCTGCACATGGCGCTATGATGAACTGTCTGTAATTTTATTAATTAAATTTACTCTATTTTTAACAAAAGGATTCAACTTGCCATGCTTTGATTGGATCCATGCAAGCGTAATCATAGAGTCATTTCCTTTATTTTAGAAATAAGTCGACTCAGCAAATAAGCACTACTTAACTCGAGCTTCGGAATAGTAAGCGTTTGTCGCAATGGCGAGACGCGAGACTTAGCACACAATAAATTAACATGCACTTCATTTACGTGACAAGCTCGAACATATACACATCCACCAAATGCAGTTTGTGACGTATCGCAAAATCCTATTAATTGAACAGCATCAGCATTATTTATCTTTAAATTTCTTATGACATGAATAGGCTCTATGTCGCAAATATTATTGTAAAATATGCTCCAGTCTTTTAGTATGTGACTAGGCAACTTATCATCTCAAGTAAGCTCACATTGCCACAGCATTTTCATGAAAAGTTTTCCTCTTAAAACTTTAGGCGCAATAATTCCTAGCGGATCAAATAAGCTTCCAATAAAAGACAGCACAGACCTTTTAGTCCACACAACCTTTTGAAATGGCTCTATGCAACACACCTTAAAATTATCATGCTTTACATCATAGTAAATACCTAGAGCCTTGAGAATGCATGCTCACTCACCATCTCTTTTTCCTCAAAATGTTGCTTTTCCATAGGAATGCCTGTGAGAATGTCCGGATGGTTAGCAGCCCATTTATGTAATTCAAACCTGCCTTTAGCCAATAGGTTAGTAATTTGATCTCTCACTTGAATTGCTCCTGAGATACACATGGATCGAGCCAACACTTCATCAATGTACATACTGTTTGCGAGAGCATCAGCAGCCAGGGGAACTCAGAGCCAAACCGATCAGCTAACTCCTTCAAACACCTCGTGGCCAGATAGCTGGAGCTCTTGATGCCGTAAGTCACAGTCTGGAGTTGTATAATTTTAATATAATCATTAGGAGATGCCTTCCACAATATATTCTGTAGACACTTATGACTGTCATTTACTAAAATCTACCTAAACATGGATTTAATGTCTGATATAAAAACATATTCATAAGACCGGAATTAAATCAGTATGTCAAACAAATCTTTTTGTGCCGACTTGCCATTATACAAAAAATCATTTATTGAATGACTTGATTTACCTCTTGCACTCCCATAAAAGACAACCCTAATCTTTGTCGTCCTTCGCAAAGTGGCATGATGAGGCAAGAAAAAATGGCAGTGAATTCTTTCTTGAGGTGATTTCTTAAATGGCACATCTTTTGCACGGGCTTCAATGATCGATTAAGATAGGAAAAATGAATGCTCAGGTGGGACTCGAACCCACGATCTTTCCCTTACAGGGGGAATGATCTGATCAATCAATTATTTGGGCGGATTCATCAAAAAACAATGTTTAAAAATGATTGCAACATCATTCATTGTTTCCGATATTTCGTATGAATGTCGGTAGATGGCTCCCACCGTCGCCCTAAGACGGTAGTATAGGAGAATTTGGATAGCTTCAGGTGTGGCTCGGTGGCTCAGTGGTCAGAGCATTCCCCCTGTAAGGGAAAGATCGTGGGTTCGAGTCCCACCTGAGCATTCCATGTTTTCTTATCTTAATCGATTTGAAAAGTTAGCATAGTAAATGCTTCAAAATTTAATTCAAGGGCTTCAATGATGTTTCCGAACCTATAACTGCTTGAAAGAGCTCGATAAATGGCTTATATTTGGTGACGTCTTCCCCAGTGAATGTGGGGATATCCAGGCAGGGCAACTTGTTCCTCATAGGCGGCGGAGTAGGCACATTATTGTCAGTAACACTCAATGAATGAATCTTTGGAAACAAGGCGTAATAGCGGTCTTCAAGGTCATCGAGTAAAAAGTCGGCATCACTTGTTTTTCAGTCAGTATATTGATCTGTAGGGTGATGGATTAGTAATCGACCAGCGTTTTATCCAACGTGCTAAACCTGTTTTTTATGGTTTGCACTATTACCGGTGCTGGGTTTTTACAATTTGCCTCGAGATAATTCTCAAACCTTGTAAACATAGCCTTACATTGCTCGGCAGCCGACTTTAACCGCTTCAATTGCTTCTCGGTGTCCAGCTTGTCTTCTGCATCCTTTCCGCCAGCCATTTTTGTACGTCAACTGCTCACAAGATACTTCTTGGCGTTATAAGTAACACATACTAGGATGTCCTACGAAATATCTTGTTATATTTGTAAATATTTATAGAATATTTAATATAAAATTTACCACTTATCAACTAACAATACACAAGGAAAAGCTCGTCGATAATTTTGTGACGCCTCCTTGACGTTTGTTGACGTTTGAAGTAAGATGGCCGTGCTCTCAACCAAACACAACCGCGGCCATAGACAGGCAGCGTTCGGATACACTTATTCTCAAGCGCAAACGCACTGTCAGTCTGTGATCTCACTACCCACGTTTGAATAAAGTTCAAATATGGCTGCTACCGTTATATGAAAAATTGATAGATGGCACAGCAAACTTTATTATAACACAAAGTCCGCACAATCCAGCGCCGTTGAACACGTTTTTTCCACAGATTAATTCCAAATATGTTGCTATTTTGCTATAACGCAGATTCCACTAATACTCACGACGACGAAATGTCCGAATCCGAACACGTGATGGGCATTGCCGCCGAAATAATAAGCACTGCAGATTATTGCACTGATTCTAATTTACCATATCGAAGGACCACTTGTTTAGATCGTATTGTGTGGTCGGTGCAAGAAAAGTCCTTTGATTTCTAATTAAAATATTAAATTTATTGCGGAGCACGGTTACATGGTCGGTTAGAGAGAGAGAGCGATAAAATCGGATACAGTCTTTGTGGTATTAAACATAAAGAGATAAAATCGGGTACATTCTTTGTTGTATTAAACAAACATCAATAAAGGTATAAACCCATTACCTCTGCCAGCGCGTACAATTAGAATACGAGGTCCTTTACCGATGTTTTGCATAGCCCCGCGTTCTGTATTAGACTGCTAGCAATTTTGTGTCACGTGATTTTTATTCACGTCGGTTTCATCTAGGAACATAATTGACTTCCCTCCTCCCTTCCTCGTTATTTTTTAATTTCTCTGATGTAATGCCACTGTTCTGTCTTATGGATGCCAGACTTGGGCCGTGAGAAAAAAAGACGAAAAAAGGCTAGCTATGTCTAAGAAAAAATGGAAAGGAGCATGCTTGATCTGAAAATGGCTGACCGGATCAATAACAAACTATAAGAAAGAGAACCAAGGTTATCAATGTAGAGAAACGTATACAGCAGCTAAAGTGGAGGTGGGCGGGGCACATCTGCAGATTGGAGAGTGATAAATGGGCAAAAGCAGTAAAAGAGTGGATACCACTAAATAAGAAACGCAACCGCGGAAGGCCAAAGAGAAGATGGAGGGATATATTCGGACAGAGATGTGGTCAAGACTGGATGCGAAAGGCGAGGGAAAGGGATTTGTGGAGAGATTTAGATGAGGCCTACGCCATTGAGGCGACTATTGCAAATAATGATGACATGTAATACGGCCTTTTTATTTTTATTTTATTAATGCCACCGCAGGCGCATTATTCAAAGAGTCGAGTTGTCTCGGCATCTCTGTATGGGAGCGGTAGAGGCAATCTGACTCTTAGAGCCATGGTCTATGTGTACCCAAAAGGTAGAAAAGGATGGGTCCTCTAGGCAGCGCAAACGGCGACAACAAACATCCGCCCTAATAAACACGCACACCCCGGCTTTTGCGCGGAAATTCTCCTCGAGGACATAGCCGGGGTAGAGCAAGTAGGTCGTGTCATTAGGGTGGCGTATTTGTGTCTCCGTAAGAAACAGCATTGCCGGTTTCACCGTCTCCAGGTGTTGGTGGACGGCGTTGAGGTTTGTATGGAGCCCACAGATGTTCGTGGACTCCACCTCAAATAGCGAGCTCGAGGGAGAGTTTTTTGCCGCTGTGTAGACCAATTTACTGTAATTATGCGCTGCCATGAGGATAAAGAGGCGTGAAGGCGTGAAAAAAGAGGCGATTGTTGTCGCAGCACCGCGTGACAAAGCGTGGGATATTGGTTTTATCTATGAATGTGAGGTATGGCGAGAGCCGACTCGCCGAACGGAAGGGCCCCACCCGAGTATGGTCGCCGGGCTCCCTCGTCCGGTCACCAACCGACACGACGAGCCATATGAAGAAAGAAAGAAAGAAAGAAAAAATGTTTTAATTTTCAATACGCACAATTAAACATATAATGACTTACAATCTAACCTTAAGTTCTATTACATAGTGTTTATTGTGCGTATCCAAATATGGTCGCCATCTCAGCATAATTGCTGCACATGCCGATGAGCATGCGCAGCGCTGGTATTCTGATAGCGCCAAACCGGTGACGTCACGTGCGCAAACAGCAAAGAGTATATAAGCAAACAGTTTCAAAAGATATCCCAGAGACAGAGACTCATACAGAAAACTAACAATTAAAAAATCAAAAACAAAAATGCAGATAACATAGAAAAATAATCGGGATTATGCGCGACCTGGTGGAGCAGCCTCCCAGGGTGATTAGTCCCGGTTGGGCCCCTGTACTATGCCGCGGGCGGCCAGCGGCACCACCGTTTCTACAGGTCTCCCTGTTCGGCGCGTCGCCCCGTGCCACCCCCCACTAGACTACGCCAAGACCCACCGGTCCCACTTGTTCTGCGACCTCAATCCCCCCTGCCCGGCTATGCACTTGCTGACCCCTGAACGCAATCCAACCAAGATTGTATTACTATGGAGGGTTTTGCAAAAGTGTTACCGTTAAATGTTTTAATTGACCGTGAACAAGCATACTTACGTTTATAAGCTGTTTGGAACTGACTTGCGGTGGGGTTATTGTTAAAACAAAACCTCCCTTTGCACGGATAGCGCCAAAAAATATTTCCAGATGGTCTTGGCTGAGTTTATAAGTGGACAAAATGTTTAGCTTTTTGGTGGTTATGTATTCTTCGTACGAAAATAAGATACTTTTTAAACAAAGCTGGAAACCCAGAAATCCTGTTTTCCTATTTGTTTGTACTATATTTGACGTAAATTTGACGTTTTTCATAGCCAAATGCATTTAAATTGCGCGAGTTCATTATGTCGAACAATGAATTAAATCTTCTAATAAAGTCGACGGTTGGTTCACAGTTACTAAATTGTTCTAGTTTGAGTACCTCATTACAGAACTGAAGTCCATCTGCTACAGATTCACTGAACGACTGCGCGGCCAGTTTCACCGTCATAATTTGTTTTCTGAAGTTAACTAACTAACTTTGTTAGCTAAATGGAATCCTTCACTTTCCTGAAGTTCGATCAAGAGTTTTACATAATTCCATGATACGGTAGACCCTTCTGGATTTTTTAAAAACAATTTATCCCCCAACTTCAACATGTGACATGGGTCGAAGAATATAACAATTTTTTGGTTATTATGCAAAAATACGTGATTTAAGACATCACAATCTACTTGAAATCCCAATAACTTAGCTATGGAGAAGTTGGCTGGGCATCCGTCAAATGTGACTGACGAAACAACAAGACCGCACTCGCTGACCAAATCGATACAGGTTTTGAGTAAGTTTTTTGTTCGACAGTCGTCCCATTTACGAGAAAATAGCCCACAGGAAGCTTCCAGCTGCCATTTATACAAGTCAGCATAAGAACTAAAGCTTCTTTAGCTATAAGAAGAACAGCTGGTCACCACAGTTAACAAAACCAACGTAATTTTTTCCATTCCATTCAACCTTTTGGTGAATAGCCATTTCATCAAAACATAGGCCGCATATCCACTTCTGTGACGAATTCGAACACAAAAGTTTGAGAGATGCAAGTGCAAGCAAAACCTGGTTCACCTTCTATAGTTATTAAACTATAAGTTCGAACGAACGAATTCGTCACAGAAGTGGATATGCGGCCTATGTTTTGATGAAATGGATGAAATGGCTATTCACCAAAAGTGTACGTGTAAATGTACGAGAGTGCGGAAGGCAAGTATTAAAAGTATTTCTGACAAAATTATAAGCGCGCGGACTAATGAAATACAAATTTAACGCAAATTTTCGCAGTTCAGGTGAGTTTTTGCTTCTTTGAAATTTTAAAAAGTTCGTATCGCGTTGATTCATAGAGGATAATAAATCTGCTGACACTTGAATAATTAGCCGTTTTTCTTGCAATTTTTCTATGATAGCGTTTAATAGAGCGTAGCGACAGTTCAGCGTTTTTCTTCTTAAGACGTTGATTTTTCGAACGTAATATCGCCAACTTCTTTTTTCTTGACTGGGCTAAAAGCGTTTGCCGATTTAATTGCTTGAATATTTTCTGTTTCCGTGGTGTTTATATCAACGTCCGTGGACTTTTCAATCAATGTTGAAGGTTCAACCTAAAATTAATTTAAAAAAGGTGATTTTTAATTGCTACTAATATAAATAAACATTTTCTCGATTCATTGAAACTATAGACAATTGTAAACATATTGAAAGATAATTTTATGTGAACGTAAGCTATTGCCCGCGGCCCCGCACGCGTTGATATCGGTTATCTCGTAATGTTAAGCCGACGTTATTGAGCATTAAACTTGCCTCTGCACTCGACTCTCTACTCACTTCTCTACTCGTCTCTCTTCTCACTTCTCTACTCGTCTCTCTTCTCACTTCTATACTTACCCCTCTACTCGACTCTGTACTCAACTCTCTACTCGCCTCTGTTCTCGACTTTCTACTCACTTCTATTATCAGCACTATACTCGCTTCTGTCGGCCACCGGTCGCCTCTATACTTGAATTTATTCTCGAGCCTATGCTCCTCTTTATACTCGACTCCGTACTCTTCTCTACTCGACTACTACTATTACTAGTCAGATCTCTTCAAATTTACATGCCTATTCACTCGCCTCTCTAGAATGACGTCTTATCACTCCGCCACTCACCTCTATTTACGACTCTTTACTCGACTTTGTCCTTTCCCAATCTCCAATCTATCTATGTACCAAATTTCATTAGGATATTATTGTGTATGTTGAATAAAGACACTGCTTGTATTTTTATGTAGTTTTATTATTCGTAATGAGTCCACAATTTTAGACGCAGTGCGAAAAGAAAACTCATAGATAACTATGTCCTCTATGACAGACCAATAGTGGTGTACAATACTAATGGGGATGTAACACTCCCCCACGTTGTAAACTAAAGGTTCAGCTTTTGAGGAGCTCTTCTGAGTCTCGTACTTCGACGAAGTTGCTGTGGTTGAGCTTCGATCTCAGGCGTATTCCTTCTTGGAGATGGTCGTATCAAGGTAGGTTCTTTTGTTACAACAGGAGTAGATGGAAGCGGTTCTACATTTTCAGGTGTATTTATGGTTGTATTCGTCATCTCCTCTCTTACAGGTTCTCCAGATGTAAGTGGTTCTCCAGAAGCAGGTGATACACCAGTTGAAGGCTGTCGCGGGTAAGTTGTATTTTCAGGTAAGTTTCTAGGTATATTCCATTCTATACAGGTAGTTCTTCTCATTTGATCAATGTGTCTTTCATGTTTCTTTCCATCAATCTCAATCTCATAATGTAGTTTTCCTAATCTTCTTGTAATTATTCCAAATTTCCATTTTGTGTTATTATAGAATCTTATTTGTACTCGTTCTCCTATTTGAAACTGTTCTCTGTTGTTATATCTTACTTCTCTGTTATTCATTTCTTCGCTTATTTCTCTTTTTACTAAATCAAGTTTTGTTCTGTATACTCTTTTAAACATCATTTCCGCTGGACTTAACCCTGTAGTATTATTTGCTTTTTTTCTGTATTGCATTAAGAATTTAGATAATTTTTCTTGTAAGTTTCCCTTCTCATGTAGCATACTTTTCATTTTATTCTTAAAGGTTTGTACATATCGCTCTGCTTGTCCGTTAGTAGATGGATGAAAAGGTGCTGTAAACTTATGCTGAATTCCATTTTCTTTCAAAAAGCTTTGCATTTCTTCTGATCTAAATTAACGACGTCAAAACCAGAGTGATCTAAGTGACATTTTTACCAATACTGAGGTTATTACACAATAGCATAGAAAAACCATAATTCTTCCATGCGACACTGATCTAAGCGCTCTTGAGTGCTTTCTTCCTTGAGAGATCACAACATATCACTATGGAATTGGTACGGTCTGCAAAGCGAAGGCATGCCAAACTGATCTAAGTGTGAGATGCACTTAGATTACTATGGTCCCAATTTTACTACTGGGTTCTTAACGTTTATGGAAAACCAAAGTGATCCAAGCGCAATAAAGAAACAATAAATAATCATGTTTTATGTCATTTACCTCATTTTTTATTTCATACTTATGTTTATACACTGTCCTAAAATATCTCACCGAAATTAGGCACATAATGATACCTATTATCAAACTGTGGTTTTATGATTGTTATTAAATCACGAGTGGGATAATGACTTCTTTTTTTAATTTTAGACTTCTAAACAAAAAACCGAAGTCTTATAATATGAATTTGTCGGTCCGTCTGCCTGTCTGTCTGTCCGTCGCGAGCTTCAGCGGCCAAACGGATACCGTTTGGCCGCTAGAGCAACGAGTTCAATGCCGTTCGATTCAGCATAGTCGATAACCTCACAGATTTTGAAAAAAAAATAGAAAAAAAAATGTTTAGAAGTCTCTCTATGCCGTCTAGAGGGGTTCTTTCCATCGAGTAACGGGTTGAGATGCATCATTCTAAAAAATAAGTACAAAAAGAAAGTGTTCAATAGAACAAATAAATTAAAATACCTACTTATTGTTTTTTCATTTCATGCAATTTCGTATTTAAATAGAAAATTTCATATTGTACGTGTATAATAACCAAAACCTTTTCTCAAATAAGTATAACTTTTGTTTTTTCTCTGTTAAAAACTTTTAAGTCTGTGGCCAGTGTTTTTTTTTTATTATCCTGGCGGGAATAATAAAAAAAAGTCCGCCAGTAAAAAAAAGTGCGATAGTCTTTTGTCTTTAAATATCTTAGTTGAAAGGGTGTTAGGTAAACTTTAAAAATGGATAAAAGAACCAGAGCCGAAAGAATGGTGAATATGGCATTACTAGCTTCACAGCGGTCATCTCCTTCGACTAGGGATGGAGATTTTTACAGTGATCATTCTTCTTATCATCCAGAGCAAAATCAAGACAGTGACACAGAATTAGAAGACAATGAAGGTATGTAATGTGTACATGTTTATTGGTAATATGGTTAACTAGCTTTTGCCCGCGGCTCCGCCCGTGTAGATGTCGGTTATCGCGACCAAACATAGCATATGTCCTTTCTCAAGGTCTAATCTACCCCTACACCAAATTTCATTAAAGTCGGTTCAGTGGTTTAGGCGTGAAAGCGTAACATACAGACAGACAGACAGAGTTACTTTCGCATTTATAATATTAGTATGGATTAATATGAATATGGTTAGAGAGATTTTTCTTTTGAGTGATTTGCAGCGTTACGCATGTATACTATTGCGAAACTAGGCGTTAAATGCTTTTTAAAACTCTAAACAAATACGCACACGATAATTTGTAATTGCATCATTTCGTTTCTGACTTGGGCTGCAGCTAATGCTATTCTTTACAGATATTGAAGAAATCAGAAGAAATGCAGAGGGTTCTATTGGTAATTTGGGGGAAGTAAACCATGCAGATTCCGATGAACGAATCACAGGAAGAAAAAGAATTCGAAATTTCGATAGTTGGGCGAAGAATATAAGAAAGCGAAAAAGGACTGCAGGTCAAGAATATCGCAACGTACGAGGTAATGTTGTCCCGGCCAAACAATATACACCAGTTGTTTGTAACTGTAGGTTTAAATGCAGTGAGCAGGTTTCAACTGAAAATCAAAAAGCAGTACACGAAATGTATTACCAGCTCACGTCGTGGGATGCTCAAACAACTTGGCTGTGCAGTGCTGTAAAGACTTTCAATCCAAAACGCCGAAAGCAAAGACAACCTGCTCAAAATACTAGCCGCATAAAGTATGTACGCCAATTTATGCTATTGGACAAAAGGGTATGCAAAAGTTTCTTTTTAAAAGTGATACAAATATGTAACAAGAGATTGGATTACGCATTGCGTATAAAAAAATCTGTTTCTGGCATAGCGGAGAAAGACAAGAGGGGACAACATCCACCTGCTAACAAGCTATCAGATGAAAAGTTGACATGGATAAGGGACCACATTAATAGTTTCCCGAAATATACTAGTCATTATGGAGAAAGTCGATCTACCCGCCAATATTTACGCCCAGACCTTTCAATGAACCGAATGTATGAACTTTTTAAAGCAAAATGTGAGTCAGAGGGAAAACCAATTTTGAAGAAAAGTGCTTACACCAAAATATTTACAACGGAGTTTAATTTACACTTTTACATCCCTAAGGCAGATACTTGTAAAACCTGTGATATGCTTGAGATCTCAATAAAAGCTGAAGAAGACCTAGAAAAATGCATAGCTACTAGAGTACAAAAAGATAGGCATATTGAACTTGCAGGCGTGGTTCGAAACATTTTAAATGATTGTAAAAATAAAGCCAAAACTGATGAATCTTTATTAGTAGCTACTTTCGATCTGGAAAGAACCCTGCCTGTTCCTTTTTTGAACACTGGGGAGGTTTATTATTTAAGACAACTGCAAATGCTTAACTTTGGGATTCATGCTTATGCAAAGGAGGGAGAAAAAGTCATTATGAATATGTGGCCAGAACATTGCGGGGCCAGAGGCTCTCAAGAAATTATGTCCCCACTGCAGTACTTTTTAGAAGATTCCGTTCCAGATACCGTCAAATCCCTGTGTTTTTTTAGCGACTGTTGCTCCGGTCAAAACAGAAATTGGAATGTTTTACACTTTATGATGTATCTGGTTAATAAATCTCCACATCTAGAAACGATAACCATGTACTTTCTCGTCAGTGGCCATACTTATCTGCCTAATGACACCGACTTCTCTTTCATAAGTCGAGAACAAAAGAAAATGGTTAACATCTACACACCAGAAGATTGGATGAAGCTTGTCCGTGACTGTCGAAAACAAAAACCTTTTACAGTGCGAGATATGAGAAACAAGTTTCTTGATTTTGAAAGCCTCACAGGATTATTCAAAGACTATCAGATAGTGTTAAGAGAAGGTGCAAGAATTTCGATGATGCGTAAGATAAAGTTTTGCAAAGATTCCAGTTTAATCAGTTACAATGATGATTACACGGAAACATATGAAACTATTGATTTGAAACCAAATCATATAGGAACTGAAACATTTTTTATAAACCTAAACAGTTATTTACCAGAAAAAGCCCCCGAAACAAGACCAGTAACATATCAAAAAATGCAGGACATAAGAAAAATTCTTAAATTCGTTCCTCCCATTCATCATCAGTTTTACTTAACATTACCATATGTTTCAAGAAGAAGAGGCAATCAGGAAGCACTGGTTGATGAAGACTTGTTGCCTGCTGTTTTAGGTGATGATTAAAAGATAATTGTTTTACGTGCTTTTTAAATACTTGGTTTTGATTATTAAAGTACCTCCTACATTGTTAATACATTTTTCAAATTTGTGAAGTGCCATAGTGATCTAAGTGATTTTTATCCCGTATAATTAAAAATGTTCCCTTTATTAAATAATTTAAATTGACAAAACGTGTTCGCTTTTTATTTTAAACTCATCAGAGGTACATTAAACTAAAATATAATAATATAAGGCTCATAAATTTCTCACAACAAAGCCTAAAGCGTTTTCTCATTTTTCTCGAAAACATACTTTTGTGCCCTAGATCACTCTGGTTCCAACGTCGTCAATTGTCTGCCATTGTCTGATACAATAAATACAGGAAGTCCAAATGTATTAAACAAATTTTTCAGTATTCTGATGGTAGCTTGTACTTTTAATTGATGTAGTAGGTATGACTTCCAACCATTTGGTATATGCATCAACGACAATCAAAAAGTAGGTGTTCAAAAAGGAACCAGCATAATCAATATGGATTCTAGTCCAAGGCTCCTTTGGGTATTCCTAAACATGTACAGGAACTTTTTTAGGATTATTTTGCAATAAGCAGCAGCTTCTACATGCTTTTACCAATGCTTCAATATCATTGTCAATGTTTTTCCACCAGACGTAGCTTCTAGCTAACACCTTAATTTTTTCTATGCCTGTGTGTGCTGTATGTAATTCTTCTAAAATTTGCTGTTGTAATGCTTTCGGTATGACTATTCTTATTCCATTGAAAGTACATCCTTTTTGTAGCGAATATTCATGTAAAGTCTTTGTGTATTTCCTTTCCCAGATTGAATTTCATTGTATAATTGATGTTATTCAGGATCTTTAGCTGTAGCTTCTTTTATTTGTTGTTGAGTTACTGGCATTGTTGTAATCTGATTTATGTAGAATGTATCATCATCTGTTAATGTATTATCTGTATATTTATCTTGTTGTATTCTTGAAAAATAATCTGCATTTGCGTGTTCTGTAGTTTTTCTTAGTTGTATGTCGTAGTTGAATCCTGCCAGGAAATTTGCATAGTGTACTAGTCTCATAGCTGTAGTCGTAGGTTTTGCTTTTTCTGGATGTAATATTCTGGCTAGCGGTTGATTGTCAATAATCAATGTAATCTTTCTTCCATAGCAATACTGGAAAAACTTTTTCAATCCCCAAATTAATGCTGCAGCTTCCTTGTCCAGCTGACTGTAGCCTCTTTCTGCTTTTGAAAGTGATTTGGACGCGAAAGCTATCGGTTTCTCCGATTTATCTGGCATTACATCTGATAATACTGCGCCGAATCCTGTAGGTGATGCATCTGTTGCTAGGGTCACTAGAAGGTGTAATTGGAACGGTGTTAGTACTTTCTCACTACAGATTTCTTGCTTCAGTGTTTGAAAACTTTCTTCACAATCTTTAGTCCATTTAAATTTTCTATCGTTTTCCAGCAGGTTGTATAGCGGACGCAGTTTTGAAGCTAAATTAGGAATAAATTGCTGATAGTAGTTAATCATTCCTAGGAATGTTCTTAGTGTAGATACATCAGTTGGACGAGGGCTATTCTTAATATCTTCAACTTTTTCTTGAGTAGGATGTAGGCCTTGCTCATCAATCAAATGTCCTAGATAGTGTACTGACTTCTGGAAGAACTGACACTTCGTTTTGTTCAAGTGTAGTCCACATTGTTGTAATTTGTCAAATACTTGTCTGATTCGAGATAGAAGTTCCATATATGTACGTCCTTGAATTGCTATATCGTCAAAGAAACATGCTGTACCGGGCAATCCATGTAGAGTTTGGTCCATGTAACGTTGCCATTGATTTGGAGCAACCTTTACCCCAAACATCAATCGGTTGACTTTGTACGTGCCCTTGCTTGTACTCACAGCTTGCAATTCAGCAGTAGCTTCATCCGTTTTCATGTGTAAATATGCCTGATTTATATCAAGCGTACAGAAATGTCGACCTCCACTTAGTTTAGAGAATATTTCTTCCACTCTTGGTATAGGATAGTTATCGTCTATTAGGTTTTTATTTAGTGTTGCGCTGTAGTCTGCGCATAAGCGTAACTTTCCATTTGGCTTGATGATTGGAACTATGGATGTACCCCATTGAGAGTAAGTAGTCTTTTGAAAAATTCCAGCTTCTTCTAAACGATCTATTTCCTTTTCTACCTTTTCTTTTAGTGAGAAAGGTACCGGTCTTGGTTTCAAGTATACTGGTGTAGCATTGTCCTTCAGACTATAGGAGATTTGGTAATTTGTAATCTCTCCTATTTTTTCTGAGAAAATATCTTCATATTCTTTTATTAAATTTTGTAATTTTTCTTTGTATTCATTTTCTGTAATATCTTTCATGTATGTATAAATTTGATTAACATCAAAACTTAAATTCAGTTTCCTTATCCATTCTCTGCCAATGACAGGTTCTACTTTTCTGTCAATCACAAACAGTCTTCATTCTATTTCTCTGCCTTTGTATTTAATTTTAACAGCGCATGTACCTGTAGGTTTAATTATTTCTCCCGTGTATGTCTTCAGTTGTGTGTGTGGTGGTGGTGTGTTTTTGTATCTTGAAGTTTCAGATTTTTGAAATATTTCTTGTAGTACTCTAAAGAGCAAGTTGTAACTGCAGCACCGGTATCCAGTTCACAGGTATGTATTTTTCCTTCTAGTTGTAGTGTAATGTTGTATTTATCATTTTCATATTCTGTATTTTGTACTTTATGTATTTCGTAGATCTCACTGTCACTCTCTTTGACTGTATCTATTTTAGAAATCTCTTGGAAGCAGACAGACTGTACATGTCCCTTCTTTTTGCATTTTTCACAGTATAGTTTGTCTATTAAATTACATTTATTTGCTTTGTGGTTGTACTTGCCACATCGGTAACATTGTATTTTATTTTCATCATTTTTCTTATTATTATTGTAGGTATTTTTCTTTTGGTAGTTTGTATTTTTCCTGAATTTATTTTTAGTGTATTTATGTTTCTTCACAGATATTTTATGTGTGTTGCCTGGTGTATCAGGAGCCATCTGTTTTGTATCCGTCTTGGATGTCTCTATCGCTGTAGCGATTTTGATTATTTGCTCAAAACTGGTTTGCGGAGACTCTTGTAAAAGTCTATCTTTAGTTTCAGTGCAACGTAAGCCTCGTATGAATTGTACACGTAGTTGTGTGTCAAATGTTGATTTTTCACAATGATTGCATGTGAAATTGCATTTTCCACCTAATTCTTTCAATCCTGCTACGTAGTTAGCAATAGATTCATGCTCCCCCTGCACTCGCATACAGAATTTGTGTTGTTGTGCTACTTCACCGGGCTCTGGCGCAATGTGATTTTTTAATATTTTTATTAGGTCTTCGTATGGCTTGCTTTCTATGGAGCAGGGTGCTGTAAGATTTTGTAGTACTTGGTGGTATTTAGGGCCAATACAATTCAAAAATATTTGTAGTTTAGTCTGCGGGTCATTGACTCTTTTCAGATTTATGTAGTTTTGTAAACGTTGAATGTAGCTATCAAAGAATTCATTTACCTCATCATAGGGTTGTAGGTTAATACCACTCACTGTATTTTGCGTTGTATTTTGGTTTTGCAATAATGTTGAAGTGGCTTGATGAAGTGCTTCTTGTTGAGCTTGTATGCCACGTAATGTTTCCACCAAAGTGTTCAATACTTGTTCCATACTGTTGATTTACTTCTTGCACATTTGGTAGGGAAAAGGAATGTGTAAAGCGGGCAATCATTACAGGAGAAAGAAGCCCCTGGAATCTAGGAATGTAAGGTAAAGGAACAGTTGAGGTTATGTAAACCACGCGTCGCCGTTTTCCAACACTCACTTTTTCCACTTTCCACCACTTCTTTTTTTACTTTCTCGTCGCCAATTTTGTTGTGTATGTTGAATAAAGACACTGCTTGTATTTTTATGTAGTTTTATTATTAGTAATAAGTCCATAATTTTAGACGTAGTGCGAAACGAAAACTCATAGATAAATATGTCCTCTATGACAGACCAATAGTGGTGTGCAATACTAATGGGTATGTAACAGATATCTTAAAAAATAATGAACTTTCACACTACCTTTCATCCCCTATCGCCCCCTCCCCTTCGACCTGTTTTTTCTCGATAAAAGATAGCCTATGTCCGTTCAAAAGTTTTAATGCACCTCTGTAGGTCAGAATATCTTCAAAAATAACAAACTTTCATGATTTCTTTTATCCCCTATTTTTCGCAATACAACGTAGCCATCAAATTGCATCAGAATATCTGCGGAAGTGACAAACTTTCATACTAACTTTCATCCCCTAGTCCTATTCCCAACCCCCCGTCTATCCCCCCTTTTACGAGATTAAAGCTGGCATATGTCCGTTCACAAGCTCTAATCCCTCTTTGTACCAAATATTACCAGGATATCTTCAAAAATGACAAACTTACAAACCCTATTTAACCTCTTAAACCACCCCTTTTCGCGATAAAAGGTAGCTTATATCCGTTCCCAAGCTCTAATGAAAATTAGCGTTAATCCCAGTCGCATCCGAAGCTTTCAACTTGGAGTCTGGGGTCCGCTTTATACCAGTCCAACTGCGGATTTGGCTAAACTTCGACATTTTCTGTGAAGCGACTGCCATCTGACCTCCAAAACCCAAAGGCAATATCGAAGCATTGAAGCTAGACTAGTTGTTGGACTTTTCAGGGCTCCAACTACCCGTAACGACTGCCATGGATGTTTATATGGCAACCAGGACCGACGGCTTACCGTGCTTTCCGAGGCACGACCAGACCAATGCAAATATGGGTATTTGCATTGGTCTGGTCATGCCTCGGAAAGCACGTTAAGCAGTCGGTCCCGCATGCATACATGCATACAAATATTTGCACTTAGCGGGGATCGAACCCGCGCCTACTGCGCAGCGGCCGCGTTCACTACCGCTAAGCCACAGACGCAGTCAGATAGTCAGTTCCCAAGCTCTAATCCAGTGCCAAATAAGATCAAGATCCGTTCAGTGGTTTATGCGTAGACAGACAGACAGGCAGAGTTACTTTCACAATTATAATATTAGGGGTTAAAGTATGAAATTGCCGCTTTGTACTGACAAATTGAAATTCGTTTTTTTTTTTAATTTAACGTATTTATTTAATCAAAATAATTACCATTATTATCTATACATTGCTGCCATCTAGTAGGAAGGTCATTTATGCCTTTGCGATAGAACTCTGGTGATCTAGATTCGACAAACTGTGTGAAAGCATTTTGTACTGCCTCCTGAGAAGAAAACTTTTTATCACATAGAAAATTGTTCAAATCACGAAAAAAATGGTAGTCTGTTGGAGCAAGGTCTGGCGAATACGGAGGGTGACGGATAGTTTCTAATTGCAGTTCCTGTAGAGTTAAAACGGTTTCTCGTGCTGTATGAGGTCTCGCGTTATCATGGAGCAATAATGGTGAAGATCGATTCATGAGTCGGGGCTGTTTCACTGCTAGTTTTGCTATCATTGTTCGGAGTTCGGCACAGTAGACATCTGCCGTTATTGCTTGACCAGACCGTAGAAAGCTATAGTGAATAACACCATGCTGAGACCACCAAACAGTTACCATTACCTTTTTATTGGTAAGCTTTGCTTTAGGACACTGTTGTGGCGTTTCACCTGGGGTCAGCCATTGCATTTTTCGCTTACGGTTATCGTAAAGAATCCACTTTTCATCACATGTCACAATTCGATCCAATATAACAAGTTTCAACACGCATTTCTTTCTGCAGATCAGACAAATCATGAGGTGTACCCATTCTTCACATTTTTTTATTTTATTGATTTGACGCAAATGAGTCAATATTCTTGGTAAGGTAACGTTAAACCATGCAGCTAATTCCTGGGTAGTTTGGCTCGGATCGGCTTCCCCCATGTCTTTCAATTCATTGTTATTCACCTGTGTGGACGGCCTTCCTCGTGGTTCGTTCTTCAAATCAAAGTTTCCATCACGAAAGCGTTTAAACCAAAATCGCACGGTGCGTTCATTAGCAGTCCCCTCTCCAAACGCAACATTGATATTGCGAGCTGTTTCTGCCGCGTTAGTTCCGCATCGGAACTCGTATTCAAAAATCACTCGAATTTTCGAAGTATCCATCTTTCTTGTCTAAGCTGAATAAAAAAAACAACTGAAAGTCGATAATCGAATGTTGCACATTTTTAAATGAAGAACTACATAGGTACCATGTGGAAAAAGTTTCACTCAAAAATCTCAAACCATGAAGGTTCTATGTCAATTCGAAGTACCTATTACAATGAAACGGCAATTTCATACTTTAACCCCTATTATTAGTATGGATCACCTGCGTAGATATGGACGCGATTTCCATTGATACTTGTTTAGATGTCGACGCAATTTCCGTTGATACTTGGTTGGCTATAGACGGCATTTCCATTGGTACTTGGTATGAAGTCGACGCGATTTCCATTGGTGCTTGGTTAGATGTGGCCATGTCTTCCATTGGTACCTGGATGTGAAATTAAAATAAATTAAATACTAATTATTAACAGGATAGGGTGAAAAGTGGATGGACATCATACATATACTCAAATACAAGAACCTTAACATCTGCATGATAGTGATAATTACTTACATACATGGTGTCCCGTAAACAATGGCTAACCCGGTAACTATCGATAGGCTACATTATTCTCTCTCAAATTTTGACTTTAGTATTTTTTTCTAAACAGTAAAAAATACAGTCTCATTTTAAAGGACAAAATTTGAGATTAGGGAGACAATGATATAGTCTATCGATAGTTACAGGGTTATCCATTATTTAAGGGAGTACCTGTGTATTTATGTAAATGTTACAGCCAAAGTGATTAATCCAGATATTAGGCATACTATCAAACTCATCATCATTTAGACTAAATGATAATTGGCACAGAATTAATCAAATTCGCTGTATAATTATATAATATCTAGTGAAACTTGAATAATATAGGTAAGAAATACAACGAATAGATGATAAAATAAATATGTATGAAGTTTCATTTAGGTCTACCTCTATCTTTTGTTTTATTTTATTATTAATACAATAATACAATGCTGTTTACTTTTTAATAATAATCATCATTTTCATAATAATTCTTTACAATTAGCATTGTAATAAATATTTCATGAGCAAATACAAGAAAAAATATTCCTATCATGAACAATGTCCAGCTCTCATGATAAATTTATCACATTGAATGCACGTTTTAGTCGTTATTTATAATGACTAGTCTATATAATGTGTGTAATATATACATTTCTTCAGGACAAGTTTCTACAAAAGTAAGTCATATCATCACATTTCAGCGGACTCTGAAATCTAAAATTAGTGTTGGCAACAATGAACATGATTATGTCTGGCAACTCTGTTAACTTCCTCTTTGGCAATGGCCGCTATATGTAATTGAGTGTTTTTGTGTTGAACGAAATAAAACTAACTATTAACTTGGAACATCAGCTTTTATTAAGATCCGTGAGACCTACAAACTACAGGTTATGGACCCAAATCAGTGTTCCTGGTTGTAAAGCGAGTGAGGAGAGTTGCGAGGTGCTGTGAGCGTAGCGCCTTTCGTGACTTGGTGACGCCATTTTGCGGCGCAGCGTGGGTTATCGTTCGGTTTTGTTGAGATCTACCAGAGTATTTTTGAGTTGAGTTGTGCTTGGCTGAGTAAAGTCAAAAGGAGGACGAGATGGAAGCGAACATACCAACACCGTGAAGTTATCCGGAACGAGTAATTGGCCTGTGTGGAGGAGCCGAGGAGTAGTAGACGTAGTAATGGGCACAAAAGAATATCCAGAAGGACCAACAGAGGCGATTGTGAAGTAGCAAGTAGAGTGGAAGAGAATGGATTTAAAAGCCCAGGAGATACTGGTAACTAGAATTGAAGAAGAAATTTTTTCATGTCAGTCATCTTATGAAATGTTGGCAAAACTGAAAGTCGTCTATGACAGAGAGTCAACTGTGAGCGTCCTATTACAACAGAAGATTTTCACAATGAGTGTTGAGAGCGGAGAACCTTTATCTAAAATTTTTTCTAAGCTTGAGGACATAAAAGCAAAGCTTAAATTAGCAGAAGAGCCAGTGTCTGATAAAATGATGATTACCAAAGTACTGATGTCATTGCCCGAGCAATATAAACACTTCAGGTCAGCATGGGAGTCTGTGCTGCTTAAGAAACAGACTCTAAATGAGATAACATCTAGACTACTGATTGAAGATTGAAGATTGAGGAGCGTCAAAACTCTAATGAAGAAACTGTGGCATTATTGTCATCAGGAAAGCCCCAAGCGAGTACTTCAAATACAATTAAAAGTTACAATTGTGGCAATATTGGACATTGTGCAAGTTCATGTAATAAAAAGGATACAAAAGAATGTTTTACCTACAAAAAAAGGGCCATATTTCAACACAATGTAGATTAAGAAAGAAGCAAAAGAGTAGTAGAAATAAACAGAAAAATGAAAATGAAAGTAATGTATTTATGTGTGACAGTGGGGAAAATGAAACTGAGTCTGTATGGTATTTGGACACCGGCGCGAGTGAACATATGTATAGCAAAAGAGAAATGTTTCAAGAGTTAAGTGAGAAAGACTATTTATCTAGGGTAAGGGTAAGGTTAAGGAATGGCAAGATGTTAGAAGTGAAAGGTATAGGAACAGTGATTGTGTAACCATGGAACTCTAGATAACTTTTATGTGCCAGAGCTAAAGTTTAATCTGCTCTCAGTCGGACAAGTGTTAGACAGTGATTTTTATCTTGTTTCTAATAGTGAGCAGTGCCAGTTTGTTGATGAGAATGGTGATATTCGGGCTATCGCTCATAGAGGTCAAGCTTATAAAAGTGCTAGCAATAAATTGAAAGAAGAGAGAAAAATGAAAGAAACCTGTGGAGATAAATGTCCGTTACAATGTAAATCTAAACTATCTGAAGATGAAAGAGTGTTATTATTTAAAAACTACTGGGCTTTAGGTGATAACAAAAAGCAATGGGAATACATTTCGAAGAGTATGACAAGTATAGAACCTAAATATCGGTACATTCGTGAAGGAGGAATAAGAAAACCGCATCAGAAGAATCACGCATTCTATTTCAAACTGCCTAATAAAACGGTGAGAGTATGAAAAATTTACTTTAAGAACACGTTAGGAATAAATGACCGTCCAATTCGCACTGTTTTAGAAAAAGAAGACAAAATGGCAAATTGTTAATTGGCTGATGACAAACGTGGTAAACATGCTAAACATCCGCGAATTGATGAAGCAATCAAAAATGGCATTCGTGAATATATAGACGCCATACCGAAAATCGAATCCCACTATACAAAAGCCAACACAAACAGAGTTTTTATCGATGGAAGTAAAAATATAGCAGACATCCACAGTGATTATGTGGAAATCCAAAAGGAAAATAACTTAGGTTTCGGCACCTGTAATGTAACACTCTTATAAGGAGAAATCTGTAATCAGCTTATGGAAATAAATTATTATCTTATCTTATCTTATTTATGTCTTGTTTTATAAAATATTTACACAAGAATATAACATATCTTTTTTTACACCAAAAAAGGACATGTGTGACTTATGTGCTGTCTTTGAAAGCTCTGATAACAAAGAAAAAAAGGCAAGAGATAAAGAAGACGAAAATAGCCATACAGCGGTCTATGATCTCCAGGCAGTATTCCAATGCCCAAAAGGCGATGTATCAATCTTTTACTATAAATCTAAATTAAACGTGCTTAATTTTACAATTTGCGATTTAAAATCAAACAAAGTAGAATGTTTTGTTTGGGATGAATCGAACGCTAACTGAGGTGTTAATGATTTAGGAACTTGCGTTTACAAATATCTAGAACAGCTTTCGTTACTTAATAGCGATAAGAGCTTGAACGTTATCTTTTACTCCGATAATTGTGCAGGCCAGCAAAAGAACAAGACGATGATTGCAATATATTTATTCGCATTACAAAAGTACCATAACCTACAAACCATTACACATAAGTTTCTTATTAAAGGGCATACCCAAAATGAGGGTGAAGCAGCACATTCGCTAATCGAAAGGCAGGTCAAAAAATTACTTAAAGCTGGACCAATGTTTTCCCAAGAAGCCTTTATCAGTGCTATAAAAATGGCTACAAAGAAGCCTGAACCATTTCACGTGAATGAAATGTGCACAGAGGATTTTCTTGATTGGAAAGACGCAACTACCCAAATGGGAGTAAATTAGACGAAGGATGAAGAAGGAAATTCAGTTAAGATTGGAGATATTAATGTTTTTAAAGTCGAAAAGGATAAGCCCCGTATTTTATTTTACAAAAATTCTTATGGAGAATAAGAATTAAAAAATACAGTAATTATCAGGAAGAAGAAACAAATTGACGTAAATGTTAAGAAAGCTTATGTTATTATATGTTGGACTTGGTAAAATAAATTAATAAAATAAATAAAGCTTTATTTGTCCCTTACATGTCAGTTAACAATGGTTGAGACTAGAATTATGGATTAGTATTGTTAGTAGTATTTCTTTATTGAGTAATGTTAGTATGATGAATGTTAGTATTATTTTTATATGTAAGGGCCGGGCCGCCTTTCGCGGTAAAAGCCTCCTCCAAGCCGCTCCAGCAAACCCTATCTTGTGCTAGTCTTGTCCATAAGGTTCCAGCTACTTCGACTATGTCATCGCTCCACGTTTTAGAGGGTCGGCCACGTCGTAACCAATTAGTTACTCTTTGCGACCATCTATTGTCTGTTGTTCATTGAACGTGGCCAGCCAATTTCCACTTCAGTGCCACTATTTGCTGTACAATGTACAATGATTAGTGAATTTTGACTCTATCTCTTTATATTATATATTCATATAACACCTCTCTATAGCTCTTTGGCATGTTTTAATTTTATTTATTTATCTCTATTGATTGATTTTCATCAACTTTTTTAGATATTCTTTGCAGTAGCGTCTTTGCTAATACTTTATATAGACAGGATATAAGGCTGATCGGTCTATAGTTTGTTATTAATTTTGGGTCTCCTTTTTTGTACAGTAATGCTATTTCTGAAGTTGTCCATGAGTCAGGCAGTTGCTTATTTTGCAGTATAAGATTGAAGAGGTTTGTGATTGGGTTTATGAGTTCTTCTCTTCCAGCTTTAATCATCTCGTTAGTCACCCCGTCCGGTCCTGGACTTTTCCCCCGTTTTAGGGTCTCTATGCACTGGTTTACTTCGCTTTCTATAAAAGGGGGTACTAGGTCTGAGTTTCTATATGTCACGGTCTCGAGAGATTGGTAATGTTTCTTCTTATATGCATAGAGGTCTGTATAAAATTTCGTAGCTATTAAGGTTAAATCGCGTCTATTAGGACTCACTTATAAGTTGTGGTATTATCTGTTTGGTGGTGTCTAATCTTTTATATGCTTTTTTAATACCTCCTGTTTCTTCTATTAGTTTGCTTATTTTATTCAATCTGTAGTTTTTTATATTTTGTTTTATTTTCTTGTGTATTAATCTGTATAATTGACTGAGTTTCATCTTTTCTTGCTTTGTTTTATTTTTCTTATTTTTAAGTATATATTTTTCCGTCTTTAGATCCTTAATTTCTTGTGTTATAACTTCTTCGTATTTTGTACTTCTTTCAGTAGGGTTACAAAAACAGTTTTTTAAGATTGTTTCCAGTTTGTTGTTCAATTTCTGTATATTATCTTCGTGTTCAGATATCATTGGTAGAGTTTCGTTGATTATTAATTTGTACCCCAGCTTTTGAAGTTTTTTGGTAGTTAGAGCGGAATCTTTTGCTATTTTGTACGCTTAACGTAATCCTGACCAATCTGTGATCACTCGGATTTTTCAACTTGTTTATTACGTTTAGATTTTGTACTTTACTTCAGATGTTTGTAGCTATAAAATCTATTTCATTTTTTGACTTGCCATCAGGTGTTATCCATGTCCATCTTAATTTTGTTGGTTTATTGAATACGGTGTTAGCGATTTTTAGTTTATACTGAAAGCAGAACTTTATGAACCTTTCCCCTCTTTTATTTCTTTTTCCGTAGCCATACTTTCCCATGACTAGGCTCTCGTTTTGTACCGGGTATCCAATTTTTGCGTTCATATCTCCCATGAATATTATATTTTAGTACATTTACTCATTGCCACATCTAGATCGTTGTACATGTCCTCTACCTCTACGTTAGTTGCTTTACATGTTGGTGCATAGGCTTGAATCAGAGTGTATAATTCATAACGTATTTTGACTTTAAATAGAGCTACTCTCTCGGATACTGCGATAAAGTCCTGCACTTCCATTGTTTGTTGTTTTTTAACAAGAAACCCTACCCCCTTTTCACCTTGCTTTTTGCCATAGTAATATAGCCAGTACGTACCTCTATCTTCTATTTTGTATCCCTCTCTTCTAACCTCTGATATGCCTATAATGTTCCATTTAATTGCAGATATTGCGTGCTCTAATTCTATCATTCTTATATCATCTGACATTGATCTAACATTGAAAGTTGCAATGTAATATTTTTCGCAGTTTGGAGGGTTGTCGTCTGAAACCCCCGCGGTGACGGGCCGTACTGGGGGAGTCATCATATGTTTTACGTGATTATGTTGGTTTGTGGTAATGCTCGTGTTGGGCCTTCGCCTTTCTTTGTTACGAAGGATAGCATTGTTATTTGTTTGAGTATATGGTTTGTTATTTTGGTTTGTTATGACTTGTGGTTCCTGCACCGTAGTTATTTGTTGAGGTGACTTGGAGAGCTGTCTTTTGTTGCTGCTAGTTTCCTTTCCATCTTTTACTACCAGTCTATCATAAACCAAATATGCAATATTTCCTTTTTCGATCTTTTTTGCTGCTCCTCTTTCAGACTCTCTCTTATTTTTATAATATTTGGAGGGAATTCTTCTTTGATGTATATGTTTGTGCTCGCCAAGAGCTTCTTATTTTTTAAGTATTGAATCTTTTTCCCCAGTGTAGATAGCGTGATTGAGATAGGGCGGGGACGGTTGCCTTTTTTACCCATTCGTCGCACTGACTGAAATTCATCTTCGCGTATGTTTACTTTCAGGGTCTTGGTAATAACTTCAGCTAACAATTCTTGGAGTTGAAAATAGCCTTTTTCACTTATTTTTTATTCATATCTGTGCTCATTTAGAGCATCATCTTTTGTAATTCCTCCAAATCTTTTGTTTTATTCTACTACCGGCTACGCCCTCTGGTGTAAACTGTTCTATCTGTTTTTGACTTTATATTATTTGATACCAAATTGTTGTTTGTTATTTCAATAGTTGGCGTAATTATATCGACCACTCTGTCCAATCCAATATAAGTTCAAATGTCCTGGGCAGATGGCGTTAGTGTACCATTTGAGTAAATTATTGCACTTTTTGTTTTTTTTTTAATTTCTATTTTGATCCTGTTTAGACCATTTATTCAGTTGATTTTGAGCTCGAACAATCAATTAATAGGAAGTATTAAAGTAAATATCACAAAAATTCTCAGCAGTGTAACTGGGTTCGGTACCTGCTACACTAAAATTGGACAGCCGCTACTCTCCGCTCCACGCCACAATGTATTTATGATAACTGTTGAATTTTGGAATAACTAGAGACGCTGTATCTTTTGTTTTCATACCAATCCGTTGAACATGAATCATCACTTAGGGTTTTTTTTCCACATTCATTTGCATTCCAGTAATTTAATTACACTTATTACAAAGTAGTCCACAGGGTTTTATTTTAGTTCTAATATCACTTCAACTTGAAGTACACTTTTTCGTCCAATTGTTTATTGTTTTGGGGTTTTCATCACTATTTATTTTGGACTTGGTATATAGAAAACTAATTCCACAGTTCTATGCTCCGTTTTACCAGTCATTGTAAAGTATTTTTTTAGAACAAATAACATTATTGTTCTGATACTTTTATTCGAATATTTTTGTAATGTTAGATTCAAATATTTGATAATTGCTTTAAATTTATGTTTATTTTTCGTTAAATACTTTTAATGTAATCGATACTCATTTTGTGATCATTATTACGAAAGTGTAATAAGTGAAAACCTAATTATTATGGCTGATTTTGTGATATTTTTTCTATAACAATAATTTTGGTAATATGCTTGTAAGTGTTGAATTGTTATTTCTTTTTTAATGTTTATTTTGCGTCAGAGACTGTTATTCCTATTTTGATACTTATTTTGTTTATAATAATATTATTATGATAGTATAAACTATAAGTACTTAATTATTGAGGCTGATTTTGTGATAATAATTATTCTATAACAAAACCTTTAAATAATAATAGCTGATTTATAAGGCTAACATTGTGCCATTTTAGATTGATAACGTTGATAGATTTAAGCGCAACACCAAAATATTGATTTTATTATAGTAAAGATGTTATAGCGACTGTTTTGTAGATACTTTTGATTCTTATATAAATAAAACATTTTTTAAATATTGACATATTTTGTTATTTATTTAAGTTTACCTCAAATTGAAAATAATTATTTATTATAACGTCATTAATCAAAATACTACAAAAATATTTGTACATTTATCGGCTATGACGACATAAGTGATCGCATACGGCAAACAAAAAGGCACAGTATCTTGTGTGTGCTTCACACATAAAATTAAATTTATTATTACAAAACTACATAAAATATACTACATTTTTGTTTAAATTGTTACCTAGAAAATCCAAAACTTGTGGTATATTTTTTATTTGAAACTTTAAAATGGTTCTCCTGTAAAATGATGTTTTTTGAGAAATGACGACCTTGTTGCAAATGATGAGTCTAATGTGTGAGGAGATCCTACCTATGAAGAAGCAGTTGCTAGTGAGGAACAGAAATCTTGGGAGGAAGCAATAGCCAGAGAAATTCATGCACTTGAAAAAAAAAAACACTTGGAGTATAGTAACAAGGCCTTCTACGTGTAGACCTATAGACTGCAAATGGGTACTTAAAAGAAGACGGATATAACAGGTACCTACAATGTACAAGGCAAGATTAGTAGCCAGAGGCTTTCAACAAAATGTTTTGAGTGATGTTTATAGTCCTGTTGCTAGATTACCTTCTATTCGGTTTTTCTTAGCCATATGTGGATGGTGATAGGCAATAATGTGTCAACCCACAAAAACACAAATTCGGAGATACTGATGTATTCTGATTATGCATCCCTTATTTAACATTATGCAAGAGAGTTTCAAGTCACTTAAATCAAATAAGTACGGAAAAAAGCAATCTAAATCATAAATCAAATAGGAAATCACATATACAACATTTGTTAATATGCCGTCAAACACGGTCGACATTCAAAGTAGCGTCCATCTATGGTCTCAATAAAGAAGTTATGAGACTTGACACTGTGTTGCAAAACGTCATTCAGTTCTTTGGCGCAGTGCCTAACAATGAACTCCACGTAAAAAAAAAAATAACTAATATTCCCGAAGTAAATACTTGATTATTTTACAAACCGTTGTCGTAGTGAATTGTAAGCAATCCACACTGGGATCATTGAGGTAAGTCAGTAATTTTTCTGTTATGTTAAGATTTTCATAGGTAATTTCTGTATAGATTATGTTGCCGATATAAATTAGAAAACTAGTAAATTAAATGATTGTATGGTTACATTTCAAAGGTGAAGCATTTGCTTGTACTAAAATAATGTAATTTGGTCCTATCGTATTGACTTATTGTAACTTTCGCAACAAATTGCTATGATATGATAACCCACTTGATTGATTATTGCTAAATACAAAATAATACTGTGTATCGCACTAGGAGGCATAACACATTTTTGCTAAACAGATAGGGACTTTTGAGTAAAACTTTAGCGCAGTTTATGGTGCTTAACATATTATTGCTGAATGTAAGTTAGTTTTTTACGAGAGATAATTTATATTTTATTTTTTATTATTTTATTTATTTCATTTATTTGCAAATGTAGGTTCAGAGTTGGTAGATGTTCGTTATAAATGTTTCACTACATTTGGCCTTGCGGCATGCAAATTAGAGGCATATAAACAATTATTAGACATGCATACTACAACTTTGTTACAATTAATTGAAATACGTATCTACATAATATCAATAGTCATAAAATTAGACTTTAATCATTTTAATAATCAAATAAAATCAAATGGGTATGTCCATTGTAATAAAAAAATCATAATCAAAATAAAATAGGTATGTCAGTGGTAGTGAATGACAATAGCACATGAAGTAAATAAAATCAAATAAAAAAAAATGTCAATTGCATTAATTATTAATTAAATAATGATAATAATAAATATTGTCCGATTGTTTTATTTATTTCAGTGACATGTCACTTAGGTACTCTTCAACGGAATAGTAACATTTCTCCAGCAAAAGATTCTTAAGGCTACGTTTAAATTCGTTCAAGTTTGTGATTTTCAAAATATAAATTGGTAGCCGGTTGTAAAGCCTTGGTGCCATGCAGAACACACTACTGTTAAGATATGTGGTTGTATTAGCTGGAAAACATATCTTCATGTTATGTCTCTTACTATTAAGTTTTGTATAAAGCTGCATATTTTTCTTCACGAACAACACGGTTTCCAAAATATATATACATGGCAATGTCAGAATTTGTAGTTCAATGAAACTAGGTTTACAGCTATCAGTACATTTCAATTTACATATAGCTCTTACGCATTTCTTTTGGGCTTTGAAAATGCTTTCAACACTAGTTGAATTGCCCCAAAACATGACTCCGTAACTTAGTATTGGAAAAAAATACCCATAGTATGCAGTTATAATAGTAGAGACACTGGCTGTCTTAGACAACATATAGAGCGAGTAAGAGTGTTGATTTATTTTTGAACATAACACTTCTAAATGCACCTTCCAATCTAGACGTTCATCTATATTTAGTCCTAAAAATTTTGTTTCTTGTACCAGTTTTATTTGTGTTCCATTATATTGTATGTCCAAGTCTGTCAGTTTATTCGTCCTATTTCTAAATGTCATTATGCATGTCTTGTTTAAATTAATTTTCAAATTATTTGATGTCAACCATTTAATAGAGTCATGTAAAGTACCACTTATTTCATGTTCTAACTGAGATTTATTATTTCCAGTAAATACAATTGTGCTGTCATCCGCAAAAAGTATTTTTTTTATTTTTTATTTATTTATTTTAATCTACTAACTGCCATTACAGGTTACCCCAATGCGGCAGATAGCAACTCATACAATACAATTCATATTAAACAATTCATACAATACAATTAATAGAAAACAATTCATACAATACAATTAATACTAAAAAAAAACTCATACCAAATATAATACATTATTTTATAAATTAGTTATAACTAATAATATAAAATGATGCCCTTGTGAACTCACTCAGAGAACCCGTAAACATGTCCACTACTTCGGCTATCATATTGAGGGCGCGAAGGGCCCGAGTGAACGGGGCCTCGGCCTGCAAGTTCGTGCGCGCTCGCGGCACCGCCAGCAGCGGCGGCCGGCGCCGGCGCCACACGTATCGGTCTGGCACACACAGGCACAGGGCACCCAGTATGGCTGGGTTATGCAGCTTGCCCCTCAGTACTGCCAACAAGTATGATACTAGCGCGACTTCGCGCCTCACCCGTAATTCATTGTACCCCACCATTCCCAATACAAATAAGGTGGGATATTGTAGCGGGTAAAAGGGATACACACCATATAACCTTAAATACAGAAATCTGATAAATTTATTCTGTATCCGTTCCACCATTAGGTTATATTTGGCCTCATGTGGTGACCATATAGCTGCGTTGCCTTCCAGCTGGCTTCTTACTAGTGCGTTATATAAGGCTATTATCGCTCGTATATTAGTAAAGCATTTTGCTCTCCGCAGTATATAACCTAAATTTCTGTAAGCTTTCTTACACACCGCAACAATATGGTCCCCAAATGTAAGTCCCGCATTAAGACGCACGCCCAAGTCTCTGACCTCCTAATGTAAGTATGGTTTTATAATTTGTTGCTTGGGGAAAGTCATTTATGTAAATGATAAACAACAATGGTCCCTGCACGCTCCCCTGAGGTACTCCAAAAGCAACTTTTCGCGGTTCGGACGAGTGATTTATTAGCTTTTTAGTAGAACTGCATACTCTAGAGATCTGTGTTGTCTGTGTTCGTTCACTTAGGTAAGATCTTATCAGTTCTAGCACATTTCCTCTCACTCCATAAGCATATAACTTATCCAATAATGTCACGTGATCCACGTAATCAAACGCCTTTGTTAGATCCATGAAAATGGCGGAGGCTTGGTTTTTTCTGTCTACGGCGGTCATAACTGTGCTGAGGAAGCTATAGAATGCAATATTGATATTTTTATTTTTACGAAATCCAACTTGCTCCTCAGCAAACAAGCTGTTCATTTCAAAGAAATTGTACAGACGTTCGTAGATAACCCTCTCGAATATTTTTGATAGGACAGGGACAAGAGCTATTGGTCTGTAACAACCCATGTCAGTTTTATCATCCTTTTTAAAAAGGGGTTTGATTACAGTAATTTTTAGATCTTTGGGAAACACACCATGAGATATGCATAGGTTAATCAAGTGACTTAAAACATCTGATATGCTAAAAGATACGTGTTTTATTATCTTTGTAGAAATTTCATCGTATCCAGTGCTATTTGTGGTTTTGAGATTAAGGATGATTTTATTAATTTCTTCAGGAATAGCAGGAGGCATAAACAGAGAGTTAGATTTATGACTAAAACAGATTTTGGTCGTTGTTTGTTCTAATTTTGTAATTTGATCAACAAAATTGTTGTTAAACGAGTTCACTATCTGTATAGGATCACTCACAACCTCATTATTCACGGTTATGCACCGTACATGTTCCTTGGGAACATTAAGTTTATTATTATTAATTACAGTCCAGGTAGCCTTACATTTATTTTTTGCGTTATTAATGAAATTGTCATTACGCGTCTTCTGTGTTAATTTTATAATCTTATTGAGCCTAGATGATAGTTTTTGGAAAGCTTCTTTATTTGTATTTGTACGGTTTTTCCGATACTGCCACAGAAGTTGGCGTTTGCGTTTGCAACATAGTCTTATGCCTTTCGTAATCCACTTCGGGCGTTTTATTGCTGAGCTTTTTATACGTACTTTAGGAAAACATAGGTTATAAAATAGTCTAAACAGTTCATAAAACTTACTAAAGGCGATATTGGGATTATTATTAATTACAGTCCAGGTAGCCTTACATTTATTTTTTGCGTTATTAATGAAATTGTCATTACGCGTCTTCTGTGTTAATTTTATAATCTTATTGAGCCTAGATGATAGTTTTTGGAAAGCTTCTTTATTTGTATTTGTACGGTTTTTCCGATACTGCCACAGAAGTTGGCGTTTGCGTTTGCAACATAGTCTTATGCCTTTCGTAATCCACTTCGGGCGTTTTATTGCTGAGCTTTTTATACGTACTTTAGGAAAACATAGGTTATAAAATAGTCTAAACAGTTCATAAAACTTACTAAAGGCGATATTGGGATTCTGACAATCGTAAACTTCCTGAAAACTGAGTGAGTCTAAACATTCCTTAAATTTTGTGATATTCACCATTGAATAATTACGCTTTTCAACATACCAATACTTCAATACGTTAATACGTCCCACCGGTACTGTAAATAACTGTCCAGTATGGTCAGATAGTGCATATTCGAGGACCTCGTGTGAGCAATGTTTGGTGTTGTGCAAGACATTGTCAAAACACTTCCCGCTTACTAACCGAGTGGGTTGATTAAAGGCTGTTTTTAAATTAAAGGACCACAAAATCTGCATAAATTCAGTACATTCGGAACTTTTCTGCAGTACATCAATATTAAAATCGCCGCACAGTATTATTTTCTTTTTACCGGAACAGAAAGTAGTTAATAAGGAATGGAAAGCAGTAAAAAACGTGTTTAAATCTTCTGCACTATATCTCGGCGGTCTATATATGCATATCACATATATTTTGTGTTCTGGAAGTTCTATCCCAGAGCACTCCATAATATTTTCAATACTGTATTTATCAATATCTTGGATTGGGGTAAATACTAATGTGTTATCGACAAGAATACATGATCCTCCACGACGGTTGCTCCTACAAAATATAGAGCCAAGAGTAAAATTTGGTACACTCAACAATTTTCTATCATTTCTTATCATGTTATGCTCAGTAATACAGAGAACACCAACACCCCTACTCCTACGTTCGAGCAACTCGAGAACTATAGTAAGCCGGTCCAACTTTGACATCAATCCATCCATATTTTGATGATATAAATTTAGATCAGTCCCGAAAAAAAATACTAGGAGAAATGCTATCACCGTCAAATATAGAATCATCCTTATGTTCAACATCAACCAGAAGATTACGCTGTGAGTCATTCTTGTTATCATTAGAAGGTAAGGCAAAATCCCAACAAGTCTGAGTACCTTTATCAGTTACGTTACATAATCTTACACTTTTTTTTGTAAGAGACTCACTGTACTTCTTGCGTTTAGTTGCATAGTCAACCCGTAATATGTCTTTTAGTAGATTACGACACATTATTGTCGTAAAGTGTAAGTAATTAGGAATAAAACGCATATAATTCATGTCTACGTAGCTTACATAATCATATTGGTTACTTATAAATTGCAATTCATAGTTTAGTTTACTGGGATTAAGGTAGCGATTGTATGGAATTTCGCTTACTATAATGTTAGTGTGACGCACTATAGATAGCCAGCTAATAAGTGAACTTTTAAATTGATACGGATTATTATCATTAACACCCCCCAGTATCACTATGAAATCACCGTCTGTTAGACTCCCTAGTTCTTCTTTAATAGTATTCACTATATTAGGGATTTTCGCAGCTGACTTCCAGTAGACTGTTACTCGGAATTTATCACCTAGAAGATTTTGCAGTACAGGCCGAAGATTTTTTCCTCGCTGATCAGCAAGAACGATTACCTGTTGTTTCCTCTCTAGTCGTTCTGCTTTTCCTTTCTGATTAATCTGTTTTGTAGCAAATGTTTACATTTGGCTGAGTCTCATAGCCAGTCTCTGAGTCGGAATTATCTTTTGCAGATACATCGTCGGGTTTATTGTGAATTGATTTTATGGCGTTAAAAGTATATTCTCTTGGGGATGTTCTAGGTAGACCTGGTTTTACTGTGAGTATACGGATTCGACGTTGATATTGTGGTGAATAGAATCTCATAGGTGTAGCTACACAATTATTATTTGTGAGTGTTTCCTTTATACCGATCGATTGTAATAGTTTTATTTTGTTTTCACATGTCTGTAATTTATCTTTAAGTGTGCTGTTTTCGATGTTCAAATTATCAATTTCATTTGTCGCAGCCTGTAATTCCATTTTTAGTTTGTATATTTCATCCTTTAATACAAATAAATTGTCATTTGACGACGGTAAACTCTGATACGACACGTCCAAATCACATTCGTTATTATCACTCAATAATGTTATGTTATGTTTATTTGTATTCGATCTCCTTTGTCTCATATGGAACGTGAATACGTACTCGTATTGATTTGCTAACTTTTTATCTCAGCAAATAAATCTCAAAAAGTGAAATCAGTGTGAGTGAGATTTGAACCCTCGACCTTAGGAACACAAGTCGCCAACACTTCAACGGGACCAAAGTAGCGGTTAACAGTGTTGACGAAATTGACAAGTACTTTTTAATGTTACACTGTAGTTCCTTTTTTTGTCGCTTGTGGGTATTGTTGTGTCGTTTTACTTTTGTCTGAGATTTGAAAAAAATAATTATGTAACGATTCTGGTTTCCTTTTATTTTGTTATTATCACACTATTTCACTGTAATTTGTTGTTCAAACCCTGTTGTTATGTACGGACATTAACTTTCCTTGTGGATTTACATCTGAGAGTCTTTTTATTGGAATGTATTATAGTTTATTGATGAAATCAGCACCCGATACACTTTCTTCACTATAGGATGATAAGTTTAGATTTTAACACTGTCACGGATGGATTGTAGTATAATATATTGTTTGAACACACTTAAAGCTGTAATAGATGTATTTAACTATTTAAAATGTATTAATTATACGGAGCAGATGTTTACACCACGTCTGACAGCTGTCAATATCTTAAGTTAAGTACCTTGAAATTATATTGAAAAAAAAAAACATTATTCAAGGCTCTGATAATCCCCATTCAAAAAAGTGTCATGCTTGAGTTATATCAAGTTGTTTAGCTATTATTTTCACCACCACCACTACTACTACTCCTAACTTATTCTTTATTTTGTTATAGAAAAATGTCACTACCGAAATCAAGGGGTCAATTACTGGTCAATCTTGCAAACTCCAATACAAAACAAGATTTGAATAAAAAGAGTGAACCTGTTAACTCAAATAAGCCTCAAAGTATCCCTTTACCTAATGTAAGAACTGATCGAGATTTACATTATTCTATCGAATTACAAAACTCCAGATGTAGTGGTCTTACTTATACATCACCGGATAATATTACAATGGATAGTATTTCGCCAATGTTTGAGTTACTCGACCATTCAGAGATAAATATTGCAACAGAGCCGAATGATGTGGAGATAATGCGCTCAAGTTCTTTAGATACGTTTAACATTTTATTCCCGTCCATTGATGAAGATAAATTGAAGTTTGTAAACGATGAACCAAATAATGATCAACGAACGGAGATAGTAACTCATTTCAATGGAGACAATGGTTCGAACGCTAGTGACGACGATAAATCCCAACCAATTGAGATATTAAATAATGAAAATGAAGAAAATAATTCAAACACTGATAAAATAAGCATTTGAATGAGAATAATAATTCTAGTCCTGTTGAAGACAACGACCCTCGTCCCACTGTGGATGTAGGACATGACGTGCATGCTACTGTTAATATTTTAAATTCCATTGATCAAAATCGTAACAACATTGAAGACCCTGATTATGTACCCGACACGAACGACGATGATTCTGGTGAGCCGTCATCAAAATACAATGGTAGGCCTAAAAAGGACGCAAAAGGAAATACATAGACCAGAACAGCAACATAAGAAAGAAAAAAGCGAACACCAATCAGGATTACTTCAGTGCGAAAGGAAAAAAAGTAAGTGCAAGGGAGGTTAACAGTAGCGATTGTAGATGCCCTTTAAAATGTACAGAAACATTGTCTATTGATAAGCGTAAAAAAGAATGTGAAAAATTTTGGAGTTCTGGTTCTTATGAAGCAAGATGCGCAATATCACAGGGTAGCGTTATTGAAGCCAAAGAGAAAAAAAGCTATTCCATAAATTCTAAACGAGCTTTTAGTAGACAATACAAATTATGTAATACTCCAGTCTGTAAAAAAGCTTTTTTGATTACACTTGGCATTAGTCAATCTAGAATCGACGTGGCTCTTAACAAATTTAGGGAGCAAGCTTCTATGAGTGACAAAAGGGGTGTTAAATCTGGGGGCAGAAATGCAATAGATAGCGAAAAATTGCTACAAATAAAGCAATTCATAGAGAGTTTGCCTAAGTATTCTTCTCACTATTGTGAGACAGCACTTCAGCAATATTTTTAGCTCCAAATTTGAATTTGACCATCATTTATGATCTGTATAAAGAAAAAACGAGAACTACGTAAGTTTTTCTAGATTCAGGCTTTCTTTCTACAAAGACTTTAATCTCAGATTTAAAAAGCCACAAAAAGATACGTGCTTACGCTGCGACTTGTATAAAGCAAAGAAAACTGTCGCCACTGGTGAACAATTAGCTTCATTATAAAAAAAACACAAAGATCATTTGGATCATGCCTACAAATTAAGAGATCAAATGAAAAAGGACTTGGCTGCTGCTAAAACCAATGCTTCAATAGAAACGCTGACCTTTGATCTAGAAAAGACGCACTGTCTACCGAGATTACCGACAAGTATTGTTTATTATAAGCGCCAACTGAACCTTCACAACTTAGGCATACACTGTGGTACTAATGGAAAAGGATATTTCTATATTTGGCTAGAGCATGAAGCTGGGCGTGGTACCCAAGAGGTGGGATCTTGTTTGAAAACGTTTATTAGCGCGCATTTAAAACCTGACGTAACTCAGCTGATACTTTGGGCTGATTCATGTGGCGGACAAAACAGAAGTATAAAAATGATGCTGATGCTTCTACACATTTTACACAGTCATGCAACGCTACAAAAAATAACTATGAGATTTCTTCAGCCGGGACATTATTACCTTCCGAATGACTCGGAAGATTATATTTCTGTGATGGAAAACTGCCGCCGCAAGAATAAATTTGTAGTCACTAGGCTTCAAAAAGATTTTAAATCGGTAACACCTTTACAAAATTGTATCGCTAACCGAAAATCTGATGTAGATAAACAAAAAATATCTTGGCTATCAACTTTTGAAATAAAATTACGTCGTGATGAACCATCGAAACTTTTCATGAAATCAAAACTCGAGGAGCATGAGGTTGCCATATCAAAAAGTGGAAAGAGTCGGAAACAAAAACCAAATTTCGCACTTGATTTGCCTATCCTGTACCCAAATGGGCGTGAACTATCAGCTGCAAAAATTAAAGATCTAAAAGAATTGAAAAGCTCATTCTAACAGATGCAAAAGGCTTTTATAATTTCTTGAGGAACGTTGCGTCGAGTGATTTTATCGATGATGCTGATGGCTTGGGTAATTCTATTGATTTCGATATAGAAGAAAATTTGTTGGAAGATTAAACACTTTTTGTTCACTTACATGTTAGCTGTTGTAATTTCTTGGTTATTTAAGGATAAGTTTTAGACACGATTTAGTCAGTGATTTTACAATGAGACTGAATAAAAGTTATGGATACAAATACACACTTGCTAAGTTAGAAATAATTCGGCTAGTCAGGAAGATACCCTAAGTTTTGTAATAGAAAGACTTTTATACTTGTTAGTTCTGTTATAGTTTAAACTGTTATTATAAGTTATATTTATAATTTTATATGAATACTTAAAAATGTTCCTAAAGATCTCAAAATACAAAAATATTTTTAAAATAAACATGACTTCTGTTAAAATATATTAGATATTTAAGTTAAACTGATATTAAAATATTTCACTGAAATAAATAACTTAAATTTAAGAAAAAGATTACTAAAATAAGACTGTTTTAAAGTTTTTGATGACATATTAGTAGGTAGGTACCTAAGATTATAATATTTTGTTAAGAAAAGATGAGTCCGAGGAATGGCAAATCTTAATTTTCATGAAAGAAGCATTTTTTTTTTATAAGATAAACGTCTTGTTTAAAAGTAAGCTTTCTTGTATTTTCATATTATTAAAATATATTTACGACTTTTATTTAAAACCTATTTTACAAACATTATGTGCAAAAACACTTTTATCAATATTCTGTTATGCTCCATAACATACATTTACTGTCATTAAATCCTGGAATCAGGATTTAACAAAATAGTGTTAAGTTCCTTAATTTCCTATAGCGAATATTATTACGTGTTCCATATTGCAGGATACCTATTGAGTGTTATGCGCGGAAAAGTGCAAAATGCGGCCATACTCGAGCGGATTTATTTATGCGTCCCGGACGGGTACGTGTGGAGGCGCCGGAGGCCGCAGCTGCTGCAGGTGCCGAGCGCGCGCACTAACCTGCTGAAGGAGGCGCCGCTGACGCGAGCGCTCCGGACACTCAACGTCGTTTCAATTAATATTGACCTGTTTTGTTGCTCTCTGAGGGAATTCACAGATGCCACATTATATATTATATGTTACCAATAAGTTTAAGGTTGTAATTGACATTGCCTACTCTATTGTATTGGGGTAACCTGTAAAAATAGATGTAGATGAGATAAATAAATAAATAAATAAATAAATAAATAAATATTTTGCAATACGCAATAATATCATTTTTTGAAAAAACTTATCAGCTTTATCTCTTTTTATGATACTAATCTACTTTCAATCCATTATTCCTTTTATCAAATATATAAAAGAACAGCTGGATAAATATTGTTTCAAACAAATTGATTGAGAATTGGTATAACATCTTTCGACGCCATTTTCTCAAAATAAAGGCCGTGTGGCTTGACATTGTATTGCTTATCAGCGTCTATGTAATGAGGCTAAATTACCTGTGTACCAACTGGATGTTTGTAGCGCTTTCGTAAATGGAGATATTATTTCAGGTGTGTACATTTGTCTACCTAAAGGTTGTGAGAATGTTAAAATTCAAAATGATGTGTGTTTAAAACCTAATAAATCCTTGTATGGACTTAAAGAATCTCCAAAAAAATGGGACATGAAGTTTAATGATGTAATGTGTGAGTTAGGTTTTCAACAATCTGACTATGAATACCGCTTGTATATTAACAGGAAGGAAAATTGTACCTCATATATATTATTGTATGTCGATGACTTGTTAATTGCATCTACAAATGATAGGGAGATTGTACATGTAAAAGAAAAATTTAATAAATGTTTCAAAATGAAAGATTTAGGGCCTGCAAGTAATTTTTAGGCATAAAAAATTATCAAAATAATGATAAAAATTGTATTATGTTGAGTCAAAGCGAATATTTAGAAAAAATACTTGAAAAATGTAATATGAGTCAGTGCAATGACCATAGCACCTTAAAAAGGAAAAGTTCTGAAAGTGAAGAGCTGGAGAAGAGGTGTAGAATGGTCATAGGATCATTAATGTATGCTATGCTATGTACTCGCCCTGATTTGTCTTTAGCAATAAGTATATTAAGCAGATATCGGTCACGTGCTAGTAAAGATTTATGGAATGCGCTAAAGCATCTCCTGCGCTATGTAAAAGGAACAGTTAACTTGAAGTTAGAGTTTCACAAATATGAAAATAGTAATAAGATTGTTGGCTTTGTAGACTCTGGTTGGGCGGGGGATAAGAATGACCGCAGATCAACTTGTGGCTATGTCAGTTTCATTGTCTTTCACCGAATCAGAGTTTGTAGCGTTAAGTTATGCAACTAGCGAAGCATGTTGGTTAAAAAAGTCATATTTTGATTTTAAACAAAAATTTGTTAGTGTCTGTATGTATGAAGGTAATCAGCCTGTAAGAAAGCTATGTAAGAGTGGCCAATTTCATAGTAAGCTAAAGCACATAGATATTAAACTAAAATTTTTTAAAGCAAAAATTCTAAAATTATAAATATTGAGTTTGTAAGAACAAATGATCAGGTTGCTGACTTGTTCACGAAACCCCTGGGTAAATTTAAAGTAGAGAAGTTTAGACATTTGTTAAATATTAAGTAAGTTTTTTTGTGTAGATTTTTCATTTAGGCGGAGTGTTAGCAACAATGAAAATGCTTATGTCTGGCTACCCTGTTAACTTCCTCTTTGGCAATGGCCGCTATATGTAATTGAGTGTTTTTGTGTTGAGAGAAATAAAACTAACTAATAACTTAGAACATCAGCTTTTATTAAGATCCGTGAAAGTCACAGACTAATAAGGCTCACAAACTACAATTAGGTTACACATAAACATAATAATTAATAGGTGGTAGTAGAACTGTTTCCTATACTGGTTTCCCATCACAAAGTATATAGTTTAAAAAAAAAGTAGGTACAGTTAATACAATATAATAGTAACTAACCTGTTCGGCAATATGAACTGTAGGGATCGAGAACGCTTTTAGGTATGTCTTGTTCCAGGCAGTTTTCCTAAAACAACTTTGTTCCAAATGTCTCGATCATATCCAACTATATTTAGTCGGTTGCCAGTTTAGTCGCCCTGTGGCACGAAACCATAATCGACGGATTACAGAGTCCTTTGGAAATCTGAAACAACAGTTTCATTAATGTGAAGTTTTAAGAGTAAATAAGAAATATCCCTCATTATGAGTAATTTACCAGTACCTCAACTGGTATCCCTAAAAATTCTATAACCTGTACAAATTAAAAAGTAGATAAAAATGGCGGACAAGCCTGGCTTATGTTTCGAGTTTGATAATATAATTGTAACTTACCACTTTATTTGGTTGGTTAATACACTTATTATGGTGATAATAAATCAATATTTTGAGCCATTTTTTTACTTTCAGCAAGCACCCAACCCAATTTCGTTTTGCGCATGATTGGCATGGCATATCTGGCCCTAAAGTAAATTTCTCGGTGTTCAATCAATATTGATTGAACATATATCTAGAAAATTGTATTTGGCGCTGGCAACATATTGTAAAAAAGTGTCATCTTTTTATGTCAACTTCCTCTTCCGTTTTCAACCTCGTTGTAACAAATTGTGCTCTCAGCATTATAATTAATAAAAAATAAATCTGTGCAATAATACACTTGCCTATCATTTTAAACTCAACATAGGCGATTTGTGGTCCTTCAAAGAGTATTAAGTGTTGAGTCAGTGCGTGCGTGTCGCGATTTAGTGACGAAGTGTTTGGCCGTGCCGGCGTCGGCACAAACCTCGGCCGCCATTTATCTGCATAATTAATTGGCGTATTTCCTTGCGTTCGCTCACTCAAGAGTCACGGCGCTGCTCGTGAAACCTGATTTAACCAGTCTATCGAAGAAATTCTAGGTGAAGTTTTCACAATTGGATTTTCGAGACTACTGGCAATTCATCATCATCATCATCAGGCTATATTAGTCCACTGCTGGACATAGCCCTCCCCTAATGAGCGCCATAGCGCCCTGTCTTCAGCTTGCATCCAGCATCTGCCTGCAGTCTTTCTTAAATCGTCATCCCACCTGGTCGGAGGGCGTCCTACTCTACGCTTGCCGAGTCGCGGTCTCCACTCAAGAACACGTTTGTCGGTTCTTCGTGAGATATGGCCAGCCCACTGTCACTTCAGCTTGCTGATTTTTTAAGCTATGTCGATAACTTTGGTTCTCTGTCGGATGTATTCGTTGCGGATTCTATCCTTCAGAGAAACTCCGAGCATAGCTCTCTCCATAGCTCGCTGAGCGACTTTGAACTGATGGACCAACCCTGCCGTGAGTGTCCATGTCTCGGCTCCGTAGGTCATGACGGGTAGGACGCACTGATTGAAAACTTTCGTTTTCAAGCATTGCGGTATGGATGACGAGAAGACTCGGCGTAGTTTCCCAAATGCTGCCCAGCCCAGCTGGATCCTCCTCTTGGCCTCCCTTTCGAAAACGTTGTGAACATTGCGGAACTTACGGTATTTGCGGTAAATTCAGTGTTGCGGTCATAAAGTACGGCAAAAAATTATAGTGCGTTATTACGGCTCTTATAAAAAAGTATCGTGTGCGGTAATCAAGTGTTCAGTGGCGGCTTATTTGCTTCATGGAAATCATGGCTGAGGACTTAAAAAGGTTGCGTATTAAACGCGGGCAACTTAAAGGTACTGTAACTAGAGTAGAAAATTTTGTTAATGATCCTATAACCTTAGCTACTTCTAGCGTGGAAATGTTACAAGCTCGTAAAGATAAACTCATTAATACCATCAGGAAATATGTATGTGTGCAGTTAGACATTTTATCCCTCTGTCCGGATGATACTGAGAAAGTTGAAGAGTTAGAAGAAAAATATTATTTTATTATTTCAAAACTTAACTCAAGTTTAAAAAGATTAACTGAAAATGAAGTTTCTAAATGTCCAAATGTAGCTTCTTCCAAATGACCTAATATTGACATCCCAGTGTTTTCTGGCAGAGATTTTACAAAATACACTCCCTTCATAGATTTGTTTACTGCAGTCATTCACAACAACAAATCATTATCTGATGTTCAAAAATTGTTTTACCTAAGGAGGTATTTAAGTGATGAAGCCTTAGCTGTTATAATAAACCTGCCGCTTGTTAATGAGTCATACCAGGAAGCTATTGATTTACTTAAGCACAGATTTGATAATAAGGCGCGACTGATCAGCAATCATATCAATATTCTTTTAGAAATGCCTTCAATGCAACGGGGCACCGCAAACTCTATACGGTCTAGATAAATGGGACATGTTGCTTATCTGTCTTTTAACTAAAAAGTTGGATCCATACACCAATCGTGCGTTCTAGTTAGAACGGGCTCCCAATACTTTACCCACATTCAATGAATTCATATCATTCAATATCATTATTTTTGCTGCGACGTTCGAAGTGACTGACTATTACTGCACGATTGCCCCAACAGCATTACAACATTTTAAAATTATGCGTACCACAAGACATTCAGCTTTCAGATATTACCTTCAATGTGCCAGATGAAATTTCACTTCTCTTAGGAGCTGATATATATTTTAAAATCCTGTTGGAAGGGCATATTAAACTAGATGCTGGCCTAGTTTTGCAAAAAACATTGTACGGATGTGTTGTTGGGGGAACTGTGTCAGAGCCAGGACGCTCCCAGTCAAACTTAGTATCAAACTTAGCTATCAATGGTTCTAATAAATTGGAGCATATAATGGAGCAGTTTTGGTTAAGCGACAAGGTTCCTGAAGTACCTAAAATGGAAATCAGAGCATCTGAAGAGTTTCAAAAGGCTGAAGAAACCTTTGTTCAGTCTGTTCAGTTAAAAGAAAATAAATTTCATGTAGACATGCCTCTTAAAACTACTTTAGATGACCTGAAGTAAGGGGACTCATTTTCAGCAGCTCTACAAAGATTTCTTGCACTGGAGAGAAAATTACAAAAAGATGCAAAATGTTCTGCATTGTATAAATTGTTTATAGATGAATATATTGCTCTTGGACATGCCAAAAAAGTTGATATTAACACTTATGATCTCAATAATGGTCCCGTTTATTTTTTGCCTCGACACGCTGTGTTGAATGAGAATAGCAAAACTACAAAACTTCGCGTTGTGTTTAATGGTAGTATGAAAACTAAAAATAAAGTCTCCCTCAACGACGTCATGCTGAATGGGCCTATTGTTCAAAGTGAACTTTTTGACATTCTTATCCTTTTTAGGACTTATATTTTCACATTAATATGTGACATTTCCAAAATGTTTCGTGCAGTTTCCATCAATGAACAAACTTCTCTCCAAAATATATTATGGAAAGACAATCCCAGTGAGCCCATGAGCTGCCTGCAGCTGCAGACAGTCACATATGGTCTGAAAGCATCAACTTATTTAGCCACAAGGTGCCTTATTGAACTGGCCCACAGATATGGCGATATGTATCCACTTGCTGCCCAAGCCATGCATTTAAATACTTATGTAGACGATGTACTCTCAGGAGCCGATGACTATCATCAGCTAATCAACCTTAAGAAGCAATTGGTAGGACTCTTAGACAAGGGAAGTTTTTTATTACACTGAACTCCTTAATGATATTCCTAATGAAAACAGGTATTTTGAAGAAATTGATATCAAAAAGGATAATATTATCAAAACCCTTGATTTAAATATGATATCATGCCTGATCAGTTTATTTTTACAGGTCCTGAGATGGCTTACAAAGTAAAAGAAGCATTTTAAGCTACATTGGTAAAATGTTTGATCCTCTTGACTTAATTGGGCCAATCATAGTACTTGTAAAAATATTTATGCAGGAACTATGGTCTATAAAAATTGGTTGGGACGCTGTTTTACCACAGGTGCAGCTTGGGTTTTGGAGGAGGTTCATCCACAATCGGGCCTCGATGGGAACCATCAGTGTGCCCAGATGCTTATCTTGTAAAGGTTTTACGCTGATAGAATTGGTTGGATACGCTGACGCGTCTTTAAAAGCGTTTTGATGCTGTCTCTACTTAAGAATCTTCAGCACTCAAGAAACAATCTCTGTTAAGTTGTTGTGCTCTAAATCCAGAGTTGCACCAATGGCTAAAACACAAACCATTCCCAGGCTTGAGCTTAACAGTGCTCTTCTCTTGTCCCAGCTTGTTAGCAGAGTTTATGATACCTTAAAGGGTAGATTCCCATTATCAGTCTACTTATACAGCTATTCGCAAATAGTACTAGCCTGGTTGAACTCAAAAAAATCGATTTGCGATTCATATGTCTCTAGACGAGTAAATCAAATCAAAGATTTGACTGAAAAATTTCAGTGGTCTTATGTGAAATGAGCCGACACTCAGCCGAACTCAACACTCGGACCCAATTAAAATCCAAAAAATGTTAGCGCCAATCAAAACGTCTACAGTCACGGGCTGATTAAAAGTGGGATCTGCGAGCATAATATTATACGGCAAATTTATTTGCGACAAATCGATATATTTATGCGGCAAATTGCCAGAAATATTAGGAAAAACTAAACACGACAAATTGAAATAAACAATTCTCACCAGAAAAATCGAAACACTAGTTTTTATGATATTTGTCCTAATTTAACACAGAAGAGTTTTCATTCCAAGAAAAAAATCACATGATTATATAGCTGGCAGTTTGGCCATTGGTTGTGACAATTCAAAATTAGAATTTCATTTGTTTATTCTGATAAAGAAATGTGTCGTTGTTTTGAGACAAATGTGTTTTTAGAGTTGGAGTACATCTCACCTTTAAATCTAAAAATTTAGCGTTTATCTTGTAACTTTTTCTTCTTTATTTGTTTACTGTGACTTTGGGACGTCAGAAAAAAGTTTTTTTCTAAAACACATGAATACTTCGCCCGCAGAAGCGGCCCAAGTGGTGGCATTGCGGGATACTGGACTTAGTCAGCGTGTTGTGGCTGAAAGATTGCATTTAAGTCTGTCCTCTGTTCATAGAGTCTGCAAACGCTACCGGGAGACAGGTTTTTGCACCCGTCGTTTAGGATCTGGCAGAAATCGGGTCACTTCTGAGCGAGATGATAGATTTATTATAACAACTTCCTTACGAAATCGACGCCTTAACGCTTTTGAACTGCAGCAACAGCTTCATGTAGACTGGCTGTATCTCTATCCCTCTAACGAGTACAACATTTCATGGCGACTCTGCCAGCGCAAGCCCACGCGTCGCGACTATGAGGTGTTAGTAGTTTCAACGGCAAAGTATTGGTGCTATCGGGCCCCGTCTGCTATACAAGCGAGCACGCAAAAAAGGTTGCGGATTTTTACGAAAACCATGAGAAAAGAATGCTCTAAATGTATGTGTGAAACGAGGGAGCCGGTTATCTCCCAGTACAGACAAGGAGCGAACGACGCTGGAGCGAATGCGTCAGCCCACGTGTGGATAAATAATGTACTTTTATCTACCATTCTCGTGGTGAGCGGTACAGTGATTCTGGTGATAATCTATAAACAGTATCAACGGTGTCAGTTGAGTTGGATGCGGCGTGAACTGAGGGAAGGTACTTTCCGAAGGATTCGCATGCGGCTATCTTTCAGGTATACAGAAGAGATGGATAACGCTTTGCACAATGATGCATTGAAGAAAAGGTCGTCTATGGTGGCGGTTCGTGGATGGTTTGGGGAGGAATCAGCGCTGACGGTAAGACAGAGCTTGTCTTCGTGTCTGGGCCACGTGTACCTGCACTAAACTCTCATCGGTACATCGAACAGTGTCTTGAGCTTCACGTGGAGCCCTAAGCACATTTTATTGGCAACAGCGTCATATTCATGCACGACAATGCTAGGGCTCACACCGCGGTTATCGTACGAGACTAGCTTACCGAAGTCGGTATCTCCATTATGGAATGGCCAGCAAGAAGCCCAGACATGAATCCCATTGAACATCTATAGGACGAGTTAAAGAGACGAATTCGTGCACACACACAACACTTAGCCAGCACAACACTTAGCTAGCTGCAAAGCAATCCAAGAGGAATAGAATGGAATGCCACAACATGTGATCGTGACTCTCATCAGATCGACGAAGACTCGTATAGTAGCAGTAATAAGAGCTCGGGGAGGGAACACAAGTGAAGGGCCAAGTTCCACAAGTCCCTAAGTCCACTTAGGGATTTTTTGTCTGTTAACATTTTCTAATTCTACCTAAAAAAAATACACAAGACATGACCCTCGATTTTCGAATAAAAAGTACCCAAGTGATATAAAATGTAGCTTTAGTTTTTGACATTTCAATGATTTTGATCTCAAAAGTCCCTAAATGGAATGAAATCCCTTAGTCCAAAGTCATTTCATGAGAAATCCCTAAGTCCGTTATTTATGAGATAAAAAGCAGTAAGTCCTGGCAACACAACATTAAATGTCAACAGTGTTGGATTTGTACCGGTATTTGTTTAAGGTTAATTTTGGAAAAATTTGAAAGTGAGTGAGAAAGCTAATGATAAATTACAAAGGTAAGTAATATTTATTATTGTTATTAATTCATTATGTAATTTAAAGATAACTAGCATGAACTTTCTTTGTTTGCAGGCTTGTAGTAGAATGTTTGCTTTTTGATTCGAGTGATGGTTCTGGAAGCGAATGTGATGAAAATAAATGCAGCAAAGAAGAAAAAATAATGAAAATAACAGTGCCAGCATGTCCGAATGTAGTTCGAACAGAAATTCCTATGGAAATGGAACAAGAATTACAGAAAGACGACGGTACAACGAATTTATCAAACACTAATCATTGTTATATTGTAAATCCCGAAACGGGGCTTTTAGAAGACGATATAAGTTACGAAATCATACGTCCTCTATTAGATGCACCAACAAATATAACAGATTCTTCAGTGTCAAATATAACAAAAACCCGAATATTTCGTAATGAGAGCCCAGGATTATTTGAATCTAATGAATATGTAGAAGAACCAGAAATTGAAGAAGAGGTTAGGACAGGAAAAAAGAAGAAAGCTAAACCGATGACATGGGCTAAAAACAAAACTAAGAATGATCTTTTGAAAAATCATCAGATGCGAGCTATTCCTGACTGTAGATGTGCGTGTAAGAATAAGCTGTCTAAGAAGAATAGAAAGTTTTTATTTAACAAATTTGTTAATTTTTAGACTCACACTGAGCAAAATATATTTCTCCAAGGATGTGTGAAGGAAGAAATGCCTAAACGTTTTCGTCCTAGAGAAGGACAAGGTAGGCCACGACGAGTATTCAAGTATATTTTAGATATATCTGGTGGAAATGTAGAAGTTTGTGCTACTGCATTTTATGCAATGTTTGGTATAAAGAGAGACAGACTGAAGAAAAAAGTCTTACAAAAAGATCAAATCATCCACGTAAAACACCAGATGAAGCTTTAAAAAAACTTCACAGTTTTATTTCCGGACTCCCCATAGTAGTGTCTCACTATTCAAGAACTGATAATAAGCACCGCAAATACTTAGACGCTGATCTATCTGTTGCGGAACTGCACAGAAGGTTTATTGAATTAAATCCAGATCTTAAAAATGTGGTCTCTTATGAAAAAATGAGGGAAGTATTCAATTGCGATTTTAATCTTAGCTTTGGGGTCCCTCGCAAAGACATTTGTAATGTTTGCGAAAAGTTAAAAGTTGATTTAGAATCTGCTAAATATAGTAATGATTAGGACCGAGTCAAAAAGTTGCTTGTGGAAAAAGAATTACACCTTAGAAAAGCGGAGGTATTTTTTGATAAACTGAAGATGATAGAAACTCACTCAGAAGACAGTACCCTTTTTTATGTTTTGACTATCAGAAAAACTTGCCCCTTCCTGTCACCAATATTCAGGATGAATACTACAGAAGGCAGCTGTGGCTTCATAACTTTGGAATACACAATATTAAAAACGGTACCGCAACCATGTACCTCTACACAGATAACTATGCCACAAAGGGGCCTAATGAAGTGATAAGATGTTTAGATGATTATTTGCAGCAAATTGAAGGAGGCAAATACAAAAAATTAGCCCTCTTTTGTGATAACTGCTCCAGCCAGAACAAAAATAAATATCTGTTTACTTATTTAGATCAGCTCTGTTTTAAAGGTACATTTCAAACAGTGAATGTAATTTACCCAGTACCAGGACATTCTATGATGCCAATAGACAGGGATTTTGCACAAATTGAAAGGAAACGGCTTAAGAAGCAAACTATTTATTCACCTGAATATTATGTGAACTTAATAAAAAATAGTAAAGTAAAACAACCTTTCGACATAGTTTTCGTAGGAAAAAATATGAGAAGAAGCCAGGCTGATGAAAGAATTATTAAAGTTAAGAATTACAAGGATTTGTATGACATTTCCCAAACTCGCGAGGTAATGTTCAGTAAGATAAATCGTCCATCACTGAAAAACACAATGACGGGACCATTCAAGTCCTTTTCTTTATATCGTGTTGGTGTTGGGAGAAATTTACGTGTTGCGCCAGAAGATGCCTACGGAGCTCCATTGCCTTTGAAACCAGGGAAAGTTAAGGATATCCAACATCCATTAAAGTTTGTACCCGATACTGAAAAATATTATTACGAAGATGTTATTACTATTAATGTTAATATTATGCCTGAAAATGTAGGAGTTGACTCTGACCAGGAGGTTGAATAATGTTCACTAGTTTTTTATATATTTTGAAAAGTCTGATTATTTAGTTCTCCATATATTATAGTTCAGTGATCTCTATTGTCAACTAATAAAAGTTCCTATGTCCTAGAAATGTAAGAAAAAGTGGCTAAATCCTTACTGTAGAACATAAGTCCATTTTGAGAAAATGTTATTATATAATCATTTATATGATTAAGAAGATGTTTAACTGTAGAGAATAAAGGTTGATTTTTATTACATTAAAAGATGTTTGATTTTATGTTAACTTATTGGATAACATATTTCCAGAATATTTTTTAACCAAATGTGCTCGTTATCCCAAAATGACGTTTTCGGACTAAGGGACTTTTGGAACTGGGCCTTTCAAGTTATTAAATAAACGCTTTTTTTTTAATTTACGTGTTGTTTCATCCACTTTCTTCACACTCCATACAGGGTAAAAATGGCTCATTAAACAGAATAAGAAACCCATAAAAAAATAATCTGAATTTAGAACAATAATATTACAATTTGAAACCTCATATTTTTTACTAATAAACGATATTTCACATATATTCCTAAATATACACACGTGGGTAAGAAACGGAAGACCTCCCATTTTTCTGATAATCCTTAGAAAACATAAACTTGCAAGGTGATTTTTTGATGAGAAGTGCATGTTGGTGTCATGTTTGGACCGTATCTACACGGCGGGTCCATATTGACTTACATTAAATTTTTAATACTTTTTTATTCATACATTTTTATTACTATCATCGGAACGCATAACAGTTAGTGATTAGTTTTTTTTTATTAATACTGTTACTACCAAGAACCCGTTTAAATCCATTTTATTTCAGTTTTTTTCTTCTTCATAACATTCTATTATCATATTGCTTTAATTAAAAATGTTGTTATTATGAACATACTTCAACTTATATAACGTCGTTGTTCAGAATAGCTTACTTTATAACAGATAATTATCATATTGCGTTCTATCAATTCCTTGTGTCCGTCTGTACGTCTGTTATACGTGTTTCTCAATAACGGCTGGACCCATTTAAAAAAATCTTTTTGCATAAATTCTGTCTACTTTTGTTGCACATCAGTATTTTGAGGAAGTTCTGTTGCAGGAGACTGTGATCGCCGTGGTCGAGGCAGCAAATCGCGCACCGGAGCAGGATTGGTTTCCTGTGATGTACTTGGTAAATATGCATCCATCAGCTCCAAATTTTCTTGTCTTTGATGTTTCTTTAATAGTCTTGTCGTTTCTTTTATATCTATACCGCTTGTGGCCATTTTTTTATCACACAAGCGCACCGATATACAATGGCGTCGTTAAAATTTTCGATTTATATTTATGTTCGACAAAATGTTTTACGTAAAAATATAATAGGTTTTGAAATACTAAAAAGTGAAATGTGATGATCAAATGATTTGGTTATTATGAGATGAATTGTGGCACAAACCATCATTTTTTAATAAAAATGTGCGAACTAGGCCTAGGCTTAGTTGAAATGGCTTCACTTCCCTCGCGCGTGTTGAGTTTCTATGCGTTATTATTCTAAGCCACTATCATTGTGATTAGAAAATAAAATTAGAGTAATGTATAGAAGAAGATAGAAGAAAAATGATATGTACTGAAGTGTTACTTGAGTGATTTTTCGAAAAATAAAACTGCCGGTAGAACCCTCTAGATATTTTTATATATTTTTTTATTTTGACGATAATCTACAAGTTACAACGCAACTTTTGACGGGTCTTGTGTAGCGCAAACAGAAAAAAAAATCGTGACACCCTAAATTGGTCAATCATGCCACGTAAAGCCTTAGCCGACTCGCGGCCTATAGGCTGAAAATTAAATACCTAGATGATTATAAATAAGTTAATTTTTGCTGTCGTATCTCTCGCAGAGGAGACGCCAGGGGGCCAAGTCTACTATTATAACATAAAATACTGTTCTATGACTATTCTATTACTATTCCATGGCGACTAGTCCGAAAATAGGTAGTCTAATAAATCTACTTTGACATTTCGTAGGACCGCAATAGAAATGAAATAGAAGAGCAGTAGAGTTATATTGGGTGGATAGTAGAAAATGGTAGAAATATCATTAATATAAACCACTGAGAAACATAGGCCTCTGTACTACTTTTTGACTAGGATATTTATTCTGAAAGCACTTTTAATAAAAACTATTTTTTTATAGTCTCATGACTTAATAATTAAATAATAATTTGCCACCAAAGCATGAAAATATAGTGTTTCCATGGCTCATTAAAAAAACAACCGGCTGTCAGATGTCATTATTGACGGACTTGACATATAGAGTTTCTTGGTTTGTTTTGTTATTGTTTGGCGTAGAATCGTTGCCTAAGGCACAGGAGCCATTATAAAGAATTGAATTGAATTGTTTGGCGTAAATAAAAATAATAGATCATGTACGCAAGGCCCAATGATCTTGTACACTAATAAAATTTGTATTGTGTTATTGGCGGAAACTGCCACAATAATAATATACGAATAATAAAGTGGACAAACTTTCATCGTTTGCTGGTCGATTTTTTGGGTAAGTTTGTTGTTTATTTATACCTTATAAACTCCTAAGTTGTTTGTAAAAAGTAGAAGTTTGTAGTGTTTCGTTTTCTTTTAACAGTGAACATTTGCCATGGTTCTGGTAGAGCAAACTCGTGCTCTCATAGACTTTTTAGAGAGCAGAAAAGAATTGGCCCTTGGCCGGATGCCCTCAAAAGAGTCCTATGGAATGGAGAACTGTAAGTATGAAATATTACATATTGATTAGGAATGATTTATCTTTAGATATTATTAATTCTTACATACCTGAACAACTCTGTGGTTTAACACTAACCACAACTCAACTCAGGCTTGGAGGTTAGATGGTAGGTGCTCCCAAGCATAACTGAAAAATCCAGCCACATCAACGCATACCCCTGGCTGCAAAGTGAAAACTTTGGACACAACCATTAGTGATGAAGATTATTTGCTCGAGACAGGGAGTTGAAAATATGTTGAAATATCATAGCCGCATGTGATGTGTGTGTATTTTTGGTTTCAGTTTTACAATGACTAAAAATGTAAGTTAATAAAAAGGATCAAACATAATAAAAGAGATCTAAGTGCTACTGGTAAGTTCTATTTCCAAAATGGCATTGTCATTAAATGAACTGTATACTAATCTAATTTTGTTGTTTGTATCCAGGTGGGGGAAAAGGGAAGCCCTTAAAATTAACGCCACTACAGGCATGTCTCTATAATATACTAGGGAGAGACCTTGGTGAACCATTACCAGGTGTCCGTTTAGATCCACTTACTGTAAGTAGTAGTATCATTGTCATCCATGAAATATATGCTGGGTCTATATACATACATAATTATACTATGCAATCTTAGACAGCCCTCACTCTTTTTACGACACCTGTGACAATGGGGGTTAAATTGATCCGTGTGGTAGCCCTATTCTGCTTCATGAGGAACCACATGGTAAATTAAGCATAGAGATATATTATAAAATACTGGGTGGACCACAACCGAGACAAATGCTAGGATGAAAAAGAAGACTTATTATAAAATACATGTTATCTAAATTATTGCTTGCTCATGCACTAATTCACTTTATGTTGTGAAAATAGTTATGGGACTCTCGGTAATTGTTGCAAATATTATACTCCGCACGCCGAATGATGATCCTATGACGTTTCAACTGACAGTTGTATTAGTTATGCGAAACAATTTCGATAAAATACTGTTTTTTCAGGCAAATGTCATGTCATTCAGCCAGGTCATTCAACATAATAAGCAATATTTATTTATTTTGAAAAAAAAGACTACGCGCATTGATGGACATAAAACACTAGATAAAAAAGTAACAGCCTTATTATATTTTATTTTACTATACTTTAATTTTTATTCAAATTGCATAATTTAAAGAATTTAAAATTCTCTTTGAATTGAATTTTAAAGAATTCATAATGAGCTGGCAATTATGGATTACATGGAAAAGTATTTAAAAGGAGGCCATAGACCTACCGTATTTTTTTAATTCAGTCATGCCATGTCTTGTCAGTCTGTTTTGTCTTCTTGTCACACCGCATCACATCGCGTCATACGAGTGCTCTAACGCCTTGTATGCGCCACGTATTTCTTTGTTAGCTGAGTTTTGTTTCTGTTTTCGCTGTTTTGTGTTATTTGTTGATTTTCTGTTATCTGTTTGTTAATTTTCGGTTTTGCAAAATGCCGAAAAGACAGCGGAAAACTGTTCTCAACAGTGAAGTTCGCGAGTTTGTAGTTCGTTTGCGAGACTATTTTGCTCGTGAACAACAAAATGGCGGACCCTTGTTACCGCTTGACAATGTTCGCGATCGTGTAGCCGATGCTCTAGGAATCGGAAAGGCTACTGTTTCTCGAATAACAAAGAAAAATTTGGGGAGTCGTCCATGGAGGACAATAAACTATTAACACCAAAGAAGAAAAAGAAAAGGTTATGTCATATAACAGAACCTGATGAATTTGATTTAGATGCTATACGCAATCATATTTATGGTTACTACCTACGAGGTGAACTACCGACCTGCCAGAAGTTATTATCTTCATTAAAAGCTGCAGAACTCTCCAAAGGCGGTGCTACTTCTCTTAGAATTGTTTTGAAAAAATGTTGATTCCGCTATAAAAAATGTGACACTCTGTGAGCTAGGCATAACACAACTCCGCCATTCACCGCAAATAAAATGATGGTTCAGCGGAAAACTGTTCTCAACAGTGAAGTTCGCGAGTTTGTAGTTCGTTTGCGAGACTATTTTGCTCGTGAACAACAAAATGGCGGACCCTTGTTACCGCTTGACAATGTTCGCGATCGTGTAGCCGATGCTCTAGGAATCGGAAAGGCTACTGTATCTCGAATAACAAAGAAAAATTTGGGGAGTCGTCCATGGAGGACAATAAACTATTAACACCAAAGAAGAAAAAGAAAAGGTTATGTCATATAACAGAACCTGATGAATTTGATTTAGATGCTATACGCAATCATATTTATGGTTACTACCTACGAGGTGAACTACCGACCTGCCAGAAGTTATTATCTTCATTAAAAGCTGCAGAACTCTCCAAAGGCGGTGCTACTTCTCTTAGAATTGTTTTGAAAAAATGTGGATTCCGCTATAAAAAATTTGACACTCTGTGAGCTAGGCATAACACAACTCCGCCATTCACGGCAAATAAAATGATGGTTTTATTGGAAGAAGCTTGCGCTCAAGTGACAGCTGACGATTGGCGATAAGTGGTCGAAAGAACGAAGAAAATTTGCTTACAAGACTGGGATCGAGATGTACAATACGACAATATCATTGACCAACCGTTAATAATAAACGTCACGGATAGCTGCAGTTCAGACTCATTTTGAAGATCCGATTGACCCTGTATCAGATTCAGATTGATATAAATAAAATATAAACTCAAAGCATTTGTTTTATATTTCCAACAAATTATCGATATTTTGTTTATCGATGTGTCCCTTCTTAGTCGATAACAGTTTGACGACGTAACTTTTGCAGCACGTACCATGTACATTTGCATTGAGTTTTTTTTCTATTATTTCCGAACATTACGTAATAATTTCTTAATATTCATTTTTATAATTTACAATTGTACACAATTATGATTTTTTCGTCTTTTTAATGGACCTCTAAAGGATTTGATGTGATAGGACGTCAGTACAATGTTAAGCGCTAACGAACTGTCATAGGGATCATCATTCAGCGTGCGGATTATAGCTAATGCCCACAACTTTGTCTGTCACCGTAAAGTAGTCTATGTAGTTCTTGGTCATCAAGCTATCTCCCTTCCAAATATAATTAAAATATATTCAGCGTTTCATTTAATTATTCACATGAATAATTAAATGAAACGCTTTATAAACATTTATAAACTGTATTATAATTTTAAAATTAACGGGAATGTCATCATTGTTTATCTAACCTTTTTTCATTTTTTGTTGCATTTTCATATTCGTCTGCATCGTTTTCAATGCATAGCAAAATAGCACATTGCCTGCTACTCAAATGCACTCCATGGTAGATGGCCCAAGCACCAGCAGTATGCATTCAAATTTGTGAGTGGTATCTAAAGCTTTTTTCATTTTTGTTATCATCAATATTAGATAAAGATAACATATGTAATAGTTATATATAATATTTTTACTAAAAGTACCCACTACATTTACAGAGTATTGTACACTCAAGAGAATCCAATAGATCCTTCTGAGCCATCCATGGAGCTCATTATAGAGCCAAGTACAGAGGCCTCTACTGGAACATCAGTGGAGCTCAATTACAGAGCCTGTTATAGAAGACCACATTTTACCACCAATGGAGCCCATTATGCCTTCCATAGAGTCCCCTTCTGGCCCATCTATGTATGAGCCTTCTGTAGGTGAATCGAGAACTACACCTGCAGTATTATCTAACAGAAGGATTCATCCACGACCTTCAAGGCGCAGTGTTATTGGTAATTCTAATTTTATTTTCTATACTAATATTACAAAAAGGTATATTTGTTTTGGAGTAGCATAGGATATAAAAGATTAATTTATTAAGGCAAATAATTAGTCAATTACTTATTTCAGATCGACAGCGTTCCAACCTTGAATTGGCTCAAGAGCGTCTAGAGCGCTCAGAATCAAAAAAAGCTGAGGCTACATTAGAGCATGCTCGTGCAACGAATAGACTCGCAGCTGCATTAGAACGAGTGGCAGACAGGCTGGACGAGCCTATAAAGATTCAGTTAGTCTGTATGTAAATTCTTATTTCGAGTATTAAACACTAAACATATTTACCAGCAGTAAGCAAATTTACTTTATTTTTTCAGAGAGATTATCGAAGAATTGGACTAAAGTGCTAAAAGTATTAAATACAAGAAGCACGGCATCTGATTATAATTAGGTAACTAAGTAATAATTTTATAATTTTGAAAATAAAAAATTAAGGTTTAATGGAAATGATTTTTATTAATTATATTCTTGAGTCGGTTCATATCTTCTATCTTGCCATAATTTCTCAACTAGAGCCTGCTGCACAACCCGCCCTGCTACGAGATCAGGGTTAACTCGCCGATTCTGCTGATCTGCTAAGTTTTCCTGAAAATATTTATTTATTTATTTATTTATTCTTCTTGCACAAATACAAAATAAATGTACAAAGGCGGATTTAATGCCGTGGGCATTTTCTACCAGTCAACCTTAGGGTGATGCAGAGATTTGTCGAGGTAGGTGCTCGAAGTACTAATCTAGTACGGTGTATAAACAGTAAATATAAATTTGTATACTTAAATAAGTTAGTAACGATAATGCATAATATATTAAATAACATACACATATAGACCTATATATAAATAATACATATCCATACAATATATCGACATTCATACATACGGAAAAAGCTTATGAATATTATTCTGCCTATGGTTCGTTATAAATAAAGCGTACTCTATTTTTGAAGGTAGAGCGATTTGGGGTCATCCTTACTTCTAGCGGAAGCGCGTTCCAAAGGAGAATGGCTTGTACAGAGAAGGAAGAGTGGACAAGGGCTGAAGTGTGAGTGGGACAGTAAAGAAGAAGATTGTTAGAGGAGCATAGATTTTTAGTATGGTTCGAACCGAGAAGGTGGAGATAGGATTTAAAGTAGGAAGGGGCATGAGGGGAATTTAACAATGTATAGACCAAGGTGACAGCTCTCAGACTACGTCGCCGTCGTATGGGTAGCCAACCCAGCTCAGCACGATAAACCGATACGTGGTCGTATTTCCGAAAATTGTAGACGAATCGAATGCAATTGTTGAGAAGTCGGTCAAGTTTATTGAGCTGATCTGCATTCAGGTCGAAATAGCACACATCACCATAGTCGAAGATAGGAAAGATTAAAGTCTGCATAAGCATTGTCCTGGTTTTGGGTGGCAGAAAGTTTTTAAGGCGGTAGAGAGCCCTTAGTGTCCCAGTAACCCTCTGGCAAACGTTAGTGACTTGAACCCGCCAACTCATGGTTGAGTCAAGGTGTAAGCCCAGGTTCTCAACACTAAGCGTGACAGGAATAATTTTACTATCAAATATAATTGCTGGCATGGTCACGTCTTTCAACCTTCTCATCATATAACTGCTGCCTATTATAATACTCTGACATTTGTCAGGGTTGACGGCTAGTCCAAACCTATCACACCAGCTACGTATATTACCCAAGTCTTCGTTTAATCTATCGATAGCCTCCGAAATTTCATCCACAGGGCCTTGGCTATACAGCTGCAGGTCATCGGCATACAAGTGATACGCACATTGAAGATTGGAAGTAATGAAATTAATAAATATGGAGATAAGAAGAGGAGAGAGTATATTGCCTTGAGGGACCCCAGAGTCCAGATTGCACCAGCTCGATGACATCTCGTCGGCACAAACCGACTGCTGACGCCCCTGAAGATATGAAGAGAACCAATCCAGGTCATCGGATGAGATTTTGATGTAGGCAAGGATTGATAAAAGTATGTCGTGGTTGACACAGTTAAATGCATTGGAAAAGTCTACTAAGACCATTACAGTAGCCATAGACTTCTCTATACCATCCCTGATGTCACCTGTTACCTTAAGGAGTGCAGTAGTAGTGCTATGTCCTGTCCTGAATCCTGATTGCAGAGGACTTAGTATGTCATTGCGATGGATAAAATTAGACAACTGTTTATGCACGCATGCCTCCAGCACTTTGGATAGAAAGGGTAGGATCGAGATCGGACGGAAGTGACTTGGAAGGGAGGGATTAGAAATTTTGGGAAGGGGGCGGACGTATGCTTTACGCCACGACGTAGGAAATTGTCCAGAATCTAAGGAAAAATTTATAATATGTGAGATAGCCGGAAGGAGATGATCCAAGATGGAAGTAATCATTTGCCGACTAATATTGTCGCAGCCCACTAGCCTTTGATTTGATGGACACGATGATTTTTTTGATCTCATCCGACGTGACTGGAGAAAACTGAAAGGCTGTATAACTGGGACTGGTCAGTCCGGCTATGAAGTCTACCGTTTGACGCTTGGTTAGGTCATCAATTACAGGAGAGGTGGAGAAATGACTATTAATGGCATCTAACTCAATTGTCTTGGGTAGCTCCAGCTGCCTTGTTTTACCAATTCCCAATGTCCCAAGAAATTTCCAGACATCAGCTGGTGATGAGCAAGTAATGTTATCGAAGATATGTCGGCGTTTAGCGTTCCGTATCACCTGGTTACACCGATTCCTGATAGTTTTGTAAGAGTCCCAATTTGTGTCAGAACGATTCTTTTTAAATTTAATAAATGCACGGTCTCTGCGTTTCATAGCCATTCGGACCTCGTTTGTAAGCCATGGTGCTGGGAGATATTTTAACTTTACCCTCCTAACAAGGGCATGTATGTCAAAGAGGCTGTTTACAGTTTTGGTAAAAAACATAACTTTATCGTCAACCGTGGTAGCCTCTGTTAAAGGCGCCCAGTTGACCTCCGCAGCATCAGCACACAATCTATTGGTGTCCATGCGCCCAAAACTACGCCTATGCAGCACTTTAGGTTTGAGTTTAGGAGGTTTAAGAATATAGGAGACATAGATTAGATCATGGTGAGAAAAAGCCGGTGCCAAGTACTGACCATGGAAGTGAACAAGATTAGGAGAAGAAGTAAGGATCAAGTCGAGCCAAGTGTCTTCCACGTCCTTATTGTGGTGTGTAGCCTCAAGTGGCAAAACATGAAGACTGGCTGACTCGACTATGTGAAGAAGCTTATGAGCCCTTGAAGAGTCCACTGCGAGAAGATTAGTGTTGAAGTCACCCATGATGATGTGATGCTCGTAATCAGACCCCAAAGATTCTAATACCAATTCAAAATCGGTGAAATAATCGACCGTGGGGGGACTGTAGACAACGCCAAGAAGCGCTTTGGCACCCCTTACCCAAACCTCCAGAAAGAGGAACTCTGCGCTAGCTGAGTATTGTGAAGGAGATGTGGTAACCACATTAAAAGGCAGGTCACTGCGGAGATATATGGCTACACTACCTCCCTCCTTACCCAACCTATCGTTCCTTACTAAAACAAATCCTGGGAGTGGGAAGTAAGTAGAGAGAAGATTTGGTTTTAAAAAGCTCTCGGAAATCAGTATTGCATGGACGTGAGAGTCAGTAAAGGTTGCTACGAGGTCGCTATAATGTCCAGGCACGCTTTGTGCATTTATATGGCAGACATTAAATGATCGTCCCAAATCCTGTGCAAAACGCTCACGAAGTGTATCACCCAGTGTTATCGCGTTATTTGTGATTGAGCAGAAACTATTATCCCCAGATAGTGTATCCGTATCATAGGCAGAATGGAAGGAGTCATTATCACTCATAACTATTAAAAAAAAAAGTATAAAAGTAAATAATATAAGTACTTAAATATCTAATATTATAATAAAAATAAAATATGTACCAGATAAATAATTACGCTGAGTAGATGTAGTCCTCAGTCTCTGCACCACCCGCCAGCAAACATTCACAATCACTGTAAAATAAATTTAATATTAACATTGTAAGTTGAAAAAAAAATAAAACATTAGCAAATGGGAAAGTGCAAAAAACCCCTGTGCCAGAACTAATTGAACGAATGGAAACGTCAGACGTCAAAGTATCACCTTGATGATTGTCATTTGAATGTTATTCTTTGGTTATATTTTTAAGAACATTCATTATAGAAAGATTGAAATGAAAGTAGGTAAACAGCAAACTTAAACTAAACAATATGGAAATGATGCAAACATACCGTCATGACCCGGAAAAATAACAAGAAAATGGACCTAGGGCACGGGGAGTTATTTAAGTACAACAATCCTGCAACGCAGATCGGTGCGAATTCCGACACAATTGAGGTTTTGTTCAACTCATGCAAACGCTAGTCCTTGGCACTTGATGTTGATTTGGGATGCTTCTCGGTGATACGTTGAAGTTCCTCGACAGTGGTGAGTTTGTAGCGCTGTCCATCCTGCGCTCTGATCACTATAACGCCATCCTGAGTCCAGCAGCGACGCATCCCAAAGTGCAAGCGGGCCTTGACAAATACTGCCTGACGGATCTTAGTCAAGAACTCCTTAACTGATATGGAGGACCCTCTTAACCGTGTCTTCGCGGTCCAGACTGCGGCTTTAGTCCCCATGGTGTCAAATCTCACAAGGATCGGACGGTTGTGGCTTGGTTTAAGGGGTCCAAGACGATGACATGCCCGTATGGAAGCTGTTGTGATCCCATTCAGGCTCATCCTACTGTGCAGAATTCCCACGATGGTATTGGTGCAGCTTTCCTTGTCAACCTCCGGAACTCCCGAAAATATGATGGTCTTGCGACGTTGCCAAGAATCAACGGCGTCTGTTGACATGATGCATTCGGATATTTGTCTCCGGAGCAACCCAAGGATGTTGCATATTAGCTCCCTAAATGTACGGAACTCATCTGCAACCCTCGCCACCGTGTCCTTGGCAGTACCTCCAACTTGCAGTTGCGCTTGCAGCTCATCCATTTTTCTGACGAAACTCTCTTCCAGGTTTTTCTGTACAGACTGAATTTCATCAAGCTGTGACATTGTAACTGTTTTCAAGCACCGGTTCTTGCAAAAATGTTAATGTGAATTGTGTGAAGCTGGCAGGTGGTGTTCAAGGTTCCGTACTGGTCACATATAGTACCACAAACGTGAGTGTTACTTTCCTTGTCTTTAATAATAATTAATCTTGAAAAAAAATGTATAATTTATTTAAAATCTATTTTTAATGATTGGAGTAACTTTAAACACTTGTTTACACTTTTGACACCTACCGCCTTTTGCACATATTATATTTTATTTGCAGCCTGATTGCACAAGTAACAATTTGATCTGTGATTATAGTATGCTGTATTCAATGAAGATCTCCATAATGAAGCCAACTCATTCAATTAGTCTACAATAAATGTTAAGTTTAATTAAAATAAATACTTTTATTAATTTTGTAATCTACCATCTAATTTTGTACCTACCTGATGAATTTCTCTAGTCATTATGTATTCTTGTATGAATTCCTGCTCTTCCTCTGGTGAAAGTGCAGGCACAGGTGCATTCACTTTATTTGCTATGTTGTGCAATACACAACATGCATTAACATTTTTTCCAGCCATTATGGGACTGTAGTGTAATGCACGTGCTGCCAGCAAACATCTGAATAAAATTTGAATTAATTTTTTTTAACATTTTTCATGTTAAATATTCAAATCGATAAATTTGAAAAAGTTGAATTGGTCTAGGCGATCATCGAACCTGCGATCTTTGCCTTACAGGGGCAATGCTTTAACCACTAAGCTACTAGACCCTTGCCCTAACCAATTCAAACTTCTCTTTCTATATCCATCCGTCTTTGAGGCGAGGGTGGAGCTATCTACCGACATTCGAACTATCGGAACCAATGAATGATTTTTCAATCATTCATTTCGCCAATAATTTATTTGAATTAAATTCATTTGAATTAAATTGTATGGGCGGAGTTGTGAAAAATCAATGTTTAAAAATTGTCTGGCAAAGATCGCGGGTTCGATTCTCGCCTAGACCAATTCAACTTTTTCAAATTTATCGATTTGAATCTGATTAAAATTTAAATATCGTAAGTACCTTGTAGTTTCTATAGGTATAAAGATTACTTATTAATTGAATTCTAAAAATTCCCATTAATCCCTCCAGTTAGTCTAAAATGAGAGGAGTGCCGCAAGGTAGCGTTTTAGGGCCTTTGCTATTTTTATTATACATTAATGACTTCAACAAAATACTTAGACATAATTCAATTTTATTTGCTGACGACACAACCCTTTTAATTAAATGTGAAAATGAAGCTGACATACAAAATGAAATTAATGTAGAAATAAATAATGCAATGACATGGCTAGAAAATAATAATTTACGGGTAAACATGGATAAAACAAAAATGGTTCAATTCCAGACATATAATAGTAAGGTTATATCTCTCACAATACAAAATAATAGTTCTAGTATAGTACCAGTAAATTCAAATCTATTCCTGGGTATCACTCTGGACAAATATTTAAACTGGAAAGAACATACGGGAAATATATGTGTTAAACTTGACAGGTTTGTATTCGCATTGAGAAAACTGAGATGGAGCGTGAACAGAGAAACAGCCCTCACTGCTTATCATGGATACGTAGCATCGGTTCTACGATATGGTATAGTCCTATGGGGGAACTCAGTCGAAACACAGAATGTTTTCATCATACAAAAAAAATGTATACGTGCATTATATGGAGCAGAATACCTAACTCCCTGCAAACCCTTGTTTCAAAAACTACAAATACTTCCATTGCCATGCCTTTACATATTGGAGCTGTGTATGTTTGTTAGAAGATATCCTTCCTTGTTTCCTCTACATGACACAGAATTACAAAAACAAAATAGTAGAGATCCAAATAAACTACTAGTTCCACAACAGAGATTACAACTCTATTCAAGGAATGTGTATTGTATGGCAATAAAAGTTTACAACAAACTGCCACGCAATATTAGAGCTTTAACTCTCACAAAATTTAAAAGACAGTTATTCGAATTTTTACTGGACAAATGTTTTTATTCAATCAATGAATTTCTTGAATTTAAGTTTTAGGATTTAAGTACATATAGATAACAAATAGAAGTGACAAGAAAAAAAATCTTTTTGTGTGACATGGTATTGTGGTGTTGTTTTCATTCTTCCTGTAATTTGAGCTCTGACAATTTAACCCCTTATTGCTTCATGTTGTAATTTAATTTATTGACTGCTTACAATTAATTATATCCAATAATAGTTTGCGTATATTATATAACAATTTTTTTTATCATTATTGTAATCATCATTATTATTGTTCTGCTACTTGAAAGCATGTCATTTGGTATGTATTTCTACACCGAAATCCGGTAGAATATGTGAAACCTATAATTTTAAAAACACGTGTATGTACCATATTCTAAGAAATAAATGATTCTATTCTATTCTATTCTATTCTAAAATGTAGTCTGTGTAATAAGTAGGCTCATATCAGCAGTCTACTAGCCTGCCTGGATTCAAATCCATGGCCTCTTTGCAAGTCCCACTGTATTGCAACCGCATGATTTGCTTTGAAATATTGTGAGAGATTAAAAAATGAATTATCTAAGTTGTAGCTCACCTAAAACGTGCTTTTAAAACACCAATACAGCGTTCTATTGTGTTCCTTGCAGTGACATGTTTTTTATAATAATAATGTTGTGGTGTCCCTTCCACTGCATTGAGTTTAGGTGTCATTAGGGTTTTTCGCAGAGGATATCCACTGTCACCTAACAATATGTTTTTATTAGGGGAATAATAGTGTAGGGTGACATGGCCAACAATGAACCAGTAAAAGTTTGAACCTTCAAAAATCCACCCTATCTAACATTATTAAAGAACTATTTTTATTAGACGACAGGAAATATATTAAATATTTGTTTTGTATACAAAATTCGACTGTAACTGTCTCAAAATAAGAGTTGTTTTCATTTTTTTTTAAAACGGCAATGAACCACTATGTACACAGTGAGCCATTGTTAAAAACATTTCGTTATTGATAATAATTATAGGAGTTTAAATAAGATGTTGTTAGAAAAAAATATATATAATCAGTTTCAAACATTGTTTTTTTATTTGCATTTAACAGCAATAATAATAATAATGAATTCGGTACAAAACAATACTCCTTAGGAGTCTAATAAGGAACTTCGACTCTTTAGTCAAAGAGTCGAAGTTCCTTATCTATATCCTATCCTTATCTATATATATATTAGAAAAGATCATTTTTCTTAACTTTCATAATCCCTTTTTTCTTTTTTTCTGCTACCATGTCCTTTTCGGGGGTATCGGTCGCTATCATGCTTTTGCCCAAGGGCCTACGCCTTTTATTTTTTCGAGGACCTACTTTCAGAGGAAGTCTTAGCATTTTTGGTGTTATGAAACTTGTGTCTTGTTTTGATGTTGAAGGTTTTGGTGAATCAGTGTCGCTAGTCAATGAAACCTGTTGTTGTGGTCGGGAAGTGTTTATAGCATTATGGGATGGATCTTCATGAACGATGGCGTCAGTCTCCGGTTCTCGTACTATTTCTAAAAGTTTGTTATCAGTAGCAGACTTGACATGTTTCGATATATTGTGAAATTCATTTACAGCAACTTCTGTAATGGGAAAACCAATCATTTCTTGAGATATAGATACCAAAGTGGATGGTGACAAGGGTGCTTCCAATTCTTCCTCAGCTATTTCACAATTATCTATGTTTGGGTCTGGCCTATCGGTGACGACGCTTGGTAAAAAATCTTCTTCCGTGAAAATAAATTCATCATAAGGATAAATGCCGCATTTTTTGAAAGCGTGGGTAATATTTATTGGCGTCATTGCCTTTAAATATGCTTGGCCAACACATTCAGCTATTTGGTAAATAGTGAATGCTTCTCCCGGGTTTCGCTGCAACCATGAGTCGATGGCAGCATTGTAAAAGATTTTAAAGGGTCCGTTCAGTCCAACATCTAAAGGCTGCAGTTTTGCTGTTGTGTGGGGAGGCACAGTAAGTACCGTTACACCGGCAGACTTTGCAATGTTTAGAGCCTCTAAGGACAGGTGGCTTTCGTGGTTGTCAAGAATGAGCAGCGCCGGGTTTTCTGAGGACGCATTACTGTGTCGTATAAAATGCTTCATAACATCAATGAATAATTCTGTGTTCATCCAGCCTGTGGGAGTAGCTAAGCCAAGCGAGCCAGCAGGAGCACCATGCAGCATATGCGGTTTATAGTTTTTCCTGGGAAAAACCAACACGGGAGGCAAAGCATGTCCGGCAGCGGATACAATAAAGCAAGTGGTTACCAACACACCCCTCTCACCACTCGTGACCTTGCAAATGTTTGATCTTTTGGGCCCTAATACTTTTTGAGGCCGTTGGACCGTAGTTGTGGAGGTTTCATCCAGATTAAAAACGCGAGTGCCATCTCCAAAAACCGGAAAACGGCGGTAGGTTTCCTTCAAATTGTTAAAGAAAGCTTGCACATTCGCGCGGTTAAATGATGTAGCACGCGCCAAGCTACATGCCTCGGGTTTTCTCAGCGATAATTCTCTGTGCCGTTTCCTAAACGACCTCAACCAATCAACTCCTGCTATTTTGTTAGCTAACCAAGAGGGAGGAACTTTTAACTTGTTAGCCATTGCTACCTGGTAAGCCAAATGCCTAGTTTCCTTAGCTGAAAGACCGTAGAACATAAGCGCACATTCGGTAATATAGGTTTTTAATATATTTTCCTGTTCATATGTGAAAATAGCGTTCACCTCGTAATTAGGAACAAACCTTGCACTATCTTGCATTTTGTGTTTTTCCACATATCGTCTCAAAGTTGCATATTTTAAACAACATGTATCTGCAGCATTGTGGATGCTCATACCTGCCTTTACTAGATCTATCGCCTTCATCATATCTTTTGCATCATGACCGCCTTTTTTTCTAGTTTCACGTTTAGTTCGACCCATTCTAAAATAGTAAAATTAATAAATTAGAACATGTAGGTAAAAATATATTCATATTTGGAGAGAGGAAGAGTTTGGTATGTTTAATTCCATTCAATTATCTTATTATTCGTTTGTGTTCTTATTTGTGTCATGTAAATTATATTTTTAGTGTATTACAATACTATTTGTTTTATTTACATAGTACTACAATATATTGGTACACAATGAACCAATGGTTCATTGTGTACCCTATGTTTTTGGTTCACTGTGTACTAGGGACGCCATTTTACATTTGAAGTCACGTAACTTTTGAATAAAATAATATAATAATAATAATAATAATTTTATTTATTGTTTCCAAAAATACATGTACATTATGGTGTCGTATGTATACAGTAACTTATAGATAGATATATCATATAGATATATCAAAGGAAAACAAAACATCTTACAGATTTAAGAATAGTCACTTTTCATGTGTAATTGGTGAAACATATTGATAATAATTAAACAACGATTCTAGAAAAAAATGAATGGACTTACTTTTTTTTTAGTTTTTATGACCCCAACAGCAAAATAACACGGTAAATGTGCGTTCTTGGCGGGAGCGCGCCGTGGACTGGGGAGAACGGGAGGAGACGTAAAACGCTTCGAATTCAGTTCGTTGCACGGTTTGGCAACGTCGCGTTCGTACCGAATGACTGGTGGTTAATTGTGTACCACTGGTTCAGTGTTCACCACCTGACTATATTGTTATTTTAAATAATATTCCATAGAAGTATTACATACCGTAAAATGGGGCTAATTAATACACTTTTTTCGTAGAACAGGTGTTTATAAAAATTGTAATAACTCAAATGATATGAAATATTATTTTCTCAAACATGCAATGAAATATTGACATTACGTTCCTCTTAATAGGCTGCGAAGTATGACGTTTCAGGCGCGGCTAGGACCAGAGGCCGGCAATGGAATTTCATACAAACCTTGCAGGCCTAGGCCGGCAAAGTCCTCTTTTTTAATTTCGATTTCACATAAATTTGTGGCAAAGGCATCGACACTCTGCCACTATTCGTATTAAAAAAAAAATATATCTTTAATTTTTTTGTTGTTTATTTCGTTGGCATGTTTGAGAAAAGCACTATACATACCTCGGCGGGATATATGGGGTTGCCTGCCTCAGACCTATGTCTATATGTCTTCGGCCGGCAACCCCTTTCATCCCGGCCTCTGTAGTAATGTACTATTTTTCATTAGATTAAACAATAAATTGTAAATAGTAATGATCGTAGTATTATTTCTGTTAATAAATTTGAAGATATATTAATTTACCATATTCCAAATATCGCATCAATGGGGTTATTTGGAATCGCACTTTTTGTGCATTGTTTTTTCTTATTTTTATTAGCTGTGTCAAATAAAATTCAGTTAGCTATATTTGGAAAAGTTATAGGGTGAGAAGTAGCCTTTATATCACCTTAATTTCACTCTCTATATGCTACAGACAAGCCAAAAATTACATTTAAAAATTTATTCACAAAAAAAAATATTTCTACTTTAGGGCTATTTGGAATTTAATGTTAATATATCAAAGGTGGTCTTAATGAGGGTGAAGCTATATTTAGAATATTTAAGGGCAAGCATCATCTATGTAAATAAAAATGAATTGCTGAATGTGTTGGTAAGGACAAAACGGTATGTTCCCTTTATGTCGAGTCCCGTTATGTCGAGTCTGGGAGTCTATTGTTCTCCAAAGTATTAATTTTACGCTTTCTATTACCGTTTTGGAGTTAGGAGGTCATGGTGAATGTCGTGATAAAATAACTCCAATAATACGCTAAATCTTTTATTAGCTTTCACAACTTAGATTCCTAATTAACAAAACAATTTTTATCATGAAAAAATATATATCAGTCTTGACAGAAACCAACTGCCAAGAATCTTCGAACATTCGAAAATATTTTCTACGTTCTACATTTTTTATGGCCACGGAGGTTCATATATATGAAGGTCCGCCGTGACCATACGACATGGACGCTACACCGTCATGTCGAGTTTGGTGAACAGGTACAGTCAGGATATAAATTATAGTGCAACATATCCACTCATTATTTCTAGTACAAAGTACTAGGGTAGCAGAAGCTAGCAGGAGGTTCTCTACTAACCATTATTTAACCTACTACAGTAATATCTAAAAAGTACTAGGGTACAAAATAAAACTATCAGTCACTTGAGGTACCTATAAAAAAAATTGTAACAACCTCCTGCTAGCTTCTGCTACCCTAGTACTTATTTATATCCTGATTGTACCTGTTCACCAAACTCGACATGACGGTAATAAAAAGCGTATTAATAATACTTTGGAGAACAATAGACTCCCAGACTCGACATTACGGGACTCGACATAAAGGAAACAAACCGACAAAACTCGAGAAAGGCAAAACGATTTCGCATTTTTTTGTGTTTGTTATTGTCGCCTTTCTTATATTTTCCTTACATAAAATGGTTTTATGAAAGAAAAATATAAGAAAGTTGTAAGTAAAATTACTTGGGTGAAGCAGCACAGGACAATCTATTTTCAAAAATAAAACTGTAAATGAGTTTGCTGTGCACATACAGTGCAGTAATCAGATTATTTTATCAATTGTTTAAATATTTTATTTAAATAAAACTAGGTACATTGTTCAATCACAACATTTATTCTTCTACAAATTATATTTTTATAAGGTATTGTTACGAGCGTGGGGGTTGGTTTAAATAGAAAATGCGAGGACAACCGTTGAAGACAGATTTTATTCAGCTGCACTTAACTTACAGCAAAGCGCGTACAAATTCGATAACTCTTCCTTACACAATACACAGTCACTTGCATAATCGCACTGTATCGCTTCGCACACTTTATCGCAATGATCGCTTCGAATTCTAGTCGTAGACTAACTTCAGCAGCGGCTGTTAGCTCGCCTTTTATATAAGGCGCGGCCGAGTAGCGAAAGATCGAGAAAAGACAGGTACGTTCTGAAAAAGACAGGAACTTGTAACGTTACAGCTGGTCCTCGAGGAGGGCCAGTGTACGTCAGATTGTTAAAGGAAGAAGGGAATAATAAGACGTGAACAGGGAAATGGCACTTTGTATTGTTCACAAGAATAAGATACACAGTTCATAAGAAAAACACTTAAGGGTCATTAAAACCACACTATACTCTTCGAGTCTTCTCTTCAACTTTTCATATAAGATTCAGTGCTGTTATGGGCCAGGCTTGCACAGGCACTCAATGAGAAGATACGTCCACGGCGAGACTACGATGCGCAGCTGCGTTCCATCAAAAGCTTGATGGAACAGAAGATTTTCAGAGTGGCCTCCACCAGAGGCACGAGACTTGGTCAATCCTTATGATTGAATATTCATTTAAAAGGCAGTGGCTTCTGAAAGATTAAGATGAACTTCAGTAATAAGATTTAAGAGATATCTTCACGATCCAAACCGGAGCTCGAATGCCGCGTCCTGAATTTTCCCACGCTTGTTAGGAACACGCAGCGCTGTCAGTACAAATTTGAATTTAAAGTATAAATGCGTATAGAGAAAAGAGGTTGACAATATTATAAATAAACCTACTTAGATATAATATTACAAACTTTCTGGGAGGTTCTATTAGGTCTTGTGTCTCTTTCTATTCATTCCATTCCTTCTAGAACAGTGACGTCAAGGCATGCTGTCTCTTTCTAGCCTGACGTCTCGTTCTATTCATTCCATTCCTTCTAGAACAGTGACGTCAAGGCATGCTGTCTCTTTCTATAGTGCCGTCTCGCTCACTCCTATGGAAATTTGGCCATATATTGAAGTGGCCAAGCGCCGGGCGTAGCACTACCCCCTTCTTAGACATGCTCGTCCCGAGCATTATTAGATCCGTAGTATCTCGCCAGTCGGTCAACATGTACAACCTTCAAGGGGCTTCGCTGGTTGCGTTGTATCCGGTATGTAACGTCATTGATCCTGGTGACAACTTTATACTTCCCTTCCCAGGTTGGAGACAACTTCGGAGATTTGCCTTTGCGACGCATCGGATTGTGTAGCCATACCAACGAGCCTTCGTCGAACCCGGCTTGATGAGAGTTGCGGTCGTATCTGGTTTTCATTCTGTCGCTTGCCTGGAGCCCAGATTCACGGACGTGGGTGTGAACGTCATTTAGTCTATCGCGCAATGCACTAGCATATTCCGTGATTTCTTGCGGTGAATCTGGAGGACGTCCAGTCAGTAGATCAGCCGGTAGTCTCAGTTCTCTGCCAAAGTTTGCACACGCAAGCGTCACCGTTGTGTTTTCATGTATCGCTGTTCTATAAGACAACAAGAACAAAGGAATATGACTATCCCAGTCCTGGTGGCTCTCAACAACCTTAGCCAAATGCCTTTCCAAGGTTTGGTTAAATCTTTCAACCATTCCGTCAGACTGCGGATGATATGGGGTGGTCCTGGTTTTATGAATACCCATTATCCTACAGGTTTCTTGAAATACCTGTGATTCAAAATTCCTTCCCTGGTCACTGTGTATTTCCAGAGGAACTCCATATCGGCAAAACATCTCCGTGACTAGTCTTTCCGCGACTGTAGTTGCTTCCTGGTTAGGTATGGCAAAAGCCTCCGGCCATTTAGTAAAGTAGTTCATTACTACTAGGATGTATTTGTTTCCAGACTCCGATGCAGGAAATGGCCCTGCAACATCTAATGCAATCCTTTCCCAAGGCGCTCCAACATTGTATAGCTTCAATGCTCCCCTGCTCCTTGTATGCGGCCCTTTTACCGATGCGCAACATGTACATTTCCTACACCAATAAAAACTAAATTAAATAATATTCTTAGGTCTCATAATTAAAACTCCTAAACTTAAAATTATGAGATATTTAAACAAATAAAAATATTCTTTTTAGAAATGTACGTAAAATAAACATATTCAAACAAAACTATTTATAAAATGGTGTCTGCTTAGGTACTACAATAAAATATATAAAACTCCAAAAAGTATAAAAGAAATAATCAAAACCTTAGTCACTATCCATTAATGCTTTTAAAATTGCTTGTCTATCGTTATAATAATTCTTTCTTTTTTCTTTTTGCTTATTTTTTTTTGGCATATCAATATAACTGCTTAGACATACAGGTTTAAGGTCCTTAAAGACTACTTTCTTGTTCTTCAACGCATTTTCTAAACTTTCTTCCTTAATAATAGTCAGTTTTTTCTTGCTCTCGAAGTGGTTTTCTTTAGTTTCAATTAAATCTGCATTTTCATCATTGTCCATAACTTCACTACATTCTTTGATATTTATAATATCTTTACTATATAGTTCCTTTTCATTAAATGATATAAGAGAGACAGTATCATTATCATCTCCAACTACAACTTCTTCACTCCCAAACTCATCAAAGAAGATAAGAGGTACTTCATTATATTGATTATCACAGAGTTTCCTTTTATCGTTTCCTTCACTTCTGGGTTTATCCTTCTTTCCATTTTCCTTATCATCAAAATCATTGCGCATCCCGGCCATTGATGGTAAAGTGTTCATTTCAGTGTGTTGATGATTCATTCCAACTTTTATTGTATTAGGTGACTCGCAACTTTTTGTTTTGTCTTTTTTATCTATTTTTTCATCAGTAATCTTATTTTGATGTTCTATTTTATCACTATTGACTGTGCTCGGAATTATAAATGTTGAAAGATCATTATAATCATTAATATCTGAGCTGTGATAATCTAAATTGGCATCTAGTAGGTCCGAGTCACTATTCACACTCCTTGTATCCAAAACACTTGTGGTTGAACTGCTAAGCTTTCTTGTAGTTATTTTCCTTCTGGATTTTGCAACGGCAGGAGCCTTAATTTTACTTTTTTTGCCTTTACCTTTTCCTTTAATACTTGACATTGGTTTTTGAGGCTTATTTTCATTCTTTATTGGATATTCATCTTCTGAACTTATATACGTGGAGTCAGGAGTCAGGTTCATGTCCCCTTTTTTCTTTACGACGAGTTGTGCGTATACATTGCCCCGAAGGTCCTGCAATGGGCTGCATGTGTGATTCCCTGGTATTATAATTGATATTACTTCTATCTGTTTCGTTTGAAATTGTTGTATTCTTTTCGGAATATCTATTTATAGTTTTTATTTTACCTTTACGAGATTTGATCATTGACGGTTTTTCCACTTGTAATAAGTCATCTGTAGTAATGCTTTTCCCAGGTGGAACATTACACTTCCTTTTTCGTTTAGTCTGTTCAAGAGCTGGGGTTGGATTTCTTAAATTTGTTAAAATTTCTATTACAGCTGAAGATGCCGATTCAATTAGTTCCTCCGAAATAGAATTGTGTGTGTGTGGCAATCGAGATTTTGGTCGTTCAGAGTTAACGGGATATAAGCCGCATTTGTTAAACCCGGCTATTATATTGTTGTAATCTGAACCCTTTTCTCTCAATTTATTCTGCTATCTGTTCAATAACATAGGAAATGAACTTTTTACTAAAGTTTTATGTTTAAATCCTTCAGTCCTCTTCCAGTGTGTTAATACTTTGCGCCAATATTTTTTTAAAGGCGCGTAGAATGCAACATCTACTGGTTGTAGTAAATGAGTGGTTTTAGGAGGTAAGCAAACGAACATAATATTAAGCTCCTGACAATTTTGTAATACACATTCGGAAAAATGTGAAGATAAATTGTCCCCAATTATCACTTTTCGGTCAGGCTTTGTTCTTGCATATGGTACTATGACAGTATTAAACCAGTCCTCAAAGCACGCAGAGTCGAACCAACCACTTTTCGATCGGTTGTACCTCGTACCCTCAGGCCCTCCTTCTAGCCATTGATCCCATAAATGATCTGCCTTATAGACAACGTATGTGGGCAATAATTGTCCATCAGCAGTACCGGTAAACATTAAGGAAATAGATGTTTTTGTGGTGTTAATTACCCTTTCAGGATATTTATAGCCTCTCTTAAATAAATATTTCTTATTTCCCGGGTCATCAGTGAGATTAGTCTCATCATAATTAATGATACAATCAGGAGAGACACCTTCAATAGTATTTTCATAATACGAAAAAAAATCGTCTATTACAGCAGGTGAAATTTTGGCGCGGTCACTTATGATATTTGATGCATTACGGTTGGAAATTTCAGCTTTATGCCTAATCATGAAATTTCGCGCCCAATCTACTCCTGGCATATTGTCCTTTAAACTGTAGACGGTTTTTCCTAATTTGTTCAAGTATTTTTGGGCAAATACGCGTAAATCTGTAGAATCTAGTGGAAACCTCCAATTACTCAATATTTGTATGTATTTTATGAACGCCATCTCTTCATCTTTTGAAAAAAGAGTAGGGTGTCCGGCTTTTTCTTGTGTGCAATTAATATTTCGACATTTTCTGCTTAATGTTCTCTTTGGAATGTTGTATTTATTAGCCGCCTCTATTAATTTACATGAGCCATTTTGAATTTCTACTATTGCATTTTGCAAATCTTCTTTGCAATAACTCTGGTAAGGTGAATGATTCTTACCGTTGCGTGAATTTGTAAACTTTCGTTGGTAGGTCCGCACCATAGTAAGGTTGATATCGGTGGCAAATAAATAATAATAATAAAAACATATTTTTAAATATATTTTGTATTTTTTTAGGATATATTTAAAAATGTCATTGACTCAGGGGGTCATAGCTAGACCTCCTGTGAAGAATTTTTTTCGAAATTCGACAGTAGTCAAGAAACCAATAGGTAGATCGATTTCATCGAAATCTACCTAATAATATTCTCAGACAGTCATGCCATGGGGCTGACAATAAACATAAATAAAATATTTTTTCCTATGGAATTCCGGCGCATTTTGCCATTAAATAATTATAATAAATTAATTTCATTTAATATTATCGTAAATAAATATAAGTAACGAAAAAAAGAATCTAAAGAATCGAGAACTATTGACCATTTAGTTGCGACAATCAACCATGCAGGAAATGTTATTTAATTTTATAAAGTGCAGTTTAGGTAAATTACCTATTTTGTGAGTATGCCGAGAAGCTTGCCCTTAACAAGCACGGTTGGGACTATTTGGAACTATGACTAGATTCCTTGGCAATGGATATCACGCTTTTTGGAGGCTATTTGAAACTTTGTTCCAATTAAACCCAAAACAGAAACCAAATAGCCCCAATTTAGCAAATCAAAATATATGCGAGCTCGTAAAAGGTAGAAACTAGTAAATAGAAACACTGAAAAGCGCATAAAACACAAAATTACTTAGTTTATTCAATTACTTACATACCTGTCTAGATATTGTGTATCAAGTGCAAACAATGTGTGTGAAATACACCAAAAACACAACACTTTTTAAAATTAAAAGCTGAACCACTTAAAAAGCCGTTATCTGTCAAAATTCCTTTCTGACATAGACATTAAATGTCACTGTATTGCCAGATGGTAAAATATAATTTCTACTGTTCTAAGATATAAATATCCACATGATCAAAACTTTATTTTCGTAAATTTCAAATAGCCTCGTGAGTTCTAAATAACCCCATCTTACGGTACCTAACAAAAAGACTTGTTCTCCATTATCAAACATGTCAGTCAGTTGAGAAGAGAGTGGGTGGCTCTGCCACACACTTGCATCATGTGCAGATCCTGGGTGACTAGCGTCCACCGACAAAATGTTTAATTTAGAATCGCATATCTGTAACATGATTTGTAAGTACCAAGTTAGTAAAACAAAATTAATAATGATAGATAATATAAATAATAAAATTTGCAATTTACTTACTATCATGACATTTAGAGAATGGAATCCCTTTCTATTATAATACCTCTCTTCATGTTCATGAGGCCTAATTATGGCAACATGTGTGCCGTCTATACATCCTAGGACGCCAGGAATTTGAAATTTGCGATAGAAACTGAAAAATAAGAATACATGTAGCCTAGGTCTTCTAAAACATCAAATAAATATTAGATTATAACATTTGATACATACTCAAGTAACTAGATAGCTATCTCTTAATATGTAGTTTGTATACTTACTTAGCCTTAATAGTATTACGATGCTCCTGCTGGGTTGGCCATTTTAAATGGTTGGCATGTATTAGGTTTAGTGCCTCTGTGACTTGTCTCACAGCTCTCGACACACTTTTTTGTGAGACATTATGAATGGCGCTTTGACCAACCAATGTCTGGTAGCTTCCCGATGCGTAAAACGCTAAAGCTATTAAAACCTGCAGATAATAAGTAAAGGAAGATAATGGAATGTTGGTAATGGCTGGTTTAAGTTCATTTCGAAATGTAAGTACTTAACCTCTTTTCGTACCTTTAAGGCAACAGATAAACCATCACTGCGACGTGATTGGGGAATAAATGGAGTAAGCTCCTGCACGAGGCTCCTTGCAGTAGACTTCTGCAGGCGAAAAGTTTTAACGAATTCCGCCTCCGTTACATCATTGAATGGCTCAAAAGTTTCTCTTGCCAATCGTCGTGCTCTACGGCGGTTTCGATGCACCTCCATTTGGTGTAAATTTTCATCAAGTTCGTCAGCCAATAATAAAATATTCATTCTAAACATCTTATTTATTATCAATTAACACTGAATTGACTAATGGAAACACAACACTTGCGGAAAAGTCAAGATAAAAAGCAATTGTTGCACAATCGTACAACATAAGCCGTTGGGTAGCAATACAATTGCAGTTTAGAACTGTTAAAAAGTAATAGACTACGTACCCGAGCGGCCGCTAGTTTGTCACCTGTCAGCTGACTACCAATCAAAGTCAATTGTAGTGTGGATTACCACTGGCTGCAATCGGAAATCTACTGTGCCTTGATCTTAATAGTGGACTACAAAAACTGTGAAAGTTTACTGTCAACTTGTTATTGAGCGACCTTTTTGGTGTTATTTTGATACAATTGAAATAGTAGACTTGGCCCCCAGGTAGTTGGACTCTGTTACCTCAAAATTGCTGATAACCTGAGCTGCCTCACCCTCTACAGATGAGTTTAAGTGATGAAACTTAAAAATCATTTTCATTTTCTTATTGTTGTGAACGAGCGAGTAAAAGGTGTCTCTGGGCTTAGGTGACGATTCACCTTATAAAAATCTCAGTTAAGGGTGAGTTGACACTTTTTGAAATCCTTGGTTGTTTATACACCCACTGTATGGGTGAGTTCACTACGTCCAAATTTAGAGGTGGTCAACTCAGCTCACTAACATTTCTTACGCGATTGCAACTGTTTACAAAAATTATGTGCTTATATTTTACCAGTGTATGTAGCTAATTAAAAATATTGTTACGAGCGTGGGGGTCGGTTTAAATAGAAAATGCGAGGACAACCGTTGAAGACAGATTTTATTCAGCTGCACTTAACTTACAGCAAAGCGCGTACAAATTCGATAACTCTTCCTTACACAATACACAGTCACTTGTATAATCGCACTGTATCGCTTCGCACACTTTATCGCAATGATCGCTTCGAATTCTAGTCGTAGACTAACTTGAGCAGCGGCTGTTAGCTCGCCTTTTATATAAGGCGCGGCCGAGTAGCGAAAGATCGAGAAAAGACAGGTACGTTCTGAAAAAGACAGGAACTTTCTGGGAGGTTCTATTAGGTCTTGTGTCTCTTTCTATTCGTTCCATTCCTTCTAGAACAGTGACGTCAAGGCATGCTGTCTCTTTCTAGCCTGACGTCTCGTTCTATTCATTCCATTCCTTCTAGAACAGTGACGTCAAGGCATGCTGTCTCTTTCTATAGTACCGTCTCGCTCACTCCTATGGAAATTTGGCCATATATTGAAGTGGCCAAGCGCCGGGCGTAGCAATATGTTCAAAAAAATAAAATAGATAGGTATAAAAAGAACCGTTAGTTATGCAGTTTGGTAAATAAACAAAACCAATACCAAAAACAGATGTAATTAAAATAGTTTCAGTATTAGTCCCATTAAACAAAATACCATTAACTCATTTAACAAAATGTAAAAATAACATTTTTTAACAAAAAGTGCTGATTTAATAAAAGCTCACTAATCAGAATTTAAAGTAATTAAGTGGAACATGGATAAAAAAGTTGATTTAACAATAAACTTATTGTTCAAAAAACTGATATAATAAATTAAAACTCATTAAACTCATATATATACTAAAAAGTGACTATATTAACACGTGGTTCAATGAGTCCCGAGACTAAGTACTAAAACAAGGATTTTTTTTTAATTATTTTTTATTCAACAACGTAGTGTCCTCCAAGAGCGATACAGTCCCTCCACTCTATCCCATGCTTGTAGAACGATTTGTCTTTGGCTTCAAAATAAGCCTCCGTTGCTAGGATACCTTCACTATTTGAGTCAAATTTCTTACCCTGGAGCATTTTTTTGAGATCTGCAAACAGCCAGTAATCCCTGGGGGCCAAGTCTGGCGAATAAGGCAGATGAGGAAGCAATTAAAGCCCAATTCATTAATTTTGGCCATCGTTATCACAGACTTGTGGCAATGCGCGTGGTCCTGGTGAAACACCACTTTCTTTTTGTTCATTTGAGGCTGTTTATTCGCAATTTCGTGCTTCAATCGCTCTAATGATCGATCCAATAAGCACATGTAATCGTCACCATTTATATTTTGCCCCTTTTCAAAGTATTCAATGAAAAATATTCCATGCGCATCCCAAAATTTAGGCACCATAACTTTACCGGCCGATTTCTGAGTCTTTGGCCGCTTTCACCAGCCGCTCTCCACTCCGCTGACTGCCGATTGGATTCCGGAGAAAATGGTGTATCCATGTTTCATTCATTGTCACATACCGACGTAAAAAATCCTTTTTATTACGATTCATCAGCACCAAACATAGCTGTGAATCATTGATACGTTGTTCCTTTTGATCAGTTGTAAGCAAACGCGGCACCCACGTGGAAAAAAATTTTTTCATGGCCAAATTTTTATGTAAAATGGTGATAATACTACTAGCGGAAATCTTCACTATCTCGGCTATCTCGGGCACTTTTATCTTCCGGCCTTCCATTACGATTTTGAGGACTTGGTTAATATTTTGTTGAGTCACTGCTTCATTTGGATGACCTGAGCATTCCCCATCATTTGTGTCCATGCGACCGCGTTTGAAGTCCGCATACCACCGACACACGACACGGCCAGCTTTAGAGAGAGCTGATCCCGAATAACATTTTATAAGCCATTGATGTATTTCAACGGTATTTTTTCCCATTAAAAAACAATGTTTACGTTTGATCTGAAGGATCTTCCTTTCACTGAAAGATACTGATAGTACAACCAAGGATTTTTCCTCTATTACAACAGGTTTTAGAGACAAGCTGCTAACAATGGCCGATTCCATACCATTGGTTATGCGGTAAGCGCCTTGCAACAAACGAAACTCTTTACCAGGTTCATAAGAATTGTATCCTTTAACATAAACGTCTCCAGTGAATGAAGCATCACTTGGCACAAGGCTTCAGTGAAGTGGTAGATGTTACGGATACTGATTCTTTAGCAAAAAACTTTCGTGTTGGATCCTCATTTGTCAAGCATCAACAGGACTATGATATAATAAGTGTTTTTCTGTCTTTTAAGACAGAAAGGTGAGGAAGTTCAGTAAAGTTTTGACTGATTAGTGCTGCACTTTCCATTAATCGATCTTCCATCATTAGAATTTCCAGATTCGTCTCAATATCATCTAGCTTCAGGTTTATGAAAGATACAATGGATCGTTTACAGAATCACCGAACCCTTTCACTACTGGTAAATTGTCATAAAACCTTTCAAGTCCTATTGACTTCGCTTCACTGCGTCGCAGTAAACTGCACTCGCTGCCGAAATCAATAAACGCGACACATTGATGATCGTTTATAGAAACAGGCTTGAAATATTTATCAATAACGTTACTATCCGCGATAATTTTTAGAGTTTTCTTTTCAGTAGGATTCTCTGTTTGTGTGTGGGTCAGTATGCTCAGAAATGGGGCGCCTATTACAAGATTCATAATCATGACCTACTCGGTTGCAGCGTCGGCACTTCACCAAAGGTTTTGTGCACTTACTGAATGGATGACCCTTTTTACGACAATTAAAACACGTGACAGAGTTGTCATTGGGTGGAGAGGTATTAGAATTTGCAGGTGTCAAATTGGAGTTGGACCTTTGAGTGCTACGCTCCCTATTTCTACCACTAGTCGTTGACTGCATGCGTTGTTGAGAACAGAGAAAATTCAGAAGTTCTCGGGATCGGAACAATTCAGTGCTTGGTCACCATTTCTGACAGAACGATCATATATACCACGTATAATACAATGGACAGCCTTTTTTTCTATTATCTCGCAACGATTTTAGCCGCGGTAGCCTAGTGGTATGGGTAATGGACTGCTGAGACGAGGTCTAGGGTTCGATCCCAGGTTTTACCATGGCACACACCAATGACTTCGATGCTTTTCGAAGTTATGTGTGTATTTATCGCAGGTTTATAAGTGCCCAGTTAATGGCAATAGGCTCGCCACCTATTACATTGGGACCTGAACATAAACTGGCAAAAAGTGGGTGCTAGCACCTCTGCCTACCCCTTCGGGGATATAGGCGTGAGTTTATGTTATGTTATGATTTAACAAACTGAGTTTATCATAAAAATATTCTCTTAAACTTTCGTCGCTTCGTGAAGTGCGTGCCAACATTTCCTCCAGTAGTCTACCATAATTCTCTTCACTGGGAAAAGCTTTAGTTAATTTCTGCTGCCACTCACTCCACGTTAAAACTACAGTAGGCAGAGCCTCAAACCATCTCTTCGCTAACCCGACAAGTTTTTGTACCGAAAAATGGATGGTTTGTTTCTCGTCCCATCCGTAAATTTGAGCACATTCATTAACTTTACGCAACCAACATTCTATATTTTGAGATCTATTTGCCGGATCAAATTCGGGCACAACGTTATTAAGTTGATTATTTTGTAACTCATAACTCATTTATTCATAAGGATAATCATTACACGTCATATATTATGTTACAGCAAGTTTACCATTTAACTTCCTCGTCCGAAAAACATCTGCAATCTTTCACACATAAAATAAAAAATAAAAATTGTACAAATGTCAACAATGTAGCATAACAGGTTTTCGTGCAGTCAAAATAATATGTCAATAGTTCAAATTCTAACAATGTCAAGTTCTAATAGGAGTCAAATTGTACAAGGTCAAAGTTAAATATTTTATATAATTCCAATCATGATAACCATTAATTAACAATAAAGTTTTGTTAGTTAATATAAAGTTAAATTTATCAACAATTATACTTATTTCACTGTTATCAGTTCGTCAAATGAATGCTTGCTCGCATAGCCATCGCTTCAGTCGAAGTTTAAAGGACTCTATAGTTGGAGCTGAGGTCACGTTAGGCGGCAACTTGTTGTACACTAAAGGCCCCATGACATGAGTCGTCTTTTCGGATTTTGCCAGTGACCTAGGTATCGATTTCAGTTTTTCGCGATCCCGCGTGTGATACGAATGCACATCGCCTCGCTTTTCAAACTGCTTAAAGTTAATTCTCACGTGAATCGCGACCTGGTATATCACTATTGACGGCAGGGTGAGTATACCTAGCTGGGAAAAATATGGTCGAGCCGAATAGTCCTGCGGTATCCCAACTATAGCTCGCACGGCTCGCTTCTGCATTCGGAACGCGCGCTCCCAGTCAGCAGCGCGTCCCCATAGCTCTGCACCATACTGGAGCAGAGAATGTACCGTGGCAAAATAGCACGTTCTCACCTCAGTACTAGATACCACCCTGGCAATTCGTCTGAGAGCAAAGCGTACGCTTCCCATCTTATTGCAGACCCTGTCAATGTGGTTCTCCCACTTTAGGCACCTGTCGATTTCGAACCCGAGAAACGTGATGGTCTCGACTTGTGTGATGTTCAACCCATCCGCCGACACCACTACTCTTACTTGATTTGCCCTTCCAGGCAGATAGTATCTTGATAACGTCCTCCGTAGTCAGTCCTGTAGAGACTTTTCGTGACTTATGGCCTCTGCTGCGACTTCTACTCCGGGATTTGGATTTCCTCTTCCTTTTCTCTTTTCCCCGTGACCCTGCAGATTCAGACTCACGGGGTGGCGTATGAGATTCTTTGTCAGTTCCGTCTTTCTCCATAGCTGGAATATTATTTATCATTAGTCAACTGTTCATAAACCAACGTCTGAATTCCTTACCAGAGTTAAAAATTTGAAAATATCTTAAAACTCATGTCAAATTCAGCCATGGATAAGCATACAAGCCATCAAAATGTAATGGTCCTTTTATAAACACTTCACATCAATAAATCAATTAACTAGGTAAGTAACTTCTATAAGGTAACTGCTAGAATCACGACACACGTAGCCGATAAACATAAACATTCGGGATTTTATGGTTACATAATCTCAGTAGACAAGCATACATATATAGCTCAATGAATGGGCATACATAGCCCAAAAACATATATAATTTCAGTAATTTTGGTTGAACAACCTCTGTGACCGAGCAAACATAGCTCGTTTGTACAGGCATACATAGCCTAGAAATATACATAGTTTCCGTAATTTTTGGTTAAATAACCTCCGTGAGCATACATAGCTCATTTTTTTAGGCATACATAGCGCAGAAACATACATAGTTTCAGTTATTTTGGTTAAATAACCTCAGTGAGCATACTCAGCTCATTTACACAGGCATACGCATACATATTCATATTCATTTATTTATTCACAGAATGCAGGTATAACAAGTGTGGTCTTATAATTAAAATAATGTTTCCTGGTACATTCTACCACTTTTGTGTGGTATGTAAATATTCATACAGTCAATAATTAATTTGTGATACAATAGCTATAATATAATAGTAAGCTAGGAAAAGAATTGAGCATACAATCCTAAAAAAAAAAACAAAAAATAATCAAATGTCACTGTGGTCCAATAAATAGAAATAGTAGTTTTAATCAAGTCGTTTGTCTATATTGTCATGTAAAGTTACAAACAAAATGTTACACACATTTAATAAATACCAACACGATCAAGGAGTAGCCTTGACCGCGTGTTGATTTAGAAAACGTGCAGACATTTAGAAAAACGGTCTAAATACAAGTCAAAATTGTGGCTGGGGTTCTCCCAAATAACCCACACATTTAATAAATACCAACACGATCAAGGAGTAGCCTTGACCACGTGTTGATCTAGAAAACGTGCAGACATTTAGAAAAACTAATTTCAAAAATGAATCTTCTGTCAAAAAGAAATATAAAATATAACAAAATTATAAAATATAAATGTACATACCGTCGTAAAATATCCACTCTTATGGGCTCAAGGGTTCTGTGTCACTTCTGAATTGAAGTGAAACTAAAATATTTCAATCAGATGGCGGCCGGCGTGTGCAGTGTTGCTATTTTAAAACTACTAATAACTGAGGGTATAGAAGCAAAAACGCCTCTATCCATATTTCGATATTTTTAATCTGTGAATGGCATTTTATGCCGGGAATCGTGAGCTATAAACCAATTTCATTATTTAGGTGCAAAAACGTTTCATTCCCTTGTAATATAGGTGGAAAAAATGAACTCTATTGCAAACACGCCACTCTCCAAATTAATTCAGAAACAAATGTGACATTGTCCGTTTCGACCAATCACAGTGCGCTATTTCCGAACACCAATATGGCGATTTCAGTGTTTGCAATGCAACAGAGTACACCGGTTATTTTTAAGATACAAAATAGTTTTAAAGTTATAATGGAAGATTTTGTACAGCCAGTATCCGTAGGAAGAACCAGAAAACGTGGTCGTAATCCGAACAACTGGAAACGGGCGAAGGATAAGACGCTTCGGTAAGTTTTTTATTACCTTTTACACGTGATTATCTAAGTGATTTAGGGTAAATCAGGGTAAACGCATCAGTAGTCGACCATTCCGTCTGGGCAATGCCCATGTCTTGTAGATACTTTAATAATCATTATCCTTTTTTTATACCACTTAGGTGTCAAACAAGCACACGGCTTACCTGATGGAAAGTGGTTTCCGTGACCTATGGACGTGTGCAACACCTGGACAGTCACACTCGTGTTGCCGACCCCGTAAGAAAAGAGATTATCTTTGCCGTCAGTGCAGAAGACAAAGCAGAACAAGCCTATAGTCTTCCCATTGACAGCACAAAAACCACCCAGTGAGCTCTGACTACCCTACTCACCTCCGGGAACACAACAGAAAGTTATAGCCGTACTTCCCCCGTCGGACTGCTCCATTGGGACTTTGATTGAACTCTCAACGACAAAAAAGGGGTATTCGGAAAGTTTAACCTGTCTGTTTGTTACATCGTGTCTGCTAAACGCGTGGACGGATTTGATTTGAATGTAGTATTTTTTTTTTATTTGAAAGATAATTTACCAGGGAGTGTACTTTCGAGTTACATTTGATTTAAACATTCAATAATCATGATCATCATCATCTGAGCGTATTCTGAATTGCATCTTCAGCGGTACTGCTGAAGAGCCCTGGGATCAATAGTTTACCTTTTCCTAAGTGATTTAAGGTTGATTGACATTGATTTGTTAGTGAATTTTATAAACAGTGACTCTCATCTGACTTCCGCAACCGAAAGGGTAAACCAGAACCGATCCTAGGATAGGCTTTCTGGATCTCCAGTCTTCTCACTCACCAAATGAAGTAAAGAATCGCGCGAAGCTGCTACTCTAACTGTGTGGTACTTACTTACCTACTATAGCTACTGGCGACTAGCAAAACTGAGTATTGTCGATAGCTCAAATCTGCCACAGTGTAATCAATCATTTGCAGAACATGGGTGTGAATCGGTAAATCGTTAATGATTGATTAATTAATATTTTCTAATTATTATTGTCTTTTTATATTACAGATACGCACCTAAAAGGTTACCTCAGTACCCAACCTGCAATCATGAAAAAGGGGCATACCAATGTCGTAAATTAACAATGACAGACATACGAATTTTTTTTGAATCCTTTTATGCGACCAAAAATAAACTAAACCAGGATGCGTTTTTATTAAAATATTGCAAAGTAAGCGATACGGTACGTCGTCGAGCACGAGTAGGTCAACGAGCACCGAATAAGTTCTGCACAAAATTATTCGTTAAAAAAAGTGATACATTAAAACTTATACCCGTATGCCAAAAAACCTTTTTAAAGATACTGAGTATCTCCGTTCATCGTATCCGTCGAGTTGCTAAAGTTTTTAAAGCAACAGGAGGCATAGTCAGAGAGAGACGAGGAGGCGATCATACTTCATAAAAATATACGACTAAGAAGCGAGCAGTGAAACAATTCATCGAAAGTTTTCAATGCCTAGAATCCCACTATTGCAGATCTTCAGTTGAATGGAAATATTTAGACTCCAACTTAAACATAAGAAAAATGTGGAAAATGTATTGTGAAAAATCGGGACCAGAAGAGCAGGTAAAAGAAAGCTATTTTCGTAATATATTCAATAGACATTATAATCTTGGTTTTGGCAGCCCCCGCACAGATGTATGTTCAAGATGTACTGAATTGGATGAAAAAATTAAATCTGAGAAAGATGTGAACGTGAAAAGTACTTTAATGATTGAAAAAAGAGTGCATAAACTGAAAGCAAAAGCATTTTATAGACTACTACGTGAAGAAAAAGAGGGAATGGTAACATTATCTTTTGACTGCCAGAAAAATCAGGTGTTACCAAAAGTACCCGATCAAATAGCGTACTATAGTCGGCAGCTATACATCTACAATTTTGCTATTGTTAAATCTCAGCCAGATAAAAAATTAAACAGAGATACTGTTTCATTATATTATTGGACCGAAGACGAATTTTCCAAAGGAGCGAATGAAATATGTTCTGCAGTCTACCATAGACTGAATTGTTTAGACTTGACCGGGATATCTACTGTACGGCTCGTAGCAGATGGGTGTGGAGCGCAAAATAAAAATTCGATTATGATGGGGATGTGCTCAACCTGGCTGTTCAACGCTCCAGCACTTGTTAAATACATAGAGTTAGTGTTTCCGTTGCCGGGACATTCATTTCTACCCGCAGACAGAGATTTTGGTAACATAGAAAAAAAAATCAAGGAATTAGAAGTTATTACAAGCCCATCGGAATATGTGGAGGTATTTGTTAATTTTGGCACAGCAATTCATTTTGATATGGATCTGGATTGGAAGACCGCTTTGCACTCAATAATCAAGCCCCTTGGAAGTTGGCATTTTCCTTTTTCTGCAAGTAAGCGATTCTTCATTAAAAGGAGTTCTAATAATATAATAACCATTAAAGGTGAAGTAAACTATTGTTCGGAAATGCTTGACTTCAAAATCAGTCTTGAAAAGGGGACAAACATTTAAAGACATAGTACCTTCACCCATTTCCAAAAACAACGTAAGGATTAACAAGGCTAAACTAGAAGATGTAGCAACCCTTTTAAAAAAACATTTTGGAGCAGAGTGGCACACAAGAACTGAACTAACGTACTACAAGGAAATACTAATACCATCCAGGTACTCCCAAGATGCTGATTACGAAAATAATGAAGAAGTTTGCGAGCCAAGCCCACCCGAAATAGGGCTACAAATTTAACGGGTATAAACTCGTATTGGAAATGTTTTTGGTTGAGTTCTTTTTTAATAAACAAAAAATAACCCTATTACGATTGTGACAGGTGGAACGCGGCGGCATCGCGTAGATACGCAATACAAAATAAGTGTCACAAAGTTTGTAATAAAAAAATAATCATTATAAAATATTTAGATTTTATTGCAAGATGTTCCATTTTTGTCAATTTACCCTACTATAGAATCACAAGATGGTGGCTGACCCTTAAATTGCAAACTTTACATTGTCCATGTTGTTGATTTGCAAATGTGACAAAATCCACTGTAGAGAAGCAAATAAGTTACTGTCCATTACAATTTTAATAATTTCAGCAGTGTTGTTGGGTGTATCATCTTTTTGTCTATAAAAAAAGTATTATATATGTGCCGGCAGAAGTGAAAAGTTTTTCTTTCTTTCTTTGTTCGTTATATACAGAGAAAAAGATAAAAAGAACATAACATACCATACCTATAATATAGCGCCAATCATAGAACCTATCACTAATTTTCTGCTGATTTTCTGTCATAAAAAAAAAAAAATTACAAATAGAAAAATAATCACAAAAATTAATAAATTACAAAAAGAAAAATAATCACAAAAAAAGCCAGAACCCCGGTTCGGGTTCGAACCGGGGTTCTATTTGGTACTATCTGAAACCATAAGTACTTACAGTCGAAGCGCTCACCGCTACACTAAGAAGCTTCTTATCGTATCTTGCAAAATAAACAGTCTGTTAATGTTGTATGACGTCAGTCGTCGGTTACGGTTCAAAGGTCAAGTGATCCTGACGCGCGAGTTTAACAATTTTGACCCATCCAACGCCGCTAAAGAAGTTTTCATTTCAAAATATCATTACACTACTATATATTCTGATACAATAAAAACGATGAAGGATGCAGGCATAGATTTATTGCAAAAGCTTACAATAATCTAAAAAAAAAACTTAACATGTACGGAAATAAAGAACTACAAGCGAAAAAAATACGCTTTTTTAAAATAAAAGACGTGTTAATACTTGCCGCTATGCAAGATTTTTTGTTTGAAAACTATGCGGATAAAAAAAGCGGTTTTTGATTTTTTACATTCGAGAGGGGCGAGAAAGTGCGGTTTCTCCATTTAAACAATTGTATACCATTCATGTAGATCTGGGCTCCTCTAATAATGCAGATATAAATGTCATCCCTGTATTATAATATATGCATTGTTACCGGATAAAAACAAATTACTTACGAAATCATGTTGGATTTAATTAAAAGTCAAGTTCCAGAATTCAAGCCTGGTGTATTCGTAACAAACTTCGAAGTGAGTACAATGTCTGCTATTCGAAAAATATTTCCGGATTCAGAATCCCAAGGTTGTTTTTCTCACTTCAGCCAGGCGGTCTGGAGGAAAGCTAAACAGCTAGGTTTAACAAAATCTAATCTTAGTAAAGCCCACGTTATAAGATGCATTGCTCTTGCTTATCTTCCGAAAGATTTTAGATCCGAAGGTTGGCTTTTTATATCGGAGGAAAATAAGAAAAAAGACAATACTTCCATATTTAACAATTAGTTTAAGAGGACCTGGCTTGACAGAAAAGCATATTTATCAAAAAAGTGGTGTTTTTATAACATTCATATAAACTCAAGGCTTAATAAAAAATTAAAGCCAAGCCGAATATTGCGTCATTTATAAAAACATTGATAAAAGATGCCAGTTATTATTTAAGCTCTTGGCGAAAAAATAATTAAATTACGAAACGGACAAACGAAGCCATATTTACACAAAAATATATAGAAAATGCTATTCAAGAGTTGATAGACGGTGAAATTACAATAGGACAATGTATTGAAAAGTTAAAATAAAAAAGTTAACAAGTTAAAATCACTTTTTAGTATATATGAGTTAATGCGAATGAAGAACTAATTTCAAATAAGTAGAATAAATAGAATACATAAATTAATCCGTCCTATGTGCTGTCACAGTGGTGGCACGGAGCGGCGCGATGCAACTTCAGCAATGCAGGCGCTGCAGCTGGGTCACTGCGCGAGACGCTGGGTAAGGCGCCGAGAAGCTAGTTGCTACGCATCGCGCAGGAGCCGCTCTAGACGGCCGGCGTAGGTACAGGAACCGTTTCTATGGCTGCGAGGCGAAAACGAAATGTTACGTAATGCACTAGAATATTCTACACTTGGGATGGATGAATTTAAATTGCAATAATTAGTATTAAGGGACTAGGAAAGAGAGATAAGTCCAATAAAACAGTTGAATAAAAAAAAAATAAAAAAAAAATAATCTGAGAATCCGCTGGACTCAACAAATGGGTTGTTATCGAACTCAACATATGGGTGCTTGGGCATAGAGAGCCGAAAGAAACGAAATAAAGTCAGTCAACAAACAGTCAAACAAGCCACCATTCATCCGTCCTTGAAACTCCCACCTTATGGGATAAGAGTAACATTTTTTTTGACTATTCAAGACAATAATTGAAGGGTAAATCTTGTTTTACCAACTAACATGTTTAAAAAATAATCAATTTCTAAAATGTAGCATAATTTAAATCAATATAATGAAATTTTTCCATTTAAATATTTTGTCTAATGTATAGTCTAATAATGTATAGTCTAGTCTAAGTCCTATAAAACAGTTGAATAAAAAAAAATTAAAAAAATAATAATCTGAGAATCCGCTGGACTCAACAAATGGGTTGTTATCGAACTCAACATATGGGTGCTTGGGCATAGAGAGCCGAAAGAAACGAAATAAAGTCAGTCAACAAACAGTCAAACAAGCCACCATTCATCCGTCCTTGAAACTCCCACCTTATGGGATAAGAGTAACATTTTTTTTGACTATTCAAGACAATAATTGAAGGGTAAATCTTGTTTTACCAACTAACATGTTTAAAAAATAATCAATTTTTGAAATGTAGCATAATTTAAATCAATATAATGAAATTTTTCCATTTAATATTTTGTCTAATGTATAGTTGTGTGGTTTCCGTCATAGAATAGGACCACTTCATCTCTTCTCGTGGATGTCCTAAGAGGTGACTAAGGGAACACCAAAGGATGGGCAGCGGCGTCTTTTGTGATGCATCGTTTATACAATACCGCGAAAAATATATTATAACACCATTTTGAATGTACAAATCACTTTAGTTTAATGTTGTTGTGATAAATTTTAGGAAACCTAATTTTATCATATTTAACAAGAAACTTAACAAAGGATCTCGTCTGGTTTCAGACCTAGCCATATTCAAATTAATAACCTGCTGATCCTCCAAAAAATATTTATTATTTATATTATATAATATTATTTTATCAGAAAAATGCAGTTTGTATTTATTTGTTTTCAATGGTAGGGTGTTCAAATTAAAAAAGGAAAGTCTCTAATGGGAGAATCGAATCAAAGAAAGTTTATTTCATACATACCGTGAATACAGAAGACCGAAAGATATGACAACCAATACAAAAAACTTTTAAAGTAATTCGACCGCGAATCATTGGCATTACCTGAATTAATGCATAAAATAATGTTTTTGCAAGTTTTTAAATATTAATAATAACACATACTTATTATTATTAATTCGGTTTATTGATATTTTTGACGATGTGGTGTTAATTCAAGCGAAATCGAAAGTTATGCAAATATTGACATGTATTTCATGTGATTTGAAAAATAATAATATTATTATTGTGATACTTTTTATTTTTGCTGCTTTCATATAAAATACATATCAAAACTAAATCAGAACCAGAAATAAATCGCTGTTTTAACTATGTTGATATAGTAATAATAAAACATATTATTATTAGTTAAGATGTTACGCATCCCTAATCTATGGATATCGCTGCGTCAACTTCAACCTCAATAAACATTGCACACGGCACTTGGAGACACAAAGTGCAACATCAGAGCAACGCGAACATTGCGCAAGGCGCCAGGCGACACAGTGTGCACCACGTGCATCGCTTTGACATCATCGGCACCGTTCCCGAGAAACCGCTAATAATTTGGACTCATATTTGTTTCACACTTCGAAGCATTATCATTGTTCTTACTAGCTATAATTTTTATTCTGTAAAATTACTTTATAATTAAATTTAATTTTTTTATGTATTTATTTTTATTTATTTGTTTATTTGCTTGAATATAGCTACAATGGGCTGTTACATTAATAATTTTCGTGCTCCGTACATTCAGCCTACCATTAGGCGTGCAAAACTTAAAGCAGAAGTCACTCTCAACTCACACTAAAACTACCCGTTACATGCACAAAGAAAATTTCAATACCATTTTATTAGGCCTATTTATAGTAAAAATTAAATAATAATAATAATATGTCAACTTTGAAAGCTGGGAAATGTAGAGAAAGTACTGCACAAAATGGATAGATTCGTTTTTGTACTGAAAAAAATGAGACAAACAGTAAATCTTGAGGCAGCTATGACAGCCTATCATGCATACGTGTCTTCTATAATAAGATATGGTCTCATAATTTGGGGTAATTCCGTAGATGTCGATCGAGTCTTCAAAGCACAAAAAAAATGTATCCGTGCTATGTGTGGAGCAGACTTTCTCGATAGTTGTAAGCCACTGTTTAAAAAACTTAAAATACTGCCTCTACCAAGTCTCTAAATCTTGGATATTTGTGTCTATGTAAAAAAAACATAAAGAACTATTTGAGAAGTTCAGTGATAGAGAAAATAGTCGTACTCGGCATAAGAATAAGCTATGTCTGCTTATGGTAAGGCTAGAATTGTCTAAACGAAGTGTGTATTGCATGTGTGTAAAAATATTAGGGTTAAAGTATGAAATTGCCGATTTGTACTGAAAAATTGAAATTCGTTTTTTTTTTAATTTAACGTATTTATTTAATCAAAATAATTACCATTATTATCTATACATTGCTGCAATCTAGTAGGCAGGTCATTTATGCCTTTGCGATAGAACTCTGGTGATCTAGATTCGACAAAGTGTGTGACAGCATTTCGTACTGCCTCCTGAGAAGAAAACTTTTTATCACATAGAAAATTGTCCAAATCACGAAAAAAATGGTAGTCTGTTGGAGCAAGGTCTGGCGAATACGGAGGGTGACGGATAGTTTCTAATTGCAGTTCCTGTAGAGTTAAAACGGTTTCTCGTGCTGTATGAGGTCTCGCGTTATCATGGAGCAATAATGGTGAAGATCGATTCATGAGTCGGGGCTGTTTCACTGCTAGTTTTGCTATCATTGTTCGGAGTTCGGAACAGTAGACATCTGCCGTTATTGCTTGACCAGATCGTAGAAAGCTATAGTGAATAACACCATGCTGAGACCACCAAACAGTTACCATTACCTTTTTATTGGTAAGCTTTGCTTTAGGACACTGTTGTGGCGTTTCACCTGGGGTCAGCTATTGCATTTTTCGCTTACGGTTATCGTAAAGAATCCACTTTTCATCACATGTCACAATTCGATCCAATATTCCTTCATTTCTGTATCGATTCAACAAGGCAACACAAGTTTCAATACGCATTTCTTTCTGCAGATCAGTCAAATCATGAGGTACCCATTTTTCACATTTTTTTATTTTATTGATTTGACGCAAATGAGTCAATATTGTTGGTAATGTAACGTTAAACCATGCAGCTAATTCCTGGGTAGTTTGGCTCGGATCGGCTTCCACCATGTCTTTCAATTCATTGTTATTCACCTGTGTGGACGGCCTTCCTCGTGGTTCGTTCTTCAAATCAAAGTTTCCATCACGAAAGCGTTTAAACCAAAATCGCACGGTGCGTTCATTAGCAGTCCCCTCTCCAAACGCAACATTGATATTGCGAGCTGTTTCTGACGCGTTAGTTCCGCGTCGGAACTCGTATTCAAAAATCACTCGAATTTTCGAAGTATCCATCTTTCTTTTCTAAGCTGAATAAAAAAAAAAACAACTGAAAGTCGATAATCGAATGTTGCACATTTTTAAATGAAGAACTACATAGGTACCATGTGGAAAAAGTTTCACTCAAAAATCTCAAACCATGAAGGTTCTATGTCAATTCGAAGTACCTATTACAATGAAACGGCAATTTCATACTTTAACCCCTATTATTTAATCACTTACCTAATGACATTGCTGAATTACCTATCCGATTATTTAAAAGGACATTAACTAGAATATTATTAAATAAAAATTACTATGACATAAATGAATATCTAAATGACAAATCTATAGAATGACAATTAAATATATGTAATTAAATCAATAAAGTTTTTAATAATGTTAATGATAATAAATGTAAATTGAAATTGACAAAATATGTATTTTGCATGCCATCATGTGGCAGAATATGTATGAACTTTATTATATTGTAACACCTTTCTATCTACCATATTCTTGCAAATAAATTAAATTTGAATTTGAATAGCAAATAATCATAATGTCCAAATAAAATAATGAGTCAATCTAAAATGTCAATATAACAATATAAAATAGTCATCGTGGCCGAGATAATCATGTGACCAATTAATAAAATAATAATGTCTAAGTTTGTTATACTATGTCAATGAAAAAAAAAATTCAATAATCAAAATAATCATCAAGAGAATAAAATGACTTTTCCATTAGCCATAACTTGAGTTTTCGGCAAAACCTATTAGTTGGTAGACATTTAAATTCATCTGGCACTGAATTATATACACGGCCACACATTATAGTACAGTTTTTCAAGTACATGGTGGTTCTTGGTACCTTCGGTAACACAATTCTGTCTGGATGCCTAGTATTTCTTGGATAAAGAGGATTTTAAACAGATCAGGGTGCAATTTTACAAATTTGGCTGCTTCCAAAATGTACATGCAGGGCAAGGTAAGTATACGAAATTCTTTAAAAAAAGGTTTGCATGATTGCCAAGGTGGTACACCAGCAATTGCTCGAATACACTTTTTTTGAGCTAGAAAGGCTCTTTGTACGTCTATTGAGTTGCCCCACAGAATGAGACCATAGTTAAGGACCGATGATACATATCCATGGTATGCTGCTAACACGGTTTTTTTATTAGAGGTCTTGCGTAATGTATACAGTACATAGACATATTTATTAATTTTGTTGCATACCCTGTGAACATGCTGTTTCCAGTTTAATTAAATCAATTAGTTGTAATTAAATCAAGTTGGTTTTATTTGGACCTCCGGCCGCAGCTAACGTAATTAAGTTAATCAAAAGATTATTACTTAAGTAAAAGACAGTAGGTATTTAGTAAGTTATGATAAGGTTATATTAGTTTTACTTATTATGTATTAAAGGTGGATATGATTTTTATATAATTATCGTAGAAATTTACACAAGGCGACTAATTTATTAAGAACCTTATAATCATTTAAGAACTTATACGTATTTAGTAAGTTATTTTAAGGATAAATAATAAAAAATAAAATAATAAATGGGCCACTATATCTTCGATGCATGCCTTCGTCCGGGTCTCACATAGACCTGGGATAAGGAAATGAGAAACAAGATAATAATAATTACTTACCAGATTTTGTAAGGGGTATCTTTTTTGCAAAAGTGACATTCTAAGAAACTGACATTTTTGAGAAAGTGACATTTTAAGAACGAGGCATATTTGCGAAAGTGACATTCTAAGAAATTGTCATTTTTGCAAAAGTGACATTGTGCTAAAGTGACCAAATTTTTCACGATGACATTTTGCGAAAGTGACGTTCTGCGTCAAGACCGGTTTTACAATATTTAAACCAGCTCGAGTTCCAGGTGCTGTGTCGGCGTATTGAAACGTAGAAAACATGGATACTAATTTGGCGTTGATCCACGCCAACACTGAAGCGTGCTTTAAATCACAGACAAGGGTTTATAGTTTACCCATTAACAAAACGGAGACAGTTCAAGTCTTTCGCAAAATGTTTTTGAACACTCTATCGATCGGTGAAAAAACCATACGCACCGTGTTCAAAAAACTATTGAACATCGCTTGGATGACTTGAGAGGCAGACATCTTAACTCGCCAAAAAAAATAAAAGAAGTTGTAGTCGACACACACAGGTGAAAATTACTCAAAAGTTGGCCAAAATTACGTTAAGTGTGTTTATACCTATATATTGCTGTAGTCTGTCTAAAATAATAGTTTAAAGGTGCTTTAAAAGTAAAACTAATAAATGTATGTTTCATCTATGTATTTAATTTAATCTTACTAAAATTTCTTAAAAATGAGACAAAAAAATACTGTGCAGAAGTAATTTCTGGTTCTTTTAAAAGATTTATTAGATCTTGAGGATAGGGCTTAACTTGTCTTTGTGGTAGTTTTGTGTGTTGTGAGAATGGTGATGTGAGGATCTGATGAAATTAAACGTTGGTGCAACAAATCTTCCATCATCTGTTTCCTGGAAAATTTCCGTGTGAATCCTTCACGAATTTTTTTAATATCTTTATTCTTACTTTCTTGGGCCTCAGAAGACCTATAGGATTAATATTCTGGGAATTGCAGTTGGCATATTATGCCATGGATACCATTTCAAATAGACAACAGCGGTTATTAAGCAGAATATTTTAAACTTTTCTCATTTATTGCTAGCCCACTGGACGTTGTATATTATAAGTAGGAGGTAGGACACGACGGTATTACGTCAGGCCTGCAAAAGTTGATCCTTTTTGTCGCCGCCTCCCATAGAAAGATTATAATTTAAGACTACATTAGGCTTATACCTATAGTGGCCATGCTTCTGTTTTCCGCCGACTTCTACGTTGTGGTAGGTCGATATTAACGATACCACGTTTGCGTCCTTCCACAACGTAATTGTAATGTCTCGAGTGTGACTAAATGCCACTTCCCCTGTCCGCATGTTTGCCTTATTCTTATGGCGCAAACTTTCCGGCACGAACTCCCTATTGAGCCGTAAAGTGCCCAATACGTCGGTATGCTTTGCCTTGAGGGTGCGTGCCAGCAAAGGACTATTATAAAAGTTGTTCCATTACTAGGGTGCGAGTACGACCCTTATTCAGTAATGGACAAACTAAATTATAAACAGTCTTTGAAGTCGCACCCGCAGGCTCGGCATCGAGCCGGAAGGCTGCCTGAACTTCGCCGATATTATGCACCTCACTTTTTCCAGTATATACGATCATTTGCCAGAGATACCCCGAATTGGACTCGCAAAGTTCGTAGGTCCTTATACCTACCTGAGCAGCTTTATTATTGATGAGCATTGCTCAGGTAGGTATAAAGAACTGAATTTTTTATTCAGATGGTCGATTATAGGTTTGATTTTGGTCAACTTAGTCGGAATATCTCTTGGCACAGAGGTTATTGTCTACAAAATGTAGACACCTCTTGATCAACTGGAATCGATAAAAGGCATAAAATCAGTGAAGTTGCCAATTTTTAAATAGGACAAACATGGCGTCCAGTATTCTCGTTCCACGGGAATCGGTATGATGCTTTGAAGCATGAGGAAGCCAAAACCCATCTTCTCATCCTTGCAAACTGCGACAGTCCCGGGTCGCTACGGAGACTTTCACCGTATTTATTCGTTTCCGTGACTATCAACCTTATAATATCCTCATCCCAAATTTTTGTGAAAATTTGGAATGAGGACAAATCGTGTGCGCAAAATGTAGGACCTGCTGGTCCAGTGAAAGCTTCCCGCTCTCCTTTCAAAATCTGCGGGTCATGGAACCAATCAAAATCTAACATGTCGTGATTGGTTAATTCCCGTGGGGCACTGTCGTCCTGCTTGTCCATTTTCTCCAGGGTGGCACGGAGCTCACTGCTCAGGTCGTCTACATCATACTCCCCAGCGTGCCGCCTGCGAGTACCTGCAGTCTCCACATCGTCATTGTCAACGTAGCTCCCAACGTTTAGGCCGGCCGACTCCTACCATTGGGCGACCACCTCATCCAGCTCGTCATCAAAAATGACGGGCTCTAAAACCAAATGATATTTATATCAACTACATATCAGCTACTTCTAATATAGTGTCTGATGCAACCAGATTACCATCACAAGAATGATATTACCATAAAAAAATACCTGATTCGGCGGCCGACGTCGACGGCATTGGACGTGGAGGTGCTCGGCGAGGACCCCACCATCTCAATGTCAGCCTCGACGATAAGGTTCTCGTCCAGGTAACCTTCTCGACCCTCCTCTGGGGTTATTACCCCGGTGGACGGGGTAAAGACCAGAGGCTGCCCTTGCCTGTGAAAAAAAAAACACATTTAATTCATCCTTTTTTTAATGCTACTAAGATGACATAATAAAGGTATCTTTGAGTTAAAGACTAACATCAGGGGTGGCGAGGGCACGATAGGGGTCCCACTGCAGTCAGTGCTGTCTTCAAGGACCACCCGAGAGGGTCCACTTGTATCTGTGGAATAAAAATATTTGAAAATACATTGAATCACGCGATGAGGGGTTATACGGTATTTATTAGTCAAATTACATACCTATGCGCGCAACTTCCCACGACCGCGGAGCACGGGGAGGCGGTACTGGTGGGGTGCCTGGTAGCACGGCACCCTCTCAGGTGATACTCTTCTGGAAAATATAGAAATAAATAAAACATATGTGAGGGAAGCGACTGCCATCTGACCTCCACAATTGGTTGTGGAAGTCAGGTTGCAGTTGCTTCATTGAAAATATCAAAATTCTGCCGCGTCACAGTTAGATTGGAAAGTCGAGCCAAAGTTAACTTACGTCATCATAGGTTGAGAGGGACCAGCATCGGCGGAGGGTACCTCCACAGTCGAAGTATTTACCAGGTCTCTAAAAAGTTAATAACATTTTAACAGTAGGTATAGATAAATTAAATTTAGCTTTTATACTGCGCAATACTTTACCAGCACACGTGTTGCCTTCTTCATACAGTCTCGGCTCCTTTAAGCGGAGCTTTTAAAAACATCTGTTGAGGCCGTCAAGGTAGAGACCGCCATTCTAGGGACAACAGAGGCGGCCAATATTCTTTATACCAAAGCTTACCATTAGCAAGAGTGCGGTCAATTAGCGTTCTAAATATAAAAGAAAAGAGAAAGCCCCCTAACCCAACATCTACAAATGACATAATATAAACATAAGGCTTAGAAACTTACTGTTATCAAGCCAGAAAAATGATCAAAATAACTAAGATTGTAAAAGGAAGCACACGCACAACTCTACGCCCACGTCCACGAACACGGTTAGCTCCACCACGGGCTCCACCACCACAATTTGACTCCATTTTATTTATATATATAAATAAAAATCAAAACAAAGCCCAAAACCAATAAAAAGGAAAATAATATCACAATAGCAAAATACACATGCGAAAACTAAAAAAAATAATTGAATTATTTTTTGTGCTTTAAATTTAAAATTACTTGAACCAGTACAAAATTCCCTATGTGTACTAAACTTTACGAGCACAAAGGTCAGTGCACTCTGTGCCCGCAGACCGGTGATTCTACATGAACGAAAACTGTAATCTTTAATTAGTAAATGTAATTTTGTTGAATCTAGTTTGAGAAAAACATTGAATGCCAAAAGTAATAACTTGTTATAAGAAATCAGTGCCCAAATTTAATAAATTAAGTCTAAAATTGAGGTGAACTTTCACCAGCGCTAGATGTGCACATGAAATTACGTTAGTTAAGATTATTAAGAATAAAGATTATTATAATTACGTAAAAACAGAAAAATACTTACCCTGATGTTGAAATTTATTAGTAAACACTAAACGAAACACTTAAATTAAAGCTTGCACAAGTTTTTCTGATATTATCACAGAGATTTAGTATTTTATCGAATTAATTTGCCGCCACAGGTCACACCACACGTCACGACCACAAACTAACAACTATGATATTATTAAAAAAATTAAAATGCACTGTTTTGTAACCGTCGTCGCATTTTAAGAATGGCGCGAAATGTATACAATCGATTAGAAAGAGAAAAAGTATTAAAAACTTGGGGGTTAAAAAGAAATAGACATATTTTTATGAGTGTGTCGCTAAAAGTGCGATTACGGTAGATTTCTACCGTTACGCGCTTTGCGGGTGTCACGTGATACCGTAGTTTTCTGATCATGCGCGCTTGACCGGTCCGCTTGACTGCTTTAGCCGGAAATCGTAAATCACCCTGCAGTACATTGAGGTGACGTCAGATAATGACGCCGCCCGCTGAGTGACGACCGAGCTCGTATAAACAAAAAACTTTCGACTTTGTAAGTGCTATACGACGCTCAAGTGATGTTTTTGTTAAAGCTTATGACTCATTCTTTCAAGTAGTGCCCGACGTTTGTTTAACTTATCGTGTGATTTATTTATTAGCGGCAGCGAACATTGATAATAGTTGAAAATGTTAGTATGTTTAACTTTACGTACGTTTATTGCAAAAAGTAAATCGATAACCTATTTATTTTATAATTTTAAATAGTCTAGAGGTTCTAACTACATACGATTAAATAAAATAAATTATATGATATAGTGAAAAAAAAATTAATTACAGGCCTATGACTAGGACGAAACATTTGCTGACGGCGAACAATTTTTCAGTAAAATTAAATCATATATTACAACTTTATCTTCACCCATGACCTGCAAATATGAGTACTACCTGAAAGCTAAGGTCATATTCTAACATATTGTGTAAACATTATATCGATAAGTATGTCTTTTACAAAAAAATATGGAATTCATTGAAGGAATTACCACTTTCCAAAAGACGCACGTTGACTTTCTTGTTTTTATTTGTTCAGTAACGTTTTAGAAATGGGGGATATATTATATGTAACTACGTTATACAAGAAATGCCCTTTCCAATGATATATAACTCTTGTAGTACAATCACAATTGTAAAAATATACAAATATATGAACATCGGGAATTGGGTGTATTGACGTAAACTGCTGTGAACCTCTTGAAACACTGTGTAAGTGTGTGTGCTGTGCACATATATAGTACAAATCTAGTTTCAATGGTTTACTTTTTGTGTGAAGATTTAAAAAACTGTTTTATGTTCAAAGTCGAAGCCAAAAATAATTTATTATGTATAGACCATTAAAACGGTACTTACAAAACGTAAAAAAATATTAACAACTGTTTTTTATATTCTAAGTCAAAGGAAAAAGTCAAAAATAATTTATTCTGAATAGACCATTAAAACGGCACTTACAAAACGTTAAAAATAAAAAGCTTTTCACAACTGTTTTTACGGATTTATAATATTTACATTTAATAATGACAAAAATTCATCACCTGTTCGAAGGTGGATAAAAAAGTAACGTTATAATATAGTTTGAATAAATTTATTTAATTACCTATTACATTGGGACCTAAACATAAACTGGCGAAATGTGGGTGCTAGCACCTCTGCCTACCCCTTCGGGGATAAAGGCGTGAGTTTATGTTATGTTATGTTTGAATAAATTTCTGATCTTAAATATATTTTTTTTTATGTAGGACACGTCAATTTGACTTCACCTCGCCTGATGGTGATGATGAAATTTACTTCGACCGGTACAAAATTCTCTGTGTGTGTACCAAGCTTTTTTGTGTCTAGGTAAGTACTAGCGGGCGGTCACGCACCTCGGCGATGCATAGCTGTTGCGTGCGGGCCGCCATTTTGGATACCTACTTGAGCGAAAATGATTTGAAATTATAATCTTTACGTAAATATAGTTGTTTTTCTAGATTCTTTGTTGGAATACTATTCGGGGGAAACCATTGTACCCCAAAAGTAATTGCTTTTTACACAGAATTAGTGCCACAATTTAATAAGCGGCTGTACATTTTTGGCGAACTTTTACTACAATCAGATTTGCACTTAAATTCGAACAAAAATAGAAATATGCTTACCCTGAGGTTAAAACTTGATGATAAACACTTAAAGTATAGTTTATTATTCACTATTTAGTAACTTTTTAATCCAAAATAACGATAATACACTGACAATTTTAATAAAATCAGTCCAGGGCATCACCCGCGGCGCGCCACCCGCGGAGACGAAGAAACCATCGACTTCTATAAAAAAAAAAATCGAAATATGGAAATCAGCAAGAATAACACCAATACATAAAGATGGTTCAAAAAGAGATATAACTAACTATCGCCCAATTTCCATCCTGCCTACATTGTCTAAGATCTTCGAGAGATTAGTGCATAATAACATCTATCCACTACTGCATAGGACTATCCTTCCGCAACAACATGGTTTTGTCTCTATGGCGCAGTGGCGGTAGGTTGGCAGGATGCTAACCAGCGCTAACAGCCGGTTCCTGAAACGTTTGTCAAATCAATAATAAACTAACATAGCTGTTAACTTAACATCACTGTCAAGTCAATTTCTATTTCTGAAACGTTGATCACGAAAAAATTAACTAATCTATGATTAGTTTGATTTTACAGACGGTTTATATTTTAATATGGCCACATTGTTTAATCTGTCGATTTCATAGCTCAATCGTTCATCCTCAACTGTCAAGCCAAAAGCCCTTGTGTAAGAGGAACTTTAAAAAAGTTAAGAAACGTCATCCTATTCGAAAATTGAGCGAAATTTCAAATAATAATTCTTTATACAAATTTAACACTATAGATTAAAGTAAATTAAAATAAAATGTACAAAAAGGAGCTTAACTTTAAATATATTTATCTATAAATAGAATCGGCAGAGTAGAATCGTACAAGGCGACTAATTAGGGATAGGGCTGTTTAACATCCTCTAGTATATATACAGCCCTAGGCTAGGAGGTCAGACGGCAGTGACTCCCAAAAATAGCCTAAAAAACCAGCCAGCCAAGAAATCAAGCATACCCTCGGCTCCAAAGTTAAAACTTGGGATTCAACAGGGATTAATTGCTCTCAGTATATATTTGGTAAAACTTCAAACTTCGTAATTTTTTTAAGCCTCCACGCCTATATTTCCCTGAAGGGGTGGGCAGAGGTGTAATAATACTTGAGGATACAATTCTATACACATACCTACATTAAACTTATTTCAGTAAAATACATATGAGCGCACAGAAGTGTTTTCATTTGATCCTGAACTGGTCCCTACTTCCTCAGGTAAATTAAATTCCGAATCACTTATTTCAACAGCTATATGATCATTATGGTTTAATGCCCAATTATGCAGCACACAACAAACTACCACTATGTTCATAGTAGTTTGAAGTTTTACTCGGAGACCCATTGACAAACATGGAAAACGTCTTTTCAAGACACTAAAGCATCGCTCAAGAGTGTTTCTTGTGCGAATATGGGCTTGGTTATAAGCTTCTTCACTAGGTGTAGAGGGGTGTAGGAAGGGTGTCAGTAAATATGACCTGCATGGAAAACCACTGTCACCTAGCAAGTAGTCATTGCCATAGACTCCACTTTCAAAACCAGCTCGAATATGGGAATCATTTAATATAGTTGTGTCATGCACAGATCCAGGCCACCTACAGATCACATCTAATATTTTTAGCTCAGCATCACATATCACTTGCACATTTAAGAAAAAATAGCCCTTCCGATTTCTGTATAATTCAGCCCTGGAACCTCCAGGTGACTGTATTTTTATATGAGTACAGGACATTTGGAAATGAGCTAATATTATAAAATTGTGCCTTTACCCTGTTGTGCTTTTGTTCGGTTCTGGGGCATAGTTATAAATTGAGGCCGAAGTTCTGCAATGACTGCAGATACTTTTTTTATAATAAAATTATACCTGTGTAGATTTTTGTATCCTTATATGATCAGCAATAGTAATTTGGAATGGTCCTGTTGCAAAGCAACTTATCGTGAGCAAAACTTGTTCCAATGCACTGATGGATTTGTTCCTCAAAGTAAAAGGTTTTAGTTTTGGCTCCAACCATCATATTAATATGATGGTCAAATCAAAGCGGCTAATTAGGTTTTCAGCAACTGAAGATAGGTTTCTTTTGGAAGCTTTAGGGCGATAATTAAAAACAGCAAGTTCTTGGTCACAAATGTGTTGCGGAAGGGAAGAAATAGATCCAGTGCTGTCAATCTACAAAAATGCACAATATTTCTATGTTTTCAACATAACTCCCAACAAAGCAAAAGACATGGCTTCGGATGTGGACTGTATCATAGGTATTTTCTGGTTCAAAGTGCGGTTACTTTTGCATTTGTCAAGTGTTATACATACTTAATTTAAAACATTTTTTTTATTGTTTAATTAAATGTTATAACAATACAATGAGTTTTATTATGTACCTAACATGCTTAAAATTATTTTAAATACCTAAGTGCATAATTTTATTAACGTTTTGTAAAAAGCTACTAATTGTTTTTACACTTTATATTATGTAACAAAGTTACAGTGATACTGTTACTAAGTAATATGTAAATAAAAACCTAGTGTCTATAAGTAGTTATGGTTTACTTTTCAGTTTTATACTACAATAAATTGTGTTAAGTATAATAAGTAGGTACCCATTAGGTGGTATTGATGAGAATACAAGTATTTATTTTTACCTATAAAAAGGCAATAAATTTGCTGCCAAGAAAGGATTTTTAACTAATTCTTATACCTAAGTCTCTTGGCATCCCCTCAGGCGAATTAACCGACTTGAAAAGCATCTAGGCCTACGAGAAAGAACTGGACACCATCCATTTTGTTTTTTGCAAGCACGGTTCTATATCATTTATTTTCCAAGTCAAAAATATATGTTTTCAAGTTATTAGAGTTAAGGCAACATACAAATTTTTGTTATTGTAGTCTTGTGACATTTTCCATTTGCCTTTTTTACTTCCATTGCTCTAATTCTACCATCATGCCCTGGAAATACTTGGGTTATTTTGGCCATAGGCCAAATCATGGGCGGTGTGTCCAATTCTTTCAGGATATCTGTTCGTAGGTGAGCACATGACTACCCAGTACCGTTTTAAATGGTGCTTTACGCTCTTTACTGCTGCTTCCCATAGGCCTCCTTACAGGAGAATAACTCGGGATAAAATGGAAGTTAATTCCTAACTGTGCAGCTGCGCTCTGTACTTGTACTTAATGCTCTTTTGAATTAATATATTAAATTTATACAATTCTTTCAACTGAGTGTTTGCACATTTGTAAGTACTAGCATTGTCGCAATAGACATCTGTTGGAACATTCCTTCGCGATATAAATCTTTTGAAACTAGCCAAAAAAGTGGCGTGTTGAGATCCGACACTAGTTCCAAGTGTAAGGCCTTTGTGGCAAAACATACATAAACAATTATGTACAGTCAACTACAAAGAGATGTATCCAATTTAATCTTACAAAATGATGTACCCCTGCGAGTGCCACTATGAACTCACCATAGATTGTGACAAACATGATATCCACCGAACTTGACAGTATCATGTATGCGCGTAAAGCGCAATAATTATGTATCCCACTACATTTCCTGTGATATGTACACTTACAATCTTAATTAAAAATCTATCCAAATACTGTGAAAAAAAATTGTATGCATTTCATGTTCCAAAGAAATGTAACCATATTAAAAAGGATGTTCGAATTTCAAAGTGCTACCGACATTTAATGTTCCCATTATTGACATAACTGCAAAACAAAAGATTTGACGCTTCGCGAGAAAATGTCATTTCAAATCTACATAAGGTAATGTGGTTCTACAGTGTAGACTAGTGAGTATGATAAATACGAACTTTTCCGAATGAAACTGATGGCAAAACATTATTCATAAATACGTGTATAGGATGAAGGATAAAAGAGAAAAAGACTAATATCATTTATTTTTATTAGTAAAGAACTTGCACTTAAGATGACAAAAACAAAACAAAATAACAAATATATCCTTTCGAATAAACATTGAAACTTATAATTATACACGTTTTAAGGCCAATTTAAAATCGGGTATAACCACCTTCAGCTTGTATAACGGTTTCTAGCCGGTTACGCATAGACTGAACGCATTTTTCTCAAAAATTGCCTGCGCGACTCATATCCCATAGATGGTAGACATGTTCTTTTAAATTTTGTACATTCTTTATATCTGTCGAATCCCAATTCTGTACCATCAATCCCCATAGGTTTTCGATAGGATTTAAGTCCGGGCTTTTTGGCGGCAATTTAATAAGATTGAGGTTCTCTTGCTCTTCAATCCAACCTTGGACCATTCGAGAATTGTGTACAGATGAATTATCCTGTATAAAAGTTATCCTTCGGTTTCCGAATACGTTTTGTGCAGTGGGTATTAACACATCTTCCAATATTTCTCTGTAATTCGCTGAATTTAATCGGGATGAAATTTCTATCAATTCTCCAGGTCCAGAGGACGACACCCAACCCCAAAATCCTAGTGTCAAACGACCACTTTGTCTCGTTGTTAGTACGTTCGGTTCTTCATATCGGGAATTGTCTAATCTCCAAAGCGATAAGCGTCCATGTTCATTCGTAGAAAAAACGTTTCGTCAATAAATATTACGTTTTCGAAATCGTAGTTTAGGTAATTATTTGCAAAATGTAATCTTAGCATTTTATGGCGATCGTTCAATATTGGTTTTCTCGCGGGTATTCTATGTTTGAGAATAGTGTTTTGGGATACTCTCAATTCCGACGCATACGTTGGAATGCTTACGAAACGATGAGCGAGGACGTTTTCCACTAAACTCCTATCGTCATTTGCCGTCGTCACGCGGCGACGACCCGTAGGTTTGTGGCATTGTACTGTCCCTTCTTCACACCATCGTTTCCACCAAAAATTTACCGTTTTCCTCTGCAACAATATAATAAATCCTAAATAAATATAATGGTCTGATACTACATAATATGTAATAAGTCTTCAAAGCAAAACTCTTAATAAAGAATATAGATACTTACCGTAATTCCAAACTCTTCAGAAATGTCTGTAACCGAGACTCCATTTTCACGTAAAGCCACGATGCGATGTTTCATGTGTTCATCAATACGGTATGTCATTTTGTATAATAATTATACTGCCCTTGTTATAATAATAAGTATCTTTTTTTTTTTTTTTTTTTTTTACGTGCGGGAAATCCCCACGGATACCCGCCCCTCCGGAGCCGGAGGGGTAGGTTATGTCGGACTCGAACCGACTAAACCGCACGCCGTCTGTGGGTCGTGGTGCTAGGCCGAAGGTGAGGTTGTCTTGCGACATATCCCTCGCACCCCGGCTGACCCAGGGCCATCCCTTTCGGTCTGGCCCTCCTCGGGAGGTGGGGACCACGCCGTCCCCGACTCAACCCCGGTGTGGGGAGGCGCGCATCGTCCTACGATGCGCGCCGCCGCCGTGGCCTGCTTCTGCTAGGGTGACGGGTGGCTCCACCCGTCACCCTCAGGCCCGCGCTCATGGGGGGCGGAGGTCTGTAAGCGCCCTCCGACGCCCGAGCCGCCTTCGGGCGCGAGCAGCGATGTCAGCGAGTCTTTCTCGCTCACCGCGCCGCGCCCGCTCTGCTGTCTCCTTCGCGAGCATGACCTGCTCGCAGAAAGAGGCGCTGGCCGCCCACGCATCCGCGCAGCGGACCATCGCCGCGAGCAGGGTGGAGAGCGTGAGCACTCTCACCCCCAGGGCCTGCACAAGCTCCCGCCTCGGCGTCTCAAACGCCTGACACTCGGTGAGCGTGTGCAGCCCCGAGTCCACGCTCGCGTCGCAGTGATGGCACTCGGGCGTTGGCTCAATACCCATCAGATGCAGATACCGCCCGAAGTAACCGTGCCCGGTTATCATCTGCGTCTGACGGTACGAGAGGCTCCCGTGTGGCCTCTCTAGCCACTCCCCCATGATGGGTCTTACCGCCGCAATCACGGCGTGCCCCAATAATAAGTATCGTGAATATTTTAGATAATATGAAATGTCACATAGATAAGTCAAACTCTATAAATGTGCAATGTAATTAATTTATTTTTAACACGTTAACTGCCGTTATAAAAGTGAACTTTTTCTGTTCGGGCCATGGGGGACAATGTTGAGCGACACTAACGTCTCCTATTCAAGCCGCGTCAGACAACGTTGACCGCGCGTCAGGCCTGAGTTCTAAACTCTCTGCTACGCCGAAGGACAACATTAATGAAGTAATGGACTTATAAGGTGACCCGCGCGGCCCTCTTGTTTATCTTACATAACTTGGTTTTCGCAAAGGACTTCGACTTAGAAAAAAAATGTGCTGATCTTAGAAACGTAAATGTCAAAACACTGATAGGATTTTTTTGGGATTAAAATAAAAATAAAAATACCTTTTCTAGACAAAACTGCTGCATTAAAATAAGTAAAAAGACATATTCTTATCAATAGAGCCTCTCTATGGCAATGAATGTGAAATTAAAGTTACATAATTGAAAAAAAGTTATGAAAGTCTATATCAGCTACGTAATTGTTGTCTGTTAATGAACTTTTGTGAAACATTCAACACATAGATAAGGTTCATTAGGACAACTAGTACAAAATGTGTTAACTTTTTTAGTTTTATTTTTAGCTATTAGACGTCCTTGGAAAGCCACCATATTCTTATAGCATTGTTGGCAGGCACGACGTGTTTTACTGGAAAGTCCTTCCTTTTTTTTCAATTGGTGTTTGACTCTTCTCGGTCTTTGATTTGATGAAGTATTATCATTAGTATTGGAATCTACAAAACTCTTCATAATTTCTTTTCTGAACTCGAGAACTGATATCTTCTTCTTGGCCACACTCTGATACAGAATTAAAGCATTTACCATAGCGGTGTTTAGCAGTAAATCTATGCCTAATTTTTTGTACCACTTGATGCTCTTCCTCAGAGGTGTTTGATATGCTGACATTTGGTCGGATAAATCAACTGCGCCCTTTGCTTTATTGTACTCAATAACAATTTTAGGCTTAGATATCTGTTTGCGATGTTTGCTGACAGTGTGAAAACGTACAGAATGTTTCGTTGAGAGAACCAACACATCTCGTTTATCCCTCCATCTTAATACATTAATTCCATCATTACTCTCTTTTGCTATATATTCTCCTCTCTTCAATTTTGTGGAAACTATTTCTTTCGGGAAATGCTTGCGATTCTTCCTCAAAGTGCCAACTAAATGTGTCTCATTCTTCAAAAGTTCTCTGGCTAATCCAACGCTTGTGTACCAATTGTCGGTATATAAAGTATGTCCCTTATTAAGTAAATCATTGCATAGCGCCATAACAACATTAAAAGGCGTTGTATTAACGTCATCATTCTGTTTTCCACCATAAATGCTAACTTTGTATGTGTATCCAGGCAAGGTACATAGCTTGAACAATTTAATGCCATACTTATGGCGTTTTTGCTTATTGTATTGTCTAAATATTAAACGTCCGCGAAAAGGAACCACACTTTCATCAACACACAAATCTTCGCCAGGTGTGTAAGATTTTTTAAAATTTTCATTCATTACTTCAATCAAGTCTCTGACACGGTGTAAACGATCGGTTGTATTTTCCTCATCACTTTGTGAGAAATGAAGCATTGCAAGTATAAGTTCAAATCTATTGCGAGACATGATGGTCCGCGCAAAATGCTGTCCAAAGATTTTATCTGTGCTCCAGTAATCTGCTATTTTCGGAAGCCTTACTATACCCATGTATATAATCAGCCCAAAGAATTTTTTTATTTCTATCAAGTTAGTTGGGGTCCAGCCACGAATGCGCGCTGCTTTCGAAGCTTCATTAGACATTGTTATTGTATTAATGGCATAGGTGTTAGTGCATAAAACAATTTTATTTAAAATCTCGTCCGTCACCGAAAGAGAAAAAAATCAGCTGGGCATTTGTTTAACATGGCCATTCGTAAATTAAGCTGCATGCCAGGATACTCAATAAAAGCAATAAGCGTGCGCTGATTACCTTTAGGATCCGTCCATGTTGTCGGTGATGAACTTCTGGCTAGGTCTTGAATGGCTCGATTGGTTTCAGTATCACTATCTTCGCTATCAGATGGTATGACTCGACGGCGCTTAGAGCGAGGAGGCTGAATATTGTCTTCTTCATGGGAACTTAAATGAAGACTTCTATTCAGCAAATCAAACTCGATATTTTCGATCTGTGTAATATCTTCACGCGTTATATCAAAGTCGTCAAAACTATCCATTTTTATTACAATAAACAATGTCGTAAGTAAAAAATCAGTCAAACATACGTCATGCGTAGGTATGTCGCTAATCGCAAATGAGTGCGAACGCAACGAGCCGAAAGGCGAATGCACGGGAGTGAGGCGCGGGCGCGGGTGAGAGGCGACATGACCGCGCGGCCCTATTTAACGGATTTTTGATTTTGTGTCCGCAGAGGCCATGGGGGTCAATGTTGTGCGATGTATAATAACTACTTAAAAAATGATTAGATCATTGTGTGTTAATTAAAACATATTACTTAAGTATATTAGGTGACTAAATAATTAATAAAAACAATACATGTGAAATCTTCTTCTTCTTATCGTGTCGCTAGCAAACCTAGATGGTATCGGCCCAAAATTTTGCTACTAAAATCGCATTGTCAGTAGCATTCATTAGATCTTCCTGCGTGCAGTTGTTGGGGCACGCAGGGCACGAAGTCAAGTGTTTCATCGTTTGGGGAACAGCACCACACTTGCACTCCAAGTTAGAGCCATCTGAGAATCCCCACCTGAACAAGTTCTCCTTACTTCGGCCGACCTGCGTCCGAAGTCTGTTTAAAGATTTCCAGGTGGGCCATGGCAACTCATGTCCAGGTGGCGGACTCTCAGATAGTGGGACGAAAGGGCTAGGAAGGTCGACAGTCTCCCGCCACAACCGGCATCTTTCCTTTGACCGATCGTTGCCTCTTAGAGGGGAGACACACTTCATAAAGCTGTTGCGGCTTTTCAGCCTTTGTGGCACAGGATGGTAATCGGATAGTGGGTGCCGAGTGTCGTCTAGCAATTTGGTCTTTTCGGAAGAGCCTGCCACAGCCCTGCGAACCTCTGGAGGCGCTATTCCAGCTAGCGGATACAGCATTTGTACCGGGGTCGGTTTTAGGCAACCAGTAATGATCCGGCAAGTTTCGTTTAATGCTGTATCCACTAACTTTGCATGGGCTGAGCGGCTCCATACTGGGCCTGTGTATTCGCCTGCAGAGAAGGACATCGCCAGGCCAGTGGTCCGCAGAACATTAGGCGAAGCTCCCCACTTTGAAGCAACCAGTCGACGCAAGAGACCATTCCTAGAATGCACCTTCTGCTTAATGCTCTCGCAGTTTTTCCTAAAAGTTAGTGACCTATTCAAAAAGACGCCCAAATACTTCGGGAAGTCGTTATGCTCAATGGGCACCCCACGCCATTGGATGGCAAGCTTGCGGCCCGCTTCTTTGTTGCGCAGATGGAATACGCACGTTTGAGTTTTGCTCGGGTTCGGCCTTAAAGAATTTGCGTCGTAGTACTCACCCAGGCTTTGCAGGGCATTCGATAAATCGAGTTCGACCTGTTCAAAACTGGAAGCTTGGGAGGTCAGAGCGAGATCGTCTGCATATAGGAAGCGGGAGGTGTGGGGGGACGACGGTTGGTCGTTGGTATACACGTTGAATAAGATGGGTGCCAAGACGCTGCCTTGAGGCAGACCATTTTTTTGTGTTCTCCAACGACTTTTGTCGGACAGGTAATAGACCTGGAACCGGCGATTGTGCAGGAGTTCGCGAAGTACGTTGACAAATTGACTATCATTGGTGATGGACTCCACCTTCCACAGCAATCGTCTCAGGTTGACGGTATCATAAGCTGCAGATAAATCGACGAACGCAGCACCTGTAGCCATCCCTGCCTCGAAACCGTCCTCGATATTCTGCGTTAATTTGAGAGTCTGGTTGCTGCAAGATTTCACAGGTCTGAAACCGGCTTGCTCAGGAATCAGGTTTGGGTCAATCAAGCAGGTTAGCCGGACAAGCAGCATCCTTTCGAACAGCTTGTACGTATGGCACAACAGTGATATTGGCCGATAGTTTTTCGGGTCGTCTGCTGGTTTGCCCGGCTTAGGAATCGCGATGACCTTTGCCTTTCGCCAGAGCCGGGGGACAGAGGCGTGCTCTAGGCAGAAGTTAAGCATTTGCAGCAACCAGGATACCGCAACAGGACCGAGGTGTTTTAATTGCTCCACCGAGATGTCATCGACTCCAGAGTGTGAAATGAAAAAGAAATAGGTTTTTTACTTAGCTTGATAGAGTCTACAAGCGTCGCCCAACATTGACCGCGTTGGCAGTGAACGTGTTAAATGGAATTCTCAGAGAAGAAACTTTTTTTGTTTTCGGTAGCACTTTGAAATTCGAACATCCTTTTTAATATGGTTACATTTCTTTAGAACATGAAATGTATACAATTTTCTTTCACAGTATTTGGATAGATTTTTAATTAAGATTATAAGTGTACATATCACAGGAAATGTGGGATACATAATTATTGCGCTTTACGCGCATACATGATACTGTCAAGTTCGGTGGATATCATGTTTGTCACAATCTATGGTGAGTTCATAGTGGCACTCGCAGGGGTACATCATTTTGTAAGATTAAATTGTATACATCTCTTTGTAGTTGACTGTACGCTTTGGTAGTAATAACACTTCGAACTGGCGATTGTTTGACTAGAATTGGTCCAGCATAGTCCATTCCAACTTTTTGAAATGGTCGGCTAGTAGTTACTCTATGTGAGGGCAATGACCCCATCAGCTGTTTGGCTGTGTCAGCTTTGAAACGAAAGCATACCGTGCATTTGTAAATAACACTCTTAATTAACCTTAGAGCATTGATAACCCAAAAACGTTGGTTTAGGCTAGATAAATTTAATTTTTGCCCAGCGTGCAAAAGTTTATGTTCATTCTTTATAATCATGTGAGTTATTAGTGACTCTCTTGGTAAAATGATTTGATGTTTCTAAATAAGGCAAATCAGCATGTTGCAACCTTCCCCTACTCTTAGGAGTGCTGCGCACACTACCTCGTTTTTTGATGCAGGTTTTGTTTCGGGAAGGTCAGTTGGTAATTCACAATTACTACAATTAAAATTATATTCTGAGTCTAACATTTCTGTAGGCCCTGTCCACCACAAAGGATGGTTTGGTAAATCGCAGGGACTCACTCCTCTACTCAAGCAATCTGCAGGGTTTCTGTCTGTCATTATGTAAGACCAATTGAAAGTTTCAATGCATTGATTGATTATTTTAATCCTTGTTTTGACAACACTAGTTAAATTAAGGGAAATTATAAATGTCTCATGGCCACACGGCTTCTCTTCCATCATCGCCTTTATCCCAACTGTCGTGTCTGTATTAAAACTAGATTAATAAATTAGTAAAAACTTAAAATCAGTGCTTCAATTCATACCACCACACCCAACAAGTGGTCCTTCGCAAGCGTACAAAATATACAAAACCAGTGTGTAATTACAGTTCAAAAACGCTATACGAGCCATCGTAGGCATGTGATGTGGCACAGGTTAAGTTGGAGGAGGACGGATTACGACACGCATACGTGTTATAGCGTGTGTGAGAGGGACGACGCAAGCCGCCCGCTGCGCCGGCCGGCAACAAGGTCTGGACCGCGCGCGCGCCGCCATTTTTCGGCGCCGGGTGACTGAATGAGCACATTTTATTACATAAATCGTTATATCGATTGTTATTACTATGACCGAAGCGCAAAAAGCTCAGTTAAAAAGCCTCAGGGCCGCTGCAGGCCAGTGCAAAGCAGTGTTCACGCGATTCGAAACATTTATCGCCAAAGAAAAAAAATATTGAAGACTTCCACGGATGATATGCTCAAGATGCGCCTGCAATCGTTAGAGAAAGCACTTGAAGAGTATCGAAAAACGTAGCTCCAAATAAATATTTTTCTCGAAAAAGTTGATGACGATGACTTCTTGGCCGACGAGCTCGAAGATAGATACTACGCCGTATGTGAAGACGTGAATAGGCTCGTGAAGACTATGGGCTGTACAATCAAACATGGCAAAACAAAGCTGCCGCATTTATATATCCCTGTATTTACCGGCGAGGATGTCACCAAGTATTTATACTTCATGGAGCTGTTTGAAGCCGTTATAGGCCGCGATACCGAATTAGCGCCTGTGCAAAAATTGAGTTATTTACGTTATTACGTCAAAAATGAAGCAGCAGCGCTCATCGAAAGTTTACCTTTAATTGACTCGTCTTATAACGAGGCCCTCAAGTTAATGAAGATGCGTTATGACAACGAGTGTATCCTGGTGACGAGTCACGTCAATAACCTGCTGGATTACCCAGTCATAAGTAAAGGAACTGCACAGAGTCTACGGGATTTTGTGTCTACGGTTCGTCAACACATAGGCGCACTGCGCAACATGAAGCAGCCGGTTGACAGCTGGGATATGCTGTTGTTACCTATATTATTACGGAAGCTTGATCAATATACAAGCCGAGCCTTCTATGCAGAGCGGAATAAAGGTACACTTCCTAAATTAATAGATTTGTTAAACTTTTTAGAGGACAGGGCTTCTAGTTTTGAAGAAAGTGGTAGCAATACTAGTCATGCGAGTCATAGTAGTAATACATTTAAATCCAAGGTATCTTTACCTGCAATAACAACAAAGCTGTGTAGATTTTGCTCTAAGTCAGACGACCACAAGCTATTTAATTGTCCTAAATTTAAAATGACACCTGTCAATGATAGGCAAAAATACATAAATGATAATGACTTATGTTCATTATGTCTTAATGCCCATGGTAATAAGCCATGTAGGTATAGGTTTAAATGTACCATATGTAGTGCTAAGACACACAATACTCTCCTGCATGATGTAGGGGAGCCTACAGTTGTATCAAATCACAACATGGCATTATTTGGCCATAGTACAGTTTTGCTACCTACTATCAAGTTAAACATTGCTTGTAATGATGGAACTTTTTTGACGGTCAGGGCTCTCCTGGATTCAGGATCACAGACAAGTTTTATAATGACTAATGTCGTCCAACAATTAAAACTAAAAACATTTAAATAGAGCCTTACTATTTGTACTTTGGACCAACAAAATAGTTCTGTTTCCAATTCAGTGGTAGTGAATATTAATTCAATGGATGAATCATACACCCAAGATGTAATGTGCTGGCCAAGCTGTAATGGCCATCATTGGGGAACAATCTGTGTATGGTGACACTCAGTACAGAGTTCCTATATTTGTAAGTTGCCTATTAAAATGTTTAATCTATACAAATACAGAACGAATAGGTTAGTATTATATTTTATTATTACTTGTAGAATTCTCAACCCTCACCACCACCCTCATCAATGCCAGCGAGTGCTTCGGTACAAATTGAGAGTGCTTCGGTACAAATTGATAACATTGGACATTCACAGGAAATCGTCATATTGGGTAAGGTATTAAAATGATTTATTCATTTTCTTTTCATGAACAAACAACACCGAAATAGAATACCGTTTTTTTTCGCGTATTTTTAATGTCATGTAGTAATACAATCACTATATAAGTCGTGCACAGCAATGCGCCAAATTATGTGCACTAATACCTATCATGGCTATCTTACTTTTTTTACAGATCCTATAGAATATACTCTACCTACTACGAGTTCAGAACAGTGTACAAAAAGAGATTTATTAGAAACACAAGCACCGGAGCTACCCCAAAGATGTAACAAAATTATATATTTTAGTACCTAAAAATGTACTCATTTACCCTAGACAACCAAATTATTCTTTAGGAGTAGTTTTATATTGGTTGTTACTGGCTGGGACTTGAGCTCTAGACCTATCGCAGATCTAGTTCATATCTTCAATACCTCACCTATTAAGTTGACCCCGCTAATATTATTTAAATTCGTTGTAAACTTCTATGTACCTACTTAATTAAATCCTTATACCTAATTAAATATTTTTCAGTTGAGAACCCTGTAAACCAGCCCATAAGAAAGCGCCCTCGCCTCAGATAAAGAAGTCCAATCAGTGCTACTAGCACAGATTAATAAATAGTTCTACGAACAGATACATCACTCCCATACAAAAGCGAAAATACCTACTCTATATTAACCTACAAAATTTTAATAATAATACCTGCTGCACAGAACGAGCAGAATTGTACCTTAAAATCGCGTGTATAGAGTCGAGACTGTGTTGCCCGCCGTGCGAGTGACGCCTTCGTGAGAATGCGCTAGGGTTGTACCTATGATGATTATTGTAATAAAACGAATGTTACGAATCAATCATGTTTTTTATTAGTTAATCAAATATGTTTTAGTTTTATATAATGATTTATATTCTTTTTCCCTTCTCGAAACTCTCTGTTGTTAAATTTTAAAGTCGAAAATATTCTGAATCTCGTAAATAATATTAATAGATAATCAAAAGGAAAACAGGGGCAAAGCGACGGAAAATCGACGGTTCTTAACATTTGTACTACCAGGCCGATTCATTAAGACATTGTCAAAATTATATAAAAAAAATTTTTTTAATTGTTCAATATAGTTATTGAATGCTTCAGACGGGACTTTTAGCCCGCCATGAAAAGAAGAATCTACAATTATGTTTTTTACTACACTTATATAATAAATATCCTGATACATAAGTTAAGGCATTTTTTGAAGGCAAATCGAATTGGTAATCGGTTTCGCCGTTTAAGGCAATAGCTGAAGGTGTTCTTGCCTTGTGTGCTGAGCCCGATTGGGATCGTTCAAGAAGTAAGGTGGTATCAGACTTCTGAAGCAAGTCACAAATATCTTCTTGGCAGTTACTAGCACGTGAATTTTGCAACATATTTCTGAGGAATAACTTGGAAAACGCTCTTGTGAACTGGATAGGAGTGGGGTCTCTGCAGTTGCCTCCCTGCTGTCTGACAGATCCAAAGAAGTTTTCCAGGCAATCTTGGTTTAAACGTCGTGTAAATATAAATTTTATTCCCTTTTCCTGTAAATCTCTGCTTAACATTGTTACTGATCTAATAGTAATTTGAATGTTTTTAAAAGTTTGAATTTGGTTCGTTTTATTTCTTCCTGTCTTTTTGTCTATAGCTATAATTTTCTGAAACATTGCTGCAGCTTCTTCCAATAATTCAATCTGATACTGTTTCATCGAAAATGCTTTTTGATATTTGTTAGGACATGAAACTTTGCTTCAGTTTAGGACATCAAAAATGTTATTGATTTTCTCTATAAAGTCTGCTGTATAATGAGCCTCTTCTGGTAAGCTATGATCGCTGACAAGAACGCTAATAGCAGCAAAAACCGATCGGCTGAATATTTGAGCCGCGTACTTTACCCGCATTTTTTGATAATTGTTGGGATTAATATGTTTCTCAGTCACTTTAGGAATCAAGCGTATCCCTATGTTAAATAATTTTAAAATCACTTCATCCAACCACTCTTCTAGTTCTTTATAATGTTTAGGTGAAGCTAACAAGGAATATGCAATAGGTTGTTTCCAATTTTCAACTATACCTCGAAGCATTATTACACAGCCATGTGAAGCAGCTTCTTTGCTGACTTTACCATTTATGTTATGTAAGCCAATTAGTTCATCCCACTTACTATCATAATATAAGTGCCGTTTGAGCACCATTTCGTCTATACATAATGTGCAATATTTTGCATTTTTTGGCAAAGACTTTAGTTTTGCTTCCAAAAAGTTTAAAATACGGTCTTCAAATTTAGGGGGAATAACCATATTAAATCGTTGGAGGGTAGATTCACTCGGGAGATGTAAGAATGTTTTGAGACATCGGTATGTTTGAGGACTGGAAAAGTGTAAATTTAGCGCAAAAAGTTTGAACTCTGGATCGTAGCGGTTTCCTTTAGACTTGTTTTTCAAATTCTTTTGCCACTCAAGTAGTTTGACAAATCTTTTAGATATTTCATCTTCAGCACCGAAACTAAAATTTTCGTAGCATTCAGATTCTTTTGATTGGATTTCTTTTTTTATTCTATCTAATTCATGCCGAAGCTTCCTTCCTTTTTTCTGTCTCCTTATGTTCTACTCGAAGTCTACGTTTCCTGGGTGTATCAGACGAAAGCTTTTGTGCTGTTTGTGTAGTATTATCGCTAGCGTTGTCGGACGTAGTTTGAACACATAATGACTTCTTATCAGGACCCTTAATGGTAACTGCTGATAAAACGTTGATAAATGATTCTTTCGTTTGAGTCGACACATTTTTACAGTCTTCCTTAGTATTGACGTTGGAAGTACTTGGTTGATTTTGTAGTGATTTTGTGGGTACCGCGTCAGTTTTCAGCTGTGGTGCGTACTTTATCATAGATTTGTCAAAATGTAGCGAGCAAACAAAATGACAAGCGGGCTTTGTTTGAGTTGATAATAAATCAGGCCTTCCTATTATTTCAAGCCATGTACGGCGCCTGAAAAAAAACGTTTAAAAATAACATTTTTGAACTAATAATGAAATAAATGAATTGTGAGTTAGGAATAACTAAGCTTTTGTATTCACTATAAATAATAATACATATAAGAATTTCGCGTTAAGTAGTTTCAATTAAAAATTACGGACGGACGGACAGACAGACAGACAGACGGACAGTAAAGTCTTAGTAATAGGCTTCTGTCTTTCCCCTTTGGGTTCGGAGCCTTAAAAAGAAAAGAAATAATATCTATTTATTTATAGGTCATCAAAAATGATATTGAGGTTTCAAGCAAAGTTACATGTTATTTTGTTATTCGATTAAGAAAGGGAAAAAGAATCGACCTCGGACGGGACTCGAACCCGCGATCTTTCCCTAACAGGGGAACGCTCTGACCACTAAGCCACCGAGACACGTACGAAGCCTATCCAAATTCCCTCATACAACCGTCTTAAGGGCGACGGTGAAGCCATCTACCGACATTCATACGAACATCGGAATCAATGAATGATGTTATATACAATAATTTTTAAACCCAAACAACTGAATGAAATTTTGAAGCATTTATTATGCTAACTGTTCAAATCGATTAAGAAAGGGAAAAAGAATCGACCTCGGACGGGACTCGAACCCGCGATCTTTCCCTTCCCGTCCCGTCCGAGGTCGATTCTTTTTCCCTTTCTTAATCTGTTGAAGTCAGTTTGTTTAACCATTGGTATAAAATTACGAAATAATTTACAGTAAATATCAAAGTAATCTAATTAACGGACATTACCTATTGCGTAAGTACCTATTACGTAACTACAGTATTAAAATTCTTAACCTATAAAACAACACTTTTGTAATAGGTACCTACCTGACTCAAAAAACTCCTTAGTTTACAATCTATATACTTATTAAGTACCTACTTCTTCTATCGAATCGATGGCGCTTCTACTCTCAAATTCTGATGACGCGGACCTGGGGTGTGAGTGTGGAGTAGCTCCACAGACCATGGCTCACCTGCTAACGTGTGCTATATGCCCATCTACCTATACACGGGATGACCTAATAAGTGCCTCCGAGAACGTGATCCAGGGAGGTATACTGGGAAAACAGAATTTGAGAGTACCTACTTATGTTCAAGAAATAAATGGTGACAACATTCATCTAAATAAGATTTAAAATGCCACTCACCTTTCGTCGTCTCTCGGCAATGAAAAAAACGATTGGATTTGTTTTTTTTACTTTTACACCCATCCACTGCACAATAGGTACGTGTCGACATTTCGAATAAGCGCGGGACGCGTGCGGTGCGATGCGAGCGCTTGGCGTTCGGCAGCCCTCTGACAGTTGGTGTCGTCGACGACTCACCGAGCGGTAGGTGTATAGCGCGCGACCTTGAGCGAGTGACGGAGGCCTGCTACTAGTAAGTATATGATTGGACTTTGGTAATTTAATTATTTTGTAATTCTTTATCCTTATAATAGGTTCATGTGGGTAGTGGGAAACGTACCATAGGGACGGCTAACAAATCCGCCCGCCTGATGAAAAGTGGTTACTGGGGGTGTTTAATGTTACAATTTTATATGTATTACATATATTTAAACGAATATTTATTATTCAATTCATTTTAAAATATTTGGAATTAATTTATTAAATATTTCAGGAATACGATCAAGAATCGAACCAGAATGGGTAATGGATTTGGAACAGAACAGAGTGGCGGCAGAAAATAAGATAGCTGATGGCGTTACATTGATGGCTCAAGCAACTAAAACGTTAGCTGAGGCGTCTCTCATGATTGCTAAGACTTCTCGTATGAATGCTGAGACGTCTCGCATGAATGCTGAGACGTCTCGCATGATTGCTGAGACGTCTCGCATGAATGCTGAGACGTCTCGCATGAATACTGAGACGTCTCGCACGCAAATAGAAGTCATGAAAACTGCAGTGGAGATTATAGGTCAATTGAGCAGTGTATTGGGAGCCAAAGATTCTAATTGGATTTTTGAATGTACTTAATTAGAATATTTTGCTGCCAATACATACCTTGTACGACACCCAGGACAAGACGGACAAGGTATAATTGTGGGGTGGCTCTGTTCTCCTCTGTTAGTAACCACTTGGCACAAATAATCTATAATTTTCTAATTCTTGTTTATGTTATGTTTATGTAAATATTTTGCTTTAAAATCTTCTATTGTTATCTAATAAATTTCACCTTTGAATATTATTTGTTTGTATTGTTTTGTCAATGTATGTGTAGCCTAAGCGTTCAATTAAATAATTTAAATTTAGTTTCAGTATCAAATTTCAAATGAAAAGGAAGCATTAGTGCTTCCTTCGTGCGGCATTCTCAGCTGAACGAACTCTTGTTAGCTATAAACATTCCACTCTTATCTGAAAAAACATATGCAGGAAATCAGGACATATTTAGTAAGAAATGGGAAGATATTTCAGTAAAATCAATGAAACAAGCTGCTGAAAAGAAAGACAATTCGTATTTTCTAATGGTAGGGTTAACAAAAATGGCATTCCTATTATAGATGTCATCGCTGATGGTTGTTGCTCCAAACGAAGTTACAAAAATAATTACAATGCTCTTTCGGGTGTAGGTGTGTCAATTGGCAAACACTCTGGAAACCTTTTATTTCTAAGGATTAAAAATAAATACTGTTGCGTCATGTCCGTGCAGAATATAAAAATGTAAATCCACCAGAACACAAATGTTTTAAAATTACAGCAGTCTTTCTACAAATATGGAAAGTGAAATAATTGTAGGAGGATTCAAAGAATCCATAGGCATGCATAATGTAATTTACGGCAAACTTATTTCTGATGGCGATTCTAGTACCTACTCCAAAATATTACAGGCTCGCCCGAACCCTGACGTAACAGTGGAAAAAATAAAATGTCGGAATCACGTCCTGAGAAATTTTTGCAACAAATTTCAAGCCTTTACGACCGATACAAAATACAATATAAAATACAGAAAATGTATAACAAAGAAAGCTATATTACAAACAAGATCTGCTATTACGAAATCAATAAAAAATCATAGTAGCACCTACTTATTGATAATATAATGAAAACTCACCTTTATGGCTTTGGGGATCACACTAAGTGACAATCATATTTTTGACTAATATTGGCCTGACAAACATATCCAATGATTTTATTTTAATTCTTTTATGGCAAAAAATCTACTTATTTGTTTAAAATGTGGCTGGACATGCTCGCAGTCTCATACACGACATGGACAGCAACGTGGTTGAAATATTTGACAGTGTAGTGGCTAAGTTTGTTGGTGGGAAAAGAATAAACTTTTCTCTAAAGAACTCGTACCCAACTAGATGTTATATAGCAGCGGTCGCCTTCAATTAAAAATAAAAACTATTTCGCGTTTATATAAATCTATTACTAAAGCTGACCACTCTCAAGGCAAAATTAAACGCTTGGAAAATTAAAGAATTCATAAAAATGCAAAAAATCAGTCAAATAGTAAGCCAAAATACTAATAATAAACGACCGATCCTAGAAAAATCTAAGCAGGATCACAATAATGGTGAAAACTACCAAAAACCAGATTAATGTTTTGTTTCAGTAACTTATTTAGGCCCCCAGTAGTTAATGTTTCTACATTTACATGGCATGTAAGGAGAATCCATGGAATGCTAAAAACATCAGTCTCAGTTTCTTTAGCAATAGGAATCATCACCAGTTAGTTTTAGAATTTAGAAGTGGCTTAATGGCGATTGTGGCCTCAATATTTCCGATGAAATAGCGCCTATTTCATCGGAAATCAAGTGGAAACGCAACGGAGAATGAGGAAATTAGGGACATAACTATTTCTTATTTACCATTGATTCCAAAGAATAGTTCTCTATTCTTTGGAATCAATGGTAAATAAGAAATAGTTATGTCCCTAATTTCCTCATTCTCCGTTGCGTTTCCACTTGATTTCCGATGAAATAGGCGCTATTTCATCGGAAATATTGAGGCCACAATCGCCATTAAGCCACTTCTAAATTCTAAAACTAACTGGTGATGATTCCTATTGCTAAAGAAACTGAGACTGATGTTTTTAGCATTCCATGGATTCTCCTTACATGCCAGGTCCATCGCGTTGCTAAATTGGAAACTATGTCGGACTCGAATCGACTAAAACCGATTTTAACAATTTGCTTCTAGGTCTGTCATCACTCCATTGCTGGATTAGATTCTATGAATGGATATTAAACTTGTCTTACAAACTGAATTTGTGTAAGTGGCAAGTCAGAGGAACAGCAAATAAAACCATAGTAGAATTGGAGAAAAAAAGAGTTGTAACAGGAACTACTAAACTGAGTTTGTTGGTAAGTTAGCATAACGAACATTCCAGAAACCTCCTAGCTGCCGCTATTTGCAAACAAATATTAAAAGACGACAAAAATTCTAAAGAAATTCCAAAGAAATATATCACAAGTGGAGTAAACAAATAAAATATTTTTTTCCAAATGAGAGTATTACAACGTACTACATTCCACCATGTGTTACTGCTCAAGGTGTGACATACCAAGCCAGAGGCAAACTGATCAGTCAATTACTCAACTTGAGAAGGACATATCAAAAACAGAGTGTACTAGACATTAAACCGAAGAAACTGCAAAGAAGCGAAAGCGAAGCTATTAAAGTATCACCACGACCACTTCCGCTAACAGTTAATACTCCAAATTCCAGCAACGAAGATGACGATATAGCATGGCTCAAGAGCAGCTCGGATCCTTGGACATTAGTTCTAGCAAAATGGAAAGGGACTTTACAAAAATTTCTCAGAGTTAAGGGATTCTAACTATTCAGTCGGACAATATTTTAAAGATTATCCTGCCTTACAAAAACCCCAGGGTTGTACATTGGTAGGTATGTAGTGCTTAAGATACTTAATTTAGAATTCATTTTCTTGGCAATCTGCATAACCAATATGTCGTTAGGCACAGTGGGCGTCATAAATATAGAATTCAATTCGTATGTCATTAGTGTTTTGTGGTCAATTGATAAACTTTGGTGGATTGGATCAGTGAAAAAAGTATTAAAACAATTTGCAATTTGTAAAGGTTCTTCTATAATGTTGCCGTCTACTTTTATGTGGTCAATTTGATTATTTGGTGTATTATTCTGATTACCGCGGATAACAGCCTAAGTTGCTTTTGACTTATTGAGAGCCGTTTGGATAAAGTTATCATTTTGCGACCTTTGTGTTAACTTTATGATACTATTTAGTCTTAATGATAGCTCCGTGAAGCGATTTTTTGTATTTGCAGTATTTTTCTTTCTTTATTCCCACAAAAGTTGCCGCTTGCACTTACAACAGAGTCTGATACCTTTTGTTAACCATTTTGGGCGGGAAATTTTGGAACGTTTGACCTGTTTTATAGGAAAACAGAGGTCATATAGGAATTTGAAGTCCTCATAAAAGCTAGTAAAAGCTAGATTAGGATCCTCAGATGTAAAAACTTCATTAAAACTTAGGGAATTTATAAAACCTTTAAATCTTTTTTGGTTTTCTTTACTATAGTCCCGTTTATCAATGTACCAAGTTGCAAGTTGGCTATATGATTTTTACCTGTGCTGTGTGTTCTGACAGTTTCAAATCGATAACTTCAGCCTTACTTCCACGCACATTGAATAAAATGTTATCTAAGCATCTTCCGCTTGACAGCCGTGTGGGTTCATTTATGCCTAGCTTAAATCCACACAATATATCAATATGTTTATTGGAATTTCTTTAAGTGATGATACACTGAAACCTAAGTTTCATCACTTAATACATTATATTAAGGCTCTTAAAAATTTGGTCCTTTGAAGCTAAACATAGAATCTCTAAATTTGCAGCAAAAACTTCGAGCAACAGGCGAAACCTTACATTAACTCTTGCTATTAAACTAATTTTTTTTAAAGTTAAATTGGATGACATAATTAATACGGGTCCTAAAAAAGAATGCGATAGTCTAGACTCTCAATATTTGGTTGAAAACATACCATTTACTTTAACAAAAAGTAGTGAAAACTTCTCGGGCAACAGTATCATCTACACAGTATACTATTCTGGTTTATAGTAGTTCTGAAGATGGTATAGTGTCTTTTTTTAAGTTAACTGATATTTTTGTGCTTAATGCAATATCCGATTTAATTTTGAAAGGAATATTATTAGATGCAGAGGCGGCGTTAAGCGTGGGCGACGTGGGCCACCGCCTACGGCCTCGCGGTACAAGGGGCCTCGCGACTCAGAAATGTTTAAAGCGAGAATAAAACAAAATAAGCCGTAATGGGTGCGACTCTGGATGGGTGTGACTCTGCAAAGTGTATTATATGTTATGGATGTGATTTTGGAATGGTGGCATCTTGCCTAATGGCAAATCGCAAAAACGTCCCGATTAATCGGGACTATACGATGTTTACATGTATGATCAACCTCAAGATGTATAACTCAAAAACATTTTACAAAACTATTGAATAAATAATTGATTTTTTTCAATATTGCAAATATCATAGGACTTATAGTTAGTACTGCTAAAGTTCATCACCCCTTTAGGAAACCCCAAAAATTTCATTATTTTTGCCGTATCTCTCACCGTTTCCGAAATATTTGCGTGTGCAAAAAAATAGCGCATATGAATACCATCAATAGCATAGGAAATACTTTGTACTGACGTATATAATCAACCTAAACATGTATAACTCAAAAACATTTTACAAAACTAATGCATAAATAATTGATTTTTTGCAATATTGCAAATATCATAGGACTTATAGTTAGTATTGCCAAAGTTCATCACCCCTTTAGGAAGCCCCCAAAATTTCGTCATTTTTGCCGTATCTCTTACAGTTTCCGAGATATTTGCATTTGCAACTAATTGTGCTATATATATATATATATATATGTACATGGTGCACATTGAAAATGTTTAATTTTATGGTAAATCATCAGTAACTCATAAACTATCAGAAATACGGAAAAAACGTTGGGAATCAATTTTGTAAACATTTAAATTTCCCACAAAAAAGTTCAGATACATTTTCCGTTTTAGACAATAGTTTTTAAGTTATAATAATAATAATGGTTTTTCAAATTGTTTAAACAATTTGCTAATGGCCGATAGTGCACACAAACTAATGGTCGCGATTCCACCACGAGACAAATCTACTGCCAAAAATTTGGATCTATTGCTTCATTTCCCTGTTAGTAATCGTGTGCCAAAATTTGAATCCGTACATCCATCCATCCATCCATCCATCCATCCATCCATCCATCCATCCATCCATACACACACACACACATACATACATTTTTCTCAAAATAGCAAAAAATCATTCTAGAGACCCTAAAACGCAAAGATATCACAAAATTTTCACTTTCGACTTTTGGGGTGAAAACAATAACTTCCCCTTATCGGGAAGTTAAAAAATATAAATCAATTTTGTTGTGAAACATGTTTTCTTAGTCTAGCAACATTTGCCGCCGACCAGAGTGCGGGGAATCCCCGGTTTATTTGTTTACTTTCTTTACTAGGAAGTCAACCAATCAAATCAAAGTACGCAACGCAGTCGCTAGGCGCATAACAATAGAAACGTATAATTAATTGTGTTATTCAATATTGTTTATTTTTATGACTGTACTGTACGTACCTATTTTGATAAGAATAGTGTGTTCAATGTTTTAATAATATTTAGTGAATAAATAGATAGTGTTTAGGTATATTGATTGCTCCTGTAAACTGACCCAAAATTTTAAAACAGTGACTTTTTTAATTGTTTTTTTGTTTTCTTTGTGATTTGTAACACACCGGTACCTGTACTCGTCTATTTTACATAAGGTAAGAAATATTTAATTGGTAATAAGTATATAACGCAGTAATTACTTGTATATAAAATACGCTTTATAATATCTCTTGAAGGAAACCAAAAAAGCTTTAAGGTAAAAAACGTATCGACTTTTTAAGTTTTTAAAACTAGCAGGTAGTAAAAGCTATCTTAAAGATTTTTATTTGAAAACTAATTTAAATTTAGGTTTTACAATATTATGTAGATAAAACTGCAAAAAAATGTTAACCATTGCTTTCGTTTATAGTTTATAGATACGACGTTATCGACATGTCCGGCCGAGATAGAGATATTGGAAGAAAATGGGAGTCTGGATCAGCAAAAAGAAAAAGAAAACTGAAAGAACTGCAACCAACCAAGTTTTGAGTTTAAATTTGATGAAGTTCCTCAACCAAACTGCATCTGGTAGTACAGAACCTTCTGAATCGATAGCTTTGACTTCTACACAACAAACGTCCGAGATACCGTTGGAAAATGCTCTAGATGCACTGAATACCGAGAGCGAACGTCAGTTAGACGTAGAGCTTGGATCATCTTCTAGCCAATCAAAAATTGACGCTGAAACTCTTGTGCTGTCATCAAGCAATCAAGAAGAACAGATTGACATAGATTCTCCAATTCGCAGCGACGACGCCAGCGCCATAGTTCAGCAAGTACTTGTTAATTCGGATCCGGGATTGTGGACGTTTCCCATAACGGATACACAGCGTCGTGACATAGTTCGAAGCGGCCCCACACAGCAATTAAATAGCGGTGATGAATGTTATCCCAAAGGTGATGATAACAGACACTTTTCCAATTTCTATTTCTCGAGAAAACTAAATAATGGTGAAACTCAACATCGTCGCTGGTTAGTTTATACCAATTCCCAAAATAAAGTTTACTGTTTTCTATGCAGACTATTTAGCAATTCACAAACTCAGGTGGTGCAAGGAGGGTGTTGTGACTGGAAACATTTAAGTAGCATTTTACATAGACATGAGAATACCAAAGAACATATGGCACATATGTTCCAATGGTTAACTTTAGAGAAAGGAATAAATCAAGGCAAAACAATAGACCAAGAAAACGAAAGGCTAATACGTGAATCACAAAAACATTGGCACAACTTGTTAGAGAGAATAATTGACATAATAAACTTTTTGGCCTCTCATAATCTTGCATTTAGAGGTCACAGAGAATCTCTCAAGACAGGTGACGGTATTAAGAATTCCGGTAATTTCATAGATTTATTTAAACTGATATCAAAATTTGATCCTACTTTACGTGAACACATGAAACGTATTAGTGACAAACAACTTTCACACCATTATTTAAGTCACGATATTCAAAATGAATTGATCATATTGATGTCAAAAACAGTTGTCAATGAAATTATTCGTAAGGTTAAAGAAGCAAAGTATTATTCTTTTTTGCTCGATTGCACTAGAGATTGTAGTAGAGTTGAACAAATGTCGGTTATCTTAAGATTTTGTGATACGTCAACTGGTACAATAGTCGAACATTTTATGGGATTTCTAGCTGTTACTCAGACAACTGGAGAATATTTAGCCAATGCTATACTGGAACACCTAGAAAAATATGATTTAAATATTCAAGACTGCCGTGGCCAGGGATACGACAATGGTGCAAATATGGTATGTGTAAATAGTGGAGTTAAAACTCGAATATTGAATATTAACCCTAGGGCATTTTTCACACCTTGTGGCTGTCATAGTTGGAATCTACTGTTGGTAGATGCAGCGAACTCATCTATGGTAGCAAAAACTTTTTTTGGTTTCATACAAAAAAAATATTTGCTATTTTCAAGTTCAAGCAAGCGCTGGGATTTTATAAAAGGAAAATTAAAACTTACTATAAAACCTTTATCAGACACAAGATGGGAAAGTAGAGTCGAAGCAGTAAAGGCCGTATTATTGCAATTTGATGAAGTGATTGAATGCATAAAAAACTTAAAAAATCAAGCGGAAAAAATCAAGCGGAGGAATCAGACACTCTCAGTGATTGCGATTCAATACTAAATGAAATGTTAAGTTTAGAATTTATCGTATCTTTACATGTGTGGTATGAGATATTATTGCGTGTTAATATAATAAGTAAATTATGGCAATCAGTACAAATTCATTTAAGCATTGCTCTTGAACATTTACACACATTTTGTGAATGGATAAAAGAGTATCGGGAAACTGGATTTGAGAAATCCCTGTCTGATGTTCGGAAATTTACTGAGCAAAGCTGTTATGACCTGCCAAAAGAGTTTAAAAATAAATGAGTAGCCAAAAAGAAAAGGATGTTCGATTATGAAAGCAGCGATGAACCTATACAGTCTCCCAAAATCCGGTATCAAACAGATTTTTTTACGCCATGATTGATTCTATAATAACCAATATGGAATTAAGATTTACGTCTTTAAATCAACATTTTGAAGACTTTGGTTTTCTCTATGATTTAAGCGCGCTAAAAAATATGCCACAGGAGCAAATATTAAAACACTGTAACGATTTACATAACGTCCTGCGTGTGGGTGAGAGCAGTGACTTCCAACCATTTGAATTATATGAAGAATTAAATACAATGATCCCGAATTTACCCAACTTCATTTAAGACGTGAAACAGCTGCTGTCATACATAACAGAAAATAGCTTGAAAGAAATTTACCCAAATATTTACATTGTCATCCGAATTTTATTAACAATTCCGGTAAGTACAGCCTCTGCTGAAAGAAGTTTATCAAAATTAAAATTAATTAAAAATTATTTGAGAAACACAATGAGCCAAGAAAGACTTTCAGCTTTGGCTGTTTTATCAATTGAATCAGATTTGGCATCTAGGCTGAATTACGATACCATAATTAAGGAATTTAGTAACGTTAAAAGCAGGAAATTTCTGTTCCTTTAATAAAGAAATCTAATGTTTTTTAAGATACACTTTAAGAAATGTATATCTCCACCTTTATATTAACGATTTGTAATTTTTCATTTAATGCTTATTAATCTAATTTGTATTTTTATGAATAAAAACTTGGCAGTGTTAATTGTTTTGTTTGTTTTTATTATTTGATAAAATCCGTCTTCAGGTCGCCATAGAACTGGGCCTCGCGAAATCTGTCTTGCCCACATCAAATTTAGTTGTTGCCCCGCCACTGATTAGATGCATTACATTTTAATGAAGACTTCTATGCATATGAAGTTTTATAATAAGAAAATTACAGGTACGTTGTCAAACTACACAGTTTATTGGAATTTCCTATAACATGTAATATCAGTATAGTATCAAATAAAAAAATTGTCACTGCGAAGTCCAATCTAATTTTAAAACTGTATGGATGTTGCAGCCAACTGGTTTAATTAGCCGTTTAGTCAACCGTCTAGCCATTTCAATACACGCTGCCATTCAATAAAACGGCTAGGCAAATTACTTGAATCGTTAGCGTTTAACTACTTGCCTAGCCCAGACGTTTTAATTTAAATTTAGATCTTTTTTCTGCCATAATTCAATTGGAATGAAATAATTTATCTGAATGACCTACCGAAATGCCCTATTGTATAAATGGCCTAAGCATCAGCCAGCCAGTTCACTAAATATTGTATTAGATGTATCGGCCGAATATCATTCAGGCCGTTTGAATGGCGGCGTTTAATGAAATGGCTATACGGTTGACCAAACGGCTAATTCGACCAGTTGGCTGCGACATGGATACTATTTCCCTATAGTCACGAAATGTGCTGTTCCCTACATTTTTGACCAAGTATGCGAACATAAATGTACTGAACAGCTGATTATTTTTCGCGATTTCAGGTTTGGTCCCGTAGTTAAAGTTGTTCATAATGATGAGTACAATGACCCCTAAAATATTGCCACTGTTTACACTTACACCCTGTATAACTGTAATAGGTTTATACAGCGTTTTAGTTTTTTATGAATATGGGGGTAAAGTTATATAAGACTACTGTTCAATTTAGGTTGCTATTCGCATAAAAATGTTGATTGCTAAACACAAAGTTATAAGACTGCTGATCAATTAATTAGTTTAAGGAAAAAATGTTGATCTTGAAACACAAATAAAAACTTTTTAAATCACTTCTTTCATTATTATTTTTCAGAATTAATCAGCGTTAGGTAAAGGCAATTTAGACATCTGCTAATTTGTCTCTAATGCTGACTATACAGTTCCTTAACCTACAGTACATCACGTGGTCGATAAGTTGCGACCTGAGCGTGGTTTAAGTGTAAAGATTTAAACTTTATAATGCTGCCCTGTTCCCGAAAAACATAGGTTATGTAAAAATTTCCCAGCCTATGTAACTCGGGGAAAAATTAATAAATCTTTATATAAATCACCAGGAAATGCCATGTAAAATATTTTGTGACAATGCTAAAACATTCAAAGGTGCACAAAATGAGTTGAATGCTTTGTATGAGCTCTTTGATTAAAAAAAAAACATATTGATGCTGTAGAAAGCTTTTGTACTCCCCGATATATTCAGTTTAAATACATCCCAAGTTACTCTCCAGAGTTTGGGGGCTTATGGAAAGCCGGAGTCAAAAGTTTCAAACACCATTTTAAACGGATTGTTGGTATTCTTACGTTAACATTTGAAGGGCTCTATACTGTCGTTACAGAAATTGAGGCTGTCTTGAACTCAAGACCCCTGCTTCCCATGAGCTCTGATGTTTCTAGTTATGAATATTTAACGTCAGGCCACTTCCTCATAGGAAAAGCTATGATGAGTTTTCCTGAAGTGGATTTTTCAGAGAAATCTATGAGCCGAATGAGATTCTGGCAAACTTTAACAAAAATCAAACAGGATTTTTGGAAAGTCTGGTCAAGGGATTATCTTACACAATTGCAAAGTAGACCAAAATGGCGACATGCTCAGCCTAATTTAAAAGAAGACGATCTTGTCATAGTACGCAGTGATAACACTGCCCCTTTTACTTGGCCCATGGCTAGGATTGTTAAGACGGTCCCTGGAGCAGACGGTAAGGTCAGGGTAGCTGAAATAAAAATGTCAAATAATGAAATTTATTCAAAATCTTTTAGAAAGCTGTCTTTTGCCCTTAGATTAGTCCAGTTTTTGCTGGCAAACTTTACCAAAAATCAAACACATCGAACACATCAAACACATCGAACTTTTTAACATCCTTGTTTTGTGGAGAACCTTTATATGTGACATTAAAAAAATGTTTTGTTGTGTATTCGTCAACTCAAGTCAGCGCTGTTTGCAGAATATACTCTGTCGTGATGACGTCAACCAGCCTATAATCTGTTTGCAACTTCAAACAGTTACATACGGATTGTTGGTATTCTTACGTTAACATTTGAAGGGCTCTATACTGTCGTTACAGAAATTGAGGCTGTGTTAAACTCAAGACCCCTGCTTCCCATGAGCTATGATGTTTCTAGTTATGAAAATTTAACGCCGGGCCACTTCCTCATAGGAAAAGCTATGATGAGTTTCCTGAAGTGGATTTTTCAGAGAAATCTATGAGCCGAATGAGATTCTGGCAAACTTTACCAAAAATCAAACAAGATTTTTGGAAAGTCTGGTCAAGGGATTATCTTACACAATTGCAAAGTAGGCCAAAATGGCGACATGCTCAGCCTAACTTAAAAGAAGGCGATCTTGTCATACCACGCAGTGATAACACTGCCCCTTTTACTAGGCCCATGGCTAGGATTGTTAAGACGGTCCCTGGAGCAGACGATAAGGTCAGGGTAGCTGAAATAAAAATGTCAAATAATAAAATTTATTCAAGATCTTTTAGAAAACTGTGTCTTTTGCCCTTAGATTATTCCAGTTTTTGCAAACAAAATTTTTTAACATAATTTGTACTTTTTTGAAATTTTCAAAGTAATACTTAAATTGTAATTTCTTACTTATCAGACCTTTAAGGTAAAACTTAAAATGTTAAATTTCTTACTTTGGCCCCAGCCCGGTTAAAAAATATTTACAACATAAGATTAAAATTAAGTTATCGGTTCAATCACAACACTAGTTGTAATTTTTTTACTGATGGCAACACCATTTTTTTTACCCCCTCCTTGCAATGGCTGCGTCCATACAACTTGTGCTCAGGCTATTTAATTTAAAATATACAGTCTCCATTGCTTAAAATCAAACTATTTTTTATTTCACAAACACAGAAAACTGAATAATTTTATATAATTAATTTTAATTTTGACAAACAATCAAGTGTTTATTACAGTTTTAATAAACTTCTTAGATATTAATAATTATCTATATCCAAATATTTAGACAACTTCACAAAACGAAAAAAGTTTTATTGTAAACGTAAACATTTAAATATTTGATTCGAGTATTGAACAGAATCAAATGAATCAAGTTACCAAATCACAGTAAGCAGGTCCATTGATTGTAGAATACAATATATATAACATAACCTTATAAAATATAGATAACCTTATAAAATTAACCCTTAGACATTACTGAAACTACTAAAATACTTGATAATCATTACCACGTTCGTTAAATCATTGGCATTATAACCAAACTTGATTGTATTGACAATTACTATGTTTGATTTTATCAAGACAACTTCGTCGGCTAAATATTCTAAGTTGCTAACTCCATTTTTAAGTAAAATGAGTATTTGGTATCAATCGAAAGAGAAAAAATAAACACGTAATCGTCAAACATGCTAACTAAACAAACGAAACCCAGAATTTAGATATAGCACTGCAATCTTTTTGATGTTAACTCCGCACCTGTCAATTTTTGCGCGCAATTTGGTCAACTCCCGCCATTCGGTGTCATTTTGCTGGCGCGTAAGCCGTAACATCAATGCTGCCGACTATTTTATTTTAAATAAGTGATTTTTGGAACTTTTCTTTGCAAGACTGGTGTTATTTATGAAAGGTAAGTGCTATTCTAATAGCTTTTTATAGTCATAGAATGCATTATATTTCGTTATATTAAGGGTTTGGGTTCAATGTCTGTACGAAGCAATGTCTATGTATGTTTTTCTTGTCTTCCTGCATGGTGTGGTGACTTCGGATAGTGCTAAGAAGCTTATTAGTTTAGCTCATAAGGAAAATAATAATTTCGTTTTTACAGTACATCTACAAGCAGTTCTAATGGCACCTAAATCAAACGTCAGCACATTGTACTACAAAACCAAGCTTCAAGTTCATAATCTGTGCTTCTATGATAACATCAGCAAAGCTGGCTATTGTTTCGTATGGAACGAAACAGAAGGCGGACTGAATGCGGATGAATTTGCCTCTATTTGGACATACTTTATCGAGGACAAAATACTGTCTAAAGTAGAAGATAGAACAGATTTATGAATTATTATTTATTCTGATGGCTGTGGGTACCAAAACCGTAATGTGACTATGTCAAATGCCCTACTAAATCTTGCCATTAAAAACAGTATAACCATAAAGCAGAAATATTTAGAAGTCGGTCATACACCGATGGAGGTCGATGCTATGCATTCCACAATAGAAAGGAGAATGCGTAACAGGGTAATAAATGTTTCTGCCGACTTTGTTCAAATTATTGAGTCCGCCCGTAGCAATCCATATGATGTGACATACTTAGAACATCCTTTTTTCAAAGATTTTAGTCTTCTTTCTAGCTACAAAAGCATGTGTCCGGGTCGATCCACAGGAGACCCTAAAGTCACTGATATCCGGGCACTCCTGTATTCTCCAATAGGTTCAACACATTTCATATAAATTAAGATTCGAAGACACGTGGACACTACTACCCCAAAGGAAGTTCCCTTTTACACCATTAAAATTCGAAGAAATACAAAGTTTATACCAAACCAGGCTCAAAATAAAGCTCGAAAATACAATGATTTACAGCAGATTAAAGAAGTCCTGCCAGGCGATTTTAGAGATTTTCATAAAAATTTACCGCATGATTAAAATATAAACGTTCATCATTGTATTTTCGAGCTCATATGTGGTGGTATGGTGACTTTCCTTTGGGGTAGTAGTTTTGCTGCAAGCACTTCTTTAATTTATTTTGAATAACTATACAACATTATAATGCGGTAAATTGTGACCTCTTGTTTTTTTCTACATTTCGTGATTTTTATTGATTAAGTAAATAAACATTTAATACGATTTTACTTGAATTTTTATTAATAGTTATATAATCAAATCTTATAACTCCTCATAGGCAGTTCCTAAGAAAACAATACAACAAATGTAAAAATGCTAACTCCAATTTTTGGTCATATAATAAATACAAATCAATAAAAAAAAATATATAAAATAACATACAAATTAAATATTAACCAGCTGGTTTTCATTTAATATTCCCCTTTAGTTATTTTATTTATAAATCAGTTTTTTGTTATTACTCACAAGTAGTATAAACAGGAGTTAGCAATTTAGATTATTTAGCCGACCTTGTCTGTTGCTTAACCAACATATGCCACAATCATATTACTTTATGTGCTTGTATATAAACAAGTTCCTTGATAGCTGCAAACATTTTTTTATCAATGTTGTCAAGGTTTTTTCAGTGTAAGAGGCGGCCATTATTATATATATAGGTTATATATATAGGTGTGCGCGACTCGTTCATTTAGAATTTAGATTTTTTTGTTATTTTGTTTTGTTATTTGTTTAGTTTAGTTTTGTAGTTAACAGCTATTGTTCAGCATATCTGTGCACAATAAAAAAAATATTTCTTTTTTTTGTTTTTGTATACGTTTGTTATTGACTGATCCATATTTCGTTTGCAAGTTACTTATTAGTGACGATAGGAAATGGCGTCATATTTTTATCAAGCATGGCGAATGCTATATGAGAGCAATCGCTTACATGAACTTTGATGCGGCCGGGTAGGTATTGGACTTGTCGAGAGATGAATTTCGGCGCAGATACCGGCTTACGAAGGAAGCTGTCGTGCATCTTTATGCTGAATTGCAGCAGTCATCTTGTTCGTACATCAGAGAACGTATCCTAATCGAGAAAAGATCTTCATTTGATGCCGCCGTCAGTCTTGCCAAAACACTACGAAACACTAAGGTACAGGCCCAAGCCTTATCAAGCAAAAGCGAAGTAAGTTTCGTCGCCAGTCGTCAATTGCATCACAGTCGCCAAGCAAACCGTAGTCAAAGGAGTCACAGTCGTCAAAGAATTCATCAGTTCCAAGGAAATCAAAGTCGTCAATCAAGTAAAGTATCGTCCAGCCAAGAACCTCAATCCAAGCAATCTTCTAAGATCTGCTCCAGGATGTGGTCAAGTTCACCGAACGAAATGCCCAGCCAATATAATCAATAAGAAAAACTCTTATCATATAACTTTGTCCATAAATAGTAAAAATGTAGACTTTTTACTTGACACAGGTGCATACACTAATATTATATCATTTAACTCTTATAAAAAATGTAATTTGCCATTGAGTAACATAAAGAAAAGTAGTCATAAACTATCCACTTTTAGCGGTGAAGTACTACCTACAGTAGGTCAATGTATTCTGTCTGTGAGGCATAATAACAATGCATACAATGTCAATTTTCACATTATAGATATACCTTGTAGAAACATTATTGGTCGCGACAGTTGTGAGATTTTAAAATCAGTCAAAAGAGTCCATAATGTCCAATTTCATGAGTTAATCGATGTATCACAACTTGTTGAATATAAAGATCTCTTCTCGGGAATAGGTTGTCTTAAAGATTATGAATGTCATTTGTCAACTAAGCCAGATGCTATACCTTCTGTTGATGCCTGCCGTAGGGTTCCATTCAGTCTCTTGAAACAATTAAAGGAAGAATTAGCTATGTTAGAAAAAGATCAGATTATAGTCAAAGTTGAAGAACCTACCGAGTGGGTAAGTTCTATTGTAATTATATCCAAGAAAAATGGTAGGTTACGCCTGTGCATTGACACAAGGAAACTTAATAAAGCCATCATGCGTCCTCATTATCAGTTCCCAACAATTGACGAAATTAAGTCCAGCCTCTCTGGTTTACAATATTTCACAACCCTAGATGCCTCTAAAGGTTTTAAGCTTCATCGAGGCTATGTACATTCATCACACCTCAAGGTAGACATAGATTCCTAAGACTTCCCTTCTGGATCAATGCAGCCCCAGAACTTTTTCACTCTATTATGACAAAAAGATTCTCTGATATCCCAGGAGTTAAAATCATGATGGATGATTTTTTGATCTATGGTCAAACAAAAGAAGAACATGACTTCAGATTAAAACAAATCTTAGAAAGAGCAAGAGAATTAGGAATAAAATTTAACGAAGAGAAATCAAGCATATGTAAAAGTGACGTCAGATATTTAGGGCACATCTTTTCTAAAGATGCTGTGAGAGTTGATGAAAATTGATGATGAAAAGATTTGCAGTATGCCACCTCCTAAAAATGTCTCAGAATTACAAAGATTCTTGGGTATGGTCACATATTTAGGCTCATACATTGAGAATTTGTCAGGAAAAAATTCTAATTTAAAAACACTTCTGTCTAAAGAAAATGAATGGTCTTGGCAAGATAGACATAACATAGAATTTAATGTATTAAAGGAATGTATAACCAAAGCCCCTGTCTTGACATATTATTATCAAAATAAGCCCATTACACTGTCTGTTGATTCGTCTAAGGATGCCATGGGTGCAGTGATTTCTCATGATAAACAGCCCATTGCATACGCTTCAGCTTCATTAAGCTCATGTCAGCAGTCATACTCTCAGATTGAGAAAGAGCTGTTAGCTATCCTACTTGGAAGCACAAAGTTTCACCAATACATCTATGGTCGCCACACTTTAGTTGAAACAGACCATAAACCAAGTCTCACTTTATAAGAAACCAATTTATAACATCCCACCCCGACTTCAAAGAATAATGCTGAGACTACAACCATATGTGCTGAATATAACTGACAAACCAGGTAAATATCTTTATGTAGCTGATACTTTGTCCAGATCTGCTTTACCAGAAAAGTCATTATGTGATTTAGTTTATCAATCAGTCCAAATAAGCTTAAATCTATTCAAGAACAGACTTCCCATGACAAGGAATAGTCACTCCTAAGTAAATATTGCATATCAGGTTGGCCTGAACATAAAAAATTACTTCCAGAATTCATAAGCCATATTTTCCATTAAAAACTGACATACGTATTATCAAAAATATTGTCTTTAAAAATAACAGTGTTATTATACCTGTAGCTATGAGGAATGACATTTTGAAACAGATCCATGAAGGTCACCAGGGTATTCACAGTTGCCAAAGATTAGCAAGAAACAGCCAGATAGTACATGGACACCTGGTACTATTTCAGACATAGGTCCATAGTCTAGGTCATACACTATTGTCTCCCCGGAAGGTACTTTTCGTCGCAATCGGCAACACATCCATTAACCAAAACTTTCTCCCACATTGTCAGATCCTAATAGTCCACTGCTATTCCCTTCGGTTCCACTAGACACGAATCCTCAACCGTCTTCCAATCCACAGGAATTATCTCCATCGAAATCTTCATGTACAGATAGTCCCGTCCGAAAACCTGAAACAAAAACACATTACACACACCAAATAGTCATATTGATCGCTCAAGAATTACTTCTTATTCTTCATTCGGTAGAGCTTATCATTAAGCCCAACAGATTTTGTTAGTTTTAAGTCTAGATTAACTTCAGTTTTAATAAACTTTTAATGTGTTATCCAAGTTGTTTATGTATAACGTAATGAATCCATACTAATAATATAAATGCGAAAGTAACTCTGTCTGTCTGTATGTTACGTTTTCACGCCTAAACCACTGAACCGATTTTGATGAAATTTGGTATAGTAGTAGATTAGACCTTGAGAAAGGACATAGGCTATGTTTGGTCGCGATAACCGACATCCTCGCGGGCGGAGCCGCGGGCTACAGCTAGTTTATTATAATAAGACGTCAATGTCATAGAACTTTGTAAATGAAAATGACAGATCTCATTGTCAAATAGAGATATTCCATTTCAATATGTAAGAAATTGTAAAAAAATATGTATACTTACGTTAAGCTTTATGTCGTTCACTTTTTTAATAAGGGAGATGTTACGTATTGTAAAATAATTATATATTATCTGTGGCTTTCCGTTTCCTATCTGTGTCATGGCCGATTACACGCTACTGAATAAAAGCCTCGTCGTATATTATTTATCGTCGTCAACCTGTCCACCATCATAACACAGGCCATTAGTTAATACTTGATTGAGATGACAAATGCTCTGAACCATCCAACTATTAAAAATAAGTTTTATAAAATTTCCTGCCACACCAGTAGCCAGAGCTGCCGCAAGACAAAGGTTCGATTCCTTTTAGATATCCTAAACACCTAATTCGGGAAGTGTATAACGCGAAGCATGGCACAGCACGCGTTGTGATACACACATTTGGCAGGTAGAAGAACCGATGGAGGTGCCTATCCAAAGAAAGGGTTCTTCACTATAGCCCGGAAAAAAGTTCTCAAATTATCAGAGCGTGTTGTATGCTTCACAATGTATTTAACCAATGGTGTTCCCGAACCTTTAGAACCAGGTAAATGAACTTGTTTCAAGCGTTTTGCAAGGAAATACATTGTTTTATGATAGTATGTGTCAAACATAACTTTTTTTAAATTTACATTTGCTAATTTATATAATTTCTATTACAGAGACCAATGCAAGCAACGAGTACCTTGACCAGGAAGAATTCCATCATACGGACGAAAATACCGCCCAATTGATCACGGGACGAGCTCTCAGGGAGCAAGTGATTGATTAGTTAACTACTTAGAGAATAAAGTTACCGACTTCTAAAAAGGAGGAGGTTCTCAATTCGGGTATTGTTTTTTTTAATGTGTATACGCGCGACTTCTTCACTTCGTATCTGTAATGGTGACCATTTCTCCTGAGATTTTACCTTCAGCTTACCATTAGGCGACGTGAAAACAAATCGACGTGACCTGTTGTTGTGATATAATATGTCACTATTTATTTTCATTAACCTTGGATTGCAAGTGTTCTTGCAATTTATATTACATTTCCTGTTCGGTGATCTTCAGTTTCAAAATTGAAATACCACATAATCGCACAAACACGTTTGACGTGACGGGATACCCGCCGGTATCAACTAAGACATATAGTGTTCTCGAAGAAACCACAATCATCTGAGGTCCGACACGTCATCAGGCAATCAGGCACCAGGCAAGGCATAGACCGTGAAATCTTTCGCTGTGTGATGTTAACAAGAATAAGGGATCGTGTTTATATTAAAACAGAATATTAAAGTTCTTACAAATATTAGGTAAAAAACGTAGGCGTTTTATCGAACTGGCCATTTTGATCTCAATAATCCAGCGTTTGGTTAGGAATTCCAAATACATTAAAATTTTCAGTTTGTATATTTGTGTTTCGAATGCAATAATTTGTTTCGCGTTTTTTCATTTGGCTTTGACATTGTTTTGTACACAATATGGAAAAATTTCGCGCTGGTGGCGCAATGAGTTTCATTGCGCCACCAGCGCTGCAGAAACAACTCGAAGCATTAATTATGTGTTAGGAATGGCCACTCTTAAAGTAAACACAGTACGTTTTTGGTTTCTTGTACCTAATAACACAACGTTATCATCCCATTTATTTCCTGGGTAAATTTTTCTGGAGTCGACTCAAAAATCGTGATCACGTGCAGAAAGTACGCAAAAAGATTCATTTTCATGTTTAAGACGTACTATACATATTTAAATTGAATTTGTTATCGTTTTCCACAGTATACAGCCTCAACACGGATATTTCCCTTTCCTAATGCTTGTATAGTTTGACCATTGGCTGCTGTAACTGTGTGGTGCCCTTTGAAGTAATCAAATGTTTCGAAGAAATGACTTCTATCCGTAACATGACCTGTAGCACCATTATCTACGAACCAGTTTTTTTATCTGCCACTTATACATAGCCAAGACTGGCAGGGTTGCGTTGACTGTGGTAACCTCTTTGGGTGGCCTTCCGTCAGTAATCCATTTCTTACATTGTCTAACTCGATGTCCTGTTTATCCGCAATAGTTACATTTGATATACAAGTTTTAGGAATAGCGCTCCTTTGGTGCTGTTACTTTCTTGGGAGACTTTCTGTTCTGATCAGTAAGGCTTTCATGATTTCATGGGCACAGGTTTGTGTAGTCAGATTTTGTACATTTCTGTCTTTTTTCGTCACAAGTAACCAACTTGATTTAAAAGCGAATAATTTATTTGAGATTGGATTAATAATCAAGTACACACGTAAACAATCTATGATTTTATTGGTGCAGGATTTTTGCATTTTAATATAGATTGGAATGGGTTCAGGTTGCAGCATGCAAGGACTAAGGTAGTGTGAATATTTAATAATAATATTTTCTTAATTGCTTAATAGACTTCTTTAAAAAAACCATAAAAGAGCCACGAAAGATTGCAGAATTAAAGATTGCTACATATGTGGCTGAGAATTCAAGTATTATAGTTGTAGATCATTTAGAAGCTCTAATAAATAACTTAGAACCAGCGTCTCAGATCTTAAAGATATAAAGTTAACAATAAGTTCAATTTTTGTTGCGCCGACCCCAAATAATTAGGACTAGGGCAGGTGGATGATGACGACGATGATATAAAGTTAAAATTGTATTTCCCCTTTTTTCTGAGAAGAATTATTGGAAGATTAATGGGGATAGCTATGATTCCACGATCATAGATGAAATAACTACTGTTAACAATAAGAATGTGATGTATATGATTATCAGGTTTTATAGTGAAAAGCAGAATAAAATTATTACTCAGTTTTACAGATTAACTGAAATAGTTTCTGCAGATGTGACATCTTTGGCTGATGTCTTTACAGCTTAGCTGACTGCTGATGGCCTCAACCGAGATAGGCTTAATGGTATATGGTTGGTATCAGTGCCAATGCAATGGTTGGTGAATATCATTCCCTTGCCTCTATTTAAGGTAAGACAATTGGGCACCATAAAATGCGTTTTTCATTCGTTGCATTAGGCAGCAGAATATGCATTCAAAACGCTACCCCGATTTCCTCATAAAACAATGCCACAACTGGTTTTTAAATAGTACCAAAAACAGAGTGGTTTTAAGAAAATATATATGTTACTTTCGGGGGTGGGGGGAACCCCCACTCAAAATAAATAAATTAGCTGGTACCTGGTAGCTATCCAGATACTATGCTCTCAGTAAGATTTTGGAACAATGGGGTGCATTTCAGTTACATTTCAACATGGCGACATCTAAAGAGCGTTGTTACATAGCGGACTTATTTAAGACAAATTTGCTATACCAACATGACTTTTCTTGGAACTTATTTGAAACCCAATCACTATGCCAAATAAAATGTTTCAAGTCATTGTTGCAGACCGCCAGCACAATTGAAAATAGCAGACAAAAATTTATTTCTAGCTATAGATTTGAAAAGTTTATTGTGGACGCGTCGTACATGAATTAAAAGACGTGAAGTAAAGACGTAAATAATTCCTTATAGAAATATGTAAGCAAATAAAGAAGTGACTACTACCCAAAAACATGAAAACCTTGGAAAAGTGTAAGTTAGAATGCAACATCGCAATTAAAACCTGATATTACTAATTTAGTTATTTTTTTTAAGACTATCTGTAATGATGTTGACTCAGTGGTACAACAATGGAATTATTTAAATCAAGTCTAAGTAAGCAAAACGTTGGCTATTTTATCGCTCACGTTCTCTATCGCTGTAGTTGAGGGAGCGTTCTCCCAAGTGCCTATAATTAAAGATAAATTGAGGAACAGGTTAGCCATTGACACTGCTGAATCGATCTTACGTATCAGGTAACGTATAGGGTGTCCGCCGGGAAGGTATACTACTTTGTTTTGGCGCCATTTTGGTAAACGTTAGTCTTGACAGTTCATATTTGGCAAACGTAAAGTAGAGCCGTGGCAAATTTATTATGGAAAAATATTCGATAAACCAACGTGTTTTAATCGTTAAAATATTTTATCAAAATCAATCATCCAATACTGTGACGATGAGAAAGTTACGTGAACTTTTTGGGAGAAACAACGTGCCAACAAAACGCACTATTTATCGTGTAGTGAATGATTTCGAAGAAAGAGGGTCTGTAAGTGATAGGCCCAAGCATGGGCCACAACGTACTGAAAGATCGGCTGAAAACATTACTGCTGCTCAAGAAAGTGTTCAAAACAATCCATCAACCTCAATTAGACGCCGTGCTCAGGAGCTTGGACTTCAAAGAACAAGTTTGGCCACAATTTTGCACAAGGATTTGCATTTGTTTTCATTTAAGATTCAGTTGACACAAGAGCTTCTTCCACAAGACCATTTACGCCGCCGTACATATGCCAATAGGATGTTACAGCTCGCTCATGACAACCCCGATTTTCATGAAAAAATCATAATGAGTGACGAGGCACATTTTCATTTAAATGGATATGTGAATAAACAGAATAGTCGGTTCTGGGCTCTGGAAAACCCTCAAATTATTCATCAGTCACCTTTACATCCATTTAAAGTGACAGTCTGGTGTGCAATTTGGTCAGGAGGAATCATTGGACCTTACTTCTTTGAAAATGAAAACGGTGTAACGGTAACTGTAAATAGGGAGCGATATCATGATATGATTGAAAACTTTTTAACGCCACAACTGCATGCTTTGGTCTTGATTAACATGTGGTATCAACAAGACGGTGCCACATCGCATACAGCCAGGATTACAATGGAATTACTGCGAGACCTCTTTCCACAACAAGTTATTTCAAAAAATGGTGATGTTGATTGTCCTCCACGGTCGCCTGATTTGACTGCTCCGGACTTCTTTTTGTGGGGATATCTGAAAAGCAAGGCGTATGCAAACAAACCAGAAACGCTTGAGCAACTCAAACAAAATATTCGTGATGAAATTAACGAAATACCGCGTGAAATGTGTAAGAATGTAATGAAAAATGTGCTCAAAAGGGCTCGCATTTGTGAGGCTAACAGAGGCGGACATTTAACTGATATTGTATTCCATACATAATTCATTTCATTCCATACATTAAATAAAACATTTATCGATATAAGATCCATTCTCTTTCATTTAATCAAAAATTATTAACAAACAAAGTAGTATACCTTCCCGGCGGACACCCTGTAAAAGGTAACTACAAGAGGGATGCATTAACTTTAAACCTGGGACACGAATGCTGAACAGGTTCAACTCTGAGAAAATATACGGGGTAAAAAATGAAAATGAAGATGTTGAGAATCTACAAATTAAAATTCTGCGTGCTTCCCAATTGGATATTTGATTTTTTTTATTCTTAATAAATGACTACCTTTAATAATATATTGAATTGCTAAAGTGAAATCTTACGAAAAATGGTTTTAAAGATATTTGATTCTGAAAATTCAATTTCTCGAGACGCCCAAAAACGCTCCATACAATATCGTACAATAGTGTGATAAGCTATCGACATGGAAGAACAAGAATAAAGGTAATTCGAAATTCCATAAGGAACGCATAACGCATAGATCATCATTCGAACTTTAAAATTACGCAAATTATTAAATTAAATAAGTTAATTGATATATATGTTTTTAGTTGAACTATAAATAGATAGATACTTCTTTATTGCAGAACAATAAATTAACATTAGGACAGGCAACCAATATTCGTTTAAGAACTTAAAAACACCAATATTGTTTTAAAAGCCACCACAAATCATATTTAACGCTCTGACAAGATTTAGTAGATGTAGTAGCATCCCTAACCTGTGTGCATCGATAACTGTTTATGACAAATAATAATACCATGTATGAACGAGACCCAACATACAAAAACTGTAAGTAATGAAAAGGACGAAACCAATACTTTTTGTCTTCGTCAGAGTTTATTGTTTTTTTGTTGGTCAAAAGTGGAAGTTGTTACCAACAAGTCTATTGTAATCGTTAATTGATGTGAGGATTCTTCGTAATTGACATTAATTTTAAGTGGTGAAACTAAGAGGTGGATGAGTGGTGCTTAAAACTCACTTATGTTATCTATTAGGCTGGAAAAGCCGTAATGAGCGAAAATCACAAAACATAACCTATTATACGTAAGTACGATTTTTAGTTAAAATATCCCTTGCTTCAGAGTAGAAATAATGGCTCAAAATGTTGATTAATTATCAACATAAGAAGTGTATTAACCAACCAAATAAAGTGGTAAGTTAAAATTATCGATCACTGAACAAAAGTCAGGCTTTTTTATTTGTCCAGGTTATGGAATTTTTAGGGATACCAGTTGAGGTGCTAGTAAATTACCCTCAAAGAGGGGTATTTTTATTTAATCTTAAAACTTCACGTGAATGCTACTGTGTGGCAACATTGTCGCACAGCACTAAAATTTAGTATGACAACTAGTACAACACTATTGCCTATTGTCTATGTTTACAGTGAGCTCTGAACGCACTACTAACCTCTTCAGTGCATATAATTGTTACCTAATGTAATTCTCTTGTATCAATGAGTAAATTAAATAGTTTTAGAGACACGCAGGCGGTTTCATTGTGACACGCTAATAAAGTGGTGGACGGGCTATTAACATCAGCCTTAATATCCCCAAATTGGTGACCCTCTCGTGTCGTTGAGTCAGGGGCGGATCTACTTAAAGGCTTTTTGGGCTGCAGCCCAGGGCCCCGCGAATACAGAGGGCCCCCAACCGAACAAAAACCAAAAGACGATATTGTCAATAATAAAAATTATCTAGAATTAAAAAAAATCTGATCATAAGGTTGGCAACACTGCGATCAATCAACCCGTGTGCGCATCTGTCAAACGGAACGGGGAATTCCCTGTCGCTTGTTTTCGGTCAGTGTATTCCGTGTATTGTCTATTACTGGGGACTTCCCTCCGCTTATCGCCCGACGCAATTTTTATTTTTCCGCACTTCTGCTATCGTCGACTATATTAACGAATTGACTTTGTTATTGTTAGAAATATGTTTAGTGCGTGTTTAGTTTACTAAGTGATAGATAACTTAAAAGTTATAAGGACCGGACCTTTCTTTTAATTTACTAAAATTGAAAGTATTCAGCATAACTAGACTTCCTGCTTTAAATAGGCAGTAGGTAAGTAAAAAGAATTATAAAACATGACTTTTTTATATTTATTTCAGTTTTCAAAACTCAATTAATCGAACTCGTTCGATATTTAATGATAATTTGTGAATTGCTACACTCATTGAAATTAGAGGTTCTATTCAGTTCTTTGTTTATTTTCAGAAAAATATCTTATTTTACAATATGACTGCTAGAAAATATAAAAGTGGAGCTGAAAAAAGAAAGGAGGATTTCATTTGAAAAAAATAAATATGAAAACCTCGTAATTTAACAAACTAAGTTTTCTTACTTGCAATTTTAACAAAATATACCTTGTCTAAATAAATACGAGAAGCTAGGCCGCGAGGAGCTGATGGAGGCCCTGGAGCGGAACCCGTGGGGGCGCCCGTACCTTATGGTACGGGGTAAATTACGCCCTAAGGCGCCCCCACTGACTCAGAGCCTCCAGCCAGCGGCTGCACATAGAAATTTTGCTCGCTGTATTAACGCCAACAAGGCCTGGTTCGACAACTATGTTACATTTCCTGTTGCGACTCAAACTCAACAATTAAAAAGCAGACTTGGTGGCCGGCCTAGTAAGAGCTTTGAAGAATGTACCGAACGTACAAAACGTCGAAAGACAGAAGATGTACGGCAACAACTAGAACCCCAAGAACTTGCTTTTGCAGCTCAGGTAGCATATCGTGCACATGGTGATATCCATACTTCTCAAGTAATTAAGCAAGTGGCTCTTACTGGTGCCAATAGCAGTTTTAACGTTCCCAAAACACATGAGAGCTTATCGTCAGACAAAGCGTTATCCTTGGTGATTGAAGGATAGCTATCTAAATTTCAATACAACACTTTGAGGACATCAGCAATGGAGATGAACTGTGGTTTGTATCCTAATTATGAGACTATAACTGAAGCAAAAAAAAGGTGCTATCCTGAAAGTATTTAATGTACAGAAACGAGTGCCGTAGTTCCTCTTCAAAAATTAATGGACCATACTGCACTGAGGTTATTGTTGTCTCTAAATGAAGTTATACAATCGCTTACAGCGGATCAGTTACAAAATCTCTGCCTTATATCCAAATGGGGATGTGATGGCTCAGGTTGCCATGCTGAATATAAACAGAGATTTGAAAATTTCGAACAATCCGATGCAAACATGATAATTACTTCGGTTGTGCCAGTTCAACTTATTTATGATAATGGTTATAGCAAAACAGTCCTCATCTGGCAAAATCCACGCCCCTTCTCACCAAGGTATTGCCGTCCGATAAAATTAGAAATGGCTCATGAAACCGCAGAACTATCAAGAGCTGTGGCTGAAAATTTTCAAGCTGAGGTTGATATTTTAACACCAACGATTGTCAAAATGACAGAACAATGTGTAGTCAAACATAAATTGATAATGACGATGGTTGATGGGAAGATGATTAATGCCTTGACTGACACCAAATCTGCCATGCGTTGTTACATCTGTAAGGCCACCTCAAAAAACTTTAACAGGTTAAAATTTTGTATGGCAAAACCCATCCTGGAAGATAACCTTAAGTATGGTGTTTCATCGCTACATGCTTGGATTAGGTTTGCAGAGTTCATATTGCACCTAGGTTACAAGTTAAAAGTTGCTAAGTGGCAAGCAAGAGATGCTCATAGTAAATCCATAATAGCAGGTGAAAAGCGCCGCATACAAACAGAATTTTGGCAAAAACTTGGTCTTCATATTGATAAACCAAAGCAAGGTGGAGGTACATCTACTGATGGAAATACTGCACGTGTCATCTTTCAACACGCAGATGAAGTTTCTGAAATAACAGGTGTGAATCATCGGCTTATTAATAGCTTACACATAATTTTGAAAGTAATTTCGAGTGGTTACAAAGTCAATGCGGTAAAATTCAAAACATATTGCAATAAAACAGCCTCATTTTTCGTGATGAACTACCCTTGGTATAATATGTCAACTACACTACACCAAATACACATCCATGGATCAAATATACTAGAAAACTCAGAAATAGCCATAGGATTAATGAGTGAAGATGCTCAAGAAAGTAGAAATAAAGATGTTCGGCAGTACAGAGAGCGGTTTTCAAGAAAATTTTCTAGAAAATTAGCCATGGAGGACACTTTTAAAAGACTGCTGATTTCTTCAGATCCCTATATAACGGGGCTAAGGAAATTAGTGGCAAAACAATCTGTTTCTATGTGCCAAGATGTTTTAAATTTAATAGATGAACCAAACATTACTATTGATGTATAATAAAAATGTCTAAAAATGTTTTATCTATTATTTGAAAGAAAGAAACCGTTTATTCTACACCTTATATATTATGGCCACCTTATATAACCATTTTTTATAATAATCATTAATATTTAAGTTTTGTCCGACTTTAATGGATTTTTCGCCTGTGTGCGCCCCTGGACCCGACGGTATTCCAGGCCGAGCGTGGGTCCTGGCTCTCGAGGAGCTTGGACCTCGACTTACAGGGCTCTTTAGCGCATACCTCGAAAAAGGCCAGTTTCTCAAGGTCTGGAAGACAGGGAAACTGGTTTTGATCCGAAAGGCGGGGCGGCCGGCAAATTCTCCATCAGGATACCGGCCGATCGTGTTGCTTGACGAGGCGTGCAAGCTCTTCGAGCGTATTATTGCACAACGCCTCGGCAAGCACCTCACACGCGTGGGGCCTGATCTGGCGGATAGCCAGTTTGGCTTCCGGCAAGGGCGCTCCACCGTGGACGCGATCATGCGTATTAGAGACCTGACGGAGGAAGCAATCTCACAGGGTGAGGTGGTGGTGGCGGTGTCTCTTGACATCGCTAACGCCTTCAACACCTTGCCCTGGAGCTGCGTTAGGGAGGCGCTTATCTACCATGGAGTGCCTCCCTACCTCCGTCGAATTGTCGGGGCCTATCTCTCCGAGAGGGCTAGGGCCAGGTCGGCGAGATGTGTCGTGCGGTGTTCCACAGGGATCGGTATTAGGACCGCTCCTGTGGAACATCGGTTACGATTGGGTGCTGCGCGCTCCGTTGCTCAGAGGGGTCCGCGTAACGTGTTACGCCGACGACACCCTCGTTACGGCGCGGGGAGCAACGCACCGAGACGCAGCACTAAAGGCCACGGCAGGGGCTGCTCAAGTCGTGGGTCGGATACGGCGGCTGGGTCTCGAGGTCGCCCTTCACAAATCCGAGGCTCTGTGCTTCCACGGACCTCGGATGGGACCACCTGCGGGATCCAGGCTAGAGGTAGGGGGCGTCAGCATCGGCATCGAGCCCTCGATGAAGTATCTGGGACTCGTACTCGATGGCCGGTGGAACTTCGGACATCACTTCCGAAGTTTGGTCCCAAAACTGAGGGGAGCATCAGCCGCACTCGCGCGACTGATGCCCAACATCAAGGGACCCAACGCTCCCTACAGGAGACTGTACCTGGGGATCGTGCGAAGTATGGCCCTATACGGGGCCCCCGTATGGGCGGAAACCCTGACGGCCACCAATCTGACTAGATTGCTGAGCCCGCAGAGGGCGATGGCCGTCAGGGTGATAAGGGGATACCGCACGATCTCAGGTGAAGCGGCATGTCTCCTAGCCGGGACCCCTCCATGGGACCTGGAAGCGAGAGCCCTTGCGTCTCTATTTAAATGGCGCAAGGAGGCGCTGGAGAGGGGCCAAAGGCCTGCGTCTCCACAAATCGAGGCCCAGCGGTCCCAACTCCACCAGGAAACCGTGGAGACATGGAAGGTGCGACTTGGGCAACCAAAGGGGGGATTCGCCACAATCGCGGCCGTCAGACCGGTCATTGACGAGTGGCTGGAGAGGAGACATGGTGCTCTCTCCTACCGGTTGTCACAGATACTTACCGGGCATGGTAGCTTCGGTAGATATCTGTGGCGAAGACACCGGGAAACCACGGCCGAGTGTCAGCACTGCGAGGACCGCAGCGACGACACATCGCTCCATACGCTGGTGGAGTGCACAGCGTGGGCGGAACAGCGCCAGATCCTCGTGGTGGGTCTGGACGTGGACACTCTCTCGCTCGAGACCATGGTGAACACCCGAACCACCCAGGTGAGGCCGCAGCCTTAGGTCTGTTGGTAGGTCTCCTGCTCCTGGGACATCCTTCCGAGGGCTTACCCGGGGCTACCAACCGCAGGCCATAAGGCGGTACGTGAGGGTTTTTAGTCGGTAGGAGTCCGGCATAGCATCCATGAAGAATTTTCCCTCACGTCAAAAAAAAAAACAGATTTTATTTTCAAAATTGTGCACGAATACCCCGTAACTATGAACAGCTGGTTTTATTCTAACTAACTACAAACGTGTTATTCATAGTAAATATTTCATTTAAATAAACCATGACTTTGTTGATACGAGGTTTTCATTTAAAACTATTCCATGTAAAGCTCTTATCTATGAAAAAGTGGTTTTCACTTTTATAAAAACTATAGAACACTCTTGTAACCGTGGTTTTCTTACTTATTATTTTAATGAAATCTTATACCTATAACGGTTTTATGAGGTTTTCAATAGAAAAAAAACTAAATTCAATTCTATTTAATTCTTTTATTATTATTTAGGTAATAAGATCTTTAGCTGTGGTAAAGATATATCTTAAATGTCAGTGTTAATATTCTTTCAAAAAATTACAGTCAGAGTTCAAGTTGAAATTTCTTTGCTCAGTGACTGATGCAATATTGGAATTTGACTAGAATATTATGAATAAATACTATATTATTACTTACTTGCAGAATGGACGAATCCGAGCTAGAAGACAATTGTAATTTTGGAGACGATGTCGTATATCTGAAAGATTCTAAAAGGGAACCATCACTAAATACCATGATTCGTCTAGATTTAGAAAGAGGACCACCAATGAGTGAACTTAGTTTGAACATTCCTACTGAGCCTAAAACACATCATTCTTTGACTGAATCACCAATAACATTGCAATTTAATGTAGACGAAATGATGATGCCTTCATCAAAAAATACACCACTGAATTAAAATCCTTGTCACATAGACGAAAATGTACAAGACGATAAATCAAGATACTCCCCAGAAATGGTTTCTAATCCTATGCGGTGCAGATGGAAACGAAAATGATAAATGAAGCTATTGTTAAACAAAACGACCCCAAAAACCAAGGAGGACCTGAGGTTCGCCAATTTTTACTAAATAAGCAGGTTGAAAATTCTCTGCTATCAAGGAAACTGCTCCTGTTATCCCAGTCACCAAATCTGAAACCTGCCCTACCACAGGAAACACCAACATCTCTTAAGAAAATAATATGACAGCATCGCACTTGATAAGTACCTTAATACCTTATCGTATTACAACCGAAGACACTAAACCTAAACATACCATATACCACATAACTTTAGAGACTGTAACACTTACCTGTATCCTAACTGAAGATAATAAAATTTTACCAGCAACCGACCCAAGAAAGAACTACCCTCCTCAAAAACAAATTATACCCTCATTGGTAAATCTATCACTAGCAGCATGGTCGATATAAAACTACTCTAAGAAAGATAAAAATGAGACACTTAACATAATATCATTGCCTTCTTCAACATGTGATGGAGCCAACGATAATTTTCAGAGAATTAATGAACCGTTGCCTTCGACTAGTGGACTTAGGAAGCTGGATGATTCTTGTGATTTTGATCCTTACGACGGTCACTTTTCACCAGATGACAGCGATTCTGATTACCGACCAGATAATGCAATTCTAAACACATCACATACGTCGTGCGAATCTTTAAATGTTAAGGAGAGTACACCAGTTCAGAACCGAAAACGTGCTAAACGAGGTAAAGCGATAAAGGAAAATTGGATTTCAGAATCTAACAAACTTAAAAGAATGAGAGGTGACAGCTACTGTGGCAGAAGGAAGAAGTCAGATAAGAAAGTCGTATTTGATGTAGAAAAGCAAAAACGTTGCGTAAAATCTCGATGCCAACATAATCAAGCCTGTAAGTTATTTGAATGTCACAAACTAACGGATCAAATGAAAGATAAATTTTTGGATCTCATTATATTTACATATTTTGTAGTACGTAATCATTAATGTTAATCTTAGGCTATAGCTTAACATGACATTAGCTGTCACATCTTCCTCTTTCAAAGACTTGACAGTATTAGTAATTAAGTTCAACATTTTTTTATTTGTTATTTCGTGTTAAAGTGAATTGTTTTCTACTTAATAGGTATTTGCAATATTATACTAGAATTTAAGAAGACTGTTAATAATGGTCTTTCATCAAATTTTTTTTTAATTTTCGTTTAGTCTGACGACAAATCATGATTGTTTTCATACATGCATGCCGGTTTCGGGCTTTTGACATGTCCTTTCTTTAAGATGCCTTTTCGATCTGATTGGCATACGTATGTCCTACTATAATCCTAATATAACCCTACCGGGTTGGCCATTCACTCTTGCTTCATAAATCTGTTTCGTCAGTCTTGTTTCGTCCATTCTCTCCACGTGTCCGAACTATCTAAACCCCTTTCTCTATCTCAGTCACTACATCTTCAAACACACCACAATGTTCTCTTATCACGTTGTTTCTCACTCAGTCCGTCAACTTCACCAAAGCTATACATCTCGGACTTCCCATTTCTACAGCATTCAGTTTGCTTTCAGACTACTTTTTCAAATCCCAATATTCACTACTGTTCAATATGATATAAGATAAATCTAGAAATAAACTAAATAAGCATATATATTATGTTATGTAATAATTTCTTTAGAATATAAAATTGCATGCATGAAGTTATGTTAACTTGTCAATAGATGGCGCTTTGCAGCTTATCTGCATCGCGTATCCTTATAGGATAGAAAACTTAGTTCGTAGATCTCCGATAGATGGCGTTGTACCATTCTCTAGATCACGATATGGTTTCGTGACCGAAACCATTATAAAAGGTCATTTTTATATGAAATATATTGTCGATCAAGATCAGAATACAGTTGTGGTTTTATTTATAGTCAAACCCTTCTAGTAATTCCTCAAATCGTCAAACCGATCGTCCAAATATCGCGGCAACGTGTTGTGTGCCCAACATATGGTCCTATCGAGCCAAATCGATTTTTATGGTACGAGCGAAGCTACGGTCAGCTCGTTCGTCCTGTGATACTCGCAGTGGATCGCTGCGCAAGAGTACACAGTTTCCAGCAGCAGCGAACGCCGGTGTGAGTGAGCCAAGCAGCAGCGCCATCTGGCGTTTGTGAATGGAAACCGAACCGGAAGGTGCCAACTACGATTGCCGAGAAGTGAGCCAAGCAGCAACGCCATCTGACGTTTGGAAGCAGAAGGCGCCAACTTCGATTGTTGAAGTGAGTCAGTGCAACTCAAAACTGTGAGTACATTTACTACTACTACATAGTGCAGTGCTAATTTGAAATTTGTTTACATGAAGATTTTAACATAGACAATTCAATAAGAAACTTCAACTTAGAAAACAATTATTTCAAATTTTGAAGACAGTAAAATTTAACTGAAGTGTAAGAATTCAATTGAAATTTGTTACTTAGAAACTTTAACATCAATTTGAACTTAGAAAATATTTCTCTCAAGATTCAAGGACTTAGTAGAATTTAAGTTTATTGGTTTATTATTATATTATGTGCATGTTAGACTTAGCATAATTTTAGAAAAAACGAGGGAGCGCGGAGCCTATGCCCGATTTTGTTAAAGTTACATTATATTTCAAACACTTGTAAAATTATTGTAAAATTTTCTAACTTGTAAAAATTTGTAGAATTTTTAACTAGCAAAATATTTCAGAAATGGAGGGATTAGTTCAAGTGTTGAAAAATACTCAAACGATTATCCAAAAGGGACTGATTAATTTTAAAAAGAGCCCAAAAGATAGGCTAACTCTAGAGTATATGGAAACAAGGCTCGAGTTGTTAGAAAAAGATTGGGCTAAGTTTCAAACAGCTAATACAAAGTTATATGAAAACCATGAGGAGTTAGAAACTGAAATGCTTGGGCAAATGTATGATGCTACTGAGGAAACTTATGTATCGTATAAATGTTTACTAAAGACCTTATTAAATAAATGTAAAGCAAGTAGTGTACCTGAACCGTCCCTTAGCAAAGAGGGGTCGAATTCTAAAAATTCGCCAGCAAAACTGGTTAAAATTAGTATTCCTACATTTAGCGGTAAATATGATGAATGGACGACATTTAGAGATTTATTTTTGTCCCTTGTAGATAGAAATGATAGCTTAGATAAAGTTCAAAAAATGCATTATTTAAAATTACATCTTACCGGTGAAGCTGAGCAGTTTGTTAGACATAAGGAAATTTCCGAATTAAATTATACCCAGTGTTGGGCTAATCTAGAAAAAAGATATAACAATAAAAAATATATCGCAAGTTGTATTTTGAAAAAATTTCTTAGTCAGAAACGTATGTCAATCGAGTCAGCAACCGGTATTAAGGATTTGTTGGATACAACGAATGATTGTCTTAGTGCTCTTACAAATTTAAAGGTTGACGTATCTACATGGGACCTTATCATCATCCATATCGTTGCGTTTAAGTTAGATCCCGAAACGCGAAAACAATGGGAGTTAAGCGCAAATACTCATGATAATAATGAATTGTCTACCTACGAACAATTTGCCACGTTTTTAGAGAATCGTTTTCGCGCGTTGGAATGTATTGAACCAAAAAGAGTTCACCAGGACAACAGTTCACATGCCCCCAAATCCATGGTGGCAATGAGTTCTGGCAGCATCCGTTGCGAATATTGCACTGAGTCACATAAGGTTTGTTTTTGTAAGCAGTTCGCAAAACAAACAGTAGGCGTCAGACGTGAATTTGTTGCAAAAAATAAGCTTTGTTTTAATTGTTTGGGTAAGAACCACAATGTTTACAACTGCAAAAATAAAACACATTGTAAACTGTGTCAAAGGCGACATCATTCCTTACTACATATAAGTGGCGAGTCAGCAAAGGATGATAAGGCAGCGCCAGCAAATTCGACAAATGATAGTAATAGCTCAACAGTTAGTACTAATCATGTAGTCCCCTGCGTGTCTGCAATTCCCCAACAGGTTTTATTAGCCACTGCGCTAATAAACGCCGAGTCCAAGACGGGGGAGTTACAGGTAGTAAGAGCTTTAGTAGATCAAGGCTCTCAAGCTTGTTTCATTACTGAGGCCACAGTACAATACTTAAGATTAGCCAAAATTCCTATTCAGGGAGTTGTGTCTGGAGTAGGTAATAGATCAACCATTGCAAGGTATATAGTACATTTCAATATTCAGTCGCGTATAGATCCACAGTTCAAATTAGAAATAACAGCCTACGTATTGAGCAAGATCACTTCCTACCTTCCTGAGCAAAGCATAAATAAAGGTGCTCTCGAGTGGGTCGATATAGCAACCATCGAGTTAGCTGATCCACAATTCAATAAGTCTAATAAAATTGACATATTATTAGGTGCAGATGTCTATAGCTGCATCTTGAAGGAAGGCATAATGCGAAGTCCATCTGGTACTCTGATCGCCCAGAACACTAACTTAGGATGGGTGTTATCAGGTACTGTAAGTAGACCAAATATTAGTTCAGGTTATACACATAGTGATATTACCGTAATGCATGCACAAATTAAAGAAGACGACCTCCTCAAACGTTTCTGGGAGGTTGAAGAACAAATTAGTAACACAAAGATACTTACCCCGCTGGAACAAAAGTGTGAAGAGTTTTATAGCGACACTACCTGTAGACAAAACGATGGCAGGTACGTAGTCCGATTACCATTCTGCGTTAAGGATCCACAGTTTAAGGATTCTCGTTCGATAGCTGAAAGTAGATTTAGATCTTTAGAAAAGAGGTTAGAAAGGAACAAAGAGCTTAAAGATCAATATACTGAAGTAATGCATGAATACTTACAGTTAAATCATATGAGACCGGTACAGGAAGACGATGACAAACAAGGTGTAGCTGCGTACTTACCTCACCATGCAGTGATACGAAACGACAAGTCCACTACCAAAGTACGGGTTGTATTCAATGCATCTGAAAGGTATAGGCAGGGTGTTTCATTAAACGATACGCTAATGGTAGGTCCATCTCTACAGGCTGATTTGAGACACACAGTAATGAGATGGAGAGTTCACCCGATCGGTCTTGTAGCAGACATCATCAAGATGTACCGTCAGATCAGGATAGCTGAAGAGGACACCAAATATCAACGTATACTTTGGCGAGACAGTCCTAAACAAGAAATCAAAGATTACGAGCTGCTGACAGTCACCTTTGGTACGGCCCCGGCTCCGTATCTTGCAATTAAAACACTTCATCAAATAGCATACGATGAAGGCAAAAATTACCCGAACGCGGTAGATAAAGTATTAAATAGCTTCTACATGGATGACCTGATGACTGGCTGTTACAGTGTAGAAGAGGGTATTACGATATACAAGGAAATGACAGAATTATTAGCAAAAGGTGGTTTTTTATTACAAAAGTGGAACAGTAACAATACAGAAATTTTAGATAGAATACGTTTAATAGAGAAAAAAGCGATTGAAGCTTCATCCAGCAAAGATAAAATAAGCAAGCAGGCTGAAAGCATAAACACTGATAATAATGAAGAAATTATTAAAGAAAGCAAAGAAGTAGAGATCAAAATAGATAGTATAATTAAAATATTAGGACTTACCTGGGACCGTAGTAAGGATTCTTTCCAGTACAAGGTGAATCTCCCGCCGTTCACAAGTGCACCTGTAACAAAAAGAGTTGTAATTTCGGATATAGCAAGGTTATTTGACCCGCTTGGGTGGCTAGCTCCAAGTGTAGTGTTAGCAAAGATATTTATACAGAAATTGTGGCTCGCAGGCATCAATTGGGATGATGGACTAAGCGACGAATTAACACAAGAATGGAATACTTACCGTCAGGAACTATCACTGCTTGGCCAAGTCAGTATACCCCGTTGGCTGGGCATAAATTCGGCTGATAAGTTAGAGCTTCATGGATTTTGTGACGCGTCCAAGGCAGCCTACTCAGCAGTCGTATACTTGCGAATGATTGACGTCACAGGTAAGGTCAAGGTTGCTTTGTTAGTTGCTAAAACCAGAGTTGCTCCGATAAAACAAATAAGCATTCCACGTTTAGAACTGTGTGGAGCAGTTCTGTTGTCAAGGTTGTTAGTGGAGACAGCAGATGTATTGAAAATCTCAATGAATAATATAATCGCTTGGACAGACTCAACCATTGTGTTAGCTTGGTTAAACAGTCATCCAAGCAAATGGAAAACGTTCGTAGCAAATCGAACATCCGAAATATTGGCATCACTGCAGCCCTCGCAATGGTTTCACGTCTCAACTACCGAAAATCCAGCAGACTGTGCGTCAAGAGGAGTACTACCCAGGTTATTCCTTGAACATCCACTGTGGTTTAAGGGTCCACAGTTCCTGAGAGAAAACCAAATTATGCACTATAAAAGGCCCGAGAATTTAACCGTGGATTTAGAGCAAGCGGTTAAAGCTCATGTTGCTGTTATACCGGACACTCATGAAATATTTGAGAGGTTTTCTTCTTTACCAAGGCTCCTTAGAGTAATCGCATATTGCCGTCGATTTCTGTCTAAGGGGACAAATGAAACGGTTTATTTACAGGTCAGAGAAATAGATAAGGCATTACAATGTTGTGTAAAGAGAACACAAGAAGATGCATTTATTGAAGAATATGCCCAGCTTCGGAGTACTGGAAGCTTACAAATAAAGACAAGCAAACTAAAGTCATTGAGTCCTTACCTCGATGAGAATGGCTTGATAAGAGCTGAAGGTAGACTAGAAAAGTCGTCATTAGAAGAGCATATGAAACATCCAATAGTGCTGCCGACAAACGCGCATCTCACTCACCTGATAGTAGCTGACGCGCATATGAAGACTCTGCATGGAGGCCCTCAGCTGATGCTGAACTATTTAAGGAGAGCCTATTGGATAATTGGAGTTAGAAATTTGGTCAGACAACACGTTTGGAAGTGTGTAATATGTGCCAAGCAAAGAGCTACCATTAAAGCTCAAAAAATGGGTGATCTACCATCCGTGCGAAGTACACCAGCTAGACCTTTCCTGTACAGCGGAGTAGATTATGCTGGTCCGATTAAAATTCGAACAACTAAAGGCCGTGGACACCACTCACTTAAAGGCTATATTTGCTTATTTGTGTGCATGTCGACTCGTGCATTACACCTTGAAGTAGTAAGCGACATGTGTACGCAGGCATTTTTAGCGGCATTTAGACGCTTTGTGTCTAGGCGAGGCCACTGCGCTAGGTTGTATAGCGATAATGGTACCACATTTGTAGGCGCTTCTAAGGAATTGCAGCAGATTTTACATAATCAGGCGTCTATAGCAAACCATTTAGAGGCAAATAAAACCGAATGGCATTTCATTCCTCCCCACGCTCCCAACTTTGGTGGGTTATGGGAAGCCGGAGTGAAATCGACAAAGTTTCACCTAAAGAGAGTGGTTGGTGATGCGACGCTTACATATGAGGAGCTTGCTACGCTTCTCAGTCAAGTAGAGGCGTGTCTAAATTCGAGGCCCATAAGCGTCATGAACCTAAATGATCCTGGAGAGTGTATGCCCTTGACTCCTGGACATTTTCTAATCGGTGAACCGCTAGTCACAATACCCGAGTATAATAATTACGAAAATTCAAATGTACATTCTTTAACACGTTGGCAGTTTGTTCAGAGGATGTTGCAGTCATTCTGGAGACGTTGGTCTCAAGAGTATTTATGCAATTTAATGCACAGATATAAATGGTCTTCAAAGACTAAAGAACCAAACATTGGTGACATAGTCCTCATAAAGGAAGACGGGTTGCCCCCTAGTCGTTGGTTGATGGGTCGTATTTTAGAAAAACATCCAGGTGATGATAAGGTCACACGTGTGGTTACCTTACGCACTAATTCTTCAACAATAAAACGACCAACGAACAAATTATGTATTTTGCCCATTGAACACAAATAAGACAATTGTTTGCAAGTTAGTTTTTATTATTATGTTCGTTTTTTGTTTGTAAAGGATGTTTTGTCAATAACGTCCTTTGGTGGGCAGTATGTTCAATATGATATAAGATAAATCTAGAAATAAACTAAATAAGCATATATATTATGTTATGTAATAATTTCTTTAGAATATAAAATTGCATGCATGAAGTTATGTTAACTTGTCAATAGATGGCGCTTTGCAGCTTATCTGCATCGCGTATCCTTATAGGATAGAAAACTTAGTTCGTAGATCTCCGATAGATGGCGTTGTACCATTCTCTAGATCACGATATGGTTTCGTGACCGAAACCATTATAAAAGGTCATTTTTATATGAAATATATTGTCGATCCAGATCAGAATACAGTTGTGGTTTTATTTATAGTCAAACCCTTCTAGTAATTCCTCAAATCGTCAAACCGATCGTCCAAATATCGCGGCAACGTGTTGTGTGCCCAACAACTACCTTACATAAGCGTAGGTATGCATGAGCCCTCTTCTATGTACAGCGAGACGTACCGTTTGGATACGTGCTAGCTGCTCATGAAGTTAGGCAATTCAATTCCCCATTCACTTGATTTCCAGCCATAACTCTTTGTTCAATATCACTCTCATACGTCCTATCTTTTGTAAACTTCGAATCCAAATACTCAAACTCTTTCACATGATCTACTTTCTCTCCTTCAATCAGAACTGTGCAATTTGTCATACTTTCTTCTCTTACAAAGCCATACTTTCTCTCCTTCAATCAGAACTGTGCAGTTTGTCATACTTTCTTCTCTTTCGAAGCCATCACTTTCATCTCACAATAATTCGTCACATTTATTTCAATTATTATGTCTATCTAAAAAATACTACACTGAAACAGTAATCTGGTCGTATTAGTGTATTTTTTCATCCTATATTTTTACTGTCACAAATTTTTTTGATAATTTATTTCGGTAAAATAAAACTATTGATTTAAGTATGTTATTAATCAAAGACTGATTCAAAAACATATATAAAAAATATTGAAGCATTTAGGATAATAATTTGAAGCATTTAAAATATTTATTATCTTATACGATAACCCCGTAATCAATGTAGATTTTTTTTTATTTTGCCCTGAAATCCTCGTAAGTCGATTTTGAAATACTTACTTAGTAATATATATGTCGGCGCGAAGACGGACGACTTCACTTATCTAAATTAGTCTAAGAAAAGTAATAGTTAAGTATAAGAATAATCCTAGCTAACATTGTCATGTTTGTCTGATGGTAATAAGATGTATTCCCATATCAAGTAATTACATGAGTATCTCTTTTGATTTTATCTTGCTGAGTCGGATGTGTGGCACCTATCAATGTAAACAATGTAATTACCAAAGTTAATATTTAACCTTCAAGCGGGCGCGCGGTGTCGAATCGACCGTGCTCAATACATTTTCGTTCATACTATTATTATTAATTGTCACATGTATTTCTCATTTCTAGTAGCCTATCGCTTTGTCGTTGTGAGCGAAATAAAGAGTTTACCTCCGCAAGCCGCGCTCCCCCCACCCCACAGATCGCTGATGTTTTAGTCGCGACGCAGGCGTCGAAAGCACACCACGCGCCTGTCGTCGAAAAGGTTACGCGCGACGCTTAACGCGATATAGTATTTCTTCAGATATCGCCCAATATTATCGAATTAAGCTTGTAATACTGCTTTTATTTATAAAATGAGTCGTAGACCGCTAACACGAAGTGCAATACTCGAAGAATTACGACGAGAAGATGAAGAAGAGAGTGAATCAGAGCTCAGTGACCAAGGTTCAGAAACTTCTGACCACATCGTTTCAGAGGAATCTCAATCTACTGAGGAATCAAACAGCTCGGATTCAGATGAGGACAATTTGCCACTTTCAGATATACAAAGCTATTTTACAGGGCGTGATAAAGTAACGACGTGGCAAAAATCCAACAACAACAGGGTGAGGCGTCAAGTACAAAATATTCTCACTGAAGATTCAGGTACTCGTAGGAATGGCGTGGGGGTAACAACATTTATGCAAGCCTGGAGTTTATTCATTACGGAGAATATTATTGAAAAAGTTGTTAGGCATACCAACGAATTTATAATAAAAAAAACACCATCGTATGACAGACCACGTGACTGCAAACCGACTGATGCTGTAGAAATTCGAGCCATTTTCGGATTACTGTATATAGCAGGATCCTTGAAGACGTCACACGCCAATTTAGAAGATTTATATACAAGTGATGGGACAGGCATTCCTATTTTTCCTACTATTATGTCACTGAAAAGAATGAAATTTCTACTCAATTCATTGCGGTTTGATGACGCTACTACGCGACCATCTCGTCGTACTCTGGACAAAGCTGCGCCAATAAGAGAGGTTTTAGATATGTTTACACAGAACTGTCTTCTACCATATTCAGTGGGAGAGAACGTTGTAATCGATGAGATGATGGCTGGTTTTCGAGGAAAATGTCCATTTCGACAGTACATAAAATCAAAACCCGATAAATACGGAATAAAACTTTATCCGCTAGTAGACGCTGCTACGTTTTATGTCCTCAACATTGAACTTTATGCTGGTAAGCAGCCTGAAGGCCCGTACCAGTTGAGCAATGCTGCAGCAGACGTCGTGAAGAGGCTAATTACACCAATTTCTGGCACTGGACGAAACCTAACAATCGACAATTGGTACACCAGTGTGCCTTTGGTGAACGATTTGGCCAAGGATTGTAAGATTTCTGTCGTGGGTACTATGCGTAAAAACAAGAAAGAAATACCCCCTTGCTTTACAGATAAAAGCCGACCTGAATATTCAAGTCAATTTGGATTTTCTGATACAGCTACGCTCATCTCTTACGTGCCTAAAAAAAATAGGTCTGTAGTTCTAATATCATCACTTCATTGTGCTGCGGAAATTGATGAAAGTACAAATGAAAAGCGCAAACCCAGCATCGTCACTTTTTACAACAAAACTAAAGGGGGTGTCGATGAAGTCGATAAAAAAGTAAAAATGTATTCGACATCAAGGAAGAATAATAGATGGCCATTGACACTCTTCTTTCGTCTTCTGGATATTGCTGGAATAAATTCCATAGTGATATTGAGGGCAAATAATGTGACTATTCAGAAAAGGCGAAAGTATTTACGGGCATTGGGCATTGAATTGACAAAAGAGTACGTCCAAAGAAGAGCAACGATGGTAAACCTTCCAAGGAAACTAAAAAGAAACATAAGGGAGCATTTGAATATGGATGTTGAAGATTCTGCTGATATAGGAGCAAGCAGTAGTGCCAGCACGTGCAGAGGAAGCTGTAAAATATGTCCAGCAAAAAAAAGGAGGCAATCGAAGACGCAATGTAAATCATGTCGGAGAAATATTTGCAGAAGTCACACTACATTCATATGCAATGAATGTTATATGAACGAAGAAACTGATTCTGATGAAAACTAAATGAAAGTTTAATTTTGTTTTATTACTATTTTGCCATTACTGTTTTTTGATCCAAAGAATAGTTGAGTTATGTTATTTGATTGAATAATTGTTTCTTTTTCTTAATTTAAGTTACTTGTTTTCACTAATTAGACTTTAAATAAAATGATAATGTATCTGTGTACCAAAAATAAATGATTATTGGATAATTTAATGATTTATTTCTCTCATATATCCCATAGGTCTTTTCGATTACGCGCGACCGCTGGCGTTACGAATGACTGCGCGCCCGCTTGAAGGTTAAGGTATTCTTGCAATTGAATTATTATTATTATAAAAAATGGAAATGCATGTCAAATTTATAAGTAAAGTAATGTTTTTAATAACGAGTATAACTATAGATCCTACTTTGTAATTTTAATTGATAAACAACTCTTAATAAGGTGAGTATGTTTATCAATTAAAGATAAGATGATAAAATGTATGGACTGTTAGAATAGTTATTATTATTTAATTGGAGATTTATCACATTGTAGCATGTGCAAAGTATTATGCTTTTAATAATAAGCTATTTAAGATTTTAGTTTGTTAAAGTTTGTGAGTCGCTGTAAACATTCCCTTCATGAGAGATAGCTTATAAAATGTGCGCAATATTGTAATAATCCTTATTATTTAATTAAAGATTTATCATGTTATAACATGTGCCTAGTTTTATGTTTTCAATAACGAGTAATTAAAGGTACGGACTCCACGTTAAATACTGAAGTTTGCGATTCTTGGTAAACATCCACTTCTTATGAGATAGCTTATAAAATGTGTGTAATATTGTAATAATCCTTATTATTTAATTAATGATTTATCACATTATAACATGAACCTAGTATTACGTTTTCTGTAATAAGTAATTAAAGTTCAGAGCTTGTGATTGTTGGTAAACATTTACTTCGTAAGAAATCAACTTGTAAAAGTGTGAGTAATTATTGTTATAATTCTTATTATTTATTTAACTATTATTCATGTTGTAGAGTAAGAGTAATTCCTTGTAAAGTTACTACAAAACCAACAACTTCCGTTAAATAATTGTAGAAATGTGTCCCGCGTTTGAGGGTCATATCCGTTGGTTTTGTAGGCGCTAAAAGCGGTAAAAGAGAGAAACACTTTCGCTCGAGCCTTGAACGGGGAAGGACATCTCTCACATCGAAACAGATAAGTGTTTAGGATTTACTTTAATTAACTATTATTATTATTCTTGACGTGTGTTTAATAAATTGATTGTTTGGTGGATTTCAAGTTTTAATCATGAGCACTAGCGAAGCCAGTCGTGACGACAGTCTGACGTCACGGCTTCTAAGGACGATTCCGCAGTTTCCCCTCCGTTATATATAATAAAGAAACAGAATATTATCACAATGTCCTAAAACGGGTTATTGCAGTGCTAAAATTTTTGAGTATAAGAGGCTTAGCACTTAGAGGTTCCGAGGAAGTATTTGGTTCTCCACATAATGGTAATTTTATGGGTGCTCTAGAGCTATTGGCAGAATTCGACCCATTTATACGTGAATATATTGAACAACGAGAGCTGCGACCAAACCTGGTAATATCATATTTATCAAAAACAGTATATGAGGAAATAATTAAGATTATGGGTAAACAGATAATTAAACAAATTATAACTGAAATAAATAACGACGACACAAAGTATTATTCAATTATGAAGGATTCAACCCCAGATCTGTCTCACGATGACCAACTTGCTATTGTATTACGATACTGTTTTCGGGGAAAAGTGTATGAAAGATGTGTATCTTTCATTAAAATTAGTACTCATACTGGCTTATATTTATTTAATATTCTAAAAGCCTTTTTGGAAACAAATGGACTACTACTGGATAATTGCAGGAACAGTCATATGACAACGCTGCTAATATGGCCGGAATCTACAATGGTGTACAAGCACTACTAAAAGAAAAAAATGAATCCGCGGATTACGTGCCATGTGCTGCGCATTCCCTTAACCTAGTTGGTCAAGAATCCGTGAAGGTTGCAACCGAAATTGTAATTTTTTTTTTGGAGTAGTGCAAAATCGTGCAAAATAGTGTTAAATCGTGAAACAAAACTAAAATTTACGTTAAAAAGTTTAAGCCAGACCAGATGGTCTTGTCACTTTGATGCTGTCAGAGCTTTGAAAAGTAATTATGATGGCATTATGAAAATTCTCAATATTTTCGGCGAAAATGAAGATGAAAAAGTTGATTTCCGAAAAGAGGCACGAAATTTATTTAATAAACTGGCGAAACTAGAAACTGCAATTTTGATTGTTTTTTGGGAAGAAATTTTGGAGAGATTTAATGTAGTTAATAAAAAACTACAGAGCCCTGGTTTAGACATTGGTGAAGGCAATAAGTTAATTGTGTCATTAAAAGAGTTCGTGAAAAACATAAGGCAACAATCAGATCAGAAGCTAAAGGGAGAAAGCTAAAAAATTAAGTACTAGTGTGGGAACCGACTACAGTGACATAAATAAGAGACGCATTACTTCAAAATTTTCAGATAAATCTACAGATAAATTCTCAGTAAACGGCGCAGAAAAATTTAAAAGAGACACGCTTAACGTTGCGTTGGATAAGATGATTATGGATTTAAATAATAGAAGCCAAGCCTATGAGACCTATAGCAAAAAAAATCGATTTTTAATGGATTTGCAAGACAAAAATCATGAACACATAGTTCTGGAAAGTGTACGTAATATTATTGATTATTATCCAAATGACGTAGACGAACTGTAGCGGACCGCGAGACGCGATGTCAGTACATTCCTTTCCAGGCGGCGACGTGAGGCCGCGCGCTGTAAAGCCAGTTCTTACGTGTAGCTTGCTACAGTCGGCCACATATAAACTCGCTCCACTTATAGATATTCCAGGTTAATATCAAGTGTACTAGATTAACTAATTTACAGTTCTATTGTAAGAAATAGGTTGTGATCAGTAATAAACATTTATAGTGTACGTAATCTTTAATTGAATTGCTCCCACATAACTGCATGGCATAGCCTCTAAAGTGGTGACCCCGAACACGCGTGTGGGCCAAGCCTATGAGACCTATAGCAAAAAAATTCGATTTTTACTGGATTTGCAAGACAAAAATCATGAACACATAGTTCTGGAAAGTGTACGTAATATTATTGATTATTATCCAAATGACGTAGACGAACTGTAGCGGACCGCGAGACGCGATGTCAGTACATTCCTTTCCAGGCGGCGACGTGAGGCCGCGCGCTGTAAAGCCAGTTCTTACGTGTAGCTTGCTACAGTCGGCCACATATAAACTCGCTCCACTTATAGATATTCCAGGTTAATATCAAGTGTACTAGATTAACTAATTTACAGTTCTATTGTAAGAAATAGGTTGTGATCAGTAATTAAACATTTATAGTGTACGTAATCTTTAATTGAAGTGCTCCCACATAACTGCATGGCATAGCCTCTAAAGTGGTGACCCCGAACACGCGTGTGGGAACTTGTAGGTTATATAAGCTCGCGACATCGAACATTTGTGAACCTATAGAACTCTGGTGAACATTATTGTGACAAAATGGCGAATGACGGAGTTAGTGCGGCTGCAGTAAAATCAGAAGAGCAGGTGATCACGAGCATAGCGGTTACGACGCGCATTCCAGACTTCTGGTGTGACGAACCCGAGCTGTGGTTCATCCAAGCCGAAGCAGTACTGAGCCCTCAAAAAGTATCAGACGAATCAAGGTACCAGATAATTGTATCTAAATTAGGCAAACATGTCCTGACACAGGTCACGGACATTCTCAGAAACCCCCCGCAGACAGACAAGTACTCTACGCTAAAAAAGCGATTGTGCGACATCTACGCGAGGACCAAGGAACAACAAGTACATGAACGACATGGAATTAGGAGACCAGAGGCCATCACAATTACTCAGAAAAATGAGTGACCTTGCACAAGGCAAGATAGAAGAGGAAACCCTACGCATACTATGGCTTAACAACTTGCCAAGTACTGCAAGAGGAATTCTGGCAGCCACGGAGACAAAGGACCTTAGTACCTTAGGCAGTATAGCGGACAAGGTCATAGAATCGGTAGCCCATCGAGAAACAGTCAGCAAAATAGATGCAGCTGCAGGAGGCGAACCAGCAAACTTAATAGCAGAAATCAAGAACCTGACAGAGAGAATAAGAGGATTAGAAAGCAGGCAGCCCAGACCTAGATTCTCCAGCAGAGGAAGAGGCAGATTCGGAGGATTCGGATCAAGATCACCGAGGCGCAGCCCATCTCGCAAGCGAACTCCAGCAGACCATGACTGGTTATGCCACTACCACTTCCGGTTCCGGCATCGGGCGAACAAATGCGTGGAACCGTGCAACTGGAATAAGAAGAAGCCGGAAAACTAACAGCGGTGCATGAAATGGGCGAGTCATGTAGGCCGCAAGTGAATTATCGCCTTAGCATCATGGATCAGCACACAGGGCGCAGTATTGCGACACCGGACGCGCTATGTAAACACAGGTGCGGCGTCCGATTGCGCGCAAGTCAGCAAAAATCGCATGAAGACCGTAGGCGATGCATAGTTTAGGAACTTTATAATGATGTACCGTTTTTCATGAAACTCTTGTTAGTTATAGGTCGTTTTTTTTTTTTTCATCTCAAAATTTTGTGTTAAATTTTTCAAAATAAGGGGACAATACTGTAGCGGACCGCGAGACGCGATGTCAGCACATTCCTTTACAGGCGGCGACGTGAGGCCGCGCTGTAAAGCCAGTTCATACGTGTAGCTTGCTACAGTCGGCCACATATAAACTCCCTCCACTTATAGATATTCCAGGTTAATATCAAGTGTACTAGATTAACTAATTTACAGTTCTATTGTAAGAAATAGGTTGTGATCAGTAATAAACATTTATAGTGTACGTAATCTTTTATTGAAGTGCTCCCACATAACTGCATAGGCCTAGCCTCTAAACGAACATTTAGTGAATGAGTGCATTCAGTTAAAATTTTACTTACTGCAGTCTAAGACAGAGTCTTACACCTCTTGCAGTGAATTTTTTTGGCTAATTTATGAAAATAAACTTGTTGATGTTTTCCCAAACTGCTATACCATCTTAAAGATTTTTTTAACGATGCCGATCACTAGCTGTGAAGCGGAGCGTTCTTTCTCCAGGATGTTGTATATAGAAAACAAATACAGGACAACAATGTCGAACTATCGCGTTAATCATTTATCAGTTCTTTCGATAAATTGCGATTTAATAAAGGACCTACAGTGCGATGACCAAATAAAAGAATTTGCAGCACAAAAATGCAGAAAGGTTGCTTTATAATTTATATAACATAACCATTTATAACCTGTCAATTTATTTTGCAATAAATAATGTTTTAATAAATAAATAAAATATTTTGTTTTCCTATTTTCTTCCTGTACTTAACATACGAGTATATTACACATCACTACAGAAAACAGTTTCTTGTCAAAATGGCAATTAGTTGAGTAATTAGGTAGGGCCCCTAAGCAGTATTAGCCCAGGGCCCCACAAATTCAAGATCCGCCCCTGCGTTGAGTTCCCGCCGCGCCGGATCTGTATAGCAAAGCTTCCAAGTGGACTTCGTGTTCGAGTACTGCAGCCTCGACCGATAAAACCCATCTTTTTTGCGTCTACTGCAACATTTCGAAACAATTTCACCAAACGTACGCTCTTACCAGAATTAGAAGTTTCAATAGTTGGTGTTTGTGCGTGGAACTCAATCAAAACGGATGTTGCCTGTAATTGTGTTCTCTGTGTAAAAGTACATGAAGCTCTTCGCAATTCCTGTGAAAATAGCTCCATTTCGTCTTCGAAGATTCTAGTCGAAAATTCGAAATAGTAGCAAACGGGTTGACAACGCCATCTATCATCGAATAGTGATATCTTCTATCGATAGTTGATGTGCGCGTTTGCCACTTAGTCTACGAACAGTAACTCGATGGATTACGGGCGATTTTCTTCAGTCTCCGTCGTTGTCAATAACTGTCATAGTGAAATACGCAAACAAACGTTTCTCGGACTTTGATTTATTCACAATATTTCATTTTTTTGACCTAATGTTTTTTAAGCTTATTAAATAGTACTTTTAGAATGACGTTATCCGTATTTTTACTTATTGCGAAATTACAAACCTAAGTTATTCAGAAGAATTATTTAAAACTTGCAAATTTCAAAAACACAATAAAGGACGAGTTTAGTCGTTATCTTGGCTTGGACAAAATAATTAAAAAAAAAGTAAAACTTTGACGTTTATGACGGTTTTGTTCTTTCGTTGATTGTTGACGTTTCGCCATAAAACAAAAAAAAAAGATTGTTGACGTTTCAGATTGCGGTATTTTTGTTATATTTTATTATTTGCGTTTTCTAAACTAAATTGGACATATTTATCAATAGCTATGAATATACCAGTTCGTAAGTTAGATCCCATCATTTCTTGCTTCGTTCCCACCTGCAGAAATACGGTAATGATGAATCGTAACAAACATTTTTCTACGTGCCGAAGTCCACGAGAGTTCAATGGTGTGCTGCCGTAAATAAAACTTTTGTTCCAAAAACTGGAAGTCTTTACATTTGTGAAGATCATTTAAACGTAAGTAACAATTTACAACTGATCTATGTTTTATTATCGCAACAATTTTCATATTTTCAGTAAAAACTTGCTCACAGTGCTCAGTTTTTATGTTAGTAAAACATTACTTACTAAATGACAACCAATTATATTAGGAATAAATAATACATATTACCTAAGTTCTTAACATGGTGTGTGTGTGTTTGTGCTCACCATGTAGTATACAACCACATTATTATTACTAATTAATGGTTTCATTTTGTTCCAGCTCGAAGAAGCATTACGAAACTACAAGGATTGAATAGAGAAAAAAACAAATAGACCCCGGCTGAATCCACTTGTCCCAAATGATCTGTGGAACATAAGTAGAGATGTAAGTGTAACTCCGTTACCATCAACATCATCGGTTGATGCCGCTTCTCTACCATCTACTTGCACTTTTATTACACCCAATTTGCAAGACAAAAGTGTGCTGTGCATTACTGATTGTTTTGATAAAGGTGTGTAACGTTGCGTTTATGAATCCCGTTACATCGGCTCCTTTTACTCGTTTTCAAGTTTCGTTGTCGAATTTTTAGCGTGGCAGCTCTGATGTCAAAATCATTCTGACGTTTCGGACAGACTGCGCCTTTCTCTCTGCGATCGTTTAGGATGGTCGATATTTTATTACTATGAAATAATCTTCAGAAATCTCATAAGAATGAGATAGTTTTATATTGTAGACCCTTTAATTGTGTCTCCATGAACATTCTAATGTAGGATTACGTCATATTTCTCGGTAAGTTTGCAATTTCTTCGAAATTGATTTAATGGCGTCCATCATGTTTCGTATCGGAGATTAATCGTTGCAATCCTTGTTGTTCCAGCATATTTGTTGCCAAAAATGCAGTGATTATGCAAATCATTGATATTATAATCAACCATATAAGGCGGTAAGTCATATATTTCTTAAATTATCGACCCTTGTTGAGTTTTGTTTTGTTGGAACTTATTGTAATGATATAATTTTTTTAGTATGAAATAGCCTTAAGTGATGCCTTTAGCTATACTTTAAACTTAAAATCTCTTCAAATTCAACCTTATATCCTTCCATCGTGCTTTTGGGACGCTTCTGAGGCTTCGTTTGCTTGTGAACCTTCGTGTGCGCGCCAGAGGAATGCCGTGAGCTTGTTCCATTAGTATTAACTTAGTTTAACCTCATAAATCTATAAAGAATTGCATTACAAGATTTAAAACAATACTTTTAATGTTTACATCATATATTAAATTTAATATGCTTTGGGTAGCCTTACCCTAACTTTAAACGCACACTGGAGCGCAGAATAAATCCTTAAACCTCAGCGTATGGGTTTCATTTTAGCTCACCTCTAGAAGATTAAGGCCGCGCTCACTTTGGATACGTTTTCGTACGAATTCCATTCGTGCAGAAACGTACGAACACGCACGAACATTCCCGACCTTCTGAGTACTATGAAAGCGCTCACACTGCGCACGAGTTAGTCGTACGTATACGTACGTGCAAGTCCGACGTCCGAAATCAATCCGAACTTGTTGGGATTTTATTACACGTTCGTGCGTTCATCATCAATTATGGATGGAGAAAAGTTAATTAACTTGGTTCACGGGCATAAATCTTTGTGGGATCAAAGTGATTCCAGTTATCACTTACGTGACATTCAGCGTAGGGCATGGCGTGAAATATCCGAAGAAATGGAAAAATCTGGTGAGTAAATTTAATATATTTTATTTTATGATAAACAGATAAGTATTGTCTTAAAATCAATTGTTATTTTGACAAAAATAGTTTTTGAGTGTATCCCTGATGTTGTGAGCTCTCGTTGCGCTTCTGTTTTCACCTGCAGTCATGAATCGGTTTCTGTTTTCATTTTGTAATTGTGGTAATTCCGTAGGCAAATCGTGGATACCCTCCTTATCAATAATTATGTTATGAAGTAAACATATGCACTTTATTATAACATCTGCACGGTTGGGATTTACTTCAATTGCTTTCAACAACAATCTCCATTTACTACTCAGAATGCCAAAGGCACACTCAACAACCTGTCTTGCATTTGATTAGCGTTTATTAAATATTTCTTCTTCGGGACCCAAATTTCTTTGAGGATAGGGGCGCATGAGGTATGTCTTCAAAGGGTAAGCTTCGTCACCAACTAAGAAATGAGGCAAAGATATATCAGTTCCTGGTAATACTTTTTCCTGGTTTGTGTTGAGAGCACCATTTTCCAATAGTCTTGAGAGGTTTGAATGTGAAAATATTCCACCGTCACTTTCTTTGCCATAAGCTCCCACGTCTATAGCAATAAATCTGTAGTTTGCATTCACAACAGCTTGCAATACAATTGAAAAAAAGGACTTGTAATTACGGTACATACTGCCAGAATGTTTTGGCGCGTTGATTCGTATATGTTTTCCATCAATGCTACCAGAACAATTAGGAAACCGCCATTTTCTCCAAAAATCGTTATTTATATTGACCATATCTGCACGTGATGGAAATTTCATATGAATTTCATTAAGATTTTCCCAAATAGAGTTACAAGTATCATGTACGATATAACCAACAGTATTGTTTGAAATCCTAAATGTATATCCAAGTGATCTGAATGATGAGCCAGTGGCTAAGTACCTGTAATAATAAGAGATTTGTTTTCAGTTGACGAGTTAAAAAAAAATGGCGCGGACTACGAGAGACTTTCGGGAAGGAACTAAAAAAACTCAACAACAATAAATCTGGCCAAGCAGCCAAGTCAGAACAATTCTCCAAGTGGCCTTATTTTCAACTTTTGATGTTCCTCCAAAGTACAATGTCCCGAAGGGATCTGCAAGGTAGCGTGCCAGATACATGTGAGAGTTCTGATGGGGAGGATAGTGTAAATACAAATTTAAGTTCTAACTATACGCCTTCGCCATTACCTGGTCCATCTTCTGAACAAAGTGACCAAGAAATTCCAAAGCATTTTAAATCTCCATTGAAAAAAAAAGGTAAAAGACATCAGCCAGAGGATATCGATGCAAAACTATTGGACATTGAACAGGAGAAATTACAGTACTTTAAAAAAAGTGCGAATGATCCTGATGCACAGTTCCTAATGAGTCTCCTCCCATTTTTAAAAGAGATACCTAAAAATCGTAAGTTAATTGTACGTTCAAGACTACAACAAGTACTTATTGATGAACAGAATGCTCATGCTTCATCTGTGGTACAGAAAGAAAGTTCTGCTGTTTTGGCTCAGTTCAGTGATGAATTCAATATGTCACCAAATACTTCAACACTAGGACAATCGCAATAACCTTTTTTAATTTCACAACAAACATCAGCTGTTACTCACTATGTTATGCAATTCAATCCAGACTCAAATATTTAATGTACGACTGTCTTCATTTGAATAAAGAATTATTATACAAAGATATATCGAAAAAGCATTTTTTTTACTTTCTTACCTTAAAGTGACAATTAATCGTTCTTCAGGTAATATTGTGTCGCGAAAGTTGCTGTATTTAGTCAGGTTAGGTCGTATTGCATTAAGAATGTACTCAAAAGTATCTCTCCCCATGCGTGTATAACCATAAAACAGTCTGGGATCATTATACAAATCTGCCATAATGTGATGAAATTCACCGAATTCATCTCTTTTTAAAAATATTTCGCGCACCCATTCGGTTCTACGATAACGACGACAGCGTCGCAATATACGGTTTAGAAGATGATTATCCAAAAGATAAAGATTATTCATCGCAGCAAAGATGACTTCACGTATGCGCTAACACCGGTACTCTGTCTATTTGACGGAGAAAAACGTATTCAGTGTGCGCACTCAATTCGTACGAAAAGTGTTCATACGTTTACGCACGATATAATTCGCATCCAAAGTGAGCGCGGCCTAAAGGTTAAACAATCCTCCGTTGACTATCTTAGGCATGACTGTGTATCTCCAGGCGCCCGAATTCTTGGTAATTTATTTTCTTTTTATAACTATAGAAGCTGACACAACACTTTGTTTCCATTTAAACACATCAAAGCATAATCTTTTAATTTTTTTATTATTGCAATTGTCGCTTGCGAACAGGGACATGACAGTGTGCAAATACCTTTAATTTCTTGTCACCTTTGCATTAATTATTTACTTTAACATGTGTAGAACAATGTTTTCTTCATGTTTATTACTGTATTACTGTGTTTTTCAGTAAATATTTATTGTTTACTTATTCTACAAAACTAATTAAATTACAGTTTAGTACTGTTCTATGTATCTCTCAATTACAGGTGAATATTTCAATTTGTATAACATTTACAGTTACTGTTATCATTACTTTATATTGTATAACCTTAGTTTAATACAATTAAGCTTATTCTTATAGTAAAATATAACTTAAAGCTCATGAAAACATAGTAATATCTAAATCTTAGTTGTTTACCTTATGTGAACATAAATAATTCAATTTTGTGAATCACTAATGCACTTTTTTATCTCTGTAGGCATTTGACATAATTGCCTTTTACAACAAAACAGTAGCTCCACTCATTGACTTTGTTTGACCTACTTTTGTGTTTAGCATTTTTCAAACAATAAGTCATATTAACTTTAAAACTTTTACAACTGCATTCATTGGTTAGTTTTATTGTATTTAATACAGCTTTTTATTAGTGAAGTGAAACTACAATATTTCAATCACTTATATTTATTTTTAAACTTTGAACACATATACAGTTAAACACAACCGTCCACAACCGATGCTCGAAACGAACTTCCTGCCTGACCGCCGGTCAGCCGTCTCCGCGATAAGCAACCCCACCACGCTGTCCCAAGATGGCGACCGGCGTGTACAGTGTTGCTATTTAAAAACTACTAATTACTAACAATCTTTAAATCAAACTTTCATTTAGAAAAATATCATTACATTTGGCCATCCGACTAATGTACGGCTTCCGACGTACAAAAATCCAAAATCAAATTCTTAAATAACTAGAATATTATTAGGTCTTGTATATTTATATAACTTTACAGAAAAATATCATTACATTTTGTCAAACTAAATTATCTCTAATTTTCAATTATTATTTTTTTAATTATATATATATATTCAAATTATAGTTCGGCAAATCAACAATCTGTTGTTTAATTTCAATTATATAATATTATAAATTATGAACAAGGGAAATAAAATGTCTTATTTACACATTAGAATTATTTTATTTACGTGCCTTAATATTATGCACATAATTGACCATAAATTAATTAATATTTCCAATACAAATCATTTTTCTTTCTATCGCTTATTGTTTAATTTACGCATAATCTATTACTATTTATAATAAATATTATATAATATATATTTATAAGAATTACTACTATGCTTTTAGATTATTATTGAGTATATGAGGAAAACATCATGAAGTGGAAGATTCATCCGAACTACTCGTACTATCTTCATCACTATCATTTAACTGCAAAGACTTAATATGAATCCACGGTCTTAGCCGATCCGCTGCCACGACACTTTCGTAATGTTTTCCTTTTCTATCAAAACCCGGTACATCGCTGATTTTGTAACGATCGTTACCTAATACCTCTATAATCTTATAAGGGCCTGTGAATTTAGACAAGAGTTTAGAACTCTTTCCATCATTGTAATAATTAGTCCTACTTAATTTTACTAGGTCACCAACTTGATATTTCACAGCTGGTGCATGCTCAGTGTTATGTTTTTGTTTAGCTTTGTCCTGTTTGTTCTTAATAGTTGTGCTGACATTCTCTCTAAGCTGAGATAAATCTGTGCAATGCGGGCCAGTAGAAATATCAAGTTTGTTCATTAACTCATCACGCATTCTAATACCAAATAAAACTTCAGTAGCCGTTTTTTGAGTTGTAACATTAACAGTATTGTTTATACCAAACTGAATCCCACGCAAGCACCTGTCCCAGTCACGTTCGTTTCCACCTGAATTCTGAGCTGATAAAGAATTTAATATTGTTTGATTAAATCTCTCGGCTTGACCGTTCGCTCTGGGACAGGCAACCGCGTTGAGGACATGCTTGATACCGTATTGATCACAAAACGCTTTAAACGCTGTCGATGTGAAAGACGTTCCACGGTCAGAAATGATCCTGGCAGGTATACCAAAGTCATAGAAAATATTTTCTAAAACTTTGATAGTGCTTTTTGTTTTCGTGTCCCGGACTGCTCGTATAAAAAGGTATTTTGTAAATCCATCAACTATAGTCAGTATATAACAAAATCCACGCCTACTTTTGACGAATGGCCCTAGATGGTCGATGTGCACCGTATGAAAAGGTATGTTGACTTTCTCTATAGGGTACAAATAACCCCTTTTTTTTTTGCTGACGTATCCTTGTTATATGCGCAATCAATACATGCCGCGACATATTTCTTAACGAAACGTCTAAGTTTCGGAAACCAAAACAGACTTTGAATTTTCTCTATAGTTTTTGCATAACCCAGATGCCCTAAATCATCGTGGTTAGCCTTACACACCTGCCACCTAGCGTTTCGGGGAACTACAAGCCGAATGTCACCATCACCTACTTTTCTGTACACCGCGTTATCCTTAACTACATAATTCTGTTTAATTTCTTTGCAATCTTCATCTATTTCCGGTTTAAGTACTTTAAAAATTCTAGAAACTTCCGCATCTCCCATTTGTAAAGTAAGAATCCAGTTATCAGTAGTGATTTTGTACACTAACGCAGTGTTTTCACTCCCTTCCGCAGATTGTCTGGTGTTTCGACTTAAGGCATCTACGTGTGCCATTTTAACTCCTGGTCGATATTCGATATCAAAGTGAAATTCGCTAATTTGAAGCCACCACCTGGCAATCCGCGGAATCAGATCTCTTTTAGACAAGGTCGTACGCAGGGCAGCACAATCTGTAAAGATTTTAAATGGCATCCCAAGTAAATAAACTCTGAACTTCCTCAAGGAGCAAACCACAGCCAATGTTTCCAACTCATAAGAATATAGATGTTTTTCATCGGTTGTGGTCTGCCTGCTGAAATATGCTACAGGTTTCAAAACATGGGGGTTGCGCTGCCACTGCATTAGTATTCCGCCAATTCCTAGAGCACTAGCATCTGTATGAAGCTCAGTTTCGAGTTTGGGATCATACAACGCCAATACCGGTCTTGTCAGTAAACGCTCCTTTAGAGACGAAAAAGCTTCTTCTTGACAGTCGGTCCACATCCAAGAAGAGGTTTTCTTTAACAAATCAGTCAATGGACGTGCAATTTCTCCATACCCTTTTATGAACTTACGAAAGTATCCAGTTAACCCAAGAAACTGCCTAACTATATGTATGTTTCTTGGCGTAGGGAATTCTTTGACGGCCAAAAGTTTGGATTCTCCGGGCTTAATCCCCTCCGAAGAGATCTCATAGCCAAGATAACTAATAGACGTGTCAAAAAATCTACACTTTGAGAGTTTTAAGGTTAAACCGAAATCACGAAGTAGTCTCAGAATCTCCTCTAATCGTTGAAAACCCTGCTCCACGCTTGATGATGGGATGAGAATGTCGTCCAGGTAAGCCAACGCGTATTCAAATCGCTTATTACCAAGAATTTTATTGATTATTCTTTGAAAAACTGCTGGAGCGTTGGCTAACCCAAACGGCATTCTCTTAAATTCATAGTGGCCGTCAGGTGTTACGAAACCAGTCAAATGTTGGCTCTCTGGATGCATGGGAATCTGGTAATAACCAGAGGCAAGATCCAACGTAGTAAAATACTGGTTGCCACTGAGATTCGTCAACTGATCTTCAATCAGTGGGAGCGGGAAACGATCTTTGATAGTTTTGTTGTTAAGAGCTCTAAAGTCTACACACAGTCTAGACTCGCCTGTTTTCTTCCTAACCATAAGAATGGGACTGGCATAATCTGAACTAGATTCCTGTATAATATCGTTCTTCAGCAGATCATCAACAATTTCTCGAACCTGCTCGCGTTCCGCAAATGACAGTCGATAAGGTCGGTAGACAACCGGCTTGTCATCTGAAAGATCTATCTTCATTTCAAATGAATTTGCACAGCCTATTTCTTCGAGTTTAGTAGCAAAACAGTCGCGATAACCTTGCAACAATGTATACAGTTTGTCAGCGTTAGCTTCGTTCAAATCTTGTCCAGCCTTAACTTCAGACCGTTGCAATGGTGCACAAGAGGAAATATCCGTTGCAATACGTTTGACCTGAAGGATTTTCCTTTCACTGAAAGGTACTGATCGTGCAACCAAGGATTTTTCCTCTATTACAACAGGTTTTGGAGACAAGCTGCTAACAATGACCGATCCCATACCATTGGTTATGCGGTAAGCGCCTTGCAACAAACGAAACTCTTTACCAGGTTCATAAGAATTGTATCCTTTAACATAAACGTCTCCAGTGAATGAAGCATCACTCGTAACCACTGGCACTAAAGTGGTAGTTGTTACGGATACCGATTCTTTAGCAAAAAGCTTTAGTGTTGGATCCTCATTTGTCAAGCTATCAACAGGACTATGATAAAATAAAAGTGTGCTTCTGTCTTTTAAGACAGAAAGGTGAGGAAGTTCAGTAAAGTTTTGACCGATTAGTGCTGCACTTTCCATTAATCGATCTTCCATCACTAGAATTTCAAGATTTGTCTCAATATCATCTAGCTTCAGGTTTATGAAAGATTTATACAATGGATCGTTTACAGAGTCACCGAACCCTTTCACTACTGGTAAATTGTCATAAAACCTTTCAAGTCCCATTGACTCCGCTTCGCTGCGTCGCAGTAAACTGCACTCGCTGCCGAAATCAATAAACGCCACACATTGATGATCGTTTATAGAAACAGGCTTGAAATATTTATCATTAACGTTACTATCCGCGGTAATTTTTAGAGTTTTCTTTTCAGTAGGATTCTCTGTTTGTGGGTTAGTATTCTCAGAAATGGGGCGCCTATTACAAGATTCATAATCATGACCTACTCGGTTGCAGCGTCGGCACTTCACCAAAGGTTTTGTGCACTTACTGAATGGATGTCCCTTTTTACGACAATTAAAACACGTGACAGAGTTGTCATTGGGTGGAGAGGTATTAGAATTTGAAGGTGTCAAATTGGAGTTGGACCTTTGAGTGCTACGCTCCCTATTTCTACCACTGGTCGTCGGCTGCATGCGTTGTTGAGAACAGAGAAAATTTAGTAAGTCCTCGGGATCGGAACAATTCAGTGCTTGGGCACCATTTCTGACAGAACGATCATATATACCATGTATAATACAATGGACAGCCTTTTTTCCTGTTATCTCGCAACGATTTAACAAACTGAGTTTATCATAAAAATATTCTCTTAAACTTTCGTCGCTTCGTGAAGTGCGTGCCAACATTTCCTCCAGTAGTCTACCATAATTCTCTTCACTGGGAAAAGCTTTAATTAATTTCTGCTGCCACTCACTCCACGTAAAAACTACAGTAGGCAGAGCCTCAAACCATCTCTTCGCTAACCCGACAAGTTTTTGTAGTGAAAAATGGTTGGTTTGTTTCTCGTCCCATCCGTAAATTTGAGCACATTCATTAACTTTACGCAACCAACATTCTATATTTTGAGATCTATTTGCCGGATCAAATTCGGGCACAACGTTGTTAAGTTGATTATTTTGTAAAGTACTCTTATCGTTACTCTTACTTGATTCGCCCTTCCAGGCAGATAGTATCTTCAGAACGTCCTCCGTAGTCAGTCCTGTAGAGACTTTTCGTGACTTATGGCCTCTGCTGCGACTTCTACTCCGGGATTTGGATTTCCTCTTCCTTTTCTCTTTTCTCCGTGACCCTGCGGATTCAGACTCACGGGGTGGCGTATGAGATTCTATGTCAGTTCCTTCTTTCTCCATAGCTGGAATATTATTTATCATTAGTTCATTGGGATCTAAACATAAACCAGAGAAATGTGGGTGCTAGCACCTCTGCCTACCCCTTCGGGGATAAAGGCGTGAGTTTATGTTTAGTTCATAAAGTAACGTCTGAATTCCTTACCAGAGTTAAAAATTTGAAAATACCTTAAAACTCATGTCAAATTCAGCCATGGACAAGCATACAAGCCATCAAAATGTAATGGTCCTTTTATAAAGATTTTACATCATTAAATCAATTTACTAGGTAAGTAACTTCTATTAGGTAACTGCTAGAATCACGACACACGTAGTCGATAAACAAATATTCGGGATTTTATGGTTACATAACCTCAGTAGACAGGCTTACATACATAGCTCAATAAATGGGCATACATAGCCCAAAAAAATATATCATTTCAGTAATTTTGGTTGAACAACCTCTGTGACCGAGCATACATAGCTCGTTTGTACAGGCATACATAGCCTGGAAACATACATAGTTTCCGTAATTTTTGGTTAAATAACCTCCGTGAGCATACATAGCTCATTTTCACAGGCATACATAGCCCAGAAAAATACACATATTCAGTAGTTTTGGTTAAATAACCTCAGTAGACATACATAATAAGTCGTAATAATCAAGTCGTTTGTCTATACTGTCATATAAAGTTACAAACAAAATGTTACACACATTTAATAAATACCAACACGATCAAAGAGTAGCCTTGACCACGTGTTGATTTAGGAAACGTGCAGACATTTAGAAAAACGGTCTTAACACAAGTCAAAATTGTGTCCGGGGTTCTCCCAAATAACCCACACATTTAATAAATACCAACACGATCAAGGAGTAGCCTTGACCACGTGTTGATTCAGAAAAAGTGCGGACATTTAGAAAAACGGTCTTAATACAAGTCAAAATTGTGTCTGGGGTTCTCCCAAATAACCCACACATTCAATAAATACCAACACGATCAAGGAGTAGCCTTGACCACGTGTTGATCCAGAAAACGTGCGGACATTTAGAAAAACGGTCTAAATACAAGTCAAAGTTGTGTCTGGGGTTCTCCCAAATAACCCACACATTTAATAAATACCAACACGATCAAGGAGTAGCCTTGACCACGTGTTGACCTAGAAAACGTGCAGACATTTAGAAAAACTATCTAAATACAAGTCAAAGTTGTGTCTGGGGTTCTCCCAAATAACCCACACATTTAATAAATACCAACACGATCAAGGAGTAGCCTTGACCACGTGTTGATCTAGAAAACGTGCAGACATTTAGAAAAACTATCTAAATACAAGTCAAAATTGTGTCTGGGGTTCTCCCAAATAACCCACACATTTAATAAATACCAACACGATCAAGGAGTAGCCTTGACCACGTGTTGATTTAGAAAACGTGCAGACATTTAGAAAAACTATCTAAATACAAGTCAAAATTGTGTCTGGGGTTCTCCCAAATAACCCACACATTTAATAAATACCAACACGATCAAGGAGTAGCCTTGACCACGTGTTGATCTAGAAAACGTGCAGACATTTAGAAAAACTATCTAAATACAAGTCAAATTTGTGTCTGGGGTTCTCCCAAATAACCCACACATTCAATAAATACCAACACGATCAAGGAGTAGCCTTGACCACGTGTTGATCTAGAAAACGTGCAGACATTTAGAAAAACGGAATTCAAAAATGAATCTTCTGTCAAAAAGAAATATGAAATATAACAAAATTATAAAATATAAAAGTACATACCGTCGTAAAATATCCACTCTTATGGGTTCAAGGGTTCTATCCCACTTCTGAATTGAAGTGAAACTACAATATTTCAATCACTTATATTTATTTTTAAACTTTGAACACATATACAGTTAAACACAACCGTCCACAACCGATGCTCGAAACGAACTTCCTGCCTGACCGCCGGTCAGCCGTCTCCGCGATAAGCAACCCCACCACGCTGTCCCAAGATGGCGACCGGCGTGTACAGTGTTGCTATTTAAAAACTACTAATTACTAACAATCTTTAAATCAAACTTTCATTTAGAAAAATATCATTACATTAGTATCCTCATCCTTTTAAATAAAAAACATGGATAAGGAAATACAGGTTCCACCTTTGTTTGAGGGTATCGATAATGCCGTTCCAGTTGGTACATCTACTCATGAGTTGCCTCATGTCATGGCTGATCTGACTGAAGTTGTTGATCCATTTTCGAATAGTCGGGGAGCTGGTGATTATAGTCCAAGAGCCGCATCTTCGTTCAATATGATGAATGTTTTATTGAATGAGAATTTGAAGAAGAACTTGCCGTCCGTTTCGAAGTTACCCGATTTAAAACGAAGTAAGCTTTTGTATGATGGTAAATCGTGTGTTAGGGAATTAATTACTCAAGTGGAAGAATATTTCTTGTTTAAAAATTTTAATGAACATTTTTTAGTTAGTTCCTTTTCTGATCTTTTGTCAGGCACAGCACTTAAATGGTTCCGTAGTGTGCGTATTAGTATTGCTTCTTGGCAGGATTTGAAGGCTGCGTTGTTGAAACGTTTCAATAGAATTAAATTTGACTATCATTTGGAACATGAACTCCGTACCCATAAACAAAAGACAACTGAGTCATTGCCGGATTTTATTACAGATATAATGGATATGGCAAGCCGTTTTTCTATGCCTATTTTTGATTCTACTCTCATAACTATTATTAAACATAATATATTAAATATTTACACACCTTTTGTGTTTGGTAGAACTATTTGTACTATTGACCAATTTATTAGCCTCAGCAGAGAATTAGAGAATTTTGTTTCAAGAAAGAATTTGAGTGAGAACAGAAATTTAAAAAAAGAAAAGCCTTCTGCTCAAATAAGTGCTGTTAAATCAGACGAATTAGTTTGTTTAAAATATAAGTCCTCTGGACATTCTTATAAAAATTGCCCTAAATTTCCTGGTGTAATTTGTTTTAAGTGTCACAAAGTTGGTGTCACTACGAAGAACTGCGAAGTTTGTAATACTGTTCAATCAAAAAACGTATCTGGCCCCATCGAGCCCTAGTTTTTGATAAAACCTCAGGTGACTCGATGTTTAAAAAATTAAGCAATGCTTCGGATGATGCCACTTGTAAAAAAGAATTTAGTAAATGGTTGGATTATTTGAAAGTTTTCTTGGCTGCCCCTGTTTTGTTTGTTAAACATAAAGACACTAGACCTTATTTAAAATTTAATATTAATAATAAACTTTACTCTGGTTTTTTAGATAGTGGAGCTTGTAGTTGTGTACTCGGTTCTAATATTCATCAAACATTTTTGCAATTAGGGTATAAATTTAAACCTCATAAAGGTAATGCTGTTACTGCTGACGGTTCGCCACACAATGTTATTGGAACAATGGTTTTACCTATCACTTGTGATAATTTAACTAAAAATGTAGATTTTTTGGTAATACCTTCTTTTAAACCTTCAATTATTTTGGGATTCGACTTTTGGTTGAAATGTAATCTTGCTAAAGACTTATGGAATAATATCACTTTTGAACATGAATCCACTACTTGCGTAAACGCAGTTAAATCTGCTTCTGAACTTTCTCCTGAGAAACAAGAGCTTAATAAAATATTTCACTTTTCGAAGATATTTCGTATGAAAAGAGAGGCTTAGGTCTTACTCCTTTAGTTCAACACAAAATTAATGTTACTGGTGAACCTTTTAAGCAACGTTATTGGTCACTTAGTCCTGCTAAACAAAAAGAACTTTATGATGAAGTGGAAGTTTTATTAACCCTTAACCACCTACCACCGGTCTCTGAGACCGCAACGTATTTTTAAATTCAAATATTTCGATTTGAATGTGTCGTAGGACAGTGCGCGTCTATATACCTTTTCGACACATCCAACAATACCGCGCTAGCGATCGGCGAGTGTAGACGTGCGCGCGTTTGGCCAGGGTAAGTAAAAATATTTCCTCAGCGGTCTCTGTGACCGCTCGTAGGTGGTTACGTGATTTTTTTCACTCACACGATTTTTTTGTTTTAGTGAAAAATTAATCAAAAAACAGTACCAAGTAATGAAAGATGGTTGCAAAAGGTGATGGCAGACGACTAGGTTATGCCAAACGAAGATTGCAGTGACGTGGAATCCGATGCGGTCGAGTATGCTGTTCAGGTTGACGTTGAAGACTGTGAATCCAAATCTTGAATCGAGGGTGATGATGATGAAATTTCAGAGTAAGACAATTTATCTCAGCATGAACCAACAGGTACAGACCAAGATCTTCATCTAGGGCCTCGAATGGAACTAATTCTTCAGATGAAGATATTCCGCTGTCCTGCTTGGAATCTGAAGGTAGGTCCAGAGAACAGAATTATTTTGGTGCTGATCGTTTCCGCTGGGCACATGTGATCCAAAAAAGAGACGCAAGACTGCTTACTTATGTATTATGTGCCAGGTGCCCATTTGTCTCGAGTGTACGAAATAAATATGCTGCAACTGACGCGAAAAATTGAGAATGTTTGAGGGTTACAATTTTGTTGATTTTTACGATTAATGTTTAGTTTTTTTATTTAATTTAATAGTAAAAGTCCTTAGTTAAAGGAAATATATGAAAAGAAGTTTATTTTTTAAGTTCCTTATTAATCAGATCTCATTATGTAAGAAGAGTATTTTTTTATGTTAAAATTACTATTCTCGAAAGATAGCAACATATCTCAAGATTTTATTATATTTTATGATGTTTGAAAGTCTAAAATAAAAGATTAAAGTATAACCAAGTATTTTACTCATTTAAAATCCTTTTGATAACAAAGAACCTGAATTTACGGTGGTAATTCATGAGCGGTCTCCAGGACCGCACGTAGGTGGTTAAGTTCCAGAAATAGGTGGTAGGTAGTTAAGGGTTAAACGAAAATATTATTGAACCTTCTAAATCTCCTTGGTGTTCTCCAGTGTTAGCCGTTGAAAAACGCGATGGTGGAACAAGATTATGTTTGGATTCTAGACGATTAAATTCAGTAACTATTAAAGATTCGTACCCTTTGCCTTACCCTTCTAGAATTTTAGATAACCTTCGAGGTGCTAATTATATAACTACAATTGATTTGTCTAAAGCATTTTTGCAAATCGCTTTAGAAGAATCTTCTCGTGAGAAGACTGCTTTCGTCGTTCCTGGAAAAGGTTTATTTCACTTCACCCGCATGGTTTATGGCCTAACTAACGCCCCGGCGGACTTACAAAGGCTGGTAGATAAATTATTTGGACCAGAATTTGATAATGTAGCATTCTGTTACTTAGATGATCTCATATTAGTAAATTCTAACTTTTCTGACCACATAGATTACTTGAATAAAATTTATAAAATTCTTAAAGATGCTGGGTTGACTATTAATTTAAAAAAGTGTAATTTTTGTAAAGATAGACTTCGTTACCTTGGTTATATTGTTGATAGTAGCGGTTTACATACAGACCCTGCTAAATTAGAGTCCATTGAGAGCTTTCCTCGCCCAGAAAGCATTAGACAATTAATAAGTTTTCTTGGGTTATGTTCTTATTACCGCAGATTCATTGAAAAGTTTGCAGATATTGCTTCGCCACTAACAAAATTAACGGCAGGAAGCAAGAATTCTAAAAAATCTCTTTCCTGGAATGAAGAAGCTGAAGTTGCTTTTAATAATTTAAAACTTGCATTAATTTCTGCACCCGTTTTGCATTGTCCAAATTTTGAGAAACCATTCTTTTTACATTGCGATGCTAGTTCTGTTGGAATTGGTAGTGTCCTGAGCCAAGATGCTGATAATGGAGATCCACATCCTGTAGCTTATTATTCTAGATCACTTAATAAATGTGAACGTAATTATAGCACAACTGAGAGAGAGTTGTTGTCAATATTAGATTCTATTGAACATTTCAGACCTTATATTGAAGGAATGAAATTTACAGTTATCACTGATCATGCTAGTTTAACTTGGCTTCTTAAACTTAATAATCCTAGTGGTCGTCTTGCACGTTGGGCTGCTAGAATTTCTCAATTTACTTTTGATGTTAAATATAAAAAAGGTTCTTTACATTTAGTTCCAGATTGTTTATCGAGAATAGAAATTTCTGCTATTAATGTTCCTTTAAATAATAATATTGTTTTGCCAGCCGAGGATATCGTTGATCCTTGGTATAGAAAAATATTTGTCAATTGTCAAAAATTTTCTAGAAAATATAAAAACTTTAAAGTTTAAAGTGATACTTTGTATAGATTTTGTAAAGATAAATATAATCCTAATAATCGTTTAAATTGGAAAATTGTCATACCTAAAGATCACATCTTAGACACAATTAGATCTAATCATGACGATGTTAATTCAGGCCTTTAATCAACTTTAAATAAATTAAAAGTACATTATTTTTGGAAAGGTATGTTTGTTGATGTTCAAAATTACATTTCTTCTTGTAATATTTGTAAGGCTTATAAATCTTCTACTAATCCTCCTCAATGAATTATGGTTAACCCTAAGAAAGTCGATAAACCAATGTTAATGCTTTCTATTGATATTATTGGAATTCTTTCAAAAGCTTATTCTTGACATAAATATATACTTTCAATTGTAGATGTTTTTACAAAATATTGTTGGATATTTCCCATGACTAGCGCTACTACTAAAGTAATTTGTAGGATTCTTGAAAAAGAAATATTTCTTAGGTTTGGAACGCCTAAAATTCTTGTTTGTGATAATGGAAGCCAATTTACAGCGAAGCAGTTCGTAGATTTTCTGAAAAGTTATAATATTAATAAAATATTTTATAATACTTTGTATACACCTCAAAATAATCCTGTAGAGAGATATAACAAAACAGTCGAAACTTGTATTTCTTGTTTTGTTAAAGATGATCATAGAACTTGGTCAAAATATTTGCCTCATGTTCAATTAGCTTTGAACAATAGTGTGAATCTTGCTACAGATTTCACCCCTAATTTTCTCATGTTCGGTAGAGAACTTATTTTTGATGCTTCATTGCACCGTTTTAGTAATTCTTTTGATAACCTTGATCAACTTGATGTTGTTGATAGGACTTCTTTTGCTTTTTCACTTAAATCACTTAGTGATATTTTTATTAAAGTTCAGGCTTCATTGCTTAAAGCTTATAAGCGTAATGCGCGTTATTATAATGAAGGGAGAAAGGTCATTTCTTTTTAGGTGGGAGATATAGTGTGGAGGAGAAGTTTCGCTCAGTCTAATGCTCCTGCATTCTTTTCGGCTAAGTTAGCACCTAAGTTTGTTAAGTGTGAAATAGTAGATAAAGTTGCCTCTAATGTCTATGTCTTGAAAGATCTAAACAAAAACTATACTGGTCGTTATCACATTAAAGATATCATTAAATATTAAAAATTGTTATTGGTTTTATCAAAATCTATCTTTGTCTTTGGAACTTTGTTTGAAGTATGACCCTATTAAAAGGTGATGTTTGAAAGGTTTTAGGGTCTTGAAAGGCGATGTATGTTAGGAACTTCACATCAATTTATTAATTTCAATAATAGATTCATTAAAAAATAACTTAGGTCATTTCAGGTCTAGTTTCTGATAACTTTCTATAGTCCGGTCATTTTAGACATAAAAACAGTGATCAAATAAAGAAAATTCCGACAGAGCCAAATCTTCGTAGAGACCTTAGGTTTACCACAAGGAATAAAGTGTCAAAAGTCCCCATCAGTCCCATGTGAACTTAGGGACTTATTCGGGGCCCAAGGTCAAAATTTTAGGTTTTTTGGATTTTTCTCGAAAACGGTAAGTTTTATCGAAAAAGTATCTCGGAGCAAAGTTGTAGATCTTAAAATTCTCTATAAAAATGGTCCCTATGATTTATTTCCCAGATATTGCGCTTGTAAGAATCACGTTCTACATAATGTGCACACATTTCCACACCACCTGTGAGGTAGTGTACTCGGCGCGTTTTTTTTAACGTGGTATCCCCGGTAGGCCTATTCCACGAACCTTTATGACGTTATTTTCAGGAACAATAATTATTTAATAGCACAGTTGGTGTGGAAATGTGTGCATATTATGTAGAATGTGATTCTTACAAGCGCAATATCTGGAAAATAGTGGGTCTTAGAGAAAAATCACAACTTTGCTCGGAGGTACTTTTTCGATAAAACTTACCGTTTTCGAGAAAAATCCAAAAAACCTAAAATTTTGACCTTGGGCCCCGAATAAGTCCCTAAGCTCACATGGGACTGATGGGGACTTTTGACACTTTATTCCTTGTGGTAAACTAAGGTCTCTACGAAGATTTGGCTCTGTCGGAATTTTCTTTATTTCAATTGTCTAAAATGACCGGACTACTACTCCATTTTAACAAAATTGTTCCACGTCAAAAGATCTTATATTTTGTTTTTCTTTGTATTACAGGATTATTTTCCTGCATACATTTGTTTCGTGTATATTGTATATTTTGTACAAATTTAGGAATTTAGTTTCTACTCTAGTTTTGGAGTGAAATTTAATATTCATTTTCTATGTTAAATTCACTTAACTTATTTCCACTCACTTGGGGAATGGAAATTTAAGTTTCTTGAACTTAAGTTTTTTGTGTAGTTCTGGGTTTATATTCTTAATTTTAAGATTCTCGGAATTGACGCATTTTTATGCACTTACTTTATACCTTGTCATACCATTTTTGGGAAACTGGTTCTACTTGACTTTGACCTTTTGTGCTATTGTGTTTCATACACATAGTCACAACTTTTTACGCATTGCGCACGGAAAGCTGGTGGTGATGTACCGGTCGCAATTGTCGTTTTCATTTTTTTTAACAATTGTGTTTCCATACACATTGTTACATTTTTATGCTTTGCGCACGGAATGTTGGTGGAGTTGAGCCGGTCGCAAATGTCATTTTTTATGTGGTTGTGCTCAGAAAGTCAGTAGTGTTGTACTGGTCACAATTGTCATATTTTCTTTATATTTTGCTTGTGCTCGGAAAGTCGGTGGTGTTATGCCGATCACAATGCTTATAAATCACATCTTTATGATGATTTTGAGTTTGGATTTGAAGTCGGCGGACCTAACCGATAATGGGAAAACTTCATTGTTTTTACCAATTTTGTTTCAGATTCGGCAGCGTTGGTGCTCAACCGATATCTTTGTTTCATATTTATTTCAGGAATTGCTGGTATAGAATCGGTGGCGTAGGAGCTCAACCGCACTTTTGTATTTATGCTTGAAGGCTGGATAAGATCAGGGAATAGATTCGATGGCGTTGGTTGCCTAATCGATATCTGGAATAGAATTTAGTTGGGATTTGTTTCTTTTCATTGAAAGATTTATTTTCACAATACTTTTGGTGTTGGGATTAATTTTCACTCTTTTTGAGTTTGGTTTTGGCCTTGGTTATTCCATTGAGTTGGATAATAATTGTACTTTACTTTCCTTTATATTTGGAAATTACTTTCCAAATTTAATTATTTACTATTTGAGAATGCTTTCAAATTCTTTAATTTACTTTTTTGGATCGTTCTTACCATTCCAATTTTGCATGATGCTTTTGCATTTTTAAAATTGTTTCTTTGCTGAATGTTGCAAGAAATTTTATTTTCTTTTGAGGTTTTGGATTTGGTCATCCACTTTCATTGTTTTCTTTAAAAATAAAAAGGATGTTCCTTTTTCTTTTTTTGGGGAGGGATGTAATGTAACGTTGCGTTTATGAATCCCGTTACATCGGCTCCTTTTACTCGTTTTCAAGTTTCGTTGTCGAATTTTTAGCATGGCAGCTCTGATGTCTAAGTCATTCTGACATTTCGGACAGACTGCACCTTTCTCTCTGCGATCGTTTAGGATGGTCGATATTTTTATTACTATGAAATAATCTTCAGAAATCTCATAAAAATGAGATAGTTTTATATTGTAGACCCTTTAATTGTGTCTCCATGAACATTCTAATGTAGGATTACGTCATATTTCTCGGTAAGTTTGCTTTTTCTTCGAAATTGATTTAATGGCGTCGATCATGTTTCGTATCGGAGATTAATCGTTGCAATCCTTGTTGTTTCAGCATATTTGTTGTCAAAAATGCAGTGATTATGCAAATCATTGATATTATAATCAACCATATAAGGCGGTAAGTCATATATTTCTTAGATTATCGACCCTCGTTGAGTTTTGTTTTGTTGGAACTTATTATAATGATATAATTTTTCATTACAGGTTTTCAATATGAAATCGCCTTAAGTGATGCCTTTAGCTATGCCTTAAGCTATACTTTAAACTTAAAATCTCTTCAAATTCAACCTTATATCCTTCCATCGTGCTTTTGGGACGCTTCTGAGACTTCGTTTGCTTGTGAACCTTCGTGTGCGCGCCAGAGGAATGCCGTGAGCTTGTTCCATTAGTATTAACTTAGTTTAACCTCTTAAATCTATAAAGAATTGCATTGGTGACAAGATTGAAAACAATACTTTTAATGTCTACATAATATTTTAAATTTAATATGCTTTGGGTAGCCTTACCCTAACTTTAAATGCATACTGGAGCGCAGAATAAATCCTTAAACCTCAGCGTATGGGTTTCATTTTAGCTCACCTCTAGAAGATTAAAGGTACAATCCTCCGTTGACTATCTTAGGCATGACTGTGTGGTAATTTATTTTCTTTTTATAACTATAGGAGATCACACAACACTTTGTTTCCATTCAAACACATCAAAGCATAATCTTTTATTTTTTTATTATTACAGGTGTTCAAGTAAAGCCTTCTGTGGTACATCGCTCGGTTGAAGAGGAGTCATTAGAGGGACAAGGTCCCGTGTCCAGGCCGGTCAAGTGCGCAGACTTGCGCATTACCGGTCTGGACGACTCCGTCACGAGGGAGGAGGTGGCTGACGCAGTCGCGCGCCGCGGCGGCTGCCCTCCCTTAAACGTCAAGGTCGGGGAGATTCGGCGGACGTTGCGAGGAAGTGGCACGGTGGCGGTTAGCTGCCCCGTGGAAGCAGCCAAAAAAGTGGCCGCTGGTCGCCTATTAGTAGGCTGGGTCTCTGCTCAAGTAACTCTACTTGAGCGGAGACCTATGAGGTGCTTCCGGTGCCTGATGTCAGGACACGTCAGGTCACAGTGCACCTCACAGGACGACCGCGGTGAAATCTGCTACCGCTGCGGACGTCCTGGCCACAAAGCCGCGGTATGCTCGGCCGACCCCCACTGCGTCATCTGCGCAGCAATGGGTTTGTTTTTGTTTTTAAAATGTCTTTATTTACATACAGTATATGTACAAATTACTTACATGCAATAGTACAATCATAACACTTTTTCAAATTTTGCCAGGCTGGGTCGCCTATAAAAATTTTTAAGCACTAAACGTGGATATTAATTATAACACTTTTAAAATTTATAATTAATAAATCATAAATAGAAATGCAACGTTATTGAATTAACAATTGCTTTTTGCATAAAAATATGTATTAAAGAAAAAAAGCTACCTCCATCTAATAAAAGTTGACGCTTGCGCATACAATGTAGTGACCAGTATACAGAGCCGCGACGCGGACTCCCGCGCCCCGCGCTATCCCAGACAGTAGGATGGGCGCGGGGGCAGCGCACCTACGAGCGGGTCTCACTACACTGGTCAGGCGGAAATAACATGTAGTGATGGGGCAAACGATAGGTTTTGTATTTGTCGATGTATTGCAAATCTGAAACTGTTGTTCTACATATGTTAGAAATTAATATATTAGTATTAAATTTATTCGTGGTATAGAATTTATATGTTAATTTGTAAATAAAATCTTTTATAGGAGGAAATTTTAAATAAGAATGAAGTGTTTTTAAATTGGTTTTATATGGTGTATTATAAGCTGTTTTAAGGGCTTTGTTTTGGATAGTCTGTAGAAGTTCATAATTCGTTAGACATGTGCTGCTCCAAATAGGACAAGCGTAGGTGAGACATGGTCTCACCAGTGCAGCATATATACGCATTTTAGTGCAAGGACTTACTTTACTTTTACGGTTCAAAATAGGACCCAGTGAGCCCAATGCCTGAGCACCTTTTGTGCGGATATTTGCCACGTGTTTTGTCCAATTTAATTTATTATCTAGTGTGATACCTAGGTAACGAACTGAGTCACTCCAGGGTATTAAATGGTCATTAATTTTAAGTTTGCGTATTGGTGGCTTGCGATGTCGTGTGTATAGGATGGCCTCGGTTTTGGAACCATTTAGTTTCAATTTCCAATTAGTAAAGTGGGCGTGCAGCGCATTCAGGGAGAGCTGCAAACGATCTACTATAAGGTCGATATCCTTAGAAGAAGTATACGATGCAGTATCGTCTGCAAAACATGCAAGTTTAGTTCGAGGTTGTATAGGCATGCTATTTACGTAAAGGAGGAACAAGTAAGGACCTAGAATAGAACCCTGGGGTATTCCAGCAGGTATTGGCAATAAAGGTGAAGCTATTTCTCCAACATGCACTGCAAACCGCCGATTTCCTAAATAAGATTGGATGAGCTTAACGAGATTCAGAGGGATGCCGAGATTCACAAGCCTGTGCAAAAGTCCATCGTGCCATACAGTATCAAAGGCCTTTTCGATATCTAATAGGAACATACCAGTAGATTCACCGAGGTTTAGATGATGTGAAATATGTTCAGATACTCGCGCTAACTGATGGACAGTTGAATGTGAAGTACGAAATCCAAATTGCTCTTTTAGAATAAGTGCTTCAGAATATATTAAGAGCCTTTTATAAATGATCCTCTCGAAAATTTTGCCAGTTGAAGGAAGTAAGCTAATTGGTCTGAAGTTACCTGGTATATATGTGTATGGTATATGTCATCTTTGCCAGGTTTCCTCAAAGCTATTACTTTAGCAGTCTTCCAACGCTCCGGAAAGTAATTAAGCGCAAGGCAACCATTAAGTATTTTAGTGAGAAGGATCAATGCTTTTTGAGAGAGGTTTTTCAACATTAAGTTGTGAATACCGTCATCACCTGGTGATTTACGGTTTTTAAGTTTTTTGATCACAGTACACAACTCACGCGGTGTAACTAGGGGGAGGCGTATGTGGCTGTTGATGTTTTCTAGCTGTTCCATTGATTTACGTACCTCACCTTCAATCAAGTCAGAACTTTTCCAGTTAAGGGTCAGACACATATTGGTGTGGAAAGCTCGAGCAAGCTCTTCAGCTTGGTCTATTGGTGAGGATGCAAAGGTACCATCGCCTCGTTTTAAGGGAGGAATGATAGTAGTTTTCGGTTTTAGAGACCTAGTAAATCGCCATAGATCGGTGTTGGAGTTGTCAATCTTAGATAGCTTGGCATTCCAGATTTTATCCTGATGCTCAACTATAGAGGAGCGTATGGTGGCTTGTAAGCTGTTGATGATGGATCGCAGATATCTTTTATCTGCTCCAGGCGGTAGTTTTTGCATAGTGCGGCGTAATGAGTTTTTATCACGGACTAGCTTTTTAATCGAGTTTGGTAGTATGGCAAGATTATCCTTAACCCGGCCTATGGGTACCTGCGCATCTCTAGCTGAAATAATACCACTTAGAAGTTGTTCGAGCGCATCATCAACTTCATTTCGCGTAGAATAGGGTTTAGATTTGAGGTTAATGTTCAAGTCCAAGGAGCTGCGAAATTTTTTCCAGTTAGTTTTGTCGTAACGAAAGGACTTAGCGTTGTGATTTACAGAAACTGAACCGCTAACCCCACAAAATATAGGTAAGTGGTTGGATGATAAAGCTGTTATGGCATAAAGTTCATCTATCAATGCAGCAATGGGTGGTGGACCGAGCAACCACATTCTAGGCGGCAAAGCATGCCGCGGGACAAAGCCCAGAAAGGGTAAAAAGGCGGCCGGAAGGACCCCGGCTGCCCCAGTCCCCGTGGCAGCGACGCCCCCGCAAGGGCGAGAGGAAGCGATGGAACCGTAATGGACGGTATTCCCCATCGCTTCCTCCAGGCGAATCTAAACCACTCCGCACGAGCGCAGGACCTCCTCCTGCAGTCCATGGCGGAGTGGTCTATTGATGTGGCGATTGTTTCCGACCCGTACTTTGTCCCTCCTCACGGTCAGTGGCTGGGGGACACTGACGGGTCGGTGTGTTTAATCGCGTCTGGGACACAGCGAGTGGCACCCCCCTCCCTCATTTCCAGGGGGAGGGGCTTCGTGGCCTGCGGATGGGGGAGGTACATCATCATTGCGGTGTACTTCCCTCCCAGCATGAGACTGGCTGAGTTCGAGACGGCGCTGGATGTGGTGGGTGCCCTGCTGGGGCAAATCTCACCCCGTCTGGCGGTGGTCGCCGGGGACTTCAATGCCAAATCTACGGCTTGGGGTTCCCCCGCGTCCGACGAGCGCGGTCGGTTGCTGGAGGAGTGGGCCACGACGACCGGCCTTACGGTCAGTAACCGTGGGTCGGTCGACACGTTTGTGTCACAGCAGGGGAGGTCCATCGTGGACATCACGTTCACGACCCCTGCCGTCGCACAGGCCGTCCGGGACTGGCGAGTCCTGGAAGACGTGGAGAATCTGACGGATCATCGTTGCGACGCGTGCATGCCTCGGGCCAAGCCTCGACTCCCCAACCGGAAGGTGTACTGGTGGACGCCTGAGATCGCTGAACTGCGATCTCAGTGCGTCGCGAAACGTCGCCGGTACACCCGGTACCGCCGCAGGGCGCGGCGGGTGCCGGAGGAAGAGGCGCAGCTGTACGCCGACTACCGGTCGTGCGCTCAGTCCCTCGGGGTGGCAATAGGAGACGCAAAGGAGGCTTCAAGGGCGTCTCTGTTAGCCACTCTCGACCGGGACCCCTGGGGGCGGCCCTACAAAACGGTCAGGGCTAAGCTCCGCCCTTGGGCACCTCCGATCACGGAGTGCCTGGAGCCAAGAGTGCTGGGGGAGGTTATCTCCTCCCTATTTCCACAGAGGGAGGAAGGGTTCGTCCCCCCGGTGATGGCTCCGGCGCGCAGTGAGGGGGTCGTGACGGAGGTGCCGCGGGTCACAGCGGCGGAGCTGGCCGTGGCCGTCAGGCGGGCCCAGGAGAAAGGGGTGAAGGCCCCTGGACCCGATGGAGTTCCCGGACGCGTTTTGGTGGTCGCGTTGCGGGAGCTCGAGGAGCGGTTCTGCGGGCTAATGAGTGCCTGCCTACAAACCGGACAGTACCCAGTCCGGTGGAAAACGGGTAGGCTCGTCCTTATCCAGAAGGAGGGACGGCCCGCGGAATCGCCCTCAGCGTACCGACCGATAGTGTTGCTGGACGAGGCGGGCAAGCTCTTTGAGAGAGTGTTGTTCGCTCGCATCGTCCGGCACCTCGAGGATGGAGGTCGCGGCCTGTCCGACTACCAATATGGTTTTCGGCCACGTCGTTCGACCGTCGACGCCGTCCTTCGGGTGAAGGCGCTGGCGCAAGAGGAGATCCGCAAGGGCGGGGTGCTATTGGCGGTGTCACTGGACATCGCCAATGCGTTCAATACCCTGCCCTGGGAGTGCATACGGGAGGCGCTCAAATACTATGACGTGCCTCCCTATCTGCGTAGGATCGTCGGCGCCTACCTATCGGAGCGGTACGTGGAGTACCCAGGTCAGGATGGCAGCCTTCACAGGTGGGCCATGTGCCGCGGTGTTCCGCAGGGGTCAGTGTTGGGGCCCCTCTTGTGGAACATCGGGTACGACTGGGTACTTCGAGGAGCTCGCCTCCCGGGCGCCAACGTGACCTGCTACGCAGACGACACGTTGGTTACTGCCCGGGGGCGACCTATGGAGACGCCGCGCGCCTTGCCACTGCGTCGGTGGCCATGGTCGTGCGGCGAATAACGATGTTGGGACTCGGGGTGGCGCTCAACAAGTCGGAGGCCATTTGTTTCCATGGCCCTCGGCGAGCGCCACCGGCGGACTCCCACATCATAGTGAGTGGCACCCGGATCGAGGTCAAGTCTGAAATGAGGTACCTCGGGCTTGTCCTCGATCCACGATGGAGCTTCCGCGCTCATTTCGACCGCCTGGTCCCCCGTCTGCTCGGCGCGGCCGCCACCCTTCGGCGGCTGATGCCGAACCTAGGGGGACCCCAGACGAGCAGCCGCCTCCTGTATTTGGGAGCCGTAAGATCGATGGCCCTATATGGGGCCCCTGTGTGGATCGACGCCCTGACGGCACACAACGTCGCCCTTCTGCGACGTCCGCAGAGGGCAATGGCCGTCGGGGCGATTAGAGGTTACTGCGGCATCTCATTCGAGGCGGCTTGCGTTATGGCGGGCTCCCCTCCGTGGGAGCTGGAGGCCGGTGTCCTCGCGTCAGTGTATCATTGGCGCGAGGAGGCCCGGAGCCGGGGCGAATTCCCGGCACCTTCGGAGGTGGGAGAGCGGAGGCTCCAAGCGAGACGGTTCATGCTCCTGGAGTGGGAGCGGCGGCTAGCCAATCCCACGGCTGGCAGAAGGACCGTCGAGGCGATCCGTCCGGTCCTCAGAGACTGGATGGAAAGATCGCGGGGGTCGGTAACGTTCCGAATGGCGCAGGTCCTCTCGGGACATGGATGCTTCGGGAGGTACCTGTACCGGTTGGGACGAGAGCCGACCAGAGGGTGCCACCACTGTGGAGGCGATGATGATACGGCGCAGCACACCCTAGAGGAGTGCCCCGCGTGGGCTGGGGAGCGCCGTGCTCTCATCGCCGAAGTGGGGACGGACCTCTCGCTGCCGACCGTAGTTCTGTCTATGGTCGGCGGCGATGAGGCGTGGGCGGCGGTTCAGGCCTTCTGCGAGACGGTTATCTCGCAGAAGGAGGCGGCGGAGAGGGAGAGGGAATGTGACCCGCTTTCCCTCCCGCAGCGCCGCAAACGAGCCGGGGCCCGGAGGAGGCGGTACCACCAACTCCTCCCCCCCGTAACCGGGCCGGGGCAGTAGACGCGGGGGCGTCTGCTGTCCTTACATAGGCCTCGAGGTTGAAGGCGCACGTCGTGTCGCGTGTGCCTTGCCTAGGCGGGCGGCAGAAGGACTCCTCTTCTGCCGCACCAGAGATGGGCCTGCAACCGTTGAGTGGTGGGCGACCCACACGGCGATGGCGGAAGATGTTGTTCCCGCCATCGTCGAAATGTGGTAATGACGGACACCGTGGTGGTTTAGTGGGTAGTCTGGCCGTCTTTAGAGGCCAGGAGTCCCACACGAAGCTCTCCTCCTACCCCCGTGGGGGGGGAGCGAAGAGCCTAAACGCATTCCACCACGTAAAAAAAAAAAAAAAAATAAAGGGACAAGGTCCTTCTACAGTTGGCAGTACAACAGAATTTTCTGAAAATGACAGTAGTAATGTTTTACCAATACAAAAAAGTTTGACTGGTAGATATTTTATGTTAAACTTGTAACATGGTATTTTTCATCCGTAGTAGTGCATACAATTTTTTGTTTCAGTGCCATCTACAAATTCGCATAGGAACTATGTATAATTGTGTGGCAATGTAGGTCTCAAACTACGATCGATATCGTTCTAGTTCTCACCCTCGACCGTTGGATGGCGCTGAGTGTCCCACAGTATATTTATAAAATTTGTGGTCGTGTTTATTAATTGTTTCATTTACAAATTAAAAATAGTAAAATGAATGGGATTTATTTCCTCAATTGTGATATATCGGTAAGCATGTCATAATTATTTTATTATTGGTCATAACTCGTCTAGTTATTGTCTACGGGTCATGCGCAGCTAATGAGTTTGTTTATGATTCTAATTAACCTGACTATGAATTAGCATAATTCTGAAGATTGTTCGGGAATATTCGATCTATCGGCTATAAATAGACCTGCGCCGATTCTCCCAGAACTTCTATTTTCAATTCTCGAACCAGCTGGAAGCTTCACTATAAGTGTGATAATCCAACTCTGCTTAAGTAAAAATCTCTGTGTCAATTTCTGAAGTCATTATTGTTTGGTGAAAATCTTGCTCCCAGATACTCTGGTAAGTCTTTATTAACTCTGTTTGATGGGATTGATGGCGGGCCCATATGTGTGGTCACAGCTTACGAAAGGTCTGTTTTATACAGGGTTCTATGGTTGGAGCTTGTGAGCCCCTAAAGATATCAGCACTCCCTCAGTGTACCTGCGGCATACGTTGAGGTGCATTGGATGCCGAGAGCTGCTTCACGGAGAGGTCTGCTGTGAGCAGCGTCCCCGTGACCTCACAATTCCGAGGCCAGTACACTGTCCCTGTGGACCAGCAAACGTGTACTACAACTATAAAATCTCAGTAGCTTGTGCTGTACTTTGTGTGCCGACTTTGTGTGTCAACCTGCCTGTATCTGTGTCTACTGTGTGTATTCTCTCTGCCTTATACTTCTGTCTATCTATATATCATATACTTCTGTCTCCTGTGTCTGCCTATCTATATTCTTGTTTGTCTATATATATTCACTATACTCTTGTCTGTCTACTTGCCCTCTTACTTGTCACCTTTCTACTGTTCTGTGTTGTAAACTTCTAAATATATGTGTGTACAACCCGATGACCAGCGGTTTTTATTGGAGCCCTAGCTTCCCTGTGCACACACTCATATAGCTCTGTAATAAAGGCACCCTGGGAAAGAGTACTCTGCATTAGCCCCTGAGCGAGCCGGTGAGTACCCACCTGAGTAAAACAGGGGTTACAAACTTAATAGAAAAAAAGACGGGTTGCACTCTGGGAGTGCCGGCAGAAGTGAAAACATTTTCCTTTTTTTCTTTTTTCGTTATATACATAGAAAAAGATAAAAAAGAACATACCATACCATACCTATAATATAGCGCTAATCATAGAACCTATCACTTATTTTCTGCTAATTTTCTGTCAGAAGAAATTAATAAATTATGAAAAGAAAAAATAATCACAAAAAATTATAAATTACAGAAAGAAAAAATAATCATAAAATAGTAATAAATTACAAAAAGAAAAAATAATCACCAAAAGTAATAAATTATAATAAGAAAAAACAATCACAAAAAATCCCTGAAGGCCGGTGGTTTGAACCCGATACTATCTGAAACTATAAGGACCTACAGTCGAAGTGCTTACCGTTTAAGCTACAACGCTATCTACTGAAAATTGCAAAATAGATAGTCTGTACCAATCTTGTATGACGTCAGTCGTCGGTTACGGTTCAAAGGTCAACTAATCCTGACGCTTCCTTAACATTTTACACCCATCCAACGCCGCTAAAGAAGTTTTCACTTCAAAAACCATTTGCATACATTGGTGTTCCCAAACAATATTATTGGATCATTCAATATATTGCAACAGAACTAAAGGTGTTTGGTTTTCATATTATAATAACATTATATAAAATTAAAAGTAATGAATCTTTTGCCAAAATGAAAGACTTTTTTGAGATTTCTCTGACCACATTGTGGCGGATATTTTATAAAACTTTAAAATAATTAAGTTTACTTTTTTCCCAGTTAATATATTGGCCAATATCCCTGAACATTAAGCGGAATCTTCCCTCTGCTTTCACTTCTAGCAAAGAATATGCCAATGTTCAGGCAATATTAGACTACTTTGAAATAGAAATAGAAAAGCTGAAGAAGCCCATTGACCAGGCCCTTGCATGGTCTCAATACAAGTAATGTAACACAATAAAGTATTTGATAAGTGTGACGCCTGATAGGTTAGTAAATTTTGTTTCTGGGGGTTATGGGGGCTGTATAAGTGATATGTATTTGGTGGAACAAAGTGGTTATTTAGAAGTTATACCAGCAAATGCTACTATGTTAGCAGACAGTGGGTTTAAACATTTGGAGTCACACTTAATTTCGAAATCTGTGAAACTTCTGCGCCCCCCTAGTGTTCTCAAAGACAGGGAAACGAGTAAAGTAGAGGTAATAGACAGTAAAATAAAAGCTAGTTTACGAATACATATAGAGCGGGTTATTAGGACAGTAAGACTTTTTAAAATGTTAAAGCCACATGCGGTGATAAACAATAAATTAGTTAATGTTTTAGATGATGCAGTGATAGTTGCTTGTGGACTCATAAATTTACAATCACCTGTCATTAGGAAGTTTTAATCTAAACTGTATTAACTTTGTGTAAATGTACAACTTTGTGTTCGCACAATCAACTGAATACTCATATTCTTTCCACACGTTTTTATTTTATATTTTCTTCATGTACTTGTCTACATAAAATACATAACATTCCATAATGTAGCTTTCTTACTGCATTTATATAATAGTAATGAGACGATATTCTTAGCAATCCATGGATTCTCCGTGCGGGTGCCGGGTCCATCGCGTTGCTGAGTTGGGAACTCAGGACAGTGCCTGGGACTTGCGACCCAAGTGTAGGTTTAGAAGGGGCCCCTTTTGTTGATGTACATCAACACTCACCTTCACTACCCAAGTTCCCCTCCCTGCCTAACCAAATTTGATACGAACCTACTAGTGCCGCTTTAGACATTCGTCCTAGTAATGAGCTTATTGTAGCTCTCGATAGGCCTAGATCTTTAAGTAGGTTATAGAGAGATTTAGCTGGTATACCTCTCGCTCCCACTTCTACTGCATACAAATTAACCACGTAACCGTTTTTGATTAATTCGTTTGTGAGATCATAGTATTTATTTTTCTTAAGTGTGTGGTCCTTCGGTATATTTGTTTCCCACGGTACAGTAAGTTCCACAAGGACCACATATTTAGTCGTTTTTGAGTAGAGAAATATGTCCGGTCTAGATGACGAAACCCCAACATCCTCCGGAATTTTATAGTGCTTTTCATACGTGTCGATTAGGAGAGTCCAATCTGGGGCAGTATCTAAGATTGAATAAGGTTTGTTCCTGGATTTTATGGATGAACCTTCAGACACAAAGTTGATATGACGTCTGTTAGTAGTCAATCCTTTTTGGGCTCTAGCTACTGCCAGACTCATTGCTTCGCGTATGATGAAAAGCACTTTATCGTGGCGGCGTGAGTATTGGCCTCTATCAAGAAGCACCCTACATCCTACTAATATGTGCCTAGCCGTCCCTATTGCCTCACCACACGTATAACATTGTTTTTCTGTGGCTTTCCCCCACCTTACCAGATTACTCTGGTCTGGAAGGGTCATCTGAAAGGCGTTAAGATAGAATTTTAACAGGGCCGGCGACCACTCATAGATCAAGGTGCGCCACTTTAAAGCCATCGGTATGCAGAACTCTCCCATTGTCAACCATTCGTTTTGGATTTCCAAATTCATCGCGTGCACTCGATATTTATCATTTTCGTCTTGCTTCAGAAAGGACCTAAGTATATCCTGGTCCCTTTTTGGCTCTCGTACTCCCAACCCCACTTTGTTCGACTGGGCTCCTATCATAAATCGTTTATGGAATATAAGTCTAGATTCAAGCTCGGACGCGTTATTATCTTTCGGGAGTGCCCTGACTGTGTCATCTTGGGATTTACCTAAGATGTGGGCTTTGGTAACTCTAAGGTGTTTATAGAGCTCCGATGGTTTCTTTAATTTCATCCCAAAATTATTCTGATCCCTAAATAAAGCAGAGGGATCAGCAGAGTGCGCTAGTCCAAGCCACGATTTAAGTGATTTTATGACAGTTGCATCTATTTTCGCGAGTAAGGTTTTGCCGAAATCGTATACCAGAAAGGGCCAAGTCAGACGTGATGTTAGGTAGTTGTCATATATCCAAGCTTTTTTGATATTATTCAGTTGTAGCTGATCTATCTTATTTAGGTCGTTTATAAACATATTGACAACTTCATCTAAGGATGGTGTGCGTCCTTGATGGTCTATCTTTCTCCCAAGAAATTTAAATGGGACCGATTCAGCGACTATATATAACCTAAACTACCTATGAAAGAAATGTGGACCTGGCGGCCCAAAACAGGCCCTGAGCCAAGATCAGGCACTAGTCAACTACAATATTAATATTATGAAGCAATTATATCTGTAAATGTGTGGGCAATAATGTTTACTGTGGTGAGAAATTAACTATTATTACAGCTTTACAGCCTCCGTGATGTAGTGGTAGTGCATTCAACTGCTATGCAGGGGGTGTGGGTTCGATACCCGCTCAGTGCCTATATTTGTATGCATGAACATGGCTATTTGCATTAGTCTTGTTGTGCCTCGAAGACCATGTTAAGCCGCTGGTCCCGGTTATCATGCAAACATCTATGGCAGTTGTAACGGGTAGTTCTAGCCCTCAAAAGTTCAATGACTGGTCTAATTGCAGTACTTCTTCTGTGAAGTGATGGTTTCAGATGCGACTGGGATTAACCCAAGGATGAGAGAGACTATTATTATAGCTTTACAATATTTTTGTTTTATCCTTATACCTCAACTTATTTACTTACTCTCTTTTGTTTTGCCATAGTTGGCTTTAAAATGTACCTACAACTAAATACCTGTGTGAATGTTACAAATAAAAACAGACTTATTTATCTTAATTTTGATTTTTATTTGTCTTAATAATAATAATAAACTTCTCCCAGAACAATTCACCTTCCTTCACCAATTTTTTCAAAAAATAATTTGTCATAGTATACCCAGTGTTCAAAGTAGGTTTTGTTTTGTTCAAAGTCTGGATCAGCTATACATAACAAAGTTTTTGTTACATTCATAGCAAACATTTGGAGTTGCATTTGAGCTTTGCATTTAGCAGATTATTACATTATTTTTACATAGCTTTCCATAGTTTTCTTACTGCTGGGGCATTTTATTTTCACAGTAAAGCCAATTCACATAATCCATCTGGTGATGCACCTACAAAAGGTGTGATTAATTTAAATCCACACTGAATTATTTGATCTTCTTTTTTTTCATAAGCTCATCTATCACTACTGTTTCCAAGCGTTTTCCTCTTTTGATAGCTTTTGTTTCCGGCATTTTATAGCCACCAAGTATGGATTTCACTAATACTCCATCAGTGTCACACTTTGTGCATTCATAGATCTTTGATGCAGTAACCCTCCCTTGTCTCAAAATGTGCCATAGCTGACTGTGAGCTTGGCTGCGTGTTTGATTTTCAATTTCAATGATTATATTGTCTGGTAATTTGTTTATGGCAAAAGTTTTCCACTTCGCAAAATCTATTAGGTACCTCATTTTGGGATGAACAAGCTGTATAAAAATCTAGTAAAAGTTTGAAAATCCTGTAACTATCAAGTGAAATCGTTTCAAAATTGTACTCTAATAACAAAGAATCCCTAATGTTCCTTTTTCAACATTCTTGTAATAAAGAAACTCTGTGAAATGAATTAGGAAGATTAACTGATGTTCGTACACGTTTTCCCATTTCTTCGGCTAAAATGCATTTATTGTGAGTCACTGCCTCCGATAATTTTGGCTGGGTCCAATAGCAGCGCACCGATGTGACAGAAGGCTCTTCAGCGCGCTTGATAAGCCACATAATGAAGCGAATTGAGTGCTTACAACCACCCTGACTTGCAGCACAGTCTTCGCATTTTATATCTAATATTGTTTCTTCTGCCTCGTTAATGCTTGCGAGGGCTGAGTACAATTTAGTCCGAACTTTGTGCTCAGGAGTTACTCTACCTTTGATGAAACAGATATCATTCGCTCGTTTCACCTCCACATAGCCTACAGAAGTTTCGACATAAGCATCCCTCGATGATAGCATAACCTTAGCTCCTCGTATTTCAGCAACGTTGAGTGTCGGTTTCGCGCATGTACTGCAACAACATCATATAATCCACCTTGGGAAGATTACGACTGTCTGCCATAGCATAACCCTCGGACACTTTCATTATTGTTGTCAGGGATCTCGGCAGCGTGGCTTCGGTTGTTGGCGATAAATGAGTAACACCAAGATGAATTGTATGGTGGTTTTATTTTCTGCAACATACACTAACAAACAGTACAAATTAGGTAAGTATACGTCTTTTCTGTCGTTGTGTGGTTCAGCAACTGGCGGGCGGGGCGCGGCCGCCGGCGAGCGGCCGTGGTCGCGTCTCGGTGAGGTGCGGTGGCGCGGGGGGCGCGCGCGGCGATGCGGTGGCGCGGGGGGGGCGCGCGGCGATGTGCCGGAGCGGGAAGCGAATTGTGTTAACAAGCTCCGGCCCCAGCAAAAGGTAGGTAATGCTATTCTTCTTTGGTCAGTGGGCATATTCTATTGATTGCCCGTCTGAGGGTTCCCTTGCTGGTTTTCACATCAGCAACTCTGCATGCGCCGTCAGGTCCCGGATATACAGCCTCTACTCGGCCCAGTGGCCAACTGAGTGGTGATGGTGTTTCTTCTTTTATCAGAACCAGCTGACCAGGGTGTAGGTCTGGTTGACGCCTTTGCCACTTATAACGCTGCTGAAGTTCACAAATATATTCTTGGCACCATCGGCTCCAAAAGTGCTGTCTGGCTTGCTCGATTTTAGCGTATCTATGCAGCCTGTTGGGGTTGATGTTCTGCAGGTCTGGGCTTGGCAGCGCCGTTAGCGGTCTTCCGATCAAAAAGTGCCCGGGTGTGAGAGGGGAGAGATCGTTGGGATTGGACGATAAGGGACACAGGGGACGTGAATTGAGAATGGCTTCTATCTGACAGAAAAGCGTGGTCAGCTCCTCGAAGGTGCAATGTGTGTTCCCTAGTACGCGTTTCATGTGGTATTTTGCCGATTTTACAGCCGCCTCATACAGGCCTCCAAAATTTGGAGAGTATACAGGTGAGAATTTAAATTTTATACCGTCCTCCACAAATGCATCTGATACCGATTGTGAACTACTTTCAATAAATTTGTTTAACTCACGACTGGCCCCAACGAAATTTCTCCCATTATCGCAAAATATTTCCCGCGGCTTCCCGCGGCGGGATATAAAACGGCGAAGCGCCAGAATAAATGCCTCAGTGGTGAGGTCGCTTACTACTTCTAGGTGCACAGCCTTTGTTTTGAAGCATATAAAAATACAAAGATAGGATTTTACAACTCTGGCCCCTCTACCCTTTTTGGTGGCGACAAAGAAAGGTCCTGCAAAGTCTGTTCCTGTAATTTCAAATGGGAAACCTGGGACTATTCTTTGTGTTGGCAGATTACCCATGATCTGCTGTGCAACTGCTCCTTTCAGTCGTTTACATCTTATACAGTTGTTATAAACTTTTCGAGCTAACGTCCTTCCATTTACAGGCCAATATTTTTCACGAATGACTGAAAGGAGCAACTGGGGGGCCGCATGCATGAGCTTAGTATGATAATATTCGAATAAGAGTTTAGTGTAATGATGATTGGCGCTAAGAACAATAGGATGTTTCTTATTATAGTCATAGTCCGAGTTGTCTATTCTTCCTCCTACTCTTATCAAACCGTCGCTGTCTACACTTGGATTTAAGCTTGAAAGAGAAGATTTCATTAATTTGTTGTTATTCATTTCTGGAAAACTTTCTAGTTGCGCCATGCGGGCCAAAACTACCTCTGCTCTTTCAAGCTCATCTACTGACAGCGAACCGTACAGTTTATTATTTACGTTTCTTAAATTATTTATAAACCTGAATACGTAGGCACAAGTACTGCGAAGTCTTGTAAATTTTGAAAATTTTTTCATGTCTATTGCCATTACCGGCCATGAGTTTGTACATATTGTGTGCACTTTGGTTTCAGGCAGCTCCACATTTACAGCATCCTGTTGTGGCCACAGAGTTTTGTCACCTTTGAGAAATCCTGGACCCGACCACCACATTGACAAGGACTGGATTTCTTCTGGCATGACGCCACGAGACGCTAGATCCGCGGGATTTTGTCCAGATGGTACATAAAACCATTCGTTGTCGGTGGTCAGGTTCACAATCTCCACCACTCGGTGTGCAACAAATGTTTGCAATTTATGTGAAGGCATTTTTAACCATCCCAATACTATTTTTGAGTCGCACCAAAATGTTTTCTTTTGAATGCTACATCGTAATGACTTAGTGACTTTAGCACATAAACGAGCAGCCAACAATGCACCGCATAACTCAAGCTTTGGAATGGTTATAGTCTTCAGAGGGGCTACCCTTGCTTTGGCGCACAAAAGTTTGACTGTGTAGTGACCTAAGGTGTCACTGGATCTTAAATAAATACAGCTTGCATATGCTGCCTGCGAAGCATCAGAAAACGCGTGTATTTCTACATATACAGCATTGTTACAGATTGCATGTCGCGGAATTTTGATGCTCTGCAGACTGTTTATCTGTTGCAAAAACTTATTCCATTTTACACAAGTATCTTGAGGTATCTCCTCGTCCCAGTCCAGCTTTTGTGCCCATAATGATTGTAACAATATTTTACATACAATGGTACATGCACACAACAGTCCTAATGGATCAAATATACTAGAAGTTATGGAGAGAGTCGTGCGTTTGGTACATTTGCCTTGGTAAGTGTCTCCTCTCATCTTTTTTGCAGACATAAATATTACATCAGTGTTGGGATCCCATTCAATACCTAATGTATGTGTCACATTCGATATTTTCAAATTATCTTGCTTATTACATGAATCCTTACATATTTCTTCTATAAATGGCAGGCAGTTGCTCTTAACCTTACGTAGGTTGAAACCTGCGCTGCAAAGGAGTGTGGTGACTTCTTTATGTACGTGTTTTAGTTGATTTTCATCGTTCTGTCCAGTGATTAAATCATCTATATAGAAATCATGAGAGATTATATTTTTAATCAACTCGTCGTCACACTCCCGAGCTATTTGCAGCAAACACCGCGTGCTGAGGAATGGAGCACAGGAGGTACCATATGTTACAGTATTTAGTTGCAGGTACCTCATGCGCCTCCCCTCCCCATCACGCCACAAAATCGTTTGCAGGTGCCTTTGAGATTCGTCAACCCATATTTGACGATACATTTTCTCTATATCTCCTGTTAATATAAATTTATGCTCTCTGAATCTTACAAGTATAGAGAATATGTCGTCTTGTATGGTTGGCCCTACCATAAGAATATCATTAAGTGATAGGCCGGAACGTGTCTTTGCCGAAGCATCAAATACCACACGGCATTTAGTAGTTTCTTTTTCGGTTTTTATCACTGGATGATGAGGCAAAAAGTTTGCATTTTCCGGTCTCTCCCTTTCTGATAAATGTCCTAGTGTTTCGTACACATTGATGAAGTCTACGTACTGTTCTTTTACGTCAGGTTGCCTCCTAAAACGATTCTCTAGTGAATCGAATCGTCTTTTGGAAATACAATATGAATCACCTAACTTATCAGGCGGGTCTTTTAGTGGCAACCTGACGCAAAATTTTCCATCTTCTAATCTTCGCACGTTTTCCACGAAGTGTTCTTCACATGCTTGCTCTTCTGCAGACCAGGATGCCTTCTCTGGAAGTTCTTCTATCTCCCAAAATTTTCTTAATTGGTTTCTAATTTCCTGGCTGAAATTACAGTATACATTTTGTTTGGATACATTATTTATACACATTGTAGGTCCTACCACTAACCAACCAAGATATGAATTCTGCAGTATTGGTTTATTATGTCCGATATTAATCTTTTCAGTGCATATAATTTCCCAAAATAAATCTGCCCCTATCAAGAGGTCTACCTTTGCAGGACGATAATAGTTTGGATCGGCTAAAGTCAAATTTTCTGGTATTTTGATCTCTGTCGCATCAATCTCTTGGCTGGGTAAGTGGCTGGTTATTTCTGGTACCACTATGGCATTTACTTCCTTACTGAAAGAATTGTTACATGATTTCATAATGACATTACAGCGTTCTAATGCATTGAATGAGATTCCGTTTATACCTGTGACACATACTGTGTCCACACTTTGTGCAGGAATTGATAATCTTTCCTTTAGCGACTGCGAAATGAAAGATGACTGGCTACCGCAGTCAAGCAGGCAACGTGCCTGTTGCATTTCTTTAGACTTGCTGTCTACTACAATATTTACAATTGCAGTCGATAAAAGAATTTGATTAGATATACAGGATGATAATGAAATCGGGTTTGCTACAGTTTCCTTGTTTTCTACAGTTTTTTGTACATTACTTGTTTTATGTAACAATGTATTATGTTTGCGATGGCAAGTTCTACAGCCCTTGGCCTTGCATTGCTGTGCAAAATGACCACGCCGAAGACAGTTAATGCATACTTTTAATTTTGATACTGTGCTGTTCCTGTCTTCGAGTGACATATTTTTAAACCTTTCACAAAAATACATGGAATGGTCCCCATCACAAATGAGACACAACTTTGACTTGGTTTCACATGCAGAAGCCACAAATGTTTTTTGCACTTTCTCTATACGTTTGTATTGTGGCTTCTCCATGGTTACCGATGACTTGTCGCCTTGGTTTGGCAAAGAAATATCTAAGATTGTAGCCCTGTTTCTTAAAAATTCATAAAATTGCTCGAGGGTTGGCTTATTTTCTAAATTGTTTTTGTACTCTTCCCACTTTGTACTCGTTACACTATCCAGTTTGCTTGAAAACAAAAACATTATTAAAGCGTCCCAATTACTAGTGGGCTCTCCTAATACACTCAGAGCTCTTAAATGTTTTGAGATGTGGTCAACTAAATTTCTTAAAGATTTTGCACATTCTTTATTAATCGGTTCAATATTCAATAATAACTTAAAATGAATGTTTGTTAGCTGCTTTGTATTATTAAATCTGTCACAGATAAGCTTCCAAGCAGTTGGATAATTTTCTGCTGATATTTCTAATGACTCAATGACTGAAGCTGCAACACCGGTCAGGGAACCCTTTAAATACTGAAATTTGCTGATGTTGCTCAGACCATCATTCTTGTGAATCAATGCGTTGTAAGAGTCATGGAATTCTAACCATTTGTTAAAGCTTCCGTCAAATGTGGGTAGAGTGATTGTGGGTAATTTTATTTTTGTGTTACAGCTGGATGATTTATTAGAGCCCCGATTATGACTACTGCTGTCACGATCACCTTCTAGAGCTTTTTGTTCATGTTTATCAATTAATTCTCGAGCCAAGCCTATGAATTCATAAAATAAATCTTCAGTCTCCTCCCTGTCCGTATAAATTTCAGAAGAGTCTGAAGATTCATTCTCTAAAACTTCAATATCAGTTTGAATACTATCAAATTCTAGGAATAGTGTCTCAATTTTCTCTAACCGAACCTTTAATTCCTGAATTTGCTGTGATGTAATAACCTTTGAGTTCTGAAATTCGTTTACATATTTTTTAAATCCGGTTAAACGACCTTTAATTGAGCCACGTTTTACTCTGAGTTCTTTTAAATGTTTAGAATCTTCACCTTCGGTATCAGACATTGTGGAAGTACAGTAACAATAAAATAAATGAAACGAGAAATATGTATCAAGAAAAATATGTAAGATGACAACTACCTTAGTGGCTGCAAACCTGTTTACTGCATGAAGCGGCTGTTTGAATCGTTGCAAGCGCAGTGCCGCGCCCAGCAATCACATTATCAGGGTGAGGTACACGCTGGGCATGGCTGGTGCTGGCCGCGCACGCGCGATGACTCAAGGACACGTCGCTCTGGAATTTTCGATGCGGCTACTTAGTAGCCGCGAAAAATGGTGATTATCTGACGCCTGATTTTGTCATGCGATACAGTACCTACCTACTTTAATGTTATTTATTAACTTTATGCTAAATTTGCGATAAATTATGACCCAAATGGTCTGAATGCGTAATAAATAAAGGGAATGAGATCTCTTGCCAAGATTAGCACTATTATTTTTTCTTAAATTTACATTGCACAATCAAAAAAGAGGAAAATACAGAGATACCTACACTTATACTGTTGATTGCGCATGCTGATAGTTGAACTTTTACGGGGTTATTCTTATTTGCAAAGAATCTACTACAGTTATTTTATAAGATTCTATTACTTACAATTGAGTTGCCGTACATACGAATACGTTGCACATTTTTATTTAAGTACCTACACACTTTGTCACCAACGGAAAAAATTGCCACCTCCGCTGACGAATAGAAAAAGGACACAAAGAAATATGTAAAATTACAAGGAAAGATGTTACGGGATAAACGGGAACGAGCAACTTCCTTTTTGTTTGCCGATGTTTTCTTTCCAGAAGCTTCCAGGCTTCTCTTCAGACTTCGATGATCCAAAATGCCGGTCGCTGCGTCACTCCGGCGCAGCGTCCTGTCACGGTCGCCAATTTGTCAGGGATCTCGGCAGCGTGGCTTCGGTTGTTGGCGATAAATGAGTAACACCAAGATGAATTGTATGGTGGTTTTATTTTCTGCAACATACACTAACAAACAGTACAAATTAGGTAAGTATACGTCTTTTCTGTCGTTGTGTGGTTCAGCAACTGGCGGGCGGGGCGCGGCCGCCGGCGAGCGGCCGTGGTCGCGTCTCGGTGAGGTGCGGTGGCGCGGGGGGCGCGCGCGGCGATGCGGTGGCGCGGGGGGGGGGGCGCGGCGATGTGCCGGAGCGGGAAGCGAATTGTGTTAACAATTGTGTAAATTGAAATTAAATTATAGCTTTCGAAACAACAAATAACTGTGTGTTTATGTACCTGACAATGAACATGACAATTAAATTTCTTCCTTCTTAGGGACTGTATGAGTATTTTTGTAAATATTTTTTAAAATAAGCAATAAAATGAGCCGTAAAAATATGTATTAAATATGTATTAAATAAAATATTTAAACGTAAATCTCGAAATGGTTTTCGATTTGAAGTAATTTTTGAAAAATGAAATATTGTCAATTTTATTTTGCGTAAATGTTATAAATTTAAGTTTATTTCTGTGCAAAAGGTAATTACATTTATAGTGCTACAGTTCTATTTTGTATTTTGGTAAGTTATAGTCACGATATCTTATAACTAATTAAATTTTAGGTTTTCGTACTAACGTAAACAAAGTTATTTCTTTGCATTTTTACCACTAATGGTTGATAATTTTATAACTAAAAAGCATGTGTACAGTGTGTTTAGCATAACTCAATTCGAAACTGGTAATTTTGCACAAAATTTTTAGACTATTTTAACATTGTGAATAGTTTTCTTTGACCCCTTACTATATTAATTTTTCACCATTTTTCACCTGCAATAATACATATAGGGACTGCTTGTAAAACAAAAACAGATATTGCCATTCTGTGAGTGATTTTAATCCAAAAGAAACTAACCTTTTAAAACATTTTCTTTTTTAAATACACTTGTTAAAACTTTTTTTTCTGTTTATGATTGTGTAAACTACTAGGTTTTGGACGTTACGATTTCATGTGCCATATACTTACCACCTATTTACATTTTTGTACATCAGTCTTGCCACAGCACCCCTACCAAACCTCACAACTAGACCAGAAAGTGTGTTTAGAATAAATCATATCTCACTACTGCAAGATGGACAGCAGCCCCTTTAGTAAGGGCAGCAGGACGACACGAACGACGCCGCCAACGCCTTCACCCGCTCCTCGTTCAAGCGAACACTGCCAAATGCTGACCCAGGTGGAATACATCTCAACCCCGGAGATAACGAATTGGATGACCAACATCGAGCAGTATCTGAACGAAATATGCGCTATCACTACGGAGGGAAAACTCAACTCAGAACAGAAGTTACGGGTTAGTGCATTGTGTCGAAAAGTCGGGCACGGTGCGTCCCACGGTGGCAGTACCAGGCCCTAAAAGGAAAGACTATACAAGTCAACACATCTCGCCAAGCACTCGTGGCGCAAATAAACCTATCCAAACAAATAACTGACCTACAGCAAACCATTGAGGAGACCTCTTAGCAAAAAGATGGAGTAACTCCAGTATCATTTGCAAATATGGTAAAAAAGGGGACCAGCGAATTTATACCCAGTTCAAGCATTAATTCAGTGGTGATCTACCCCAACGACAAGGCCAAGTCAAGCGAGGAGACCAAGTCCCTAGTCCAAAAAATTATCTGCCCAGAGCAAATGAAACTGCAAGTCAGAGGGCTGTGTAACGAAACGGGCGTTAGACGAAAAGCTGCAGTATTATTGCCTTGAAAAGTTCCTGGCCTCGATTAGACTCAGCCATAAATCGGGTAAGAGGGACGCAGAGACCCATAATTACATGATAGAAGTACATGCAAGCATACGAAAAGTCCTGATAACCAAGGAAAGGGTATTTGTGAACTGGTCATCTTACCCTGTTAGAGACTTCACGCTAGTGACCCGATATTTCAAGTTCCAGCAGTACGGCCATGCAGCAAAAACATGCAGAGAGACGGCATACACCTGCGGACAGTGTGGAGAACAAGGACATCCTACGAAGGAATGACCATTCCACAGGAGCGCCGGATTGTCCTGCAAAAGTAATGGCGGAAAGAAGGTACCTAAATTCGATCGATTATGAAGGCGCCTAAGAGCGCCCCTAACCAAGTTTTTTACCGACCCTTTTCTTTTTATAGTTTTTAATTTACTTTAATTGTTAGGACAATGGCTTATAATTTAGTAAATGACTTGGATAACTTACTTCTCTGTGGCAGAGTCTAAAACGTGTGAGGCAAAACAGTGCAAACAATATCTAACCTCGTGCAGTAACCCATTAACCATAATAACCCAAAACATACGTAGTGTCTTTAAGAACATAGATGGATTTCTAACTTTACAACATAGAATATATATGAACCTTGACGTCATTGTATTAACGGAATGTAGGCTATCTTTACCATATAACATACTATTAATTCCGGATATAATATGCACAGAGGTAACACAATATATAACCAGAACGATGGGATAGTAGTTTTCATAAAAAGTGTCATAAATGCAACTGTAGAGGAACCAAGTATGCAAGAATGCAATAGATTATTGATAAAAATATTAACAGAGTTGGTAATACTTGCAATATACAGGCCCCCGCTTTTAGCGATAGGTATAAATTTATCAACTCCTTAAATAATACCCTACAAGAACTGTCTTCCTATAAAAAACATATTTTAACTGGAGACATTAACACAAACATCTTAAAAGGACAGCAAGACGTAAAGAAGGATGCCCTAAATTATCTCAACCTCTGCTCATTTCATGGTTTACTCAACACACACTCTTTTATCACGCGTCAAGCAAGTGGTTCTTGCCTAGATCATATCATGCTAAAAACACAATATCCCGCACATGAACTCATCATCAACTCCACTATAACCGATCATAACGCTGCCCTACTAACCCTAAGCTGCAAGTTACCTACACTAGAAAAAACTTTTACTCAAGAGCTGTACATGAAGTGATTGAAATCAAGAAACAAAAATTTTAATCGGGAAGATGGTTTTAAATTATCTGCAACATGGAATCCAGTGATGAAAAACATGCAACCTCGCTTTTCTAAGCAGTCGGATAGACACCGGACAGTTTGCTTACAGAATAGGGACACTGTGAGTGTGGTATGTGACGGTACATGGCGAAAAGAAAATATTGAAAATGAGATTCGAAAACGGCGGGCGTCGACCGCTAAGCCAGAAAGCCTGTGACCACGGCCGGTGTAACCTGGTCGAAACGTCAGGCAATCAAAGGTATGTAAGTACCTATACCATGATCGTGTTAATTCCCGTTTTCCTAAGTATATAACATTCAGGCAGTTTCCTATGATGGTAGCAACCTGTGTTGGTTAAAAGAGAAAAGTTTTTGGCATATACTTAGATACACAATTGAATGAATTGAATTTAAGTCCCATATCAACTACATTATAGGAAATGCTAGTAAGGGGCTGAATATTCTACGTTCTCTTGCTGGGGTTCACTGGGGTGCAGACCCCAACATATTATCAATGTTGTATAAGAGCATTGTCAGAAGTCACTTTGATTACCGCTCACTGGCATATATGAATGCTAACATCAGTTATTTACGAAAATTAGATGAAATGCAAAACAAAGCATTAAGAATTATTACTGGGGCCATATGCTCCACACCAATAAATGCAATGGAAGCAGGAACTGGCATTATACCATTAAAACTCAGACGGTTACAAACTAGCCAGAAACTCTGTCTCAAGTTGTTGGCAACTGCCAATAGCTTTGTTGTGAATAGGCTTTTACCCAGTAATGAACTACCATCTCACTTAAACAATAATGTTGACATTAATGCACAAGAACTTCTGTCAGAACACCAACCAGAAATTATGTGTTAATATATTAAGAGTGCTTTAGAAGAACTCTCACAAGAAAGCATTAAAAATGGTTTTCGAGCTGGAGGTTTGTTTCCATTTGGTCCGGAATATGTTGATTTTTCTAAAATGCACGCCCATAACAGAAGATCGACAAATGCTACTCAAAATTTCAGACAGCAGGACTTAGAATTCATAACGAAACTGGAACAGGAAATAGTCAAAACGTTCACACAGTCAAAACTGGACTTATATAAAAGATGTTTCTATATCCCGAGAACTGATTGATGAGATGAAGATTTAACTCTATACACAATTTGGGCGAAGTATAAACAGTTGTTTCATGCAAACAAAGTTGAATTTGAAAATCAGGAAGTGGCAACAGAGTAAGAGCAAATAGAAAAAGGAAGCATCACTGGTCCAGAGCAGATTTCTGAGGACATCATTGCAACTCACCAAGAAGACGCTACCACTCTCTGGAGCTCTTATTTGAAAAATATGCCATCGACATCCATTGCAGAAGTAAACGAAAATAAAACTACGATTATGCCATACGACACTTGTAACAGTACCGGGCCAGACATACTTCACAACCAGGAATTTCTCAATATGACACAAAAAACTCCGATTAAAAATATGCCATCGACGAGTTAATTTAGATATTTTAAGAATTGTATTGAGATTTCATAATAGACCAAAATAGTTTGTAGCCAAGTAAAAGTAACATAATTTCATAAAAATATATATTTTTTTACAAATAAAACCTATGTGTGAGTACATTGTGATTTATAGTAATTTACCATAATTAAGTAATACTTTATTTAATGATTAACAAGAACTTTTATTTTAGACGACGTAATAGCAAATACAATTTGTTTCTAAATAAACAGTATCTTATATATCTATCAAGTGTCTATTATTAGATGTCCAATACCGGAACACTGCGCATAACTAGGCGTCAATCATTAGTGTATGACTTGTCCATTACTAGATAATTTTAAGCCTATTTTTTTTCGTAATTTTATGTTTATGGAAATTACTATAATACATGTAGTATTCTCTTATTAGATGCCATCACCAACTTTATCTACAACCATTGCAAGAATCGACCCGCAACTTTTTTTTGGAAATTTTATACTTACTTCATCGACCTTAAACCTTCCATCACTGGTGCACTTACCTTATAATGCTTTATGGGATGAAACCAGAAATAGTCATACTGGCGATGATTTAGCTAGCGCATTGGTTACAAAAGAAATTGTAAAACCTTTACTAGCTACTGTCACAAAACTGATACCGTGGTCAGATTCATGTGTCCCACAATACAGAAACTCCCATATGAACACTGCTCTCATTACATTTTTAAAATCAGACGATTCGAAAAATGTTACTTAAGTAATCTAAAAATATTCGGAAACTGGTCATATCAACGTTCAAGAGGTTGATTCAGTACACAGTTTAATTGAAAAAAAAATTGAGACATCAAGAATTATACAGTACATTATCTCTTCTGCGTGCGCTATTAAAAATAAAATCAAAGGCTTTAAAACTAATTTTCATACAAATGGAGGATGTCAATTTCTTATCATTTCATTTAGATGCCAGAAGATTTGGTTTTCATCAGATACCCACAAACAAGTTAAATCGTTAACTTATTCGAAAAAAGAATAAGGAAGGCCACGTTGCCTTTTTGGAGATGAAGAGGTTAGCAAACCGAAATTATTTATTTTTATCTTTTAAGACAAGTACTATTATTATTTATAGGTGTTAAAGTAATAGCAGAGAAAACGGGCAAAGTTTAAGTCCGTGCCATTTTTTTTTGGAATTGAGATGTATATATACCTGGATTAGTTAAAAAAAGCACATCTTATTTCGGCCAACAAAACTCTCTCGCTTCTTTTTTCAACTAAAATTAAAGATACTTGAAGTAATACGTGAATACATGTGCGATGTTGCTGATGCTGATACTATGTTGAGTTTTATGTTTATATGGGTGAATTAATTCAATTACAATTCATGGTACTTTTCATGGGTGTGCAATGCTGCTGCGATTTGTTTCTTTTTCTATGGATGTTGGTGCTTCTGACTTGTTTGGGGCTGCGTGTTTGGTTAAAGTTTTCACTAAGATTGTATTTTATAATAGGATGTTGAAGGCGTATTTCCTTCCTCGCTCGCCGAAGCTCTCAAAATAGATTCGGGCGGAGAGCGAAAAGGCGACGAGGAGCTTACTCTTGAGGATTTTCACGACCTTCTCGAAGACGATACAGAGGAGCCAGAGGAAGGTGAACCCGTAACCGTCAACTGGTCTGATAATTTTTTAATATTTACAGGGGTTAGGGTAGTTTTCCAAGAGGAGGCTGGTCCTAAACTTCAGGGAGCGCGCCCTGTAGACATATTTACTAAATTATAGGACCAGCCCCTATTCGTACCGAATGCCTGGAATCCAGGCCTTGATATCCAAGGACAGGTACAGTCGACAAAATCGATAGTATCCCACCTTTACAAATAAAGTTGTATGTAAAGGTGGGATACTATCGATTTTGTCGACTGTACATTATCATGATGCACTTCCTCTACTTTGTGGATAACAATTCTTTGTTAACAACGGGTGAAGACCGTAAAATAAGTTCAACACAACCAACTGTCAAATATCTTAACAAAAAGTTCGTAGCCGCTTACACGCCTCGTCAAGAATTATCCATAGACGAATCGTCGTCTGAGTTGGGTTCCGAGTATTCGTTCCAAAGCAGCGCGGTTCGGGATTAAGTCTTACGAACTTTGCGAGGCGGTAACCGGCTACGTTCTGAAACTATATTATACGGGAAAGAGCTCCAACACAGCGGAGGCCATTCATGGCTTTACAAGTGCCAGTGTCAAAGCAGTCCTGAAATTAATGTCCGGTTTTTTAAATAAAGGCACTCTTTTCATGGATAACTGGTACAACTTACACAAAAACTGATGAAACATACGAATTTTTGAAAATTAATAAAATTGATGACGTGGGTACTTTTAAACAGACGCAGAGTTAGTCCTCCAAACGACATCCAAGTCTTGAAAGCAGGGCTTGAAATAACGTTAAAATTTTGGTATCGATACTGTCATATTACGAAGATAGCGCTACCAAGAAGGGTAATGTTAAACGTGGTATCGATACCTGGGTGGCCTTTTACCGGTAATTTGACATATCGCTACCGATGATTTATCGGTAAAAATTAACGTTATGCATTCTATAAATAGCGCTAATTAACGTTATTTTTCTTTCATCTCTTTATTTCGTTTTCTTACGACATATTTTCAACGACATTGCATGCGATGCGATGTTGCCGTTTTGCTGCGCGCACACACGCACACACCACACGTCAACGCCGTCCATACAACGTCGTCTAAAAACCCTTTTAAGCGACAGTCGAATACAAGGAATTTAATTAATCATTTTATATAGTCTAATACATTATCTTGCGATTTGCATAATTTATTTTATTGTAATTGTTAAACATAATATAAAAATCAGCATCAAACCTAACTCACATTCAGAGGCATCACTACGGGTGCAATATATTGCCCCAGTTCAACGTCACATTACTCGTAAACTTTTGATGGAAGTCTACAAGTATTTTTGGAATGCTTATAATTTCCTTATTTCGATACGTCAATAATATTTTATATTTGAGTATGATAAAATAAAACTATCGAATATAATTCAAGATGACATACATTTTTGAGATTTTTTTTTCAACAAGTGGTTTTGTCTTTACCGATGCTTACCGATGTTGAGATATTTATTGAATTATAATCTTTATACATTAAAATGCAATATAAAAAAAAAAGGTCTAACATTTTTGTACTTTTCGAAATAACTTCAAAAATGTATGACGGCGTAAAAATTGGGGTTTTCTCCAACTTCGTATAAAATTATTTCCTATCTATTACGGTTAAATTGATAACAAAATAATTACAGTGGTAAGTGTTATTTATAGTTTATTATGTGGTTGATATAGTTTTGACCACCTTGCTTGATAAAATGCGGTGTCTTTTCAAGTAAGGTCATAGTTGATTTAGGGCACGCCGTGATTGCGGCGGTAAGACCCATCATGGGGGAGTGGCTAGAGAGGCCACACGGTGGCCTCTCGTACCGTCAGACGCAGGTCATAACCGGACACGGCAACTTCGGGCGGTACCTGCATCTGATGGGCATAGAGCCAACGCCCGAGTACCATCACTGCGGGCGCGGCGCAGCGAGCGAGAAAGACTCGCGGACATCGCTGGCCGCGTTCGAAGGCGGCTCGGGCGTCGGAGAGCGCAAACCGACCTCCGCCCCCCATGAGCGCGGGCCTGAGGGTGACGGGTGGAGCCGCTCGTCACTCTAGCAGAAGCAGGCCACGGCGGCGGCGCGCATCGTAGGACGTCGGGGACCGCGTGGTCCCCCCTCCCGAGGACGGCCAGACCGAGGGGAATGGCCCTGGGTCAGCCCGGGTGCGACGGATATGTCACTAGACAACCTCACCTTCGGCCTAGCATATCGACCCACAGACGGCGTGCGGTTTAGTCGGTTCGAGTCCGACATAACCTCCCCCTTCGGCTCCGAAGGGGGGGGGGGGTATCCGTGGGGATTTCCCGCACGTAAAAGAAAAAAAAAAGGGTTGGTTATAGAAGAATGCGTATTGGTTTGTTATCTTTCTACACATTATACTACTTATTACAGGGACCTATAAAAGTAGTCAAATCCTGAAAACATCACAGTCAGTAACCAGACACTCAACTGCCCAAAAAGCAATTCTAGTGAATAACTAGTTCTGAGCTTAATTAATATCCAAAAATGAGTGAATTTGTTTGTAATGAACGAGAATTGTGTTATAGGTTGGTTAGAGGGCAGACTACAGAAGTCTATTTAGAAAAAAAAAATTGTCAGAAGATAATAAGGCAACTGTTATCTCCTACATTCAAAGAAATTTGCTGACTCAATGTAATCAACGCTGGAGAAAAGCGTACCGAGTAAAAGAACGTTTCGAAAGTAAAAACGTACGTAGTGTTCCCCTAGAGTGTCGTGGCTCTGTTGATGAACCTAGCTCGTCTGGAAGTACTGGAGGCAGACCTTCAAAACCTTACGATGATTGTTCAGATAAAACAAAGAAGCGAAAAAATATGAAATTGATACAAGAGGACGAATTCAACTGTGTACTCAATTCATATGCTCAGGAGTTCAGATCTATGGGTGAGACAGAGGAGGCCGCTATCGTTAACATAATAAGAACTAGAACCTAAAAATGAGAAGAAAAAAAACTTAAATATGCAACGGAAATCCCCGAAGAGGTAACACCATTTTCAAAGGATGAGGCATTAAGGACATTTATTGATTTAGACCTCAGTAAAGAACAGTATGGGAAACTACGAGCTAGTTTGGCGGATAAAAATTGCAATATATTTCCGTCTTATGCAACCCTAGCTGAAGCAAAAAGAATGTGTTACCCTCCTGATTCAAGCATAACCATTACTAATATAAGTGCAAAAGTTAATCTACAGAATTTGTTGGATCATACGGTAGCACGTATATTACTAATTGATTCAGTTTACAAAGACAGTTTGAGAAACCTAAATTATTCTGTAATGGGGCTGTGATGGCTCCTCAGGCCTGAGTGAGTACAAACAAGTTTTGCCGGCAGAAAGCGATCTTATATCAGATGCCAACCTTTTCATTGCTTCTCTTGTACCCATTAGACTCATAGACGAAGTAACTAACAGTGTTGTTTGGAAGAACGAAACTTGCTCATCTGTCCGATATTGCAGACCTATAATGTTAGAATTTGCCAAAGAAACTCCTGAAAAAACAGCGTTTGTTGTAGCCGATGTCAACCGTCAAATACAGAAACTGTCTCCTTCTTTGATAAATAAGAATGGTTATGTAATTAAAGTGACACATGACCTATTTTTAACTATGATTGATGGCAAAGTAGCACAAGTTCTAACTGAAACTCGCTCGAGCGCATCTTGTACTGTTTTTGCTGCTACTCCTCGACAGACGAACGACTTGGAGGGTGTTAGAGCTCGTGGCGTCAACAAAAAATCATTTCAATACGGACTTTCTACATTGCATGCTTGGATCAGGAATATGGAGATGATTTTCCTACAACCTGTCTTTTCAAAAATGGTCAGCAGTTACTGCCGAAAATAAAAAAGATAAAAGCGACAAGAAAAATCTAGTGCAAAAGCAGTTTAGGGCGGTACTTGGCCTGCACATCGACAAACCTCGACAAGGATCTGGAAACAGCAATGATGGAAATGAAGATTTTTTCAGAATTATTCATGCTCTGCAGATATTACAGGTGTTGACGTAGAACTTATAAAACGTATGTATATTATATTGCAAACAATGTCATCTGGAATGGCTATTGATTCCAAAAAAATTGGGGAATATGCCTTTGTAACAGCCCAACTATATATAAGTAAATACAATTGGTATTACATGCCTTCTTCAGTGCATTAAATTCTGATACATGGGGAAAAAATAATTGATTACTTTGCAATATTGCCGATCGGCCAATTATCCGAAGACGCCCAAGAATCCAGAAACAAGGATTATAAGAAATTCAGACTTCATCACGCTAGAAAATGTTCAAGAGTGACTACTACTGAAGATGTGTTTCATGCCTTATTGTACACTTCTGATCCATATATTTCAAGTTTAAGAAACACTTCGGAAACAATATCGAGAGAACTATTCGACGAAGCCAAAGCTCTCCTTGCTGTCAATATTTCAGAGGTTACCTTATTAAGTACCTATTTGTTTGATTTTAATATGTTTGATATTATATTTATGTACAATTATATGCGATTTTGTGTAAAATAAAATTAAAAAATCAAATACTGTATGCGTTTTCTAAGTTTTTTTAATTTCTTCTTTATTATTAAGATAAATATTAAAAAGAAATCAAAATCAGTTTTATTATAAATAATCTAAATATATATTCAAGCAAATATGGTCAAAATTACAGCTGATTTGAATGAAAACCAACAGAGTTACAGAGTTTTGAGACGAAACATAAGCAACTTTCCCGCCCGTTCGCCAGCAAGCGCGAGCTTACGCACGCACAGATTGGCAACAACGCAATTATCAATTACATAAAGTATCGATACTTAGAGCGGTAAATTAGTATCGTTAATATTATCAGATACCTAGAAAATTACCGCTACTCGTGTACTGTTTAATTGTTAACTTTATGAAAATATCGATACTTACCGGTACTTATAGTGGGAATTTGGTATCTTTAACAAGCCCTGCTTGAAAGACAGCAGAATGGAAAGGGGATCGGTGGTAAGTAGACACTGTGGTAATGTTGCTGTTTTGGCATGGAAAGATGTCAAATTAGTCACAGTATCTAGTTATCACAACACTGACATGACAGTAGGCAGACGCGCAGGCAAAACTGTTTAAAAATCCTTAGTTGTATCGAATTATAATAATTTTTTGGGTGGAGTCGATCTTAAAAATTGACAATATTAAGATAAGCCCTTCTGGTGTGCAGATGGGTACCGTAGATATTATCAAGACCTCTGCTGCAGGACGGGAACAACCGCTGTTGTTGTTACCCTATTTCGTCGTGCGACCGAGCCCGAACCGGTTGTTGCATCTAAAAACTTAATTCGTTCGTTATTTCTAAGTGCAAAATTGCGTGGGTGTGCGTGCGACCAGGGGGCCAAGTCTACTATTTCAATTTTATCAAAATAACACTAAAAAGGTCGCTCAATAACAAGTTGACAGTAAACTTTCACAGTTTTTGTAGTCCACTATTAAGATCAGGGCACAATAGATTTCTGATTGCAGCCAGTGGTCATCCACACTACAATTGACTTTGATTGGTAGTCTGCTGACAGGTGACAAACTAGCGGCCGCTCGGGTACGTAGTCTATTACTTTTTAACAGTTCTAAACTGCAATTGTATTGCTACCCAACGGCTTATGTTGTACGATTGTGCAACAATTGCTTTTTATCTTGACTTTTCGGCAAGTGTTGTGTTTCCATTAGTCAATTCAGTGTTAATTGATAATAAAAAAGGTGTTTAGAATGAATATTTTATTATTGGCTGACGAACTTGATGAAAATTTACACCAAATGGAGGTGCATCGAAACCGCGGTAGAGCACGACGATTGGCAAGAGAAACTTTTGAGCCATTCAATGATGTAACGGAGGCGGAATTCGTTAAAACTTTTCGCCTGCAGAAGTCCACTGCAAGGAGCCTCGTGCAGGAGCTTACTCCATTTATTCCCCAATCACGTCGCAGTGATGGTTTATCTGTTGCCTTAAAGGTACGTGTGAGAATGCATCCTTTATGATAATATTGAACTGTTATTCATGAACGCATCAAATTTACCTGTCTGAGCAGAGCGTCATTTTCCTTCTCTCTCTCTCTCTCGGTACTGTCGGAACATTGTGCCACGGTGTCTGCTAAATAAATTCATTCCTGGTTTAAGTGAGTATTATTTCGGATATAACAACTGGCGACGAGGATCTTAAGGACCTAATACGCAAGTAAGAACATAAATCAAAGGAATAGACGAGCAACCACAACCAAATAATTGAGCAAAATTGCGACTACAGCCGGTAATGAAGTTAGTCACAAGTGAGCAAGTGAGTGAGTGAGTGGCATTCCTTAACGCAGCATTCTTAATGAATGAAGGCTGTCAAATCCGGATCGACAAACGCCATTTGTCAATCGATCAGTCGTTAAAAAAAAGAAATAAAAACAAAACAATGTTGTAAAACCCGTTTTTATTAAATAAAAAGACAAATGAACGAGGCAATTTTACAAGAATTGAAATCTGGAAAACGAACATTCATCTACCAGTGCTCAAAAGACCAGTTAGTTGCAATAGCTGAGTATCTGAAGGTACAAATAGAAGACAATAACAAGGTAGAGCAGTTACGGAAATTAATTAGTCAAACATTAAAAAAAGTTAGTGACCCGGCAGACGGAGAGGAGCAAGACAATAACGAAACCAACCCAACAATGAAAATGTCGCAAAATGACGTAAAACAGTTCGATGAAGGAGACTGGGAAGTCTTTGAAAAACAAATGGAGTGTCTTATCTTATTAAACGACGTCAATGAAGAAAAAAAGGTACCATTACAGATCACAAAATTAAGCACTACAGTGTTTGAAAATCTGATATATTTATGTACACCGGGGTCACCGTTAAAGAAAACATATGTAGAGTTATGTCTATTACTCAAGAAAAATTATACCAAATCCACTTCGCAAGCCATAAGTCGAGCAGAATTTAGAAAAAGAAATCAGAAAGATGGAGAAAATGTAGAAGAATATGTTTTTCAATTAAGAAAATTGGCAAAAATGAGAATCTGCTTCGTAACTGTATCGGCTCATGCTGGGGAGAGAGTTACGAAGCAGATTCTCATTTTTGCGACCACCACCCATTATAGATAAACTTTTTGAAACACAAATTAAACAAAATGAGTATGCCGATGGTGGTAGGAAGGTAGAGTTTAATGTGGGTCAAAAGGTCATGATTAAAGATTATCGGAAAGGAGCAAAGCCATGGATCCAGGGTATTGTTATTAGCGAATCGGTTCCAGGGTCAACGTATATATAATAGATGTTAATGGTACTACTTGTAAGAGACATGTTTTTGTAATTTATAAGTAATTAGCTATTAATTTTAGTATGTAAACTTTTCATATATCTTATAAGCATTTAACTATTCACTTTAGTATGTAAATATTTCATATTCCTTATAAGCATTTAGCTATTCAGTTTAGCATGTAAACATTTCATATTTTTTGGATTTGCGTGGGGAGAGTGTGAGAATGCATCCTTTATTATAATATTGAACTGTTATTCATGAACGCATCAAATTTACCTGTCTGAGCAGAGCGTCATTTTCCCTCTCTCTCTCTCTCTCGGTACTGTCGGAACATTGTCTGCTAAATAAATTCATTCCTGGTTTAAGTGAGTATTATTTCGGATATAACAATACGAAAAGAGGTTAAGTACTTACATTTCGAAATGAACTTAAACCAGCCATTACATTTTCATTCCATTATCTTCCTTTACTTAATATCTGCAGGTTTTAATAGCTTTAGCGTTTTACGCATCGGGAAGCTACCAGACATTGGTTGGTCAAAGCGCCATTCATAATGTCTCACAAAAAAGTGTGTCGAGAGCTGTGAGACAAGTCACAGAGGCACTAAACCTAATACATGCCAACCATTTAAAATAGCCAACCCAGCAGGAGCATCGTAATACTATTAAGGCTAAGTGAGTATACAAACTACATATTAAGAGATAGCTATCTAGTTACTTGAGTATGTATCAAATGTTACAATCTAATATTTATTTGATGTTTTAGAAGACCTAGGCTACATGTATTCTTATTTTTCAGTTTCTATCGCAAATTTCAAATTCCTGGCGTCCTAGGATGTATAGACAGCACACATGTTGCCATAATTAGGCCTCATGAACATGAATAGAGGTATTATAATAGAAAGGGATTCCATTCTCTAAATGTCATGATAGAAAGTAAATTGCAAATTTTATCATTTATATTATCTATCATTATTAAGTTTGTTTTACTTGTTCGGGACGTGACCCGAACAAATTTAGTTCTTTTCTGTGGACTGTAGATTGATCGCTGAGAACTCTTGAATGAAACCACTATTGAGACAAAATACTCGCTGTAATAATCTAATTTTAACGTACACGTTGGTCGATTTAGAAAAGGTCTTAACGGAAGTGACTACACTCACATTACACCATTGACAACTTACAAAATATTTGTTGGGGTTGCCAACATGCTGCGGCCCTGGCCGAGAAAACAGAAATAGGTATACATACAAGAATATCACTTTATAAGGAATGTCTTAAATCTACTTAATAACTTGAATACCTACTTAGTATAGCACAAGTGTACAATATTTGAAACCAATATCCTCACTTAAATTAGCATATAAATACAAAAAATGCAATCTTAAGCGAGAAATTAAAAAAAGGAACTTAACTTACAAGTTTTTTATTGTAAATACACAACTATTAATATGCTATTTCATTTGAAAAGAAAAAGCTATAGCATATTTCCATAGTTATGTAAGTATGACACTAATACACAGTTTATCGTTAACAATGTTATGTTAAATAGAAATAAATTTATATGAAAAAAAGGTACAATTTTCTTTACTTTTTCTTTTTTTTTCACATCTCTATATAGATTAAGGAAATGTTAACTCTAAGTAAATTTAATCACAAATAGGTAAAGGACACACACCGGACAACGAGCGAGTATACACTTTGCCATTGGCAGTTTTTACATTTAAGGCTCTGACCTTACCATCGGGCCCAGGAAAAACCTCACTCACTCTTGCCATTGGCCAGTATAAGGGAGGCGAATTAGGTTCCCTAAGGATAACCAACATTCCTACCGTGAGATTAGGTAAACTGTCGCGCCACTTTGGTCTACTTTGAAGTATATTGCTTATAAAAGACCTTCCAAAAGTCCTGCTTCATACTCTCTACTAGACTCCAAAACTTAAGTCTGTTGGTCGGCACATCCGACAGATCAGGTTCAGGATATGACACCAGAGGGCGCCCTACCAAAAAATGACCGGGAGTCAAGTACGTAAAATCATTGAGCTCAGAGGACGAGATCGGCATCAATGGACGCGAGTTACAAATCGCCTCTATTTGGCATAGGACAGTATTTAGCTGCTCATACGTAAGAACGGCTTTTTCAAGCGTTCGTTTTAAATGATGCTTGGTACTTTTAACTGCAGCTTCCGCCAGGCCAGCAAACACGGGAGAATAGCTAGGTATAAAATGGAATTGTATGCCTTGTTGGCTTGCAAAGCCTTGCACCCGTGCTTGGTGGTCCCGGGAGCTCTGCAATTTGTACAAATCAGTTAATCGGTTCCTCGCACCCACAAAGGCGCCGCCGTTGTCGCAAAAGATTTCACTGGGTAATGATCTTCGAGAGATGAATCTCTTGAAACAAGCGAGAAATGTGTCTGTAGTTAAGTCTGTTCAATACAAACAACAATATGCAACATATCCGAACATAGATAACTGTATTTTGTCTGTGGTTTCCACGACACCAAAGGTAGTTTAATTGAATATTCTTGGGATTGTCATAAAAATGTAACGGCGTTTTTTATGTACCGATCTCAATTAAACGAATTTCTAAATAGAAAAAACTCTTTCTTCTTGTATTGTACAGAAGAGAATGGTCCTTCGAGTTTAAGAAGATTAATAATCGTCAGTGAAGAAGTGTTCCGGCCTTGAAATTTTTTCCCATTTGGAAGTGCATTACCCACCAGAAGAAATATTGCTGTGGCGTGAGGGGGCTATCCCACGTACGCGGTACTTCGGGCGTTTTATGGTGTGTTACTACCCAGGGGAAGACGCGGTCAAAGCAAGAAAATTATTTACTTGGAAGTGCATTGCTACCTGTCACCTGAAGAAAAATTACTGTGGCGTGAGAGGGCTATCACACGTACGCAGTACTTCGGGCGTTTTATGGTGTGTTACTACCCAGGTGAAGTCGCGATTAAGTCAAGAAGGCTTCAAGTAAGTGAAAAATATTTTTATTTTTCACGTGGCATTTTGCCAGTCATCATTCGGCAAGCATCTTTTACGCATTCGTGTGCGAGCGAGACGGCGAATTTCACTCTGCAAGGAAGAAGAGGACGGCGATACAACCTCAAGCAAAGATCTGGAACGTAAGTCCATTTGGCGCCGTACATATTGTATCCGAACGCGGTCGGCAGAGACAATTTTTTACTCGGCAGCGCTGCAACCAATCACGAAGCAACAATTCGCATCGATCTGAAGTTGAACGAGTTGAAGTTATTGAAAAATCACGTTCCATCTCCTTGATTTTAGAGATTTCAATTTCCGTCTAGCAAATCGCCATTTTGTATCTGTATGTTCTATCAGTTTTATGTTGTAAAATGTAAAAAGAAAAAATACTTGTCTGAAAGTTGTAACTTTATCTAGTCATTGTAAACTGAATACACGGTATATTGTAACTGTTTTAGGGGCAGTGTATTGTGTAATGCTAATTACTTTAGCAGTATCTCTGTATAATAGCAGGTAAGGGAAAAAACAAGTGTTAAAATTACGCGTCATCACGTGTAGTAGTTGAATTCTGGCTGGTACTTAACCTTCGCTGTATTGATTTAAAACCCTGTTGTCGGCATTTGTCTTTTAGGTTCACGTTCAACACAATGTCTGAATTAAAGGCATTGATAGCAAATCGCGGATACATCAAGGGATCCATGACGCGGCTCTCTAAGTTTTGTGATTCAGATGACATAAAATCATGCTCCTATGAGCTCTTGCAAGAAAAACGTAATCGGTTTGTTGCTGCTTTCAACGATTATGAAGAGCAAAATAAAGCTATTCTTCTGAACGATCCGGGTGATAAGGAAGATTACTCGGAATACGAGGATATGTATTACAAAAGTATCGCGATGCTGGATTATCAGTTGAAGACACGTCAAACAACAGGGACTGCAGAACTCAAGAATACACTTGCTCCTACTACTGGTGAGTTTAAAAGATTACCAAAAATATCAATTCAAAGTTTTGATGGTAAAAGTATTGTGGATTATTATCCATTCATTAATTTATTTCGCTCAGTAATCCACTCTGACAAAAAACTAAGCTCATGTGAAAGGCTGTACTATCTTCGCTCGCTGCTTGGGGGAGAGGCATTAGACATCATAAAAAATTTACCTCTCACTGATGTAAGCTATGATGAAGCACTCAAGCTTCTAGAGAACAGGTATGCTAATACTTCTAAAATGGTGAATTTTCATGTAAATAGCATGCTGGAATTGCCTACTTTCACAAAATGCACAGCACAAAGCTTGCGATTCATAATAGGTAATGTTAGCATGCACTTAGCGGCACTTAAGAATCTCGAACAGCCTGTGCAGTATTGGGATGCTCTGCTTATCAATATTTTAGCAAAAAAGGTTGACAATTATACAAACAGAGGATTTCATCTTGAAAGAAATTCTAAGGAGGTTCCAACATTGTCTGACTTCATGGCCTTTCTAGAAAGGAGAGCAATTGCTCAAGAAAATACTGGAGAGGAAGAGCAAATGGTGAATACTTCATCGCACTCAACAAAGGCTCAAAAGTCTACAAGGGCGGTCAGCGGAGTAGCAACCTCCAATTCAACATGTAAGTTTTGTAATTGTACTCATAAATTGTATGAATGCGCAAAGTTTAAATTAGCTTCTGAAAAAGACAGGTCTGAATTTGTCAAAAATAAAAACTTATGCACTATATGCTTAAATGAGCACCGTGGTAAATGTATGCTTCGCCTTAAATGTGCTGTGTGCCAAAAACGGCATAACACGCTTTTGCACTCCAATGAAAATGAAGCAGTGCATGTGGCAGTTTCCAATGATGGTCATGGCACAGACCATTCTGCGGTCAGCATGACAAATACTTCATGCGCTAAAGATGTCCTATTGTCAACAGCGATGATCCGAATAAAAGGTAAAAATGGTACATTTATAAATGCTAGGGCGTTGCTAGATAGTGGTTCGCAGATCTCATTTATAGCTGAAAAATTAGCTAATAATATTGAATGTAGTGTCTACGATGCAAATCAACAAATTTTAGGTATCATAGATGGCACTCACAAGGTTTCTAAGCAAACCAAAATTACTATTCATTCTTCTGTGAATGATTACTCCACTGAGATTTCATGCTGCGTGGTAAACAATATAACCTGTAACTTGCCTCAACAAAACTTTGACATAGCAAAATTCAATATTCCTCCTCACATCCAATTAGCGGACAAGAATTTTAATAAAGTTGGTAAAATTGATGTTCTATTGGGGTGTGATATATTTTTTCAGGTCTTGCAGCGTGAGTCGCTGCCCGTCATGCCTTCCGGCCCCTATTTAGTTAACACCATTCTTGGTTATGTTGTTGCGGGGAGCCTGCCTGTCTCAGCTGGCAAGGTTTTTGCTACTAATTTATGCTTACATGTCAAAGGTAACAAAGTTAATAATTTGCCGCCTATCAGGAAATCTCAAGATACTCAGCTGCATGAAATTAATGACACCATTTCCAAATTATGGGAATGTGAAAAGGTACCCGCTATTTATAAAGAGGGCAATAGTGAGCATCAGTTGGCTGAGCAGTATTTTCAATCATCAGTTCAGTTAAAAAATAGGAAGTTCTCTGTTGGCTTACCTTTAAAGATGGAATTAGAAAACGTGCAGCTGGGGGATTCTTTTTCCTATGCGTTACAAAGGTTTTATAATCTTGAAAAGCGATTCGCTAGAGATGAGATATTGTCTATAAAATACAAAGAATTTATTCAGGATTATATTGACCAAGGTCACGCAAGGATTTTTGATATACAAAACTATGATGTGAATGCTGGACAGGTATACTTTCTTCCGCATCACCCGGTTTTCAACCCTAATAGTAAAACTACACCGGTGCGCGCGGTCTTTGATGCGAGCATGAAAACAAAAAGCGGTGTTTGTTTGAATGACGCGTTACTCAACGGTCCTGTCGTACAGGGTGAACTATTTGATATATTAACGCTTTTTCGAACATATAAATTCGTCCTGCTATGCGACATTAAATCTATGTACAGAGGAGTATTGGTAGAAAACAACTTTCGCTGTCTACAAAACATACTGTGGCGTGATTCAACACATGATGCTGTAAAATGCTTACAATTGCAAACCGTTACATATGGAGTCAAAAGTTCAGCTTTTCTTGCTACTCGCTGTCTAATAGAGCTTGCTCAGATATATCAGAATAAATACCCACTAGCTGCAGCTGTTCTAAAGCACTCAACTTACGTTGATGATATACATTGTGGTAGTAATAATTTATCTGAATTAGAGGCAACAAAATTAGAATTAATTGCAATAATGCGAGAAGCCAGTTTTTCGCTACATAAATGGAGTTCGAATAATAGTGAAATTTTAAGGGATATTCCTTCGAATTTGCAATGTTTTGACAGTGTAGATTTTGATAAAGCTAGTAAGTATATAAAAACATTAGGGCTCACTTATGATGTAGCTGGCGATACGTTGAATATGAAATGTCCTGAAACACAAGTGATGAACGTGTACACTAAGAGACAAATGCTGAGTTTCATAAGCAAATTTTTTGACCCGTTAGGTCTTGTTGGTCCATTGTTGGTTCAAGCTAAATATCTAATGCAACAAGTGTGGTTTACTGATTTAAAATGGGATGATGTTCTACTTGACGAACTCAATAAGCAGTGGGTTGAATTTGCAAACGAATTGGTGCGCATGTCATGTGTCTCCATTCCTAGAAATATCAATATAGAATCATCCAACTTATTAGAACTTGTGGGTTATGCAGATGCCTCAAACATTGCGTATGGCTGTTGTCTATATTTGAGGTCTATCAGCGCCGACAATGGGGTCAAGGTGAATCTTCTGTGTTCTAAATCACGTATAAATCCCAAAAATAAAAAACTTACTACGCCACGCCTTGAACTTAACAGCGCATTATTATTGGCCATGCTATCCAAAAAGGTGCATGACACCCTGTCCTTAAAATATGTTGTTAAAACGTTTTTATACCTGGATTCACAAATTGTGCTTTCCTGGCTGAATATTGCTCCTGTAAAACTTAGTGTGTATGTAGCCAATAGAGTAGAAAAAACAAATGTATTGTCAAACCAATTTATATGGAACTATGTTAAATCTAGTGAAAATCCAGCGGATTGTTTGTCGCGTGGAATGTCCCCAAAATTACTGGAGACTAATGTAGGAAGGTTATGGTTTCACGGACCTGAGTATTTGCAAAGCGCAGGGTATACACATAAAAAAAGGCTAGATAAAATCGAGGTGAATAATACTATACCTGAATTGAAACCTGTGACGCAATCATGTAATACTTGTAACAATGTAAATACACTCGTCTCTGTACTAGATAAATATTCAAATATAGAAAAACTTACACGAATAATTTCGTATGTAAAAAGATTCATTAACAATTGTAAAAAGGAGAATATTAAAAAACAAGATAAGTTATGCCCTGAAGAATTGACCTCCGCCTTGCATGCTATTATTAGACTTGATCAGGAAAGACATTTTCATGCTGAGATAAAACAATTAAAAGAACATTCTAATTTATCTAATATAAAAACAAGCTTGAGCAATTTGAGTCCATTTCTTGATTCCAGTTCATTGCTGCGCATCGGGGGGCGATTGCAAAACGCCAATCTCTCGTTTGCTCAAAGGCACCCGATTATATTGCCGAAAGCGTCTCATATCACAAAATTAATTATTCGAAAGGAGCATTTGCGTTTAAAGCATGCGGGACAGAGGTTAGTACTTTGTAGCCTAAATGAACAATATTGGATTATAAATGCAAATAGAGAGATAAAGTCAGTCATACACAAATGTATAATTTGTTTCAAGCTTAAGGCCAAGGCCACAACTCAACTTATGGGTTCCCGCCCATTAGATCGCGTGAATGTTACACGACCATTCCAAATAATTGGCACAGATTATGGAGGACCTTTTAATGTAAAGCAGACTAGAATTAGAAAGCCAGTAATTACAAAGGCATATATTGTTATATTTGTGTGCTTTGTCACTAAGGCAATACACATTGAATTGGTTTCAGATATGACAACAAACTCATTCTTAGCTTGCCTCAAAAGATTTATCTTTCGCAGAAATAAACCAACCAAAATATATTGCGACAATGCTGCTTATTACAAAGGAGCAAATAATATTCTAAATGATTTGTATAAATTGCAGAATTCCACTAGCCATCAAGATGCCATACATGACTATTGCAATACAGAAAGGATTTCATTTCACTTTATTCCGTCGTATTCCCCAGTATTTGGCGGCTTGTGGGAGGCTGGAATAAAGAGCGTTAAGTACCATATAAAGCGTGTGATTGGTCAGGCTGTTCTTACTTATGAAGAACTGAATACTGTCTTGGTTCAAATCGAGGGAATCTTGAACTCTAGGCCTCTGACGCCTATGTCAGCAGATCCTGATGATATGTCTTACCTATCACCCGCACATTTCTTAACAGGCTCTACTTTAACTTCTTATCCAGAACTAAATCTGGTTGTAGAAAATGTTGGAAAGCTTTCCTTTTGGAAGCAGTGTGTGCAAATGCAACAAACATTTTGGCATCAATGGCACAAACAGTACTTGGTAATGTTGCAAAGCAGACCCAAATGGAAAGGTGTCCAACCAAACCTACAAATAGGAACTATGGTGTTAATTAAAAATGACAATGTATCCCCGTTACAGTGGCCTATGGGCAGAATAGTTGATGTAAGGCCAGGCAAGGACGGAAAGGTACGTGCCTTGGATGTGAAAACTGCAAAGGGTTCAATCATGACAACAAGCATAATGAAGTTATGCCCTCTGCCTATTGATAATAATTAGTATTATGCTCATGTATTGTAATGGCAAGATTAAATAAAAATAAATATATTTGGCATATCTTTATTGAAAAAACAGTTCAGTGAAGTAATGCTAAGTAGCTTGTAAGTAAGATAAGTTCTCTTATAAAATAAGTTGTATGGTTAGCTAGTGTTTTTAAGTTTATATTTTCATGTTGTTTCTGTTTTTTAGCACTGGAATATTCGATTAAGAACCCCAGTATGTATCATTTTGTCGTGGCCCCACTATGTTCAATACAAACAACAATATGCAACATATCCGAACATAGATAACTGTATTTTGTCTGTGGTCTCCACGACACCAAAGGTAGTTTAATTGAATATTCTTGGGATTGTCATAAAAATGTAACGGCGTTTTTTATGTACCGATCTCAATTAAACGAATTTCTAAATAGAAAAAACTCTTTCTTCTTGTATTGTACAGAAGAGAATGGTCCTTCGAGCCGGATGTGGCTAATTCTAAATGAATCGCCTTTGTTATAAAGCAGACAAAAACACATATATACCCTTTTGTAACCAGGGCTCGTCTCACTCTTGAATTTTTTATTTGGATCGGCCCAGCAAAATCCATCCCGACAACCTGGAACGCCCTGGAACCTGCGACGCGCTGTTGGGGCAAGGAACCCATGAGCTGCTTTGCCGCGCTTGCCTTGAACCTAAAACATGTAAGGCATTTGTACGTAATTTTTTTTATTTGTCGAAGCGCATTAAGCAACCAATATTTTTGATTTAAACTTGCAAGAATCATACGAGGACCCGCATGAAGCAGTCTTAAATGCTCAGCCCTAATAATCAGTTCAGTTATTCTTGATTCCTTATGCAGAATAAGTTGGTGCTTTTGTGAGAAAGGGAGCTGAGAATTTTGCAGCCGACCACCTACTCTTAGCATACCATTTTTATCAAGGAATGGATGGAGCTGCTTCAGTGGGCCCTCGACGTTCCTTCCTGCAATAATCGCATTTATTTCTTTTTTGAAATGAACCTGCTGTTCATGTTTAATTATAAAATTCAACGCATCTTGTAATTCCGTAGCAGATAAAAAAGAATTAAATTTCGCGCCCTTTAAATTATTACAGAATCTCATGATGTAAGCAGTTACGCGTGTCATTTTATTAATATCTGAATACCTGTCCAAATATTTGAAAAAGTCATTACCGACCTGCGTAGCGAGCGACACCAGTTCTTTATCTGAGGACGCGACGACGGGCTTGCTCTCGGGCAAGTTACAGCGAGACCAAATTTTGGCGATATTTAAATCGAATGAATACTCCCTATCTTGCAAAAACCCTGGACCGTGCCACCACATAGAGCAGGAGGCGATTTCTTGCGGATCTATACCTCTACTTATGAAATCTGCGGGGTTTTCTTGCGTATTCACGTACAGCCAGCGCCATCTGTTGGTCAGTTGCTGAATCACCCTGACTCTGTTCGAAACGTAGGCCTGTAATTTTGCGACCTCCGTTTTTATCCATGCAAGAGTAATTTGCGAGTCCGTAAATAAAAATGCGTCGTCAATATTGATTTTAATTTTTAATGTGTCATGCACCTTGTTCATAAGCTTGGCTAAAAGCAGATTGGCGTTAAGTTCAAGTCGTGGAACTGTGAGAGTTTTATTGCATGGATTAATCCTTGATTTCGAACAGAGTAAAGAGAGTTCAGCTTTACCTGTTGGATGAACCACACGCAGATAGACGCAGCATCCATAGCCAGTGGAGGGGGAGGCGTCCGCGAAGCCTATCAGCTGCACAGCCTGCACGTCGGGAGGAATCTGGATGCTTCTGTTTAAATAAATTGGCTCCATAGAGGCCAAACCATTAGAAAAGCGCAACCAATCATCCATCAGCCCCTGCGGTGGCACAGCATCCCATTCAACATTCTCAAGCCACAATCGCTGCATAATAGCTTTAGCCTTTACTATTACAGGACTGACAAATCCTAAAGGATCGTAGAACTTTGCAACTTGACTTAAAATTTCTCTTTTCGTTACTGACATTGCAACTATGTTCTGTGGAGACCTGATAACAAAACAATCTTTTTTCGCATCAATAGTTAACCCTAATGCTTTGATATTAAAGTTTTCTTTTTGAATGTCTATCTCGTCTAGCTGTTGCATGTTTGATGGAATATCGTGTAGCACCTCATTAGAGTTTGAAGACCACTTATGTAATTGAAACCCACCTAAACCTAGCAACTCTTTAAGCTGAGATTTAGCCTGTAACAGCACACATATGTCGGACTCTGCATGTAGCACGTCGTCGACATAGGTACAGTTTCTCAGAATAGAAGCCGCTAAAGGTAAGTCTTTCTCATGCTCGTCCGCCAGATGCAACAAACAACGCGTAGCAAGATAGCTAGAAGACTTCAAGCCGTAAGTCACTGTGTCTAAGCGCAAGCATCCTATCGGCTCGTTCGGGGTGTCGCGCCACAAAATATTTTGTAGAGAAGTAAATTTCGGGTTAACCATGACATTTCTAAACATTTTTTTAATATCTGCATTAAAAGTATAATCGCCGAATCGATACAACAAAATAATATCAAATATGTCTCTTTGTACGATCGGCCCGTTCAATAATATGTCATTTAATGACACTTTATTTCGCGTTCTCATCGAGGCGTCAAACACCACACGTGTTGGTGTGGTTTTACTGCCTTCGTTTACAACCGCGTGATGCGGTAAAAAATACAAGGGATCTTTGTCAAAATTGTATGATCTAGCTCCACATACTCGTGTATAAACCGTTGGTAATCACTTAACAAGTTTACACTTTCATGAAGTTTTTTTTCGAGGTTTAAAAATCTATACAAGGCCAAATCGAAAGATTCCCCCAGAGTTTGATTTATCTTGGGCAATGGGATCTTTAATGGCAAATCAACCTGATATTTATTATTGTTTAATTTTACAGAAGATAAAAAATTGCTCTCGACTAAATCATGTTCAGGAATTTGCTCCTCATAGACTTCCGGAACCTGTTCGCTCTGCCAAAATTTTTGAAGATCGACCCCCGATGAATCACACGTGCAATGAAGACTAAGTAAAGTTTTTGTTACCTCAGCTTGAGCAGGCAGACCGCCTGCCACAATATGTCCAAATTTAGTATTTACAACACAAAGAGACTGGGTCAGGCTGCGGCCTTGAGAGCATGGACACAGGCTTAGCCTGTGCAACCTCTTTCGCCTGCTCTGGCAGCAGGGCCTGGAAGAACACATTAGCACCTATCAGCATGTTTATTTCAGATGGAATGTAAAACTCTTCATCTGCTAATTTAACCATAGGAGGCAACAACAATGTGGATACATCAATTTTGTTCTGAGGTAAGTGGCAGGTAATTGCGCTATTGGCTACATGGAAATTCACAGAAGTTTGAAATGGAGTTTTTAATGAATAAATTTCAAGAGGGATTGAATATTCTGCATTGTTCTGGGTATCGAATACCCCATTGATATCTATACTATCTCGCATAGGTGTTAGACCTAAAACATCAACCACCTTGCTTGTTATCAATGAGACTTGAGAGGCAGAGTCGAGTACCGCCTTTACATGCACCTCTCTATTATCTGATGGCCGAATAAGTTTAACTCGGGCTGTGGGAAGTAAGACCTCAGTGGCATTCTTGCCTGACAACATGATGACAGGATTCTGTTGCACTTCCTCATCGTGATGAATCAATGTGTTGTGTGATTTCTTGCACTGACCACATCGGAAGTGAAACTTGCATTTGCCAGAATGCATATTTAAACATACATAGCACAGTCGTTTATCTTTCGCAAACTTTACCCTCTCTGCAGAAGGTAAAAGCTTGAATTTTTTGCATAAATAAATTTTATGATCAGCACACTTACAGTATATGCACTCCTGCTTGGCTCCACTACAGGTAGCTGCGTTCACGACGACCCTGGATGTCTTACTTGCCAGACAAGCTGTCTCTGCATCCTCCAAGGCTCGGGCACGTCTCTCCAGATACCCGAGGAACCCGGTGACTGTGGGCTCGCCCGAAACATCGCGATCAAGCTGGTACGCACTCGCCGTATTGGAGTCTAGTTTACGATGGAGTATACACATTAGAATGGGGTCCCAATCATCGACCTTAGCATTTAAATTTTTTAACGCAGCTAAGTTTTGCCTAACAAGTGAAATAAAATCTCTTAAATTGGCAGGTGTGGGCTTTACAATACTGTTATAATCTAAAAGTAGATCAATGTGACCACACATTATCTTGTGTTTATTATAAAACCTTTCATCAAGCAACCTAATTGCCTCTCCATAGCTAAGCGGAGTGAGTGGTAGGTTTTTTATAAGATCCAATGGCTCACCTGATAAGAAAGATCGCAGGTAATGCAGTTTTTGGATCTCATCTAGATCCTTATCATTGTGTATGACACTGTTAAACAAATTTTTAAATTCCACATATTCATTGTATTTTCCTGTAAATTTTGGAACTGAAATAGTTGGCAAACGCACTGAAATGGCAGTTTTAGGCGGCTGTGGGGGAGGCTTCTGCTTATTGTCGCGGGTTTCTTCCTTTTCTGTCTTTCGTTCATTGTAGAAATCAAGTATGCGCAGGTATTTTAACTCAACCTCGCCGATGTTCTCCGAGTCCGTTGGATCAAGCAGTATAATTTCTTTGTTATACCTTTCATATGCGGCAAATACTGCAATGACATCATATATTCTAGTTTCCAGCTGGCTCATAGAAAGACTCTTTGCATCAGTTGCATTGGGAATCTGGTTTTCCATTCGAGTAATTTTTGCTTTTTCATACCCGCGCTCCGCCACCAGCCTTCTTAACTCCTTGTCTGCCATTTTGTGCCTGCCTATTTAGAGGCCACAACCTAATTATTACTACTAAAATTATGTTTTGTTGTTACAAATTCACTTATTCTAAACAGAGAGTATGTAATCACTACGTTTTAATTCTAAAGATTAGACGCAATTTAGTACACAGGTTGTTTTTTTTGACGTTTACGTAGCCGGTAGCGTGCTTCGGAAACAATATGGCCAACTTGACGCCGATGCCGACGCGACGATTTATTGGTTCGCTTCGCTTCGTCTCGCTCTCATAGGCGTCCCGCTGTATCAATGCCTCTCTCTCCTTGCCACCAGCGCTCGCGCCGGGAGATAAAAAACACGACGACGGAGTGACGTGAAGTTGCACCACAAATTCGGTCGACTATCGGCTAGTCTTGATGCTAACAAAATATATACATAATGCAATGCTAATAAAATAAAGGTTTGATCTGACTTGTAAAATCCTTCGTCGCTGTTGGGACCTCCCGTATTGATGATTGTTCGCAGGACGTGTCGAAATATCTCGTAGTCGTGGCTCGGCGCTCTGAATTCTTGAAGGATTTTCTGCCTCGCAGCGTCGCGACACCTCCCGTATTGATGATTGTTCGTAGGACGTGCCGTAGTATCTTGTAGGCGTGGCGTTTTCACTCTTGAGAGTTTGCGTGATGGACCCGATGTTCGTCTCGCAGCGTCACAACACGTATAATGAGAGAAGGACCATATGTTCGGGACGTGACCCGAACAAATTTAGTTCTTTTCTGTGGACTGTAGATTGATCGCTGGGAACTCTTGAATGAAACCACTATTGAGACAAAATACTCGCTGTAATAACCTAAATTTAACGTACACGTTGGTCGATTTAGAAAGGTCTTAACGGAAGTGACTACACTCACATTACACCATTGACAACTTACAAAATATTTGTTGGGGTTGCCAACATTACTAACTTGGTACTTACAAATCATGTTACAGATATGCGATTCTGAATTAAACATTTTGTCGGTGGACGCTAGTCACCCAGGATCTGCACATGATGCAAGTGTGCGGCAGAGCCACCCACTCTCTTCTCAACTGACTGACATGTTTGATAATGGAGAACAAGTCTTTTTGTTAGGTATGTAATACTTCTATGGAATATTATTTAAAATAACAATACACTATTATTCCCCTAATAAAAACATATTTTTAGGGGGACAGTGGATATCCTCTGCGAAAAACCCTAATGACACCTATACTCAATGCAGTGGAAGGGACACCAAAACATTATTATTATAAAAAACATGTCACTGCAAGGAACACAATAGAACGCTGTATTGGTGTTTTAAAAGCACGTTTTAGGTAAGCTACAACTTAGATCATTCATTTTTTAATCTCTCACAATATTTCAAAGCAAATCATGCGGTCGCAATACAGTGGGACTTGCAAAGAGGCCATGGATTTGAATCCAGGCAGGCTAGTAGACTGCTGATATGAGCCTACTTATTACACAGACTACATTTTAGACTAACTGGAGGGATTAATGGGAATTTTTAGAATTCAATTAATAAGTAATCTTTATACCTATAGAAACCACAAGGTACTTACGATATTTAAATTTTAATCAGATTCAAATCGATAAATTTGAAAAAGTTGAATTGGTCTAGGCGAGAATCGAACCCGCGATCTTTGCCTTACAGGGGCAGAGCAGGAATTCATACAAGAATACATAATGACTAGAGAAATTCATCAGGTAGGTACAAAATTGGATGGTAGATTACAAAATTAATAAAAGTATTTATTTTAATTAAACTTAACATTTATTGTAACTTAAGACTAATTGAATGAGTTGGCTTCATTATGGAGATCTTCATTGAATACAGCATAATATTAGGGGTTAAAGTATGAAATTGCCGATTTGTACTGACAAATTGAAATTTGTTTTTTTTTTAATTTAACGTATTTATTTAATCAAAATAATTACCATTATTATCTATACATTGCTGCCATCTAGTAGGAAGGTCATTTATGCCTTTGCGATAGAACTCTGGTGATCTAGATTCGACAAACTGTGTGAAAGCATTTTGTACTGCCTCCTGAGAAGAAAACTTTTTATCACATAGAAAATTGTCCAAATCACGAAAAAAAATGGTAGTCTGTTGGAGCAAGGTCTGGCGAATACAGAGGGTGACGGATAGTTTCTAATTGCAGTTCCTGTGGAGTTAAAACGGTTTCTCGTGCTGTATGAGGTCTCGCGTTATCATGGAGCAATAATGGTGTAGATCGATTCATGAGTCGGGGCTGTTTCACTGCTAGTTTTGCTATCATTTGTAGTGTATAAGCTATGTCAGCATAATCCATTGTACACTTTAGATATATACTAATGATTATTCAATAAATATTCAGTTATTACTCAACAGTCAGAGCGTTTCATTCGATCTAGTATCCCAACCTTACATGGCGACCCTGCCAAGTTTGGTGTTTGGCGTCGGGTTACAGTCAGTGGCGTAATAGCTCAAATACGATACATAGAGTGTGTCCCTAGAACATTTGACAAAATAGCAATGTGTAACTCGAATTCTGCAAAACCCGAAGAAGTTGTAATAAATCAAAATGGCATAGGTTCTTCGATTGGAGCTAGCACGGAGCAGCTGCAGTTCCATTTGTCTACAATTAGCACTGTTATGGTTATACTTCTTGGGCTGTGCCTGTTGGTCGGAGCTTACTACATGTGGAGATGTTACAAAAGATGTCACCACGGATGGATAAATGACCAAATGATTAGTCGTGGGTCGTAACGTCTTTTGGGCATAATCGGTTATACGTAGTTTCATAGATATGAGTAACTACATAGTTTCAAAACCGATTATTTTTGTATCTAGTTACTTCTGTATACAGTAGAGTGTTGGTTAGTTTTGCACCGATTATTTTTGTAACTAGTTACTTCTGTATACAGTATAGTGTTGGTTAGTTTTGCGCCGATTATTTTTGTAACTAGTTACTTCTGTATACAGTAGAGTGTTGGTTAGTTTTGCACCGATTATTTTTGTAACTAGTTACTTCTGTATACAGTAGAGTGTTGGTTAGTTTTGCACCGATTATTTTTGTAACTAGTTACTTCTGTATACAGTAGTGTGTTGGTTAGTTTTGCGTTTAATGAACTTAAATTCTTTCCAATTGCATAATTATATATTTGCATGGGCATATGAAAATAAAAAAAGACGCAACGATTATTATATTGCCTTCTCTTTTTATCTTGTGTGTAAGCCATACCTATCCTTTACTCTCGTTGTCCGAGCCGTCTAACGTTATTTGGTTATAACGTGTAACCATAATCATTCTAATATTATTCTGTTGAACGAAACGCTAACGCGTGTGTGAGTGTGAACTGCGTACGTAAAATAATCGTTACATTTGTGTCTACGAAACTAGTTACACGATTATCAGCCTCGTAACTAGTTACTGAAACCGATTACGTTAAATAACGCTCACCTCTACAAATGATACGTGAAAATTTTAGGAGGTCATTTTCTAGACGCAGAGATACCGCAGCTTTATATGATGTGAGATATTCTACGTGCAAAGCTGGACAGCAGAGTTCTTCGGCGTCGTGTGACAAACATTAAACAAAACCAGTGTTCGGGTCTAAATAAAAAACAAAATTAAGTGAAAGTGCCGCGCGAGGTAAAACGGAGGTAATTTTATAGTTACTAAGTTATTATGTAAAATTTATGCATTCAGCATTTTTTTTAATAATGTTTTAATATTATGGCCCAGGAGCTTCAGAGTATATGTGAGACATTAAAATTTATAAAAGAAAATCTTGTTAAACTCAGTTATGAGAGAAGAACGCCAGAGCGTTTAAAAGAAAAATTAGAGGAAGCTACTATTGTGTTTAACAGTTATACGGCCTTGAGTCCTAATATTACAAAACAGATATTTGAGAAAGAAATTAGCGGTGAAATTTTGTTATTAATTCAATCTTCCAGTGACAAAATTAAGGAACTTTATTCCGAGATTAAGGAATTTTGTAATAAGGTGCATGTGCGTACGTCTGAGACGCGTACTATTAAGTTATTTGGTTCAACATCGAATGACAAAATTGAATCCGAAATGGAATTCAACTTAAAAACCGCCCTGAGTTTATTACCGGTTATGAATAATGAGGAATCAATGACCAGACAATTGATTGATGGAATCGATTACTATAGCTCTACTTTGAAGGATGAACAATCTAGAGCAAGTCTAGTTAACTTTGTTTTGAAGAGTCGCCTATCTCAAACTGCTAAGCTAAAACTTAAATCTAACTATACATCCGTAGATACATTAATATACGATATGCGTATGATGCTATTGCCTAAAAAGAGTTCTATCGCTTTACAAAATAAACTACAGACCCTGCGACAGGATCAGCTGTCAATTAACGATTATGGTAAGGAGTTAACTGAGATATTTATGAACTTGTCTGTTGCGCAAGCTGACGGAAAAACGGAAAATTTGGCAATTTTACAGCCATTAAATGAAAAACAAGCAATAAAACATTTTGCCGACGGTTTACGCAATAGGCGTCTTAGTACCATAATAGCCGCTCAAAAATTTGATAGCCTTCAAGACGCTGTTCAGGCAGCAGTAGACGAAGAGACGATGGTCGTGCCGTCTCAATCAGCAAATGTTTTGACATTCCATAAAAGGGGAAATAAACCCTTTCTAGGTTCACAAAACCGAGGTCATTATAATAATTACAGGGGTGCCCCCACTCGTCAATTTAAGGATGCATCTCCCTATAATAATTACAGCAGGTCAAACTATCACCGTGACCGTGGTACTACGTTCTATCGAGGAGGCCGTGGTCGTGCCTTCCAGAACCGAGGACAGTCAACACAGTACCAAGGTAGGTCTTCTAATTTTAATAATAGGTACAATAACTACCGCGGTCGAGGTCACCAGAAGTCGTGACAAAATGCAAACATTAATGTTGTAAATGATGAGTCTACTAATTCCAGTGCAGCTAGAGAGCAATCTCAGTTTTTTCGTGAATAAAGGATTTATATGTGCAAGTAACAGTACTTATTGTATTGATTTATATATAGAAAAATATAACTATACATTTTTAATAGACACGGGCGCTTCCATTTGTGCGATAAAATATAAACATGTTATTGAATTGAACATTCCTATCCATAAAGAGAGCATTACGATAAGCGGAATTGGCGGCGTAATAGAAGCAATCGGATATGTTTATTTAACACTGAGTGATTGTTTGGACTTAGTAGGACAGTCATTTAAGCAGAAGTTTTATGTTTTTAATTCTTTACCATGTAAGGCGCATGCTATAATAGGACAAGATTTTCTTACCAAATTTAATGCTGTATTAGATTTCAGTTCTTTGTCTTTAAGACTTACTAAAAATAACTTTAATATTATTTTGCCTCTAAAATCTAAGTTTGAAGAGGAAACGAATTCTCATTGTTTTACATTACCGCCTAGATCTGAATCAATTCATTATATACAAACTAACTATACAGAAGAATGTCTTGTTTGTTCGTCCGAATTACATGAAGGAATATTTCTAGCTAGCGTATTAGTAAAACCTTTAAATGGCATGATACCTATTTTAATATTAAATACCAGTGAGAATGAAGTTCGCCTTAATAGCATTCAACCTAATATACAAAAAATAAGCGATTATAACTTGTGTACTTTTGAGCAATCTGAAAATGCAAATGCGAATCGTGTCAAACGGTTATTTGGTCTACTAAATTTGAGTCATTTGAACAACGAGGAACAAATCGCTATCGAAAATATTTGTGCTAAATTTTCAGATATATTTTTAATGCCAGGAGATCAACTGACTACGACAAATATTTATGAACATAATATTAGTTTAAAACCGAATGCTCAGCCAGTTTTTAGTAAACCTTATAGGATCCCGTACTCACAAAAACGCGAAGTAAACGAGCAGATTAGTAAAATGTTACGAGAGGGCATAATTGAACCATGTCGATCCGAATGGTCTAGCCCGTTATTGTTAGTTACTAAAAAACTAGATAGTTCAGGTAAAAAAAAATGGAGGTTAGTGATCGATTACAGAAAATTAAACAATTGTATACAGGATGATAAATTTCCTCTCCCAAACATTACTGAAATTTTGGACTCACTTTCAGGTTCTATTTACTTTTCTACTCTTGACCTTTCTAGTGGATATTATCAGTGCAACCTTGACATTAACAGTCGCAAGTACACTGCATTTTGTTCAGGACAATTTAGAATTCCAGATAATGAGGTAAATGAAAAAAGTATTGCTTCCGTTTCGAGTCAATACCAAATGACGAGACTTCCAATGGGGCTGAAAACTAGCCCAAATGCTTTTTCAAAAATGATGACTGTTGCAATGTCAGGCTTAACATATGAAAAATGCCTCGTATATTTAGATGACCTTGTGGTTTTCGGCAATTCGCTAATAAACCATAATAAAAATCTTCTAGATGTTTTTACTAGATTACGTCAGATAAATTTGAAGCTAAACCCATATAAATGTAGTTTCTTAAAAAAGGATATTTTATATTTAGGACATATTATCTCAGGTGAAGGTGTACTTCCGGACCCTGCAAAAATTCAGGCGTTAAGTAACTGGCCTGTACCAACAAACGTAGAAGAATTAATTAAATTCGTAGCATTTGCAAACTACTACAGAAAATTTATTAAAAATTTTGCGAACATAGCCTATCCTTTAACCCAGCTAACAAAGAAAAATAAACAGTTTATTTGGGACAATAATTGTAAAATTGCATTTTCTACGTTAAAAACTATTATTTCCTTTCCCCCAGTACTTCAATATCCAGATTTTTCAATAAATAATAAGTTTATACTGCAAACTGATGCCTCCAAACACTCATTAGGAGCTGTTTTGTATAACTATAATAGAAAACCAATAGCGTTTGCAAGTAGAAATCTAAATAAAGCGGAACATAACTATCCCACTGTGGAAAAGGAACTGTTGGCGATAGTGTGGGCCGTTAAACATTTTGGTCGAACTTTTATAATTCAAACCGATCATAAACCTCTGATATATTTATTTGGGATGCGAGATCCATCTAGTCGTCTCATGAAATTTAGACTTTTACTCGAAGAATACGATTTTACGGTAGAATATGTTAAAGGTTCAGAAAATATTCCAGCTGATGCGATGTCACGATTGCCTGTCACATCAGCAGATTTAAAAACAATGCACGAAAGCATTATCACTGTAATGACTAGGTCTAAATGTAAAGAATTGCGTGATAATCAGATATCTCCGAGTGCTATGATTCCTACTAACGATTGGCCTGCGCAACCAAGAGTTGTAGAAATTCATAGTAAACCGAGGAAATCTGTTGAACTTAAATTTTTGGACAACTTTAAACTAAATAACCTACGTAGGGCTAACGCATTCGAATTAGAAAATAATGTGTTTAGTTATTCGTCATCAAGAATGACATTGTTTATAAAGAATCCAGTATCCCAATCGCAACTGACGCCAGCCGCTTTTGTGAGGGAACTGAGAAATTTCTGTGAGAAAATAGATGTGCACGAGTTAGTTTTTATACGATGTAAGATGTATGATGATTTTATACAAAAAATGATTAACGAAATAAAATCATATGATAGCTGGTCCGGACCACGATTATGTATTTTGAATAACGTGAAAATAATTCAAAATAAAGACGACCAAAGAGTAATATTAAATGATTTTCATCTTCTACCAACTAGTGGCCACGCTGGTATAAGACGAATGTATAATAATATCAAGAAATATTATTTCTGGCCAGGGCTTGAAAATGACGTATCAGCATTTATTAAGAAATGTGGACATTGCCAGAAGCAGAAGCATAGTTCTCATTATGTGCAAGAGCCTATGGTTATCACCACCACTGCCAATTCGGCAATGGAAAAGATTTTTCTTGATGTAGTAGGTCCTTTGGATAAGGATAATTATAATAACTCCTATATTTTAAGCATTCAATGCGAATTAAGCAAATACGTAGAAGCGTATCCTATGATGACTAAAAGTTCTGAGGAGATTGCCAAGAACTTTGTTAACAATTTTATACTGAGATTTGGGATACCAGCTAGGGTTGCAACTGATAGGGGTACAGAATTTTTATCATCAATTTTTAAAGATACTTGTACACTACTGAATATAACTACTTTAAACTCTACCGCATATCATCATGAAACAATAGGATCCTTGGAGAATACCCATAAAAATTTAGGAAATTTCTTACGAATTCAAACTAATAATAATTCAAATTCATGGAGTTCATGGCTACCATTTTGGTGTTTTGCTTACAATACGTCAGTTCATACTTCTACCAAATTTACACCTTTCGAACTATTATTTGGAAAAAAATGTAACATTCCCTCCAATCTGACTCAAAATACAATAGATCCTCTTTACAACTATGACAGTTACCCCCTTGAGTTAAAGTTTAGGTTACAAACATCGCAAAAAGAAGCGTTTGAAAACCTGTTACAAAGTAAATAACAGCGAAAACAGAAACATGACCTTAACTACAATCCCATTACGTATAAAGAAAATGACTTAATTTTAGTGAAAAATGAAACAGGTAATAAACTTCAGAATATCTATAACGGGCCATATTTAGTAATCAAAGATGTTGCACCAAATGTTGAAATATTAAAAGATAATGGTAAAACTGATTTAGTTCATAAGAATAGGACTAAGTTATACAACTCATAACTATGTTTATTATTATTGATGTATTAACTAAAATTGTATGCTGCTATATTGTCAGCGTAATATCTTTTAAAGTCTTTTGACGCATTTGTTACTTTCGTGTGTTATACTTATAATTGTGTGTTATTTTGAAGTCTATTTACATTTGTTTTACTTATATTTTGTGTGTTATTTTAAACGATACATTGTATCCATATTATACTATCATTATAATGTACATCTATTTAGGTACAAAGATGTACCAAATGTCATTTTAAATGGTTAATATCATAATAAAATAATATTGTATTAATTATTTTATTTTTCCTTTCGGGAAAGGTGTAGTGTATAAGCTATGTCAGCATAATCCATTCTACACTTTAGATATATACTAATGATTATTCAATAAATATTCAGTTATTACTCAACAGTCAGAGCGTTTCATTCGATCTAGTATCCCAACCTTACACATTGTTCGGAGTTCGGCACAGTAGACATCTGCCGTTATTGCTTGACCAGATCGTAGAAAGCTATAGTGAATAACACCATGCTGACACCACCAAACAGTTACCATTACCTTTTTATTGGTAAGCTTTGCTTTAGGACACTGTTGTGGCGTTTCACCTGGGGTCAGCCATTGCATTTTTCGCTTACGGTTATCGTAAAGAATCCACTTTTCATCACATGTCACAATTCGATCCAATATTCCTTCATTTCTGTATCGATTCAACAAGGCAACACAAGTTTCAACACGCATTTCTTTCTGCAGATCAGTCAAATCATGAGGTACCCATTTTTCACATTTTTTTATTTTATTGATTTGACGCAAATGAGTCAATATTGTTGGTAAGGTAACGTTAAACCATGCAGCTAATTCCTGGGTAGTTTGGCTCGGATCGGCTTCCACCATGTCTTTCAATTCATTGTTATTCACCTGTGTGGACGGCCTTCCTCGTGGTTCGTTCTTCAAATCAAAGTTTCCATCACGAAAGCGTTTAAACCAAAATCACACGGTGCGTTCATTAGCAGTCCCCTCTCCAAACGCAACATTGATATTGCGAGCTGTTTCTGCCGCGTTAGTTCCGCGTCGGAACTCGTATTCAAAAATCACTCGAATTTTCGAAGTATCCATCTTTCTTGTCTAAGCTGAATAAAAAAAACAACTGAAAGTCGATAATCGAATGTTGCACATTTTTAAATGAAGAACTACATAGGTACCATGTGGAAAAAGTTTCACTCAAAAATCTCAAACCATGAAGGTTCTATGTCAATTCGAAGTACCTATTACAATGAAACGGCAATTTAATACTTTAACCCCTATTATAATTACAGATCAAATTGTTACTTGTGCAATCAGGCTGCAAATAAAATATAATATGTAAATATTTTCAGGAAAACTTAGCAGATCAGCAGAATCGGCGAGTTAACCCTGATCTCGTAGCAGGGCGGGTTTTGCAGCAGGCTCTAGTTGAGAAATTATGGCAAGATAGAAGATATGAACCGACTCAAGAATATAATTAATAAAAATCTTTTCCATTAAACCTTAATTTTTCATTTTCAAAATTATAAAATTATTACTTAGTTACCTAATTATAATCAGATGACGTGCTTCTTGTATTTAATACTTTTAGCACTTTAGTCCAATTCTTCGATAATCTCTCTGAAAAAATAAAGTAAATTTGCTTACTGCTGGTAAATATGTTTTAGTGTTTAATACTCGAAATAAGAATTTACATACAGACTAACTGAATCTTTATAGGCTCGTCCAGCCTGTCTGCCACTCGTTCTAATGAAGCTGCGAGTCTATTCGTTGCACGAGCATGCTCTAAGGTAGCCTCATCTTCAAGTCTATGAGAGCACGAGTTTGCTCTACCAGAACCATGGCAAATGTTCACGGTTAAAAGAAAACGAAACACTACAAACTTCTACTTTTTACAAACAACTAAGGAGTTTATAAGGTATAAATAAACAACAAACTTACCCAAAGAATCGACCAGCAAACGATGAAAGTTTGTCCACTTTATTATTCGTATATTATTATTGTGGCAGTTTCCGCCAATAACACAATACAAATTTTATTAATGTACAAGATCATTGGGCCTTGCGTACATGATCTATTATTTTTATTTACGCCAAACAATTCAATTCAATTCTTTATAATGGATTCTACGCCAAACAGTAACAAAACAAACCAAGAAACTCTAAATGTCAAGTCCGTCAATAATGACATCTGACAGCCGGTTTTTTTTTTTAATGAGCCATGGAAACACTATATTTTCATGCTTTGGTGGCTAAGTATAAAAAAATAGTTTTTATTAAAAGTGCTTTCAGAATAAATATCCTAGTCAAAAAGTAGTACAGAGGCCTATGTTTCTCTGTGGTTTATATTAATGATATTTCTACCATTTTCTACTATCCACCTAATATAACTCTACTGCTCTTCTATTTCATTTCTATTGCGGTCCTACGAAATGTCAAAGTAGATTTATTAGACTACCTATTTTCGGACTAGTCGCCATGGAATAGTAATAGAATAGTCATAGAACAGTATTTTATGTTTTAATAGTAGACTTGGCCTCCTGCTCATCGGTGTTATCATCCATCTCGTTCCGTATTCCAAGCATTCCTTAACACAGAGTAGTGCCGCGCGCAGAGATATTCAATGTCTGCTAACAACAGTACATTTATAAGTCTTCAGGCTTTCACGGCCGGCGTTGCATGTAGAATATACTGCTTCCGGGCTGTTTGGCCGTGGTCCATTTGAAACTTGCGTTCCAGACGTTTCGTCGATCACTGCGGTCGACATCTTCAGTGGCGCAGGTCCGGGCGATGACGAGTTCGGAGACCTTGCCTCGTCGTCGGCTTCAGTCGCAACGAAGCCGCAGATGTCGACCGCAGTGATCGACAAAACGTCTTGAACCTGGAACGCAAGTTTCAAATGGACCACGGCCAAACAGCCCGGAAGCAGTTTATTCTACAAACAGTACAATTAATCGTCTTGACGACTTGCCTACTGTTGAAATGAGTGTTGAAGGATCCATCTTAGATAAGAAGTCTCCACCACCCTATATCACGTTTCGCAAGGGTTTGCCGAGCAGCACTGGTAACAATATTCGTGAAAATTTTCAGGAGGAATTCAAAACGCTCGAGTCAAACATTAAATCTATGTTTGAGTCTTGGCTTGTTAAACAAGACGAAAAGTTTTCATTACCCCTCACCGAATTCGGTGAAGTTCATTCGTCCATAAAATTCCTTAGCGATAAGTATGATGGCCTAGAGAAGACATCCCGAGAAGTAACGGCACGCGTACCTGTCCTAGAAAAACAAATTTCTTCATCTCAGGCATACGAGGAGCGCATAGCTACTTTGGAAGCCAAATTAGAAGACACAGTACAAAAAGCTCGTAACTGTAACATCGAGAGCAATTTGCCAGAGAAACGAGGTGAAAACCTCATGTCACTGATCGAAAACATCTCGAACGTCATAAAGCAGCCCATATCTACTCGAGATATTCTGACGCTTCACCGCATTCCCCAGAGGAACTCAACCACTTTCCGCCCAAAAGACATAGTGGTTAAATTCTCCACTCAACTAGTACGAGATAATATTCTTGTGGCAGTACGCCTTAAAAGAGGTAACACATCGGAAGATCTGCATTTACAAGGTACTCCCACAAAAAATTATAACGAACATCTCACGCTCCAGAACAACAAATTATTTCGCCAAGCCAGGGAAACGGCCAAACAGAACGGATATCGTTTCACCTGGATCAAGCATGGTGTTATACCTACTCGTTCGAGCGGATATCACCGAACCTGTTTTTGCCATTCGTTCCGAAGCAGCTCTTACCAAAATTAAACCGTACACCGCTCGAAATTAATGACCATTTTTGTAATGTTTATAAAATTCACCTGATCTATTCAAGCTCAGCTAGTAATTGATGAAATGGAATGTCATATGCAAGAATTTCACCTCTCCGCACATTCCAAGGCATTGTTCCCAGATCCTGACTTACCTGAAGTATGTATCGATGCACTGGATGTCATTTGGGCACCAAATCAAGACGTCCTGACCGCTGACCAGCGGAACTGCATTGAATCACTACTCAAGAAACATGAAAAGGTGTTTGAGTCAAACGGGCAGCCTGCTAAGAACATTGTACATAGCATTGATACAGAGACACGAGATATTAAGGAGAAACGTAATAGAACCTCGTGCAACTCCTTGGGCGGCACCAGCTGTTCTGGTACCAAAACCCAATGGCGACATTAGAGTATGCGTTGATTACAGACGACTTAACGCAATTACAGTACCAGATACGTACCCAATTCCAAGAATAGACGATCTACTACATGAAGCCAAGCCTACAGGATTCATGACGAGTTAAGACCTGAAGGCCGGATATTGGCAAATAGCCGTTAAGGAAGAAGACAAGGAGAAAACGAGATTTATCACTCCCTTTGGCATTTATGTCTTTAACCGCATGCCCTTCGGGATGCGTAACGCTCCCGCTACATTCCAGAGGATGATTGACCAGTTTCGAGTTAGCTTAAACAATATCAAACTGTTAGCGTACCTACATGATCTTATCTTGTTTTCTCCGACCTTTGAAACCCATATCACTGATATGGGGTCACTGATATGATATCAGTGACCTAGACCAAGTGTTCAAGAAGCTGGGAGAGGATAATCTCACAGTTAACCTTAAAAAGTGTAGATTTGGCTGTTCCACCATTAAGTATCTAGGACATTTCATAACACCGGAGGGACTTACGGTGGACCCTGAAAATACAACCACTATATTGAAACTACCCAAGCCCCCATCCGTGAAACACTTAATATCGTTTCTTCAGACCTGTTCGTGGTATCGTCGCTTCATCAAGAATTTTTCACAAGTCGCTGAACCCCTCACACGATTGACTAAGAAGGGTGCTCTCTGGTCTTGGACGGAGGAGCAGGAAGCGGCGTTTAACGAATTAAAACATCGTCGTACTACGGCACCCGTTCTCGGTCAAGCGGATAAAACAAAACCGTGTATTATCAAGACGGATGCTAGCGGATATGCATTGGGAGCTGTTTTGATACAGGGGGAGGCTGCGGATAAGCACCCGGTTGAATTTGCTAGTCGCTTATTAACACCCGCCGAAAGAAATTATTCGACGACGGAGCGTGAAGCTCTTGCAGTCGTATGGGCAGTTAAAAAAATCACTGATCACCAAGCTTTGTGGCTAACATCCTTAAGATCACCTACAGGACGACTAGCGAGATGGGCCTTGCAACTTCAAGCATTTAATGTCACAATCAAATACGCACCAGGGCGTACAAATGTAGTCGCTGATATGCTTTCCCGTCCACCTTGTCATGACCCAGCCAGTACCAGCTGTGATGTATGCGCAGTGTCGGTAAACATGCCAACTCGTAGTGCTAAGGAAATACGAGAAGAGCAACTGAAAGATGCTTTTATAGCTAATATAGTGAAGATCCTTGAATCAACGGACTGCGATGAAAACACTGCCTATTGGACTAGTAAAGGTTATTATCTCAATAATGGCCTACTGTATCGACTGTCCAGTGATTCAGACATAGAAGAAGCGCAGTTGGTGGTCCCTGAGCAAGAGTGGGCTAATATATTCACGGCCTACCATGCCGACCGAAGGCAAACAAGAACATGCCAGATAAGTGTGATAGCACATTAGTATAAACAACAATAGATTAAGCTTTGACTGCATCAACTGCTTCTAACTGAATGCTGGACAGCGGTGCTAGTGAGCACATGTGTTACCAAGAAGAACAATTTGATAGCAAGAGTGGTGTTGTGCAGCGCAAAGTTGGGATCGGTGACGGAACTATCCTAGATGTGCTTGGCATTGGTTGTGTAGTGCTACAGGCGTGGAACGGGAAAGACTGGGTTAGAACAACTTTTAAAAATGTATTGTATGTGCCTAAACTAAAAGTTAATTTGTTTTTAGTTAGCAGCTGTCTTGAAAAATATATCCAATGAAATCTGACAAAGATTCACACTTAATTTATGACTCTAACAAAGATATCAGAGCTATTGCTAAAAAGGGTGGTAAGCTTTATTCAATGATGTTTAAAAACAATTCAGCTTCTCAAAGTTTACATTCTGCTAATATTGTTGATTTATATGATTGGCATCAGAGGTTTGTACATCAGAATTTTCCTCATTGTAAAGCTATTTTAGTCTCAAATAATATTAAGTTTTCAACCAATAAAACCTTTTATGAAAATTGCTTATTAGGTAAACAGCATCGAATATCATACAATTCTAGTGACTCTAGAGCTACAAAGGCTGGTGAATTAATTCATGGGTTTCTTTGTGGTCCTATAGAGGTACCCTCTATGGGAGGTTAACGCTACTTTCTCTTGCTGACTGATGATTTTTCAGGTTATAAATTTGTTTACTTTTTGCATTACAAAAGTGAAGTGATTAAGTGTCTTGAGAATTTTATAGTTTTAGTATAGAATCAAACAGATAATAAAATAAAAGTAATTAGAACAGATAATGGGTCAGAATTTGTGAATAAAGATATCAATAGTTTTATGATTAAAAGTGGCATTCAGCATCAAAAGTCAGTAAGTTATACACCTCAACAAAATGGAGGAGCTGAAAGGGCTAACAGGGCAGTAATGGAAGCTGCATGGACACTCATTGCTAATATGTCTACACAGTTCTGGGCTGAGGCAGTGAACTACACTGTTTTCACACTGAATCGGACAGGTACAAGTTCTGTTAGCAAGAAAACACCAAATGAACTTTGGACAGGTAAAACATTTGATATTAATTTTCTTCATACCTTTAGTGATAAAGTTTCAGTGCATATTCCTAAAGAAAAGTGGACAAAGCTTGATAGCTGTAGCGCTTTCTTACATTCTAAAATAGATGAAAACATTTATATACACTTGCCTGAGGGTCACACTCAGCAGGGGAAAGTGGGTAAACTTCAGAAAGCCATTTATGGGTTAAAGAAGGCTCCAAAATATTGGTATGATTATTGTCGATTATTGTCCTTAATGATTTTATGTCGAAGAGAGGTTTTGAAAGGTTGAAAACTGACCGGTTTTTTTTTATAGCAAAGTATTAAGAGAAAATAATGATAAGATACATGTTTTGTTGTATGTCGATAATATTTTGATTACCGGCTCTAATGAAGATTTAATATCAGGTTTAAAGAAAGACTTATGTTCACATTTTAAGACAAAAGATTTAGGCTTAGCATCATATTACTTAGGATTGAAAATAGATCAAAGAAATGATTGCATCTCTATTGATCAAACTACTTATTTAAAACAGGCTTTAAAAAAATTAATATGTTAGATTTTAAGAGTGTAAGCACTCCTTCAGATATTAATTTTGAGAAGAAGTCAGAAAACAGTTAAATAGACAGGCTATAGGTAATATTATGTATGCTATGCTTGGTTCAAGACCAGATCTGTGTGTGGCCATGAATATTTCAAGCAAATTTCAAGGTAAGTCTTCATTTCAATTTCAAGGTTGTGCTAGCGAACAGCTGTGGAAAAGTCTTAAACAAGTCATGAGATACATTAAAGGTATATTGAATTTAAAATTAAAGTTTGCCAAGTCTAATTTGGAGGATGTTTTTCAAGTTTATGTTGATTCTGATTGGGCTGGAGATACTGTGAGTAGAAAATCCACTTCTGGCTATATAATTAAATTGTTTAATAATTTTGTATTGTGGAGTACTAAAAAGCAAAATTGTGTTGCATTGTCTTCAATGGAGGCAGAATATATAGCTTTAGGTCAGTGTATTTCAGAGGTTTATTGGTTAAGAAATGCCATTAGTGAGATGAAAATTGTCAATGACATTGTTATTATTGTTTTTGAAGATAATCAGTCTGCTATATATGGAGCTAATAGTAATGAACAGCCTAAACGGTTGAGACATATAAGATACAATTTCATACAAGAACAAGTTTCTGAGGGTTTTGTAACTATAAATTATATTTGTAGTGAAAGGCAAGTAGCTGATATATTCACCAAACCTCTATATAAGGTAAAATTGAAAGAGTTAAGAGAGGATATTGGTCTAAAACTTAATTAAGAGAGATACTACGTTGTTTTTTTATTTTCTTTTGCATTGTCAGTAAAGTTAAAGATGAAAGTTAAATGAAATTTAATGTTAGATGAAATTTTTGTCTGTCTATCTGTCTGTCTGTCTAACGGTTAGACAGACAGACAGATGATTAATCGTGCATATTAGGTTAAGTTAGACTCTAACCTAACCTAATATGGACGATTAATCTTGACCTCTCCCATAGACTTCCAGAACGACCGATCTCAAGTAGCCGGCATCCAGCGCTTTTCAGCGACCTTGGAGTGGCCTATGTTCAGCAGTAGACTATGTGTGACTGATATGATAATGATGAATCCTGACCAAGCATTATTTACAGCGGGTATGCAAAAAGTTATTTGTATACCCTTACTCACAACAAAGGATTATTGTTTTTCCAGAAAACTGGTCTTATTCAATCAGAATTTTACCCAGCCTGGCAGAAATAAACTTGCAGTTTGTGTTTTATGGCATGAAGGTGAAAGTGGGCGCATAACCTTCAATGTAGCTAGTGCTTATATTAACTTTATGTTCAAATTTTGCAGAGATCTAAAGCAGGTATATTTTTTTTGAAGACAACTGCAAAGCCAAAAATAAAAATAAGACCTTTTTTCGGCTTTAGTGCAAATGGTCAACGATCCCTCAAATTGTATTGAAGAAATTATAATTGAGTACTTAGAACCTGGATCGTATATGGCAGCTGATCAAGTACACGCCAGCATAACTAATAAGCTTAACAGAACAGGACAAGTCTATGATTTTCTAGATTACGTTCAAAAAATAAAAAATTCGATATTAAATATTGATACTTCGATTTTGACTAATGAAGATATGTTTTTTTTTTGAAAATTATAGTAAAGTTAAGTACATAGATGATAGAATTTAAAAGAGGTTTTTTGTCACTATTTGCTAATACTAGTGAACGACCCTATCCTACAATATCCGGACTTTAGTAAAGAATTTATTTTAACGACAGATGCATCGAACGTGGCCATCGGAGCCGTGTTGTCCCAAGGAAATATGGGATCCGACAATATGGCTCTAGGAGACTAAACGATAGCGAGACTAACTACAGTACGGAGAAGGAACTCTTAGCCATAGTATGGGCAACCAAATATTTTAGGCCATACCTAAAATACCTACTATTCGGACGTAAGTTTAAAATTTATACTGATCATAAGCCCTTACTGTGGATTATGAACTTAAAAGAACCTAACTCTAGACTGACCAAATGGCGACTTAAATTAAGTGAATTTGACTATACTATAATCTATAAAAAGGCAAATATAATACGAACGCAGACGCCTTATCCCTAGTAGAGCCTAATAACGAGGAGACCGAATCATTAATAGCCAACCCATCTGAGAGACCGCATTCACACTCACACTCTAAAACAGCTACAGCACACACTAGCGCCGAAGACCCTATTCTAAGAGTGCCCATAACAGACGAACTATTGTACGCGACATTAAGCCTAGCCGGGACGAGAGCCCCTGCGTCTCTATTTAAATGGCGCAAGGAGGTGCTGGAGCGGGGCCAAAGCCCTGTGTCTCGAGAAATCGAGGCCCAGCGGTCCCAGCTCTACCAGGAAACCGTGGAGACATGGAAGGTGCGACTTGAGCAACCAAAGGGGGATTCGCCACAATCGCGGCCGTCAGACCGGTCATGGACGAGTGGCTGGAGAGGAGACATGGTGCTCTCTCCTACCCGTTGTCACAGATTCTTACCGGGCACGGTAGCTTCGGTAAGTATCTGTGGCGAAGACACCGGGACACCACGGCCGAGTGTCAGCACTGCGTGGAACGCAGGGACGACACAGCGCTCCACACGCTGGTGGAGTGCACGGCGTGGGTGGAACAGCCCCAGGTCCTCGTGGTGGGTCTGGACGTGGACACTCTCTCGCTCGAGACCAGGGTGCGAGCCATGGTCTCCAGCGGGAGTAAGTGGGACGCGCCGTCTCTTTCTGCGAGCAGGTCATGCTCGTGAAAGAGGTCGCGGGGCGGGAGCGGGAGAGAACTCTCCCACCCGAGTTCCGCAGTCGGCGGCTGGGGTGCCGCCGACGTGTCTTCGCCGAAGACCATCGGCCTCCATGACCGGGGTCCTGAGGACGGTGAATGGGCTGCGCACCGTCCTTACAGAAGCAGGCCCATGACGGCAGCGATAGACGCGGGATAACACCCGAACCACCCCTAAGGCGAGGCCGGAGCCGCAGGGCTACCAACCGCAGGCTATTAGGCGGTACGTGAGGGTTTTTAGTCGGTAGGAGTCCAGCATAGCAGATAGCCGGCGAGATTAAGCGTAGAACTAAGTTATCCACCTAGCCTTTCAACACACTTACCAGAACCTTCATTCAGGTTTCTGAATCAAATTTAGAACAAGACGTAGTAAATGCCGTCAAGGAGTACGTCAACTCTGAAGTTAAAACTGCTCTAAAGATAACTCCTCCTCTAGGCATGTATTCAATCATTCCCATCATCTAAAGTAATTTTAGAAACTCAGTCATGAATCTAGTTTAAGTTAAAGCCGAATTAGAATACATTAAGGAGTACTTACTTGCGTCAGCAAGAAATTATAAAACACTACTATGAAGGCAAAACCAATCATAGAGGAATTAATGAATGTTACCTTGCCCTTTCGAGAAAGTATTACTGGCCGAAAATGAGAGAGGACATCGCTAAATATATCAATGAATGTGCAATTTGTGGACAATCGAAATATGATAGAAATACAATTAGACCACAGTTTAACATTATTCCGCCAGTTTCAAAACCATTTGAGATCGTGCATATGGACCTTTTTACAGCTCAAAATGAAAAATATTTAACTATAGTGGATGTGTTCTCAAAGTATGGTCAAGCATACAATGTGAAAGATGGAACTGCAAAAAAAAAGAAAAATATTGTACGCACCATGGCCTCCCGCTAACAATAGTAACAGATAACGGTACAGAATTCACAAATCAATTATTCTCAGAATTTATAAGATTGCACAAAATTAACCACCATAGGACTCTTGCTCATTCCCTCAAAGACAACGCCATTGTCGAAGGATTTCACTCTACGCTGTTAGAACACTTACGTATCCGACAAAAAAAAAGAACCCATAGTCAACCTCATGCCTTATGCCGTACTACTCTGTTCATAGCTTCACCAAATGTAGACCTCACGATATTGTCAGAGGACATTTCGATCCTAGAGACCCAGTTGACGTTAACTTGTCAGAACATCTTATGCATCAATACGTTTTAACTCACAGAGACCAGATGAAGACAGTATATGACCTCATTAATGATTTTACCCAGACCGTTCATACCAATTTGATGCAAAACCAAAATAAAGACAGAGAGACCGAGGTAGAGTACCAACTAGACCAACAAGTGTTTGTTAAGAACCCAGTAGCAAGTAGGCAAAAACTAGCGCCTCGTTACACTCACGACATCGTTCTAGCTGACCTTCTCCAATCCACATTTACACATCATGAGAAAGGACATTTCGAGAAAAGGACATTATGCGATGAGACGCACAAAAGTACGCACTGACCACACCGCACCGCCCACCCCTCGTTCGCCCTAAGACCAAAGGAACCGACAAAGTTAAAACTGTAATTATAAAATCGCCTTAAGTTCGTGGAGGTCACAACTAATGTTGGACACTATTATTATAGGGATAAGGCTGAATTTTACTTTCTCTCGACGATATTCAGGCAAAAGTTTTTCGATATTCAGGTTTCTATAAGTTCATTACACAGAAAAGTACACGTTATTCCTTTACAGATAAGGTTCATTATTGAACAAAGCGCTTCACCACACACTCTTATCTTATCAATATTTGCACAAGAGTATTTTTTGACAATGGATATATTATCTTTGTTTTGAATAGGAGAGTAATTGTTTGACTTATTAAATAACCAAAATTTACACAAAAGTATATTTTAAACAAAATAATTTTGAATTCAAAGGAGAATGCCCATTTTCAATGGACCGCCGTTTCGTAACAAATAATTTTGTATGATAGCGAAATTTACATGATAAATTGGATTGAAATCATGATAAGTCTGTTCAAGAACACTTGCTGAGACAGGAAAAATTAACTTTGAAAAAAGCTGCTGATATCTGCCGTGCTGCGGAACGAAGTAAGGAGCAAGTTCAGGCAATGAATCCAGTTTGTAAAGTTGAAGCAGTAAAAACCAAGAGAAGTTTTAAGAAAAGTAGCATGCAAAGTAAAAATGTAAAACAAGACAAGAATATTAAAGAAACAAGCAACAGTTATAATTGTAGAAGGTGCCAGACTAGCATTTGGTCAAAAATGTAATAAATGTGGATTACTTAATCATTTTGCCATATCATGTAAGGTACGACGTGTAAACAATGTGCAGGAAAATGAACAAGAAAGTGATGTCAGTTCTACAGACACTGAGTCATATTTTTGTGGCAGCGCTACAATTAATCGATCAGACTGGATTGAAAATATAATTATTGAGAATACAAGTTTAAAATGTAAGTTGGACACAGGAGCTGACGTGAGTGTAATGCCGTAAAGTTTTTAATAAGATTAATAAAAAAAAAATTTACAGCTTCGGGAAACACCTGTGAAAATTGAAAGTTTTGTGGGGCAAAAAGTTCAGCCAAAAGGGATTGTTAATTTACATTGTTTGTATAAAAATACTGAATGTTATGAGAATTTTGTAATTGTAGACTGTAATACAATGCTTTTGGGATTGCCTGGCTGTCTGAAGTTAAATCTTGTTAAAAGAGTAGAGTCTATTACTGCTAACAAAGATGATTTGGCAAAAACTGAGTTTATTAAAAAGAATGCTGATGTGTTTACTGGCCATGGCAAGTTCCCAAAACCATGCAATATTCCCATAATAGTTATAAGGCATTCTATGTATCGTGTGTCGTACTTAAATAAAATATTTTTCTTTCTTTCTTTCTTTCTTTCACATAAACCAATAGGTTTTCCAGCTACTAAAGTTCCATTGAGTTTGACAGAACCACTTAAAAATGAGTTGGAAAGGTTAGAGAAAAGAGGTGCAATACAAAAAGTTGATGAGGTACAAGATAGGGCATGTATAAATAGAATTGTGATTGTGGAAAAGCCAACTACGAAAATACGGTTATGTCTTGATCCAACAGAGCTTAACAAAAGTTTAATTAGGAAGCCTAAAGTTTTACTTACAGCTGATGAAATTTCAAGTAAGTTAAAAGATAAGAAATATTTTACTGTTGTAGACTTAAAAGAAGGTTTCCATCATTTTCCTTTAACTGATGAAGCATCGTGTAAATGTTGTTTTGCTACACCTTATGGGGTGTATAGGTACTTGGTACTTCCTTATGGGTTGTCTAACTCACCAGAATTGTTTCAAGATCAAATTGAGCAGTATTTTGGTGATATTCAAAACGTTATTTCCTGGTTCGATGACATGCTGGTAACGAGCAGCACAGAAAAAGAACATGATATTGCCTTGAATCAATTATTAGAAAGAGCTAGGAAAGTGGGAGCTGTATTTAATAAAGATAAGTTGCAATAGAAGAAAAGTGAGGTTAAGTATGTAGGGTAAATTTTTAATTGTGAAGGCATGAAGGTTGACGAAGAAAGAGTGGAGTCCTTGCTTAAATTAAAATCTCCATGTAATAAAGAGGAACTCCAGAGAATTACAGGCTCATTAAATTATGTGAGGCGCTAAGTGCCTGATATGGCAGAATTAATGTCCCCTTTATGTAAGCTTCTTAAAAACAATGTTGAGTTTCAATGGCTACTTCATCATGAAAAAGCTTTTAACTGTTTAAAGAAAAAAAATTCAGAGTCTCCCGCTTTGACTCCTTTTGATTCATCTAAAGAAATTATTCTTCAATGTGATGCTTCTAAAAATGGCATTGGTTGCTGTCTATTCCCACAAGATAAAGAAAATGTTTTGAGACTTGTTGGTTGTGTGTCTAGATCCATGAACAGTGCAGAAATTAATTACAGCCAAACTGAAAAAGAATTATTAGCTATATAGTATGGTACTAAAAAATTTCATAAGTATATTAATTTATGGATCCAAGTTAGTGACTGTGCAGACAGACCACAAGCCATTGTTACCAATTATGACTAAACCTATCAGTAATATAGGTTCACCTCGATTAAGACGTTTGAGGTTAAAACTATTTAATTATCAATTAAGTCTTGTCTATGTACCCGGTAAGATGATTCATTTTGCTGAGTCAACCAAATACTGAACATGATATAGATATGCTAGATATGGTTCATTCAGTGTCTTTGTATTTACCAATGTCATCTGAGAAGAAATCACAGTTTCGCTTAGAATCTAGTAAAGACCCAGTTATATCCAAAATTATAGATCATTATGACAATGGTTGGCCAAGTGAGTCAAAATTATCAAATGACTGTAAACTGTATTATAAGTTCAGAAATGATATTTATGTAGAGTCAGGTTTAGTATTTCTTAATGACAAAATAATTGTTCCACTGGCTCTGAGAAGCTATGTGTTGAAGTTAGTACACCAGAGTCACCCTGGCATATGTAGGTCTATTAAAAAAGCAAGGCAACTGTTTTACTGGCCAAATATGTCCTCCCAGATTCAGAATTTTATAATGAAATGTAATACATGTGAAAAATACAGACCTAATAATTTTCATGAACCCATGATTGCTCATAAAATTCCCAAGCACAGATTTTTCAAAGTTGGTTCTGACATTCTTGAGTATGCTGGTAAATCATACTTAGTAATAAAAGATTATTTTTCACACTGGCTTGAAATCTTACCTTTGAGAAGCAAGTCTTCCAAGGATGTTATAAATTGTATGCAAGAAGTGTTTACAAGGTTTGGGTACCCATTGCAATTAGTTGCGGATAACAATCCATTTATTTCTCATGAATGAAGAGATTATTATAAATCCAAGGACATGGAAATTTTTATAGAGGTTTTCTTCCTCGCAACTCCGAAGAGCCACCGTGCCCGTCTGTTGCTAGACGGGGTTACGGCTCGGCCGATCGATGGTCCCTATGGGACCGTGGTTTCCGCACGTTAAAAAAATAAAAAATAAAGGACATGGAAATTTTGACATGCAGCCCCCACTATCACAGAAGTAATGGGTTAGCTGAGAAAGCTATATATATATATAAGCTATATATATATATAACATAGGAAAAAAGTTATTAAAGAAAGCCTCTGAAGATGGAGTTGATTTCAGAGAGTCATTGTTCAATTTGTCTGTTTCACCCGCTCAAATATTACATAGTAGACGGCTAAGAACCAATATGCCAACATCTTTGGCGGCTCTTAAACCTAGGGTAGAAAGAAATGTGTATAATTTACTTAAACAAAAAAGTTTCATGACAAGAAAGCTAAAAGAAAGGAAACTAGTTTTAAGATAGGGGATAGAATAGTTTACAAATCAGGCAATGATTACTGGAAACAAGGAATTATAGTGCAAAAGTGTAAAGAACCTAGATCCTACAAAGTTTCATCGGATCTATGTTCTAAACCTTTGAGAAGAAATAGTTATCACATAAGAAAATCATTCTCTGGTATAAAAAATTGTCATCCAATCCCTATTTATAGTGAAGAACAGGATGATATGAGTACAGAGCGAGTAAAGAGACTGTAAGTCCAGTTTTTAATCAGGAGGTGAGTATGCCTCATGAAAATATTCGTACACGTTCTGGTCGTATTGTAAAACCGATAGAAAGATTAAATTTGTAATCGTGTAATATAGTTTGATAGACAGCATATCCAATGTGCAAATTTAATTAAGGGGAAGGTGTTTTATCTATATAAGTAATCTGTGACAATTTAAGTAATCTGTGACATTGGTGTTGTAAAAAAATATTATAGACTGTCTCTCTGATTCGGCTAATACAAAATGGTGGTTTTATTTTATTCCCTTTAAACAAATGATAAAACACGTACAGCTGCTGACTCATTAGACGGGTTTGAAGACACTCTTTCTAAAATAACATAACATTCTTGACAAAGAAAATCTTCCACTGATATCTGTAAATAAAAATTATATCTGTAGGCATATACTTATATTTTCTGTTATAATATTCTAATTTATTGTCACACACTGAGATGAAAAATACAAAATCAAGTTAAAGATTACAACTGGTTATGTACCTATATGTTTGATTTACTTTAACTTTTTTCATTTCAAGAAATCACTGTCAGACTAAATTGTTAACAATGCTACCCATATAAGGTACAAAATCTTGGACCATCTTAGCAATTGATTATCTAAGTAGGTATGAAATATTGAGGAACATAACATAATATACAGTAACCACTTTCCATCAGGTGGGCCGTGTGCTTGTCTGCCACCTGAGTAAAAAAATATGTATTTACTGTGTGTGTGTATGTATGTGTGTTCTGTAAGAAATGAGAAATAGTTGCAAGTACAAAATAAGAGATACTTACCATTTCTGAATTAATCCATGACCGTAAAATTCGAATCGTTACATCCGTTGCAGAGGATGTACCAAAGAAAGTGAACAATTCACACAGCGTGGCTTTTTCAAAGCGTATAGATATAGACTGGAGTCAATTAACAATAGTAAAAGTCCTCGGAAAAGATCAAGACCGTGCAGGAATCCGAAGACTCGACTGGACACGAACTCAATACAATGATAAGCTATTGGCACAATACTCAATATACACTATCAATGAAAAGTAAAAACAAAACCGCACATTCGTTACCGAAACGTATTTTTCGTTTGTATTTCGTTCAAGGAGGTAGTTTTACGCATATTTCACAAATGACGAACGGCATTTTACAACAAATTACGCTAGGTGATAGCATCACAAGCGTGCTCCGCTAACCTACCCTTAAAGGAATAGTCGGATAGATAATTATGATTTAGATTCGAAATGCAAAAGACATGTTTTGTAAATTAAAATAAAACCCATTTTGTGATTTTAAGAACTAAATTATTTCGATTTATTTCCGTAAGCTCGTTATAAATAAAATCGCCAATAACGGGCTAAAAAGAAGGTATCTACTTAATATAAATGATTTTCACAGTCGTATCTACTTGTATCTCAACAACAATATTCCTAATCCATTTAAAAATATCTATGGCGATTAGGAACACAATAAAAATCGATTAAACCACGAATTAAATAAAACTATAAACCCCACATACGATTTTGTTTGAATGAATTGTGAGATATCAAAATAATATTAAATGAATTATGAATTTACTCATATGGCCATACGCTTTTTATCTACGATTTTCAAAAAGAAACGAAGAATGGGCATTCTCCTTTTGACATGATTTATTACCTTTGTTTTAAATAAAAATAATAATAATACTTTATTTCAATTTTCAACACTGAAGTTCAGTAATTAAATACATTTAACAATAAATTATAGTGATAAAAATAAGCTCGGAAGGCCAGACACCCTGATCCTAAACTAGGCCGAAACCTGTACTATAGGTATCAGAGCACTTGCCACTACATGCCTGTAATTTAAATTTACATTTAACAGATTACATTTAATAATATTAATCTTCATCTCTAGAAATTATTTAATAATATATTAATATTAATGCATGCATAAAGTGTGTGTGTGTGTGTGTGTGTGTGTGTGTGTGTGTGTTTCATAATTTCACAACTTCTACCAAAACTTCAGTCTCACTGTCTAGTCTAGACGGTGCAACCATTCAAAAACCATTCAAATAGAGATTTTCTACTTTTATTATAGTTGATTGCATGTAGTTTGAGTTCTTTATTTATTTTATTGAACAGATAGCTGCCCAGGAAACAAGGGAAATTATTTGTGAAAGCAGTGTTAAATTTTGTCGCAGTAAATATTCTGTAGCTAATACGTCTGCTCTTCATTTCCTTGACCTTTTTAGGGTCTACAAGTTTGTGGAGTCGCAGCATCAGTCTCTGAATGAAAAGCTGTCTTACCGTCAAGACATTACTATCCTGGTATAGGGTCGGAATTGACTCACTTTAAGGATGGCTCTTTGGGCTCTTTCCAAAGGAAGCAAGTAAGTTGGTCCTACGCCACCCCAAGAGTCGATGCAATAAGTAAGGAGGGTTTCACAGAGGGCCAAGTATATGGTTTTCATAAGTCCTGGACTGGCTGCGTGTCGAATATTATTAAATAAGGCTATCAATTTACGAATGCGGGAAGTCAATAGGTCAATGTGCTCCCCAAATGTTAGATTATGGTCAACTATGATTCCGAGGTACTTTATGCTCGTTGTTTTATTAAGCAGTGGAAAATCACAGATAGTCTGATTGTGTAGGCCAGGACATTTATAGGAATGTGCTCTGATATTGAATGCATCAGCAACCAGGGCCTGAGCATTGTTCCTCATAGAGAAGGTTAAGAACTTTGTTTTGGCTATATTGAGACTGAGTAAATTTGTTTGCAGCCATTTTGAGATGCTATTGAAACCGATTTGAGCATTATTGAAAGTTTCACTCCAACTTTCCCCCCAAAAAATACACGCAGTGTCGTCGGCAAAAGTAAGAATGCGGCCATTTGGAAGTGACATATTACATAATTGATTTATGTATATAAGGAAGAGTGTTGGGCCAAGAATGCTTCCCTGGGGAACGCCATAAGTGACCCCCAGAGGACTACTTATCGTATGCCCAACACGCACGCACTGAGTTCTTTCACTCAAGAAGTCCTTGAACAGTGCCAACTGAAGTCCCCTAATTCCCATGAGTTCAAGTTTTTAAACTAACAGATCAACCGACACAGTGTCAAACGCTTTAGCGAGATCTAAGAAAATTGCCAGGCATTTTTTGCCAGCGTCCAGCTTCCTTACTACTGTATCGGTCAATTCGAACACTGCATCGGCAGTTGATCTTGCCTTCCGAAACCTGAACTGATTGTCCGAGATGAGCCGGTTCTTTTCAAGGTAGGCGATGAGTCTATCATTCAGGATCCTTTCAAAAATTTTAGAAAGAGTGGGGAGAATAGAAATTGGTCGATAATTGCTTACAACTGCTTTGTCTCCACTTTTATAGATAGGTGTTATGATAGACTTTTTAAATATTCTTGGGAACTTGCCCTTCAAGATAGACAGATTGCAAATGTGTACTATAGGGCCAGCCAGGACCTCTTTGTTTTGTTTAATAACACTAGCTGAGACCCCATCCCACCCCACCGAACTGGTATTTTTGAGGGAGTTGATCAGCATTATAACTTCCGTAAGGTCCGTTTCCAAGAGGACAAACGAGGAAGATGGGGACGGCAATATTTTATTTATAGTGCTACCAGGGTCAATACGGTGTTTAATTGAACTTGCCAAAGTTTGCCCTACATTTACAAAATAATCATTTACAGAATCAACTGCAGCCTGTGGTGTGGGAAATTGAGACATCAGCTCATGAGCCCCGTAAACCTTGGTTTTGTAGTTAGTGATGGAATTGATAGCTTCCCATGTATTTTTAATACCGTTTCTGCCTGCCTTCTCAAGTACTGATTTTTCATACTGAGTTTTTAATTTCCTAAGTAAAGCGGTGCAGAAATTTCTGTATCTACGATAGGTAATGCTGAGTATAACATTTTCAGGATCCCTTCTCAACCTCTGGTGCATCAAATCTCTCGTTCTCAAGCAGCGCAACAAACCTGGGGTCAACCATAGTTTAATAGGGGTTTTTCTTCGTGGTAAATAGCGTGTACTAGAATTTTTAGTTGTGGTTGTGGTGAGGATATCTTCCAGAAGTGTAGCAGATTCATTAGGGTCACTGGAATTCAGAATTGGGCTAAAGTCTGTATCACTCAGGTCAGCTGAAACACCTTGATAATCAATTTAGATAGTGTTCTTTTTGGCTAAATTTTTATTAAGCCACTGCTTGTGTTCGACAGACATCAGGAGGGTATAGTGGTCAGTCAGAGCATTTTTTTATTATTAGGTTGTGCATGGATATGTAGTTTTAGCAAAAGCATGATCAAGACAAGTTCCTACCAATCCCAACCTTGTCACTTCGGTGTGGGTTGGAAGCAAGCCAAATGAAGATGTGAGATTCAGGTAGTTATATGAACCCGTGTTTTTATTTTCAGGCCTAATATCAACATTAATATCCCCGACAAGCACAATGTGTTTATTAGTACCGATTGAGTCCAGGAGTTCACCCAAAGAATCCTCGAATACCTCCGTTTTCGTGAAGGCTGGTGGTCTGTATATAGCAATGATTGTTAGTAAATTATGCACTGTGGTTACGATGCATTGTATTGGGTATTTGACTGACCAGTCAAATTAGTTACTTTTTTCTAAACGTCAAAACGGTAATTTATAAGGAAAATTGTATGAAAACTATATTTGTGACGTCATAATATTTAATAGTCAAATCATATACTATTAAACGTTGGATGGATGATTAAAAATAAATAAGAACGAAAAAATAAGAACCGACGCAACTGTTTTCACTCTTTTACCATTATTAATTTGATAAGTCCAGCTAAATAATTTATTTTAACTACAGGAAAGTACCCAATTAGTTATCAATTACAGGTATGATATGATTTGATGAAAGCCGACATTCTGTTAGTATAATAATATCCGGTTGAATGGCTATTCTAGACAGCAACCCCACGAACTCCGCTAAATTGCTTCTTAAATTTTGTGTAATTATTTTTAGGTTGCCTTGTGTTGTCTTACCATACGAAGCACATTCCTCTGGTTCACAGACGACAGATGTAAATAAATTCATTTCATCCAGAAGTTCCACAGCAGATCGTATATCATCCATCTTTAAATAAAAAGAGTTTGAATGTGAAGCTTTGAGTAAGTTGAACGCGGCTCAAACCAACCCTCACATTTTCACATTTGAATTTGTCACAGAAACGAAATGCTAGAACGGCAACAGCGCGATATCTGAAGCTGCGATTAGTGTGGTATATTGAACACATAAAATGCAAGTTCTTGACAGTGATATTGTGAATTTTATAGGAAGAGAGTAGTGAATGCAAATGGTTTAATGATATGCATGTAATGTAATGTTTGTATAGTGTAACAACACAGTAAGTATAATCATAGTTTAATGATATGCATGTTATGTAATGTTTGTATAGTGTAACAAAACAGTAGGTATAATCATGGTTTAATTATATGCATGTAATGTAATGTTTGTATAGTGTAACAAAACAGTAAGTATAATCATGGTTTAATGATATGCATGTAATGTAATGTTTGTATAGTGTAACAAAACAGTAGGTATAATCATGGTTTAATGATATGCATGTAATGTAATGTTTGTATAGTGTAAGAAAACAGTAAGTATAATCCGTAAATATGAAAATAATTAGTAAAGTTACGATATTTTTAAATAAAATAAACAGTAACCCATTAGAATTGCAAAATGACAGTAGTCAGATTCCCATTAGATTGTGAATGTCCATCTCAGAGTTGATGCGTATAGCTGGTGTTCCTTCATTCTGTCGCAAGTACAACTTTCCGAATTGTGTCCAGCAGCTGGCATTAGGATGTTTCTTAACATATTCTCTCGCGAGGAAATGGAGATGCCTTGTTTTGCTTGTCAAGCTGTCACTTACGTAAACAGGTTTGCGTTCCCCTTGTATATTGAGATGGGCGGTGTTAAGCTTATGCTCGCTGGTTTTGTTGAAGTTGATTATCGATTTAATTAGTTTCTCCTTCAAAATTGTAGTGTTAAGGTCCAGTATAATGGATCCCGGTTTACTGGATTTCATTCTTATACGAAATACGTCTCGAATATCAGATACTTGTATAGGCTGACTTACAGTATCACCCAAGCTCTTGACAACTCTTGTCGATGACGAACAACGCCATCTATCGATTTAACTCCACACTCGCACAAGCTCACGCGTCGATAAAGTCGTAGCGAAACGTAGGGTCGTCGGCATAGCAGTTCTACGAATGAACAGCCAATCGCGGGACAGAAATTCTGTGGGGGGGAATTTCGCAGCTGACGTGTACACATCGGTTAGAAACCCATTGCATTGTAATTACACAAATTTATTAAAATAAACGTATAATACATAAATTTTCAAGAGGAATATTCATTTTGACGAACCCGAAGATCCCCGTAACCAACATTTGGTCCTGTCAAGCCGGATTTTGCTGATTTTGCTGCTTTTGCTGGGAGAAGAATCCAGGAGACGTGCAAGTCAGAATAAGCCGTTGCATCAAGCTACATCTTGGCGCATCACAATACATCAGTTTACGGTCAGGTCTTTGATCCCGTCTTTATCTTCCCTATCCCAATTTGTGCTAAATCGTGTCGTGAATTACTTACAGAACTTTCAACGTGACACCTACCTACTTATGCGTTTACAATCTCGTGTGCAGGAAAAATCGTGAGTACCTTATCCTATTCTTTACCTTAGGCCTTCATAATGGATGGTGAAAATTTAGTGATTCCCGGTCCTTCTACAAGTCTACAAGTTTCGCCAACTAAAATGCGTGAAGACGAGCTTGTTAGCCTTAGGCGACAGCGCGGTAATATAAAGGGGCGTTTGACTCAATTTCAAAAATATCTAAATTCTTTTCAAGCTAAAAGTCCATCTGCATTACAAATAAAGGAGGTAAAGTTTAGAATGCAAGCTGTTCAAGATTATTACAAAACCTTTAACGAAATAGAAAATAAAATTGAACTTTTGAGCTCGTGTTCAGATATCGCTTCTAATAGTGAATACGTTGAATGTTTCGAATCCTTATATTTTAGTGCATTAGCAATAGCTGAAAGTTTAGTCGAAATTACCGAAGCTGAAAACAAGATTTCGAAAATGAATATGTGTTCAAATCGGAAGAGTAGGTTGCCGGAAATAAAGTTACCTACTTTTAATGGCAATTTTGATGACTGGTTAGAATACTGTTAGATATAGGTATACAGATGTAAGTACGTGTGCTGCGCCTCACGCGACAGCCTTACCTATATATTAAACAGTGTATCGCTAACCTGCGTTTGATTAGCACGTCTTACCCGCATTACCCGCATATATAACAGTGGCGACGAGGATAAAAAAATAAGAATGGCGTATTTGGGCGTATTGAACACCTTCGACCATCTTTCGCAAGATTGGATGATATTCAAACAACGCCTGAATCAGTGGTTTATTGCCAACGACTTAGTGGAGGCCGACAAATCAGGCATCAAGCGGAAAGCGATATTACTCACAGCGCTCAGTGATGCCACGTACAAACTGGCCAGTGATCTGGTGTTGCCCAAAAAAATCGAAGACGTAGAATACCAGGCGATTTTAGACGCCTTGGGCAACCACTTTGTACCCAAGCGCCACGGATTCGCTGAGAGGTCTAAATTTTACTCGGCGACGCAGAGGTCAGACGAAGGGCATGTACAATGGGCAGCGCGATTGCGGGGGTTAGCGGCGTATTGTGGTTTCGCTAATCTCGAGGAAGCTCTTTTGGATAGATTCGTGATGGGAATGATGAATGGGCCCGAGCGCGATAAGCTCTTCTCCAAGGATACCAAGGAATTGACATTAGCGAAGGCAGTGGAGCTGGCGGAGAGTGTGCACTGTGCGCGCACAGCCGCCGCTGCTGTCCCTGCGCCACCTGCTGACCCCACCGTATCAGCGGTTTTCAAAGTGGTCGATCGAAGTCTCAACAAAGCGGCGAAATGTGAAGTGTGCGGGTTCAAAAATCACAAATCGGCTGAATGTCGGTTTAAAAACTTTAGCTGTCGTAAATGCGGACAAAAAGGTCACCTAAGGCGCGTGTGTAAAACGGCGAACCGTGGAAATTCTGTGAAATACGTCGAAGGTTCTGAGGAAGAAGGCGTACAAGGTAAAATTTTACTGAGTCATATTCGTTGCGAGTCAGACTTGAAACCGATGTCTGAGTATGTTCAAATTAATGGTCTTTGTTTACAATTTGAAATCGACAGTGGTGCGGCCATTACTGCTATCTCAGATAAATTATATTTTAAACATTTTTCCAATGTACCGTTATCGCATGCGTCAAAAGTATTAAAAAGTTATGCCGGGGGGAGAATCGTTGCACTAGGTGTCATACGAGTACCGGTACAATACTTAGGACTCACACACACGCTTACAGTCTATGTGGTGAGAGATGGCGGGCCACCTATTTTAGGCAGGGATTTCATTCGTCTGTTTCAATTACAAATATCACCTATCAAATACTGTGCTTCTGGTGATGACAATATTGTAGACGAACTAGCCCGTAACTTCCCATCGGTCTTCTCGGATAAAATAGGGCGGTTCACAAAATATAAAATTCGTTTATCGCTTAGACCAGACGCTAAGCCTATATTCCGCAAAGCGCGGCCGGTAGCTTACGCACTGCGAGGCAAAATAGATAACGAGCTTGATCGACTGATATCGCTTGGTATAATAACTAGTGTTCAGTACAGCGATTATGCGTCTCCCATAGTCCCTGTTCTAAAAAAGAATGGAGAAATTCGTTTATGCGCGGACTATTCGGCAACGATTAATAAACAGCTGATCATTGAAAAATACCCTCTACCGACAGTCGATGATCTTTTCGCGAAATTGCATGGGGGCGAGTATTTTTCAAAATTAGATTTGTCTAGTGCGTATAATCAATTTGAATTAAATGAAAACGATGATACACAATTATATACATGTATAAACACCCATAGAGGTTTATTTATATATAACCGCCTAGTTTTTGGACTTGCGCCGGCACCAGCAATCTTCCAAAAGGCAATGCAAGGTATAGTTTCGGGGTTGGATGGTGTTTTATGTTTAATGGACGACATATTAGTAACGGGTAGGAACAGGTTGGAGCATTTGAAGAGGTTAAAGATAGTTTTGAGTAGGTTGGGGGAAGCTGGGCTTACGTTGAGGAAGGACAAGTGTGTATTTTTCCAAAAGGAAGTGAACTATTTAGGTCATACGATTGATAGGCACGGGGTAAGAAAATCACAGGAAAAAATTAAGGCCATTCGAGATGCGCCGATTCCTAAAAATGTAAGCGAGCTGCAATCTTTTCTAGGGTTAATTAATTATTACCGCAATTTTGTGCCAAGGGTTTCAACAATTCTTAATCCATTGTATCAACTACTAAATAAAAACACGAAATGGATTTGGTCTGAGGTTCACCAACAAGCCTTCAATAAAATAAAAACTCAGTTAACGTCCGATAATGTTTTAGCTCACTTCAATCAAAATGCAACCGTTATCTTAACAGTCGATGCGTCACCGTATGGTCTCGGCGCGGTGTTGTCGCAGTTGGACAAAGACGGACTCGAAAGACCGGTGTCCTTCGCTTCCCGTTCGCTAGCACCGGCCGAGAGGAATTATTCGCAAATACAAAAAGAGGCGACAGCGATTATTTTTGGAGTCAAACGTTTCCATCAATATTTATAAGGCCGAGTCGATCCGTTTATATTAAGAACAGATCACAAACCTCTCTTGTCAATTTTTGGGTCACAAAAAGGTATACCAGAAGTGACTGCTAATAGATTACAGCGATATGCGTTATTCTTAGCGGCGTATAACTACAAAATTACATATGTACGTAGTGCGGATAACATCGCTGATTTTTTGTCTCGTTCCATTGCGGTCACAGATAACCCGAGTACGGCAGAGCCGACGGACTGTGAGGATCGCGCGGCGTATGTTAATTTTATTGTACAAGGAGACCTTCCCGTCACCCTGGACCAGGTACGTGACGCCACCGACCGCGACGTAGTCTTAAAGAAAATTAAAATATTTGTATTGAAGGGTTGGCCGCGAAGTGTCAAGGATTTAAATTTAAAACCTTTTTATCAGTGTAGGACTCAGTTGTCCATAGAAGAAGGATGCTTGATGCGGGGTCACAAAGTGGTGATCCCTGAAGAATTACAGGGCAAAATTATTACCGAATTGCATAGCTCGCATTTTGGTATAGTTAAGATGAAATGTGAGGCACGCGCTAGATTGTGGTTCCCGGGAATCGACGCTGCACTCGAGAGCGCAGCGCGAACGTGCGCCGTGTGCGCTCAGCTGCGGCCGGCGCCCCCGCGCGCCCCTCTCGCGCCGTGGCCGCTCCCGCCACACCCGTTCTATAGAATACATTTAGATTTTTTAGGCCCATTATATGATCGCACGTATCTTATAATAGTCGACGCTTTCTCAAAATGGGTCGAATGTTACCCCATGAGGTATATTACATCGGAATCATTAATTGAGCGTTTATACGAGGTAATGTCCCGAGTAGGTGTGCCAGCGGTGATCGTAAGCGACAATGGTACGTCATTTGCATCACAAAAATTTGCAGAATTCTGTAAGTTAAACGGTATCAGACAAAAGTTTTCCCCTGTGTACCTACCAAGCAGTAATGGTCAAGCCGAGAGCTCGGTTAAAATTGTGAAGAGAGGTATTAAAAGTATCATACTCTCGTGTCGAGATCAGAAAAACTTAGATTCTAAAATTAACAAATTTTTGTTCGACTATCGCAACTCGACTCATAGCACAACTGAACAGTCACCGGCGCAATTGCTTTACGGTAGGCAATTGAGGTGCCGCCTAGACTTACTACAACCAAATGTATCGCCTTCTACAACAGAACTTTCCGACACAATAAAACGTAAACAATTGTTACAGTGTAAATATTACGGCGGAACCAAGCGTCCTGATTTCGTTCCGAGAGAAATAATTTTGTTTAAAAAATATATTAATAAGAAAAAACATTACTGGGTGAAAGGAAATATAGTACATAGAATTGGCAATGTGTTATACAAGATTTATGTGCCGGAACTGAACTATTACGTAACACGTCACAAAAATCAAATAAAGAAGTGTTATGATCATCAAGCTGTTGCTACGTTGGCGTCGTCGTTACCATGGGACATAGACAGCCTACCGGACACCACTGAGAGCGCAGCGGATCCTGCGATGGCGACACCAGGCAACCAACCTCAGTCAACATCAAATAGCGAAGAGGTTGATTCTGATGGGGAGGAGACGCGGGATATCAATACTGAGACTGACGCTGGTCAGACTGATGAGAACGTAGTTGACGTTGCCAGCGACTGTGCTGGCACGCTCACACCAGCGGAAATCCTCGGTCATACGCCGTCTCCCAGCAGGAGTAGACGTAATCGCACACGCATTGATTATGCACAGTTTTTCAAGTAGATATAATAAAATGTAAAGTAGATATAAGAAAAAGTTGTTTTAGAATAAGGTCATAATAAAGGTGGAGGGATGTTAGATATAGGTATACAGATGTAAGTACGTGTGCTGCGCCTCACGCGACAGCCTTACCTATATATTAAACAGTGTATCGCTAACCTGCGTTTGATTAGCACGTCTTACCCGCATTACCCGCATATATAACAAATACAAACATGCATACATGACTATGATCCATACCTGTTCGGATTTAGATGAAATTCAAAAATTTCATTACCTACGTTCTTCACTAAGTGGCATAGCGTTAGAGGTTATTAGTTCCTTTGAATTCACCCCAAAAAATTATACTCACGCATGGGAACTTTTAGAAAATAGGTTTAATAACACTCGACTTTTGGTTCAAAATCATGTGAAAGCTTTGTTCAATATGTCACCTTTAAAGCAGGAGTCCTCGTCACAGATTAGGAAGCTAATAGATACCGTTCTGCGTAATATGCGTTCACTCACTTCCTTAGGCGAACCCACCGATACATGGGATACCCTAGTTATCTATTTAGTTCAATCTAAGCTTGATTCGGCTACGCAACGCGAGTGGGAGAACGAGAAGGGATCTATTCAAGTTGATTCCGACACAAGGTTGAAGGTGGACCATATGCTCACCTTCTTGAAGAAAAAGGCTGACATGTTAGAGTCATTAGGTCACAATAAGTCCCATAATAATAAACCATTAAATAACGAGTCTAAGGGTCATTCACCTAAGCATAGTACGTCTGCACACAGTTACGTAACGACCAGTAGTTCTGTACCTAAAGGTAAATCCAAACCAAAGGGTAACTACACCTGCCCGTTATGTAATGGCAGTCATGCCATTTATACGTGTATACAATTTTTAAATTTATCTATAAAGGATAGAATTAAAGTTGTGGAGAGTAAGCAGCTGTGTAGGAATTGTTTACGTAGCGGTCATGCCTTATCAGATTGCAAATTCGGGCCCTGTAAACAATGCCAACACAAGCATAACTCGCTACTTCATTTCGCATCGGCTAGCGACACTGAGCAGGTGCAATCTTCACAAGCCGCTCCGTCGACTGCGCTGCATTCTACGTCTATAGATACCTACGTTAGGAGTGTGAATGCATGCGCTGACGAGAGGTCCACGCTGCGACACAATATATTACAACCGGTAATATTATGTACAGCGTTAGTTGAAGTAGCCGATAATAACAAACGTTTCCACACAGCCCGCGCGCTGTTGGATAACGGCAGTCAGAATTCTTTTATTTCAGACGCGTTTAGAAAACGAATTAATGTGCCTTTATTACAGTCCACGATTCAAATTTCAGGTGTCGCACAGTCAGTGACACAAACAAATCATTCATGTAACTTGCATATGCGCTCCAAATCATGCGATTATAGTACCAAAGTTATATGTTTTGTATTGCAGCGTATAACAGCCAGTTTACCCACTACAAACATAAATACAGAGGTTATACGTATTCCTGATAATATACGCCTTGCGGATCCCACCTTCCATATTCCTTCGGAAATAGATTTATTGATAGGTGCGGACCTGTTTTGGGAGTTATTAGACGGTAATAGAATCCGATTAGTAAACGGGCCATTTCTTCAAAATTCAAAGCTGGGATGGCTACTGTCGGGCCCTATAAAGGTAACTGCGCGTTATAATAATAAAATTGATAACATTCAATGTAATTTTACACAAAGCTTGAATGATCAACTTAAGCGGTTTTGGGAATTAGAAAACGTAACCCACGTGAATAACATTCTTACTAAGGATGAGACCTTTTGTGAAGAATTGTTTACCACTACTACTAAGCGCGAATCCGATGGTAGATTTTCAGTTCGCATACCTTTAAGGGACTCCCCAGACGTGTTAGGAGATTCTTATAATTTAGCAAAAAATAGATTTTTGTCTTTGGAGCGGAAACTAGAACGTTCTCCTGACTATAAACGAATGTACTCAGACTTCATGAACGAGTACCTCACTTTAGGACACATGAGTCGGATCGACAAGGTCAATAACCCAAATTATTTCTTACCTCATCATGGAGTCGTTAAGGAGGATAGTTCTACTACTAAGTTACGCGTTGTTTTTGATGCTAGTGCTGTAACAAGTTCAAACAAGTCGCTTAACGATATTCAATATCCGGGTCCAGCGCTGCAAAACGATATTTTTTCTATCTTGTTACGGTTTCGACAGTATAAATACGTAGCATGCGCTGACGTGGAGAAAATGTTCCGACAAGTCTCTATTCAACCAGACCAACGATCGTTGCAACTCGTGGTCTGGCGCGATAAACCTGTAGACCCTCTAAGTGTATACCAACTTAACACTATAACTTATGGCTGTACCTCCGCTCCGTACCTTAGCATGCGCTGCTTACGACAGTTGGCATTGGAGTCTAATGACGATGTAATAGCCAGGGTTATTTGTCAGGATTTCTTTGTTGATGATCTGTGTACGGGTCATGACGACTACCAGGAACTATTAGCTATTTGTGAGAGAACGTCGCAACTCCTACAGTAAAGGTGATTTTCCACCAGAGGGGCGAGACGAGACGAGGCGAGAAGAGAATTGAAATCGCACTGACCCTTTTCCACTAAAAATTGCCATCGCAGGCTCGCGCGTGATCGCCGCGCCCCGTCGCCCGTATGCTTCATATATAAATGTATTTTAGACAGCTCACACACAATGCTCGATATAACTTTGTTTTAGCGTCAATGCCGAAAACTCCGAACAATAATTAGGCGTGAATATTCTCGTCAATCGACACTGTTTCCACCAAAGATGCACCGGGAGAGGATTGAAAATTTGTTATACAAATTTCAATTCTCTCCTCGCCTCGCCTCGCCTAGCCACTCTGTTGGAAAATCACCTTGAAGGTGATTTATACTCTATATGGGAACCAATACGGTTCATTTTTGCACAAACAAATATTTCAATTCACGCCTCGCATATTCTCGTCAATTAACACTGTTTCCACCAAAGATAGGCTGGGAGAGAATTGAAAATTTGCCATACAAATTTCAATTCTCTCCTCGCATCGTCTCGTCTCGCCCCTCTGGTGGAAAATCACCTTCAGGGTGCTTCCCACTGCGTAAATGGACGTTTAACTGTGACGTCATTAGTAGTTCTCGTGCTCATACGTTCGTCGGGGAGTACACGCAGAATAAAACATTAGGTATCGGTTGGCATAATAATTGTGATGAATTATATTTTTCTACAAAATTTAATAGTGATAACGTTAATACACAGTTAACTAAACGAATGATGTTATCAGTCATATCTCAAATTTATGACCCCTTAGGTCTTCTTTCACCTGTAGTCATAAAGGCCAAAATAGTTTTACAAAAACTATGGCTAGATAAACTAGAATGGGATACACCTGTATCACAGGATCTCGTAGTGATTTGGAACAATTTTATTAGTTCTTTGAGTTGTTTACATAAATTACGCATTCCGCGTCATTCATTAGGCGATAATGTACAACATAAAGAACTTCACATATTTACGGACGCTTCCCAAAACGCATTTGGTAGTTGTGCATATATACGATCCTACAGCGATCACTCCCCCGTAACAGTTAGGATACTATGTGCAAAAAGTAAGGTAGCCCCATTACAATCCCTAAGTATACCTAGGCTTGAGCTATGCGGTGCCCTAGTTGGAGCGAGACTTTATAAAAGGATAACGAATTCATTATTATTAACTTTTTCCCGGGTTTATTTTTGGACTGATTCAACGATTGTCATAGGCTGGTTACGCATGTCTCCACACCTGTTGAAAACCTTTGTGCAGAATCGAGTCTCGGAGATAAATGAGTTAACTAATGCCGCCGAGTGGCTGCATGTGAGTGGTAAAAATAACCCAGCTGATCTATTGTCAAGAGGTTTACAACTTGATTCATTAATTGAAAGTGAGTTGTGGTGGAATGGCCCATCCTACTTACATGAAATCAATTATGACTTTTTTAATAATACACTGTGTAGTGAATCCGTTAATCTTTCTAATCTACCAGAAATAAAGTCCCAATCAATTAGTTTAGTATGTACCTTTTCCAATCAGGTGATTCAGTTTGTCAAGTATTCATCATTCATTAAACTGAAGCGCATAGGTGCATATGTTTTACGTTTCATTTCTAATTTGCGCGTGAGAACAACAGATCGAAAAACCGGTTCCTTATCAGTAGCTGAGTTGAACGCGTCGCAAACGATGTTATTAAACTTAGCACAGGTTGACTCCTTTCCCGAGATATACAATAGTTTATTGAATAATATCCCACTTAAACGTAATAGTAAACAAACAAATCGTGTTTCGAGTTTGAATATATTTCTTGATGAAAATAAGATAGTTAGAGTGGGAGGTCGACTATCCAACTCGTCTGAATTTAACTACGAAAAGAAATATCCGATTTTATTGTGTAGTAGCCATCATTTCACACTACTTATAGTGCAAAGCGAACATAAACGCTTACTACATGGTGGACCTCAACTTCTTCTATCCAACTTACGTGAGGAATGGTGGCCGCTGGGCGCACGGAATTTAGTTCGAAAGGTGGTGCGTGACTGTATAGTTTGTACTCGATTGCGGGGTAAAACTTTAGCGCCAATAATGGGAAACTTACCTTCCGACCGTTTAGACTCTGGATTTCCCTTTATTCGAACAGGTATGGATCTGGGGGGACCAGTGTATGTCCTAAATAGAAGAGGAAGGGGGGCACAGCTCACGAAATCGTACATATGTTTGTTCATTTGTTTTCTCACACGTGCTGTTCACATAGAACTTGTTTCCAGTTTAAGTACTGATGACTTTATTTTAGCCTTAAAACGTTTCATTAGTAGAAGAGGTAAACCTGATTGTCTATACTCAGACAATGGTAAAAACTTTGTAGGAGCTGAAAAGGAGTTCTTTTCGTTCATTTTTAATAACTCTAGACAAATCATTGATTACACCACTAACGAAGGAATTAAATTTAATTTTATTCCACCTGCTTCACCCCATTTTGGTGGCCTTTGGGAAGGAGGGATACGGTCGTGTAAGTACCACTTACGACGCATTGTAGGTAACGCGAGACTCAGTTACGAGGAGTTGAGTACCGTTTTAGCGCAAATTGAATCTGTCCTCAACTCCCGACCTATGTCCCCTCTGTCGACAGATCCTATTGACTTAGCCCCACTGACCCCGGGCCATTTCCTCATCGGACGACCGCTGACTGCTCCAGCCTGTGAAGACGCCACTAGTATCCCGACGGCAAGATTGACGCGATACCAACGAGTTGAACAACTACGTCAACACTTCTGGCAACGGTGGTCTAAGGAGTATGTATCGGAACTCCAACTTAGGACGAAGTGGAAATACCACCAGAACGATATACGCCTCGACAGCCTGGTTTTAATCAAGGAAGACAACCTTCCTCCGCTCAAGTGGTGCTTGGGTCGCGTCACGAAGGTGTTTCCCGGTCCAGATGGGGTGTCCCGAGTTGCCGAGATACGTACGGCAACCGGAAGCCTACGCAGAGCCTTCTCGAAGATATGCCCTTTGCCAGTGGATTGATTGGAGCACGTCACATCATTGGAAGCTGGTGCTTCCAAGGCGGGCAGTATGTCGATGACGAACAACGCCATCTATCGATTTAACTCCACACTCGCACAAGCTCACGCGTCGATAAAGTCGTAGCGAAACGTAGGGTCGTCGGCATAGCAGTTCTACGAATGAACAGCCAATCGCGGGACAGAAATTCTGTGGGGGGGAATTTCGCAGCTGACGTGTACACATCGGTTAGAAACCCATTGCATTGTAATTACACAAATTTATTAAAATAAACGTATAATACATAAATTTTCAAGAGGAATATTCATTTTGACGAACCCGAAGATCCCCGTAACCAACATAGGCACACAGACTTTATTTTGTTTCAGTTGGTGAAGGCGGAATATTTCTTATTTCGACTGCGGAAGACTTTGAGTTTCTCTCTAAGGCTTCAATTTTAGTTTCGAGATTCTGTATGTGGGCTTTATAGATGCTATTTTGTTTTTCAGCATGTTCCAACTTTTGTAACAAATCGTCATATTTTCCTGAGAGGAATTCTAAAGATTTTTGTGTCTCGCAGCTTTGTTGTTTTACTGTATTTATTTCGGTTTTGATTTTGGAGTGTTGGGCGTCTTGCTTCTTTTGCATCTGGCACAGTAGGTCCTTTAACTCGGCGTTAGCAACGTCAGTATTATAATGACGTTGCTAACGCCGTTTGTATCTTTTCGCCGCTTGAGATGAACTCTGCTGGTCAGAGTCTGATTGCATTTTTTCAGAGGCCGTATCAGAGTCACGTTGCGACTTAGTGATACATATCTTCGGTGGAGAGCGTTTAACTGACAAGACGAAGAATGTTTGTAAATATGGTTTTTATAGTTTTGGAATATATTGCTATATCCAAATACACAGGCACTTATAAAAATTACGTTGTGAGTATTGCCTTCAAAATACGCTCAGGCGTTATCAATTCCAATATCAATCGTTGATTGTGGGTATTAAGTAAATTGTGACTATAAAAAGTTGGCGTATTTGGGATAGAATCTCTTTGATTTTAATAATAATAGTGTAAATACGCACTTTCTGTAGCTAGTAGTAATCCCTTAACACCTTTCTTCACTGTTTTGCCGTTTCACAACAGTTTGAACCACATTTGAAAAATAAAATCTGGAACAACAACACAACACGTCCACTCCAATTGACAGAATCTGACAGTCTGGTCAAAATAGGAGTATACTAGTTTTTAACCGACTTCTAAAAAGGAGGAGTTCTCAATTCGATCGGTATCCTTTTTTATTTTTTTATATATGTGCACCGATTACTTCAAGATTTATTATCGGATTTACGTGATTTTTTTTAGTTCGATGCCGTATAGTATTTTTTTCAACAAAAGTTTTATATAGGTTGTTCAAGTAGTTTGTCAAGGTCAAGGACGTGCTGGAATTACCTATTCTTAAACTATAGAGGTAGACAACAGAACTCCTTAACTATATAAAGCATGAATGTTTCGTTTATGTTATTGAGACAGTATGTCAATCTTATGAAAGAAAACTCAAAAACTATAGTCGGAGTCATTCTGGACTGAATTAAATCACTAAATGGGGAAAAAATAAATAAAAACTACGTATTAAAAGACTTCAAAAACTGAAAAGTATAAAGTTACTTTAGAAAAAAATAACTATATTCCATACACCAGCTTGTATTTTACTAGAGCCGATCATGAGATCACACCCCTGGTATCAGGTACCAGGGGTGTCATTTTTTACCCGTAGAACCTGACAAACATGAACGAATGAGGGTAGTAGGTGTCTACATTTATGTAGTTGATTAATAAATGTCAAAAATAAAAAAGGGGTCTTATTAAATTCAGTCAAGTTGACAGAAATGTGATAAGACCCTTTTTTGACAAAAAAGTATATTCAAACCATTAAACTCTCCCGCTTCATGATATTACATGCCTGCAATAATGCTAACGGGGATAATGTCATTACCTGTCAACATTATTATGAGATAATTACCTTTATCTACTCTCATACTGACATGTAAACATTAAAAAATTAAAAGCAAAATATAAAGGACGGTCTTTACGCCCAGAATATTAAAATAAAAAGTAGGTACATTAAAGTACATCACTTCTATTGCAAATGAATCATAATATTTCTTTTCCATCACGATACAGCTTTCTTCAGCTGGAAACAAGGTGTCAATGCAATTTTTTTTTCCACATCTGTGTACGTGAATGCGCGTTCAGCAGATGAATTTTGGTGCTCAACTGTAATGCCAGTTTAAGCAATTTATATTAATTATTTCATAAGATGAGATAAAGTATTGTATGACTGCATATAATTTGGTCTAAATACACTCACAAAAAACTTACACTCGCATTTTAAGAACCCTTATACATAGTACCAAAAATAAGGGTTCGGGCGTTAAATACCAGAGACGCTAAAACACAAAACATGGTAGTTATTTTTTTGTCTGGTAGTTTAACATTCGGGGACTTTCTGATTTAAGTTCAAGATCCGAAATAAAAACGTGGTTCAAAAGTTTAGAAGCCATATTTGAAAAAAAAATTGTCTATGTAACCAGTAGAGGAAATCGTCAAGTTTTAACAAGTTCGAACTTTAAAAGTTTAATGGTCAACTTAACTGCGAACTTTTGTAAGATAAGAATATTATTGTAAGTATTTTTCTATATTATTAAATAATTTTGTTGTCTGTTATTCTATTGTGGCTGTGAACGTATTTCATAGTGTTCTATGATTGTTTCAGTTCAAAATGACGTGCATTTAAAAATTAGCAGGGTAAGGATTTCATGTTATCGTAGAAAATTTCAAAAATTGCCAATGCCAGCAACATGTGACAAATATTATAATTATATCAACAGTACTACGTTAGATCATACTATTCAAGAAAGTACCGAGCACGATACGCAAACACTGGTGTTTTAACGATGAGATGATGGCTGATATTTCACGGCGGCGGCGGCGCGCACCGTAGGACGTTGCGCGCCCCCCCATACCGGAGGCGAGTCGGGGACTGCGTGGTCCCACCTCCCGAGGAGGACCTGCGGGGCTAATGCGTATCTTCAGAGTGATGATCACTTTGCAAAGTGTACAACGATTAGCTGTTAAAAGTTCCGTTTCGTATTGACTATGCTCGGTGACCAACTAAAGTGACGTCATTGGCACCGAGGTTGGGTGATAGACACCGTAAATCAGTTTTGACATTTGTTGTCGTATCGATAGTCTTAGTTGGTATTATGTATGCATAGTGGACATCAAATAGGTTCAAAGTGATGGTCACTTTCATTTATCAAAGGCTCTGTGAAAGAAACTAGTAACTTTAGTAGTGTTTTTCAAGTTCATAGCGATAGCCACTATTATTTGACCGTATAGAGTAGTCGGTACCGGCAATTGTAACTGTTGGGATTCGTGACTATTACAATTTAGTATCATATTCTTTCTTTTATTTGTTTTTTTTTGGTGAAGCTAACTCTAAATAAACGGCTTGCGTTTGAGTGTTGAGTACGATAACTAATAAATTGTTTTTTTTTTTTTACTAGCATTACTATAATGTCGCGCGCGTTCTTGTTGTGGTTCACGGAAGAAGACAGAAGACGGAATATTTTACGCATACAGAGGCGTCGCTTACGTGATAAGCGTGATCCACTGCAGTTGCCGGAAAAGGAGTTTATTGTAAATTTTCACTTATCAAAAGCAGGTTTCAAATCGGTGTTAGAAGAATTGTCTCCTTATTTACCTGCTCCTAGGCGAAGAACTGCCGTTCGCAATGAACTGAAAGTGAGTTTATGTTCATGTCTACCTATATCACTTATACAAATACACTTTCCCAAGATACAGAATGACCTGTAAGACATGCAATTTATGATAAATACCATTTATTTTTTATTAGGCACAATAGATTCAAGTCGTTGTATTTTTTGCAGATTTGGGCAGCATTAAACTTTTTTGCCAATGGCTCTTACCAGCGGAATGTAGGTGCCTCTTTTTTGTGCAACATGTCTCAACCCACCTTCAGTAAGTGTCTACATGAAGTGACTGATGCTCTCAATGTTCGTGAAGTTCTATTGAAATTCATAAAATTTCCTTTCACCCAAAGACAAAGGGAAGCAATCATGACAGAGTAAGATAATAATATTATATACATTTTAACTGTGCTACATTTTCCTTTACATATTCAACCATGCTACAATTCAATGTTTGTTTTCAGCTTTATGGAAAAATTAGGATTTCCGGGTGTAATAGGGTGCATTGATGGTACTCATGTAGCCATTATCTGCCCCAAAGAACATGAAGAGACATATTTTAATAGGAAGAAATATCATTCATTGAATGTAGGTACTAATAGTAAGTAAAGTAATTCTATAATTTTAAAAAACATTAACAATTTTGAATTATTTACCAAATTATTTAATAATAATTTATTCATTTGGACCAAAAGAAATACAGTATTAAGTTATCTACTTTTATTATCTAACATGCAAGTTAATAATCTTGATTATATAGTGGTTTAAAACAATGAAATATATGTATGTGTGTAACGCGGCACTGTTTCGGAATGTCCTTGAAACAAGCTCGACCGCGCGTGCCAACCAACGGCGATAAAGCCCCCGCGCTCCGCGCGGCCCGTGAGTCACGCGCATGCGAGGCGATGACACGCACGTACGTTACGTACGAGCCGCATTCGCTGCGGGTATCGGAGCCCTACGTATTGATTCCCTGTGTTACTGTCTTTTAGTTATTAAAGTGTGCGCATAATACACGCATATGTGTATTTATTTACATGTGTTAAATATTGTGCAAAATACTAAATATAACTTAAGTTTAATTCACCCTTGCTCCCTGAGTTCGTAGGAGCTAATTTAATTCCAGTGTGATTTGTGAAGCATGAGTGTGATTTAATAACTCTTATTTCAGATTTGTGATGCTAACTTAAATATTATTCATGTTGATGCATCATTTGGAGGCGTCTCACACGATTCTTACATCTGGAATCAATGCCCAGTTAAGTCTCTTTTAGAAAGACTACAGAATAGAGAACACTGTTGGCTTCTAGGTATGTATTCTAGTATGTAGACATATATAGCCGTCCCGGTGGAATAGATTATTCAGAAGATTGATGTTATTAATAAACTATATTACTTTTTATAAAGATATAATTGTTTATGTATTTAATTGAAAACTGCATTGTTTGCAGGTGATTCTGCCTATGCTCAACGACCATGGATGATGACACCTATCTTAGGCGCTAATCCTGGATCCCCAGAAGAACATTATACAGATCTTCACTGTCGTCGTGTCAGGAACACTGTGGAACGATGCATTGGGTTACTGAAAGCGCGTTGGAGATGCTTGTTGGCACACAGAGTATTACACTATGATCCAGTCATTGCTGCCAAGATAGTGAATGCCTGTGTTGTTCTTCATAACATAGCCAATGCACGTAATGACCCAATGCCGGAGCTTCATGAACCGGATATCAGTGATGAACAATACCAAGTTCTCAGAGAAGTTAAAAGAAGCTAGGATTGAGGCAATTTCAGATGACAGTAGGGACATACTTGTCCAAAGACTATGGAATGCTAGAATTTAAGTTCTTGATGATTGAACATTTTGCAGATTAAATCACTGGTAATAAAATGTCTTTATTTGATGGCTCTGTGGCTAAGTTGGTAGTGACTCTGCCTGCGAAGCCGCCAGCCCTGGGTTCGATCCCCAGTCAGGGCAATCATTTGTGAGATGTGCATAAAGTTTGTTCTCAGGTATTGTATGTTTGTATGTGTCCATGCTGCCTGCGACATGGAATCCTAGTGCAGGGATGTGAGTGTGTAAATAATTATTGCTATTTACTAGAAGTATATTTATTTTATTATATTACTAACTATGTCTAGTATATCTATTTACATCATTCTTTATTTCTCGCACCAACTTTACCAAAGCTTCCAGCGCTGCCGCAAGCCGCTGCTCAACAGCAATGCGCCGCATCTCGAGGTCGTAGGCCCAACGAGGCACCCTCTCATCTCGAAGATCGAAAATTCATTAAATTTTGATTAATACCCTGCATCCCAACATCACATCCTATGTAAGTAAAATAGTTATTGTCTTTATACCCAACTATGGCGAAGCAAAAAGTAGATAGGTGCTAAGTATTGCAATGGTCATATACCACTCTGAAGCTTATGATTACTTACTAATGTGAGAATGTATTATTTTTAGAGTACATGAACATCACTATGAATATATTTAAATACATTGTGTCTAATTTGTTTATTTTAGACAATAAATATTAAATAGTATGTTTTATGTAACAATTTCAATGTGATTTTTCAGTAGTCTGGTTTTAGTTTTTGAAATTACTTTTTATTTAAGCATTAAAGATTGAATTCTTGTCAATATTTTATGGTATGTTTAGTGGATATTGTTTATTTTTAAATCAATACTAAAAGTAATTGTGTTTCGTCTGAAATTAATTATACAAATCTACTGAACTGTTGTTACTAACTTCGTCTTTGAGATCTCGTTTCCAAGGGCGGTTGCACATAGTGTTGAGCATCTTGAGAGCTTTGGTGTCCTGAAAAAATTTATTATATAAATAATCGTATTTAGTAAAAATAATTATAAAAAGTCAGTTCATAAAAATATATTTACTATCTTCAGTTGTAACTTCTGTGCGCGCAACCTGCTGCTCTCCGGGCAGTTGGTGGTCATCAGGGAGCATGGGGTCTGTCTGGACTATTGGCACTTGCGCCCCTAATGGAGATGGAATGTCATCAAGCCATTCCACTTCCATTTGAGGCGTAGGTGACACGGGATTAGGAGGAGGAGTGATGGATTTTGATTTACTGGGAATTGGTGGAGTAGGAGTCTCATCTGACGTCGGTATCTGCAAAATATAATATATCAGTTGTTTTTTAATATTTGTATCATCCCTCTTATGACCATATATCATGATCATGAGTTGTTAAATATAATTATAATTTTCTTTCGCTAATAAATGATGATATTGAATACATAAATTGTTTTAATTTAAAGTAAATGGAGTTGGAATTAATGGAGTTTAATTAAAGTTTAAGATGGTGAAAATAATAGGTACCTACCTACTTTTACAATGACTATTTTATAATATCTGCTGAGCAGTGCTTGTTGCATACAAAAACATGTATGCGGACTATTAATCATAGGTCATTGGAATTATCGACAATGAGATAAAATGACAGAAGTACTTTTAAGAGTGTAGGTACTAACATTAATAGGAATGCGCACACCGTGCAAGCCTTCCACCGCTACTGGACCCACCAGTGCCAACACCCGATTCTCAAATGCAGTGAGAGGGGTTAGTTTACTGGGCCCACCACCATTGGTTGACGCACTTCTTCGCATGCCTGCAGCCTTGGATTTTATTTTGGCTTTAAACTCAATCCAGTACTGGAAAAGAAATAAAGAACCAACATTTTATATTTATGTAGTTAATGTTTAGTAAACCCATTTTAATAACATGTTTGAACTAAAAGCAGAATGGTGACACACTTGACTGACACAGATACCAATGTAAAGTGTTTGAAAAACTTTTTTGTGAGACCCAATCTCAGGTTGGCTGATTACTCAAAGGACCCAATGTTTTCATAAGAGGTTGCAAGCTATGTTAAGTGTGAGGCGGTAAACAGTTTATTTGAAGAGATTTGAGTAGCATATACATTTGGTTTTATTGCTTTTGATATATGAATTAATATAAATAATCATATTGCTTTAGTGTTGGACCTCATCTGGCAGCACGGAATCGCCTTTTTCCGTCGCCCTTTCTCTTTCTGTCGCTTAGAACTGCCATTTGCTAGACCGAGACAGAAAGCATAATGCGAAAGCAAGCGGCGGAATCCTCAAGGCGATCGACATCACGGACAAAATGCAATGGTCGGCAGGGAGACTCCGGAACGCTAAAGCGCGCGATAGCATGCTAACGCGTCCTTTCACCGCCGATCACTTGCTATCGCATGCTGTCTCACTCTATCGTACAATGGCGCACGCGGCTGCTCGTCAGCTCAGTGCAGCCTGTTCATTCATGCCTTACGGATGAAAATAACAATGACTGATGAAAATTTGATAGTTTTAGTGCAGAAATATCCTTGTCTTTATGATATGGAGTCGGCGGAATACAGTGACCAACACCGTAAAGAGAATGCTTGGGAAGAAATAGGGAAAATAATAAATCTCAGGGGTAAGTCAAAATAAATAACAAAGAATTACAACAAAAAACTAGAGAAAAATATCTTGGCCTCCTCATGGATACCTATCTTACATGGAAAGATCACATAGAAAAGTTGAAAACAAAATTTATCTCACTTCACGCCTCCCTCCGTATAAATACTCGATACATTCCACGAAAACTACTTTTTACTATTTATAATGCCCTAATTAAACCACACCTACTATATCTCATTGAAGTTTGGGGCAGTGCTGCCAAAACAAGATTAGAAAAATTACAAACACTACAAAATAAAATTATAAATATGCTATTTAATTATAATTTTAGAACACCAACTACAAAAATTTATCGTGGAACTAACTTAATGACAATCAAACAACTATATACTTACAATATTTGCATTCTAATCCATAAAATAATGAATAAAAAAGTCAACATCAACATAAATTTGACTAAGCGAAACCAGGTTGGGCGCACCTGCACTCGACGCGCAAGCTTCATCATTTTGCCTAAGACTCGAACAAATTACGGCCAGTCGACGATATCATACTAAGGTGCGCGCCTTTTTAACAAGCTATCCTCGGACTTCAAAAGAATTAACTCGTTGAATGTATTTAAGAAACAATTAGCCAAACACATAATCTCAACGTACTAAACGTGTCTGTTTTTAGTGTGACAACGAATATTATTGTATGAATCTGTAATTTATGTTCTCATGTAAGTGATGTAATAATATGTCTTTATGAGAATAAAATTCTTTAAACCTAAGTATTTTTATGAATTCGATTTTTAAAATTTCTAGGTAAACAAATTCGATTTATTTTTTAAAATTTCTAGGTAAACACACATATTAAAGAGAAATGTATTTATTATTCTAATAGATACATATTATTTATGCTAGACGCAGTCGTAAGATTATTTATTTCCCTAGGTCAAGATATAGTAATTGATAGTCCAATCTATTACTACAATACTGATAAACGCGTAATTTTTTGTTTATCATGTCCTATGTACCCTCTCGTACTGCCAAGTTAGACTTCCAATATCGGTATTAAAATATCTTTTAAAATTTTCTCTAACCACAATCGCACTCATGTTATTATCATTTCCTACGATTGGCATTAAATTCTGCAGAGCCCGTTCCACGTTAGGTGTTGACGCATTATTACGTGATGTTCTAGGTTGACATCCTCTTTTGTTCAACAAGTTATGTAAACTAATGGTAGCTAAAACTACTTTTATTAATTGGTTAGGCTCTAAACGAATTCTTCTGGAATATATGTCGAACCTCTGCGTCAAAATTCCGAAAGCACACTCCACTATCCTTCTAGCACGGCTAAGTCTATAATTATATATTTTGATTTCATCGTTATTGCGTGCTTGCTCAGCTGGATAAGGGCGCATGAGATTATAATCCAAGGGAAACGCCTCATCACCTACGAATACATGTGGCATAGAATCAGCAGTACCAGGTAAACATTTTACTGGGGGTATTTTCAGTGTACCATGCATAAACTTTCTCCCAAATTGAGAGTTTGAGAAAATTCCTGCATCACTATTTTTACCGTAGGAACCAATATCCACAATAACAAAATTATTTTCTGCATCTACAACTGCTAGTAGTACTACACTGAAAGTTTTTTTGTAATTAAAAAACATGCTACCACTATTTTGAGGTGCTTGGCACACAACATGTTTCCCATCGATTGCGCCGACGCAATTAGGAAAGTTCCAAATTGTTGCAAATTTGTCTTCTATTGCTTTCCAATCTTCTGTAGTTGGTGCCTGTACTACTATCGGCGATAATATATCCCATTATGCTTCACTTGTTTCCAATACAATTTGACGAGCTGTTTCCTTCCCCATTCGATAATCATATGCTATTGATTTCAGACTGTTACCATAAAATAAATACCTGCAAGAAATTTAGGGTGTCTTATCAATCATATAATTGTGCCTACTTGCCTACAATTTTATTTTCTTATTTTCAGTTGAAGATTGCAAAAAAAAGTGGACCAGAATTAGAGAAAACTATAGGAAGGCTTTAAAAAAAAGACAAACTCCCAGGAGTGGCTCTGCGGCAACAGTGACTCGTCCTATAAAATATGAAAACTTTCTTTCATTTTTAAATAAAAAATATAAGGACAGAGCCACAGTTACAAACTTATCACCAACGTCTCCACCACTAACACAAGACTTAACAGATAATGAGAGTCAGTCAACTGAAACTACAGCTTATGATTCAAGTACACATCAAACAAACAATCGTAGTAGATCAAGCGAGTCATATACAGGAGAACAAAGTCTAGCAAAAGTATTAGATAATTATTTAAAGAGCAACAAGGCCAAGGAGAATAATGATCCCATAACAATGTTTTTCTTAAGTATGACACAAACGGTCAAAACATTGAAGTGAATAATTTTTTTTTTGACATTGTAAGTGATGCAGAATCTGCCTTACTTTGTACTTAGTACTCCTCATTTTTCAAGCTATGGTTATACTAGTAATAAAGCGAGTACAACGACGTCGTCTATGGGGTATGCATCAACTGCAACGACGTCTTCTGCGAGATATACACCAACTACAACGACGTCGTTAGAAGGGTATACATCAACTGCAACGACGTCTTCTGCGAGATATACACCAACTATAACGACGTCGTTGGAAGGGTATACACAAACTACAGCCACGTTGTCGTCGACATACAATGAACAGTTTGATGATTCTATCTACTAAGAAAATGGCAAAATTATGTGTAAATCTACATCAAACACTTATTTGATATTGGAGTTGTGATTATAAAATTATTGTTGTTGTTTCCCATGGATGATTAAACTTGTGATATTGTTATTTGAGGAGAAAAGCGTTTACTGATTGTAGTTGTGATTTTAAGAAAAAGTTGTTAATTGTTTCTCAGATTTGATTAAAGGATTAATTAATAATTCAATTAATTTACTTACTTTAGACAAACACACAATCTTTGTTTCACTGAGATGCACTTCCGGAACTTTGTGTTTTGCTTTTGAAGAGTAGGCTGCAGTAGGTCAACTAATTCATTAAAATCATTTAAAGTCATTCCATAATAATCTACGAAACTATCTGGATATGTTACGAAATCCGGAAAATGCGTAACATATTGTCCATGAACCGCTCTCTGCTTCCAAAAAGGATGAACCAGTATCTCCGTTTTATTTTGCGAATGCGTTTCTTTTTATTATTTTGATTTTGCATTTCTTGCAAAATACACGCTAGCATCACTGCTCTCTCTTCCGTGGTCCTATCCATCTCGCGCTTGAAACTAAACTGATCATGAAAGAACGCGGCAGTATGCCACCCATGCTGCAGCATGCGGACGCGTGCGATCGCCTTTTTTGTCTGCGGAATGCGACAGCGCGCGTCCGCATGCGGCAGCATACTGCAGCGCGTGGTGCCAGATTCCGTGCTGCCAGATGAGGTCCAACCCTTAAATTACAATACTGAAAATAGTTAGGTAATTTACGAATAGGTAGGTACTCACTCTGCGCCACTGATTGGCGGATTTGGTGGTGCCATGCGCTACTGCATTGAGTCGATGGGCTAGTCTTTCCCAGCCTTGCCGTGCAGTCTGGCTGCCTAGCGGCCCACCAGCAAGCCGACCCAATGCAATATCGCGATGGTCCTCCGCAAATTCAATCAGCAGCTCCATCTGTCTTGCAGATAGTTTCCTTTGCGCAGGCATCTAAAATTTAAATTATCACATACAGTCAAGTTGGGTAACTTTGAATAAAACCTGTTTAAAGATTTTTTTTTTAAACACTTCTAGTATAATTTACTTAAATAATTTTATGAAACGGAACGTTTTCATGTTCAAAATGTCAAATGTGTCGTAAAATTGACAACTGTCAATAAGTTTTAAATACTTTAGCGCCTTTTTTAATTCGCGGTTATCAACAAGAAAAAAGTTTGTGTGACGGAGATCAGAATTAAATATAGAAAAGGTATGTGAAACTATGTTTTGTTGGTTTCTAGGCGTAAAACATTTATTCAAGTAGCTTCTGCACCATAATAATGTTGTGGTTTTAATATGTTCTTTGCCTAAAATCGATTATTCAACAGATCACTGTAAATTTATTTGAAATTGGTGTAACTTTGAACGATTCAATGTTACCCCATTTCGTTTGTATTTTGAAAGGGTAACTTTGACAAATTGAGTTGCAACTTTTTATGCTCTTTTTTCTACTGTTATAGGTTCACAAAATGCCACGAAAAGCAAAAATTGTTAAACCTGGTGTGCGTAAATATGGCGTAAAATTCAAATTATACGCCAGCTATATTAGAGGAAGCCCTAGACAAAATCCGATCGGGAGTTTTAACAAGGTTGGAAGCTTCGAAAAAGTATAACATACCACCTGTTACTTTATTTTATAAATTAAAGCAAAAGTATACAAAGAGTGTTGGTAGACCAATTGCACTATCAAAATCGGAGGAAGAAAGTTTTAAGTCTCATTAACTAATACTAAGCGATATTGGAATACCAATAAATATGTTAGACTTTAGGGTTATTGTGAAAAAATATTTGGATGATAATGACAGAAAGATACCGCAATTTCAAAACAACTTGCCTGGATACGAATGGGGTACTTTATTCTTGTAGCGACATCCAGACCTCAAAATAAAAGTAGCTCACAATATCCCACGAAAGAGGGCTCAAGTAAAACGCGAGCAATTAGAGATATTTTTCGCTAATATGTTGCAAGAGATAGAAGGAGTCCCTCCTGAAAATATTTTTAACATTGATGAATCAGGCTTCCATGACGATCCAGGCAAAAAAAGTTGCTTTTTAGCCGAGATTGTCGACATCCCGAAATTTTTAAGTCTCATTTACTAATACTAAGTAATATTGGAATAGCAATAAGTATGTAAAGGTAGCCATTGACGATACGTCCATCAATCCAAATGGAGTGGACGTCTTCCAAAATCGTTTCGTGAATGTGCTAAACGTATGCCAATTAAATGGATATCTTCCAGCTTTGGATTTTCAAACGGATTGAAATCCATGCATCCAATCCAAATGGACGTCATCCGCGGCCGACTGTCAATGTCAAAAACGTGCGCCACGCCATTTGGAAGCCGTCCGGATTGTCCGTGAATGGGCAAAACCGCGTCCATTTTTTTGTGATTTTCGTCTCAGTTTATGCTTTGTGTTGACGGCGGATACATGTGTTGTAATTATGTCTACGTTTGCCCGTGACTTTGTTTTAGAAGTAATTGAAAAATATAAATCGCACCCATGTTTATGGCAAGTGAAACATGCTGATTATCACAACAGGGAAAAGAGAAATGCAGCAATGCATGATTTGTTGGCATTGTTTAAAACAAAGGACCCTGACGCCAACTTAGATACCGTTAAAAAAAGATAACCTCTATGAGAAATTGTTTTAAAAAGGAATTAAATAAGGTATTTATTTTATTCTGTTCATTATAGTAACCTATTTCACTTTAGTATTTATATTTACTTTCTATAGGCAGAGTAGAATAGCACCAACCCATTACAAAGACTGGGTGTCGTACAAGGCGACTGATGTTTGAGGCGGAACACCTAAAGCCTCCGTAGAACAGAAAACGGGCAGCAGCGTTATCTGTTTGTCTTCCTTTACTGCGATCTCCAACCCGCCTGCCAAGCGTGGAGATTACGGCAAATTCCTCCTACGGGAGAGGCTCATATCCAACAGTGGACTGTTATGGGCAGTTGATGATGATGATAGGCAGTGTCCTGTTCTAAGAGATATCTGAGAGACAAATGAAAGTACATATATTTAGTATTCCCATTCATTTATTTGGTTTTACGAATATGTATATATTTTAGTATAACTATGTTCTGCGAGAACTAGGTGCTTAATTATTATATTCGAATCAACTTTGTATTGCGTTACAGGTTAAAACGTCCAGCAGATCTGGTGCAGGAACAGCAGATATTCATGTCCCTAAGCTGTCGTACTACAGCGAATTGCTCTTCTTGGCAGATGTGGATGTACCAAGGCCCTCGAGATCAGTAAATTCAATCCTTGATGACATGCCGTTTGAAGATGCTGAGGTACATACATACAGAACTTACGTTACTATGCTATTTTATCATATTGCCAAGTAACACTGCCTTCCCCGTTAAAATTTTGTACGAAGGCTTCTCTTACATTTTTTGCATTAGTGCTGGCATTTCTATTTGTAACATTTCATGGAGTGAGCCCGATGGTAGCAGCAGTTTCATCACTATCAATATCGAATGCATTGTCTGTTGCATAAGGGCAGTTTGATTTACGAAGAAAATTGTGAAGGAGACAGCATGTTAAAACCACTAGATCTATTCTGTCCAAACTTAAGTTTATAGCAGAATGGAAGATTCTGAATCGGTTTGACATTATACCGAATACATTTTCTATTATTCGCCTAGCTCTTGACAACCTATAATTGAAAATTTTTCTTTCTGTGGTCAGAGCCGCTCTACTAAAAGGCTGCATAAAATCAGTTCTGAGGGCAAACGCTTCATCCCGTACAAATACAAAGGGCAATTTAGTATTGCTGTTTTGACAACTATCATCATTAGGGATGTTCAGCTCCTTTGTTTGCAATTTTTTGTAAAAAAGCGTATTCTGAATGGTGCCTCCATCTGAAACTCGGCCATTTCTACCAACTTCACACCATATAAATTCATAGTTGGCATTTGCACACGCCATAAGCACAATGCTATTGAAATTCTTGTAATTCCAAAAATATGAACCACTGCCAGGAGGGGGTATAATCCGTACATGCTTTCCATCAATAGCCCCTAAACAATTAGGAAACTGCCATCTTTCTTCAAAGTCCTTTGCTATTTTCCTCCATTTTTCTTCAGTATCTGGCATCTGTAAAAAAAAAAATTTTTACAGGTCAGCAACGATGAAAGTGAAGACACAGCATCAACCAATGTGCAATCTCCACTATCACAAAGTAGTACGGCTTCATCATCAAGATATCAATCACGAAAAACCAAGGCCCAAGCGGATGATATTCTAGAAAAAATTGCTAAGAAAATGGACGAACCCACTCCACCTCAACGGGCGAAACTGGAATACGATGCGTTTGGAGAACATATTGCGGAAAAGTTAAGAAATTTACCGACTATGATGGCTATATACTGCCAAAAAATAATTAACGATGCGGTATTTATGGCTGAAACTAACAATTTGACCATGGACTCGCACATTGTACATAATTCACAAGTATTTTTCAGACCACCAACTCAAAACTGCGATGATTCGATTATTCAACAATTCAACTCCAACAATTCGTTACATCAGCTACGAAATTCACAAATAACACAGAGTACAAGTGACCATAATATATTATATGACGCATTTGTTGCCGCTATAGGCGAAACACCAGAAAACACTAATTATATAATAATAACTGATGTTGCAGAGTGAAGTTATAATTTACTTACTTTAATACACTTATATAATAAAAACTGAATACAAATTGTATCATTTACTTACCTTCATATGATCTTTCAAAACAGTTATTATTGCCTTACAAGTTTCAGGAATAATAACTCCTAGGCGTTGTGCAGAAATTACTGATGAAAATTTCAGATTTTCATACGTCATTCCTGAAGCTAAAAAGCGAAGTGTAGCACATAGCCTCTCATGGGGACTTATAGCTTGTCTCATGTTAGTATCTTGTTTTTTTTTATTATTGTTGTCACAAGTTGCAGTAATTTGAAATAAGTAGATATGTTCGTCTATCCTCAAGTAATTTCTCCAATCGCTGGGTTCTAATGATAATTCAGACAATAAGTTGTTATGTGTAAATGTACTTCTTTTTTCCAACCACCCTTTCATCCATTTTCTCCTACGTCTTTTCAGTATTTTTATCGAAATGCACACTGCTGTTGCCACCGTTAAAAAATCCATTGTTTTGTTCCGTACGTGTTACTTGATAGCGTGCAATATTCGAAGTGGCGGCGGCGCGTACGTCCAAATGGAAGTCAGTCAATGTGCCCATAATTTGGAGTATATCCATTGGGAATGCGTCCATTTGGAAATCTTCTAAATGGATGCATCGTCAATGGCTACCTTTAGACTTTAGGGTTATTGTGAAAAAATATTTGGATGATAATGACAGAAAGATACCGCAATTTCAAAACAACTTGCCTGGATACGAATGGGGTACTTTATTCTTGGAGCGACACAGTGTTACCAGATACACGGTAATTACCGTAGATGCACGGTATTTTTGGCTAAAACACGATCTACGGTAATGTTTCACTACCGTGTACTTTTCTACGGTATTTTTATTAAGAATTACCTTGACAGTCAACATGTAAATAATTATTCAGAAGTATTAATTTTATAAAATGATACGTAGAACGAAACGAAAATCCAGCTCTATATGTCATGGCAACATCAAGTCGCCACTATTTCGCTTCACTACTACCGGGGAAATCCCTAAATATTTTATTCATCACAATACGTTTAAATGTAAAATTGTGTTAGTTTACATGTCCATTCAAACAATCAATTTTTATGAAAATTGGTTGCATAATAATGAATGAATGAATCGCTTGCTCACACTCTTTTTTTCTTCGATTTGTTTGTTGCTGTTTGATGTATGGCAAGTGCGCAGTGTATTTAATCAGTGAAACAATATTTATTTTTGTTCGACACAACGTACATAAAATGGGTAGTGATACTGATAGCTACGAGACAGATAAAGAAGCGTCATCATCCTAGATTCCGAAAACTGGACAAAAACGTAAGCATTATAAACAAAAATTCAAAGATGAGTGGCGAAATAATAAAGCTTTTTCCCCTTGGCTTCAGCAACATCCTAAGGACCAATATAAAGCTTTCTGCTCATTTTGCTACACAACGATGAATGCAGAATTAACTATCATAAAAAGACATTCTGAAGGTACAAAACATTCGCAAAACGTTAAAACTGTACGTTCAAACGTTCAGCAAATAGATAGCATGTTCAAAAAATTGCAGCCCAGTGGCGATAAACAAAAAATAGCAGAACTAAAGCTAGCTGCCTTCATGGCCGAACATAAATTATCACATCGAGTGGCGGATCACATGTGCGATCTTTTGGCAAAAACTTTTACGGATTCAAACATGGCCAAAAATTTAAAACTTAAGCGTACAAAGGTACAAGCTATTATTAACAATGTTATTGGGAAAACTGAAAAAGAGATCTTGTGTGAAGATTTAAAAAAATCTAAATTTTCAGTGCTAATCGATGAGAGCACTGATATAGAGGTGGTAAAAACTGTATGCGTAGTTATCAGGTACTATGATCCGGTAACTGGCAAAATTGTTTCTCGTTTTTGGGACTTGATACAGCTGTTTGATAGCAGTTCTGAAGATTACACAGCTAACGCAGAACATTTATTTAACATCGTCACACAATCATTTGAAAAATATGAAATCCCATTGGATAACATTATTGGCTTTGCTTCCGACGGGTGCAACACAATGATGGGTTGCACCCCACAAAAACAAACACATTGAAATATCTTTCATCTATTCCAACTCCCAAGTATCCTCCTTTTGTATTCGAACAATTGACCGCTTGTGATGTTAAGAGGAGCATAATGGCAATATCATCCAATGCTGTAGGTAACGACTGTATTAGCCGGAACATGATCATTCCCATACTGGACGAAATCCTTCCCATCTTATGTCATATCATGAATCACTCCATCTTAAGTGGTGACTTTCCATCCATTTGGAAAGAGGCTCAGGTAATTCCTTTACCAAAAATACCGAAACCGTGCTCCTTATCTGATTACCGCCCGATTTCGATACTTCCATTCCTATCTAAAGTCCTAGAACGCATTATTCACTCCCAACTTAGCACTTTTCTCAATAAACATTCACTGTTAAACTCCTTTCAATCTGGTTTCCGTCCTGGGCATAGCACCACGACAGCATTGGTAAACATCACAGATGATATAAGACAAGCAATGGATCGTGGAAACCTTACACTTTTATCCTTACTGGACTTTAGTAGTGCCTTTAACAGTGTGGATTTCCACATTCTGCTTGGAATACTAAGCTCTATTAACATATCTCCAACGGCTATTGATTGGTTTCGTAGTTACCTGTTTGGTCGGAGGCAACGTATTCGCATCGAAGAATCGTTTTCTTCATGGTGCAGTACTGAAACCGGTGTACCACAGGGTGGCGTTTTATCTCCCTTACTCTTCGCGATTTTCATAAACTCCATTTCTGACAAACTAGTTTCCTCCTACCACCTTTACGCGGATGCCCTCCAAATTTATACACATGCCCCCTACAATATGTTATCAGAGGCCATCTGCACCATTAACACGGATCTGGAGCGTGTTTGCGAATGGAGCAAGAAGTACGGACTCATGATAAATCCAACCAAAACCCAAGTCATTGTCGTGGGTAGCCCTTCCATGATTTCTAGACAGGACTTATCGAAACTGCCCCAAGTCCAGTTTGATGGAGCCGTGCTGCCGATACGTGACAGTGTCAAAAACCTGGGTATCTACTTCGACAAAAGCTTCTCCTGGGGCGTTCAACTTCAAGAAACAAGTAGGAAACTATTTGCTTCAGCGGGTTCCTTACGGAGACTGAAGAACTTTCTTCCGATTGCCACTAAAATTGCGCTTGCACAATCCCTTCTTCTTCCTGTCCTCGATTACGCCGATGTCAGCTATCCTAATCTCACCGAAGAGCAACTTGATAAGCTTGAGCGTCTCCAAAATTTCTGCATTAGATTCATATTTGGGTTGCGCAAATATGACCATATCTCTGAATTTCGTAACAAACTCAGGTGGCTTCCTATTCGACTTCGCAAGAACACTCATGTTCTAACATTATTATACAACGCTTTGTTCAATCCTAAGATCCCCACTTATCTTAGAGAGCGTTTCACATATCTCAAAGATACGCATGATAGACATTTAAGGTCATCAGAAAACCTGAAGCTGAAGATGCCAGCACACTCCACCAACTATGCTGGTAAATCATTTACCGTGACTGCGGTTCGCCTGTGGAATGCACTGCCTTTGAATATTAGGCAGGCAAAATCCCTAAGCATATTTAGGCAAATGCTTAAAAGTTATTATTTGTCACTAAGCTGAAATGATAGATCTCCCTAATATTTAAACCATATATATTAGGTGCTTTAGTATGTAAGTTTTGTATGTTTTTCTCTCTGTATATTTCTAATTGTATCGAGTATCGTTATGTCTATAAATGTATATTTTTTATAATATTTTGCATGTATATTTTTATTTTATCTTATTCTTTTTATTAAGTGTTTTTTGAATTTTGACTGTGACAGCTACACCACAAATTGTATCGTGCGTGTTACTGAATATTTCTCCATCCCACGGTTGCCTGGAAGAGATCGCATTTAGCGATAAGGCCGCCCATTGTGCATTTAACAATAGCTGCTGTAATCCGTACTACTGTCTCTTGTAATTTAATGTTAGTGTACAATAAAGAGTTATCTATCTATCTATCTATGGGTTGCAACAATTCAGTGTCTACCAGGTTTCGTCAACGCTGTCCCGGAATCACTGTAGTAAACGGCAATCTGAATTTAAACATTTCCAGATATTCACTGAAACAGATGTCCACAAATTGTTGCGACCAGCACAAACCCGGTGGCTGTCATTGACTGCAGTGGTAGAACGAATTATAGAACAATGGCAAGCCTTAAGATTATTTTTTGATGGCAGATGGTTAAATGACAGAGAATGCGCAGAGATTCATAAAGCATTAAACGACCCAATCATGAAAGCATATTATTATGTTTTAGCATGGATACTGCCTAAATTTTCAAAAACCAATTCATATTTCCAAAGTGAATCTACTGTCATTACTGAGTTTCATTCAAAAATGACAGAACTATACCGTGAGCTAAGTCTGACGATAATGAATACTTCGTACGTTGAATCCACTAAGTTGGATGAAATCGATCCAACAAATGGTGACCAGTATCTTAGTTTGGACGAAATATATCTTGGTCTAGGTGCACGGCAACAACTTAATTTGCCCGAGGTTTCTGATTCTGAAAAACTAGAATTCAAAGAGAATTGTCGACAGTTTACTGTGGCAGCTTGTGTGGGTATCAGGAAAAGATATAGTCTAGATGATCAAATTATGAACATTATTTCAAAATTAAAACCGGAAATTTGCATTTCATCAGGATCTAGCGAAAGATTTGCCACATTATCAATGCTCTTCGATCATTTCCCCCGTATAAGCCCAAGGAATCTCAGTGACCAACAAACACTGGACGATGAGTGGAGAAATTTCCCCATGATTATGGCTCAAACGCAATTACCCAAAACTGACAAGGCTGACGAGTTTTGGCACGAGGTAATCAGCAGATTTTTTTATTGCACTCCATCTGTTTAAAAAAATGTGGAGTACCTAGATTATTGCTTAAAACATTCTGTTTTTTGTTCACAGATAGCTCAACTAAAGGATGGAAATATACAGAAGTTTAAATTTTTGACTACATTTATGTTGGATATCCTGTCTTTACCACATTCAAATGCCGCTTGTGAAAGAATATTTAGTCAAGTAAATGACGTTAAAACAAAAAAAAGAAATAAGTTGATAACAAACACCATAAAAGGAAATATTCTTGCTCAGCAATCCATACACCGGAGTGGAACGAGTTGTGTGGATTTTATGCCATCCAAGGCAATGATACAAAAAATGACTGCAGCAATATATGAAAAAGAAGTTGTTACTTTAGAATCTTTAGATGACTAAATTTTAAATTAAAAATATCGAAAAATCATTGCATTTTCTCTTTATTTTGCACGGTAATTTACATGGTATTTTTTAAATCTATGCACGGTAATTTGGAGCCGAAACACCGTAATTCTAACCTGTCAACACGGTAGTTTATAATTTTAATCTGGTAACACTGGACCGACATCCAGACCTTAAAATAAAAGTAGCTCACAATATCCCACGAAAGAGGGCTCAAGTAAATCGCGAGCAATTAGAGATATTTTTCGCTAATATGTTGCAAGAGATAGAAGGAGTCCCTCCTGAAAATATTTTTAACATGGATGAATCAGGCTTCCATGACGATCCAGGCAAAAAAAAGTTGCTATTTCGCCGAGATTGTCGACATCCCGAAATAATTAAGAATGCCACAAAATCCTGCTACACAGTCGTATTCTGCGTTAATGCTGCCGGGAATACTCTGCCGCCATTTTTTTTTTTCAAAGGAAAAAATTTGTGGTCAGATTGGCTCTATCAAGCGCCGGAAGGTTCGCGTATGGCGGTGTTCTAATCCGGGTGGATAACCACTGAAGTTTTTGAGGAGTGGTTGGAAATACATTTCATTCCGCATGTTTGTAGCCAAAAAAAAGTTCTAATATGTGACAACCTCAGTGCACATATTTCACCCAAAGCCTTACGTCTTTGTGAAGAACACAATATTGTGTTTGTATGTTTAATCCCAAATTCTACACACCTAGTGCAACCATTAGATGTTGGATATTTTTGTTCTGTCAAGAGCAATTGGAGAAAAGTACTTGATCACTATCGTCAAACAAGTAGAGGCAAGAAGGTCATGGCACTACCTAAATCGTTGTTTGCCCAGCTTTTGCGAAAGGTATTAGAAATGGGAGAGCTCACTCGTGCAGAGAACAATAAGGCAGGATTTCGAAGTAGTGGGTTGTTGCCATTTTCGCCAGAAACTGTGTTAAATAAATTGCCAAAGTACACTTCGGAAGTTGAAGTACGCGAAACTGTTGGTGAAGCATTCGAACGTTTTGTCGAAGAGGTGAGGTCATCAGATTTAAACGGCGGCGTTACCAGGGCAAGAAAGTTTCAACTGTTACTGGAACAGCAGGCAAAAGTGTTTCGGCAGAGGCGGTTGAGCATTTCTATGCAGAAAAAGCAAAGGGTTCTCAAAGCCAGGGAAAAGAAACAAATGTTGTACCAAAGAAAAGAGGACGGCCAGCTGGATCTAAAAATAAAAAAAGATTGAAACTGCTTACGCCAAATGATAGTGATGATGAACCAATGAAAAATATTGAAATGACAGTTGAAGCAGAGATACATGGAATTCAGATACCTACAGCGAATTCAAAGAAAAGACTACAAAATATAGAGAATCTAAGAAATTTAGAAAATATTGAGAGAATTGATGATATCATAGAGGAAAATCAGTACGAAGAAATTTTGCAAACTGTAGATGACAGTAACTGTGATCATTTGACCGTTGTACAAGAGTACGTTCTAAGTACAGACGGTATTCTAGTAAGCCCTGAGGTAGCTACAAACAATGACGAAAAAGTACTGCCAGATGAGTACACAGAAGGCGTGTTTTGTATTTTTAAAGATGAAGGAAGTTTGTTTCCTGGATCCATTCAGAAAGTAAACTCTGACAATGTCACCTTAAATGTGTTGAAAAAAGAATGTTTGGGAGGCTGGACATGGTATCCAAAAAATTAACGATGCATTGTGAAGAAAGAAAACATAATATCTCTACTTAAAGAACACCAAATAGCAAGAAGGTCTAGGAAAATTTTCATAGATGACGATATTTTATTCATGGAATGGGGTGAATGATTTTTTCTGTAGCATGTTGCTTACTAGTAACTTTTGATTTTATACGTCTTTATTGATCTCATTTGATAGGTAATTAAGTAAAGAATTTTATGTTTCTGTTTGACTCTTAATAAATATGTCGTATTTTATTTAAAAAAACTTGTTTCTGTAAGTTTTTTTCTACCTATTAGGAGCAGATATTTGTAAAATGGTATCCCCAGTGAATGGTAAGATGACGTCTTTGACAAGCCTCTTCTTTGAAATATATTCTAACATAAATAACAGTATAATGTTACCCAAATCAAATAATTAGTATTTTAAATAGGATTTTCACTGTCCCAGATAGCCCGATTCAAAGTTATCCGAAAGTCGTTGTAACTTTGAATGCCTACTAAAATTAAGATTTCTCAACTATTTCTATTATAAATCGTCATATTGAATAAATAATAAAAAAATTAGCATGGCAGAACACTTCCCACATTGTAATAAATAGTGCAATCGATACATGAATTTTTCAGTATCATTATAAATCTGAGAAAAGTGTTCAAAGTTACCCAACTTGACTGTAAGTTAAACAATAATTGATTATTTCCAAAGATATTGTCATTTATAAAACAAAACTATTAATACATTGAAAATGTTGGAACAAAAACAAGATAAAAATCATGGAATATTGAGTGACAATTTATTGAGTTAAAAACATTAATAATTTAAAAAATTAAAAACACGACTGCCCAATTTACAAAGAACTAAAAAGTAAAAAACAAGAACGAAACAGATTAATAAAAATTTCATTGCAGTCGGGGGACAAACAGAGATTAACAAAGTTCCAGAGAACTGTCTCCCGACTGCAATTAAATTTTTATTTATCTGTTTCGTTCTTGTTTTTTACTTTTTAGTTCTTTGTAAATTGGGCAGTCGTGTTTTTAATTTTTCAAATTATTTATTTTTATTTTCTACATTTTAGTGACTCTGTAAGAGATAAGTGGGTGGAGTAGATAAAGACGATGACGTCATTGACTCTTGCGAATCTATGCTCCACAGGTTTGCAAGAATGCCCTCGCTCGCTGCTTGTGTGTGAGTTTATTCACGCTTACGGTAACTAGCGCTGGGTAGCACTGGCATGCTCTATCAAATGAATATTTGGTAGATTTCTGAGGCGATTTAACTCTTCTATAGAGTTCTTATCGTGCGGCTCGTGGATAGGTTTTCGAAGATCTAAAACGCTGATTGCCAAGCCATCTAACTGTCTCACGCGACTTTTTTTCGCAAGAGTAGCAAATACAATCGGGGACCTGATGTATAAGGTTTTCAAAATTTGTGTCGTCAAAAATAAGCTGCCTTCGGCAACGATAATCTCGTTGCGATGCTTCAAGCCTTTCTTTTCTTGAAGAAGGAGTCTCATTTTGACGTGAAAGTGCAGAGTATTCCCGCATTTGAGTCAACCCTTTCTCCCGCGCAGAAGGTGATTTGAGGTCTCGCATACTTGATTCGTGATCTCTTATCTGAATCAATCATTTGTCACGCGTAGACGGTGATTCAAGTGCGCGCATTGAGGATGCGTACTCTCGCATCTGCGATAACCTCATCACATGGCTAGTCGGAGATTCTTCATTTCGGGATCTAGCAACTAGCAAACGATGCCTAGTACGCATTGTTTTCTTTTGTCCCAAACTACTGCGCTGCATTTTCAGGGATTCACTCTGAGAAGCTTGCTGTGAAAGTCTCCGTTTCTCGTCTGCAGAGAGCTGAGAGCAATGATTTCTCATTATCTCTCTCATGTTTTTAAGCCTCTGTTACGAGTATGCGGAGATTCTTGTTTCCGCTTATTCGCCGTCTGGCGAGCTTCCTCGAAAGAGCCATTTTAGTAATTTTTAATATATGTATTTTTTATACCACTTAGTGGCAGACAAGCACACGGCCCACCTGATGGAAAGTGGTTACCATGGCCTATGGACGTGTGCAACACCAGGGGCGACGCATTTGCGCTGCCGACCCTGAAGAAACCTTCTAATGCCCTTCTTGAAGAACCCCATATTTTAGCCGCTTGGGAAAACCACAGCGGGGATCATTCCACAGCTTGAGCGTGCGTGGGATGAAGTTCCTTTTGTACCGCACGGTTCGCACCATTTCTGATCGCAATGTGTAAGAATGAACTCCCTGTCTATGGCGAGCGGTGCGGTGATAGAAAGTAGCTGTCAGCATCATGTCAAACAATTCATCTGAGCACAAATCATTGTATAGGCGGTAGAACACACACAGTGAGGCAAAGTCCCTCCTGAGGCTGAGAGTTTCCACAGCGCCTGCGAGTATGGGATTGTCGACGAGCCTCTACCTGCCTTTGTATCGGTTCGAAGGGGTCAAGCTGGTATGCAGGTGCTCCGGCAAAAAGGTGACAGCAGTACTCCATATGGGGCCGAACTTGTGCTTTATAAAGAAGGAGTCGTTGCCCCGCTGTGAAGTACTGCTTCGCTTTGTTAAGCATTCCAAGTTTCTTAGATGCCAGCCTGGCCTTGTCCTCCAAATGGCTGCGGTACTGAACGGCGCTTGAAATGTCGACGTCTAGGATCCCGATACTCGAGGAAATGAATGAAATGAAATAAATGAAATAAAATTTATTCACGGAAAAAAAATGCAATTTTACAATAATTTCTTCTGCCAAACTGTATTACAGTTTGTTGGCAGATGAAGCTCCCTGATTTATAAATAGCAATTTTCCATATGGTATTTATATACTAAAATTAATAGGGGTTAAAGTATGAAATTGCCGTTTCATTGTAATAGGTACTTCGAATTGACATAGAACCTTCATGGTTTGAGATTTTTGAGTGAAACTTTTTCCACATGGTACCTATGTAGTTCTTCATTTAAAAATGTGCAACATTCGATTATCGACTTTCAGTTGTTTTTTTTATTCAGCTTAGACAAGAAAGATGGATACTTCGAAAATTCGAGTGATTTTTGAATACGAGTTCCGACGCGGAACTAACGCGGCAGAAACAGCTCGCAATATCAATGTTGCGTTTGGAGAGGGGACTGCTAATGAACGCACCGTGCGATTTTGGTTTAAACGCTTTCGTGATGGAAACTTTGATTTGAAGAACGAACCACGAGGAACGCCGTCCACACAGGTGAATAACAATGAATTGAAAGACATGGTGGAAGCCGATCCGAGCCAAACTACCCAGGAATTAGCTGCATGGTTTAACGTTACCTTACCAACAATATTGACTCATTTGCGTCAAATCAATAAAATAAAAAAATGTGAAAAATGGGTACCTCATGATTTGACTGATCTGCAGAAAGAAATGCGTGTTGAAACTTGTGTTGCCTTGTTGAATAGATACAGAAATGAAGGAATATTGGATCGAATTGTGACATGTGATGAAAAGTGGATTCTTTACGATAACCGTAAGCGAAAAATGCAATGGCTGACCCCAGGTGAAACGCCACAACAGTGTCCTAAAGCAAAGCTTACCAATAAAAAGGTAATGGTAACTGTTTGGTGGTCTCAGCATGGTGTTATTCACTATAGCTTTCTACGATCTGGTCAAGCAATAACGGCAGATGTCTACTGTGCCGAACTCCGAACAATGATAGCAAAACTAGCAGTGAAACAGCCCCGACTCATGAATCGATCTTCACCATTATTGCTCCATGATAACGCGAGACCTCATACAGCACGAGAAACCGTTTTAACTCTACAGGAACTGCAATTAGAAACTATCCGTCACCCTCCGTATTCGCCAGACCTTGCTCCAACAGAATACCCTTTTTTTCGTGATTTGGACGACGTAATATTTACATTATATTAGGGGTTAAAGTATGAAATTGCCGATTTGTAGTGACAAATTGAAATTAGTTTTTTTTTTTAAATTTAACGTATTTATTTAATCAAAATAATTACCATTATTATCTATACATTGCTGCCATCTAGTAGGAAGGTCATTTATGCCTTTGCGATAGAACTCTGGTGATCTAGATTCGACAAACTGTGTGAACGCATTTTGTACTGCCTACTGAGAAGAAAACTTTTTATCACATAGAAAATTGTCCAAATCACGAAAAAAATTGTAGTCTGTTGGAGCAAGGTCTGGCGAATACGGAGGGTGACGGATAGTTTCTAATTGCAGTTCCTGTAGAGTTAAAACGGTTTCTCGTGCTGTATGAGGTCTCGCGTTATCATGGAGCAATAATGGTGAAGATCGATTCATGAGTCGAGGCTGTTTCACTGCTAGTTTTGCTATCATTGTTCGGAGTTCGGCACATTAGACATCTGCCGTTATTGCTTGACCAGATCGTAGAAAGCTATAGTGAATAACACCATGCTGAGACCACCAAACAGTTACCATTACCTTTTTATTGGTAAGCTTTGCTTTAGGACACTGTTGTGGCGTTTCACCTGGGGTCAGCCATTGCATTTTTCGCTTACGGTTATCGTAAAGAATCCACTTTTCATCACATGTCACAATTCGATCCAATATTCCTTCATTTCTGTATCGATTCAACAAGGCAACACAAGTTTCAACACGCATTTCTTTCTGCAGATCAGTCAAATCATGAGGTACCCATTTTTCACATTTTTTTATTTTATTGATTTGACGCAAATGAGTCAATATTGTTGGTAAGGTAACGTTAAACCATGCAGCTAATTCCTGGGTAGTTTGGCTCGGATCGGCTTCCACCATGTCTTTCAATTCATTGTTATTCACCTGTGTGGACGGCCTTCCTCGTGGTTCGTTCTTCAAATCAAAGTTTCCATCACAAAAGCGTTTAAACCAAAATCGCACGGTGCGTTCATTAGCAGTCCCCTCTCCAAACGCAACATTGATATTGCGAGCTGTTTCTGCCGCGTTAGTTCCGCGTCGGAACTCGTATTCAAAAATCACTCGAATTTTCGAAGTATCCATCTTTCTTGTCTAAGCTGAATAAAAAAAACAACTGAAAGTCGATGATCGAATGTTGCACATTTTTAAATGAAGAACTACATAGGTACCATGTGGAAAAAGTTTCACTCAAAAATCTCAAACCATGAAGGTTCTATGTCAATTCGAAGTACCTATTACAATGAAACGGCAATTTCATACTTTAACCCCTATTATTAAAATTAATTACTTAGACACATAATCATTTTATTATTAATCGATTATTTAGGCATGTCACAGTTTATTACATTATTTTATTATAACATTATTATATTACATTATTATTAATATTTATTATTTCATGTATGTTCACTAACAAGTACCTACCCATTATTAAGATCATACAAATCATGTATACGGCTGAAGAAGTAGGCAGGCACCTACCACCACAAAACCACTCATCATACTACCCGACACAAAGCATGCACGGTCAATTGCAGAATAATTGCTGGCTTTTTCTTTAGCACCATGGGCCAGACTACCATCGGGTTTTTGCAGCGGCGGGAGGCAAGACTGACAGAAATTTCCCTCGGCAGCTTTGGCGAGCGACCAAAATGCACGGCTGCCAGGTGGTACCTTGCAAGCCACTCGCCGATTCTACCGATGAACTCGAACTTAGCCCTGGCCGTTGCCTTTTTACAGGACCTCGAGGCGGCATTCAATTGTAGGAATCCTGATTGGCAACTGCCGTGGTCCAAGCCTTATACGCAGATTGCTTGCGGTCTCTAGCTTCTCTGCGCGGCCTATTAAACCACGGGCGTTTGCTCGCTCCTGTTGCGATCCAGTGGTTGGGAATATAGCACTCATTACTCCATATTATACTAATTATGTAATATTTAATAACAAACGGACGCTAGATGGCTGCTCCCCTGCGTTACCGGGCAGGCTACCGTGCCAAATAGGTGTGTGCAACCGGGTAGGCTACCGTGCCAAATAGGTGTCTGCAAAAATATACAACAACAATAACATAAGCTCGAAGGCATAGATATATTGTTTAATGGGATGAAACGTTAAGTTTTTGTTTAATTGGTTAATAGCAATATAGGTACTTTAAATTAATTACCCGAGCAGAGCGAAGAAAGAAATAAAAGCTTTACTAAGAACTGTTTAACAATAATGTAATCCAATTGTTACATCAATTATTACTATTAGGGCGTGGAGTACACAACCTCCAGTCGACAGAAAAAGGAATTTAAAATGTTGGTAGGAACTGGAACAGCCCGCGGTGACGAAGTTGGTGGCACTTAGCTGTTTCCGGCGCCGAGGACTGATGGAGCACGTGCCGCGCTGACTCGGACGTCGCGTGGCCCGCTCCGTTCACCTGAAAAATGCAAGCAAAGCCTTTCAGTATGTCGGACAGACATACCGTAAGTGCGGCGTGGCAGACAGTAGGCAGGAGGCAGGTGGTGCAAAAGTCACTACAGTAAAAGCCACAGCTCACAGCATTGCGTCAGCAGGAAAAGGTGCACAGAAACAAATTAGGCATAGGGGCACTAACACGAGGTTAGTGATCCCACGACCGCATGGGTCAATGTCCTTTTGACAAGCATGTGAAACACAAAACAAAATAAGCCTTGCAACTATATTGCAGAAGCATTTAATATTAAATAAAATATGATGGACACTGTTCACGTAAAAACAGCAACTATCCCAGGGTTTTCACCCCGTTACATGCACACACTATGTGGCGTTAAAATATTCCATATATGACACTATATGAATAAAATAAAATACGGCACACCATGCTCACGTAAAAAGCATGGTAATTGCCTGGAAGGAGCTTTGTATTAGCTACATGAACTATTTCTTTAAACTTTACAATGCAGAGCTGATGTATACACGGCAACTAGCGCCATCTGTCGTTCGCATATTTAGTTGTAATAATTCTATAATAATTCTATAAAACTATATAAAGCTAGGTCTGTTAATTTTATTGTGTAGAACTGGTTGTATGTATCTCATATAAAATAATGGCATGTGGTGTTTACCTTTAAGAAATTGTTACATTGTCCGATGTTTCTTTTGTACAAGCTCATGTTGCATAAATAAATGTAAACAATTGTTGGTGAACCAAATAAATAAATAAAAAATAAATAAATACATGAAAACGACGTGGCACCGAAAATAAATTATTGCCAATGAGTACAGAAGGTCTCAGGACTAAGCTTTGGTAGGATGCATCGTTTTCATATCGCTATTGAGCCACCTGAAATAAAAAAAGGAGATTAGCACACACTGCATATAACTATCAGTAATTCTCACCCAAGCCTTAGCAGAAGGAAGCTGATGTCAAGAGAAAGGGACTCGAATGAGGCTGCAGCGGCTTTTATAGCCTCCCCCAGACATCAGCCAGTGCCAGTGGGTGGGCCCACATGACCAGCCTCCTGGTAATGTTGGATATGGCGAAATTGCCTCTCCGGGGCTACATATTAGCACTAGTTTTACATCATCAATGTACGGCAGCCATTAAGATTGTATCAGAATAATAGTATACCGCACACGGCCAGAGACAAATGAAATGTACTGATAGAACGGCAGATTAAAAATGTAGCTAAAATATAATTTTAAGTCGATACTAATCGACTAAATGTGTAATTAATAATTCAAACTACAATAGACGATTTGCATCGTTACAGGGAGTTTTAGCCAGCTAAGCTGTTACCGCCTTCACCGCTTGGAAGTACTCCCAGCTTCCATACTAATATAATAAATGCGAAAGTAACTCTGTCTGTCTGTCTTTCTGTATGTTACGTTTTCACGCCTAAACCACTGAACCGATTTTGATGGTGGTAGATTTGGTATAGTGGTAGATTAGACCTTGAAAAAGGACATAGGCTATGTTTGGTCGCGATAACTGACATCCACGTGGGTGGAGCCGCGGGCAACAGCTTGTATGATATAAATGTTGTTGCCTACAATTTCTCTTGCTCTCTGTGTTTAAATAATGTTTTGCCATATACACTAGATTAAGTATAATAGGTTCAGCGTTCTAGAGTCAGCTAATTTAGTGTAGGTTTTTATAGTATTATATAAAAACCTACACAAAATTATTTAGTTATTAATACAATTTTCAACTTATTTTTTTAATATCATTTCTCATTTCAAATTACAAAGAAACACGTAAGTTGTATATATATTTGAAATTGTCTTTTAAAATCCTTTATTTTGAGACCCCACTCGATAGATTTAGGAATTTTTATTTTTTTTCAACATCTGTTTTGGCTCCTTAATTTAACTTTTTTTTATATTTCTATATATCCGGTGTCACTCGGGTTAACGCAAGGATTCTAATGATACTCCACACATGTAAATCGGTACAGGTATTTAGGAGATATGGTGGCACAAAGAAAGTCACATACAAACATACGTGAACCCTAAACACAATACACCCCTTTTTTGGGCAGCCGTGTAAAAAGGTTCATAATTTAGCTGATGAAAGTCTGTATGTGGGCAGTGAAGATGAGGTGGACTGTGCCAAAAAAGAGGATTTAAAGATCTGTGACAGTGTGGCTGCCAGTGATATTGGCATCTGCGATGATAAGCTCGTGTGGAGCCGCCGGAGCCCCGCAGAGCCGGAGCTTTGACAGAAATGATGTTTGCTAGATGTTACTTGCTTACTGTATGCTACACACGCGTGGTTTATGCTTGCTTGTTTGACTGTTTTTTAACTGACTTCCTTTTGTCAAATGAACATAAAATTTTAACAATTGAAATATTTTATAATTTTAGCCCCCGAAACCCCCTTTAATATTCAAAAATACAGTAATACAAAATTACAATAATAATATATATATACACTTATATCCGAGATTTTTCGTTTAAAGATATAAGATTTTTAATTTTATCAGACATCTAGTTGTTGATTTTATTGTTCCTTGAATAATCACCTAAGACGCATTTTATACCAGCCTACTATTCATTTAACTATTATGATATACAAATATAGAATGTTTTTATTTAAGATGATTAATGTGAGGACTCATTTTTAACAAAAGGAGAGAGTAGGTACAAGATCTAAAAAATATATAGTAAAAAGCTTTATAACAGGCGGTATCCATTTGCAATTCTCAAACCCGATGAAAATTAATTGGTACCGCCTGCTATAGCTTGTTTCGATATTTTCAGCTTCAGTCGGGTTTTTATTTTTAAGTATTAATTTTATTTCATACTGTTTAGTTGACATATATATATATATTTGTAATCGTCTGCTTATTTCCTTCATTTTTTTTTCATACATTTTGGCGCCAGAAACCCAACATATAGCTGTTGTTTATATTTTATGTAGGTAGCCCAAGAACACTTGGGCAATAAATACTTTTCATTTGAGACATGAACCATTGAAATCTGTACGGTTGTTCAGAAGATGAGGTAATAAAAAATATTACAAAAATACATACAAGATACGCGCGAAAAACATAACCCTTATTGGCAGTCGGGTAAAAATTAATGAACTAAATTTTTCATTTTTAAAAGTTATTTTGTCAACCTTAGTATATGCAACCGCTTTATGGGTGGTAAGCGTACGCAAACGTTACAGTGGTTCTATTTTATGCTTTATATAATTAACTTTCAGGTTTAAAATCGTAAACAGCTCAATCAGCACTTTGTTTTTCAAAAAATTTGTATGCAGTTAACATAATAAATCATGATAGCTCTGTTATCGCATAATTGCGCCTAATATTCTCTTAGGTTATTAATAAATCAATTATTTTGGATTCTCAAACGTGAACGAGGTTCAAACTATACTCCAGAAGAAAAAGCGCTATTGGCTGATCTCATAAAACAGTAAGTTTTATTATTATTTTTAATTCCTCAATGCGTACTCGATGCGTAAGCATTTTGTACTGATTATTTATTTACTTTGTTTTTTAGATATAAGCATATTATTGAAAATAAAAAAACGGGGACAGTATTTATAAACAGAAAGAGGCCTGGATTGAAATTACTAGGAAATACAATAGCAACTGTACGTCGGGGAACAGAGGAACAGAACAGCTTAAAGCTTTATATGATAATATGAAGCAGAAAGCTCGCAAGAACGTCGGAGAAAGTAACGTAAGCAGGTAGACATGTTTTCAGTAATTTGTCTATACACAAATATTAATATGATTTTCTATATTCTTCCAGAAAACTGAAAATATTAAAAGCCAAACAATTTTACAACTAACACAATTATTTCAAGAAAATGTAGTGACAGAAGCTGATCCTAAAAAGGCATTTGAAAATGTGAAAGAAGACAAGATAATCCATGCAGGAAATATACTGTTTATATATAATTTAGAAAACGGGAATTAACGCGATCATGGTATAGGTACTTACATACCTTTGATTGCCTGACGTTAGTATAGTATACAGCGGGAGTTATACGCGTTGCAGTTACAGTGTAGTGGTAATCTATCTAGAACGGACTATGATGTGTGTGATCGGGTTACGTTTATGCAAGCTAGCCGTACGTATGAACTATGCAACGCGAACCTCGAGCGCAAGTTCACGAAACAATACAACCGGCGGTATGCAGAAAATAAAACGTCACCTAAGGTACCGGACCAAACTAAGGATACCGTGATTAACCTGTCAAATGTGAAGTTAGATGAAACTACGGTAACCGTCCTGGCCAAAGGTATGAATTTCGCTCCAACGCCTAAGCGAATACCGTTTGAGAAAATAATCAGTAGTGTTGAGGAATCGATTTTACGTAATAAGGTGCCACCCAGCGATGCCGATACACTCAGACAGGATGTTGCGGTGATATTACGACGATCGAAGCTCCCGGCGAGTAACATCACTATGAAAGAGCGTCAAGCACTAAACGACATTAGGGATAACCCGGACATTTTGGTGCTTAAGGCCGATAAAGGAAACGCCACCGTAGTGATGAACACACTTGATTATCAAACAAAAATTCTCGAACTGTTGAGTGATGATAAGGTTTACAAACCGGTATCATACAACCCCACGGCCAGAGTCACGCGCAGAATACGAGCTCGTATACAAGAAAACGAGGACCTCTTTACGGAAGATGAGTACAGTAGACTGTTTTCACCGAAGTCACACCAGCCACCCAAGTTGTATGGTCTGCCAAAAATACATAAGCCCAACGTGCCACTGCGGCCAATTGTAAGTCAAATAGCATCTCCTACTTACGATCTTGCGAAGTACGTTGCGTCAGTATTGCAACCACTGGTAGGCAGAACACCGTCTTTTGTGAAGGACTCACGGCACTTTATACAGATCATTAAAGATCTCAAGCTAGAACCAGATGACATCATGGTGAGCTTTGACGTGGAATCTCTTTTCACCAACGTCCCTATAAAAGAATGCTTGAACGTCGTAAAGGATCTATTAAGTGACAACGAACTGCCGTTTAACTATGTTGATCTGCTTGAGCACTGCCTAGATGGTAACTACTTCCTTTTCCAAGGTCAACATTACCTACAGACAGATGGTGTCGCAATGGGAAATCCTGTAGCCCCTGTACTTGCCAACATCTGGATGGAACATTTTGAAGAATAGGCCCTGAGTCTTGGCCCGAAGACCATCAGACTGTGGAAGCGATATGTGGATGACATTTTCAGTACTGTCAAGGGAAGTCAACAGGAAGTGGATCAATATATACAACACCTTAATTCTGTCCATCCCAAGATAAGGTTCACCTATGAGATGGAGAAAGAGAGGCCGTTGTCATTCTTAGACGTTAAAGTAGCCGTGAGATCAGATGGGTCCTTGTCACACTGTGTGTACCGGAAACCTACACATACGGACAGATACCTACACGCCACGTCTCATCACCATCCCCGACACCTACAATCCGTTGTGACCTCACTCAGGAATAGAGCGTATGATCTCTGTGACCCTGAACATCTGGAGAGAGAGCTGGATCATGTTCAGGAGGTACTCAAGAACAACGGATATGAAGTGAACGGACGACGGAAGCAACAGGCAGTGGGGCGTAGACGTCCAGAGGTGAGCAGACAGCCAGCCTATATGCCCTATGTCAAGGGAGTAATGGACAAAGTTGGCTCAGTCTTAAAAACATACTCCATCCCGACAGTTTACACCCCAGGCATAAGGGTAAACAACATCGTGGGCACACCGAAGGATGTCTTACCGTTACAGTGTCCAGGTGTCTATAAGATAGATTGCAGCTGTGGTAGTTCCTATATAGGCCAAACGAAGCGGCCTATTGCTGAACGGGTCAAAGAACACATCGCAGCTGTAAAGAATCGCCAGACGAGCAAATCGGCGATTGCAGAGCACCTGCTAGAAGCAGGCACCAATCACTGGATTGAATTTCACCATACGCAAGTCCTCTCCAAGGAACGTCACTTTTACTCAAGAGCTGTACGTGAAGCGATTGAAATCAAAAAACATAAAAATTTCAATCGGGAAGATGGATTTAAATTATCTGCAACATGGAATCCAGTGATGAAAAACAAGCAACCTTGCTTTTCTACGCAGTCGGATAGACACCGGACAGTTTGCTTACGTAATAGGGACACTGTGAGTGTGGTATGTGACGGTACATGGCGAAAAGAAAATATTGAAAATGTGCGGGTAGATGAAGAACCTACTACCTCACGGATTCGAAGACGGCGGGCTTCCACCGCTGAGCCAGTCAGCCTGTGACCACGGCCGGTGTAACCTGGTCGAAACGTCAGGCAATCAAAGGTATGTAAGTACCTATACCATGATCGCGTTAATTCCCGTTTTCTAAATTATATATCATGGAACGCGAGATTTTAAAATTTATACTGTTTATATTATTCATTTGAAAATCTGTCTGTTTGTTATTTTATTGTATTGCATTTTGCCTTCAGGTGCAGATGAACAAAACTGGTGGTGGATTCTAGAAACCAAAGGTGACTGACAGGAATACTTTTTTTTTATGCCACTTACGTGGCAGACAAGCACACGGCCCACCTGATGGGAAGTGATTACCGTGGCCTATGGACGTTTGCAACACCAGGGGCATCACAATCGTGCTACCGACCCTGTAGATACCTTCTAAAACCCTTCTTGAAGAACCCCATATTGTAGTCGCTTGGGAAAACCACGGTAGGAAGTTCATTCCACAACCTGAGCGTGCGTGGGATGAAGTGCCTTTCAAGACGCACGGTGCGCACCATTTCCGGTCGCAGTGTGTGAGGATGAATTCCCTGCCTATGGCGAGTGGTGTGATGATAGAATGCAGCGGTGGGCATCATGTCAAACAATTCATCTGAGCACAAACCATTGTATAGGTGGTAGAACACACAAAGCGAGGCAAAGTCCCCTCTGAGGCTGAGAGGTTCCACATCACCTGTGAGTATGGGATTGTCGACGAGCCTCAACGCCCGTCTTTGCAATGAGTCGAAGGGGCCAAGCTGGTATGCAGGCGCTCCGGCAAAAAGGTGACAGCAGTACTCCATGTGGGGCCGAATTTGTGCCTTATAAAGCAGAAGTCGTTGCCCCGCAGTGAAGTACTGCTTCGCCCTGTTGAGCACTCCAAGTTTCTTTGAGGCCAGCTTGATCTTGTCCTCCAAATGGTTGCGGAACTGAACGTCGCTTGAGATGTCGACACCTAGGATCCCAATACTCGAAGAGATGGAAAGTGGTGTGCCCAGGAATTGCGGCGCTACAATAAATGGGGTTTTCTTAGCGGTGAATACACATACTTATGTCTTAGTGGGGTTAAATTGGACTAGGTTAAGTCGACCCCAATCGGATACTCCCGAGAGAGTAGTCTCGATTTCAGACACAAGTTGTTCGCGTCTCTTCTCCACCTCCAATTGAGGGATATTTGCACGACCCGTGTTACACGTATCCCCGGTACTGTCGTCCGCATAGCAATGAATAGATCCATCAGACAGCATGTCATTGATATGCAGCAGAAATAGCGTCGGGGACAACACGGAGCCTTGTGGGACACCAGCGTTTATGTCTATGCGGTCCGAGCAGCTGCCATCGACGACGGCTTGGATACTTCTGTTGGACAAAAAGCTGGCAATCCATTCGCAAAGTCCCTCGGGGAGTCCGTAGCGTGGCAACTTCGAAAGAAGACCTCTGTGCCAGACCCGGTCAAAGGCCTTTGATATATCGAGGTTGACCGCTAGTGCCTCGCCCCGACTCTCGATAGCTTGCGCCCATCGGTTTGTGAGATACACAAGAAGGTCACCAGTGGAGCGTCGGTGGCGAAAGCCATACTGTCGGTCGCTCAGTAGGTCGTTTCCCTCAAGGTATCACAGGAGCTGTGCATTAATCACAAGCTCCATTACCTTCGAGAGAATAGAGGTTATAGCAATAGGCCTGTAATTGAACGAGTCTGTCCTGTCGCCTTTCTTAGGCACAGGATGCACGAATGCAGTCTTCCACGAGGCTGGGACTTGTCTCGCGGAGTAAGAGCGCGTGAAAAGCCGTGTAAGTACTCGGCACAATTCGGGGGCACAGTGCCTGAGCACCATCGCCGGTATTCCATCCGGCCCACTCGACTTCCGAACATCCAGGGACTTGAGTTCCCGCCGGACCACCCGTTGTGTGATTTTAATTTCAGACATGAAAGTATCACAGTTGGGGATAATAGGTGGCTCGGCATTCCCGTCGTTCATCGTCGAGTTTGACGCAAAGAGATTACCCAAAAGATCGGCTTTCTCCTTAGCGCCATGAGCTAGGCTACCGTCGGGTACTAAAATATTAGCCATCATACAAGGTCAAGTTGAGCCACTTACCAATCTATATGACAGTGGTGCAGTTTATTTTAAAGGTATGTCATGCCAGTACTTTGTTTTGTTGGATTTGTTTTTACATTAGATGATACAGGTAGTCAAGCTGAAAATATACTTGAAACCAACAACCTGGCACAAGGATCACCAACATTGGACCATTATTATCAAGAAATAGTAATTGGTAGGTTTTAGACAGTGTGTTGGTTATTAATCCCTTGTATCTAGGAGAGGTCCAATAACACCTTTATGTTTGTTTTAAACAGATGACAGCTATCCTGAACAGTATCCATCACCGGCTCCTACCACGGAAAATGTTCCTAGGTACCTACTAGTGCTTTCCACATCATTTGATTCACCAAAACATGGCATGGATGCAAATAAAACCGGTAATGTGAAGGCATCAATTATGGACTTACTTTAAAATCTCAGTAGAACTACTGGGAAAAACCTTCTTATTGAATCAATTTACATAGATATAAAAGCTTATTGTGCAATTTTTTTTTATTACTGGTGTATAATAACTTGTAATTCTTTTTTAATTTGAGTCTACAAAAATACATTGGTGTGATTGACAGGTCATTCATTACATAGCTTGTCATTGCATTAAAATATCATAAAGATATTTTAATGCAATGACAAACTATTTAATGACCTGGCAACACTGTTGTCGTAATGTAAACATTGACTCCGTGTTTTATATTTTAGAAAAATATAAATAGATATGTTTCTTTCATAAAAAAGAGCTAATTACCTAGTAATACGTCCGGAAAATGTGCAGAAGTGTTATCAGTGACCTACAATTAGTGAATTTAATAATATAATAGTGAAATAAAAAAATGTGTTCAATTAAGAGAAGTATCTAAAAGTGCAAAATGATATAAACTATTTTCTTTAAAACTGATAATATATGCACGTACTACACTTTTGAGTATAATCCTGTGGACAAGTGAGAATAAGAAGCTAAAATCATATAAAATGGGATCAGTCTGAATCAGTTAAATTCAAACGTAAGAATTTTTTCGCAGTAACGAGTATGACCCAATTTAAATAAAAGCACGGTAATACTGAAGACCTAAAAGTCAAACCATAAAGAATTGTAGAAGAGGGAATAGGCGCTTTTATATTCGGTACGACACGATTTATCGGTACCGTACAACAGTGACGTCCATGTATGAAATCGACGGTAACGACAAAATATAAAAGCGGCAACTGGTGACTAACTACAACATAATCAATTAAAAAGATACATATCTACTGATTTAATTTAAGAATAGTTCTGCCAGGTCTACCAGATTATTAATATAAAAATACAATCACCATAAAAATGGATTCCGAACCAAGTAATATAACATATCGCAAACTAATTAGAGTAAGCTCGTACGATAATATTGTTAGTATGACTGTGACGAGTGACAGTGAGACCCAATCTGAACAATTGAATGCGACCATCAGGAGTATACCCAATGAAAGCTCTCACTTTGATATGGAATACATAAATGAACTCCAAGAACGTATACAATCACTAAAAAGTGAATTATTGAGTGCTCACACCGAAATAGAAAATTTAAATAGCGAAAATTCGCGCCTTAAAGCCGATCTACAAAATTCAATAAAGTTAAATGGTGCGTACAAAACAATTTGTTCAACTCCTACTAGAATGCACAATATGACACCCAAATCTCGTAGCAAAAAAGCGCAGCAGAAATCCGTCGCTCGGCCCACGACCATCGAAAACCATATAATAAAGGATCCATCATCATCACCGTCATCACGACCACTATCGGATAATCAGTATTTACAAATGGTAACACCAGTAAAAAATATGAACGAAGTTTCGAAACGGAAAATAATAGTATTAGCAGATCAACAAGGGTACAAAATGCGAGGTATCCTTCAAAGACTGGTAGGTGAAAAGTTTATTGTTAAAGTTTACTGGAAGTCAGGAGCTCGTATGCAACACGTCTTGTCTGCTAAAGAAGAGATTAGTACATTATGCAAAACTGACTATATTATTATACTGGGAGGCGTTAATGATAAACAGCCAAATGATTTACTGTTTCATCTCAGAGAGTTTTTGACAAATACATATAATACAAATATTTTAATTTCCGAAATACCATATAATAATAACCTAAACGAACGAAAATTGAATTATGAATTTAAATTTTTATGTTCTAAGTTTGCAAATTGTAAATATATTGACATGAACTACTGTGAGTTTGTACCTAAATATGGTTCTTTTGTGCTCACAGACTTATAATACAAGTAGCAGACTAAACATACCTATTAAATTTGCGTGGCAAAAACAAACACATGTAAAGAGTTAGCACACCGACACATTAACATGGGACGGATTTGGGCACAGCGGTTTTATTTTACGCACAGTATAAAATTTTAGCCTATGTGACTTGTATTGCATTTATCTTCATTTTATATTTTTACTCGATGTACCTATTTCTCGTTAAAATAAAACCTTTAGTAAAATGCCTACAGCTATGTTCAACCTAGTTTTTAAAATATAAAGAGTTACTAGAATTACTAAAATATAGAGAATGATCCTGTTCCAAATTAGTTTGACCATAACTCCTATGATAATATGTAAAGTATCTTACATTATGTACCCAATGTAAATATAGGTATCATATTATGTATGTAGGTACTTAGTTTGAAATCTATGAACAGTGAAACATTAAGTATTCTTGCCCTTTGGTAGGTTTTAAAAAGATAGAAAGAATAAAAGGTCTGAGAATAGGACGTAAGCTATTATTATCCCGCATTTGAAACGACATCACCTCATGGGAATCGGGCTCATTTGAATCGTCCTGAGAAGAATTTTGTCTTTTAATGGTAACCAGGGTGTGATGATGGAACGACGCAGCCCTACTAAGCTTCGGCTCGTTTGATTCGTCTAGTAAGTAGGTACTCAAGTTTTAGATGGTTACCAGGGTTTTTGAAATTTTCCCCTTCAACAAAATCTTGCTCTGCAGGCTGTGTTGATGAATCACTATGGGGACAATAAAACTTAACCATAAGACTTGCCGAATTACAAACAATGGGCTTGACAAATTGGAAAAAAATAATGTAAAAAAAGACACATGACGAATCGAAACAATTTTCAGACTAGACCAAACGAGACAAAATCATAAATTCGATTGAAAGTTTGATCAGTGCTGTGGGCATTTTACCCTAGGCTGTATTACCAGAAATACTTACATTGATTAAAAATACAAGACGAGGTAAACCGCACGACGGGCATTGTTACTATGTCAGTGCTACACTAGGGGAATGTAAATAACACAATAGTTATTATAAAGTTCTTTAATCATTAGCAATTACAATATGGACGATTTATAAAATGAGTTTAATATTACAAATTCCTATTATGAAAGTTAGTGATTACCGCTGAGGCGATATTGAGACCCGAGCCGCCAGGCGAGTGTCTAAAGAGAGTCGAAGACGGTAATCAACAATACACACTTGTATCAAACGACGTTTTTCATTTTACTTGTGAATAATATAACGCTAAAATAGATATTTACCCTTGCAGTTTTCAGATAGTAAACATTCCATAACGTGACTTCACGTCAATCTCATCATATATCGGACGTTGTGTAGTATATGATGTGTATTTATCGGGCGGTGTACTAGGTACATAAATCATTTTCTTCATAACTACTTAGTAGATACATACTTGTAGACATTTCAATTAATAAATTACTATAATTTCACTAGTAAAAAAGAATTGCGAAATTTTTTGATACGTCCGGACTGGCGGCGATAATAAAAAAGAACACTGGCCACACACTAAACAGAATGAGGTATATTTGAGTAAAAGTTTGTTTATTACACGTACAAGATGAAATTTTCTATTTAAATACGAAGTTGCATGAAATGAACAAGCAATATACCTATATTAATTTATTTGTTCTATTGAACACGAACTTTTTGTATCTATTTTTTTTATTATCTAACTTTTTGTATTAAATTTCTTTGTTGCACTGTTTTTTGTTTTTTATTTAAATATAAATTTACCATAGCGGTTTAATTTCTCCCATTTTAATAGAAAATATATGCATTAGATACTGGCCGACAATAAAAATTGGCTGAGTAACTGCGCGCCGCGCCATTTGTTTTTTTTTTAACCAAGAGTGAAAAAGAAGCAAAGGGCGAGCATTTTGTAGCATTGTAAAATTTTGATACGAGTACTACATTTATCGAAAAAATTAAAATAAAATGGAAATATACAGCGATAGTGATCTAAGTTCTACACCAGAAAGCATAAAAATACAGCGATAGTGATCTAAGTTCTACACCAGAAAGCATAAAACTGCTGCTAATGCAATTGTTGAAAGCTTTTTTTTTTTCATTAAATTGAGTTTTAATTTTGAGTAGGTATATTATATATCGGTAGGTAGATTGGTAGTTGAAAGAAAAGTAGATTACGCACCTTGTCTAAGCGAGTAATAGATGCACTCGTGTCAATTTTTAGTGCCCTCGCGTGCGCTCGGGCACCAACATATCAATTTAGTGTACTCACTTTGTGCTCGGCGCAACAATCTACTATTACACTTTTTTTCTAACAAGTCAATATTTATTACTTGTTAGAAAAAAGTGTCATTTTTTTCAAATAATTTCTCCTTGAAACATTACTTGTTATTTTTCGAGCTTCATGTTTCAGTCTGGTGTCAGCATAAAATTTTATAATTACTTTTATCAGCAAATAAACATGATTTATATCGTGACCATTATCGCCAGAATTAAAAATTTTATAATAATCCTTTTGATTAATTAAGCGATTTGTAATTTTAAACAAAGACATATTTTTGTCAGCTTTAAAATACTTTTCACATTCTTGTACTACCGACACTACCCCAGCTGATGGATAGGTTAAGCCACCTCGGTCTTTTCTCTGTATTAAGGAATTAAAAAAATTTTTCTTTTCACCTATTACTAGTGTTTGGCATACTGAACATTTAATATTTTTTAGCACTTTACGAGCAACAAAACCAGCTATGTAAATTGCTACTTGATTGGTGAACTCATCTAATGGCATGCTTTCAACGTCCTCTAGGAAACATTGTATGTCATCTTCATCAAGATGGTCTGAATACGTATTCTTTTCAAAGCTTGGTGTCTTTCATTTAATACTATTAAAGGGTTCTTCGAACTCGACACTTTCAATATATTTATATCATCCGTCAAATCACCTTCTTTATTTAACTGAATTTCCATGCGTATAAGATTTTTTTTATAATCCGTTTGAAAATTTACTGTGTTAGGATTATCATTGTATCCACCCCTTCTTCTCATTTGACCGAAAAACATTTCAAGATGGTCCTGACTTATTGCATAGGTTGGAAAAAATCTAAGTTTTTCATTTATTATTAAATCATGGAACATATTTATACAACTTTCTAAACATATAATAAATCCAAGAAACCCAGTTTTTCGACCCGACAGAACCACACGATTATTGTCAGGAAATTTTAAATTACATAAATAATCCTTACACATGGTAACAAAGGTCTTTGTACGAGCAATGTTGGCTGGACATAGAGCTTTTTTAAAACCGGGAGAATACATGGAACGACTATTTAATATATCAAAAGCATCATTTATTATATTTATAAAGTTAGCAGTAGCAGCACACTGCTGAAATTGAATTAATTGTAACTCGTCCTTGCAATAACATAAAGCATCCGCAACAGATTTACTAAACAGCTGTGTGGCAAGCCGGACTTTCATTTTTTGGTTAGTGAAATATATGTGAGCTTGCCTTAGCTTGTTAGCCAGATGCAAGCCTTTGCTTTCTTGTATGTCTAGTAAAAGTTGAAAATATTTGAAATTAACCTGATTCCCATCTTTGTCTAACATAATTTTAAAATCACCCAACGTATTTCTAATCAATTTTATCATATGGCAAGGATCCCAGAAAATGTGAATTTTTTGATTGTGAAAGTTAAAAAAAGGTTGCAAATTATTTAAAGAAAAATTGCATCCTAAATGGGTGGCCATGCTAATATTTGATGCTGCGCCATCAAATGTAACACTTTTAACAAATATGTTTATACTGTATAACATTTCTAATGCCATTCGAACAACATTAACACGCTGTTCAGCATTCATTGATGTTACAAAAAAAAAAGCTATTGGTAATTTCCAGTGGTAATTAATGGCATTCACCATTAATACCAATGCTTGTGTTGCCAACGGTAAACTGTCATCATTAATTTCTGTCCCTGTATCAACTCGTCCTTGAAATTTGGATCCATCCCAAACAAGTTCCTTTCGTATTGCCATTTCGTCTAGAATTAAATTGACGAAAATTTTATGATTGTATTTTTTAGAAAGTGCACTTAATATCGTAAAAGATTCATTTGTGAATCCAGGCTTGGCATCCACTTTTTTATACCATCGACTGATAGTTGCTGGGTGTGGTAAAACCGTATTAAAACTTTGCCTAACAAAATTATAGGCCCTCGGCGAAAAAAAATTTAATTGTAGGGCAAATGTTCGTAATTCTGGAGAATAACTTTTCTCAACTGCGGAACCAGAAACTTTTTTAAAAAATCTGTTTAAAAAATCTTTATTATTATTTGCCGGAATGTTTTCCAGTACATGAATATCTTCACTATTTAGTTTTGTTTTTAAATTATTTATTATTTCTGCAAATGTCGCTATTTTTTTCTTTAACCTTTTTTGTTTTTCTCTTAAGGCTTTAATTTGTTTATTTTTAAACAAGACTTTTGAATTTAATTTTCTTATAGTCGTAGAATGGTCAGATTTCATAGTTAATGTTTGAAGTAATGATTTTTTCTTTTGAAGGACTGGTGAATTCTGTGACATGGCTAATTGCTGACTTGATGTTCCAACTATTGATACAGGAATATTTTTCTTGCACTGAAACAAAAAAGTAACAATGTGATGAAGAAACATTCGGATCCAGTAGTGAATTGAAATTTAACGTTTTTAATTCAATAATTATCATACTACTAGTCCCCAAGCTACGCACAAATATTGTCAGTCATTTCCTCCCAGGTGATAATTCGTATAATACTCCAGAAGTTGCATTATGAATTAGCGTGGTCTTCCGCAGCAATTTTGTCAATGGGTTAAGCAACGGTCACCTCCCAAACATTATCCAGCCTGCCTTGATTAATTTTTATTTATTATTATTATATTTTTATTTATTATATTATATTTTTATTATTTAAGTTAAGGACTTCACATCAATCACATCATATATCGCACGTTGTACAGTATATGGGTTTATATCGGGCGATGTACTAGGTACAAAAATCGTTTTCTTCATAACTAGTACTTATAGACATTTTAATTAATAAATAATTTCAACACTAAAAATAAATTGCGAAACTTTTTGGTACTGGCGGACTAGCAGGAACAATTAAGTAGTTATTCATAGCGTGCCATTGGCCAAAGACTAAAAGAAGGGGGGGGCTTTTTTTGTTTATTGCGTGTACAAAATGGTAAATTTACTTATAGTTTTAAACAGGGAGAAAACAAAAGTTATAATTATTTGAGTAAAGTTTTGTTTATTATACACGTACAAAATGAATTTTCTATTTAAATACGAAGTTGCATGAAATGAACAAGCAATAGGTAGGTATATTAATTTATTTGTTCTTTTGAACACGATTTTATTTGTATTGATTTTTTTAAACAATAACGCAGCTCAACCAATAAAATTAAAAAAATAATCTATTATCCCACTCGTGATATAATAACAATTAAAAAACCACATTTGATTATTGGTATCAGTGTTTGCCTAATTGCGATGAGATAAGGCCATTTTATGAGCAAGTGAATTAAAAAGTAGTAAACAACAAAGAGCTGGACGCGCCAAAAAAATTTTCACTGCATAGAGGTCATACCCGTATGGAATTTAAAAACTATATCGTTATAATCATCGTCGTCTGATAGATGATTGGACAATGGACGGAAAGATGGGGTCATCGTGTACCCATACTCGAGGGTGCTATCTCTATGGCCCTGGGTCATCCGGGGTGTGAGGGATATTTCAGAGACAATCACACCCTTGGCAACTGATGACTCAAGGCGGCGTGCTGTTTTAGTCGGTTCAAGTTCGACATAAACAGTAATTGTGATTTATGTCATAAAATATGCTATTGTGAGATTTTATTATACTAATGGGGTACTATTAGTGAACTCCTGTGATGATTGGTCAGGAGGTTTGTTATACTATGCCAATCCATATAAAATATTATCCATTCGGCGTCTTCTTAGAAGGATAATTAAGATAAGTAGCATGTTCTTCACGCTTCAACTGAGAAGGAATGACAGAATTTGTTTGGGGAAGTCACCTACCAACAACGTAGCAGTTATCACCCACAATAATACATAATATAAATCACTGTAGCACTATAAGTAAGAGCTATCATCTGAGAGGAATGGTCCTGAAAACCTCTTGCTCGCAAACCATTATCATATTTGCACTTCTTAATAAGAGAAGTTCACTAATCCTTTGGCTTCAAGTTAAAAAACAATAAATTAATAATAAAAGTAAATATTAAGCAGATATATATGAGAATACCTATAGTAACCTAAGGATATATATAAAATATAAAGAATATTTTAGAAAAAATGATCTTAGAGCAATGCATACAACAATATTTTCAAAACTTAAGTTGTGCGTCACATACCTGAAGATCTGTTATGATTTGTGGAAGTAATATATGCTGCTGAACTACTGGCAAATTCTGCCATGAAGTAGATTGTTGTTGGTTTTGATATTGGACATCCTGAAGTACAGAAATATTTTCACCCGTTGCTGTTCTTTTTCTTGATATATACACATCAGATGAAGTTGTAGGTATATTTTCTTTGCACTGAAAAACAAATCTTATGTTAGTTACATGATTCAGTATCATCGTCATCATAGCCGATGGACACCCACTGCTAGACATGCTGCAGGCAGCACAGGATCAAAAATTCAGTACAATGATAGAAAACTGAATGAATATTGGAATTGTTAAAATCTCCTTTGAAGGTTGTCTCGCTCAATTCTGTTTTAGTATTAGTATTTAACAATAATATTTCTACGAACCTATACCATGCCATCTGGTACCAATCTCAGCAGAACCTGTACCAGTCATCTGATTAATATACATACATAACATATTTTTTAATTTAGCAATTAATACTACGGGTTTTAAAATTCTCTTTTTTTATTAGAATTAAAAACACAACAGTGTACATATTGATAAAAGTAAATATCAAGCAGATATTTATGAGACTACCTATAGTGGCCTAAGGATCCCTTATATTGTAAGAAATATGGTCTCAGAGCAATACAAGGCGTAGAAAAAAATTTTCATAACCTAAGTTGAGTGTCACATACCTGCAGATCTGTTGTCATTTGTGGAATCATTACATGCTGCTGAACCACTGGCAAATTTTGCCATGAAGTGGATGGTTGTTGGTGTTCATATTGGACATCTGATGAATTTGTAGGCATATTTTCTTTGCACTGAAATACAAATCTCATGTTAATTACATGATTCAGTATCATCATCATCTCAGCCGATGGACACCCACTGCTGGACATGTTACAGGCAGCACAGGATTAGAAATTCAGTATATTGATACAAAACTGAATGAATATAAGAATTGTAAAATCTCCTTCGACACTTCAGTATTTAAGTATAATATTTCTTTAGCAAATCTGCACATGGTCATCTGATAACAATCTAAGCAGAGCCTGTACCAGCCATCTGAGTAACATTATACAACATGTCTTTTACTTTTACCAGTTAATAGCAGCTATGGGTTTGAGAATTCACTTTTTTTATTAGTTTAAGGTAAAACTATGGGTATTGACTTATTAAACTCACTTCATTAGATTCAGAGTCCTGTTCAAATATTGTTGGGATTGCCCCTTGCACCAGAGTAGTTCGAAAACTGTTCCTTTTTAATAAATTTTGTTCAAAATGTAAAGAACAAATAACACTACCGGGACACGGTGTCCAAGACTCAAGATTTGCGTTTATTAGCCAGGCCTCACACAGTTTTTTGTCCTTCGGGAATCTAAAACAATATACTTACATAAAGTTATGTTAACAAAAATTTACATAAATTACTCACTCCGTAAACAGTTAGAACAATATTATTGTAAACAATCGCCCTAGATTCGTCCCCTACATCAGAAAGAAGTACTTGACCTGTCAAATGACATGGGCTCATCTACGAAATTATTGATAATACTAAGTATTTGCAACATGGGGTTGTAATTTTTGGAAAAATTTAGTAATCAATACATGTAAACACTCATGCAACTATACAAATACCCAAGAACACTCATGGTTTCAGATACTAAGCATGATTGTTTTCATTGATGAGTATGTCAACAAACAAAATATTTACTTACCGATGAAAGGTTATTTCGGCCATATTTTTGTATGTCGCACTTTGGCACTTGTATACACTGCATTTAACCATTTTTATGGTTGCAAATACACTGGATTTACAATAAAATAATAAAATTACGATTGCGAGTAGTTTATTGACTTCATTAGCTGTTGCTTACCATAAGGGCACTCTAATGGCGTCTGGTCACGCATGTTGATCTGCCAGTGTAGGGGTTTGTGTTGCAATGCTAAAGGTAGAAAGAGACAAAGATAGGGCAGGGCTTGAAGCGTGAACGGGATGCATAGTGTAGCTATTAATATGAATGTGTGCTACCAAAATATGTTCAGTCTGCTACTAGTATTAGATGTCTGTGTTTGTGCTTCATAAATGTCAAATTCTTCTCAAAGAAATGCTACACATTGACTATAAATTACAATACAAATTATACTTGCCCAAAAACATTGACAAACCAAGGCATGATACTATTACTTTTAGAGACCAGTGCACTCAAACAGATAAGATTATTAAATATGTGGATAATGAATCAACTCCAAAGAAGTCAAGGGATTTTTTTCGTTCAGAATAGAATTAACATTCTTCACCAAAATTTAGATGGTTTAGCGTCCAAATGGAAGTCTCTAGTCGTGCACCTCGATTCCCTTGAAGCCGATATTGGAAATTGTATAAATGTTCTATGCATTACTGAACACAACATGATTGATTCCGACAAAGCCTTACTAAAATTAGAAAATTATCATTTTGGATCAATATATTGTAGGAAAAGCAGACGTGGCGGGTCTTGTATATTAATCCGGAATACGGTAAAAAGTAATCCCTTAAAAGAAATAAATTCCTATTCAGTGGAAAAAATTATAGAATGTTCGGGAGTAATTTTGATAGAACATAATATCATTATTATATGCGTTTATAGACCTCCGAGGACCAGAGCAGAAGATATAGATGTATTCTTCACCAATTTCAATTCTTTACTCCATAAATACTGCTATAATAAGGTGAGAGTAGTTATCTGCGGGGACTATAACATAAACATACTTGATGATACTGACGAATCGAGTAGATTCAAGGATATGTTGCGTGGATTTAACATGAAGCTAGGCATAAACGAACCCACACGGCTGTCAAGCGGAAGATGCTTAGATAACATTTTATTTAATGTGCGTGGAAGTAAGGCTAAAGTTATCGATTTGAAACTGTCAGATCACACAGCGCAGGTACTGACATGTCCGGTAAAATCATATAGCCAACTTGCAACTTGGTACATTGATAAACGGGACTATAGTAAAGAAAACCAAATGAGATTTAAAGGTTTTATAAATTCCTTAAGTTTTAATGAAGTCTTTACATCTAAGGATCCTAATATAGCTTTTACTAGCTTTTATGGGGACTTCAAATTCTTGTATGACCTCTGTTTTCCTATAAAACAGGTCAAACGTTCCAAAATTTCCCGCCCAAAATGGTTAACAAAAGGTATCAGACTCTGTTGTAAGCGCAAGCGCCAACTTTTGTGGGAATATAGAAAGAAAAATAGTGCAAATACAAGAAATCGCTTTACGGACCTATCATTAAGACTAAATCGTATCATAAAGTTAACACAAAGGTCGCAAAATGATAACTTTATCCAAACGGCTCTCAATAAATCAAAAGCAACTTGGGCTGTTATCCGCGGAAATCAGAATAATACACCAAATAATCAAATTGACCATATAAAAGTAGACGGCAACATTATAGAAGAACCTTTACAAATTGCAAATTGTTTTAATACTTTTTTCACTGATCCAATCCACCAAAGTCTATCAATTGACCACAAAACACCAATGACATACGAATTGAATTCTATATTTATGACGCCCACTGTGCCTAACGACATACATAAAATTATATTAGGTTTGAAGAACACAAATAGTACTGGATACGATGGTATATCAACTAAAATAATAAAGCTTGTTTCCGTTGCACTATCCCATATACTGAGTCACATAATAAATTTATGTATAACAAATGGTGTTTTCCCTGATTAATTAAAATTGACCATAGTCAAACCATTGTTCAAGAAAAATGAAAGAGACAGTGTGCATAATAATCGCCCCATAGCACTCGTGCCTGTTATTTCAAAAAATTTGAGAAGGTGATACATAACTGTATCTACAACTACTTTGAAGATCATAATTTATTTTGTACCGAGCAAGTAGGATTTAGGAAAAACAAATCTATCGATATGGCAATCTATAGGTTTTTGTCCACGGTACTAACAAATTTAGATAGTGGATATCAAGTGTGTGCGTTGTTCATGGATCTAACAAAGGCCTTTGATTGTGTTGACCATAAAGTTCTATTAAGAAAATTATACGCTTATGGAGTCAGAGGAAATGTCCACGACTTAATAACATCATATCTGAGCAATAGGACCCAAGTCACTCAAAATATACATCAACGTGTAGAAATGTCACATTTGGTGTTCCTCAAGGCAGTGTTCTTGGTCCACTATTGTTCATTATTTATATAAATGACTTACCTAAAGTAACTCATTATGACACAGTTCTATTTGCGGATGACAGTACAATTGTTTTTACTGGGAATAATAAAGTGCAATTAGAACGAGAAGTGAATATGACATTAAATAATACAATTAATTGGTTGACATTAAACAATTTAAACATTAATATTGATAAGACAAATCTTATGACATTTAGAAACAGAGTGAATAAAATTCAAAATATCGACATAAATTATCTTAATAAAAAAATTGTAGAGGTTAGCACGACAAAGTTTTTGGGTCTGAACATTGATAACAACTTACGTTGGAAAACCCATATCACTGTGTAAGAAGGTTCATTCATTTTCATATGCACTTTACATGCTGGGAAGATCAGCTAGCCAAGCAACCGTTCTGACGGCTTATAATGGTTATGTTGCACCTCTCTTGAGATATGGTATCATGTTCTGGGGCAACTCATCCGATAATGAAGACGCATTCGTGGCACAAAAGAGGTGTATAAGGTCTATATGCCACTTAAAACCTACAGACAGCTGTAAGCCTTACTTTTAACAATTAAAGTAATTAACACTACCATGTATATATATTCTGGAGGTGCTGCTATTTGTAAGGAAAAACATGCATCTGTTTACTAAATTAAATAGTAAAAGAAAAAAAACACTTTAAGCATCCCATCAAACAAATCGACATTGATGAATAGTAGCTTTCTATGTATGGCTCCTAGAATTTATAATAAATTACCAAGAAAAATTCAAGAAATATCAGAACTAAATATTTTTAAAAAAGAAATTAAGATTATTTTGTTAAATAGGTGCTATTACACAGTAAATGATTATTTAAATGACAACACACCGGAGGTTAAGTAAATTTCACTTATGACTTTGACATTGGTATTTTATGTTGTGTTTTAATTTTATGAATGTAGGACATTGTTACTTTTAATATGTTTTAATCTTATTAATGTCTGACATTGTTATTAGATGACATTTTCTGTACTCGTGATTGACTAATTTAATGTATCTTGCACTGAAAATGCACGAAACACGGACATCTAGAATTTTGACAGCATATAATAATCTACACTTTCCTCTACTTCTAATAAATATGTAATTAATTATTAAATGCCCATTTTTAGTGATAATTCTCTAATATGAGAATATTGCATGTCAATTTGGCTGAAATATGGTGAATCTAATGCATAAATTGTAACAACTATGTACCCATATATCGCAATAAAATGAATTTGATTTGATTTGATTTGAGATGTATGATATTATAACTCTTAAAAAACGGCGAAGAGGTAAAATTCTACTATTGAATGGTCACTAGTATTATAAATTAAAAACTTATAATGATGGAGGAATAATTTGGCGATGTTCTCTGTACCGTAAGACTAGATGTATTGGATCGGTAACTATAAAAGACGATATCGTAATAAAATCGAGGCAACATCTACTAACATCCGCTCCAGATCATGGCAAAAATGAAATAGGCCTTAAGATACACGAATGTAAGAAGAAATTTAGTGAATCAGATACTTTATCAGTGCCAAGAATCTACAAAGAAACAGTGGCTTCACTAGAACTTCAATGCATTGACCTTATAAACAAGTTGCCCAAATTTTCATCTGTGAAGTCAACTTTATACCGGAATCGCAATAAAACCTTAGAAGTCGAAAAATTATGTTACAAAAATTTTTTAGACGTCAAGATTCCGTATAAGTTTGATACTTTTATGTTAGCTGACTACTATCGTGATGATGGTGCACGAATTTTAGTGTTTGCTTCTAGTGACGCTAGAGCAATAATGGCAGAAAGAAACGACTTTTTCGGTGATGGCACATTTGGAGTAAGCCCAGTACCCTTCCCTCAGTTGCATACCATACATTGCGATCTAGGTAGTTCTCAGGAAACAACAAACATAATACCGGTATTTGAAAGGTGCCACCACTCCCGTAAACTCCATTTAATATGTCCATATAACATAAATTTATTCCAAGAGTGTGATTCTGCCCCTGCCTCAGTTACCAACCAACCGCAAATAGACGACACCAATGGACTTCAAATTAACAGGGTTCCACTCACGGCCATGTCATCTACTAGCCTAGAAGTACCGAGTCATAAGACAGCTCCACCATCACCATCAATGTCGGTGGCATCCTCTATCGCCATGTGTGATTCACAAACAACTGCTGAGGTTGTTCTCAAATCTATACGTCCAATCCCAACCGCTGTAGATGACAGAAAATGACTACAAGAAAAAGAAAAAGTCAAAAAGCTGAGATTTTGAATCCGACGCCTGTGAAAGTGGACTAAAAAGAAAGATTCCAAAAGGCTGAACAGCGCGCTGCCAAAAATTTGGGCAAGGAGAATCTATTATCATCCACAAACTATCAAACAACTTCCACATCAGGAATGAAACAAAAAATCGGTGCGGAGACCTGCCAAAACTGTGCGTGATTATTATTGTACAGTATGCAAGGAACAATTTGTACATCCTCCAGCTGTAGACTGGATATAATGCTCCGAGTGTAAGGACTGGACTCACGAAGCCTGTTCAGCTTATCTTGGAAGAGGAACATACTTTTGTGATGACTGTCAAGATAATTGAGCATTGTCTCATCTTGAATTATCTTGCCCTATCGCTAGAACCATCTTACCCGATAGTATAGGGCAAGATGAATCAAACCTTATATTTCATATATTGATCTCATGTAACAATTGTGATAAAATTAGAGTCATTTCTTTGATTATTATGAAAGTTTAATTATAGTTGATTTTGAGAAATTAAAGGTTACTTAGGTTACGATTAAGTTCTTTTTTATTCATTATTCAAGTTAAGTGAACCATCTTGCCCTCCTTTCCCCCTACTCGCAAGGATTTTCCAAGCCGGGGATCTACCCTTTTAAGGGAAACGCTTTTTCTGATGAAGATTTCGACTGCGCAGAGGTGACTAATCGTACTTTACCAACAACATCTAAAGGCGCGTCCAGATTATGCGCGGCAAACACTCGAACATTGGCTCGCGCGGCGGCCGCGCATGTAGACGGGCTTGCCGCGCGCGGCAGCTCGAGGGTTGCCGCGCTCGAACGTGCCGCGGGACGATCCGAGCGCTGTCAGTTTTTTAGCCCGCATCAAAAGAGCTTCAGTCGCTGCCGCGCGCGCAATTTGGACGGTTGTTTGTGCACGACGAATGAACGTTTGCCATGGACAACGAGAAGTGTCGCGAGTTAATACAATTGTATGGGAAATATGATTACTGTGGAATAGCAAATTGCCTTTACACCACAACAAGGCACTAAGGCATGATACGTGGACGGAAATTAGTAGAAAGATGGGTTTGGCTATTCCCGATTTAAAGAAAAGAATGACAAGCTGTGTGGCCTTTTCCCAGAGTTACACCTCGCAAAAACACAAACAAGGGTAGGAAAAAAGGAAAATCCAGTATTCTTACAGATACCCCGGAAAAAAATGCCTTGGAAAGTGAAGTTCTGGAACGAGGACATAAAAAATTAAAAAAGTTAGCCGACTCTGCCAAAAAGAAATTAGAAAGAGAAAATACGAAGAAAAAGCCTGTAATAAAAAAGAACAGAAAAGATTATACTTACAGTAGTTCAGAAGAAGAGGAATATGTTATACCTCCATCGCCGGGATCAGATTTAGATAAAGAAGATGAAGAGTCCGAAAATAAGAATGTGGATGACGAAAATATATATGAAGGAGACTGGGTAGTAGTAAATTTTGTACCTAACAAATAAGTTTCACACCATTACGTGGGTCAAGTCTTTAATGAGTCTGTGGAATCCCGGGGCGGGCTTTAGCTAGAGGAACCAAATGATATACTAAATTTGTGAACAAGGTGATTTATTAAAAGTGTATGACCGACACACAGCCCGACAAGCCCGAGACTGATCTTCGTTGCAATTTATTACAATATTTGCTTACTTAGCATTTACAGTACAGCTGTGTCCTCACAGTACGTAAAGCTGTGTCCCCACAGTATTCCCCCCTTTAAAAAAAATTTAAAATTACAAAGGTAAAAACATTATCATTTAGTTACTATTTCATAATACACAACAAGTATCTTAACTATAAATTTCCTACCAAAATTATGATCACCCTATCGGTTATGATACATTTACAATTTGTCCTGAAAAAATTATGGTCACCCTATCATTACATTTATTTTGCAATGCATTGTTCGTTGCACTTTTATACAGTTAGTCAAAAGAATGTGCTGATGCTACGCATTTGGTGAATTACACAGTCGTATAACGTATTGTTATGAACTAAAATAATCTATGTTACATTGTCTACTACTATGGTAGCAAAATGTTAAAATACAGTTTCACTGGATTTCCATATTATAATGACAATAATTTTCACAATATGAATAAAATTTAAGAGAACATTGTTTTAATATTATCACTAAGTTCACATTACCCAAGATTGCACTTTTAGCACATTAATCATTATATATATTGTTCGTCAATGGTTGCGACATTAGGGGCGCGACCTTCTTCAATTTTCGACACCAGGTTTTTAACAATTTTGTTTTTCAAATATCCACTGCATTTTCTTACCATCAGGTAGAATAAGATACTAAGTGCAATAGCAATTATCACAAAAATTAATATTCCATAAGTTTCGATTTTTGGTTGTAGTTCAGTTCTTGCTACATTATCTGATCCGTTTTGCGCTATGATCACTTGGGCGTTTTTAGATTGTTGTTTACCCATATTTACCAAAATAGTCATTTACTTTAGCTACGAGATGCTATCTGCTGTATTACACTATTATTAATGCCACATACCAGCAGATGCTTTGAAAATTGAAGCATATTGCCATTACTCAAAGAAGAATCAAAGAATCAATTTCGTTTATTCAGTTTAGGCACATAAAGAGCACATATGAACGTCAAAATTTTACAATAATGTCAAGAAATTACTAATATAATATTAAATTAAGTAAATAAATCATTTGAAAATGATTCTTTCGCTGGTTCGGTAAGTTGGTTCTACTGAGAAGAGACCAGCAAGAAACTCAGTGAACAATATTATAGTTTCTTTTTTTAAAACAATTTGTTTTTTTTTTTTTTTTCATAGGTTTATATTGTGCGAGCAAGCAAAGAGATTAGGATGACCATGCATTTTTATCATTAAGGTATTCGTTTACTTTGTAATATCCTTTTTTCATTAAAGTCTTTTTTTTTTTTTACTGATCTGTTCTACTTAAAAATGTTAAGTCAAGTCGATTTTCACTATTCCAGTATTGTTATTACTGTTGAATTGTTTGTCAACGTAATGTATTCGTTATGAAAAGAATTTGTTTAAACATTTTTACATATTACACACATTTAAAAATTTTCACAAAATTCACAAAAAAAAAAAACAATATAAAATATCCATATATAGAGTTTCATATATTTCTAACAAATTATAATATAATTGTTATCTATTGACAAATACAGTCGCAAATCATTCCTAGTATTAAGTACAGTATTACGTCAGAAATCGGACAGGCTGCTTAACGATTCTCCCACAGCGTGTGGTGCGAGCGTTAAGAGATTCGCGATTTGGAACTTCAGTATCTGTTCGAGTATTAATATCGGTATTTTCACTAAAACAATATGCTGGTTTCAATCTGTCAATAGATATGTTAACATTACGACCTAATACCTGAATTTTGTATACCTTATTTCTTCTATCCAACACACGAAATAGACCGTCGTACGTTGGCTGTAAAGGCTTACGAATTGCGTCATGTCTGACAAACACATATTCACAAGTATCTAAGTCTGGATGAACAAATATTTTTAAGTTGCTATTATGATTAAACATAGATTTTTGAAAACTTTGTATTGTTTTTCTTAATTGGTCTACGTATTCACAAGCGTCATCAATTTTTGTTTGCTTTACGCTATCATAAAAATCTGCTGGAAGACGTAGAGTAGTTCCGTATGTCATTTCCGCTGCGCTTATACCGTTATCACTCCTCACTGCAGTTCTGAGACCTAATAGTACAGTCGGTAACTCTTGTACCCATGAGTGTGCTACTGTATTACATAAGCGAGCGGTTAATGCTGCTTTCAGACATCTATGCCAACGTTCTACTATACCGTTGCTTTGCGGTCTATAAGGAGTAGTCCGTATTTTATCTATCCCTAGTAATTTCATTAAAGATGAAAATAGTTGACTTTCAAATTGGCGTCCTTGATCACTGGTCAGCCTTTTTGGGCAACCAAAACGGGATATCCAACCTCTTTTAGCTACCGTTTCCGCGGTCATGTCTATCGTCTATCGTATATCGTAGGCCAACGTGTGCCTCTGTCTATCATAGTGACACAATATCTAAACCCTTCTTCCGAAGTCCGTAAAGGTCCAATTATATCGACATGAATTTGTTCAAATCTGTCACATGATGGAAAAGAGCTTAATGCAGATGTGGTATGTCGGCTAACCTTCGCGCGTTGACATTCTATGCATCTTTTTGCCCATTGTCCTACATCGCGATTCATGCTAGGCCAATAAAAACGATCCTGCACTAATTTACGTGAAGTTCATACCAGGATGGCTTAAATTATGAATAGAGTTAAAAGCAATGCGCCTAAAACTCTCAGTTAAATACGGTCTAACCTTATCATTAGTAATGTTACAGTATATATATTTCTGACAACCAGGAATCAAGATCTTCTTAAGTCTAACCTTATCATCGTTCGTGTTTGTTAGCTCTAAAATATAAGTATCGGCTTCTTGCGCGTGGGCGAGCTCCTCGTAATTAATAACTGTGGGACATTCTACGGTCGCTACGCGGGATAAGGTGTCACAACCGATATAAGACACATCATTTTTTCTTGTTGCTTAGGTTTGTATGCACACGGTTCCAAACATTTAGTGGCCTTTTCCTTATAACGAAAATGGTAAAAACATTGCCAATTAGGATTGTTCCTCTTCCTAGACTGCGATTTTCCGCCGCGATTTCCGTCATGCGATGATCTCGACCTTGATCTCGACCTTTCCAAATTTTGTAAGCGTTTCGTCAACTGATTGATTTGATCGCGTAGGTCATTCTTCTCGCTTGAACTAGAGTTAGAGACTTCTGCTATTTCACTAGCACGCGTGGATTCTATGATATTATCTGCCATTTCTGCAAGTTTCTCCATGTTCACCACCTCACTAGCTGTCAAAATGGCCCGTACTGCTGATGGTAGATGTCCTACCCAGAGCATACGTAATGTTTCCTCATTGAACTTATTTCTCGCCAGTTCTCGCATTTTTCTAAGAAGCTGGGAAGGCTTTTGGTCACCTAATTCCTGCTCCTTTAGAAGTTTCTGCACCTGACGCATCTCGGATTCTTCATATACAGCTAATAACCTCTCCTTCAGCGTTTTGTATTTGTTAGCGGCAGGCGGATCCAATACAATATCGCTCACTTGTCCTATGTTTTCCTTGCTCAATTTTGCTATCGTGAGGTTGTATTTACTCTCGTCGGATAATTTTTGATTAGCCAAAACTGCTTCATATTGTACAAACCATAGACGCGGTGCATCTCTCCAAAATTCTGGAATTCTCGACGACACCGTGATTTGAGCCATTGTGCTTCCTTCTTGCTCACTCTTAACGCTGGATGTTTCTTCAGTGGCTGAGTTGTTGACAGACATTATTACTTTCTTTCACTTTCAAATACGTAATAATAAAACAGACAATATTTCTAGTATACCGGTCCAAAATGTGTTCACTTTGATGGTTCGGGGTCACCAATGTGGAATCCCGGGGTCGGGCTTTAGCTAGAGGAACCAAATGATATACTAAATTTGTGAACAAGGTGATTTATTAAAAGTGTATGACCGACACACAGCCCGACAAGCCCGAGACTGATCTTCGTTGCAATTTATTACAATATTTGCTTACTTAGCATTTACAGTACAGCTGTGTCCTCACAGTACGTAAAGCTGTGTCCCCACAAGTCTTTGGTAAGTTACGATGTGAAAACTCTTTTCTAAGTTAAAAAAATAAATTTGTGTCCAATCAACTGACGCTAGTTGTGAATACAATGATAAAAAATTGGCTTTATGAAAATTCCAACCTGATAATCTATGCGTACTGACCTCAGTGTCCATCTGGGAATCATCATTACTCGGTGCCAAGCGGTGACAGCTTGACCTCACCGACACCTCCAGCGGTGGGTGATGCCCATCCACCCGCACCAGCGGCGCCGCTGCCACTCGCACACTCACTTCCCGGTTGTCCGCGAATGTACTTAACACTAAGTCTAGCTGTCGATCATTTTTATTACCTACATTGTTACTCTGAGTAAATCCACAGTACGTTATAAAGTATTCGTAATAATTTTGATCATTTAACGAACACGAATGCAGGTTAAAGTCTCCCTCTATTAAAATATCTTTGTACTTATTACACAAGTCTTCAATAATTTTAAATAATAACAAATATTCGTTTTCATTACTATTAGGAGGTATATAAACTACACATAACAGAAATTGTAAACGATTACTTTGATAAACCATTGCACAAACTAGTTCGAATATATGCGCATCAATATCAATATTTACGTTGTTTCGTCCTAGAGGACGAATTTCAACTGATGCGGACGGTGTGGCCACGAGACACGCGCCGCCCATCTTACGGCCATCCGCTCGATCACAACGTACAATGGTGTATCCCGGCGGTATCATTTCAGCATCCTGTATGGATTCGTTACAACCCGTTTCTGTAATGGCAATCAAATCTGCTGATGAAGCTGCTATCCCTTCGTAGAATTGATCTAATTTTGTACGCAGCCCATTCACATTCTGGTATAAGATTTCAAGCTGTTTAATGGATCTATTTTGGCTTGCTGTTTGATCTACGAAACCACACCCATTCACAAAACTCAATATTTACAGCCCAACTTTCTGGCTGACATATTACGTTATACTGAGTTTCTGGTACCCCTATGATGAATGAAGCATAATCTCTCTCCGTCCTGTGTTTTATTTTTTCGACCTTTACAGGTACTTCCTTTCCAGCTAGTAATACATTCTTAACATAGTTTTCAATATTCTCTTCTGTAGTTCCTTTCTGAAGACGCCAGATGTGTAGGTATTTTTTCCTTTCCATTCCTTGTATCTCACGTATATCTGTCCCACCTCCTCGCTTCACTTCTGCATTGGGATACCGGTTCCTTTTTCTTTGAACAATGGTCCAACTGTCTTCCTTTACTATATCGCCCAACTTTTTTTCCCCCAAACTCTCCCCGCTATTAATTGTCTGTATTTGTACTATACCATCTGAGCTAGTATTAGCTGACTTTGTGGCCACATATTGTGTTTCTTGCGAACTACTATTACCCACTATATTTCGATTACTTTTAACTACTTTAGCGAATGATATTGGCGCCTCTGATTTCTGTACATTATTTATTCTATCGGGATTTGAAATTATAGTGAGACGAGATTCCAGATATTCATTTCTTTGCGTTAGTGTCTTTTATTTTACTTTGTAGATCATCAACTTGATCTACTTTAGTTTTCACTACCTCCATAATTCCTTTCAAGTCCTTCAGCTCAGTTTCTTGCTTAATGAATCTCCGCTGTAGTTTTTCGTACTCTTTTTTTTGTTCCTCATATTGTTTAACCGTTTCCCGCCGAAACTCTCGCAGCTCCGCCAACAACTCTCGCTCGGTGTCGCTCCCACATGTATCCCTTTCTTTCGTGTATCGACTACCGCGTTCAGTGTTTAGGTAGCTCGCGCTCGGTGTAAACGTTTTATTTAGCATGTTCGTGCGTACAGGTGTGTCGGAGTTGCCCATCTTAGGAGTGTTGCTAACACATTCTGGATACGTCCAAGTACTCTTGTACTCCTCGGATAGCTCTTCGAACTTCTCTTTGGTGATAGCCAGGCACTTTAGGTGGTATAACTTTTTACATGCTGCTTGCGAACATTCCATAAAGGAAATGTCGTACAGCGCGGCACTACAGCCATTACAATTCGTAACCATTGGTTTCCGAAAATGTAAGTAATTTAATTATTTTAATTACGATACAACAAAAAACACGTCCGAACACTTTCGAGGAGGGTATTATTTTTTATTATTATTTATCGTTAGATTGGCAACAGCGCCATCTAGGTGTTGTCATTAAGGATCTTTTAATTTAAATTAATTGATTTATTTTACAAGCATTGATGTAGAATAATAATTATAGAAGTATAATTTAGAATTGTTTAGTTATTCCACAAGATGTAAAATAGGTATAGTCAGTGAAAAAGAATATTTTATACTGTCGGAATTCTAATTAGAGAACGTCTAACGCCACCTAGTATAGAAAGGTGCAGCCTTCGGATAACTGTTACACTGAGGTAAAGTATTAAAAAGCTATATCGCCTCGGCTTGGTAACTTAATTTGTAATGTAATTTAAAAGATCGAATAGATAAGAAAGGTTCAACATAATCGTCGTGTGTTAATTGTTTATATAAATGAAACATTGGTTCAGAAGGAAGTGACAGAGATGCAGGCGCCATCGTGTTTTGGCGCCGTCGAGGAGGGAAGATGGAACTAGGAGGAGTGGAACGGGACTTGCGTATCAATCGCCGGTAAAAGGAGTTAAGAGTTCACGGGACGAGTAGTATTTACGGCAATTGTTATTGAGGAGTACCTAGAGTACAATACATAGACCCAAGGAAATTCGTAAATTTTTACACTATGTAGATAATCCTACCTAACTGTAAATGTAAATGTTATACAAATTGAAATATTCACCTGTAATTGAGAGATACATACAATCACTGAGGTAAACAATATCAATGCATACAATAGTACTAACCTGTAGTATATTTAGTTTTGCGAAATGAGTAAACGATAAATATTTAATGAAACACACAGTTATACAGTAATAAACATGAAGAAAACACTGTTCTATACATGTTAAAGTAAATAATTAAGGCACAGGTGGCAAGAAATTAAAGATATTTGCACACTGTTATGTCCTTGTTCGCGAGCGACAATTCTGCCCTGATAAGCCGAAAGGCGCTATCTCTAAGATACGCCCTTTTAGTTTTTTTATACCATTCAATAGCTAGAATAATTTCGCATCTAATGGTATAAGCCAAATAGCGATATCTAATTTAAAACATTAAAATAAACCACTAAGAAGTATTTTATTTCTCAATTTTTCCTTAAATTACTAAGAGACTTGACTTGACTTGTTTTTATGAAGCCAAATAGCCTTATATTGACATAGGCTAGAAACGCTTAAAAAATGTTAATCAAAAACTAATTAAATTTTTAAGCCAATAAGCGGTAAGTTCATCATTTAAAAAGTTCCGGAGTTACCGCTTTTGCGCTAAGTAAATGTGGGTATTATTAGTTCGCTAAGGTTTGAGATACGGCTATACCTAAGTATAGTAGGTAATTAAAATTGACTTTAATATCTGTAGGATTGTAGTATGCGTGTGAACGGAACGTACGAGCAAAGACGAGGATAGCATGATAGGGTGTGAGCGAGAGAGACTTTTGAACGAAGAACGGTGCGCGTGTCAAAAAGCTACTACCTACAGTGAATTTAATTGTTTATTTGGGTTTAATTGCACAAATAAATTATTTAGCGTTAACAATACTCTTTTTATTCAGAGACAACTAAAATCCCACATATCTTTAGTAATAAGGATTACACTCACTGACATTTCACAATAGAGCGTGTCGTGACATGAAGATAAACATTAGTAACGATCATTTTCTTAGTTTGTTTTGTTTGCGGAAGGAAGCAAATTCGTTTTATAGTGTATTTAAAATAAAGAAAACTTGATTAAATACAGTATTTCTAATTACGCAGAGATAAGCTTTTGTGTATTAATATCAAGGTAAACTTTTTATAGTTAATTCTCTAGTTTCTCACTTTCTTTGAGGTTAAATTAATTTCAAACTTGTAATTTCGAAGTGTTGTTCTCGAAACTTCAAGTTTTCATCTCAGTAGTTAATTATACACTCAACTGCACATCAATTGTGATATGTTAACCTTTAGACCGCCTTTATCAGGCATGCAATACGAATCGTATTCGTAGCGTAGGTATAACAATATTCTTGATGTGCCATCGACTGTAAGTACACCAATCAGTCACATCACATCAGTGGTTATATGTAAAAACACAATTGGTAACACTGTTTTTATTTACGATAGTGTAAAAGTCGATCTACAAGTATATACCGTACTAATCCACGTATCTGGGGTGCGTAAGTTTCCTGAGTAATCTAAAAACAAACCGAGAAGTCAAATTTACATAACCAAATTGAATGGAATAATATAACTAGAGTTGAGCGAAATCTATGTTTTAATTAAAGTTAAGTAAGGAAATGGTTGTTGGTTTGTTGCAGATCAGCCATGTCGCACAGAAGCTCTAAAATGATGATGGCCTTAGCACAAAAAATAAGTCTCTGAGAGAAAATTCAAAGGTTCAAAGAAATTAAAGCGTGACATTCAGAATATCGAACCAGAATTTTTTTGCCTAGCAGTGATGATTCAAATGATGAGTATCCTTTATCCCAACGAGACAGTGCAATTGCTAAAAACAACCAAAATTACCAAATGTTTATTTTCCTGAAGATTACATTACATCAGAGCCATCATACCTCGAGAATTGAAACCGTTAATAAAATTCAAGACAGTCAGAAATCTGAAAACTGGGATAACATCTCGATTAAATCTTTGGATTTATTAACTTCTGGCTCTATTCTCATCAGTAAATATAATATCAGTCCTACCGATGGCCCATCACTGATTACATGTTCAAATATTGCAGAATATAACGATCAGAATGTAAACAACGCAATTCCAAACATGTCGATTGCAGACGAGCAAAACATGTCGTACCATCCGCTTCTTCCGGTAGTATCGCAAAATGATAATCAAGAGATAATCTCGAATAATCCAGTTGATAATGTTGCTAGTGCGTGCGCCGTGTTAATTAGGACCAAGTGTGTTGAGGAAATATTGCAAAAAACCGATGGTGAGATACTACATATTGATAACATAGAAACAATTACTACAGAAAACGAAGAAATACGAACAATAAATACAACACTAAATGACGATATAAATAAAGAAAGTTCAGTTGATTTGATAACTTATACTAAAACAGGGACAATAAGAAAGAGAAAGAAGTATGAAGCGCCATTAAAAGAACGAAAAATATCTAAAATTATAGAAAAAAGGGAGAAACATAATGTGAAACCCCCCTGCTCTTCATCATGCAGGCTTTTATGTATTACAAACATATCGGAAGAACAACGAAAGCAATTGAATAATTCTTTTAGGAATTTAAGCGATACAGAAAGAAAAGATTTTATGCTGCATCACACTTCTTCCCAGTCTGTAAAGCAAAGAACTGGTAATGAACCTGTTCCAACTAACTAAGAAGAAGAAGACAAACTACATTCTTCTATTTTCTTAAAAACTCATAAGGTTCATCATGCAAAGTATGCAAAACTTTCTTTTAACTACCTTGGGTTATAATGCAGCTAACGACAAGCCTTTAAATACTGCTTTAGGTAATAATAAGTATGACTCCATCAGTGCTCCAGTAGAGAAAAGATGCACTAACACTCCTCACAACAAAATTGACGATGGTCCTATAAAGGAACACATATTTAGTTTTGAACCCAGCATATCACATTATAGACGTGAACACATGCCTTCTCAAAGTCGATTTCAACTGTGTTTATCCTGCTCTAACTTGTATAAAATGAGTAGAGGAAAGAATAAGGTAGGCTTAAAGTCGAATGCCAAGGTCTTTGGACAATACCATCGACGATTATTTGTCATTTAAATGTCATCGTTTTGACGCGCTAATTTTCCCGCGAACGTGTGCAAAGGTGGAGCTCGCAAAAGTGTTTAAAGTGTTTAAAGTTTTGTTAACTCTTTTATTAACGATGAATGGGTAAGTAATAAACAGTTTTTAATTCATAGATTGTGTATTTATAAAAGATTTAAACAGAAATTCTCATTTCAACAAACATTCATTGCCAATTTGCGGTGACATGGCGGCGGCGCACTTTTACATTCGTATTTATTCCTAAATAAATATACACTAAACAAGACAAATTGTCCTTATTTCTTACATTGTTATGTATTTTTTTATTATTACCAAGCATTCCATTTAAAAAAATAACTCAAGTATTTCGAGAGACTCACGCGCACATAGACAGATCGAGTCGATCGCATGTCGTTGACACCTAAACAGCCGTTTTTCTAACGGCTATTTTGGCGACATTTTTAGTATGGATAAGGACATTCGTGGATTTAAATTTTATATTTTCATGTATGGATTTTAGTAACGACTTTTTTATTAAAATTTATTTATATATTTTTATTGAATTCAAAGGGTTTAGGCGTTGTTATTTATTTGTTTATTTAATTTTATCAGCATTTTTTTGGATAAGTTTTTCGTGGATTTATATTTTATCTTCGTCCTGCATTTTATATATTATTTTTTTATACCACTTAGGTGGCAGACAAGTACACGGCCCACCTGATGGAAAGTGGTTACCGTTCCCTATGGACGTGTGCAACACCAGGAGCGTCACACTCACGCTGCCGACCCTTTTCTTTTATAGGACACGTCAATTTGACTTCCCCTCGCCTGATGGTAAGCTGAAGACAGTCAGGAAAGAGAGTCACTATTACTCGTACCATGTTAACAATGGTGGCACTCAGCTTGACGGCCTCATCAAAAGAGAATTGTCGTCACAGCACCGCGTGACACCCACCGATACCACTTTTTCTATGTTTTTATGTCTATTTATGTTTTCATGCATGGATTGTAGTGACGACTTTTTTTATTCAAATTTATTTATGTATTTTTTTTGAATTTTAAGGTTTTGCGCATTTTCATTTATTTTATCTGCATTTTATCTTCACGCGCCTTATAGTCAGACGAGACGCCCTCGCACGCGTGGTCCTCGACGTGGAAGGGGGGTGCGGGTTCGAAGTGGACGAGGTGGTCCTCGGACCACTGGGCCCCCGGCCCAGGAGGTTATGGTGGTGGTGGCTGGTCCTTCTGGACATGGTGTGGCGCAGACCTCTGGACCACCGGTGCAAGAGGCGGTTGCTGGTCCCTCTGGCAGTCGTGGCCGCGGTCGCGGCAATGCATGTCACTTCAGACCGGGGCCGTATAACATTAGGTCTGACATCACCAACTCTGTTTAACCTATATGTAAATGACCTAATGGAGGAACTGGACAGATCCGGAGTCGGCTGTTACATAAACAATCAACCCGTTGATAATCTTAGCTACGCGGACAATATGGTCCTGCTGAGTCCCTCTATTCACGGCCTAAATACAGTGATATCTATATGTGAAAAGTATGCCATTTCGCATAAATTGACCTATAATGTAAATAAAACGAAGCTAATGATTTTTAGGACTGATAAGTCACACTCGTTTGCTCCTCCCGTCACTCTGTATGGCACACAACTCAATTATGTCACTAAATTTAAGTACCTGGGGCATATTGTCAGGGATGATCTAAAAGATGACGATGACATAGAAAGACAGAGACGGAACATAGCTGCAATAAGCAACATGTTGGCTCGCAGATTTGCTAAATGCAGTGATGAGGTAAAAATCACTGTTTAGGACGTACTGTCAGTCGTTCTACACCTGTCAACTGTGGAAAAAATTCCACGCATTATGCGTGCAATACAACAATGCTTTTAGAGCTATGCTAGGACTTCCATGGCGGTGTAGTGCGTCTGGTATGTTTGCTGCGAATAGGGTGGACTTCTTTTTTGCGGTGATACGTAAGAGGGCACATTCCTTTATGGACCGCGTTCGACACTCAATGAATGGGACCGTACGTGCTGTGTACGAAGCATGCAAATACAGTACATATCTGCGGGCTGTAACATAAATATTGACTGTACCTACCTTTTTAATTTTAATTTTATTATGTTATCATGTTTGCATGTTTTAGTTTTTTTTTGACATTCCATTCTTTTTATTTATTTTTATTTCACTCCGATGTATATTTATTATTGTAAATTACAAATTAATTTCGAGTAAACTCAATCAAATTTCAATTTTTAATTTTTCTTTTTATAATGTAATATAAAATATGGGTTGTTAAATGCCTGAAATAAATGAATTTTATTATTTATTTAAGAGTTTGTTTCTTTACTGTCTTTTTTAATAGACTCTTTATTGTACACCAACATTAGATTACAAGAGACAAAAGTATGGATTACAGTAATTACAGTAAAATGCACAATTATTTATTTGTTTGAATTTTTTTATTTTTGTTAATTAATTCTTTTTCGAAATTTAGACTCGACATCCGCGACATCCACGACATACCAGAGGGCCAGGGTCTAGACACCGCTCTTCACCCCAAGAGAAGGCGCACATGGCAACCGTAAGTAGTTCTGCTCGAGTATTTTATTCTGGTAATAACATATATTTGTTAGCAAATTTTAACTTTAAAAAAAATGTCTATCTGGATCGCATCCCGTACCGCGCCCAGTGGGACCACCACCACCACCTTCATCATCATCACCGGCCGCTTCAGTGATGTAAGTAGCTTTCAGTTTTTTAATTTATGTATAAAGTAAATAGTTGAAACATATGGGTACTATAACACTGATTTTAATCCAGGTTTGCGCCTGCCTCGCCAGCCCTGAACATGCCGTCGCCGTCATATTCCGTGCCTTCGCCGCAATGTAAGTAGTTCACAGATTTTTATATTTATCTGTAAAGTAAATTACCAAAAGATATTATTATGTATACTGCAACACTGATTTTGTTACAGGTTTGTGGAATGTGGTGGAGGGTCCACCTCTCCACTTCAGCATCCACCTCCGCCTCGTCTAACCGATTCCCAGATTGTGGAGCTCTTCAATTATGGTTCGTATCTATTGATTTCATTCGAGGCCTAAGACAATGGCCTAATTTATGATTCCGATCAGATTTGAGAGCAATATATCATTTTGTACAGGAAGCGAACCGGAATCGGATGAGAGCGAAGACGAGGAGGGAAGCCCGCATTATCCTGTGACGTCAAGGGTGATCCTGGGGACGATAGGAACACCCTTGGACCAGGATACTGCGGAAGCGGATGCTGCCACACCTGCCGGCGAAGTGCTGGAAGATGTCGCGACGGCCTTCACGGAGCAGCCCTGGAGGGTAAACGATTTTCACAGAAGAGCGTTTCCAAGCCGACCGATTCAACCTGAATCGAGGCGAGAAACGTTCTCGCAAATTAATGTCGGTTCGACAGCTCCTACAACCAACCCGTATGACATTTTTTGTGAAATATGGAATCGGCAAATAATGGAGTACATAGCCTCGGAGACAAATAAATATGCTCAGCAGGTGTCAACCCAGTTATTTGACACCAACAATCTCTATCCCAGGAGCCGCATCGGCCAGTGGCGAGACACCACGGTCGATGAGCTTTTCACATATTTCGGCATTATCCTGGCGATGGGGATTGTGGTGAGATCGAGGTTGGGCTGCCACCCGTGACATATTTTATACTCTAGGCTTTAGCGCACACATGTCCATCGATCGATTTCTTTTATTGTCAAAATGTCTACACTGCAACGATAACGAGGACATGAGTGCGCTAGAGCTGGAGTGCTCCGAGGCTAGGCTTTTTAAAATTCAGGCAATACTGTTACACCTCAATGAAAAATTTCAATCCATGTACACCATGGCACAGAACATGGCCCTGGACAAAAGCCTCCTAATGTGGAAAGGCTGGCTTGAATTCAGCCAACTTATGCCCAACAAGACTTCACAGCGGGGCATCAAAACTTACGAGGTCTGTGAATCTCAAACCGGCTACCTACGGCGGTTTGAGGTTCACGCACACACAAAAAACTCCACCGCAGCATATAGATGATCCTTTAGGGGCACCTACACCATATACCGTCTTACGTATGCTCCAAGGCTTGGAGCACAAAGGTTACACCGTGTGGATGGACAACTATTACCATTCTCCGTGCCTTGCTAGGCGGCTGAAAAGTATCGGGTTTGATTGTGTAGGCACTCTGAGGACCGACCGGAAATTTGTTCCGTCGGCCCTCTACAGCCTAACCAAGGGCATGATGCGCCCGGGCCAGATCACTGGTCTTACCTCGGGGGACGTCGATGCCATGGTATGGAGAGATAAAAATAGGGTGGCTTTGATCTCTACATACCATGGCATGGCTCACGAAACTGCCCGAGGATCCACCAAACCCATCCTGATATTAGATTATAATATCATGATGGGTGGGGTGGACAAAAAAGACCAGCTTCTGGCCATGTATCCCATAGAACGCAAACGTACAAGGGTGTGGTACAAGAAATTGTTTAGACGATTATTAAATATATCCGTATTAAACGCGTACATCATTCGCAGACACAACACTTCACAGCAACACAACACACCACTTACACACCGTAATTTCCGCACAACACTTGTCACATCCATACTTGAAAAACACTCCACACCTTGACCGCTTCCAGCTGCAACCACACAGAAAGCAGACGTCAGCCACCGCCTGGACGAAAACCCATTGAACACCAATAACCAACGTATTCGTCGGGTGTGCACTTGGTGCAAAAAAAGGGTGCATACATTCTGTGTTGGTTGCAGCAAATCTGTTTGCATGAATCCTTGCTTTCTCAACATACACTCTTAATTTTATTATACGTATATGTAAATACATTTATCAATTATTTTTTTCATTTCCTATTGTTTTTTCATGTCCTATAACTGTATTCGTGAAATTCCCGTCAAATTTTTGTTTTTTTCGTCATTTCTAAGGTGAAAACTTTGTTTAACCATTCTCCCCACGCAATTTTTAATTTTCAACGTGCTTTTCAATAAATTTTTGTTTTTACTGATATTTTATGAAAAAGATCATTTTTTCGTACGGCAAGTTCGAACGATCGTTTGATCCGGGTAAAAAATATTATCAATCATTATTAAAATGAGAATTAGACGAAAAAAAAAACAAATTGAATTGAACTGGATAATCAAAATTTATCGTTACTTGAAAATTTTTTTTTTATTTTGCCGATTTCTGGTATAAGTTAGGTTACGGGTGGAATTTTATGGTTCTTAGGGTTACTTTTGAAGCCTCTTTTACGTTATACTGAATGGCTATTGGACAGGATTCTTATTCCATGCTGTTTTGATGGCACTTCAATAGGATCATCGTTGTTAGACTAATTCAAATGATTGAAGTAAATGTTTACAAGTTTAAAAATTGAGCAAATCACCCTATTTTCAGATAAGCCATTACTTCCACTCATTCTCTTATGTCGGCCATGTCATACGAAATAATATTTTGGGTGTCTAAAATAAATTCGTCATCTATCTTTCGAATGATTCTTTTTTTATATATAAATCGAACAGCTAGGGAATAATCAACGAATTTTGACTGTTTGAGCTAAATTTTTCGTTCTTTCTAATTGCTGAAAATATTTCTAACGGCAATAGAGGCTAGAACTCTGCTGAACTTCACACAGAGGATCTTTACTCATCGCTTGAAACCCACGTAGAAGCCAGAACTCGTCATAGTACGATAGCGTCTCACTGTTGTAACGACTTTTCGTTCTTTCTAATTGCTGTAAATATTTCTAACGGCAATAGAGGTTGAAACTCTGCTGAACTTCACACAGAGGATCTCTACTCCTCGCTTAAAACCCTCGTAGAAGCCAGAACTCGTCATCTTGAGACAGCGTCTCACTGTCGTAATGATTTTTTGTTCTTCCTAATTGCTGAAAATATTTCTAACGGTAATAGAGGCTAGAACTCTGCTGAACTTCATACAGAGGATTTCTACTGATCGCTTAGAACCTTTCTAGAAGCAAGAACTAGTCATAGTACAGAAGCGTCTCACTGTCGTAACGATTTTTTGTTCTTTATAATTACTTAAAACATACTTAACGGCAATAGAGACTAGAACTTTGCTGAACTTCATACAGAAGATCACTATTCATCATTCAGAACCCTTGTGTAATCCAGAACTCTTTCGAGTACGGCAACGTCTCATTATTGTTTAGTTTCATTTGTCTGCATCAGTTCTTCGGATACTTTTCGGTCAATTCGACTGTTTTTTTTCTGTAGCCGGTTTGAGGGATTTTTTACCATCCATAATATTGACTTTAGTTTGATGAAACCGAAAGCTTTTATGACCATCATAGTTTTTCATTCTAATTCTCTTTTTTGTTAGTAGAAATCAATTCATGGGGGTTGATTTCTGAATTTAGAGAATTTCTCGATGCTAACTAACCAGAACTCTAGAACTATTCGTTGAATTGTTGAGTCTTGTTTCATTTTTCAGTTTCACTATAATGAGACGCTGACTTCCGGTCGTTAGCGTCTCATTTTTCAAAATGCCATTTTCTGTGGTTAATTCTGCGGAACTATCGATAAAAAGCATTAGAAACTTTAGAACTATGCTGGACGCTATAAGAACTTCTTTGAAACTATGAGACGCTAACATATGAGACGCTAACTTCACACACGTAATGTCGTGGGTACGGCAAAAACAGAGACAGCGGAATTTTAGAAAAATCATTGATGGGGAGACGGTTTGAAGACAATACAATGAACTTGCTTCCCCCAAAAGAACTACCAGGAAAAAATTCTGCCACTCCACATGTTTTGATTGGTGATGAGGCTTTTGCCCTGAAGCCATATCTAATGAGACCGTTCCCATACAGTCTCACGATGTGATAGAGAGAAGGATAACTACAATTACCGCCTCTGCCGAGCGAGACGGGTGGTAGAAAACACGTTCGGAATATTGACAAAGAAATGGCGAATTTATAGAAGTCCCTTGCAGGTTAATGTTGAAACCGCAAAGTTGGTCGTTTTAGCTATTTGCATTCTACACAACTTTCTAAGAACAAAAGACTACAAGACGACTTTTTTTAAATTTAATTTAATTTAATTTATTTAATTATCTTGACAGAACCTGACTCTATGGCCCAAGCATTTGAATTGTTAGGAAGAGATACCAGAAGAAGTACGAATAGTGCATTTGATATAAGAGATAATTTTGTCCGGTACTTCAACAACAATAGAATTTAATTTGATTTAATTGAAAATAATTTGTTTCATGTATCGGTAATAATAAAATATATTCAATGACTTTTATTTTATTTTATAATAATGGTAAAGTAGGTATTCGTAAAAGTCTACAAGTGAAAGTCCCATCAAAATCAGTCGAGCAATTTCGGAGATTAGCACGTACAAATGGACAGACCGATAGACAGAAACGGACATTTTATTCATATTTATAGATTATTTTAATAATAATAATATCGACAATGTGAAATGTAGTTTGAACACAAAAAAGTACAGGTAATATGAGTTTACTTACCACTTGTGTCGATCTCTGTTCCCATTGCGTCCCATACCCTATCTTTTCCTCCATTTCCCTTGACACTACTGCGTGACACAACTAGTGGTGTCATGGGAGATTTCTATTTCCCGTGACACTACCAGTTGTGCCATGGGGTAAACCTGCATTTCCCGTGACACTACTCTTTTGCAAATAGTGCCACTGAAAATTTTATCTCCCTTGGCACTACTACGTTATCTGTCCTTTTTAATAAATATGACTGCATAATAATATCGTAAACTACTTGGAATAGATACTGGCACTTATGATGAAGTACTGTAGACAATGTCAATGTTACAAATTTAAATGTAGATACTTAGTTGTCATTATAAAATATAGTTGTAAGATAGTTTTAATTTTTAATATTACATACTTAAAAATGGATATCGACGAGAGCACTCAATTATATTTTAGGCAACATAAAGGCGGTACTATTGTTCTAAACTGTGATTATCAATATCATAAGCTACGCAACTTTAAAAATAATTCATCCATCTGGCGGTGTTCGGCTTATAGGAAATTGAAATGTCCAGCTACAATAACTATTAAAGTAAGTAAAAATAATATATAACATTGGTCGGTATAATGTACTATATGTCTAGACTAGACTACTTTTTTTATTCTACCCTATATTATAATGAACTGCTAAAGTAAAATATTCTCCTACGACAAATAGTTTTAAAAATATTTGATTTTGATTTGTTTATTTGTATTATAACTCTCTATTAATTTATTTTAGGAAAATCTGCTAATTAAGAAATCAGAAAAACCTCATATATGTGAAAAAGTCGCGGGAAAGACCATAGTAGCTACAGCAATAGATAACTTGAAGAATAAAGTCATAAAATCTGACAAGCCCATAACTCAACTATATGATGAGACCTACGACGACTTTCATAATAAAGGTTTAAATTTAATTGCATCCCTACCCCTGCTTTCAAGTGTGCAGCATAGTCTTTACGATATGAGGAACAAAGGAATGGGTGTGTCAAAAACAGTCTATAAGAATTTTGAAGAAGTACAAATACCCATTCAATACTCAGAGTTTGTTTTAGCTGACTATTATTTTGAAGGATCTCGTATTCTAATATTCTGTTCTCCGGAATGCAGGCAACTTATTGGTCAAGTTCGTGAATTTTTTGGCGACGCGACTTTCAAAAGTTGCCCTCTACCGTTTGCTGAGTTGTATAGTATACACGGTGACTTCGGTAGTACTATAGAGACCACAAACGTGACCCCATTAATATTTGCTTTGTTGCCAAACAAACAACAAAGTACGTACATAACTTTATATAATTTAATTAAATCAGCGCTTCCGAATTGGTCACCCAGCATATTTCATTGTGATTTTGAACTAGCAGCCATTAATGCCATATCAAAAGTTTTTCCTAAAATCCAAGTTAAAGGTTGCTATTACCATTGGTCGAGAGCCATATGGAAGAAAGCTAAAGCACTAAACTTTAACAAGTGGAAAGGTCAAAAACGAATTATTGGTCTCACGGCAGCACTCCCATTGTTACCTTCTGGAGACATACTGCGAGGTTGGGAGTACGTGAAAAAAGAAAGTCAGGATTTGGGCATGCAAAAGTTTTTGAAATACGTGGAATGTTTCTGGCTCAAAAGAAATTTTAATGATATGCTGAGTGTTCATGGCATGCGTCATAGAACCAACAATGTTTTAGAAGGTTGGCACTCTAAAATTAATAAACGAATAACAAAAGGTACAATTACATTACCTCGATTGTTACAACTCTTAAGAGGATTTCAAAAAACAAAGCTTATGACATCCAAGGACCAGAAAGGGCTAAAGCGAAACAAAATTTCAATCAATAATGATGATCACATCATGAATATTCTACTGCAATTCATTAATGGAGAATTGTCTGTGGGATATACTTCAGAAAAATTGCGGTAAATACAAAATCGCACTTTGTACCCTTTAATTTTGGCAAAAAGGACTTTTCAGTTTAATTTTGTTTCTATCACTAGAATTATTATACGAGGGATATATACCATGTTTTGATTTACATACGAGCTCCCTATATTTCGGCACCATTACAAGCGCCATGTTCATGGGTAACTGAAGTCTGCGGTTGGATGTTTATGAGTAGATATAACGATCTACCCTCTTTCTAACTCGTTTTTTACACCACTACCACAATCACTATTGTTATTGTGGTAGTGTTGCCGAACGTAAAAAACGATTAGTGTAAGTGACCATGTGAGTTTATAAACTTATAATTTTGTTTCTATTTATTTTAATTATTATTTCGTATCATTACTGCATGACTTATGTTTAAGTAAGGCAAAGCGAGGTTCCACCTCGCGAGCTAAACTTACGATTATAATATATATTGCATCTAGTTTCATTTTTAATTAAAACCTATTGGACGGTAGTGCCACGGGTAACTAAGTGGATCACGGCTAATTTTGTTGTATTCTTTCAATTAGCCAATCAGAGAAGTAGTGCCATGGGAAAGTAAAATTACTTATGACACTACTGGTAGTGTAAAGCAGTAGTGCCACGGGTAATGGAGGTATCTTTTTTCCTATTATTTTTAAAGTCAACGTGACTGAGGTCATATAGAATCTTGTTTTCTTTTACTTTTTGTAAAAATAATTCAAGGTTCAACGGCATTTCGAAAAAATTAGGCACTATCCCGCGTATATTTCGCTGCAACTCGTGCGACTATTCGCGCCAATGAGTTTACTTACCACTTGTGTCGATCTCTGTTCCCATTGCGTCCCATACCCTATCTTTTTTCCTATTATTTTTAAAGTCAACGTGACTGAGGTCATATAGAATCTTGTTTTCTTTTACTTTTTGTAAAAATAATTCAAGGTTCAACGGCATTTCGAAAAAATTAGGCACTATCCCGCGTATATTTCGCTGCAACTCGTGCGACTATTCGCGCCAATGTGAACACGTCCATACAAGTTAGCTGACGCAATCGGCGCGAGCGAATCGCGTCCTGCGACCCGTGCGAGATTCGACTCAATTTGTACGAAGCTTAAGACTTAATTAAATGTTTCTTAAATCCTCTCATTTTGAAGAGATTTTTAAAGATAAATTTAAGACAGTAAAATATCGACCATTCTTCTTCTTCTTTCTTTTTCAAAATGGCCTCTGCAGCAAATCGCCGCAACTCCGCCAATATCAAGTTATCAATCGATTATCACGTAAATATATCGACCATTCTGTAAGATCGTCGGAAGAAAGGTGACAAGTTGTCATAAACGTCAGAGTGCCATTCCCTTCCGTTCAGAAACTTGAAAATAAAATTTCGTCCAAAAACGAGTAAAAACTACCACACATTGGTAGTTTTTACTCGTTTTTGGACTATTTTTAATTATGATATTAACTATTTGCTAATTCAAAGAGTGTTTATGCACATCGCTGAACTCTGTGTACTTTACATTATCTCTATGAATTGTGTCAAACTGCCAAGTACTGTCATGTATAATTTCTAATGGAATAATTTAGATAACATAAAGCTAGGCGCTTTATGTTAAAGTTTATTTCTCGTATTATTACAATTTATTCAATTAGAAATATGGATAGATTCTTACGACCCGAATGTTTTGACGGTGATCCATCATTCGACCATCATTAGACCATCATTAGACCTTCTTTAACTTCTTATCCGCTCGTGAAGCCGCGTCCGCCCCCGTTGCAACGGAAGCTGGCGTACCTGCTACTCCTGCTCCTCTTCTCGACGCCGTCAAGCTACAGCTGCTAGTGAACTATGTTTCGCCGCGAGGTTTTGCATACATCAGTGATTGTACAACGTACGCCGATGCCATCGCTATCCTGGATGCCTTGTATGTAAAACCCAAGAATATTTTATACGCCAGACATGTACTCGCGACGAGGCGCCAGCAGTCAGGAGAATCTATTGACACATATCTTCAGGCACTCAAGTGTGCCAATTAAATGCCGTGGACGCTGATACGAATAGAAATGATAGCATACGTGGAGCTTTTATAGCCAGGATAAATTCATCTAACATTCGTTAGAGACTGTTAGAAAATTTGACGTTGACCCTGGAGCAAGCCTACAATCTAGCGCTATCTATGGAAACGGCTGAAACTAACTCGGTGCTGTTTAATAGCCAAACTCCAATTGTCAACTCTATGTCTCATTCTTCAGAAAATAATGAAACTATCGCTTCATCTACTTCTAGATCCCTTGAAACAGTAGCTGCTGCACCTAGATCCACGGTAACAAAAACTCATCGACGCAAGTGCTTTTTCTGTGGCGGCCCCCTTCATGCTCGCAAAATCTGCCCGGCAGCTGATGTTGAATGTCATGCTTGTGGTAAGAGGGGACATTTTTCGACTGTTTGTTGTAGCAAAGGTCAAAACAGTGCCGTCACCTCCAGTACTGATGATGGTTGTAAGCACTGCACCATTTGTAAGAAGCAGCTGTTATACTTCACCTATTTCACTTCAAAAAGCTATGGTTAAAGCTTACATCAAATGTGTTCGTGCTGACGCTTTAATTGACACTGGAAGCAGCATAAGTTTCATAAACAAAGATTTCGCAAATCTGCTAAAGCTAAGGAAGCTTAACTGTCAACAAACAGTGACGACAGCTTCACTGTCACTGACATCACAAGTAAATGGCCTCACTCAACAAACTATTCGCATAGGAAAGAACTCTTACGAAAACATTGAACTCCTAATCGTAAAGGATTTGTGTGCTGACATGATTATTGGTCATGACATTAAAACTGCACTCGTCTCTGGAGTTTGAATTTGGTGGATCGAAGCAAGTGCTCAAAGTTTGCTCTGTAGCTGAAGCAACAGTACCTGCAGTGCCGTTGTTTCCGTGCTCTAGACTGCAAGCCGATCGCTATAAGATCTCGCAAGTACTCATCTGAAGATCAACAATTTATCACGTCCGAAGTAGAAAAAAATGTGACGAGACGGTATAATTGAAGAGAGCCAATCGCCGTGGAGAGCGCAGATCTTAATTACTAAGAACTCTAATCACAAGAAAAGGATGGTGATTGGTTACTCGCAAACTATTAATCGATACACAGTTAGATGCTTACCGTCTGCCAAATATAGAAGAAACTGTTACTAAGATCTCTAATTTCAATAGTGCTATCGATCTTCAGAGTGCTTATCACCAAGTGCCGATACTTCCTCATGATAAAATCTACACTGCGTTTCAAGATGCATGAAATCTTTAAAAATTTACTAGAATTCCTTTCGGTGTCACAAACGGCATATCTGCTTTTCAAAGAACTATCGACTGGGTGATCCGGAAGGAAGAATTAACAGGGACGTTCGCATATCTCGACAATATTACCGTTTGCGGTAAAACACAAGAAGACCATGATGCAAATCTCAGAAAATCTCTCAATGCACTCAATAAGTACGGGCTTACAATTAACAAGGAGAAAAGTAAGTTCAGCCTCAAATCGATCAACACACTGAGTTACTCTATTGACAACCACATAATCAAGCCTGATAACAAAAGATTGCAACCTCTGCTCGACTTACCTCCACCCAACGATATTTCCAAGCGCTCCGCGTGTAAAAATCGTATGAGTGGTTAAGCGTAGTATAGTGCACAGTGTGATATACGAATAGTTGCGTATTTGCGAGACGTATCGTTGGTGGAAACCGCGTGGAAATCGGATGGAAATTGGGGGTCTTATAACGAAAAAACCCTCAAATTCACAAGTAAAAAGTGTTGAAGCGCGTGCGCTGCGCAATCTGTCGCGGTGACCCCTCATTTTGGAGCTGCAGTGTGGAGGGCCAGGACCAGGAGCACACTCCTACAAAATCTGGGGTTTTTAGGCCCAAGGACTCCGGAGTTACAGCCCTTTTTCCGGCGCTCCATACAAGACCGGAATCACCAGAGAGGGTTGCAGTGGGGGTTGCGGCATACCGTTGGAACCGGCTTGCCGAGACGTCTTAAACCCCGCCAGTCCCGTGTGGATCAGACCACCGGGACCGAAGAAATCGCGCAATAAAGGTGGGAAAATTTATCAAAGAACTCGGGATTTTTTTAACCCCGAATCTAGATCGACAACCCCAATTTTTTTAGTATTTAATCAACAGTGCCTAAGTCTGGGAAGTTACTAAAAAAGTTACAGGAACTAGCGATAAAGTTAAGACTCTTAAAATTGAACTGAATCGACTCTAAAAACTGTGGTGAACAACTCACAAATCCTCACCCCAGAGCTTCCAGGGTTCGTCCTCCTTCCGGGGATAACTTTAAGGGCTAAAAGTGGTATCATTTGGAAGGGCTTTTTACACCCTTCCAATACGTATATAGAAGCCCCGGATCCAAACACCCAGAAATTTGTAGCAGCACATAGCATCTTTTGGGAGACGAAAGGACGCCGCTAGAGGAAAAAGAAGGCTTTAATTTTGGAAATCCAGAAATCAAGGTGTAATCCTAGACAAAATTTAAATTTTATTGTAAATATCATAGTTTAATAGTCTTAAATTGTATATTTGAGGGTGGTAGATCAAAATACTTGGGGGATTTTTTTTTAATTCGTTATATCTGCGTTTTGACCGCCGCGCCGGAGCAAGCGTGAAAACGCACGCCGCGGAAAAACTTCGTTCCTGGGGTGGGGTGCGAGGAAATGCAGTGGAAAACAAAATTAAGGGGAACTACAAGACCCCTGTGAGGTAAATCAGATATTCAATAACAAATTTCGTTATTAATTCTTGAGGAAAAAATTTAACAAAATTCAAAATTTTTAAGGGGTAATATTTCGGGAACCGAGGGGGTTATAAAAAATTTAAAACCGCAGGGGCCATTTTTTGGCGCAATTTTATTACACGTAATTTTTTCAGATTTTTGTCATCAAAATTGGGGGGGCACATTTCTAAAATACATTTACGTAAACCACATTCCTCACACTTCACCAAAGGAGCATTTGCATGGGGACATTTAGTTAGATAATTATCAACTGCTACTTAGTTTAACTTAGTTAAAATTGCTACTTAGTTTCACTTAGTTTAATTTAATCATTATTATTTGAATTATTGCCATTAAATTATGACTGCCTTATTGGGTACATTTAATTTAGTTAATTTAATTTAGTTATTAGTCTTAAGCTAAGTCTTAAGTCTTAGGCCAAAAATAACAAAAAATTTGACCCCCCGTAGACCACCCAGAGTTTCTAACATCCATATAGATTTTAGTTTTTTTTTCCGGTCCGGGAACGGGATCCTTTAACCGGGAACTTCGAGTGTCTATAGCTTTGGAACCCCTGCAGCTAGAGTGGGCGTGTTTGGGGTCTCTGGAACGGGGCTGGCGAGGGCTATCCACTGGTCACCCTTAAGCGACTCTAAGTAGAGTCGAAAACAAAAAAGCTCTGAAATTGTAAAGCTGGTCGCTGGACTTCATTTTTTGATCTAACATTATAATTTGAGGACACCCCACACCAGGGTGGATAAATAGATTAGGACTAGAGCTTTGCTCTACTTTTATTTTACGCATTTTATTTTTATTTTACTTCTATTTTCCTCTTTTCTTCTTTCTCCCCTCACTTGGCCTTAGATAGTTTTATCTATATTGACATTATTGCCTATTGGCTCATTTATTGCATATTATTTCTGTATTGACATTTAACGACTGCCTATTGGATCATTTATTGTATATTTTATTGAAATTGACATTTTACATCGACTGCCTATTGGCTCATTTACTGTATATTTTATTGATATTGACATTTAACGACTGCATATTGGCTCATTTATTGTATAGTTTACTGATATTGACGTTTACATCGACTGCCTATTGGCTCATTTATTGCTTTTCTTTTTTCTTTTTATTGACTATTTTGTGTGTTTTATTGACTTATTGGCATTTATTGTGTCACGACTTGCCCAATTGGGCAATTTTAACTTAGGTATAAGTTTAATTATTTATAGATTTAATTTAGATATAGGTTAACGTTTACTATCTTATTATTGACTAGCCGTATTCGGCATACATTATAAGCAAATCAGCGTGTGGGGACAGAATGCTGACACGCATTTTGTAGGCACTCGATCGTGCGGCCCCGCTGCGACGGGCAGTCGCTTACGAACCGGGCAGTAGGTAGGACACGCGCATTGTAATCGTGAGTTCGAATCAGTAAATGTTTTAACCGTTCTCAGTGTCTTTACTGGCTCCGGCCGTTCACCCCGTCGAGCCTTACCATCAGGCGACAGACCGACCCAACAGTGGTGACCCCGCTTGCCTACTGCCCATACACGACTCACCGCGTGCATCGCCGAAAACGCGTGCCGCGCATTCGTACACGTACGTAGAAACACGTGTCTTTAGAGTAATAAGGTTAGTGCGTATACAAATTTGTGAAGCAACAAGATGAACCCAGCAGCGCCGCAGCCACAAGTAGCCCCACAAGGTCCGCTCCGCAGCAGCTGGACAGGAACCTGGCGGCGATCAGCCTCACACATAGAATTCCCACGTTTTGGCGGGACATGCCACGCATGTGGTTCGCCCAGTTCGAGGCAGTTATGGGACCACAGCACCAGGGCGAGAGCGTCAAATATGACCTGGTGGTGGCAAAGCTGGGCAAGGAGGAGCTCAGCCAGGTAGCAGACCTCATAGATGAGCCACCGGAACAGCAGCGCTACACAGTGCTCAAGGCAAGGCTGCTAAAAGCGTTTCAAGAGAGTGCGGAGGCCCAGTTCAACAGGTTGGTCAAGGAGCTGGACCTAGGTCAGCAGCGACCATCCCAGTTGCTCGCCAAGATGCGCGAGCTGGCACGGAACACGGGGACAACAGGTGATACGGTCAAGAACCTGTGGTTGACCAGACTACCCGGATGGGTACGAGCCGTGTTAGCCGGAGTGAGCCCGGACACAAAACTGGACGACCTGGCCGGGATGGCGGACCGGATCATGGACAATTTACAGAGCGGAGAGATAGCCGAAACAAGAACGACGACTCCCAGTGGAAGCTCAGACTCGGAGCTGCTGACTGAACTGAGAAACCTATCCCTGGAAGTGAAGACGCTTCGCGGAGAAGTGTGCGAGCTCCGCGGCAGGGAACAGCAGAGGCGCAACTACAACCCGAGATGGCCACCCAGCAGGAATCCGTCCAGGTCGAGGTCCCGAGGTCCGAGGCGGACGCCGCAGAGCAGCGACTGGATATGCAGGTACCATTTCCGATTCCGAGAGGCAGCGCGGCAGTGCGAGGAGCCGTGCAACTGGAAGAAACAGGGAAACTAAAACCGGTGCATTCTAGTGCGGTGAGAGAATGTGCCGAGGTGTGTGACAATCATCGCTTGTGCGTTAGAGACCATAAGAACGGCATGACATTTTTAGTAGACACCGGTGCGAACGTTTCGGTAGTGCCCGCGAAGTTCGGGAACAAAAACAAGAACGATAGGTACAGTAAGGGCACATACACACTGTACGCCGCGAACGGAACCGAAATACAAACTTACGGTGTAATTACGTTAGAACTAAATTTAGGAGTAAGACGTAGTTTTAAGTGGCCTTTTGTTGTTTGCGACGTCAGTAAACCGATATTAGGTGCTGATTTCCTGAAGACACATAGGCTAGTGGTAGATTTGCACAACAGGCGGTTGGTAGACCAGGTGACAACGTTGCACGCAATAGGTACCATCAGTAGGCATAACGAACCGTCCATAACAACTGTCCAGGCAGATAACCCATACAGAGAGCTACTGGAGCAGTTTCCTGAGGTCACCAAGCCGGTCAACTTCAAGGACCTACCGGAGAGCGACGTCTACCACCACATTGAGACGACAGGACCGCCGGTCCACGCCAGGGCGAGGCCACTTCCGCCGGACAAGTACAAACAGGTAAGAGACGAATTCCGTATTATGCAGGATATGGGAATATGTGAGCCGTCTAGTAGTCAGTGGGCCAGCCCGTTACACGTCGTCCCGAAAAAGGACGGCAAGATACGGCCGTGTGGCGACTATAGACGGCTAAACGCGATCACGAAGCCGGACAGATACCCGGTACCTAGGTTACACGATTTCACATACGGTTTAGCCGATAAGAGGGTGTTCACGACCCTAGACATCAACCGGGCCTATCACTTCATCAGGATAGCCCCCGAGGACATCAAGAAGACCGCTATTATCACACCCTTTGGTCTTTTTCACTTCCCCCGCATGACCTTCGGACTCCGCTCAGCATCGCAGACGTTCCAGAGGTTCATGGACAACAAGGTACTCAAGGGATTAGAACAGATCTCCATTTCACAGGGCAATCGACACGTGCACAGTTCATTATTCTGCTACATAGATGACATCATCATTGCGTCAGAAAACGATGCAGTGAACAAAGAGCACGTACGCCAGGTATTTCAACGATTCAGCGAAATAGGTATAACAATAAACGTGGCCAAGTGTCGATTCGGCCAAAGTACAGTTGAGTTTCTAGGTCACACAGTAACGAAGGAAGGCATAAGCCCGATGCCAGACAAAGTAAAGGCGATTGCAGATTACAAGAAACCGGAAACGGTAGAAGGCCTCCGGCGTTTCTTAGGTATGGTAAACTTTTACAGGGCGCATTTACCAAAGGCTGCCAGTCACCACGCGCATCTAAACAAATTTTTACACAACTCCAAGAAAAGGGATAAGACTGTGATCACATGGGACAAGGAATCAGAGGCCGCTTTCGAGCAGTGTAAGGTCAGCTTACAAAGCGCTGCAACACTCGCCCACCCAGCTCCAGAGGTACCAGTGGCTCTGATGACTGACGCGTCCAACACGTGCGTAGGCGCGGTTTTACAACAAAAAATTAAGGGAAAATGGCAACCATTAGGGTACTTTTCCAAGAAGTTGTCAGATACACAACAGAAATACAGCACGTACGACAGAGAATTGCTTGCCATATACATGTCCATAATGCATTTCAGGGGCATGATTGAGGGCAGGCAATTGACAGTGTATACGGACCACAAGCCCCTCATTCATGCGTTGACGAAGGTTAATTCCGACAAAGAAACACCTAGACGCATCCGCCAGTTAATGTACATTAGTGAGTATACAAACGACATTCAACACGTCAGCGGTAACGACAACGCTGTAGCAGATGCCTTATCGCGCATCGAGGCAATAGTTTGCCCGACGGTGGTCGATTACCAAGAATTGGCCACTCAACAGGAAAGGGATACTCAGATTACAGACTTGCTAAATAATAACAATACGTCCCACATACAAATCAGTAAGCGGAAATTGCCTAACAGCAACACAATGGTATACTGTGAGGTATCAACAGGGAAAATCAGACCCTACATACCTACCAGTTTTAGGAGAACGGTTTTCGATGCGGTTCACAGTTTAAGCCATCCTGGCATTAGAACTACATTAAAGATGGTAGCTTCTAGGTATTTCTGGCCGGAAATGAACCGAGACGTACGAGAGTGGGCTAAAAGCTGCATTCAATGTCAAAAGAGTAAAGTGAATCGTCATGTAATTTCAGGTGCAGGAGAGTTCGGGCCGAGAGAGCGTTTCGAGCACATTCACGTCGACATCGTCGGGCCATTAAGTACAACACAGAGAGGTAACAAATATTGCGTAACAATAATAGACAGGTTTACGAATTGGCCAGAGGCCATACCGACAGCGGATATAACGGCCGAAACAGTAGCGAAAGCGATCTACGAGACATGGATCTGCCGATTTGGAAGCCCCACGCGTCTCACCAGTGATCAGGGCAGACAATTTGAGAGCGAATTGTTCAATAGCTTGCTCAAACTATTGGGGGTACAGAGGGTGAGAACCACGCCCTATCACCCGTGCAGCAACGGGAAAATAGAGAGACACCACAGGCAGCTGAAGGCAGCTCTGACATGCAGACTGTCGGGTAAAGCCTCGTGGGACGACGAGTTACCGACGGTTCTATTCGGCATTCGCGCAGCGATGCGAGTCGAAACAGGGGTTAGCGCAGCAGAGATGGTGCTAGGCCAGGCATTACGCTTGCCTGGCGATTTTTACAGTGACACGAGCAAACCCGCGAACATAGATCACTATACATACGCTGATAAGGTTAGGGAAACCATTCGTAGCATGCAACCACAAACGCGTTCACACACTAACGACAGGAAGCTATTCATTTACAAAGATTTAAATACATGTTCACACGTTTTCATTAGAGACGACACCGTAAGAAAGCCACTGACTCCTACTTATGATGGCCCCTACCGCGTCATAAGCAGGCGTGACAAAGTCTTCAGAATACAACTCAGCAATCGGCAAAGCAACATTTCCATTGATAGACTTAAGCCAGCATACATTTTAGAGGAACCACAGGCCACAAACGACAGTGAGGTACCCAGCAGAGACACAAACAAGGGGAATGAGGGCAGCAATGACATTCCACAGACCGACACAGACACAGACAAGGGGAAGCCCGCTTTAAAATCAGCATTAAAAACCACTCGCAGTGGGAGAACCGTTCGGCCGACGGTCAGGTTTAACTTGTAAAGTCACGTTTCAAAGTATAAAATAGGTTACGAGGTCGCACACAACAATAACTTGTACATGAGCAGTTGAGTAAAAGACAGAATAAGCACTAATATAGTATAAGTATATAAAATATGAATTCAGACACGCACTAGTTAACACACAGTAGCAACTAGTAGCAGTTTTATGGCCATTTTTATAAACATGGGGAATCAGCAGGCAAAGAACGATCAAGTAGTAATTGCACAGACAGGCTCCGACAACTCCGCTCGAGCCGAGTTGGAAAGAAAAATCAAAGTATACGGCATACTCATATTCATAGTTGTGGCACTAATATCAGGCATATGTGTATACATGTGCAGCAAGAAGTGCGGTAAACACATTAAGCGTAAGTTAAGGAACAATATGTTAGAAGTTGTCAAACTACACAGTGTAAAAGAACCCAGCGTACCAGTGCAAGCACCGATGTCAGCCAGTGTCTATTAAAACAGTGTAAAAAGGTTCAGTAATGCAAACCACGTATGTAATATAATTTTTTATTAATGTGAACACAGCCTTATTGTTATGATAAATGTAAACAGAGAGCCCGCGGCCCGTCGCACTGTAACAAGAATGCAAGTATGAGGTATGATCTGCAGTGATGGATGGAAGGAGTTGCAGGCGCTGTCGTGATGGACGCTGAGGATCCCCCAGGGATGTAATTAATTATAGCAGAGCGGGTCATCACGGCAGCCACCATTAATCAGGTATGAATGAGAATTAGGATTAGATTAGATTTAAGTTATGTAAGTACTGCCTACACAGGCAAGGGGAGCAAGCGTGATGGTACAACAGAAACATTGTATTTGTAACCATAAGCCCCACACCGGACGCGCCTTTGTAAACACGGCCTGGCGCCCGGCGCGCTCGAGTCAGCAGTTTAACCGTAGCAATGTATGTACCTATTGTCAACTTGTTAGAATAATGTTATGAATGTAATGATGTACCGATTTTGATGTAACTTTTTGCAATGTATAAACGTTTTCTCTTTTTTGTTTTTTAGAATGTATCCATGTTTTTTAAAAGGGGGGGAGTACTGTGGGGACAGAATGCTGACACGCATTTTGTAGGCACTCGATCGTGCGGCCCCGCTGCGACGGGCAGTCGCTTACGAACCGGGCAGTAGGTAGGACACGCGCATTGTAATCGTGAGTTCGAATCAGTAAATGTTTTAACCGTTCTCAGTGTCTTTACTGGCTCCGGCCGTTCACCCCGTCGAGCCTTACCATCAGGCGACAGACCGACCCAACAAGCGGTTTTAATTAAAGTAATTCGTGTGGGCTCTTTACGCCCACACTAGGTACAAGGCTAGGAGTAGGGCTCTTTACACCCGCCCTAACCAAGCGCTGGTCCAGGGAACATGGTTTTAGGCCGCTCACCCGGGGCGCCAAAACGCCCACCCACTATCTCGCAGGCTACAGTGACGAAGGAAAAAAAGGAGAAAAAGGTAAATAGGATGCTGATAGACGCTGACGCGAGCACCAGCACTAAAATTGGGGCTGGGGCTGGCATTAGCGTCCTGGAAAAGAGGAGAAGTGTGGGCGAGATGGTGGGGAAATTGGAGGGCCAGGGGCCAGAGCCTGAGCGACCCAAAGGTGTGTGGAGGAGCCCGCTATGGGGCCCCCCCAAAAATATGGGGTCAGAATGGGTCGCTCAGGCTAAGGCCCTAAAACATAGGGTAGGCACAATATTAAAAGGGACTAAATTGAAAGAGACGACGAAGTGGGAGGTGGAGGATGTCGTCGACGAGCTATGCCAGCTGGTAAGTGAGGCATCGGAGGGCACGTCGGCAAAACCTCGGGAGAGAAGGGAAAGGAAAACGAAGTTAGTGAAAAGGAACGGGTGAGCGAGGGACCAGCGCCTAGTCTACTGGGCTTCAATAAATTATTAGAAAGGCATAGGGACCTGCTGACGTCTCACAAAGCCGAAATGACCACCCTGTCGGCGAAGATGAAAGAGGCGAGGGCGGCTTTCGAGGGACACCACAGCGACGTAGGACAACCTACATTCAAGTAAATAAATGAATTTAATTTGATTTGATTTAAAGGAGTTGGTAGAGGATGCCAAACAGAGGGTCGCAGCGACGGTGGGACAAGCCCCCCACCCACGCCGCGGTCCTGGCAAGGCCCAAAGTAAGTGGGCCAACATACTCCGTTGTGGTGTCCTCCGAAAACAACACGAGCGCCCAGATAGTAGAGAACATCAAGAAGGCATTAAACGCAACAAAAACAGGAATCAGAGTCGACAGGGTGAGGACTGTTAAAGACGGTAAAGTTGCTCTGAGTTGTGCCTCAGAGGCAGACCTGAGGAAGGCGAAGGAGCGGATGGCGACGAGTGAAAGCGCGATGAATGTCAGGGAGGCCCCAGCGCGGAACCCATTAGTGGTTCTGCGCAACCTTCTGAGGTATAACTCGGACCAGGACATAGTTTCTGCCCTCCAGGTCTGATGGAGGGCCTATCAGCCACCGAGACCGCCGCAGTGGTGCGATACAGGAGGTCAGCGCGGAATACATTGGAGTGCCACGCTGTCCTCCAGGTCCACCCTAAATTATGGCGGCGCCTAATCGAGGCTGGTAAGGTCCACATAGATATCCAGCAGGTGCGGGTTGAGGACCAATCTCCTCTAACTCGGTGCACGAGATGCCTTGCATTCGGCCACGGCAGGGCCCGATGCACGGAGGTCGCGGACCTCTGTGCGTATTGCGGGGGACCACACCGTAGGGCGCAGTGCCCTGCACCGGCCGGGGGGAATGGCCCCTCGTGCATAAACTGTGCCAAGGCAAAGTGTGGGGCTGGCGTTCACACGGTGTTCAGTGCGGACTGTCCGGTTAGGCAGAAGTGGGATGCCATAAGTCGGCAAAGTGTAGCTTATTGCTAAAGTGGCCGCGGGCGTCCCAAATACGGCTGACAGTACCGCACTGTACACCGTGGTGCAGGCGAACCTCCAGCGGAAGGGGTTGGCCACAGCGGAGCTCGTGATGGGGGCCCAGAAAAGAGGAGTGGACGTAGCCCTAATACAGGAGCCATACGTCGGGGCCATCAAGGAGATGAAGGCGTACAGTGGGGTGAGGATATTCCAGTGCACGAATCGTGGTGGGGGCACTGTGAAGGCTGCTATTGCGGTTTTTAACCGGGACATCAGCGTTCAACAGTTCCCCCACATGACCACTAACAATATTGTTGTGGTCCGCTTACGTACCAGTGCCTGGGATGTGCTCGCCGTATCGTACTATCTCGAGAAGAAGGTGGTGATGGCCCCATATCTGGAACACTTGGCCTCCATCACGAGGAGCCTAGGTGGGTCAAGACTCATCGTTGGAGGGGACGCAAACGCCAGGAACGTATGGTGGGGAGACCACAAAACAAATAAAAGAGGAAAGAAGTTTTCCGCATTCGTAGAAGAGGTTGGCCTCCATATACTTTGTACTTCAACGACCAGTGGTTTTCCCACCACTCACGAAACTCGGAAAGCATCCATTAAAGGTTGAACGATCCGTTCATCAAGGCATTTTCCTTTTTATTTTATGGGTATTACCCAAATTTACAAAAATGAACCAGTTTTTTCAATCAGACAAAACAGTAATAACAAAACTGAATCAGAGAATAACCTTAGCCTATGAAGAACTGCTCCAAAGTTATTGCCGTAGAGATTACATTAACCAATGTCGCATATCTAATGTCGACCCCAACTCAGCTACTGCCAATTTGTTGCCGCTAAATCATTTGTCAGGACCAGATAAAAGCGTGTTGTGAAATTAGGCAGATTTGATTTCCGCCATCCAGTGCTTTCCGCTACTACTTCACGCACTCAGCCCAGAGAATGCAATTTCTATTACTTTCAGGCCCAGCGCACACCGCTGGAAGCGCGGCGAAGAGCAATTTAAGACAACAATTTCATTCATATAAACCTTAAAAACCTTGACATACGGTCAATAATTTTATATCCCAAGCGGCGCACGCGACTGGCTGTCAGATGCCCGGAGAGTTTTAACTATTGTGGCCATGTGTTGAGCGAGTTTATTAATTAATCATGAACGAGGAAAAGTTAATTAACTTAGTTCAAACATATGTTTGCTTATACGATGTATCGTCACGTCATTATGATGATAAACTCATGAAAATGAATGCGGGGGAGGCGATAAGTAAAGAAATGGGTACAACAGGTAAGATTTATTAATTTATTTTCTTACAAATTACGACCTAAATAGCTCGTTCAACTATATCGTTCTGCCAATAAAGTGATCCCGACGACGAATTAAAATATTGTTTGAAATTGTCACGAATAGCCATAATATTTTGTAGTTGTAAATTGTCATCCTCATGTGAGTGTATATTATTTAATAAATTATTATTTCGACGAGGATTATGTGATTTGTCTTGAAGAATCATTACTGGATCACTATCAATTATGTAGTTATGCAAACATGTGCAAGCCAGAATAATAGAATGTAAGTGTCTTGGTTGAACTTTTCCCTTCGGCCGTGTACGTAATTGTAGTTTCGTAATTGATTTCGAAGTAAGAATAATTATTCTTTGTACGAAACTGACTTCGAACAGAGAAGTATTTTTCCGTATTTGTAATCGCGGTTTCGTAGCAGGAAAAAACTTTTGCTGAAGTACATAATTTCGAAAGCGGAATTTCTATTCTTTACACGTAACTATATAGCGAAGTATGTACTTGTTGAAAAAGACTGAATGCTTGATATGAAACCTTCATGAAACACTTCAGTCAAATAGCCATTTAATGTATTAAATTGTCAGCTAGAGTGTTTTGTTTTCTCATTCTTACTGTTTGCCCGTTGTAATTTTGGAAAAGAATAAAATATGATTTAAAGGTGAACTTCAATGAAATTTGTTATTTCAACTTTAACAAGTAGGAATTTATTAAATAATTAATATAAATTGAATACAGTTAAAATGATACGAGGTAAGCAGACCAGTCGTAGCTCAGGAGAAATGTGAAAGGTGTCTCAAAAGCTGAATTTGTCGCTTTTATAGTGTGGTTGCGCGCCCTCTTGCGTAACTCGCCGACACTCCTGCGCTTGCGATGCACTTGCGTGTCCCGACGAACAACGATCCGCAGACGCCTCTCGTAGTTCCGTGCTAGCGGGATAGATGGCGCTTAACACTTACCAAGTATATTGTACAAGGATTTTGTATTCTCTTTGATTCTGGCACTAGGTCGTCATCATAATTTATCAGATTTAATTTTAAAAACGTAGTTATTATATGCTCTTTGAATTTTAAATTGATTTAATATTTGATTATTTTCCGAAAATAAGTGCGACGGAAATGGCTTTTGTAGATACTCGTCGTGGAGGGGTTTCTGTGTTGTGCGATGGTCGGCGATATCATCGAAAAAATATTTATAAAAATAAAAATACATTTTGGCTGTGCTACAATAATACCAGATGTGGTTGTAAAGGAAGTATTACATTAAACGAAAGAAATGTAATAGTGAAAAGCAAATCACACGATTCAACTTGCAAACAAGATTTTGCACAAAACAATATACTAAGGGAACTTGACTCTTTAAAAACCAAGACCAGTACCAACTTCGAATCTATCCAGAAGCAATATGAAGCAATGGTTTTTAATCTTGAAAGTGTTGGTTTTAACTTCGTTCAACAAATTCCCCAATTTAACAATATAAAAACTGGCCTATATAATGCACGTAATAAAGTATTAGGTGCTCCAAAGCTACGATACACATCGGCATCTTCAGTTGTTATCCCTGGAAAATTTCAAGATTTCCTTTTAGCTGATTTTAATGATGAAGAGAATGCTACAAGAATAATTCTATTTTGCAACAAAAAGGCTAAAAAATTAGTAGCAGAATTCAAGCATATTTTATGCGATGGGACATTTTCGTCTTGCCCGTGTTCAATTAAACAATTGTATACAATTCACGGATTTGACGATACAACATCGGCAATTTATCCCTTAATTTATTGTTTTCTACCCAATAAAAGTGCAAAAACTTATGAAACACTTTTTAGACTGATTGAATCACTTTTCCCGAACTGGCGACCAGTAAAAGTGACTATAGATTTTGAGTTGGCTGCAATGAAAGGTATCAAAAGAGTTTTTCCGAACATTACCGTAAAAGGTTGTTTTTTTCATTACAACAGATGTCTAATACGAAAAGCAAAGTTATTAAAGATGAACACAACAGTAAAACGAAGGCACGTGGCAAGGTGTGCAGGATTGGCTCGATTACCTGAAGAATACGTTCAAAGAGGGTACAAGTATATTATGAACAGAAGTCCTAATGGCAATAATGTAAAAAAAATTAATAAGTATTTCACTGAACAGTGGATGGAAAAAACTGATTTTACAAAAGTATGTTGTTGCGAAAAAGAAAAAATCCGCACGACTAATAATCTTGAAGGCTGGCACAGTAGGATCAACCGATTTGTTGGACGTAGAAATCCCACTTTAGCCCAGCTACTCGATACTTTGGTCAAAGAAACTAAAGTGATTGATATTTTCAAAAAGCAAACTAAAAGAAGTCAAAATTATTTAGAGATTGACTCTGAAATTGATGGTGCCATTAAAGATTTAAAAGACAAAAATCACATTAGGGCATTGCCTAGAAATAATTTCCCTATTTTCATTTAAATTTTAATTTAATTTTAAGTTTGTATTTTAAGTTCAGAATAGGATTGTTTGTTTTATTTTGTAATTTTATTTTGTCTGTTATATTCAATTATAATTGACAAAACAACAGATTTTTTGTTTCTCTTAACGTCATCAGTTCAGGAAAATTTGAAATATTCAATTTCGTCCAAAGAATAATAATTATTACTTTGAAATCAATTACGAAACTAAAAAACTAAAAACCGCGATTACAAATACGGAATAATACTTCTCTGTTCGAAATCTGTTTCGTACAAAGAATAATTATTCTTACTTCGAAATCAATTACGAAACTACAATTACGTACACGGCCGAAGGGGAACTTTTAGCCGTCTCTCAAATACTTCAAATTTCATTGTTAGGATCCCAAAGGCGCTTTTTTTATAAAAATAAATAAAAAAATAAAAATAAAAAAACCTTTTATTTCTTACTATACACAGTTAGGTTTACAAAATTAAGGAAATGAAAAAACAGTGTCCACACCAAGTCAGTCTAAAGAAATTGTTGTTGATTAGTTTTGATGAACTGACCTAGTAGTGTCACATGTAAGTTGTACTTAGTACGAGATAAGTATTTTGATTGTAGTATGTAGGTACATTAATTAAATATATAGTAAAAAGATCTCGTGAGTTTAGTAGTGGTTGTAAATTACAATTAATTCTTAATAATTATTTCTATTGTAAGAACCCCTCTCAGTGGAAGGTGAAGGCCTCCTCCAGAGATAGCCAATTTGTTCTATCTTCTGCTACTCGTATCCAGTGGTCACCGGCTATTTTTATAATGTCATCTGTCCATCGTGTATTTGGTCTACCTTGTCTCCTTTTGCCTGATGGTCCTCGCCATGACGTTGTTTCTTTGGTCCAGCGATTGTCTCTAAGTCTGGCCACATGTCCTGCCCATCGCCATTTTAGTGTTTGTGAATAGCTGAGAGCGTCAAGGACTTTAGTTTTTTGTCTTATGGCGGTATGGCGGACTTTATCGATCTTTTTAATCTTCAGAATGCTTCGTTCCATGCTCCTTTGACATGTTATAATCTTGTTTTTCACTTTCCTAGTAAATTTCCAGGTTTGGCAGGCATAAGTTAGTGAGGGGAGTAGGCAGGTATTCATGACTTTGCTCTTCAACTGGATGGTCATGTCGCTCTTTAGAATTTCTTTTAGACTCCAAAATTTTTTCCAGGTGATGTTAACTCTTCTCTCTACTTCCTGTAGGTTATTGTCTTGGTTGAATGAAATTTGTTTTCCCAGGTAAATGTAGGTATCAACATAAGTTAAAGGTAGATTATCAAGGTATATAGGTACTTTAGTGTGGTTTGTCATCACATTTGTTTTATTTAGGTTGATTTCTAGTCCTACTTTACGGCTTTCTTCGTGTAGAGAGTTTATCATCATCTGTAGTTGGTTTGTGTTTTCTGATAACAAAACTATATCATCAGCAAAACGGAGATGGCTCAGATAATTTCCATTTATGTTAATGCCAACTTGTTTCCAGCCGAGGTTGCGGAAGACGGACTCTAGTACGGCTATAAAGATTGTTGGGGAGATTGGGTCTCCCTGTCTTACCCCTCTTTTTATTTGTATCAGTGGCCCAGTGGTCTCTAGCTTCACTCGGCTAGTATTGTTGTCATAGATGTTTTTTAGAACTTGTATGTAGTCCAATCCTACTCCTTGGGAGAGTAGAGCTTCCCAGATTGTTGGATGGAGTAGAGTATCGAAGGCTTTTTGATAATCGATAAACACGGCATAGAGTGGTCTATTGAACTCTTGGTATTTATCTACTGTCATCTCTAGCGTGTGAATGTGATCTATTGTTGAAAAACCTCGTCTGAAGCCTGCCTGTTCTATGGGTTGGAATTTTTCTGTGGTTTCTTTTATTTTTTTCTCTATAATGTAGGAAAAGAGCTTATATAATGAAGGTAGTAAGCTAATTGGTCTATAGTTACTAATGTCATTCGGATCTCCTTTTTTATATAGCAGAATTATTTCGGACTCTGACCATTGACGTGGGGTGATTTTGCAACTCAGTATCATATTGAACAGTCTGGTTAGAGGTTTGGTTAAATACATGTATCCAGATTTTATTGCTTCATTGGTGATCCTGTCTGGTCCTGGGCATTTATCTGCTTTGAGTGATTTAATTCCATTCACAACCTCGGCTTCATCGACGGTTGATTTCGCCTCTTCTGTAGAGCTGTTCGGTAATTTGTATGCTGGTTGATTTGGCGAGCTATATAGGTTTCTGTAGAAATCTGTTGCTATTTTGAGTATTTCTGTCCTATTTTGCGTGTTATTATTTTTGCTTTTTAGTTCTTCAATCCATGATTTATGAGTTCTCAGTTCTTTATACGCTTTTTTGACGCTTCCCGTGGCATTCAGACATTTTTCAATAGTTTGTGTGCGATGTGTCTTATAGTCTTGGTTGATACGTTTACTTATGAGTTTATACAGTGCCTTTAGTTCATTTTTCATGGCTCTTGATTTCGGTTTGGTTTTGTGTATATCTTGTCTTCTTTTGATTAGTGCCTTTGTACGTTCTGATAATATTTGGTTTTTGTCTGTGCGTGTGTTGGATGTTAGTTCGTGAGTTTTTCTCAAGCTGGTATCAATAGCGTTTGTTATTTTATCATATAAATTCTGAACCATGTCAGCGTCATCCCAGTGTTCGAGCAAATTATTACAGCAGCTGTTCAGTGATTCGTTGTAGGTTTGTATTTCATTTTCGTTCTTTAACTGGGATCTGGGGCACTGACCAAATTTGCTACGATTTTTTGCCATTGAAAGTATATTGAAAGCTGCTCTAATCGGTCTGTGGTCCGAAGGGTAAGTGATGCTCAAGACCTGTATATTTTCAACGTTTTTCGGTAAGTTTGTTAGAATGTAGTCTATTTCATTCTTTGTAGTGCCACCCGGTGACTTCCAGGTCCATCTTTGTTTGTTATTCTTTTTGAAAAAGGTATTCATTATGGTTAGGTTGTTTTCATTGGCAAAATCAATGAGTCGGTCTCCTCTACGGTTTCTATTACCGTATCCGTGTTTTCCAGTGATGGTTTCGTTTGGTTTGGGTTGCCCGATCTTGGCGTTGAAGTCGCCTAAGAGTATTAAATTTTTGCCTGATAGTCGTATGGCGTTGTCGACAGTATTGTAGAAAAGTTCTAGGTCTTCATCTTTTGCAGCCTCGATTGGGGCGTAAGCTTGAATGATACTTAAGTCTAAATTGTTGATATGTATCTTTAGCAGCGCTACTCTTTCTGACAGTCCCTTAAAATATGTTATATGTTTCTTTAGATGTTTTTTGATAATAAAGCCTACTCCGTATAATCCTGGAGTTTTCCCGATGTGGTAGAGTATAAAATCTTCATGTTCTTCTATCTTGTTACCGAGTCTTCTGACTTCTGAGAGGCCAATAATATCGTATTTTACATTTTTTAAAGATTCTGTCAGTTCCAGCAAGCGTGCATAAGTGGAGAGGGTTTTAACATTGTAAGTCGCTATATGTAAGATGTTGTTTTTAGTAGTGTTTGACATGACCGTTGTTGTTTTCTCTGGAGGGTTTTGGTCGTAATCTTCCTCGGGGACCAACCGGCTTGGAAGATATGGTTTGGCGCTCGCATTTACTTGTTCTTCATTTTTCTTGAGAGAGGGGAGTAATTGTTATTGGTTGTTGTTTTTGTTAGTTAGGTCGTTTGTTTGGTTATTTCGGTTGTTTGTGGTTTGAGTTTTGGTTGTTAGGAAACCGAGTATTCCTGGTTTGATAACTCCATCCGATACACTTGATGATCTTTGTGTTCTTGTTTGGATTTTGTTCTTCTTATGGGCTTGTGCTTTTGGATCTGCTTGCGTAAGATCATTGTAGTTTGGTGAGATTGGTAGTGTTCTTTTCTTGTTGTTGGAGCTATCTGTATTTCTATTATGTATTATTAGTTTGTCATACTTGATAGTGGCGAAGTTTCCTTTTTCTTTTTCAATGATAACTTGCTCTTGCAGTTCCTTTCTTTTTTCGAGAACATGTTGTGGGAAGTCTTCTTTTATATAATAATTAGTATCTTTTAACAGTCTCCTTTGTTTAAAAATTTGTATTTTCGTGCCCAGTGTGCTGAAAGTTACGGTAATAGGCCGGGGTTTTTCTCCTTTCTTCCCTATTCTTTTAGTTTCTTGTATGTCCCTGAGTTCTATCCCAACCGAGAAATATTGTTTTATGAAAGACAGGATGTTTTTTTCTAAATCTGCATACGATTTTTCAGCTTCTGGTAAGCCAAAAATTACTATGTTCCTCTGTCTTGATTGTTTTTCTAAAATATATAGTCTTTTTTCTTGGATTTCAAGTTTTTCTTTGATCTTTTCGTATTTTTCATCTATAGTGTTAAATTTTTCTTCCAGTGTGCAGTTTATATTTTGTGTAACTTGTTCCGTAACTTTCTCAGCTGACTGTACGATTGTTATTTTTTGTTCATTCAACTCAATCTGTATATCTTTGAGCATTTTCATAACTTCCTCCATGGTTATCGGTTTTATTAGTTTGTTTTGGTACTTGTGCTGTCCTCTGTGGATTCGCTTTGGTACTATGTAGCGGGACAATTGTGTGGTGTTTGACAGACTAAGTACTTTTAAATATTTTTTTCTAGATGGCGTTGTTCTATTAATCAAAACTGCAGAATCATGTATTGGTTTTAATTAATTTTGTAATTTTTCAGCTTAAATGATGTAAATTGTCTTTTTTGCAATTCGTTCACTGGTTTGTAGGTCACTAATAGCAATATAATGCGGAAAATGTCAGTAATAATTCAAATTTTGAAAAGTTTTCACTCCACTGTTAAGTACGTTAATAACTTTGTTATTCACTTTTGTCCACTCTGTCCACAATGTATTTCGATATTCACTGGTTTATAAGTTTACTACACTTATTTATAACATTGGATATCACTTTATATATTTTTTAATTTGCACCAAATACGGAGCCGATGTTTACCGTTGCACAGTAGCGCCCTCTCTCCTTTTTTTATAAGGTCGCATAATGTTTTTCGATAGCGGAAATGCTACGTCTGCTACGAAAACGTGAGGCAACGAGATATTCGTACCTGGTAGACATTTATTTGGCGGTGTGCGAAGTGTTCGGTTCTGCAGTTTTTGTCCCAACTTAGAATTTGATAAAATACCACCATCGCTGTTACGACCATATGCGCCGCAATCCACAACAACAAATTTATATTTTGCATCCACAACAGCCAAGAGTACCGTGCTGAAGATTTTTTTATAATTGAAATACTGGCTTCCACTTTTATGAGGCGATCTTATAGCGACATGTTTGCCGTCAATGGCTCCTATACAGTTTGGAAAATTCCATATACGTCTGAAGTCTTTTTCTATTGCTGCCCAAGACTCTTCAGTAGGTTTCGGCATTACAACAGGACGTAGTACTTTCCAAATAATGGCGCTTGTGTCGTGAACAATTGCGCGAACAGTAGAGAATCCAACGCGAAAATTGTGAGCAAGCGCCTGAAAACTGACGCCTGTAGTTACAAACCTGAAAGAAAAATAATAAATTTTATTAATGTTAGATATATTATTAAAAACTAGCTGCACCCTGCGGTTTCACCCGCATAAGTACCGATCCATGGATAAAAAGTAGCCTATGTGTTAATCCAGATCTCCAGCTATCTACATACCAAGTTTCATCGCAATCGGTTCAGTAGTTTGTTTCACACAACAACACAAACATACATCCATACAAACAAACTTTCGCATTTATAATATTAGTAGGATTTACATACATACATACATAAACTCACGCCTTTATCCCATTGGGGTAGGCAGAGACTACTTTGCGCCATATACCACGGTTCTTGCACACACCTTTTGCTTCCTCCACATACATACATCTATTCACATACGCGCGCCGGTTTCGTGTAATCTTGATCTGGCCCTTTTGGAGTATCTCACCAATTTGGTCCGATACTCCAGTTGTCTTCCGTGGTACAATGGGTACGCTCTGTGCCTTTAAAATTTAAACTCGCACAAAAGCTATTTCGTCGGCTTGAATTTAAAACTCACTAAGTAGTTACAACTAAATGCACGATACATAAACATTCTTAGGGTCTGTTTCACAATGTGCCGATAAGTTCTGCATAAGTTCCGAATAAGCTATTTGTTACTTATGGGTAGGATAAACACTATTGTTGCGTTTCACGACTGTCAAATAGCGCTATGTGTCACTTAAAGTCCACGATAACTTATGGGTCAGACGAAGTGGCAAATAGCACATTTATCTTAAACATAAGTACTTAGCTTGTTGTGTGTTTGACAGTTACAAATTTAAAAGTAATTACAATACAAGTCTTTCTTTCGTTCGTGTTGTATAATATTTACGTTTATCCGAGAGGAATCAGTGTCGTGTTTAATTTAAATAACCTATATATATCTACTTATAACAATGATGGAGATTTTTGAGACTCTTGAAGATGAGTTTGATGAATATTTTGAAAGCCTCACAACACCACGCAGGATTCCTGTGTATCGGGAAAGAATAAATTATATGGAGTCTTTAGACGAAACGGACTTTAGGGCGCGTTTCAGACTGACTAAGGAAGCTGTGATGTTTGTGTATCCAATTATTGAGAATGCCATTTCTGTTACTACAGAACGGTAAGTAAGAACATACCGTACCTACCTAACAACCGACGACCAACATTTCTAAAGTCTATTCCGATCCAGTACCATTTTTCTAATACCACGTGGCGTCGTTATTAGTCTGTGCCACGAGGCATTTCTTTTTATCAATGGCACGCCTACGTCTAGCTTTAGATACCTGATCTAACCCAACCTGCTTTTTTTTTCAGGAATCAGGCTATAAGGCCGATTACTCGTCTACTATTAACATTGAGATTTTACGCAACGGGAAGTTTTCTCACAGTAGTAGGTGATTTCTCAGGTGTCAGCAAAGCATCTGCCAGTCGCATTATCTACCTAGTTTCACATGCTATTGCACGATTGCGTCCGGAGTTTATCAAATTTCCAAACAACACTCAAGAAATCCAGCAAGAATTTTATAATATAGCTAAATTCCCAAGACTTATTGGCGCTATCGATTGTACCCATGTTCCTATAAAATCTCCAGGTAAAAGATAAAATAAATAGTATGAATAAACTGAAATATATACGTAATAATGTATCTAATATCTATCAAACCATGTGCCTACATGATTAAATACAGCTCCCTGTTTTTTTAAATAAATACTGTTTCTTTCAATATTTTCAGGTGGAAACAGTGCAGAGAAATGGAGAAACAGGAAGTCACAATTTTCTTTTAATGTACAAACTGTAGTGAGTGCCAAGTTAAAGATCTTGGACATAGTTGCTAGATGGCCAGGAGCAGCACATGATCAAACAATATTTAATAATTCTTTTATAAAGCAGCGACTTCAAAATGGAGAATTTGGAAACTGTATGATTGTCGGTGATAAAGGATATGAAAATACTTCATACCTGCTTACACCATTACAACATCCCATGGCTCCAGCAGAACACCTGTATAATGAGTCCCAAATAAGAAGCAGAAATGTTGTGGAAAGGACCTATGGTGTTTGGAAAAATAGATTCCCTGTTTTATCTAAGAAAGTTTTGTTGCATGTGTCTCGTGTACAGGCTGTAATAGTGGCATGTGCAGTACTGCACAATATTGCAATAGATATGCGAGATGATCACTTTGAAGTCATCCAACCAGTAGATGAGCCAGATGAACATGATGTTCTGAACGAAAGCAGACCAGAAATTGTGGGGGATACAACAGTGCGAACTAATTTAATTAATTATTATTTTGCTTCTTTACTATAATAATATAATTCTGAAATAAAGGTTCAGAATTTTGCATTCCATTTTGGTAACCAATGATTTAAAAGATATGGTAGGTTATCAAAGTATATTTGTATTTTGTGATGATGTAAATAAAAAAGACGAATTATTTTTCTAATTTATTTAACATGTATTTTTTTTCCAACGCCCACATTTCTCTTTTGTGCTCCCTCTCTTCCTCTTCGAAGGCCCATTGCTTCCTTTTATTTTGTAGTTCTTCCTCCAGAATCTTCTTTTGCAAATCTGCAATCTCTAATTTAGCATCTGCTACTTTTTCAAATGGCCTTTTCATCTTCTCCGCAGCTGAAACAAGATTTTATTTATTTATAGATTTTGAATACCTACTGGTGAATATTACACAAGCTAGAATGAATACCATCATTTTGACCTATACATATCTCACTGCAGGACTTAGGGTCTCCGCTAGACAAAATCAAACTAGGTTTTAACAGCAGACAGTGGTTCTACCATTATGCCACCAACTCTGTGAAATCAATTAAGTATGTTGTGTCATCATTCCCTGAGCGTTTTCCCTACTGACTTAGGGTTGGCTTTCCAGTCTGTGATGTGGCTGAACTTCAATATTTTCCGTGAACCGACTGCCATCTGACCTCCAAAACCAATAGGCAATATCGAAGTCCTGCAGTTTAGAATATGTTGTGTATCAATATAAATTAACAAATAATAACATAATCTAAGTGCTTTGATTATTCTAATTTTAATATTAGGTACTAGAACTTACATAAAGCGGGATGTTTTTTTGAACGCAAAGATTTTGGCTTCCAATTAGTCCACTTCTCATCATTGGCAACTGTTTTAGGTGTGGTATGTAGAGCTGAAATTAAAAAGAAGAAAGGTGAATTCATGGTGCAGATGTGCTACAACTAGCTGTTGCCCGCGGCTCCGCCCGCGGCTCCGCCCGCGTGGATGTCGGACGCGGGATAAAAAGTAGCCTATATGTTAATCCAGGGTATAACCTATCTACATACCGAATTTCAACCAAATCGGTCCAGCCGTTTATGCGTGAAAGAGTAACAAACATCCACACATCCACACATCCATTCTCACAAACTTTCATATTTATAATATTAGTAGGATACTGACACACAATATCAGGAACACTACTTACTTATCTTTTTTCTTGGAGATTGTTCATCATCAAAGTTTTCATGTGTAGGTTCATCCTCAACTGAAAAACAAAAAGTAGCATATTTTAAAATGGATAAGCTGATTAATTCTTTAGGCCCGCTTCAATAGCACTATACAGAATTTTATCTCTTCTTCATCCTAGCGTTAATCCCAGTCGCATCCGAAGCTTTTTCAACTTGGAGTCTGGGGTCCGCTTTTACTAGTCTACCTGCGGATTTGGCTAAACTTCGATATTTTCTGTGAAGCTACTGCCATCTGACCTCCACAACCCAAAGGCGATATCGAAGCATTGCAGCCAGACCAGTTGTTGGATTTTTGAGGGCTCCAACTACCCGTAACGACTGCCATAGATGTTTGTATGGCAGCCGGGACCGACGCGACGGCTTAACGTGCTCTCCGAGGCACGACCAGACCAATGCAAATACCAATATTCATGCATACAAATATTTGCACTGAGCGGGGATCGAACCCGCGCCTCCTGCGTAGCGGCCGCGTTAACTACCGCTACGCCACGGAGGCTGTCGTGCACTATACAGAATTTTATGGTAGTAGTAATTAATTTTTGTTATTAACAACTGGCAATAATATTTGAATTACGGGCTCTAGCTCTACTCTACATGTAGAAAATGTAACTTACTTATGTGATGTTCCATATCTGCATCCACCGATGGGCTACATTTAGTGTCTGCGATGATCTCTGGCACTTCAATACTCTGTGAATCTACTGTTAAATATAAAATATTATCCTGGCTAGGAACTGCTGGTTGTATAGAATCTGCAACATAGATTAATAATATAAGGATGAGAAAGGGCGGAATAAAAGTATTCTGTTGACCATATGACTAAATAAGATTGACTATACCAAATATACATTAGCTAATCAAATTGTACACAGTACACAACTAATAACAATTTAAAACTTGTGCTCTTACCAAGATGATCAGAGTCAAATACGCTCTCAATTCCATCAACAGACAATAATATCATTCCTTTAACTTTTTCCTCTATAGGTGTTAGAGGAGGAGCAGCACTAGGGCCCCCTCCTGTGCGATATGTTTCAGCACGTATTACGGCTGACTTTTTCCTAGTGGCTCTTTTTATGCCTTCATACTTGGCTTTTAAAGTTTTAGCACTTCGGAAGTTTGCACCACTTGTGCTATTAAATGTGGCCTCCAGTGTCTTCCAGCACTGTTCCTTCTCATGCCAAGTGACTGCGTCACTCTTCTTATTTTCCAGTATGTTTTTATACTGAGCAACTAATGAAGTCAGAAGCTCAACTTCTTCCCGGCTGAAATTACCGCTTCTTTCACGTTTCACTGTCGACATTTTATAAAAGTACGTATAGATATTATTGTGCCCACACAACAAACAAAAACACAAACACCAATATGTAAACTTGACTTCTACAAATAGCATCCAGCATCAATTCAAAATTTCGCGGTATTATGTTATGTAGTTAGTTAATCGACATTGTCAAACGAGATCCCGTTTCGTTACAAGCAATATTCAATTACCTTAAATTGTTAATATGTAGTTTTTATATAGAAAATTAACCGTTATGTGAATAAGAGCTAATTATATATTATGGTATTAATGTAAAACAATACTTAAAATACATTTATAAGTGTTTTATGTTAATTTTCTTTTTATTTAATAACATGATATCAAAAAACGGAACGTGTGTATTTGGTGTTGCCACCGCGCTGTCATATAAGTTCCATATAGTTATGTGTCAGATAAAATAACATTGTGAAACGCAACGTTTCTTATTCAGAACTTTTATGCTCCGAATAATTTATGTGTAACATAACTATTTGGAACTTTATCCGTACATTGTGAAACAGACCCTTAGTGTTGTGAGGCAAACTTTATAATGATTTAAGCATTGCGATGCATTTAGTGAGTTTTACCTACAAACGGACGATTTGATGTTTTTACATACAGAAAAACTAATTATTGGTAACACAAGTAAACTAACACCTTTTTTTTAGTTGCAGTATGCAAAACAAGTTGGAAGAAATTGCGAGACAACTACCGAAAATCATAAAAGATGAGAAATGAAAGAAGTTGTGCCGCCGGTGGGAAACGTCGTCCAATTAGGTACGAAAAGGAATTGGAATTCATAAAACAGTTTCTACAATCACCAGAGGACCAGCAACAGTCTAATCTCGATTCTTCTAGTGAGGACACACAGAGTTCTGGTATATTCCGTCTGGAATCACCTCAATCAGGGTCACGGACTTCAAACAATTCACAGTTAAAAACTTCTGAAATACTGGAACGGACCCTTTCTATTAAAGAATTGGAATCAGAAAAACATCCCATAGATATTTTCTTTTCTTCAATGGCGGCATCAGCAAAAAAATTATCGCCGAGAACACAAGCCCAAATAAAGCGGGACGATTTAAAAATTATAACCGATGCAGAAATTCAAGAATATGACGAGCAAACGAAAAGGTCTACTAGCCAAGATAACAAAGAAGAGGAATACGTACGAACAAGAATTTATAAAAATAAAAACGCTGTTGAAGATGACACATTTATGTACATATCTTCTCCAAATCAAAGCAATGAACAGTATTATACAAAAGAATTTACCACTAGAAAACCTACAACTGATGTAAAAATATATGACCCACTTACAACACCAGCACTACATACCCAAACAATACGCAACGTGGCCGACGCAGAAATTTACGAATATAATACACAAATAGCGAGGGCCACCATCCAAATTAATCGAGAACAAGATTACGTGCCAATTACAGTTACTGAAAATAAGATAACTATTCAAGATGATAGATTCATGTACATTCATCCTAGAAAACCAACAGATCCACACTACCTAACAAAATATGATACCACCGGAAACTCCACAACCGAAACTGATGAAATTGACGAATATAACAATGCAACAAAGCAATAAGCAAAACAATTTTCTTCAATTTGAATATCTGTCAGGGCCTTAAATGTACCAAATAATTACTAATATATAAATGAATGATGATTAAGAAGAATAATTTTAAATAAATGAATGAATGATTAATAAAGAATAATTTTATAAAAATAAATATTTGTTTTCTGTTCTGTGGTTTTCACCATGGTGAGGTAACCCATCCTTAGTATTACACATGCCTAATTTGCAGAGATATAGGTAGTGATTATAGAGATCTATCAAGTTCTCACGTAAAAAAATAGTACAATGTTTTTTTTATGTATCTATCTATAAATCTCTACAAATCAGACATGCGGAAATCCATGACCGACTCACATTTTCACATACCTTAGAAATATCATTAATCGTTCTTCAGAAGAAATGGCTGGACGGTAGATCGTGTTTTGTTTTTTTAAATGCGGCCCAAGGAGATTTAACAAGGCGTCAAATTTTTCACGAGATATTTTAACATTATTGTAAAAATCTTGTCCTATTAAACTCTTTGCCATAGTTTCATATTCACCAGTTACATTTCTTGAAAGCCAGACTTCATAGACCCACATTTTTCTTTTTCTTTTCAATTGTTCTTCTTCTTCTTCTGCAAGCAATAATAATAATGTCCCAGTCCACATCCATTACGAACAAGAGCGAGTTGTCTGTACAAAGTATTGATCAGCACTAAATGACATTGGAGTAGCTGCGCGCCGCCGCGCAAAGCCGCGCGCCGCCGCGCCACGCCGCGACTCTCCACTCAACGACTCTTGACGCCACTCGAGGGGCCTGAACCCGCCCGCGCGTTTTAAGGAAATGCGCATCGCCGCGCTTCCAGCGGTATGCGCTGGGCCTCAGAGACACTGTCCTCAGCTTAGTACCATTGATGAGTAAACTGCCGCGTTGTGCGCCCGAAGAAGCTCAACAAAATACAGACGATCAATGGCGAAGACTGCCGATTTGTGCTAATGCTCTTCCAAACCGACATTACCACTACAGTCGAAGTCGACGTGTTCTGGCACAAGATTTTAAAATTTGAAGATAAAGTTTAGTGATATCGCCAAGTTTGCATTATCTGCACTTTCCCTCCCGCATTCAAATGCTGAATGCGAAAGTGTCTTCTCCAAAATAAATAACATCAAAACAAAAAAACGCAACCGTTTGATCACCCCAGCGATACATCCTCTCCCTGAAGCGCCAAGCGGCGGACTGATTAGAAACGTTTTGCGCGGAGTGTTTTATAGCACTTTAAAAAAATATTTATAAAATATATTATGCATATTTATATAGGTTTTTTATTTTCAAAGTAGCTAATATGTTCTTCTTTTACGTTAGCCTATAACTTTTTGTAAATTCAAGTTATTAATTGGTAAATTTTGCATGGTTTCCAATAGTAATTTCTTTATAATTTCACTTTTCATAGATTTTAATTTCGTATGAAAATAATTTAAAATTTTACTATTTTCTTAAGCTGGGTACAGACTATGTAACATAACATGTTATACGACATTGCTATATAACATGTTTCAGATAATGTGGACACTGAATATTATAAAACATGTTATAATAACATGTTTTATAACTTATGTCATATAACATGTCTACATTATGTAACATTGCTGTATAACATTGTTATTTAACACAAGACTGTATTAATAAAACTTGTTGTATAAATCTGGACGCACCAACAATGTTATATAACTTGGTCACTCGATCGTGTACCCGATCGCGCGGGCGCAGCGGCGGGTGGGGAGGGTGGTGTCAGTGTTTAAGTAGACTTTGACGGGTTAGAGGTAGACGTGTTCATTTTTTGTGGTTTTTAAAATGGAGTGGAACAAAGAGAACCCTGCATTACTGATTGAGCACTTTAAAGGAAAAAGAGAATTGTGGGATTCGACAAGTAAACATTTTAAGGATCGCAACAGAAAACATGACGCATGGATGGATTTGGCTTGTAAGTTCGATACAGAAAAAAGTGTTGTTGAAAAGAAGATGCGAAGTTTAATCGGACAGTTTCAAAGAGAACTAAAAAAGCCTAGATCGGGGGCAAGAGCAGAAGAAATTTCTTCAAAATGGTTTGAATTCGAGTTGTTATTATTTTTAAAAGATAAAAATAAGGTTCGCTCTACAAACGAAGCGGGCGTTTCAGAGGTAAAAAAATCTTTTTATGATAATATTTTAGATTAAGCTCCTAAAAAAACAGACATTATAATTATAGCTCTTTATTTATGTTTAAAACTCTAATCTAGTCGAAACAAACTAGTAATTTGTTTGCCACGGTACACTTCCAACATTTGTTAAAAAAAAATCAGCATACTCACTTCGAACCCGCTTCCACTGCCGCTTCTGTTATATCATTCCCAGGTTCGACAGTTATAAGTTCATTTATAGTATCTATGTCAAGGTTATTTTGTTGAAAATTCATACTGTGGCCAACATAAAATGATCGAGATAAATCACTATTCATTAAAAAATTATGTAAGTACGTGCATGCAAGTATTACGTCAGATGATTTTGTAGGATTCAAGAGAAGGGGTTTCCTTAACAGTCTGAATTTAGACGACATAATCCCAAAAACATTTTCTACAACCCTTAGTCGCACGACTTAGTCGATAATTGAAAACTCGTTCTTTAGAGCCTTTATTTTGAAGTCCTGGATATGGTTTCATAATGTTTTTATTTAATGGGAATGCGTCATCTGTCAAATAAACGTAGGGTGTAGGTAAGATTCTTCCAGGAAGTGGACGTGTAGCAGGTAGATTAAGAGAATCGTTTTCCAACATGGTTTTTAGTGTTGAATTGGAAAACACATCACCATCAGATATGCGGCCTTGACTTCCTACGTTAACAAACATAAAACGATATTGTGCATCGACAAGCGCCAATAGTACGATGCTAAAAAACCCTTTATAGTTGTAAAATTCACTTCCTGAATTGGCAGGTGCTTGTATCATGACGTGCTTTCCATCCATACAACCAATACAATGTGGAAATTGTCATATTTTATAAAAGTCATCTGAGATGACACTCCACTCTTCAGGTGTTCTTGGAATCTGGAAAAGATAGCAAAGTTATTTTTTTTTTCAGAACAACCCTGAATAAAACCGTACTTCTCCAAAAAAGAAAAAGAAAAAAAACTTTCGGTAGTTTGAACGCTCAGAAAGAAGATTTCGATAATTTACAAGCTCAGAAAGAACATACGGCATAATGAAGGAATTGCAAACTGAGCGCAAAACACGAGATGATTTTTCTGTTTTTTGGGGAGTATATTGCTTGTAGATTACGCAATTTACAGGATCCACTTACTATTTCTACAGTGCAAAACCAAATTCATAATATTATATTCCAAGCTGAAATGAATTTATACCGCGGCGGCGCAACTAGAATTGGTTCATACAGCGGCAGCGCAAGTACAAGTTTCGACAGAGGCTACTATACAAGTTCTTTTCTAAACAATAGTTCTGGTCCAGCAGATTTACCACATACGGACACAGACTCTTCACAGATTTCGGAAGACTTGGACGACATATTGTTAAATAATATATATTAATACATGATTTTTATCGATGTTGGGCTACCTCAAAACGATTCAGATTTTTTGTTAGAACAAACATTTTTTAATAAAGAAATATGTACATACCATTATTTTGTGTTTTAACGAGTCTATTATTGCTGTGCACACTTCTGGTACGATAGAAGAAATACTCTGTCTTGATACTTTAAATACATACTCAAGGCTTTGGTATGAATCCCCACTGGCTATAAATCGCAATGTGATGGCTAAACGTTCTGTAACTGATATGGAATTTCTGAATGCAGTATCTTCCTTTTTTATTTTACGGCCCACGTTATTAATTAAATATTCTATGTCTGTGCTGGACATCCGTAGAAATTTTATAATATTCCCGTTGTCACGTAATTCTCCATAGAGCGTATTTTGATTAATAAGGTTATTGACCATAGTTTCGCCACAGTATTTTTCTCTGGTTAATAAACTAGGACGAACCCAGCATCTACGTTTCTTTGTTTTTCTTGTTATTTAAAAATACAACAGTCGCTGCCGCAGCCAGCAAAACGTCCTCTCGTGTCGACATTGTGGATAGCACTGAAGAACGACAAACGACAATGGTTACATAACATTGTTATATTGCATTGTTATTCTATGTGTACAGTATTGTTTTATGTTGCACTGTTGAATAACAAGGTTACATAATGTGGACGTGTTATAAAACACAAGTTATGTAATATGTTACATAGTCTGTACCCACCTTTACCTATTTGCTTAATGATATGTAGATTTGCATAATATTGTTTGTTTCCTATTTTTTTCAATGGTAATAAGCATATAATGTAAAGGTGTAGTAAGGGTAAAGCGTAAGGGCCTGTCCACATCACCACGGCACGATGTCGTCGCCGTGGAATGGTGCGGTGCCGTGGCGCGGCGCGTTGCCGTGACGTGGGAATTTACGTTGCCGTACTGTAAAAATGTACGTCACGACGCCGCAAAGTTACACGTCGCCGTGCCTTGTAATTTTTCGGTACATTCTTCACTAAATACCAGATAAATAGCAGTCTAGTTGTTGATATGGACCGCACAAAATGTATTCTGTTTCTATTGTTATTAAAAAGGTGGAGAGAAGTTGAAAAAAAAAATGTAAAAAGACAGTACTGGGTGCACCCATATCTTTCAATTGATGGGAATCATTTCACTAGAAAATATGAGGCGTTGAAAACATGTGACCAGAAATTTTACATTTATTTTAGAATGTCTGTATCAAGTTTTGAAGAATTACTAACAACATCAACTGATCGAGCGCATCGTACCCGCGACACCGGCTTATTACGCCGTCCGATGCACCATTCCACGGCGGCGGTGGTGCCGTACCGTGCTAGTGCAAGGCACGGCAACGCGCCGCGCCTCGCCACCGCTCGCCACCGTTCTACGGTACGACGTCGTGCTGTGGTGATGTGGACAGGCCCAAATATTGTTGTTTTTTTTTTGCTGCAATGTTATCAAGTAATGAAATCTCTTGCTCAATTTATGACCTTTTACAATTTACAACTCATATGAGTGTGATATATAGAATTCACCAATATCATGGATAATTATTTCAGGCTTGGGTTGATGAAGAGTGGCAATTTATTCAAGAAATTGGCCCTCTCGAAGACAAAAAACCACTTCAACAATTGCTGGATTCGGAAAGTCCTTGCTACATAAAAAGGGACAGCATCTTACTCCCATAGATCGAAAAGCATTACTAATTTTGTTTGAAGCCGGTTTGTTATATATAAAATATATATAATATATTATTAATTGGTTTGAGAAATAAAAGTGATTTTGAATTTATTTACTAGTTTAATTCGGCCTACGCCTCTGTAAATAAATCCTGACAGTGGCATCCTGAGATGCTCAAATGCGAAGCCTCTATGAAGTTGCCCGACTCAAACTCGACTGTGTTGCTGTCATAAGGTCTAAGGTAATGCATCTCTTCTGCCACGAAGACGGTATTTTGTTATTGTGTTTCCCCAAATTATTACAGTTGTCTCCAACCGAACATATCTCTAAAGTGAGTGCGCATGTCCGATATCAAACTAATATGGGCTTCTGTGTCGTCAGTTTCACAGATACCCATAATGGTGCTTAATATGGGACTTGCACACCCTTATTTAGAGGGTTGGTTTGGGGGGGAGAACTTATGTTAATCTTTCATAGTTTGAGGAAACGCAAAAGCAAAATAGCTTTGTGGCAGAGACGTTTTACCTTAGACGTTGAGACAATAATACACTGTCACAGTGACAACACACCGTAGAGACGACCCAATGGACGTAGGAACAGCAAAATACTTTAACAGAGTCAACATACCGTTGACGTGGGTGCCCACGTCAACGGTATGTTGACTCTGTTAAAGTATCGATGTGACAATACCCAGTGGACATAGGCACAGCAAAATACTGTCACAGATTCAACATACCGTAGACATAGGAACAGCGTACATTGTCGATGTGACAATACCCAGCGGACGTAGGGACAGCAAAACACTGTCACAGTGTACAAAAATAACATTCCCAAGAACGTTGTCAACCTGACAAAATGCCAAGAACACAGTGTGCTTTTGTAATAGCGACTTTATCACCTTAGACGTAGGGTCAAATTCTCACATTGTCATGACTACAATGTTGGTGATAGAACCGAAGCGCGAACTCCATGTGGCGACAAAATCCATGTACAAGTTCCTTTGTCATTGATATCTGGACGCGTTTAAATTCGAACAGTCGGTGAGTTAAAGTACTTGAGACGGCTCCCATCTGTTAAGGGATTTTCACTGCGTTTAGAAAATTCTTTGTGTACATACAGGAGTGGGGTATCGATTTGTTGTCATTCAACATTTCCGGTCGCAATGTGTGTCAAAGTCAAAGTCAAAAAGCATTTATTCTGTATAGACCAATAAACGGTACTTACAAAACGTCAAGTTTAAAAAAAATCTAGACTAGTTTAGCAAATGGACCACCGGTTCGAAACGCGGCCCCGACCTGAAAAGACTCCGGCAAGAAACTCAGCGGGCTTTTTTTTTTTGTCTATTTACAAACATTTGCTTAGTCTACTTAGTCTAAATACAATAGTTTGCTTGAGTAGCATAGTTGAGCGAACAGCTAATTTCCAAGCTTGTTTATCACCTAAATATTCTTGGATTTTATAATAGCCTTTTTGGCACAGTTTAGTCTTAATTACATTTTTAAATTTATTTACAGGTAAATCTCTAATTTCATTAGGGAGCTTGTTGAAAAAGCGTATACAGTTGCCCCGGAAAGAATTACTAATTTTATGGAGTTTATTATCACAAGCTACAAGATTGTTTTTATGTCTTGTGTTTATATTATGCCTGTCACAAACTTTTGAAAATTTAGAGATATTTTTCCTCACATACATCAGGTTCTCGAAGATGTATTGTGACACTACGGTTAAAATGTCTATTTCTTAAAACTTTTCTCGAAGGGTTTCCCTTGGGCCCAAATTATAAATAGCTCTCACAGCCCGCTTTTGTAAAATGAATATTGTGTTTAAATCCGCGGAATTACCCCAAAGAATTCCGTAGCTTAATATACTATGAAAATAACTATTCTAGCCGTATCCACGTCTGTTAATGACCTAATCTTTTTTACAGCGTTAGAAGCCGAACTTAATCTACTGGATATTTTTTCAATATGCGATCGCCACTGCAATTTGGCGTCAATACTTAAACCTAAGAACACTGTTGATTCCACAAGGTTCAACACTTGTCCATTGAGTTGTACATTGGTTTCCACCTGTGTAACATTAGGTAATGTGAATTTTATACATTTGGTTTTGTTACCATTAAGGCAAAGATTATTAGTATTAAACCAATGGACAATGGACAATGGTATTTATCCATACGATGAAGACCTATTTGATGAAACAGACTTTGCTCCATCATTAGTAACCGATCAGATAATCAGAAATGAAGACATTGAACATCGAGAAGCAACAGATCAACTTTTGGCCTCCAATCAATCTTTAACCAATCAACACCCCAGTGAAGAGAATCAAAACAGATCGAGAGAGAAAGAAGATCAGTTAGTGGCGGTGAATCAGCTAATGGATATTACTAACAGACAAAACGAAGGCACCAGAAACGTCCCTGTCGAAATTGATCATCGCGCGTCTCCGTCAATATTAGATAACAGTACTATTGAGGAAACGTATCAATATATGGATGCCTCATCTACAATTAGTTTACCCGACATCTGCAATGAAAATGTACCTTTTCTTGATAATCACCCTTCGATCGAAAAGCCCTTTTTGGAAAGTCAATTTTCAGTTGCTATTGGTACATCATCAAATTCCTGCCCCAAAAATACATCTTCTAACACGCAAGGAAGTGAAATGGTAGATACTAGATACGTGCAAGAGAGCAGAGCTCTCACCCCTGCCCCGAATGAAGGGTAAAAGAAATACCAGAGGTAAAGTTTCATTGAAGTCTGAAGTAATCACTTCCAGTCCATATAAAAACCAGTTAGAAGAGAAACAACGAGAAGCAGGAAGAAAGAAACGATTTCAAAATTTACCTCCAAAGTTGGCACTGAATGCAGAACCTTCCAGCTCTTTAAATAAGTCAATTGTATCAAATAAAACGCCAAAGACATCGCATTTTAAGAGAAGAACACGGCCTTCTGCGGCCTCGACCTCTAAAATAGTAGAATACTTCTGTCTTCTATGTAAGGAAAAGTATACAGAACCACCTACTGAGGAATGGATACAGAGCAAGTATTGCACAGATTGGTGGCACGAGGAATGCACTTCCTAGGAAAGAGGTATTTTTGTATGTGATAATTGTACTGATGATTCCTAAAATAATATTGTCGTTATAACATAAGTTCCTAACACAAATATGTATTGATCTCTTTTTACTACTGTTAAATGATTCCCAAAGACTAACATTGTATAAGTTTGTATTTTTTTTCTATGATATAATTCCATTGTATAAGTTGTGTCGTAATAGAGTACCTTTCTTCTTAATTTGTTGTTTTTTTTTATTGCGTTTACTTACTCCGTATGCGAACGCTTACCCCGCACGGGTGCGCATACTTACCCGCAACGCGGGTCAAGTGAGCGTATATCGATTTTATCTTTTTAACTAATCACAGATAAAAAACCGCCTTGATTTCTGGTTCTGTTATCATTTAAATTTAAAGCCTTATAAATGTTTAATCTCAGAGTCATAAATTTGTATCCATAAGAGGTATATTTTACGCGTGGTTAGCCGTTATTTACCAAAGTGCGCACACTTGACCCGAATAACATAGAAAAATTTCAAACGGATTAATTGAACAGTTTCTAATCTATCATTTCGATTTACACATAATTTTCAAAATTAAAGTGAATCACAAAGCATAATATTGCAGAACAGATACATTTTTCTCTAGATCCACCTAAAATTTAGTGGTTATTTATTCTCTTTGAACTCCATCCCATGGTTGCCTGGAAGAGATTGCCCTGCGCGATAAGGCCGCCAATTGTATGCTACAAAACTGTACCTACCACTTTATTGTAATATGTTCTTCTTTCTTTCTTTGTGTACCATACAATAAAGAGTTTTTCATTCATTCATTCATTCATTGTCATAATTAAAAATATATTTGAATCAATGTCGTGTTTACTGAATAAATGTAATTACTTTTTGAGAATTTTGTTGTTTTGATTTATAAAAAGTAGTTCGTTTATATGGTCACCTGATAAACGATTACGACGTTCAATTACAATTTGACCAGCCTTCGAAAATACTCTTTCTGCTGGCGTTGAGCTTCCAGGTACACATAGGAAATTTAATGCAATATGCTTCAAATTACTTTGACTGAATGACCAATACTCTATGGGATAACAAGACCTGGGTATGATGGGTTTTTCAACATATTGCCTTATATCAACAATTGCGTCAGCAGTGGGATTTGTGTTGCTCGTTTGACTTTGAGGTTGAAGATATGAAAGCAAATCGGTATGTTTTGATTTTTTGTTCGGCACTACTATTTCCTCTGATGAACTTTCTAGTTCATCGTTCCCATCTGCGTATGGTGGGGATGATGTTTTATCCAATGAGGCCAAATACGATGCATATTCTTTTTGGACAAATTGAATTGCCCGGTCGACATCAGAGTCAGTTCTAAATCCCATTTTTTTTAAATGTGGATTTAATAGTGTTGGTATAATGCAAGGAGATCGCTTTTCATACGGCTTCAATTTGGTGGCTACTGATATTTTTATATTTTCTAGGACAACTTTAGCAAAATTTGACATTGGTTTCTTTTCCAGCTTAGCAAAACGTAGTAAGATTCCTTTTACTAGTGGAATTATCAACGATAATGTAGTATTTACTTCACCGGATATGGCTTCTGTTGCAGATTCAATGGGCTCAAATATGTTTTCGATTTCGCCTAAGTAAGTGTATTCATCTGCAGTTAGGTTCGGTGGTGCATTTGGATTTTGATTAAGAGCCAACGTTAATTCGTCCCGTACTTCCTTTATCCGACTCAGCATATGTAACGAGCTGTTCCACCTGGTATCAACATGCTGTATTAATTTCAATTCCTTTTTATTCAGGTCTCGTTGAATTATCTTTAGTTTGTCGGAGGATAATGTACTGTGTCTAAAATAGGTAACGATAGCTTTACATTTATCAAGTAAAGCTTTCAGTTCTTCAACATTTTGAACTACATCTTTGATGATTAAATTTAAATTATGTGCAAAACAAGGAACATGGCTTATTTTCAAATTATCCGCTACTTTTATCATTACGGATGCATTATCCGTTACAATTGCCACTACTTTATTGCGACAGTTCCATTCTTCTAAAATCGATGAAATAACCTGAAAAGAGATGTGATGTTTTGTCCCTAATGCAAATACGTAATTATTATTATTATTAATTATTATATACAACGTAACTTTTAAGGTAATAATTTTTAAACGCAGAGTGAAATACTGACACCCAAAAAATGTTCATATTTTTTTTTAAATCATTATTAAGGCGTTCTCCCTGTAAGGGAAATATCGCGGGTTCGAATCCCGCCTGAGTCGATGACTTTTTCATATCTAATTTGATTTGAATAGTTATCATATTAATACTTTTCAAAATATTCATTCAAATCATTATTTCCTGAAATACTACACGACCCTACAGCAAGAAGTTAGTGTCCGCTTCTTTACCTCGCGGTGGTTTAGAGGTAGCCGTTATTTAACGTAATCGGAAATAGGAAAATATGGCTAGAGTGAAAGAAATAGGGCTGCCAACGGTGAAATTTAAGATAATGTTTAACCTTTTAACAAATAACATATTTAAAGTAATAAACATGTACAAAATTAGTTACATGTATTTTATAGTAATTATTTCAAATAAAAGTACCTACTGCCAAGATTGTTTAACAAATTAGTCAAGAAAGAAAAAACGAAGTATAGTAATATGAATGAAAAAACGGAAGCTAAATTGTCAGCATTATGATGCCCCTCGACAACTTTTGCAGCCAGCAAAGCAGATATCAGCTGGTTTTCTTTAATAAAATGGCAAGTCAAAGCAAGAATGCCTTGATTGCTCATGGAAGTCCAGGTGTCCGCAGTAATCGCTACATAGCGAGTATCTTCAACAATTTTAATAATTGAATTTTCATTTTCATATATAACTTTGAAAGTTTGGAAGTCACTGTTGATCTTCCCGGCAATTCGTACCGCGAGTCTAAACCTGCGACAAATTCTTTTAAGCCTTCGTGTTCAGATAAGCGAAGAGGCTCCATATCTACTGCAACCATTTTTACAAATAATTCATCTAACATTTTTTTTTCTGGACGAATTATGGCTGTATTTTACTGTAGTAGCTCTTTCCAAATTTTCCACTTCGCTTTCTTCGTTCTGAGAAACCGACATATTTAGTAAGATTTCAGGATGCTTTCGATGTAGGTGATCCTTCATATGCGATGTATTATTACAATACTTATATTCACGCTTGCATATTTTACATATAATTTGGCTTCTATTTTCACTTTTATCAAAGTATGTCCACGTTGATGACTTTTGCTTTTTTGCTAATTTAGATGGGCCTTCCATTGTTTTAATACGAGATAAATTTCAATTAGCACAGGATACACATTCAACAAACGAACACTGTTAAACTGACTGACCAATAAACCCAAAGAATAATATTCTTACTTGTTTTTTATACTACCCTCGTTAACTAAGTACGACAAATGAACTGTGTTGCCAATTTCAGACTAAAAGTGCAAACGGATGATAAAAGCAACACGTATGTATTAAATAGTAAATAAGACAATGTCAAATAATTTTATAAATGTAATGCAAAGCTATTATTATCACGCAAGAAAAACTGTTTGGTATTATTTATTCCTATATCCTCATGGTTGATTGTGATTGACTATTATATTTGAAAATTGTAAATAATACTATGTAAATTCTTAAACTATCGATAGTCTAAAACAATCGATACTATCGATACTATCGTTGCAAATAAAATCGACAGTATCGATACTATCGATATTATCGATAGTTTGGTATTGACGAACTACAATACTATCGATAGTATCGATAGTATTTCACTCATTTGATAGTATTGCCTTGTTCCGTGCTATCGATAGTATCGATAGTATCGATACTATCGATTATATCGATACTATCGATCGGCCAATCGATAGTCTTACGATTTGTTTGTTTGTTTGTTTGTTTATTGATTCAATAACAATTTACATTATATTTGAATTCATACACAAAATCTTATTAGAAAATATAAATCAAATTATAAAAAAATAATTTTTTTTAAGAAAGACACATATAAAAAGAAAATACACCGAAATAATTATCATAATGTCCATCATAAAGTCAATAGTACAATAATTAAAAAAATAAAATTCAAATCATACGTTGACAAAAAAAAAAGTCACAAACTTCAGTATTTATATACAGTCATAATAATACATACAAATCAATGTCAATTTAGGACTTTTGTAGGAACCAAGAAAGCAAATACCAATAATGATCAACAAAATCAAATACATTAATAAACATTGAGATTAAAGAGCAAAATTCCTCACACAACAATTGCATCATCATCCATCGACATGAACTCAGATACAGAATAAAAACATCTTTCTAATAGCAGACTTTTAAGTCTCAATTGAAATACCTTAGTTTTGTAGACAATCTGCTTCAGATGTCTTGGCAATTTATTGAATATTTTCACTGCTTGGTATGCAGAACAGTGCTTAGCTATATCCAATGTTGGTGTGATTTTAATTTTAATAGTATTTTTACGGGAAATTTCTCGTAATGTTCTTTCCTCTTCGGTTTCAAATAAATGAATATATTTAGAGAAGTGTGTTAAAAGAACCAATATTTATAAACTAGGAACCGTGAGAATGGCCATTCTTTAAAAAAAGGTTTGCACGACTCGTGTTGAGGTATTCTTACTATGGTTCTGATTGCACGCTTCTGTAGTACAAAAGCTCTTTGTATATTGCACTCATAACTATTTCCCCAAAACATAATACTGTATCTAATTTTAGATTCCACCAAGGCGTGATACACTAGTTTAAGTCGATTTACACTGATTTCATCTCTTAGCGTTCGAAGTGCAAAACATGCCGACGAAATAGACGAATCAACAGCTGCTAACTCTTCCTTCCAATTCACTTGTGAGTCCAAGGTGACCAGAAATTTGACTGTATCTACCATGTCAATTTTCCTACCTTCCAATTCAAATTCCAATTTATCATTCATACGAGATGTAGTTCTAAATAATATGACATTCGTTTTACTTTTATTTATTGTTAATCCATTCGCGACGAACCACTCATTCATGGTATCAAAAATTTTATTTATGTTACTAATCATCGATAGTCGACTATCGATCGGCAACACTAGTTAAAACGTTGGTGTATGTGTTGAGAGCAACATCGCTTAAGAATTACTTGCATTTTCACAAAATGGGTAAATCATACAGCAAAGAAGAAGTTATCATAGCTCAAAATGGAGCAGTGCAAGCGGAGATAAGGAAATATAATACAGCCATTGAGGCAATAGCCATTGGCATGGGGGTAATCATAGTGTTAGCAGTAATGGTATACGGTCGTTATCGTATAAGGCATTGGATGACTAAGACGGTAACAAGAATAACAAATGCTCAACGGGTGGCCCCACGCCAGACGCAACCTCAGCAACAAAGAGTGTAAAGTGATACAGTGTTTATGAATCATATGTTATGAAACTGGTTCCTGTGTTTAAGTGTAGGCGAATTGTACTGTAACTATTGCATGTAATTTGTTAGTTCATGATTAGAAAATATATGATATTTTTTTTGCAAAATTTGGGGGTGTAGTTTAGGGACACTGTAGTGTGAAAGATGCAATATCAGCGATTCGGTAAGCAAGCGTGAAGTATGTGTGAGCCGAGCCAGTTAATGCGCGGTACTCGGCACGAGAGGTTAGCTTTGGGGACCTTCACGTAATAAACAACAAGTTTGTGTCAAGGCACCCAAAACTTTTATTTGCCAGTAACTCCCAATATAACTGGACCCCGTAGGGCGCAAAATCCCTAAAAACGTTTTACCTACGAGTAATGTATTATTTAGGGTGGGACCATCTAACATGAGCGAGCATACTAACTGTAGTGTAATGGACATTGAAATGGAAACCGACATAGGAAACGCTCCACTTTGGTGTTCTGAACAGGCAAGACCACTAAATGTATATAATTATAATAGTGTCTCAGATGACTTTGACGACAAGATGTCATACGATATTACGAAATGGGACAACATAGACTTATCTGATTCTAAAATACAAAACCCTGATTTCTCCCAAGATCAAAGATCTCGACACAAGACGAATGCCCGAAGCTCGACACATACAACATATCAAGACCAGCTTCACTTCTCCCTGTTAGTGATCCCAGCCAACTTTTCAAAAATTCGAATTCACAGGTGTCACGTCCGTCAATGTTCGAACACTCAATGATCAAAATTACAAACGAGAATGATGCTGTGCTATCCAATGATGTTATAGTAAAACAGGGTGCTGTCAGATAAAACACCAAGTCCATCAAACAATCAAACTGAACAAACATCTTACGATTATTCTGTGAATGATAAAGTTTTGGTGCGTTATTATGCCAGGAATAATATTGGAGTAGTTAATGCTGACCAAGCTTATGACGTCTCCTTTTTTCATTTTTCATCTCCCAGCCCTTGTCTCGTTTCATTTGGGGTTGGCGCCTTAGAGCAACGCGGGCCCTCGGCGGACCGAGGGCAGTAGCCATACGCAGGCGTTCCCCTCTGTCAAAGTATAAGTCCACGCGGCCATATACGTACAATAAAACCAGTTGCAGCCGGACTGCTCACTAGACTAAGTTTAGTTGCGCGAGCGGCGAGTGAATTGACGTCCTTTAAAAATGCCGAATTGTTCTGATCACCTAACTACTTTTAAACCTTTTTAAACTTAAAAATTACAATATTATCGGTCCTGTTGTTTCGGATTTTTTCACCAACACAGGCCGCTCGCTCTCATACAATATGCGGATCAGTCGAGCGTCTGATCCGAGTCTATTTCAGAGAAGTCACTGTCGCCGAGCGATAGTGTTGTTACCGGTTTGTTTGTAGATAGTTATCGATAAAAATGGCAAAGGTGTCTATGCAGACATTATTGAGATTAAGTTTTCTGATTTATTTAAAATATTATATTATTGTGAGCTTTATTTTAATATACAAAGTTTTATAATAAAATTGCATTAAATCAAACATAGTACAATACTTACGACTATTAACACATGTTACTAGAATTATTTAGTGTGAACTTGGACCATAATGTTTTTTATTTCTTATTTATTGCAGGTTTCCTAAAGATCCAAATTTAAGGGATGCATGGAAGAAATTTTGTAATAACAAAATAACCTGGTCGCCCACAAGAAATAGTGTCATTTGCTCAAAACATATAAGACCTCTGACTTTCAAGTATTGGCGAACAATAGAAGGAAATTAGTCGAGGGCACCAAACCAACTCTAACGCCACACTGTGTTTGTCCCGTAAGTTTTTTTTTATCTCTTTTACAAGGTAAACAAGCGTACATCAGTCCACCTGATGTAGTTCACCTTAGTTATAGTGGTGAAATGAAGCGTAGATTTATCAACTTCGAAGAATAACAATTTTTAAATTTCTCTTTCCAGAGTCATCAACAATCTTTCACTCGAGCAGATGACGGACATAATGCAATTAGTGCCACCCTCACTGTACCTGATTCGTTGACATCTCCGTGTTCATCGTCAACTCCTCAAAAAAAAGTTACCTTTTGACCGTTTATTGTAGATGAAGATGTTTGTTTAAAATAAATAGTTGCATATGGATCAAATAGTAATTTCGACTATTTTACTATCAAGATTAAGTAAGCTTTATTAAAAGATGATAACAGCATAATTATTTTTATTACCTTATTTGCTTTTCAGGCTCAGTCAAAAGAAACATCTAAAAATTGTTGTATGATTCCCACTATTGCACTTACACCAAGAAAAAGAAAAATGCAGCAACAGATAGACGGTCAGAAAAAAAAATCAAAAGGCTTTAAGCTAAAAATCTTTTCTTAAAGAAAAAAGTTGCTGGGTTAGAAGAAATTCTTCAGAGTCTGGATGAAAAATCTTTGATAGACAAAGAACAAAGGATGGTCGTTGAAAAAATTGGCGTTGAAGAAACAGAGCTTATTAAGCGTCAACTAATGAAATGTAAAAGTGGGAAGCTCTCACGTGCTAAGTATTCGCCAGAACTGAGATGTTTTGCTTTAACTCTCAACTTTTATTCCCCAAAAGCCTACAAATATGTTCGTAAAACGTTTGGGACCTGTTTGCCTGCTCCACGTACTTTAACAAAGTGGTATAGTCATGTTGATGGACGGCCTGGTTTTACCAAGGAAGCATTGGTGGCCTTAAAATATAAAGCCGATGCTAATCCAGATAATAAAATATATTGTACTTTAGTTTTCGATGAAATGAAAATAAAGACACAATCACATGACAGACCAAATGTTGACAGACAATTCGGGTACGCTTTTTATGGTTTTGATTTATTAGCAGATAATACAGATGAAGCTACAGATGTCCTGGTATTTCTATTAGTAGGCATTAATACTCCATGGAAAGTCCCAATCGGATATTTTTTAGTTAAAGGCACAAGTGCTAAGTTAAAAGCGCAACTTGTAACTAAAGCATTTGAATTAGTACATGAAACTGGAGTGGAAATAAAAGCATTAACGTGTGACGGCGCAAAAGCAAATTTAGCGATGGCCACAGAACTGGGTTGCTGCTTAGTTGCAAACAAATTGCAAACTACCATATTAGATCCTGTAACGGGGCAACGAGTTTACTTTTTTTTAGACCCGAGTCACATGTAAAAATTCATTCGAAACACTTTTTGTGACTACAATTGTTTTTACGATGACAATGAAAATAAAATTAAATGGTCATTTGTGGAGGCATTACATAAAATCCAGGAAGAAGAAATATTTTTCATGGCTAATAAGTTGAAAGCTAATCACATTTATTATAAAACAAAGATAATGAGTGTTCGCCTTACAGCACAATTGTTCAGCGCAAGTGTTGCTGACGCACTTGTGTTTTGTGAAAAAGAATTAGGTTTGCCGGAGTTTAATGGATCAACTGCAACTTCGAAGTTTATTTCACTGATAAACGACATTTTTTGATATTTTGGATTCTCGGTCACGTCAAAATGGGTATAAAAGAGCATTAAACTCTGAAAACTTTGAGAAAGCTTTTAGAAAAATGGACGAAGCTCAAAAGCTTTTATTGAGCTTATCGGCCTATGTAAAAAAACGCAATGGGGAGTCACGTAAAATTAAATTATTAGATTCTCCACGATACACGGGTTTTTTGGGAATTTTGATTTGCATTGAGAGTACCAAGTCTATCTTTCAAGATTTAATACAAAACCAACAAAATGGCCTGAAATATATGCCACTGCACAGGATAAGTCAAGATCACATCGAGCTCTTTTTTTCGATTGTAAGAAGTCATGGTGGTTATTGCGATAATTCCTCAAGGTCCCAGTTTGAAGCAATTTATAAAAAAAATCTTGTTAATACAGAATTAACACAAACTAGTAGCGGAACGAACTGCATTCCATTGGAAAAAATTACGATACTGAATTGCACATCAGCATTAGAAAAAATTAATGCTTCAACCGTACGACAATACAATAGCAATGATGGTACTGACGAAGTCAATTTTACCAATTTTGCTGACGAATTGGACCGTGTTGTGCCAAATCATACCAATCCACAACTTCGTCAAAATTGAGTTATATACATCATCCAACGTAAAATCACCTCTATATTCATGTCGCTAAGTTTGATTTCAATCTGACACGTAGAACTAAAGTTATTAAAAAACAAAAGGTACCTTGAACCAACCCACAATATGAATAAACATTTTTTTTTTGGTCGATTCAAAACATGCCGCTTGGAACTCACCTTAAGCTGTAAGCGATATTGCTTGAATGTACCAAAATGGTATAATCTCAAACTGCAAACGATATTGTTTAAATATACCAAAAGCACTTGGTATATATTGTCCTAAGCGAACACGATATTGCTTTAATGTACCAAAAGCACTTGGTATATTCTCAAACTGCAGACAATATTGTTTAAATATACCAAAAGCACTTGGTATATATTGTCCTAAGCGAACACGATATTGCTTTAATGTACCAAAAGCACTTGGTATATTCTCAAACTGCAGACAATATTGTTTAAATATACCACTTGGTATATTTTGGCAATAAAATACAGGTCAATGTATCAGTCAGAAGATTCCAAGCTTTGTGTAATACAGCAATATTGTGTATTAAAATAATTCTGCCAATATGTTATTATCGTTGTTCGGCTCGGTTCGACCGCCATTTTTTACACTTGCGTTTCTAAGAACTTCAAAGACTAAAGACGTTGCATTAATGCAGATGTTGCACTGTAGGTCAGAGACTGTACGCGTTCACCAGGCGGCGATTAGGTAAATAAAAAAATGTTTATTTGTCACCACAATCTAATAATTACAAAATATGATAACAAATTTTATACCGTATGCAACATTGGGTTGTGGATTGCTGGTGCCTATGGTAGGTAATAAAAACCTGTATTACAGGTCACCAGGTACCCACGAACTGATACAATGCAAAACTTGAATACAGACACTCATACATTGCTATTTTACACAAATTAATGAATAGGAGATACATAGAATTTGGGGATTCACGTTACAAAGGATGTGTAAGGGTGTGTTTACGTATGTGTGTGGTGTGTGTGTATGTGTGTGTGTGTGTGTGTGTGTGTGTGTGTGTGTGTGTGTGTGTGTGTATGTGTGTGTGTTTTGCTGTGTCTGGGAGGCACGTAAAAGATAACTGCGCTATGAAGTTAGGTATTGTTACATAGATTGTACTGTTGATGAATAAACATTTTGTGTAGGTATGATGAAATTAGAGATGAAACGGATATCCGGTAACTATCCGGTATCCGGCCGCGCCAATATTCAAATCAAACTGATCGCGTCAACGCAATAAAGGGCCGAATATCCGGCAGCCGGATATCCGGTATCCGGTATCCGGTCAAACTACTATCCGTTTCATCTCTAGATGAAATTGATGTGACTTACTAATTTTATTTTTTTCCTACTTTAGGTCCATCTTTGTGCAGCCGTTACGAAGATTTTTATGCCAAAGTTGAAGTCCAATCCGATATTGCTACAAATGAAAGATGCCTCGTGCAGGCATTGGATAATACCCATTCACGCTACATCGAAACACCAGCTAAGTCACCTCTAACTTCTGAACCGTTCTTGCAAAACGATCCGCGCAGCATTGAAGCACCTGCTTACTCACCTCTAACTCCTCGTCCTGGACAGCTCTTGCAGAACGATCCGCGCAGCATTGAAGCACCTGCTTACTCACCTCTAACTCCTCGTCCTGGACAGCTCTTGCAGGACGATCCGCGCAGCATTGAAGCACCTGCTTACTCACCTCTAACTCCTCGTCCTGGACAGCTCTTGCAGAACGATCCGCGCAGCATTGAAGCACCTGCTTACTCACCTCTAACTCCTGGTCCTAAACAGCTCTTACAGAACGATCCGCGCAGCATTGAAGCAACTGCTTACTCACCTCTAACTCCTGGTCCTGGACAGCTCTTACAGAACGATCCGCGCAGCATTGAAGCACCTGCTTACTCACCTCTAACTCCTATAGGACTAAAATTAAAAAATAATTCTTCTGCATGTTCTTCATCTAAGGTAGGAGTTTCAAATTTTACAGCTCACTTATCACCATCCAATAGCGAAATATCTGCATCGCCAATTCCGTCTATGTCGCCCCAAACACAGAAATTGTTTCAAACATTAGTTGGCGATGGTTTTGATAGCGACGATTCAGTAAAAGATCCAAATTACGAAGGTGATAAAGACGAAATTGAAAGCAGTGATTATGAAGAAGAACAAACAAGTTTTCAAACAATTAATGTCGAAGCTGAAATTCATCAAGCATCAGGAACTATACAAAAAAATAAAAGCAAGAAAGAGGGTCACTCAACGCCAAAAAGTAAACAATGTAATAATTTGGATAAAATAGAGGAAGATATTTGCGCAGAAAACGAAGAACGCGGTGACGAAGAAAAAAAAACAGACAATGAGAAAGATGGTGGGCAGGACATAGATGATATGGAAAATGAAGAGGTTAATATTAGAAAAGGACGACCCAAGAAAGGCAGAAAACGCATAGGCATTTTCCCAAGGTGTGAAATTAAAAAAAGAAAGTATGATAATAAGCCATATACCGACCGAAAACATAATTTAATTGAACCCAAAGAGTTTAGGAATATGCAATGTTCTTGCAAGAAAATGTGTTCAAATTTAGTATCGACAGAAGAAAGAAGAAAGGAATTTAATACTTTTATGCGTTTAGGCTCGTACACTGCGCAGTTACTTTACATAACTAAGTGTGTAGAAGAAATAAATAAAAAACGCACATACCAACCTGATCCCAACAAAACATCTAAGCCAAAAGAGTTCACGCGAGTTTATAATCTGGGAGGTAAAATAGTTTGCAGGGAAATGTTTTTGAAGACACTACAAATAACTACACAAAAAGTTGACACAGCTCTAAAGAAAATGCGAATTGGTTCATTAACAGACCGGAGAGGAGTAACAGGAGGTAACAATAGACTATCACCAGAAGAATACAAGTTAGCTGAAGAGGTCATTAATAAACTGTCGAAATATAAATCACATTACCGACGTGAAAATACCGACGCAGATTACCTGCAACCTGGAATGACAGTTCGTAAAATGTACGAAGATTACTATTTGAAGGAATTTGATAACTTGCCCAATAAAAATAGTCGCCGATGCCTCAAGTATGGGACTTTCAAAGAATTTTTCTACAAAAACTTTAATCCTAAGTGCAAGCCTCTTAAAAAAGACACTTGCAATACATGTGATAACTATGCTATTCAACAAAAAAATGGAGTTGACGTACAAGAAGAACATTATGCACACCTTAAAAAGGCAGAGTTCTTAAGAACACAAATGAAATTCGATTTTGAACGAGCACAGAAAGAACCAAACATAGAGTGCCTTACCTTCGATTTGGAAAAAACATTGCCCCTTCCCAGAATTCCTACAAATATTGTGTTCTACAAGCGACAGCTATACAATAGTGGCATACACAGGGCATCAGACGACAAAGGCTTCTGCTATGTTTGGGTTGAGGGTGAGGCTGGACGGGGTGCGCAAGAAGTGGCTTCTTGCCTTCTCCGATTTATACAAAATGAACTCGTAGAAAACACAGAACACCTTATCCTCTGGAGCGATTCATGTAAAAAATTTATGCAAATGATTTTTGACTTTGACTTTGACTTTGGCGGCCAGAACCGGAATATAAAAATTACATTGATGCTTAAAACAGCATTACACTCACACAACACACTGAAAACCATCTCAATGCGATTCCTAGAACCTGGACACACTTTTTTACCGAATGACACGGACTTTTCGAAGATCGAAACAAAAATCAAAGAATATGATAGGATATATACAGTGGTATGAAGATTATGAAACACGCTAAAATTCGAAATGCATTACATATCAAAAGAATGAATAATGAACAGTTTCTAGGGTGCAGCAATATTGAACAGGGAATTGTCAACCGAAAAGTTTTCAAAGATAAGAAAAAGGTAAACTGGCTAATGACTAAAGAAATACTGTTAAAAAAAGATTTCAGATATTCCATATTTATGCGGACGGATTTTGAAAGCGAATTCGACGAACTTTTTATAAAAAAGAGATTAGGAAGAGGTGGAGGAGAAGAAGTAGAAATAGTCATGAGCGAATTGGTTCCTTTGTGGCCAGATGGCAAAGAGATTGCGCAAGCGAAACTCAACGATCTACGCTCCATGCAGCATCTTGTACCCGCTGATTGTCGTTCTTTTTACGAGAATTTAAGAGGCAACGATCAAATCCTTGATGATTTGGATGGGTACGGGACTATGCCCGACTTTGAATTAGAATAGACTTAGTTTTTTTTAAGATTTAGTTCATTTTTTTAGTTAATATTGGTACTGTGTTACCATAAGCAGTTCTTTTATATAACCCTGTTGTTCTTTTTGTATTGGTTAATAGAGTATAGATGGTCGAGGAGCCATGAACAACTAGAATGATCTTGTTGTTTATAATAATTTTGTATGAATATAATAACATAAGAAATGACGTACTTTTTATTGTTTTTCATAAGAGGTTTATTTATTTAGTACTTAAGTGGATTGTAAACCCAAAAATATTGACAAAACAAATTGATAAATAAATTGATACAAAAAAAATGTTATTGGTATATTTTGAACTTATTTACTAATTGTCATTAGTATGAAAAATCCTATTTAGTCAGAATGTACCAAGTGAGAAAATGTACTTTTCTTTTTTTTTATTTTAAATATTGATTGTTTGTGTAATAATCTAAAACAGAACTCCCGTATCTTTATACTGATTTTTTATTTTTAGAGATATTTCAATATAAAACAATAGATAACTCATGTCAAACTTAAAACTTCAAAATCTCGGAATAAGGTTGATGTGGATTGGTATACTTTGGCACAACACGGTCCAATTGATGGATGAGATTGAAACTCTAACTTTTTTATCCCCATTTGCCGAAAAAGTTGTGGAGTATATAGCTGGATTTGTTGTTTTTTCGACACCAAAAAAAATTAAATGCAATACGTGCATTAAAGGTTTGCTTGGGCCGATTGAAGAAAATTTTAAAACACCAAAAAAGCAGAGGAAAGTTAGAAGTTTTAGTTAGAAGAAAACTTACTCTATGCTTCAAAAGAGGTAATACTTTTATGCCGGATTTGTAAAAAGAAATAAAACGACGTTTAAGCGACGACAATAAACCTACACGATCTTGTACCACTCATGAAATCGTAGCACATGCCTTAAAAAAGTTTATTGGCAAAGACTTTTTTCCCTCTATCAGTTACCATTCGCACGAAAATGATTTTACAAATCATAATTTGGAACTGGCAAGATTATTAATGGCAAAATATACCGGTACAAGAATTTCTTTTTTAATGAAAAAAGAAAACCCACAAAAATGTATTCGTCATATTTATAGAAAACTGATCCATTTTAAAAACCAGTGATAGATACATACATATATAGTGTACATAGATAGTGACGTGATAAGTAATTATTGTAGTTCATGTCATGATAAATAAAGTCCATCTTTATATCATCTTACCATCTTTATAATATCTTCACTAACCGAGTACTCAAATTTATCGATAATGCGTATCGACAGTGTCACAACCACGGCTGTAAGCAACGTGTCAATGTAGTTGTGTCACCTCATTATACTGTTATGACACAGAATGTATCTATGTGTGTGTGAAATTGTCAGCGTATTTTTTAATTTGGTATGGGTGAGTTTCGTAGTGACAGACGATTATATTTGTGTGGGAAAAAATGACAGATAGTTTTGTGTCGGTAATTAACGTGATGGCTACTCCCCTCCGTGTTGCTCTAAGGGTTGGCGCAATACATTCTTTTCTTCCATTCTGTAATGTCACCCGTCACTCTATCACTAACTAGTTTTTCTTTTAAATCACTTCTCATACAGTCCATCCATCTTTTCTTTGGTCTCCCTGTTCCTCTCCATCCATCCACATGTATACTCTCCTCATGGATCTTTTAGTAACATGTGTTTCATCCCTCCTCTTTACATGGCCGTACCAAGACAAACGGTTCCCTTGCAACTTTAAGTCACTTGCGCCACTTTCAAACATTCTTTAATATGCTCATTTCTCACTTTATTTATTCTCATCACGCCACACATCCATCTCAACATTCTCATCTCAGCTACATGCAATCTTTTTTCATCCATCGTTTTCATGGCCCAACATTTATTAATTAAGGGGCCAAATTTGCAGGCAGCTCAAAATAAAATCAGTTCCTTTCATACAAACAATCAATACTAACTCAACGGAAATGTGTTATACCTGTTTTTTTTTTAGCAAGTTACAAAGTTGGCTCTTTAGTAAAAATTGTTCTTACCTATCAAGAACTAATTCAAAATCATTCTTGAAAGAACTCAGGATATTCAGCAGATATTCTTTCAACAGAATCACCTGTCCTTAGTTGTAATAAAGATCAAAAATCCGAATTTCCCTTAACATATTAAAACTTTCTTTTGTATGTCCTATCCAATACTGAAATACTCTTTCATCCATATCTTCAATATTTTTGAAATCTAATGTTTAGTTAACATTAACAAAAGAAAAAATATGTTGTACTTGCTGAGCTTGGCAAATACGAGCTTCTTTGGAATTGTAATATTTATGATTGCTCAATACTATAGCTCTCAGTCTATCGCTTATACTATGCAAAGACATGCTTAGACAGTTAGGAAAGACACAGTGATGATTTGTATTTGCTGATCTTCTGTAATAAGGTAATGTTATTGAGTCATTTGAAGCTGTTGGCTCCTCTTGTGGTACAAGCAGATATACTCGAGGCTCCTCATGGGGTGGTGATTGAGATGCTTGCGACTCCTGTTGTTGTACATTTGGCTGGTGCCTGGCATCATCTACAGTTCTCCTGCGACAAGCTTCTCTCCGTATCCAGGACCAACAAGTATGGCACCTACGAGTGCATAATTGATTATATTAGATACTACTAAAAGTCACTCATTGTGGTCCCATACAAAATCATAAGCATATCATATCATATTTTCTTACTTTGTTCTTTGCCCTTTTTTTTCTTTTCCCCTTAATTTGTACTATATATCATGTATTATGCTTTCTATGATAACTACACCATATTTTATTGCTTCATCACATTACTGTCTATCCCATGGAAGAAATCTCTTCTAGCGATAAGGCCGCCCAATGTACATACATATGTTTGTGTTTCTCCAATTTTATACTTTGTTTTTATGTACAATTCATCTACCTATAATTTGTTTCAAATAAATCGTACCTGGCGTGGTATTCTGCTTTCTATAACAGCAATCATTGTTGAAGCAGTTCAGAGACGTTATCTCTTAATATTATATCACTCCTTCTCTTTATGGTAAAACATCCACAGATAAGACACACGCTTGTATGACTTGTTCAGATCCAGCACGAGCATTCTCAGACACTTGCAGGAGGTTCTCATTGACTGCAGCCATTGCAAGATCTCTGCATGCTTCACAAGCATAGTCTTCCTCTGAAACCTGAGAAAATATTTCATTTGAACAATCTCAGTATATGCAGTACATAAATATAAATACTACGTACTTAATTTTAATAATATGAAGGTAGCCAAGGTACTTACAATTTGTGGTTACACCCAGCTGCACAGAACGCCAGCAGCTCTCGGATTCAGTGTAAATACTAGATATCGGCGCGATGTGTTCACGCATACATTGCAATTAACACATAAAATGCCTCGATTGTCTCCCACGATCTCCCATTTTCGAAGAACAACAAATCCAATTCAGAAATAAACAGTCCAGTAGGGAATAGCACAAGGTCACGTAAAAGGAATATCAAGAGTCCTTTGGGTACGCAATAGTGACCCGAGGAAATAATCGGAGTCCATAAAACAGTCCAGGGTCAGAATTATTAAAGAAAATCAGGAAAAGCAAACAAAACAACACTTTCGACAAAACAACGCGGACTATTTTGTGATAGTGTGATCTGTCAAAGTGACAATGTGACAAAGTAGGTTATTTAGGAGCGTACCCATTTTTTTTTTTGGGTTTTTATGAACTGGTCACTTGACGTTTAAGTCACATCTTCATTTATATAAATACCTTCATTTTTTTGATGATGATGATAAGGGATTGATGATATTAATGACGATGATGATGATGACGATCAATGAGATTATTACTGCCTCAGTAAAGTTGTGGGCCTTTACTAGAAGCTCCTTAGAGAGATTTGGCTCGAACACGAAAGGTCAAAATTCACTGCAATATGCCATTTTCCAACACTTGTGTGCGTTGTCCAAGACGTTATGACTAAAAATCCACCATTTTTACACATAAAAACTCGAATTCACAACAATTTCGGAAAATAAAATAGCACAACGGTGTGCCATCCTATGTTTTCCCGCCAAAACTCCCGAGCGTGACCAACTTTAAATTAGAAATCCTGCCCAACTTAGGCAAGAAATCTGACAAATCCTGCCAAAATCAAAAGCAAAAATACTAAACTAATATCAATATAATTTAAAATTTTTAAGTAAATAGACACATTACTTTTTAGAGTTTTATTTACAATAATTGATCTTAAAGTCTAAAAGTATATTAAATTATACATTCGTATTAGCATCGTATTCTTTTTGATCACTTTCTTTATACATCGCTATTGTCATTTGTTTAATCATTTCTTTAGTTGGCTGGAATGAAACGCAGTCACCATATTCACCAATGCCCTGTTGCGTTGCGTTGCGTTTTTGTTAAACATTGCCGTATTTTAAGTCTCGAGAAGTATTTTAAGAATTTATTAATATTTAGAGTTGGCTTAGCGTTACCTCTACCAGATTCTAATAAATCACTAAAATCTTTGTCAAGTTTTAATTGTCTGTATTCATCGTCAACTTTTTGAATTGTATGTTCATCAACATAGTTGGGGAATTGCGTAATAACATTTACTAACGAAGAAAGCTCCTTGTATACAACGTCTTGAGGAGCTAAGAACTGTAATTGCTTAAAAAGGTCATTTAATGGCAGACGTGTTTTAAGTTGATTTGAAAGTTGAATAAGAAATGATTGCATATGCTGTAGAAACATGTGTATTGCAGCAGGGCTAACATGCGCGCATCGTCAACTATGTCGAATCGAGATGAGATATCATCTCGAGTCTTCTCGAGCGAAGTAACGTCGACATATTTTGTCGCATCAAACTTTTTAAATTATTGTCTATGGCATACAATGCCCCCGATTTACAGTGATTATTGTAAAGGCAAATAAAGCGACCTTTTCACGGTTCGATTTACGGTGATTGACTTAGAGCGTTTTCACACTCATCCGACATCCGATATAGGAGGAAGTCGCATGTATGAAATATATATGTATCTTTCTTTCACATTGTCCGGCGCGATATCGGTTATCGGAGCCAACACCACTGTTTTGGCCCGATATCGGAACACAAAGAGACTAAAACAGCGACTGCAAGCAATTTTCAATCTTAAGGACATTTTCTGAGTTACATGTCTTTTCGGTTTAATTGATGACGCTGATCACGAATATAAGAAAAAAAAACTCGATACCATGTCATAGCAATAAGGTTGAAAATTGCTTGTACTTTTTTCTTTTTTTATTTTACTCCTAGCATCCCTAACTAGTCTGTGCTTTCGAGCAAATGGCCGTATCGGGCCTATTTTATCGGATAAATGTGAAAACAGCACAAGGTGTCGTCGATGCTAGGGATGAAAAAAAGAGAAAAAATAGTGCAAACAATTTTCGACCTTATTGACATGACATGCTATCGAATTGTTTTTCTTATATTCGTGATCAGCGTCATCAATTAACGCGAAAAGACACGTAACAAAGGAAATGTCATTAAGGTCGAAAATTGCTTGCACTATTTTTTTTCTTTTTTTCATCCCTAGCATCGACGACACCTTGTGCTGTTTTTAGCACAAAGGTACTAAATTTTGATCCAAAATGAACCGAGCTCAAGAAAAGTTTACACGAGATAACTTCGCGTCGACTAAATCAACGACGGGCGACAAAACATTTTAAATGTCAAAATTCGAGTAAATAAGGGCACGTATGTTACAATTTGCAGACACTAAGTAGAGATGATTTCTCGAAGTCGAGTTATGTCGACATCTGACAGATCGCCATGAAATTTGCCATGTTACCAACAGTCGATATCGACATAAAACGGCAAAATGCCTCGAGATAGCTTTCTCGTGGCGCGCATGTTAGCCCTGCAGGTTTCAGATTTATATCTCTTGCTACTTATGTAATTTCTCTGCTGACGTTAACATCTAAATACATATCCTACAAAGGTAAGTAGTTAATATTGGATGTCGGATCTAGAAGAAGTGGGTCTGTACTCTTAACGTAATTGACTTTCATGTAGCAGCTTAACAATGCCATAAACATTTCAGACACGTCTTTATAAACCAAGTGTACAGTCGTATAATCCCCTTGAAATACCGTATTTAATTTATTTGCAATAGGCAGAATGTAGTCAAGTGCGTAAAAATATAGTTCAAATATTTTGTTATTAAAGCTCTCGTATAAAAATTGAAAGGATATGTTTTTGTGGTGCAAATATTGGCCTTGAAAGTAAGTTTTTAGCGCATCCCATTGCTCAAGAATTTTGTTGACACAGGAGTGGAATGAAAGCCAACGAATATCGTAATGTTATAGTATTTTGTGTTTATCTGTATTTACAAATTCTTGGAACTCCGAAAATTCCCTCTGCCTTTTACTACTGTGAGCAAAATACCTATAAACTTCTTTGACTATTTTGATTCACAGCTCTTGATAATATATCTTTGGTTGCTTGACTAACGGATAAAGCCGTGGAATGACAGACACATTTGATAAATAAGCAATGCGGATTCATATCCGTAAAAATACCATACTAAAAACGAAATTTTTAGCTATGGTAGATTTAGAAGGGGACTAAATCTACCATAGCTAAAAATTTCGTTTTCAACGCCAGTGACTTCTCAGAATAGTATTTAATTCCTATAACCAACATTTTCGTCGATGAAACGTCTGTACTCTCATCTATGATCAAAGAATACACTGGTGCACGGGTACTAACATTTTGTGTTAAAATTTATTAATTCATTTCTTGTACAATATTAGTATTTATTTGTAGTTAAATTGTATATTTTTAGTATACATTCTTTTGTCCCCCCAATGGATCCATTGAGGGGGACCTTGATCCAGACGACTCACAACCATTTTCACGACGCCACCGTCGCCAAGAGGTATAGACACACTCGTAGCGGCGGCCAATCAAATTAATGATGTTGCTTTCGTTAACTATGTAAAGTTTAAAAAAAAAATAGTAAGCCTAAAACTATAAAAACTGGCATAATTATCAAATTAGCAGGCGGATCAAAAATGGCAAATAAAGTTAATTTTATTAAAGTCGCAAACATGGACACGTCTCTCCCTGTGGTTCAGTCCAGTTCAGCTGATGAACTGCCACAACTACTGTTTTTCGAACTCTATACAATGACAGAGATCCAGGCCCATATATATTGTGTATGCTCAATTTCTTGAAAGTGATCCAAAACAGGGATCTAGTTAACACCCACTTACTTTTTCTGCATTTTTACATAAAAATGGACTTGACAACAAAAAAACAAAACATGCTTAACTTAAAAATACCTCCAAAATTGAGTAATTTTGTGTTTAACTTATTTACAGGGAGAACTATTAGTTTACGTTTTTCCGGTCATAACCTTCCAAATAGAACACTTTGAAAAGGCATTCCTCAGGGCTCAGTGTTAAACCCTTTATTGTATGATGTATATACAAGGGATATTGATTTTAACTTTCATCCTTCTTGTTCTGTTTTGCAGTATGCTGATGATTTGCTCATTTATTCTTCTCATTCCTCTATAGAACAAGCTACATTAAATTTACAAAACTCGTTAGATAATCTAGTAACTTGACTATTAAATCACGACTTATCTCTCTCAGTTTAAATTCAAAATTCAAATTCAAATTCAGTTTCTAAAAGTACTGCTGTTGTATTTTCTCGTAAAAGATCTATCCCACTGGTAAGTGTTTCTCTTGGGCAGTCGTAAATCCCAACTACTAAAGAGGCACGTTTCTTGGGGAAAATTTTCGATAGTAAAATGAATGGGACCCCATTCATTTTACTATCTTATATAATACGAATAATCAACTAATTTATAGTAATGATTTGTCTATACTTCTTCGTATTTTTCTTGAGGAGTTTTAATAAAATTTAGTCGACTTCCAATAAGGGAAGCTTTTATCGTTGCTTTCAACCTTGTATAACCATGCAACCAAGGTTCTCTAAATTACACATCGAAAAAAAATTTTCTTCCACTATTTCTCGGCTGAGATTTGGCCATTGTACTACACCAGCACACCTTGCAAAGCTTAGGGTGCGTGATTCATCTTTATGTGAGTGTGGTTTGGATGAAGGTAACATTATGCATATTCTATTTATGTGCCCTAATTATTCTCCATCATTACTTGATATTATGATTTATTATCAAGCTTCTTTACCTTACGATCTATCATCTATATTATCGTTATCTAACAAAGTATATATAAAATCGCTTATTAAATTCTTACGTCTTCAGAATATATCTTTGTAATATTATCATTATATCTGTGTATATATTGCCAATATAGCATATATATATATAAGTCAACGAAAAGCCTTTGTCTACATTCAACTCAAACGCCGATGAAACACTTAGTGATTGGGAAATTTCCAACTTGACACTGGCAAGAATGTCCCCTAAATTGGGTTGACTATATTGCCATCAAAAAAAAGAAGAAGAAGAAGAAGAAAACTCTGGTACTAAAAACCGCTTTAGCCGTGGGCTGCTATCAGTGTCAGGTTCATGTATCACTTTACTATCGCTAAATATACGTAGCATTAATGCGAACTTCTTGGGACTTCTATCTTTAATGCAAAGAATTGGCGATTATCCCGACATTATAATTCTAAGTGAGTGCCGGCTGTCTCAGAATCCTATTGTCCCTGTACTAGATGGTTACAATTCTTATCAAACTTTAATCACGCATAATCAGAACGATGGAGTGGTGGTGTATATTAAAACAACATTAACTAATGTAACGGTCACAGAACCCTTTTTGCAGGACTCAAGCTGTCTGTTGGTTACGGTGGGTGCAGATTTGGTTATTTTTGGCGTCTATAGACCTTTCGCTTTCAGAGACCCCACAAGATTCATCCAATCACTGGACAGCCTTCTGCATGGGGTTAGGGCGTATAGTAATATAGTTGTTATGGGCGACATTAACATTGATATTGCCGATGGTCAATTGGATCAATACTCGATTGACTACATGGATGTTCTGGCCCAACATGGACTTTTCCTAGGTCATACTTTTCTGACTCATGATCGCCTGACTTGCCTTGACCACTTGAATTTGAGGTCTCGTTTACCTGTTCGGATACTAGTGGTTGAGTCGACCGTCACTGAATACTTCGCGATTGTTGGGGCGCTATCTTTGAAAAAGAAAAAATCTATTACTCGAACCTCTGTAACAAAAATTGACGACGACAAACTGACCAATGATTTACTGGGTATAAACTTTGACCATGTCTACGCGGCCGATGACCCTAATCTCGCTTTGACACGTTTGTATGAGCCTATTCTTTCTGCCATCTCTACTAACAGCAAAACCGTAAAATTGTCGCGAAGAAAAAGACCTATCAAACCTTGGATTACCCCAGGTTTACTGAGGTGTATGCGTCACAGAGACAATCTTTACAAACAAATGAAAAAAGAACCAAGAAATGAAATAATAAAGCTCTCTTATAGGCGATATCGTAATTATTGCGTTAACTTGCTGCGTAAGACTAGAACTGCATTTGAAAAGCTCGAATTTCAGAAAGCTGGTAGCAATTGCAAACGAGTATGGAAGGTTATTCAGTCAGTCACTAGTACCGCTAAAGCGAAATCCCCGGCTGATGAACTTCTGTGCCTCCAGGATGACAAACAATTGTGTGTCGAGGGGGTAAATACCTATTTTTCTGGCATTGGCAGGCAACTGGTTGAAGAAATACACAACAGTAATGTTTCTAGGATAGACCGTGCGACCAATCACTTATGCCCCAGTGCTAACTCTTTTGTCCTATTCGACACAGATGCATCGGAAGTTGAGCGTGTACTCATGTCATTAAAGAACGACAGTGCTTCGGGCTGGGACGGAATCTCAGCTGGGTTCTTGAAAAAGCACAGGAACATCATCGTACCACCTCTTACATACATATGTAACCTGTGCTTGAACACTGGAATATTTCCCACAGCTTTTAAAAGAGCCATTGTTCATCCTATATTCAAGTCGGGTGATCGTAACCGTGTGGAAAACTACAGGCCAATATCAGTTTTGCCCGCGATGTCTAAGATACTAGAGAAAATTATTAATTTCAGGCTTGTCAATTACCTAGAATCATGTGATCTTCTATCTGTGAACCAGTACGGATTTAGGAGGAATCACTCCACTGCCGATGCTGTGCACAACTTAGTGGGTCACATAGTTAGGAAACTAGACGATAAGCAGAAATGTGTAGCACTTTTTCTGGACCTTGCGAAAGCATTCGACACGGTTTCGATTCCCATTTTGCTATCTAAGGGCAAACTTACTAACTCTAAACGTGAGTAAAACTAAGGTTATTCATTTTAAAATTCGCAACTTTGATCTACCCTCAGAGAACTCGCTACAAATCACTGTTTCACCAGTTGACAGCCAGCTCTTAGCTGGTGCCCGCTGCATCATTGAGAGAGTTTCATCCATCAAATATTTAGGGATTGTACTTGACCAAAACTTAACCTTCAAACCACATGTTGACTACTTGACGGGTCGGGTCCGCAAACTCATTTATATCTTTCGGCAATTACGTTACTCGGCTGACCCAAACGTCATGAAGATGGTATATCTCGCGATATGCCAATCTATTTTAACTTACTGCATCACAACATGGGGTGGCGCTGATAAGACTCCTTTTCTCGTTTTGGAGCGTGCCCAGAGGGCTGTTTTGAAGGTTTGTTCTTTTAAGCCTCGCCTGTGTCCTACAACTGAGCTTTATGAATACTGCCAAGTACTGACCGTCAGACAGCTCTTTGTTCTAGCTACTGTAATCAAACAGCACTCCTTGACAGAGTTTAGGACAGACACCATTCGCCGCAATCATCTAGTGGCTGTCTCATCGAAGGTCAGGACATCATTTAGCCAAAAATTCTTTATTTTTGTGGGTCCGTACCTTTATAATAAATTGCATAAAATTTTGTGTCTTCATGGTCTAAACATGTACAAGTGCAAAACTACTCTCCACGAATGGCTTCTCTGTCAAACATACTCTGACATAGAACAATTATTGAAAGTATTGAAATGACGACGAAGTCTTTGATCATTTAATTCTAATGCATACACACACACACACACACACACACACGCACATATACACACACACAAACACACACACACACACACACATACACACTCACACATATACACACGCACATGCATGCTTTATATATTTTAATCGATAGCATATTCTGTACCAATACCGACTATCCTGTTAATTCTTTTTTTTTTTGAGCACTACATACGCATTGTGTTATAGTGGAATCCTGGTGACCAGTAATACAGGTAATCTTTTACCTACAACAGGCACCAGCGATCCACAGCCATATTCTGTATACTCTAAGTTGTGTAAACACTTTATGTAATTTGGTTGTTGGTGAGAAATAAAATTTTTATTTATTTATTATTTTATTATTTATAACAGTCTGGAAGCACTGTTTACCTGTAAAAGGTAAAAACTTTTCATTTCCATACAATAACTCGCTGTAATAATTGCCATTGTAATTATTTCAATTCCAATAGAATTTTTACTTTACCTGCTACCCTTTACCTAACTGGTCGGGTTTTTCTACTTGGTATTTTGGTATACATTTTGTGTACGGTTATACTGTACTTTTAATAAAGTTCTTGTTATTTTCAATATGTTTTTCCATTGTTGATATGTTGTAGACATGGTAATATTTACACAATGGGGAAGACAAGACAAGTGTCAAAGTGGCGCTGTGTACAGTGTGTACTGTGTACGATTGTTTCAAATCATCTGTCAATTTTTATAGCATTATTTAGAAATTTATCAGAAATATCATAAAAATGACTAAGTATTGTGTAACTGGGTGTAAAAACGTAGGCATTCACAAATTCCCAATAAATCCTATTATAAGAAGAAAGTGGATAGCTGCTGTAAGGATTAAAAACATTGAGCCTACCAAAACGACGAGGTTACCTATGTCGAGATCATTTTCATGAAAATGATTACAAATCATTATGCGTGACTACAGGTGACTGCTATAAACGATAGTCCTTTTATTTAAGATAGTATAAGTATACTATACTATATTTTTAAATATTCATCTTATTTCAAGGACGAGTTACTACTACACTATATTATATTTTTAAATATTCATCTTATTTCACGAGGCAGCGTGCACACAATTTTTTAAAGAAAGACGCAGCATGGACCCAGAAAATAATATCAGCTAGTGCTCGTGCAAGACATGAAAGGCATGCAAAAAGAAACATTCAAAAGAATATTTTTCAACATCCTACTACTACACGGCCGCGCTTACGAAGAACGCATTATGTACCTTTTTGCAACATCCGAGAAAAAGGCGTTTAAAGTTTATTTTTATTATTTTACCTATATCTCCGGAACTAAGTTAGCTATTGATGTGCATCTTGGACTAAGAGGTGCAGCAGAGAGCAAGGTACACTTTCCTTTTATAATAATGATTAAAAAGTTAACATTAAATTTATAATTTAAAAAAAGAACTTATTGTTAGCAATTATAATGGTTTTATCCTAGTGACACTAATCATGAATGCATTAAGTACACTACATAATGCAGTTTTACAGCGGGTCGTTATAATACACTTTACAATAGAATGTTTTCTCACAGACTAATATTAAGTGCATTAGCTATTAAATATGATTAATGAGTATATTATGTTCAGCAAATACTATAAATTTATAAAGTTTGCAAATTAATGGGATGGGATTTAACTCTGATCTGAAAGAATACAATGATTGCATAAAAAGTCTTTATTTCTTCAAACCTACTTAAAAATACAAAAATCTATTTAGCACAGCCACATCTATTTATCATTAGGTTGAATGTTATTTCAATGGTACATATTGAGATCAAAATCACCTTAATCACTATCTCTTTATCATTACTCTAAACTATAAACATCACAGTATCGAGGTATAACAAATCATACAACAATTCTTACAAACTAGTAAGTCAGTTAACATTCGGTAGATAATCATAAAAAAAGAATGTAAATCAACATCAAATCAACAATAAAATAATCAATCCAAACTAGGAGTGATGTTAGACACAGGTAACTCGTCCCACAAATTTCTCCTGTGTTCAGGCATTAAGGGCACTAATTTCGTTATAATTTCTCCCTTTCTTTCTTTGGTGATTCCTTGCGATGACATTTTACTAGGAAATTCTGGGAATGTCTTGGTCCTTTTTATTTTTACCTGAAGGAAATCTAAGGTCTTCCAGGCACCAGAATAATTATCGTAAAGCACCTGTCGTCACCGCGCCTGGGTGCTCTGCTCATGATTAAGGACTCCGGTCGGGTCCGAAACTAGTCGGGCGCATCCTGACGAGTGACATGAGTACAGCCGTAATAAATTTATCGAAAGAATAATTATCGTTAAATTTAAGAAACTATTCTCCTTTCTTGTCTTTAACAGATATTATATTCTTTAGATACACTCTAGGTTCTGTATTCTTTAATTTATGTTGGGATGACACGTCTTCATAATTAATAAAATCAGAAACTAACATACTCTTCACAATATTTTTATTTGAATTAGTGTTCACAACTTCTATGAAATCCTGGTAATCATAAATTTTCTTGTTTTTCATTGCCATTTCTACCTGATAATGGAAATGATCAGCTGACATGAATGTATGTCCCGGTTCAAAATATTGGACAGTAATTGTTTTAGTAGATATTAGCTCGCTGTTGACTATGTTAACAAGAAAACACATGAATGCCCAATTCTTTTGTTTTGGGCTGCACAGTTATCTGCCCAAATAAATATTTTTTTGACATCTCGTTTGTACATGAAAAAAGCTCTAAATGTTGATATAATATCTTCCAGGCAACGGCCAGAAATTTTTTCATTCCACAGAACACCATAAGGTACATTGAAGTCTTTCGATTTGCCAAGGGGAAAGCTCTCCTTAAAAGCAATAGGGTAGTGTCCTTAGTCAACGGATCGTCGCCAATACCGCTTGATGTAGTAATTTTTACTCAACAAATATGCATAGTAACCTAAGATATTGACTAACTAAACTGAAACTATGACTTTTCATTATTTTTAATGCCCAAAATAGGTCAAAATATAAATAATCGAAATAAGGCAAAATTATTAACTTTTTAGATTCCTTATTAAAGTTTAAATCAATCTTTATATGCATTGTACATGTGTAAACGCAACGTGGACTGAAATAAATGCGATATTCTCTTGCACTGCATACATTTGCTCTACGTGCCAGCACACTGTGACGTCACAGTGTACTGCGATTTTATATGGAGCGTTTTCGAGCAGCTCGAGATATCAAATTTTCTAAATCAAATATCTTTAAAACTATTTGTCACAGGAATATTTCACTTTACCAGTTCATTATTATTGTACAATGTATAGTTTATTATAATAAAGATGAAAAATAGGACACAACCCTATTATTTATGGACAGAAAATTGCGCTTTTATATTGATCCATTCGTGATAACAATATCATTGTAAATCTACCGAGACATAAATGTTACTTTTCTCTGTTAGTGATAATTTTACATCTTTTTTGTATTCTTCCCTTGCTTTCGTATACCGCAAATTGTGCTTTTCATATTAAACGCACTTTACGCAGTCTACTTTATTACATTCGGAGCTCAAATTAAATCAAATCATTTATTGCTTACTAAGTGTACATAGATCTTATAAAATATAATTCAGTACTTAGGACTTAGCGCTTAAACTTAAAAAAAAAAATAGGACTTAGCGCCTTTTCCAGATATTGCAATATTGCGGTCGCATATTTTATTTATTTAGGTAGGTATATTAATGTCTTCTACAATAAGTATTATACTCTCAAAGGAAACTCAATGGAATACATGTCATATACTATAAGGTTTAAATCAATTGAGTGTCAAACTTGAACATAGTAAAATTAAATACAGGAATTTTTAGATGTTTAGATTTCAAGCTAAATAAATTAAATTAAATACAGAGTTAAATTAGATGTCAAATTCAAACAAAATAAATTATTAAATACAAAATAAGATATATTCGAAAAACCTTTTTAAAAACAATCTTTTATTATTTGTTTTATTTTTTTTTTCTTGCATTGTCATCCGAACTGAACGTGCATACCAAATTTCAGCTCAATCGGTTGAGGGCAAGTGCCTTAAAATTGAGTTGTAAGATTCCACCCGAACAAACATACATTGCAAGTTAAATAAAAGCTTGTAAAATAGATTAAATGTCAAATGATTGGATGTCAATTTACAATGTTATATTATTAAACGCTCATAAATAATGCTAGAATGTCAATTTGTACTAGTTCAATACATATATTAATTGTCATAATTGTATTCGCTTATCTTCTAAATAATCTCTGATTGAGTAGTAGCATTTACCTATTAAATATAGTCTTAGATTATTTGTGAAGAGTGTCATGCTTTCTTTAATTTAATATGGTTTGGGAGTTTATTAAATATTCTAACTGCCATATAATACGGACTTTGATTTAGCATTTTTATCCTCGAAGGCGGTAGGTGTAATCTCTTTTTGTGCCGGGTGTTTATGTTGTGAATGTCTTCCTTTGTTTCGAAACTCCCAATATTTTTGTAAACAAATGTGCATAAATTTCGAATATGTATATTGATGGTGATGTTAGTATTTTGTATTCGATGAAGTAGGGCCTACAACTTTCTCTTGTTTTTTATTTGTGCTATTATCCTGATACACTTTTTTTGGATTATGAACAGTTCATTAATATCAACACCGTTTCCCCAAAGCATAACCCCGTACCCCGTACCTCAGCCACGAGTATGCGTAGTAGGCTGATAAAGCAGTGTTTCAGTATTTTTATTAATTTGGAAGAGGGCATATTATGTGAATTGTGATAGTTTAGCTTTGACGTGTTCTATGTGTGTTTTCCAGTTAATGTGTGTGTCTATGTTTATTCCCAGTAATTTGAATGTGTTGACTTCTTCTAAAGGTGTGTGTTCGTGGGTTATGTTTAAAGTTAGGGGGGGCTTTTTATACGATCTGAACTGTACGATTTTAGTTTTATTCGAGTTTATTTCTAAGTTGTGATCCTGTAGCCATTCCGTTATAGTCTGGAGAGTATTTTTTTACTAAGGTGTTGTGGTCGGTTATACTGTCACATTGCATCAAAATCGAGATGTCGTCCGCGAAGAGGACGGGTAATGCCTTTTGCGGATCTAGTGATTTAGGTAGGTCATTTATATAGATCAAGAACAATATACACCCCAATACACTTCCTTGCGGGATTGAGCAAGTTAAGTGATTTTCCTGCGACCGCACCGACTGTATTTCTTTTTATGACGGTCATAATGTTCAATTTGCACTATTTGTTTTTCTTGTTATCTGAATAGGATTTAAACCATGAGTGGGCTGGTCCGCGTACCCCGCAGCCGTTAAATTTCATTAGAAGAATATCATACAGTCATATCATATATCACATATATCATATATCACAGAATAGAATATCATACATACCTTATTGTAGGCTTTAGTCATATCAATTAATAAGCCTATAACATGTTTTTTATCATTTACGTTCTGCAGAGCCGTTTGTACGTACTTATAGACTGCTAATGTTGTTGACCTTGACTTTCTAAAGCCGTTTTGACTATCGTCTAGGATTTTATATTTTTCCAAAAATGCATACAACCGGTTACACACAGCTTTTTCGAATATTTTAGAAAAATCACAATTTCTGGTTTTCTTGAAGGTGTATTTTTAACCCCTTCTCATCTCATGAAGACAATAGATAAACCATCTTTGAAGGCTTCGGCTTATAGGATACCAGGGTCAAAGGGCCGTCGTAAGAAAACATAGACGTACCAACTGGACGAGAGCGAGTGTTTTTCATCTGCTCTGGTATCTCACGTTTATTAGATCTTATAGTGCCAACAAGTGTCAGACTGTATGACTGTAGGAGAAGAGACTTTGCGAGGGGAACTGATGTGAACCAATTATCACAAGTTATGTTACGGTTAGAGCCGTGTACACTGCGGGATAGTTCTTTTACGTAGAACTCTCCTTGTGGTAATCCATTCGTTTTAGTGGCTTTACCTATATATGGCATAGCATCAACCATGTACTTTGAGCCATTATCGCACGTCATCGGGATTTTGATGCCATACTTTTTTGGCTTATTTGGGATATACATACGAAACGGGCAACGACCGCGAACTCCCAGTAATTGCTCGTCAATAGTTAGATATTCTCCAGGTGTATAGTTAATTTTACATTGAGTACAGTTTACAGTTCCCAAATTTTTCTGATGGGTATGAAAGGATCTTCTTGGCGAAGAGCTGGGCGTAAAGTTTTGTCATCCATCCTTAGACATCTTATTATGAAGTCGAATCTGTCTCGACTCATTGCCGCTACACATCTGGAGCCTGAGAAAGATGTATCAAATAGTTCATCAGACGAGAGGTGGTTGTCTTTCATTACAGCTGTGAGTACCAACACACCAAATAGAGCTCTAACCTCACTCGCACTTGTATTGGCAAACGTCGCACTTGTCATATTTCCTCGCCGTTTGTGGGATATTTCGATGTTTGTCCACTTAACGATTTCATCGACAATTTCCTCTGTGATAAAGAGGTCGAAGCATAATACTGGATCAACAATATTCCTACACATCCTTGTGGGACCCCGGGCAGATCGAACGATATTTATCGCTGATGTCCTAGCTCGTCTCTCCCCTTTTGACGTAGTCCAACAATGTTTGTTTTTTCCTTTCAGTACCCTCTTGTTCGGTATAATAATCCGCCCGTCAAGTCTTGGTGAAACGGCAACCGTCGGTATCGCCGGAATCTCAGATGATCCACAAGGCGAGGGATCAGTAACTTCATTAGGAAATATGGCACTTACATTTACAGCTTCGGTATTCATTGAGTCCTGGTACCAATCTTCCACGTCACTCTGAACGTCATCCTCACTCAAGTGATCCTCCTCCTCACTATCACTATCCTCAGCAATATTCAGCATATCACTATCACCTTCATTTTAAAGCTCATTTACTATTTCATCTTCAGCTAAGGATCTATTCCGTGCCATGATTTTCAGATACATACAAACAACTACTAATAAATAGCTAGTAATCAAACTTGATGTGTTCCGACGAAAGTTACACAAAAGATAATCATATGCTCCACGAGCGCAACACTTAGCTAAAGCAGCCAATCCAAAGTACTTACCGATGGTACGCGTCCGCCTCGCTGTTGTACTCGGCGCCGACTGAGATTACCCGTTGACAAGTTCGAGAGCGCGCCCGTTAAAAAGAGACAGCGATAAATGTGTTTTGCTTGCGCCTCTGAGGCGCAGCGCAGATTATCTTTCTAGGGTTAAAAAAGTATTTCTAACATACCTCATTTCTGGTATCATTTACTGCAAAAAAATATTGGTGTGAATGGTCTCTTTTAACTTTCCTCTCTTCACTTGAAACTTTTCTTACTTGTGGTGTATGTGTCTCAACCATGCTTTTTATATATATTCCCCTTGATTCGTAGTTTAAATTAGTATATCTGATATTTATAACCTGTCTTTCTTCCTCATTTATCTTGGTAGTACTTCTTACGCCATTTTTCATCGCATGGAAGTTTTATCGAAAGTTTTGCATTATCACTATCTTTCTGTATTTGGAGTCGTTCCATTAACGAAACATTCATTTTACGCCTTTTTCGGGGTGCGCCAGATTTTGTGAAACCTTTGTTATTAGTTATCACGGGCTTTTGTTCTAAATTGTTCACAGGTTCAGTTGCTTCAGCGGTTATTTGTGAAGAGGAAATGACTGTTATTTCATCAGTAGTTTCAGTATTATCGGGCTTTGCAAGTATTGAAGATAAATCGGTTGATTTTTGATAGGTTGCCATCGATGTAGTTGGAGCATTATGAATGTCAGCAAGTACAATGATTTGTGCTCCACTTGTATTGGCAGAGACTTGCTTTGTGTTGAAGACGTTAGGTCTTGTTTTTCTTTTCACTGTTCCCGGTGCATAGGCCTCATCCAGAACACTATCGTCAGATTCGTAGTAAGGATCGCGTAATTCAGATTCGCTATCTGGCATATTTTCTTAACACGAAAGAAATACGAGTATCGTGGACATTTTGTGTTCTGACATGCAGAGGCGGCGCTAGATCTCGCGTGGACGTCGGCAAATTAGGTTCGCGAGGCCTCCTTTTTTCCCAATCAAGAAAATATTAAATTACGTAAGCAGAATTATAGTTAAAATAATATTAACAACAAGTTTTATTAAATATTTTATTGCTATTAAACAAGTTTTATTGCTTATCAAATGATGACAAAACTTACATAAATAGAAGTTAAAATAAACGAACTTTTCGGCTTTTGGCCTCACTGAACTTTTTCAGGATTACGTCATAGCTAATACCAGACGCTATTTCAGCTTCAATTGATAGAACTGATAACGAAGATAATCTCTCTTGACTCATCGTGCTTCTCAAGTAGGTCTTAATCAATTTTAACTTTGAGAAGCTTCTCTCAGCGGAAGCTGTACTGACAGGAACTGTGAGCATGATTCTAATTGCTATATAAACATTTGGATATATTTCTTCCAAATTATTTTCTAAAATATATTGAATGAGTTGTTTCGCGTCGTTGATAGAGTCTAGTGAATTTGTTTTTAAAAGTTGGAGTTCTTCATACAGTTCGAAAGGCTGTATGTCGTTGTTTTCGCCTTCCCGAAGTATTGTACCTAAATCATTACAGCACTTGAGGAGATCTTCTTTTGATATAGAATTTAAATATCTGATATCATAAATAAAACCAAATCGTTCAAAATATTCATTGAGCGCTTTAAATCGACATTCGGTATCAACTATAATAGCATCAATCATAGTGTTAAAAAAGGTAACTCTGTACTGCATTTCAAAAGATTGAATAGGTTGATCAATATGTTCATAATCGAACATTCGTTTTCTCCTGGCTGTTCTTTTTTCTTTAAATTGAGTCTCAATTTCGAAAGTACTCTTCTCTACAAATAATCGAGCTTGTGCGACACTATTGTCAAATCCTGTATTACGGAATTCTTGAATCCAGCTGCAAAATGACCGTAAAGTATCAATAGCGACTTTCAAGTTGACTTGAACCGTTTGCCATAGTTTGCTTATATTGTTCACACGTAATAAAATCTCGTACCATACGTGTATCGCAACAACAAACTCAAAAGTTAACATTTCATTGAAAACTGCGTCACAGTCGCTGAGAGTTTCAGAATCATCACTTTTATTTTTCAGGTCATTCACGCATTCGATAACATCATCAAATTGCAAAAATATTGCTTTTACTGCTCCGATTCTACTCTCCCATCGTGTTTCAGACAGAGGTTTTAATGTCAATTTTAATTTAGTTTTCACAATATCCCAACGCTTACTTGACTTTGAAAACAGCACATAGATTTTATTGATGAAGCCAAAAAACGTTTTGGCTGTTGTAGAAGACTTAGCTGCATCCATCAAAAGCAAATTCCAACTGTGACATCCGCACGGCGTAAAGAATGCTCTTGGGTTTATATTAAGTATTCTTGTTCTGACACCTTATTAATACCGACCATATTGGCGCCGTTGTCATATCCTTGTCCTCGACAGTTTTGGATATCTAGACCATTTCTTTCCAGTTCTTGTAATATGGAATTTGTTACATATTCTCCCGTTGTTTCTGTGACGGCAATAAACCCAACAAAATGTTCCTCTATTGCTCCAGTTGAAGAATTGCAAAATCTTAATATTATTGACATTTGTTCAACGCGGCTGACATCCCTGGTACAATCGATCAAGAAGGCATAGTATTTTGCTTGTTTAACGCTGTGTATGATTTCTTCAATAACTGATTTAGACATAAATGCAATCAATTCATTTTGGACGTCGTGGCTCAGATAATGTTGAGATAGTTGCTTTTCATTAATACGTTGCATGTGTTCCCGTAGTGTCAGATCATATTTGGATAACAACTTAAATAAATCTATAAAGTTGCCACTGTTTTTGCTATCGTTCAATTTAAAGGTTTCTCGATGAGCTCTAAATGCCAAATTGTGTGAGGCTAAGTAGTTTATGATATCAATCATTCTTTCAAACAAATTATACCAGTACTTTTGCGATTCTTTAATAGATCTCTCATTATCTTTATCTATTGTTTTTCCGTGTTTGATTCCTTTATAGAATTCCATCCATTTAATCATGCATTCCATGTGTCCTTGACTTTGTTCATGTCTTTGCAATATCCGACTCAAATCTTTCCAGTCACAACATCCTTCTTTTACCATCTGTGTATGCAAATTTGAAAAAAGTCTACATGGAAAGCAATAAACTTTATCTTGAAAAATGGAGTAAACTAACCATCGGCGATGTTGCGTTTCGCCGTTACTTAATTTTCGAGTGAAATGAAATTTAGAAAAATGTCTTTTATTTGCGTCTTTTGGGTAACTGTCATCAGATTTCTCTAGATCTTGATTGGGTCCGTTTTGAATTAGGTCATGACGCTGCGCATCGTTTACTGGAAATACCCACTTCCCTGGATCTAAGTCTATAAATGACTCTTTTAAATGAACTCCTTCCACTTGATTTTCTGAGTCACACAACGTTTCACTTTCTAACTCTTTATTGGGTTCCGACATTTGGATCATAGTAGGTTCGCTCGATGTTGCCGGTAAAACTGTATCAGAACTTCCAAAAAAAGATTCATTTGACTCTGATGCTGGCTCAGAAACTAAAGTTTCATCAGATGACTCTGAAGCAGTGACACTCGAAGAAGGTTTCTTGAGAAATTTCATCATACTGGAACTTAGAGCTTGGTTGGATATAACAGCTTCAGCCTTTCTTTTTCTTTTGAATGCTCCGGATTCCCATTTCCTCCCTTTATCTCTGTCTCTACTTGGTCCTGCAGACATGATGACCTAAAAATAAAAACAACAACATTGAAATTAAATAACAATTAGAAGTATTGTTTATTTAATTAATCATAAATTAGGTATATTTATGTATGTAATAAATAACTACTATTACTACTACTAATTTTTATTAGTGACGCTCAATAGCGTCAAAGTTAATATTAATGCGATACGAGATCTATCGATCTGTAGTTCGATGTTTTTTGTGTAGCAGATTATAAAAACTATAGATACGCCAATGCTTTTGATAGACAACTGAATAAAATTATTTACTTACGTTATTTTGTACTGAAACAACACCAGATTCTAGTGCGGAGTTCTTTTAATACAAAGTAATCTAGATCTAAAGAGCTAGGCGCAACGATAGAAAAACTCGATAAAAATTTGTTGACAATTTTGAGGCTAATATTTTTATAAGCACGTGCGTGCTTGTAAACATACTCGAACAGCTAAAAATTTTAGTTCTTGAAAAAAAAAACACTAGCACAGTTTGAATTTAAAACTACATAAACTATCCACTTTTTAAAATTTCGATATCCTTAAAGAAATACATTGCAATTAAGACTTATAAAATTATTATATTGATGTTGACAAATACTTTACGTTAAAGTTGTTATAAAAGTTCATATTGACTTACCTTATCTTATAACCTTCGAAGTATGAACGAAATCACAATATAAATTAACACTTTTGTCCACTAAATCATCACTCAACCACCGGGGTACTGACTGACTTTACAACACAAAGGAATGATTGTTTACGTTTCGCTCACAGAAGAAATACAAAGACGACACGGGTATTCCCCGTCTCGCGCACGAAGTTGTTTAACTTTCATAGTGTTGCCAGACTATTCTGCCCGTAAAGTGCTCATAGCACAAAAACTACTGAACTTCTAGTTTTCGAGAAACTCACTCACTTAACAAGTTATACATGAAAATAAATAAAAATGAATAACTAAATTTTAAATAATAAATTTTTTTTGCGAGGCCCCCTCAAGCGCGAGGCCGTCGGCGGTCGCCGACGTCGCCGACGCCTAGCGCCGCCACTGCTGACATGTGATAGTGATGTTGGCCCTTGATCCATAATCATTGTTGTATTAATGTCATGCACACTTGAATAGGAGTTACTATACTCATTTCTATGATCAAAAACTGGTAAGTTGTTGAAATCTAGTGGATAGGACCATATTTTATTTATATCTATAGTAGTACCTGTTAATTTGTTAGGCGATATCTTTCAATGTCCTTTTTTGAGACTTCGGAGTGTCTGAGGTTTTAGTTGCTCTGACTGCTAACGAAGACAATTCTTTTACGTCAGTATTTTATCCTAAATCTAAAACTATGATGTGGTCTTTCCTGCTCATGTTTACCTGAAAATATAAAACAAATATATATAAGTAATAGTCTGTACTGTGACTTTCAAGAAGAATTTCTTAGTTAGAACTTACCGCGATCACCAAAGCAATAAAATAACTACGCTACCCGCGCGTATCAACGCCAACAAGCACCTCGGCTCTTCAAAATTGAAACACAGTAACTCATGAATTCAAAATTGTTCAGGAGATGCAAAAAACAGGTTGATCACTTTGATCGCTTGCCCTAACTAAATTATCAAAGTTAGAGATATGGGAGTTGGACCAAAGTATGCGTTATAGTATCATTTACGATCGGTAATAATTTAAATTGCAATAAAATTAATAGTACTAATTTTAACTCGTTTACTTTAAAATTATTTGTTTATTGTTAACAATTATTAAGTAATAATCAAAAACAAAACACAGTAAGTTTAGTTGCTAGGTTTTAAATTTGTCAAAAATATTAAGTTTAATAATCTAAAACTATTTAAAAATATAGCTTCTCATGTGAAATTGGGCACACCGGAACCCAGTATCATTCAAAACCAGTCTTTCTGGCCCCAGATTCCGCTAATTTATGACATAACAAAACCTCTGTCATACCACTGACACTAAATAAAATGTCATTAAATTGAAGACTTTATTTCTCAGTTTTTAAGTCCAAAATTAAATGAAAAAGAGATAGTTACATTTCTCGACCGCTCTACAAGACTGCCATTTAATTTTAGACTTCAACAATATGTCGGTAAAGTCTAATGTCAAATGGCATTTGTGGTAGTGTCTGTGGTACGATAGTGGTTTTGACATGAAAAAAAATAATTAGTGGAATCAGTGCCCTGGTCAAATCAGGTCACCTTATAGAATGTTTTAGTGGAAATCAAAAAATAATGTTAATATAATTATTATGGAAATCATATTATTATTATATCTAAAGTATTACACGTCTCGTAGCGTCGTGGGCAATATTAATAAAATATAATGTTGATTAGAGAACATTTTAAATACAATATATAAATTAAAAAAATGGAATGTAGCAAATCAAAAGAAATTAAAGCGGCTGCTTAAGTAACTTTCGTTTTAATCATTATAGACTACCTGCCCGTCAGAAATTAAGTCAGCAGATTGGTCATTTGTAGGTAGATTAACCCAAAATTCTCTTCGACTAATTGGCATAAGCGGCACCAGTTTGGAAACTATGCCATCTTTTTTTGAAGACTTCACTCCACGTGGTATGGTGTCTGAAAAGGGAGGAAGTATCGATATATCGAACTTCTTAATTAGAAAGTTAAGTTCTAAGTAAGACTCTTCAAAATTAGTCTTGTATAAAAGATTACGTTATCCCATTGTAAACTTAGCTTCTACTACTGGATTAAGTAAAAATGTGCTTAAAGGATCGTCCTTGGCATTCCGACGAGCCACGCGTTTCTCTTTTGGCCATTGGTACGATTTTTGTACTTCAATCACACCTATATTTTTTCTGGAATGTGCAATAATATCTTTGTAATCGTCGTAGTTGAACACAAGCAGTGTTCAACTACTCGCCGTTTAAAATCCCGATCAATATTGCCATGGACTCCGTCTGCTGACATATGGGTGTGGCCTTTCGTAAGGTATTTCGGTGTGGCCTTTCGTAAGGTATTTCAGTGTGAATGTCTCAATATCAAAACACTGAGAATTTACTATAATAGGCAGTGAATAAAAACCAATTTTTATTTTGGCCCGTGCAGTTGTCACACCACAATGTTAGGTGCTTAACATCTCGTTCTGACTGTATCAATGCAACTAATGCGTCGACAATATTATTGGCGTCGCGACCCATCAACACTTCCTGCCAAACAACGCATTTGGAACCAATGTCGGAATTTTTCATTATTGGTGCGTAAGTCAAATTAAATGCCACTAAGCGGCTGAGAAAAAATGAGTCTTTTACTTTCGGCATATCTGGTAGTAAAGTAACCTTTTAGAGATCCATAGAATAAATATGATGTACTGCAGTGTTCTTACATGCCCAATCCTCTCTGTATTTTTATAGCTTTCTCAGCTTTTGTTTTGTGTCTTGCGTAATGATCTTTTGAAGATTCATCACCATTCTTTTTTTTTCAAATATTCCGCAATCTACGCATTGATCACCTTTTGGATAATTTAATGAAACTTTTATTTGTTTCATTGTTTTCCGGTAGGTTTCAATGGAACGCTTGGAGTCCGGATTTTTCGACTTATAATCATTGAACATACATTGAAGAATAAGTGTCCGTGGAAAATATCTAGTCAAAGGTGTTGTTCCTCCTGTAGTGACTTAGCGCAGGATTATAACTCATGATATGTTCTTGAATCGGAGCCTTAGCAAGTTGAGGCTTCTTACCGCCTCTATTTTCTTTGACATCTTCAAAAAGAGGTTCATTTTCATAACCTAGAGTTTGGATAAAGAACGATTTGCAAACATTTATTTCTTTACCCATATGCGAAAAATAATAATATCGGGACTTGTTTCTGTGATGCATTTTATTCGGATTATCGATAGATGTAGTTTTCTGTTTAATTAGTTCAATTTTAATGGATTGATTTAAAAACTGTCACCGTTGAGTATAGTTCATATTCCAGTAATTATTCCAAATTTCATCTCGCTCTTTCTGAGTGAAAAAATTACAAGATCTTCGACATTTACCATCACATCGTATCGGCTTCATCGGGTGCTTCAATTTAAGCTTAGTTACTTTCGTCGGTTCCATGTTTTCATCGGGGGTTTCTGAAGATTAGTCTAAATCGTATATCGGACCCGGATACTTTGCCAAAAAGCGAGCAGGCGGAAGATAAGCAGCGGCTTGTTCAAAATTGATAAAACTATTGGGTCAGAATAAGTTGCTATGAAGATTGATCGTTCTGGATTGGGTGAAATAAGAGGTGCTTGAGATAGTAGATATTCTATTAGGAATGTTGGTTCAGGAAGCACAAGATCTTCGAAAATAAGTTCTGAATCATTATCGTCAAAAGTAATGTCCCAGGAACAGAATTATCATAATTAGTAGCAATTTCTTCAGCTTTTTGGGCTTGGTTAGCTTCATTTGGCGGTCTGAAAGCGGGAATCAATAGTAAGCAAAGCCCACACAACTATAGCAAATAATGTTAAGACAGACAAACAAATTAATAGTTAGTTAAAAAAATAGATAGCATAAATTATAATACTGTTACGAGCGTGGGGGTCGGTTTAAATAGAAAATGCGAGGACAACCGTTGAAGACAGATTTTATTCAGCTGCACTTAACTTACAGCAAAGCGCGTACAAATTCGAAAACTCTTCCTTACACAATACACAGTCACTTGTATAATCGCACTGTATCGCTTTGCACACTTTATCGCAATGATCGCTTCGAATTCTAGTCGTAGACTAACTTGAGCGCAGGCTGTTAGCTCGCCTTTTATTTCGGGCGCGGCCGAGTAGCGAAAGATCGAGAAAAGACAGGTACGTTCTGAAAAAGACAGGAACTTTCTGGAAGGTTCTATTGGGTCTTGTGTCTCTTTCTAGCCTGACGTCTCGTTCTATTCATTCGATTCCTTCTAGAACAGTGACGTCAAGGCATGCTGTCTCTTTCTATAGTGCTGTCTCGCTCACTCCTATGGGAATTTGGTCATAAATTGAAGTGGCCAAGCGCCGGGCGTAGCAATACTGACTCGTATTTTAATTATGCTATCTATTTTTTACTTTTTTAGTCATTCGCATAGCAGCTTTGCTTCGTCAACAGACTGCTGACGAGTACCGAGAACGCACCTTCCAACCTAAAAAAACGATACCTATTAGATATTGTTTTACGGAGCACGGTCCTGGCATCTTTATTACAACTTAATTAAAGTGTCAATCACCAAGTCACCACAGGTTACTATAACGTGATATAGGTAGGTACTTAACATGATATAAAGTATTAAGTAGGTATATGTACATTGTATTGACACACTGTGTAGTATATGTATATATTTCAAACTTGACTGATATATAAGATGCTTATATATCTAACTTATTTACTTGTTCCTTTTACTTTAAAAAAGGAAAAAAATAATTGTGCGCTACCCTGTCATCTCTTTTGCTTCTATCCATCCAAAGGTTGCCTGGAAGAAATCGCTGTTAGCGATAAGGCCGCCCATTGTGCATTATATTTAATACATGTAATACTTTTTACCATGTAATACTTTTATGGTGTACAATAAAGAATATCTTATCTTATCTTATCTTATATTTTAATTATTGTTAATAAGCAACAACTAAATATATGCAATGTTTTGTGGTGAAATTAATAAAAAGCCGACACAAAACCACAGGTAACAACATGCGCTTACTAATGATTGCACCCGCGATTTCCCGGTTCTCGAAATCCCGGGCTTCCCCGGGATTTTTGACTTTTACTCCGTGCCGGTTCTGAACAACAAGTCCCGGGACTTCCCGTCCCGGTTATTTTATTATTTCATCACTATAAATTTCGTCATGTATAGTCCATAAACTAAAAGTCGTAACGGGCTATGGAGCGAGCTATGCTTGGCGTTACTCTGAAGGCTAGAATTCGAAACGAGGTCATCCGATAGAGAACCAAAGTTACCGACATAGCTCGCAGAATAAGCAAGCAATGGGATGGCCACATCTGTCAAAGGACTGACGGCCGCTGGAGCAGACGAGTCCGAGAGTGGAGACCACGAGAAGGCAGACGGAAGGTAGGACGCCCCTTAGCCAGATGGACTGACGACCTGAAAATGGTGGCTGGCACAGACTGGATGCGGAAGGCGGAAGACCGGACGAAATGGTGCGCATTGGGAGAGGCCATGTCTAACCCTGGACTGCATTGGGCTGATTGATTGATTGAATTATTACTTCATAAAACATGTAACAGGCTTGACAAGAGTAGTACGGCCTATGTTCGTAAACACGTTGCAATTTAAATGATTATCATACCGTAATTATTATTTTACATGGTGATAATGCCCAATGTTCTTGGAATATTATGTATATTCCAAGAAATCGAGCATTGCAATTGCAACGAGGTGGTTATTCAGTTACGTTGGACTCAAACCGACAAAACCGCACACACTCTCGGGTCTTGAGTGCCGAAGTGTAAGGTGGCCCAGTGAAACATTTTCTTATCACCTTCGCAATATCCATTTAATCTATTTGTATACGGTCCCAAATTTCCCGGGACGTCCCGGGATTTCCCGGGACGTGCAGGTCTGGAACCGGTAAATCTGTATCCCTACTCAGAACCAGGAATGGCAAACCCTAGCGCCTACGCAAGCTACCCGCGGAGACAAGCCATTTTGCCCAGCGGCACTCAAGGCACTCTAACTAAAGACATTTGAATTACCTATATAATTATCCCACTTTTTAGCAACATTCGAAACATCATCATCATCATCATCATCATCATATCAGCCATACACAGTCCACTGCTGAACATAGGCCTCTCCCATAGACTTCCAGAATTACCGATCCAAAGCAGCCCGCATCCAGCGCTTCCCGGCGACCTTGATGAGGTCGTCCTTCCACCTAGCCGTTGGGCGTCCTACACTGCGTTTGCCCGTACGCGGTCGCCATTCCAGAACTCTTTTGCTCCATCGGCCATCTGTTCTGCGCGCTATGTGTCCCGCCCACTGCCACTTCAATGAGCTAATCCGCTGGGCTATGTCGGTTACTTTTGTTCTCCTACGGATATCATCATTTCTGACGCGATCACGTAGGGAAATACCGAGCATAGCCCTTTCCATAGCTCGTTGAGCGACTTTGAGTTTGTTTAGGAGACCCATAGTGAGGGACCACGTTTCCGATCCGTAAGTCATCACTTGTAACACACATTGGTTAAAGACTTTCGTCTTCAGGCACTGAGGTATGTCGGACGAGAAGACATCTCGTAGCTTCTCGTCCTAAAAAAAATCCGTCATAAAAAATAGAAAATGTAGGTAAGAATTGAGCCGATGTGTAACATCGGTTTACCAGCGAAATCCGTTGATCAAAAGCCGGGGTGCGAAGCCGGGGTCGTTTGTTCAGGGGGGACGCTGTCAGCACCACACCGGTGAGCGTCACGGATGTCAGGCTGTCAGGCAGGACGGTGTCCTGGTGGACCCGCTGTGCAGCAAAATAGAAACACAATGGCATTAGAACGCGGAATTCGCACAACGTTTCCACTTCTACGATTCTCGATAATTATTTATATAATCATAAATACCTTTTATCGCGAGTCCTATTGAAGTATTTATAAGCCCCTAGTGGCACCTCCCACACACCAAACGACAAGAAGCAATCTTCGGAGCTCATCTTTTCGTCTTTGTATAGCTTCGAATGTCAAAACGCGGTCAGTGGTACGTCACAAGTACGTGATTTCCGCCTACTTATCGAATTGTCCGCTATTGTTTTATTCGTTTCGCAAAATTCAACGTTCTAGAATATTCCAAGGACATTTGTTTTGTCAAACAAATAGAAACGCGTATTTAGAAGCGACCACCCTACATTTTGTTTTCCTATACTTAACCAGAATTAAGAATATCTTTATTGGCTAAATATTACGTTATGTTTTGGAATAAGTTTTCATTCATATATTGTGTATTGAAACTTACTTATTGCGTGTAACGTGATGTCGAGTAGACCATCGCCAAACGCTACTCAAATCATAGACTCTAAACTATTGCTTAGTTGAAACCAAACATAATTATTCAATCCAAACGGATCGGTAAAATATGCTTTTTTATATATCCTAAAGTAATATAATTACTAACTAAAATTTATATTTAAAAGTAATCATGCATTAAAATAGTTTATTCATAAGTTGGCTGTCATTTAGTTATCTGTGGCAGATCGCTGACCGATTGACATGTCAGATGCAAACAGCTGTAGGTATAAACAATTCATTAACCAAACCTATAATTATTGTAATTGTGTAATTATGTTTTAATATGTAAGTAAATCTAGTGTGTGAACAATCTAACATGAAGCGTAGAATTCCAAAAATAAGGTGAGTGTAAGTAGCACTCGCTACAGTGTGGTAACAATAGTAATGTATAACATTAAAAAACAAGTTAAAAGTTTAAAAAACACAGGAACATCTTAGTATTTTTGAGGTTAAATCACATTCACGACCGATTTTTGGCGATTACTCGATAACTAGGGTTACTAGGTTTTAAATTTGAACAGCCGAATGCTGAGTTGGATTTGACCAAACAAAAACTATGGGTAGTCAAAGTGTTCTATTGTGTTAAATAAAATTATTTTTCTTTTATAACAATGAGTCATAAACAACCAAAGCGTTTTAGTCTATCTTCGAGTTTTTACAGAAAAGTAAAGATGAAATCAAATTCAGAAAATAGACAAACTGGTAAAGGTTTTTATTGTTAATACTACCAAAATTGTAAAATCATGACCGCCATTTTTTAACGTTTTTATAGATAATTCGCTTACACTACCCTCCACGTCGAACGTTGTAAGTCAAGAACTTAGTTCGAAAATGATTTCTGCTATACATCAAGAAACTGAAAATTTTGATTTTAACTGCAATGTACCGGATTTTATGACAAATCAAGATAATACCGCAGAACTGTCTGGTGTTCCCAGATATTCGGCTAATATAGAACTCGATATGGCTGATGCACTTAGTCAAATACTATCAAATTACGATGATAACGAATCTTCAAATTCTGATATCGTTAACCTGGATGAAAATGATAAATTTTCTTTTAAATCTAAAATTCAGCAATGGGCATTACAGCACCTAATACATCAGAACGCTTTGACATCCGGTCAATACTAGGAATATTAAGAAGCATTCCAAATATGGATTTTTTGCCAAAAGATAGCAGAAGTCTATTAGAAACTCCCAGGACAAATAATATTGTCGCAATGGGAACTGAAAAGTATTGGTATAATGGTTTACGTAATTGTATAGTCCAAGTTTATTCTAAAAATATCACACAGTTACCTACTAATTTAAGTTTGACATTTAACATTAATAGTTTGCCTATTAAATAGCAAAAAGTTCCGAAGATCAATTTTGGCCTATTTTGTTGGGGTTCGATCCCCGCTCGGTGCAAATATTTGTATGCATGAATATGTATATTTGCATTGGTCTGGGTGTTTCTATGTATAATATGTATGTATTTACAAAAAAAAAAAACGTATCTAAGTATGTTTATCCGCATTCTAGATTCCATAACACAAGCTAGTTAAGCTATGCTTACCATGGGTCTAGATAGCGTTGTGTGAAATGTTGTGGAATATTTATTTATTTATTTATTATTATTATTTATTTGTGTAAAATAAGTGAAAATGATCTTTCACCGTTGGTTGTTGCAAAATATCATGGCAGCACGAAACCACCTGATGACAGCCTGATACAGCCATTTGTAGATGAGCTTTTGATTTTGCTAAAGGATAGAATATTAATCAGAAATCATGTGATCAATGTTAAAGTACGCTGTTTTATTTGCGAAACTTTGCTCCTGCTCGATGTTTTGTTCAAGGTGAAAGATTAACCTTTTAGGCGCAAACGGGCCACCGACCACTATTTTTCATACATTTTGCTATAGGTGGCGAGTGGCCATCACCGGTCACACGTGTGAACTGCTTATTCGTTTTTTTTTAATACATTTTACAAAATGTATGAAAAATCGTGTGAACTGCTTATCGCTGGCCACCGGGGGCTGGGGTCGGTGGCCCGTTTGCGTCGAGTCTTTATCTACATATATTGTTACGAATTTGAAAATCTAGTACCCAAAGTTGGAATATGAATTACTTATTTTAATATTAGGAAAAACATCAATCACCTAAAAATGGGATATAAAAGTTATCATGGATGCATGAAATGTATAATAATAGGAGAGTACGATAAAAAAAACATAGTCATATGAGTTTTCCTCGCACCGACCTGCCATTACGTACAGACTTTTCATTTCGTAAAGCAACAGATCCAGATCATCATAAAGAAAAGAAAAGAGAGACTATTTGTAATTTGAGGTTTACCACCACTTCTTAACATTATTTTGTGCCACGACAATTAGCTATAATACTACTTTTAAACGATACTTGCATATTGCTCAACAGCTTTTTGAAGACTACATCGAAAAATTTGCAGAAATATATGATCAAGATTCGGTGGGCAGCAACATCCATAATTTATGCCATATAGTAAATGATGTTTCCAAATTTGGATGTTTGCCTTCTCTGAGTGCATATCCATTCGAAAGTATGCTCTTCAAAATAAAATATCTATTATGAAAAGCTCAATGCAACGGTCAAACAAAATATTGTTGAAATGGAAAATGCGATTCAGGTCCAGGGAAAATTCAAATCCTGGCCATTACAAAGTCAAAGTCAAAGTCAAAAATCATTTATTCTGTATAGACCATTAAAACGGTACTTACAAAACGTCAAATTTAAAATAAAAATCTAGACTAGTTTAGCAAATGGACCACCGGTTCGAAACGCGGCCCCGACCTGAGAAGGCTCCGGCAAGAAACTCAGCGGGCATTTTTTTTTTTGGTCTATTTACAAACATTTGCTTAGTCTACTTAGTCTAAATACAATAGTTTGCTTGAGTAGCATAGTTGAGCGAACAGCTCATTTCCAAGCTTGTTTATCATCTAAATATTCTTGGATTTTATAATAGCCTTTTTGGCACATTTTAGTCTTAATTACATTTTTAAATTTATTTACAGGTAAATCTCTAATTTCATTAGGGAGCTTGTTGAAAAAGCGTAAACAGTTGGCCCGGAAAGAATTACTAATTTTATGGAGTCTACTATCACAAGCTACAAGATTGTTTTTATGTCTTGTGTTTATATTATGCCTGTCACAAACTCTTGAAAATTTAGAGATATTTTTCCTTACATACATCAGGTTCTCGAAGATGTATTGTGACACTACCGGCGTGAACCCACTCCTAACACAAGCAATTTAGCTTAGCTGGAGGGGTTAACGGCAATACTAGTCGTTTCGGCGGCTAGTATGCTTTTTATAAAAAAAAATATGAGTTTGATTTTGCAGTAAGTTCCAATGAAAAATAATCAAGATTCGAATAATTTCAGTTTCATAATTTAGACTTCTGGCATAAATGATAAAAATTTAATTAATTCATCAAATATAACATTAACGTTAAGAGAACTAATGTTTGCCATTTTTGTAACTTTTTCAATATCCACTACTTATTCATTTATTTCCACGTCTGAAAGAATGGTAATTTTTGAACTAGACGGTTGATTCAAATCATTTATTACAAAAAAATAAATTAGTGTCTAACGTAAAAGTAAGTTTAATTTGTGTTTTTTTAGTGAATAAGAGATCTATGCCTTATTGGCAACATAATTATAAGTGACACGATTACAAGCTGACCGGTTGGGATTCATGTTATGCGCCATAAACTTATCTGACCCGGTAGCCAAAATTGGAACTAACCAATTTCCTTACAGAATTTCTTCAAATACATTACTATACTGACTAGCGTCGTCACCACCGGATCCGACCGGGTCAGATAAGTTTGTGGCACTCTGCTCTAAACTAATTAGCTGATTACTGTCAAAGTAGTATAGGGAGGTTTGTTATATAAATGATATTAAGGAATTTAACAAAAAAAAAAAAGTATACCTGCTTCCCTTATTATATTTGATCCTTTTAGTTTATCAGTGTTTGAACTATCTTTGTTCTCATCATTTATCTCATTGTCACTAAAATTGATTTCTTTGTTTTTTTTTCCTCAGATAATAAACTGTCAGTTATTTTTGCATCGATATTTTTACTGCCGTCTTCTTCATTCACATTTATATTCTTTTTCATTCTTTTCACATTCATTTTGCTTCCAGATGATCTGAAATTTTTACGGGGAATTAAATTGCTTGTTTATGGTTCACTACTAATAATAGACTTTTCTGATTATTGTTGATACTTACAAAATTTGTCTTTTCAAACGCTGACCACTGTGTTTAATTCAGAGTTGTTACAAAAATATGTTTTTTTTTGTTGTAAAAACGGGTTTTAAACAATGTTTTAAACAAAGTAATACCTACTATGCGTTTCAAATAAGTTGATAACTGTCATAATTTCATTTTGATAAGTGTCGATAACTTCATTGTGTAACGTAAGGTCAGCAAATACAGTTTTATACTTCACTGTTGCTGGACACTAATAATAGTACTTAATATATTTCCAATTAAATATTTATGATGATTGTTGAACCATATTCCCTTTTCAAGATAGATAAGGATAGGTTAAGATAAGTACATACACAATAAGTAAGAAATTAAATTATCAGTTCTTTTTTATATTTATTTATTTTTCATCGGGCGGTAACACTTCGATGCCGCTTATTTCATCGTCATCACTGATATCGGAGTCGCTTGATGCCCTGCTGTCTTGATCGTCGCTATCGTCCCCTGAAAAATAAAACAAAGTTAAATGTGGCAGTTTTTATGAGCACTTTGGTTGGACACTAAATCAATACTCTTGTTACATAATGTTTTATTATTTTAATACGTGTTTCAACTTAACCTTTCGTCAATTGTATTATATTTCACAATCACTGGTTGACTTTAGAGCATTTTGCTGATTTTTGGGAGTAATTGCAAGTTGTCCTAAACAAATTTTGCCACAGTCTTGCAATTATAAATGTAGGTACTTAATAAGAAATACTATTCCATTTTTTCTATCTGTATATCCCTGCTAATCTTGAACGGCTGGACAGATTTTCACGAGACTTTCACTGGCAGATAGCTCGCGATGTAGAGTAACCCAAGTTACGCGTATAGGGATCATTAAAGTTTTCTAGTCCATAAATAAGTAATAAAATTTATTTTGACATACCTGTATTTATTATAAAACTATAGGATCCATCATCGTTCCATGAGTTCCCTTTCTGCATATGATTCTTCGATTCTCTTCACATGGTTGGCCTCTTTTCGCCAGTCATCTGCAGTAATTAATTGAATGGCTAAACGAGTTAATTTTTCAATTTCCTTCGCCTCTTATGAAACATTTTTGTCGGCTACTCTTCTTTTAATGAGATGCCAAATGTACTCAATTGAATTTAGGTCGCAATTGTAAGGGGGCAATCTCAAGACTTCGTGGCCGTTATCTTTGAATAAATTATAATTTTTAGGTGGTTTATTTCGTTTAATTAACTCGTGAAGCTCGGGTTTCCGTATTTCTGGCAAATATTCTATATTTTTTGAGGTCAACCATGCTTGCATTTCGTCCTTCCGGTTACTCATATCGGGAGCTCTACTACTTTCTTTACTATGGTAAGGCGCATTGTCCATAATAATTAAACTATTATTGGACAAATTTGATATAACTTGCAGTGTCAACCATTTCATGAAATTTTCACCATTCATCTGGTCGTGGTAATCACCAGTTTTGGTTTTCACCTTAAACATAAGAAGCCCGTTGTCTATGAATCCATTTTCAGTGCCAGCATGAGCGATAATGAATCTGGTACCGGCGCCATCCTTTTTTCTTACACCAGCTGTTTGAGATGACTGCCAGCACTTGTTCACCGAATAATTGGAATGTATCCATGTCTCGTCCAAGTAGACAACAGGCTTCTTATTAGCAGCCAGCGCATCGTTTTGGCGTAGACGCCTTGAATAACGGGCTCACCAGGCCCTTATACTTGGCCTCTGTATTAATTGAGCTCTATTTGTGCCACACTTTTTGAATGTATATCCCAATTTATTTATTAATATACGCCTAAAAGTTGATTCGCTTCCTGGAAACTGTAAATCTCTTCGTGCTTTTACAAAAAGCTTAGGTACTTCTTTGTGTACGACGTAAAAGGCATTGACCATGTTGCCCAGAGCACACAGATCAAAATTGTCGCACAAAATATTTTTGCATTTGGGCTTTTTCGTAGGCGTTCGCAAAGCACTAGTACTCGCTTTAGCGTCACGACTCTCTCGTCGAATTCGACTTACTGTTGCTGTTCCAACACCAGTTGCAGTAGCGACGCGACCGGTAGCCTTCACAACGCTTTTAAAAAAATCAATCACGTCATTAAAGTCCGTTTGGGATGTCGTTATATCTCCATCTGGAGTTTGTATTCCGCTTGCATGGTTTAAACGCCTAAGAATATCGTTGGCACGATTTTTTTCAGCGTCGAAAAAGTGTCAACCGCCCGCACAATTTCACGTGCTCGTGAATGTAGCACTGTACCTTTCCTACTCACTGTAAGGCAATGTGGCAGTACTTAACAAAAACAACAACAAAAGTCAATAACAAACACAACGTAACAACAAAAGTCAATAACAAACACACGACACTAATCAAAACTGTGTATTATTTGAGGAGCTGGGGAACAAAAGCGGACTTGTCCAATTAATCAAATTTTACACTAGAGCAAAAAAAACTGAAATAGGTATATGCATATGGGCTGTAATTTTGTGCATTTCAGTATAATTAGTATTTAATACAACATAACTAATAGCCTGCTTGTTGGTCATAAAACTATGCGTTTTCAATTTTTTTTTTTTTTTCCGGTTATGAAAGAAAACTAGATTCTATTATTGTATTTTTTTATTTAAAAATTATATGAACTCTCCCACATCTGGTTCGCAACAGTCACAATCGTCACTGTGGTCGTCGTCTTCGTCATTTATTTGACTTGTTTCAGCAATTGCCACTGGTGAGGTATGGAATATATTGTTTTTAAACCAATCAAGCTCTTGATTATCCATCCAATTATCTCCGAATTGTTTCTTTAAGAGTGTTTCAACATCTTTTTTCTTGTTTGGTTTTAGTTCATTAACCATTGAAAATCTTTGTAGTAAACTCGGATGGTTTTTTGTCATTTTTAACAATGATACAGCATTTTCTGATGATTCATCTCCATAATAGGTGTTTAAGACTTTCACACCAAAGTTTACGTGATTTAAACGTGCAGTAGGATCTCTTCGTATGTTTGCAGTGCCTCGGCCACGTGCTCTGCCACGACTACGGCCCTGACTTCTTCGTGTTGATTGTTGAGATTGACTAGGAGTTTCTGTTTGGATGATGGTTGACTTTCTTTCTATTATTATTCTCTTTGCATCACGAATACTTTCCACTTTCTTGTAATAGTCTTCAAGGTTTTTGACGTTGTAAAGGTTCCAGTTTTCAGCTAAAATATGAACTTTGCCATGCTTTGCGTAAACCTCATGATATTTTTTTGGATCCAAAATGAAAGGCATCTTCCGCAAATCCTTTTCGACCCTCCCGAACACTCGATCCGCCGGCAAGAAGCTGTGACCGCGTACAGGAAAGGTTAGTACGATTTTGGCGACATTTTGAGGGGCGTAGTTTTTCAACCAGAAAATCAAAGTGTGGACGACATGTGCATTTTTATTTTGACCTCCACACCCGTCCGAAAAAAGGCGTAAAACTTCCACTTCAGAAAAATCAGTAAACATCAGGTATGTTAAAAGGGCAGACGCAATTTCGGTGGCGCCTTTTTTAGCTTGGTTTTCTGTCCATATGAAGAAATGTGGCTCCTTTGTAGGCATATCAGTAATGCAGAAAGAATAAAGTCCAACTTGTCGTAAATAAAAACATTCCTGGATTGGCGTTTTAGGAAGGGATTGAATTTGTTGGAGATCAAAACATATTGTCATAGAATTTTCAGGTTTTTCTTTGGTAAGGGAAAAGAACGCTTTGGCTCTAGCTTTATGAACTCGGAGTTGAAGTTTCAATGATTGAAGTTCTTCAGGATTATTTTCAGTCTTCTGCCTATTTTTCAGCAGTTCGCAGGTACTACATATGTCGGAAGATGGTGACGCAAACCCAATATTAAAATCGTTCTCAAAAACATTTCGGAACATCGTTTGTGAGACTTTCAAATCATCAGTCGCTGAATTATTGTACAACTCCCACAACTTTTTTACGTTTAGCTCGTATGACAGGTACACTCTTTTTGATTTATTTCGATTGTAATGTGACTCCTTTGCTGGCAAACCACCGAGAAATTTTCTTACAGATTCCTTTTTATCAATACTTTTGAAACTTTTCCTGTCTCCTCCTCTGCCGTCAAGTGGCGTTTTGCCTTCATATAATTTGCTCGCAATTAAGTTTACCCTGTGCTTACTGAGCCCAAGAGCAGCCAAAAAAAAAGATTTGCATACTTTTACTAACCTTTTTGAATCACGGAAGAGAAAGTATGTCACAAAGTACTTATTCCTCTGCGGTTTGCGAGATTCCTCTCTCGATCTTTCTCTTTCTATGGGGCATGGTGATATGAGCCGTGACAAGTAAATATCCTGTAATTTTTTGCCAATTTTTTCATATAGTAGTTTGCGGTTGTAAACAATTTCGTTTAATGTCAAAGTCTGGCACTTAAATTTTCCCTTGTTATGTTCACACGCAGACACGAAATTCAAAGCAAGGGGGTCTTTATCTGCGTACCTAAAACAAAATAATAGCAATTTTAAATTCATCATAGGTTAGAATAATAACAAACACGCACCGGTAGGTATAATTTTACACTCACTTCGATTCCCTGTTGTTTTGCGCTTGCCGTCCTGTTTTTTTTCGTTTACGTGAGCCGTCATTTATATTGGCCACTATTTCTTCGATTCCGTCCATAATTTTGTCGGTTTTCTAGGAAAATTCTTCTCAAAATTACGAAAGCAATGACCGTCACACAGCTGATTATCTTTTTTTTAATTTAGCAGTGTTGCCACAACTGATTTAGGGATATCATAACAAAAAAACAATGATTTTTTTAGACTTGTCCGGTTTTGTTTGACATTTTTCGTACTAACGGCAATTCTCCTTACGTTTTTGTCCGGTTTTGATTGGAGAAAAAATCCCTTAGAATTTTAATAAATTTCTAACAGGACAAGTCCGCTTTTGAACGAAATCATCATTTTTAACAATTTTTTTCTCTAAGATCGGACCGCTTTTGATACACAATACTCCGGGGTTCGATAGACATGAGCTTAAAGAGTGCAAAAAAATAAAAATAAAAAATTCGAGTACAGTGGACAAGTCCGCTTTTGTTCCCCAGCTCCTCATTTCCAAAATGACCGCCGACGGCCACCAGGGTTGCCAGGTCGGTCGGTTTTATTTATTAATAAAGAAAGCTATTAAATATTATAAATTTCAACCGACATTAAATCTCATGCAATGATGGGATATCGATTGATTATTGTTGTAATCTAAACATAAACCGGCGAAATGTGGGTGCTAGCACCTCTGCCTACCCCTTCGGGGATATAGGCGTGAGTTTATGTTATGTTATGTAATCTGTTGACATATTTTATGCCAACCATAATATATGCAAGTCGAATATTGTTACTAACAAATTAGGCCCTGTTGCCATCAATAAATAAATTTTAAATTTCTGAATAATTATAATTACTAAAAAATTTGATAAGTGTGTATTTAGGTTATGTCGTAATACATAATGCGGTCAGACAGTGTCTTATGTTGTGTGTGATAGCTACACAAGTTATTCGAATGTGTAACATTATATTTTTCACTCGTAGTGACATATCGATTTTTTTGTTTCAGTGCCATCTATCGTATCCCTTGGGAACTAGAAACTATGGTGACTGATGAATTGATTGATCATATCGACCGTGAGGTGGCGCTAGATGTCCCATAGTATTGAATCATTGTTTTAAATTAAAATAAAATAAAATAATCCCACGTATTATCTTTAAGCATTTTATAATTATAATAAATGTTTGAGTACGTGGTGGTTGTTTGTGGGTTTTCTGGTCTTGTCTATAGTTGTCAGCTGTTAATTAGTTTGTCTTTGGTCTAATGAAATTCATCATGATTAGCGTATTTTGAAGATTGTTCGCGAAGATTCTGAATTTCGGCTATAAATAGACCTGCACCGACCTTCAGAGAAAACTTCTAATTTGTCTTCACTGGTGACGTGAAGCTTTACTCTGTGTGTTGCTGAATCTTTGTCTTTTGAAAACTCACAAGTGGTCACCAGCTTGTAACATTGTATTAAGTGATAACTTGCTCCCAGATAAACTGGAAAGTTTTTATTTCTCTCGTTAGTAGGACTCAATCCAGGCCTGTAGTGTTGTTCACAACTCATTTGTTGTCTGTTTCTCTACAGGGTCCTAAGTTGGAGCTTTGAGAGTCCTCTGAGATCGCCACGATTTCGGGCAACAATCTGCATCTCACACGCAAGTGCGCGACAAACACGAGCTGGGTGCACAGCGAGGGATCCACCGCTGGCAGCTGTGGGGTAGGAGGTCTCCCGCGAGCGTCCCCTTGACTGCACAGCGCAACCCAAAGGCCAGTACACCGCCTACTGTGTGCCTATTCCTTGTGTAGCCGCAGCGGTGCTGTGCTTGCAGCAGAATCTGCTTATGTTTAGACTGTACTGTAATTCGTGTGCCTACTGTGTGTGTTCGTCTGCCTATATTTCTGTTTCCTGTGCCTGCCTATCTACATTCTTATCTGTACGTCTTAGCAATGTGTGTCTGTCTGTCTACCTATTTTCTTATCTGTATATCTCTGCTCTGTAACCTATTCTTGGCGTGGCGGTAGTGAACGCGGCTGCTACGCAGGAGGCGCGGGTTCGATCCCCGCTCAGTGCAAATGTTTGTATGCATGAATATGTATATTTGCATTGGTCTGGGTGTTTCTATGTATAATATGTATGTATTTACAAAAAAAAACGTATCTAAGTATGTTTATCCGCATTCTAGATTCCATAACACGAGCTAGTTAAGCTATGGTTACCATGGGTCTAGATAGCGTTGTGTGAAATGATGTGGAATATTCTTTTTAAATATATGTGTGTACACTGTATAAACCCGTTGTTTTCATTGGAGCCCTAACTTCCCTGTGCACACACTCATCTAGCTCTCTAGAAAGGCGCCCTGGTAAAAAGTCTCTGTCAGCCTCTGAGCAAGCCGGTGAGTATCCATCTGACTAGTTCAGTGGTTACAAGTGTCGCTTTTATTTGTAAGTAGGTTAGCAGGTTTTATTAGTAGGTAATATATATAATAGGTCATAATTATGAGTATAAAAAGGAGTAATGATCTGTTATTGTTGACGTAACTACTAAGGTTTTTGAACTAAGTTCGGATTTCAGAATAACATGATCATAGCGAGTTTTGTCGTGAGTTGCAAAAAAATGCTTAGAGAGGTAGCTTTGTTCCGCCAACATTTCCAGGTATTGGTCTGCAGCAGGGGAGTCAACACCTTGTGAGATGGAAACCATTTGTAAACACATCTGTACTAGAAAACGATGGCGAGCGGTAAATTGCAACAACAGCGAGCTGACGTTTAATTTTCCACACTAAAACAGAACCTTCCTTGAAAGTGGGGCATTCAATTCGACATTCGATGTTGCTTCTCACGTAAATCACTACGCCATCATTTTGATTAATGTTTACATTGGTACTATATGAGTCATATCCGATCATCGGTGGAATGTTACATACTTTACTTAACCAGCACTCCGACAATATTATCACATCGAAAGTACACTTCATGTCCGCTAACAAAACTAAGAGTTGCTTAAAATTTCGGTTTATGCTACGTATATTCATATGAAGAATCTTGATACGCGTGTTTCTATCACCTATTTCCGATTTACACTCACTAGGTAAAAATATTTGTGAGTCACTATCCCCTAAGTCTTCAATTTCTTGATGCACATCATCCATAGTACTGTATAAACTACTATACTCCGCACGCCGAATGATGATCCCTATGACGTTTCAACTGACAGTTGTATTAGTTATGCGAAACAATTTCGATAAAATACTGTTTTTTCAGGCAAATGTCATGTCATTCAGCCAGGTCATTCAACATAATAAGCAATATTTATTTATTTTGAAAAAAAGACTACGCGCATTGATGGACATAAAACACTAGATAAAAAAGTAACAGCCTTATTATATTTTGTTTTACTTTACTTTAATTTTTATTCAAATTGCATAATTTAAAGAATTTTTTTTTAATTGAATTTTAAAGAATTCATAATTAGCTGGCAATTATGGATTACATGGAAAAGTATTTAAAAGGAGGCCATAGACCTACCGTATTTTTTTAATTCAGTCATGTCATGTCTTGTCAGTCTGTTATGTCTTCTTGTCACACCGCATCACATCGCGTCATACGAGTGCTCTAACGCCTTGTATGCGCCACGTCTTTCTTTGTTAGCTGAGTTTTGTTTCTGTTTTCGCTGTTTTGTGTTATTTGTTGATTTTCTGTTACCTGTTTGTTGATTTTCGGTTTTGCAAAATGCCGAAAAGACAGCGGAAAACTGTTCTTAACAGTGAAGTTCGCGAGTTTGTAGTTCGTTTGCGAGACTATTTTGCTCGTGAACAACAAAATGGCGGACCCTTGTTACCGCTTGACAATGTTCGCGATCGTGTAGCCGATGCTCTAGGAATCGGAAAGGCTACTGTTTCTCGAATAACAAAGGAAAAATTTGGGGAGTCGTCCATGGAGGACAATAAACTATTAACACCAAAGAAGAAAAAGAAAAGGTTATGTCATATAACAGAACCTGATGAATTTGATTTAGATGCTATACGCAATCATATTTATGGTTACTACCTACGAGATGAACTACCGACCTGCCAGAAGTAATTATCTTCATTAAAAGCTGCAGAACTCTTCAAAGGCGGTGCTACTTCTCTTAGAATTGTTTTGAAAAAATGTGGATTCCACTATAAAAAATGTGACACGAGAAAAATATTAATGGAGCGTACTGACATAGCTTTACTACGATGCGATTTTCTTCGCAAAATCAAACAAATTGATAACTGGGAGAAGGTAGTAAACCTTGATGAGACATGGCTGAACGCCAATCATACTGTAGGTAAGGCATGGACGGATGACACAGCCAAATCCAGCACAAAAACTCCTGAAGAAAAGGGCCAGCGCTTAATCATTTGCCACGCTGGCACAGCTACAGATTTTGTGCCGAATTGCCTGTGGGCTTTTAAGTCAGTGAAAACAACGGAGTACCACGAGGAAATGAATTTCGAAAACTTTAAGACATGGTTTATAAAACTATTAGAAAATTTGAATGAGCCTCACTATATTTTAATGGACAATGCTTCATATCACTCAGTTCAAATTAACAAACCCCCCAGCAGCAATAACAAAAAAGCTGAAATTATAGAGTGGTTATACGGCAATGGTGTGGAAACTGACAGTCAGATGTTAAAAAAGAGTTGGTTAGACTGTTGAACTTTCACAAACAACAGACGCACCCATCATATTTTTTGGATGAATTGGCCAAATCAAATGGACACACGGTAATTCGGTTATCGCCCTATCACTGCCAATATAATGCAATCGAGTTGATATGGGCGCAGATCAAAGGTATCTATATTTTTTATTTATATAATACACTCGAGAGCAATGAATCCGGGTCACTCAAAGAATCCAAAAAATCTCGGAAAGTAAGAATGCTAGGTTAATGCAATAAATTGTATTTAATAGACAATTTAATACTCCTTAAATGAAAGTATTAAAACTTCTTAGTTATTGTAAAGTTATATCATAAAAAAATCAAATTTGAAAAGGGAACACTGTCGAAGATGGAACTACGAAATTACAGGATTTGTTTTTGCTTTTGTTTGTAATCTGTCATTTATGTTGGTACATAAACCAGGTTGATAGTGCTCAATATTCATTATTCAAGCTGAAATCATGTCGCTTACACTTGAAGAATGCACCACAATACTTACATTGGTGGAAACCGGCCGGAGTCAGCGCGATACAGCCAGGACTGTCGGTATGTCGCTGTCAACAGTACAAAGAGTTCTCCGACGTTACGAAGAAACTGGTTCTAACCTACGCAGACCAGGAACGGGCAGAACTAGGTGTACCACAGCACGAGAAGACCGATACTTGGTGAACACCATGCTTCGAAATCGCTTTCTCACAGGAACTGAACTCACAAATCAGTTTCGACGCCTCGGAGGAAGTAACCCAAGTGCATGGACAGTAAGACGTCGGCTTGCTGAATCTAACTTAAAACCCCTTAGACCTGCAAACGGCCCTAAACTGGAGCGTGGCCATCGTATTTCAAGACTAAGATATGCCCAGAACCACGTAAATTGGAGTATTGAAGATTGGTCGAAAGTTATGTTCTCCGACGAATCAAAATTTATGCTCTACAAGCACGATGGAAGACACAGAGTGTATAGAAGACCAGGGGAAAGATTCAAGCAAGCATGCATCGAAGAAAAAGTAGCCTACGGTGGTGGGTCTGTACTTGTGTGGGCCGGAATTTCCTCTGAAAGTCGCACAGAGCTGGTGATCATAGAAAACGGCTCTTTAACTAGCGTAAGATATGTGGAAGAAATCCTCAACGAACACGTTGGTCCATTTATGGTCAATTTGGGTGAGGATGCTATATTTATGCATGACAATGCCCGACCTCATACAGGTAGGATTGTGAATGACTACCTTCAAGAGATGAACATTACTTGTATGGAGTGGCCAGCGCGCAGCCCGGATATCAACCCGATCGAGCATGCTTGGGACGAGCTAGGGAGATGCGTAAAACAACGAAACCCTCCCCCAATCACGCTTCCTGAGCTCAAAATTTCATTTAAGGAGTATTAAATTGTCTATTAAATACAATTTATTGAATTAACCTAGCATTCTTACTTTCCGAGATTTTTTGGATTCTTTGAGTGACCCGGATTCATTGCTCTCGAGTGTATTATGTATATGCATATATTTCTAAAAATAATTACTAAATGTACAAATATTTTCAGGTCATGCAGGCATAACACAACTCCGCCATTCACGGCAAATAAAATGATGGTTTTATTGGAAGAAGCTTGCGCTCAAGTGACAGCTGACGATTGGCGAAAAGTGGTCGAAAGAACGAAGAAAATTTGCTTACAAGACTGGGATCGAGATGTACAATACGACAATATCATTGACCAACCGTTAATAATAAACGTCACGGATAGCTGCAGTTCAGACTCAGATTTTGAAGATCCGATTGACCCTGTATCAGATTCAGATTGATACAAATAAAATACAAACTCAACGCATTTGTTTTATATTTCCAACAAATTATCGATATTTTGTTTATCGATGTGTCCCTTAGTCGATAACAGCTTGACGACGTAACTTTTGCAGCACGTACCATGTACATTTGCATTGAGTTTTTTTCTATTATTTCCGAACATTACGTAATAATTTCTTAATATTCGTTTTTATAATTTACAATTGTGCACAATTATGTTTTTTTCGTCTTTTTAATGGACCTCTAAAGGATTTGATGTGATAGGACGTCAGTACAATGTTAAGCGCTAACGAACTGTCATAGGGATCATCATTCAGCGTGCGGATTATAAAGAGCTAGAAAAGTTGTTGGTTACGGCGCTCTAGGCGCCCTCATAGTCAGTTGATTGAAGTAATCGGGCCTCTGCACTTTTTCGGGCCGGGCATTCTACGTCACCCGTACTATGATTATGTGGCTTGTTATACCGAATGCAGGATGCACACTTTGCCGCCTGTTCACGAGTAGAGCACTCTTTGAGGGTGTGGCCAGTACGTCCACAGTGACCACAGGTTGGGTCCGTATCCCGGCAGTATTTAGCCGAGTGCCCATATTGTTGACACTTGTAACACCTGGTCACAAGTGTAAAGCCTCGGACTGGGCATGACGTCCAATCTATAAAGGTTCGCTCCAGTTTAATTAATATGTTCCTAATCTCGGCTGTTACCACTACAATGAAGTTAATGTAAGGGCTGTTTTTTTGCCAGACAGTTACAGCTTAAAAAAATTTGCCGGGTCAGGCTCGGACACTTATCCGTAATATTTTGCTCGAAAAGGCAATCGAAGAAGTGTTGTTGTGTTGTGTGTCAAGCCGGCACAAACCTAGAAAAATCAGTCTAGGTCTCTTTTTTGAAGTCTCTTCAATTTTAAGTCCCGATGATTGTAACTGCTGTAATGTTTTTAATTTTTCTAGGTCATCCTTCCCTTGTGTGCTTATAATTACACCACTGTACCTGGTTTTCTTTAAGCCGCGAATGTGTAACTTTAATTTCTCAGGCTTGATGATATTTTGCACCATCTTTTTGGTCTCTTCACTAGATATTTCTTGATTCGTAGTATAAATTGTTAAACTAGCGGTTTTTGGAGGGCAAACAAAATTTTCCTTACCTGTCTTAATAACGTCGGCATAGGATACACAGGACTGGGGTGTTGCTTTAGCGGCATTTTGGATACCGTTTTTCAGCTCTTGCATTTGCAAACTTATGTCATTCATCTTTTCTAAAGTCTCGATTTCGGCATAGGCTGATATGAGCCTCTGCTTTACAGATTGGTACTGAACTGCCATCTGAGAGACTCCATGCATCACCTTTATATTAAAGATTCTGATTTTACTTTCGCTGTTCAGCTTACTACCCTCGGTTGAAATATGACATACCTCTTTAAGAAAGCCATCAATTTGGGTTAACCATGTTTGTATCTCAGGAGTAGCTATCACGGAGAGCTTAGGTGCAGAAGGGCAGGCAGTGTGGTCACGTTGAAGTGGCGGTGAGCTCGGGGGTGGGCTACGTGCGGTCCGGGAACTCCGGCTGAATGGCGAGTCCATTACGAAGATTTTTGCATTCCTTTCGTGTCCGCAACAAACACTTTATTTATTTCACTAAACATCAACAATGTAGCAAGAAATTTGCGATGTCAGAATGATGTTGACCTAGTTTCGATAAAATTTATTATTTGATGGAAATATTACATGAGCACGTCTGTTTACACTCATGGCAAAATATAGAATGGATGTTAGCACAACTCAACACAACCATTATTTTTGCAATAAAAAATTGCAGTCGCAAATGTAAATGTAAACCTTTTTTCCTTTACAAATTCTACGACAATGTCGATTAAATATTCTAATTCGAAGGAACGATTTTTTCTACAGGCAGTGCATTACACTAGGATGCTAGCACAACTCAGCACAACCTTTATTTTTGCGATTAAAAATTGCAGTCGCAAATGTAAAGGTAATGAACCTTTTTTTCGTTTACAAATTCTACGACAATGTCGATTAAATATTCTAATTCGAAGGAAGGATTTTTTTCTACGGGCAGTGCATTGCACTAGGATGCTAGCACAACTCAGCACAACCTTTATTTTTGCGTTAAAAAATTTCAGTCTGGCCTGCGAAGGTGGTAAACAATTTCTCCCGTACGGAATGATGATCGAATTTTAACATTGAAATTCATCTGAATAATTGTTTCTGCTGGTATTGCATTGTACTGGGATGCTAGCACAACCATTATTCTTGGAATAAGAAATTGCAGTCGCAAATGGGAAAATAGGAAAACTCATTTTCTTCAGAGAATTCTACGATAATGTCAAATTAATATTAGGGGTTAAAGTATGAAATTGCCGATTTGTACTGACAAATTGAAATTCGTTTTTTTTTTAATTTAACGTATTTATTTAATCAAAATAATTACCATTATTATCTATACATTGCTGCCATCTAGTAGGAAGGTCATTTATGCCTTTGCGATAGAACTCTGGTGATCTAGATTCGACAAACTGTGTGAAAGCATTTTGTACTGCCTCCTGAGAAGAAAACTTTTTATCACATAGAAAATTGTCCAAATCACGAAAAAAATGGTAGTCTGTTGGAGCAAGGTCTGGCGAATACGGAGGGTGACGGATAGTTTCTAATTGCAGTTCCTGTAGAGTTAAAACGGTTTCTCGTGCTGTATGAGGTCTCGCGTTATCATGGAGCAATAATGGTGAAGATCGATTCATGAGTCGGGGCTGTTTCACTGCTAGTTTTGCTATCATTGTTCGGAGTTCGGCACAGTAGACATCTGCCGGTATTGCTTGACCAGATCGTAGAAAGCTATAGTGAATAACACCATGCTGAGACCACCAAACAGTTACCATTACCTTTTTATTGGTAAGCTTTGCTTTAGGACACTGTTGTGGCGTTTCACCTGGGGTCAGCCATTGCATTTTTCGCTTACGGTTATCGTAAAGAATCCACTTTTCATCATATGTTACAATTCGATCCAATATTCCTTCATTTCTGTATCGATTCAACAAGGCAACACAAGTTTCAACACGCATTTCTTTCTGCAGATCAGTCAAATCATGAGGTACCCATTTTTCACATTTTTTTATTTTATTGATTTGACGCAAATGAGTCAATATTGTTGGTAAGGTAACGTTAAACCATGCAGCTAATTCCTGGGTAGTTTGGCTCGGATCGGCTTCCACCATGTCTTTCAAATCATTGTTATTCACCTGTGTGGACGGCCTTCCTCGTGGTTCGTTCTTCAAATCAAAGTTTCCATCACGAAAGCGTTTAAACCAAAATCGCACGGTGCGTTCATTAGCAGTCCCCTCTCCAAACGCAACATTGATATTGCGAGCTGTTTCTGCCGCGTTAGTTCCGCGTCGGAACTCGTATTCAAAAATCACTCGAATTTTCAAAGTATCCATCTTTCTTGTCTAAGCTGAATAAAAAAAAAACAACTGAAAGTCGATAATCGAATGTTGCACATTTTTAAATGAAGAACTACATAGGTACCATGTGGAAAAAGTTTCACTCAAAAATCTCAAACCATGAAGGTTCTATGTCAATTCGAAGTACCTATTACAATGAAACGGCAATTTAATACTTTAACCCCTATTATTTTTATTTGAAGGAATATTTTTTTCTACTGGCACTGGTACTAGTACCCTACTGGTACTAGTGCTAGCACAACTCAAGCACAACATTGATTTTCGCGAAAAAAATTGCAGTCTCAAATAATAAATTTTACCATCACTCCAGGATTAGGCTACCACCTAGCCAAATAAAAAGTGCGAAATTAGAGGTTTTGCAGCTTTCTATGGGTAGTTTCAGCTTTCTTCGAACGAAATATGAATTATAACTTTTTCTCACGTCGTCACAATCTCTTGAATGCTAATATAAAAAAAAGGTTGTTCACATTTTTTTACCACCGACCGCGGCTGCCCCTGCCCCGTACAGAAGCTCCCGATGGTTGTCACTTATCACTTGACCATTTATAAACTTTATCATGGAAACCACCTTCTATAGAAAATAACCAATGTATTATTTTCATTAAGCTTCATACTTCCGAAGTTATTTGTCCGGACGTGGATGCATCGCAAGAAAATCATTTTTGAAGACCGGCCCTGTCACTGCGACTTTTTATGAAAAATGCCATAAAAAATATTTTTATAAACTCTAATGTATAGTAAACAATCGTAAAAAAACAATTGCTCTCTCTCTTCCAATATTAAAAAAAAAAGTTCAACTTATGCTTTTTCTGCCGGCTCTAGAGTGGCGTTACCTTTCAAGCCAAGTGAAAAATGATTTGATATTATAAAAATAACACAAATTGACAACTTCTTATGGATTGACATTAGTTACACAAGCTTATATGCTCATGTAGATACGCGCATGCAAAGAGGACCAAGAGCCGGTTGTCAACACCCCCCCCCCCTTTTTTTTAATAATATAAAAAAAATACCGTGAAATCCTCCAACTTTGGCCATGTTTTATAGAAAATTGGTTGCCATACCAAAAAAATATAGGAAATAGTATTGATTTTATGACCTGAATGTAAAGTATAAATGAGTTACTATGACTTAAGCATAAAAAATCTATAAAAAATAATTATTTTTGTACCTTAAAAGTAACTTAAAAGAGCGGCCAAAGTTAGGTCCACTTTCTGTCAACATTATCCACCGCTTATATCGGCTGAACTATAAGCCCTATTTGCATATCATTAAGAGCTATGGTAAAAATCAGGCCATGGAAGGCAACAAAATAAAGTAAATCTCCAAAAGTGGCCATTCTAGCTTTTTATCACAGTGGCCAATGTTACCTGGTAATTTTTGCTAATTTCCATACAAGAGATTTTAGGGACTAGGGTTGACACAAGTAAAGATAAGCAAATTACAACACGGTATTTTGCACAATTGTTTTATTTAAAATCAATACAAGTCGAAATGCGTACTTATAGCGACTGTAAAAAATGGAAACTATAAAATTTATAGTTAAAAAAAAATCGAACTTGAAACTTAATAGTACCTACTTACTACATTTTGGCATCAAATTTCAGGCCCAATAGCGTCGTTTTGATCACGCATGTCGAAGATACTGAGACAACAATAAAAATTACTTAAATCAGAAATCAACGAATTGTACGGTCATAGCGACTGTAAAAAACTAAAATTAAAAATAGTTGGTAATTAGTGAGTCTATAATAGGAGAAACAAACAACTAATTATTCCTACATTTTAGCATCATGACAAGACTGGCTCAGCAACGCCGACCTGACAGCGCGCATCGATTATAAGTACTGAGAAATCAACAATTCTAAATTACCTACCTACTTAAATCTTAATTTCTACAATAGACGGTTGAAAATAGCTTGCGAATGAGCACCTACGCGTCAGCTTCAGAAGCTGCTTGAGCGGTGTTCGTTACTGCAAGCATAGCCTACCGTCTGGCATAAATTTAAGGTTCAAATACTTTACTCAGTCATGTGAGTTTACAAAGCCCACAGTTCCTATTTTAATCAGTCTTAACGTTGACAAACGATGAGCATTTATGATAGGTATACCTAATATAAGACATTTATTTCGATTTATCACATAAGTATCAATGGCACATAAGCGTTTCACAACAACGATTTACTTACTATCAAAATTTGAAATTTTAATAAAATAATAAACTCTTCAAAAACTCACAAACAGATAAAATCTGTATAATATTTTGGAGGTGTTTGTGGTAGGGTACATAAGCTACCTTATAGAATATTTAATCCACTGAAATCTACTTCAAATTTTAAGTAACCCCGGCGGCTATCAATGGGTTGTGGTAATACTTTGACAATGTCAAATAAATACATTTCAGACTCGTCTTTGACTTGAGGCCAAAAAAATGTGTTATTTTTCTTCTTTCTCAAAAAATTTATCGACACAAAGACCCCATCGACTTTTGTAACCTTTCCTACGTAATGTTTAGTACTCTTTTTAGTCATAAATTTTACCAAGACATATGTGTCAACGTGTACATCATGTCCAAAATGATGGTCCAATAACTCTTCATTTTCTGCTGGATCGGATATAGTTTTACTATATTCATCGACGTCAGATTCAACATCTTCAGGAACGTATGTTTCGCTATCAGATGATTCTCTGTAGGAAATAGTCTCGGACACGTCGGTTTCACTGTCACTGTTTCGAGGTAGTCGTCTACATTTTTTTTGTCTTTTACTATTTTCACCACCACTGTTCTCATTTTTGCTAGTTTTTATTGGAGTCATTTTTTGTATTAATATATTATCTTCTTTTGTCATTATTTCTTCTTTTGTCATTATTTCTTCTTTTGTTTCGCTATCCTTATAATTTTCTCTAGATAAGTAAATATATTTCCCTTTGTTTTCATTTTTTATTTTGACCTCTTTTTCTCCCAGCACGTTCTCTTTATCTGTGTTTTGCAAATCCTCGTCACTGTCGGAGTGTAAGATATATTGTGGTCTAAACCACAAATGTGATTTATTTGTCTTTCCGGTTGACGTTGATGGTAGATTTAAAGTTACTGTCGAAAGAACTTTTACCTTATTTTCATTGTTTGTATTTCCAGGTAATTTCATCATTCGGTTGTCCATTATCTTTACTTTCGTTTCTAGAAGTCCCGTCTTTTCATCTAAAAACATATTCATTTCCTTAACGTCATCTTTCAATGAATCTTTAGGCAATTTTGTCAAATTGTTTGCATCTGTAAGATCTCCGTTTTCAGTCCTTTCTATAAACTTCCTTCCATCTTCAAATATATCTTCGAGAAATTGTGTCATGTTAATGTTATCTGTGAGATCTCCATTTTCAGTCCTTTCCATTTGTTCATCTACAATCTTGTCCATCTCATATCTGTCATGTTCACCAGAGTCGACCAGTTTGTGACTGTTGCCAGATTTTTTATATTTTTTCGTACTGGGTTGGTAATTCTTCGAAGTCTTGACTCCACCTCGTACGCTACGTACTGATGATCTTGGCGCATTTGTTTCCTGTCGTAGAAAGTCGCTGACTGTCACTGATTGTCCTGGTTCTGTGACTACTTATTTATTTCGCCTCAAAATCATGGGCTTCGGTTGTCTAGTTTGTTTTAAATAGTCGAGTAGGGCCTCGTCGACGTTATAAGACCCCAAATCCTCGTGATATTCAGGTATCCGTTTCAACACTTCATGAGGGTTGAAAGGGCTAATTCCAGTAGCTTTAAAACCGCTTTTGATATTCTTCAACTCTGTTAATTGGATCTGTTCCGTCAAAGACTTCAATAACTTTGGAAAGTGGTTTTTATTAAGTGTCGTTTGATTGGGATTCTCGATTTTATATTGGAGTAAAGTTTTTCTCCATAGTTTCTTAAGCGGTCCAAAAAAAGCCACATCGAGTGGCTGCGTCAAATGTGTTGAGTTTGCGGGAAGGAAAACGAAATGAATATCATGACTTTCGCAGAGCTCAATAACATCCACACTTAAATGGCTTGATAAATTGTCACAAATAACAACTTTTTTCCCAGGCAAACAACTCGCCCAATCCAGGACGATTCGTTTGAAGTAATCCTCAAAAGTTTGAGAATCAAACCAGCCTAACTTGGTGTGATTATATCTGGCATCACGAGGCCCGCCCTGAATCCACTCTGAGTATAAGTTGTCGGCTTTATAAACAACATAGACTGGTAAGATTTCACCAGCCGCTGTTCCAGAGAACATGATTGATATGGCTCCCTTTGTGGAGTTGAGGATTCTTTCGGGATATTTTACCCCTCTCCTGAATATGCATTTGGAATTTCCCGGATTGTCACTTAAGTTGGTCTCGTCAAAATTCATTATATTTGTTGCCGGAACTTCTTTAATGGTCTCCCTTAAATTTTCAAAATATGTCATAAATTCATCGACACCTTTTTCAGCTCGGGCTGTTTTAATATTTTGCGTACTGCGGACGGTCAAATCGGCAGCATTTCGCAACAGAAAATTATCTACCCAAGCTTTTCCAGGAGGTTGACCTTCAAACAAGTCCTGTCGGCCATTTTTTTTTAAATATTCGAAAACCACGAGACGTAGGTCTAATTTTGTGAGCGGACAACCAAATGTAGCGGCGGCAATCAGGACTTTTACTAATTTGGATTCTTCTTCTGCCGTTAGACGCGTCGGACACCCTACAGATTTGTTATGTTTATCGTGGATTTTGTTCAATATGGTCTGTTTCGGTATGGAAAACTGTCGTGCAGCTGCTCGTGCCGATAACTGATCCTTTGCTACTAACTCAACTGCCAGTTGAAGCATTTCTTGGCTGTAGTTTTTATATTCACGGGCCCCGAGACACCGACGTCTTTTTCTTTGTTTCAGCCTAGATTTTGCTATTCCATTGTTTCTGAAATAATAAAAATAATAATATTACGGAACAATCCACACACAGTCGTTTAGCCCCAAACTTAGCAATGCTTGTACTATGGGTACTAAACGACTGATAAACATACATAAACATATAGATATGACACCCAGACATGAAAACTAACAGACATGCTCATGCACACAAATGATGGTTTAGGGCGGGAATCGAACCCGCGACCTTTGGCTCACAAGGCAGGGCCTGTCGAAATGAAATAAATAAAAAATAACCCAATGTTAAATACTTATATTGGTAACTAACGTATAACCTTCAAACCATAAATGCAGCCCATCAAAATGAACAACTTTTTCTACGGGACTAATGCTGGGCACTCAAAGATCTTTCGCATTGTCATACAAATTGCCGGTCCGGCCAAACACTTTTGTATGAAAATGTCGATTATTTTTCGAGCTTCCAGCATTGGTCTCGTAGAAAAAATTGTTCATTTTGACGGGTTGGTTTGAAGGTTATGCGTTAGTTACAAATGACCCTGTATAGTTTTTATTATTTTTTATTTTTTTTTATTTTATTTTTTATTTGCGAAAATATAATCGCGTTGAAAATGTAATGGAAAGGTAAAATCAACAAAAACTTGGAGTTTTTGTATATTATTTTATTATATTCGGTAGCATGCAGTCCATCATACTAGGTACCAAATCACTAATTATAATTTTAAATTACAATGTAAATTAATATGTACTTCACTAACTCACCATTATGCAACGTAAAGCTAATAAAGATAAAAAAAAATTAGAGCGAAAACCTCAATAGCATAATAATGTTTCTTTACTAGTAGATGGCAGCCCTAGTGCTTATTTGACAACGGCCAATGTTTACACCCAAGGTACGAAGAATCTGTTTGTAACATTGGTCGCTATCATTTCTCAAACAAAAAAACCGATCGTAACTTATTATGCATATCAAAACGTTCTCCTGACATCATTTCATAACATATTCAAGAACTACTCACCCAGGCTTCATTTTAACAGGATATCAGTCAAAAATCCCAAAGTAAAAATTGGTCCGCACTTCACTGATGTCACTTTGACCACGGCTGACAGGCAACTGAATGACGTAAGCAAACAAACTGTCATTTAATGTTGCCAGAAATATAATCTATTTTCTACCACAGATTACAAAATGTGCCGGTTTTACACCATTCCAGTACTACGAGCTAATTTAATTATTTTTTCGTTTTGGCCAATGTTACCCTTAGAGTCCAAAGTTGGAGGATTTCACGGTAGATTTTTTAAATTTTTAAATATTTTTTTTGCAGTATTTTTTTCGACCATTTTTTATTTTTGTTGTTAAGTATAGAATACATTTTTTTGTTCCATTTTTGAACTTCAATGTTTGTTTAGAGTTCGTCCGATTTTCTCGTATTGCTTTTTTTCAAACTTTACAAAATACAATCCCTGAAAATTCTACCAAACTGCAATTCCTTTGGAAATAAACCTTACCAAATAAAACACTTGGACATTTCAGAAAGTGTTGTGCTTATTAAATTTAATACACTTGCCAATTTTCGATTTTTTTTACTGGTTTGTTTTTTTTTCAAACTTTCAAGAAAGCAATACGTGGAAAATTCAACCATACTGACGACCTCGCAATACTGACGCGTAATCCAAATCAATGTCAGGAACTATTAAAGGAAATCGATGAGTTCTGTTCGTGGACAAATGGACTGAGAACGAAGCCCAGTAAGTGTCACTGTTTGTGTCTGGGTAGACGGGACACCAAATTTACCTCCTACGACCCGGGACTCTTCATAGGGGGTAAACCAGTTTCCATAGTCGCTGAATCGGTCCCATTTAAATTTCTTGGCAGAAAGATAGACCATCAAGGACGCACGCCATCCTTAGATGAAGTTGTCAATATGTTTATAAATGACCTAAATAAGATAGATCAGCTACCACTGAATAATATCAAAAAAGCTTGGATATATGAACCTAACCTAACATCACGTCTGACTTGGCCTTTTCTGGTATACGATTTCGGCAAAACCTTACTCGCGAAAATAGATGCAACTGTCATAAAATCACTAAAATAGTGGCTTGGACTAGCGCACTCTGCTGATCCCTCTGCTTTATTTAGGGATCAGAATAATTTTGGGATGAAATTAAAGAAACCATCGGAGCTCTATAAACACCTTAGAGTTACCAAAGCCCACATCTTAGGTAAATCCCAAGATGACACAGTCAGGGCACTCCCGAAAGATAATAACGCGTCCGAGCTTGAATCTAGACTTATATTCCATTCCATAAACGATTTATGATAGGAGCCCAGTCGAACAAAGTGGGGTTGGGAGTACGAGAGCCAAAAAGGGACCAGGATATACTTAGGTCCTTTCTGAAGCAAGACGAAAATGATAAATATCGAGTGCACGCGATGAATTTGGAAATCCAAAACGACTGGTTGACAATGGGAGAGTTCTACATACCGATGGCTTTAAAGTGGCGCACCTTGATCTATGAGTGGTTGCCGGCCCTGTTAAAATTCTATCTTAACGCCTTTCAGATGACCCTTCCAGACCAGAGTAATCTGGTAAGGTGGGGGAAGGCCACAGAAAAACAATGTTATACGTGTGGTGAGGCAATAGGGACGGCTAGGCACATATTAGTAGGATGTAGGGTGCTTCTCGATAGAGGCCAATACTCACGCCGCCACGATAAGGTGCTTTTCATCATACGCGAAGCAATGAGTCTGGCAGTAGCTAGAGCCCAAAAAGGATTGACTACTAACAGACGTCATATCAACTTTGTGTCTGAAGGTTCATCCATAAAATCCAGGAACAAACCTTATTCAATCTTAGATACTGCCCCAGATTGGACTCTCCTAATCGACACGTATGAAAAGCACTATAAAATTCCGGAGGATGTTGGGGTTTCGTCATCTAGACCGGACATATTTCTATACTCGAAAACGACTAAATATGTGGTCCTTGTGGAACTTACTGTACCGTGGGAAACAAATATACCGAAGGACCACACACTTCAGGGCCCAGATCGTGAAAATCACCGAAAAGAGTGCTACGATTTTTCATATTTAACCTATTTAGATATGATTAATAACAATGATAATTTGTATATATTAAAATGAAAGACCAAAAATTATATTAATGCTCATTTTAACTCTTAAAACCCAATAGCTGTTATATAATAAACGTCAACAAACGCACAAAATTGAGAAAAAATGCAAAAACATGCCTTCGTATTTTTTAGATTTAACCCAATATATCAACACAAATTGATAAAAAGAAACACTTTTGAACACTGAAGAAACCAATAAATATAATCATGTATTTTTTTTTATACCTTTCCAAACAAAGACTTCGTCTTTTAAAGCCCTAAAATCTAGAAATATTTTACGTAAATTCTCCATAGAAAAATGTATGGAATATCATGCGCATCCCGATAGTACGATTTAGTACTCCCCGTCGCCACTAATCGCCAGTGCGCCATAGAATTTGAAAGCGACACCACGTGTGTCGGATGCACCAGCAAAATTACGTGTTGTGAATTTGTGTTTTTTGTGAAAAACTGTAAGTACAATATTTTTATAACTATTTTACTTTCAGTAAGTACCGATATAATGAATGTCTGAAAGAAAACCATGATGGAACTAAATATAAATCATAAAAATACAAAATTATTTACTTTGTTGAATAGGTTATTTTATGAACCTTACAAAGTAGGTATCAATTCAGGCTTGAAACAATCAAAGCCCGCCCATTTTATTTTCTCGAGATATGAACAGGCGGGGTATGTCTGGGTATGACTTTCAATCATCTTCTAGTCCTCTGCACGGCATACATAGATTTTTTAACATGATAAAGGCAATCTCATAAACGTAATTGGTAATCGAGGGTCTTTTTTCGCAGGATAATTTGCTGAGTGCCATGCCAGCGAAAAGAAAATTTAGTACACATTATAAAAACATGAAAGCCAAAAGATCTCTGAATAAAATGTAAGTTCCGTCCTACTTTACTACTTCTTGTCCAGTTACGAGATTTGTGTGAAAGGGTCATGTAAAAATCCTAGTTTCATTTGTGAATGCTTATCATGTCAAGTTGTAATAATAATATAATTTATTTGCATTTGAACAGGGTACATTACAAAGCTAATACTGTGTGTATGTTATATGATTTAGATCGCCTGATTCAGACATAAACAATAACATGTAAATATTGGTTTGGCATATAATTAGATAGGTACATAATTAGGTATGTCAGTCTAAGAAGAAAAATTACAATGTCCAGTAGGGTAATAATTACATAATTTTAATATCACTATAATAAAGTCAATTTCTGGAACAATTTTCATAAGAATACATTTTATTACATAATATAGTATTAGTTTTCATGTTCATCATGTCTAAATATCAGATTGTAGAAGTAGGTATGTTTCCTATCAGAAATAGCACGGGCACGCGGCTTTGTCGACATAGGTACCTACTTAACGCAGAGGCGCGCCGCGCCTAGGGTCTGACTTGGGGATGTAAAAAAATTACAAAATAAATAAATAGAGGATATTGATGAATAATATTTCCAGTACTGAAAATAAAGAAAACCTTCAGGCCGAGGGTCCGAGCATCACTGCTACGCGCTGTATAGAGGTAAGTCGTTATACGTAATTTTTGTAGACTTGTTACATAAATAAACAAACTAGTTAGTGATGGTTGAAGACAAAATCCCAGTACCTATAGATATTTTTTTGCAATATTTATTATTTTCATTGAGAGACAAAGACCTTAGTACCTAAATTCTTCTCAATTAGGTACTTTCTCAAAAGAAAATTCACGTTTAAATCCCGTATTTTACCAGAATCAAGATTTTTTTTGTATAATGTTAACTTTTACGCGACTGCACAAAAAAAGAAGTGTACCTATTGCGTTCAGGGTGTACGTATGTATGTATGTATGTATTTATAATAAGTATCTAATATTTCTCTGTGGCACGATAAGTTCAAAATTATTGAATCGATTGTGATGTTTTTAGTATCTTTAGAATTGTCTTCTAAGCCCGAGTGTCATAGAATAAGTGACGTCATAAAAACCAATACCTATAGCGTAAAGAAAATGTATAATTTCTAAGTCTTCATGCTTTCAGGGCCGGCGTTGCATGTAGAATATACTGCTTCCGGGCTGATTGGCCGTGGTCGATGTGAAACTTGCGTTCCAGACGTTTCGTCGATCACTTCGGTCGACATCTTCAGTGGTGCAGGGCCGGGCGACGACAACTTCGGAGACCTTGCCTCGCCGGCGGCTGACGTGCGACTGACGCGATGCCTTGAATCACGGCTGTATTTATAGGCACGGTCGGAGCGGGGAATCGATGCACTCGATTCTGATTGGTCGAGCGCTGTGGCGCGGACGTACTCGATCCTGATTGGTTGTTTGCACTTTGATACCGAGTGGCTCTCAGTGCTGGGTACCAATCTTTTTGGAGCTGAAATCCCTCGTTTTTTCGGTTGAAGTCGTTGGGATGCTTGAATATTTCGATGGCGTAATTGGCGCATCGAAGGACGATGCGCGCCCCCCCATTCCGGGTCGAGTCGGGGACCGTGTGGTCCCCTCTCCCGAGGAGGGCCAGACCGAAGGGAATAGCCCTGGGTCAGCCGGGGTGCAAGGGATATGTCACGAGACAACCTCACCTCCGGCCTAGCACATCGACCCACAGACGGCGTACGATTTAGTCGGTTCGAGTCCGACATAACCTCCCCCTTCGGCTCCGAAGGGGGGGGGGTGTATACGTGGGGATTTCCCGCACGGAAAAACAAAAAAAAAACCACCCAGCCGGTCGAATCACGTAAAAACGCCAGTCCAAAAGTCGTATTAACTTAGAAACTTGGAAATTTCCTTTTGGTTTTCTGTTTTAAATGCACTTACTTATCTAGTCTTGGATTGTCATAAATCTTCCAATAGCTCAATTACTATACAATTCCTATACGATTTTGTAAAGTTACCTGGTGTAAACCCAAGGTCCGATCCTAATGAAATTAAAATGGGACCACACGGGATGCACCAGCTTTCCAATAAAAAAAGAATCATCAAAATCGATTAAAAAAATGCAGCGAATTGACAATCTCCTTCTTTTTTTAACTCGGTTAAAAGGGCTTAATTTGCAAAAAACCAAGTGACATTTTTAAGTCACTACGCTACGGTTTTACGTGAGCTGGTAACATTTTCATTCTGATAGGTTTTGCAATAACAATTGATTTTATCATCAAATAAGTAGAAATCAGAATTTGATCAGTAATCGTTAAAATGAAAAACATTAGAATTTTAAACTCATATTTGGCATTGTTTACTTACTTTTAATTAAGTATAAGAATAATTTATAAACTTGTGTGTCAATTATTAATTAATTTATGTACAACCCTACCACGCTTTTTAGATGACGACTCATATTTGTTATTGTTTACTTACTTTTAATTATATGAATCATTTTTATACTTGTGTTTCATTTATTGACAATTTTTTGTACAACCCTAGAAGATTTGTTTGATGGTAAGTGGTGATGTAAACAAAAAGTATTTGAGTTTATTATAAATAGAAAAACATAACAAATAGGCCAGTCTTTTATTTCCAATAATTCAACATTTTTGTTATGCTGTAAATATTCAACTTCAATAATAATTTAATAATAATAACATTAATAACTTAACGTGGAACGTTTGTCGTAAAACATTTTCAAAATCGCGCTCTCTCTGGGTCATTCACCCACTCGGCGGATGTGTCGGAAAACAATAGCGCTGCGATCGCTCGAAATCGATGTCGCTCGCGCGCGATCTGGGCCCTTAAGAAAAATAAATACTACGATCTCACAAACGAATTAATCAAAAACGGTTACGTGGTTAATTTGTATGCAGTAGAAGTGGGAGCTAGAGGTATACCAGCTAAATCTCTCTATAACCTACTTAAAAATCTAGGCCTATCGAGAGCTACAATAAGCTCATTACTAGGACGAATGTCTAAAGCGGCACTAGTAGGTTCGTATCAAATTTGGTTAGGCAGGGAGGGGAACTTGGGTAGTGAAGGTGAGTGTTGATGTACATCAACAAAAGGGGCCCTTTTAAACCTACACTTGGGTCGCAAGTCCCAGGCACTGTCCCGAGTTCCCAACTCAGCAACGCGATGGACCCGGCACCCGCACGGAGAATCCATGGATTGCTAAGAATAGCGTCTCATTTCTATGGATGTAAAGGTCACAACTAAAAAGCTTTTGGAGCTATTGATTTTATATCATCAACTTTCAATATTATCAAAAACTTGGAGAACTGGGAAACCTTTCATACAGCGGTCGCTTTTCGAATGCGTAATTTACACTCGAACGTAAATGCAGATCACCGGGTTCATCATTCACCGTCATTTTTTTTAAATTTGTTTTGGCTTTGAAACCATATCGTCCATACGGACCCACGTATCGCCGGATTTGACGCAACCAGTGTAGTGCCCAACGGATCTAAGGCCAGCGTGGTAATCTGCAATCCCAGCGAGCTTGAACGAAGATCCCCCTAAGTTAATCAACGTGGGAAATCGTTCTAATTCAAACTTAGCGTCAACATTTTCGACACTCTATAAAAGCGTGAGATCGATATTCGAATTTTGTTTCAACAGCGCTTTTACAATTCGCACAGGGTTTGTTCGAAATAGAAATCTCGTTAGCTTTTACAGCATCACTTAATTATGGTTTCAATATCCAATGAAACGGTCACTCGTTGCCTCGTGAGAACGGTATTGCATACTTTGCACTCCCTACGTTCCTCGAGACTAGGTTCTTCCTGAAATGTGAGGTCACATAGAATGGTGATGTTTGATAGAGCGTCAATGACTGAAACTCCAGGAACGCTACCATCGTGTGAAAAGCACGAGACTTGACCCAATAAATTAGGTCGTATATATCTCTGCATTGCAACCCTTTTCTAAGAAAAGCTTCATGAATTCGAATATTTTCGATGTCGATTTTTGAATAACATGATGGAATGTTTCATTGGTGGTTGCAGCAGCAAGAATGTGAACAATGGTATCAAAACCGCATGTATTTCTCACTATGACTCTTCTTTTGTTATTCAGGATTGACGGATAGAGATTTCCATTTTGAATAACTTGTATGCCAATTTTTCTTGATCGCGGAGGCCCAGATTGATTGGGAGCTGTCACAGAATTTCGAACTGGCGTCGGGATGGCTTGAGTTGGCGTTTCAGTAGAATTATCATTATTTTCAGTAGATCTTGATACATTTTCAGCTCCGTAACCAACACCCTCAGCTTCACCCAACTCAGCGTCATCGTTGCTGGTTCCTGAGTTATCCTATTAATGAGAATAAAATGTAATGTTTAATAAATCATTAGTTCATGATAATACGTATTTAGGTTGTATTTTTTTTTGTTTACAGATTCCAGAACGAGAGGAAGAATGGAAAATTATTGAAGACGGTTTTAATACCAAGTGGAATTTCCCTTCATGTTATGGAGCAATCGATGGGAAGCATATTATAATTAAAGCTCCTCCAAATAATGGAAGTGAATTTTATAATTATAGAAAAACCAATAGTACAGTATTGTTAGCACTTGTAGACCACGACTATTGATTTTCATATATAGACGTTGGAGCGAATGAAAACGCCTCTGATGGAGGTGTTTTCAAAATTCCTCATTATATCGTCGGTTGGAAGATGGATTGCTTCCTACAAATGGAGTAATAGTTGGTGATGCAGCATTTCCACTGAAGAATTATTTACTAAAACCCAATCCAGGTACGCAGCTAAGTACTGCCGAAATAGTCTTTAACTACAGGCTGTCGCGTGCAAGGCGCATAAGTGAAAATGCTTTTGGTATACTGGTTTCTAGATTCCGAGTGTTCGAAAAAGCAATTCCAACCCATGTGGACACAGTTGATGCCATTGTCTATGCAGCCTGTGCCCTGCGTAATTGGTTGCGAAAGCGTTCAAGTTCCTACATAACATCTACTTGTGTAGACAGAGAGGACAATGATGGACAAATAATAGAAGGAACATGGAGATCGGAAATAAATCCACTACCAAGCATTTCAGAACAACAAAGAGGCAACCATTCCATGACTGCTAAAGAAAAAGAGACCTATATAGGAACTTCTTTATGACTGCTGGAAGTGTGCCATGGCAATTGGATAGAATTCATTAATTTTGTATAGGTACCTAGGATGGAAAAAAAAAATAAGTTACAATAAATACTTACCATTGTTTTCCTTTTTACAATAGCATTTTTTATAAAGCCGTCCAGTTCTTGAAACCACTTGACTTTTGGGATATATACGTTCCCACTAGCGCCAGATCTGGTGGATTTTTGTATCTTGTCGAGCTCTAAATAATATGTAGCCCTTATGGCTTTAATTTAATTTTTTACTTCAGTAGAAGTGAGCCCTTCTATTTGCATTCGTTGAGCCATATTTTGCAACGCTGTTGACTGCATTTCTTTATTGCGGTAATTTAGGGATTTAATATCCCAAAGGCACTCGTTTTCGCCATATAATTGCACCAATTTTAAGGTTTCGTCTTCGCTAAGCTTACGCGTCATTTTTATCGCCAGCGTAAAAAATCGTGGTCACTCTACAACGCAGCGGCAGTGACTAACCACGCACTGACTTGTCTGTTTACACGGGGTTTATTTGGCTGGCGCGGGGGTGCGCGGATGGCGGGGGGCGCCAACTGACTTTAAAATATTCGTGTCCGAATATTCAAGTCAGCGCTGACTTCAAGCCACTGTACTGACTTCAAATCAGTTTACAAAGGGTTTTTTTTCGGGTCAGCACTGACTTGCCTCGAATTTGTAGTCAGTTACTGACCCTGTGTAAATCAGCTCTTACAGATGCAGATTCCGCTGACTACCTCCAAACTTACCCAAAGCTTCGTTTACCACTGTTCACCGGCTCACGATCCCCGAATCCCAATGGATAGACTAACAATGGGTGTGAATATAATTTAGAACACGTCACTGCATCTATTTTAACTCTGTTAAAATTAATTATTTGAATATAACACTATGATTGAGAGGGGTTACTGTGCGCCTTGCTGTTTTACCGGCCGACAACGAACGAGATACCCTAGATTCCTTTTTAATTATGAACTAAGTGTTGCCATTTTCTAAACTATAAAAAACTGCCAGAAAATGACACTAAATGTTACCAGACGAAAACCAAAACTACCAACGAAAGTGAACATTCCGCCCACCTAAATGCGAAGAATTTAAATTATACATACTTTCATAATAAACTAAATATTAATCTAAACTTACAATTAATTTGTAGAGACTGTTCAGCTGAATTAAATAGGCAGGGGACAAAGCTTGACAACCGGCCGCTTATATTGACCCGATGTGGTCTTTACTGTAACAACTCTACAAATACCATCGGAAACCGGATGTAAATTAATTATTCGACCTAACTTCCATTGTAAAGGACGAACTAATTCATCAATTAAAAGAACCAAAGTTCCAACTTGTATGTTAGAATTTTGCTTATCCCACTTAGATCGCTGCTGCAGTGTGTGCACATATTCCTGATACCAACTGTTAAGCGCCATCTATCCCGTTAGTACGGAACTACGAGAGGCGTCTACAGATCGTTGTTCGTCAAGACAAGCAAATGCATCGCAAGCGCCGGAGTGTCGGCAAATTACGCAAGAGGGCGCGCAACCACACTATAAAAGGGTCAAAATCAGCTTTCGAGACCCTTTCACCTTTTTCCTGAGCTACGACCGGGCTGCTTACCTTGTAGCATTTAACTGTATTCAATTTATATTAATTAGTTAATAAATTCCTACTTGTTAAAGTTGAAATAACAAATTTCATTGAAGTTCACCTTTAAATCATATTTTATTTTTTTCCAAAATTACAACGGGCAAACAATGAATCTTCTGAATTAAACGCCAAAGATGAGCAACAGTAATATTACTTCCGGTAGTAAAATCTTCCTCTGGAAGAATCGACAAAGGTTCCAAAGTTAAAAAATGACCCGGAGTTAACGCGTTTAAGTCATTTGCATCACTGCTAACAGGCGTGAGAGGACGCGAATTGAGCATCGCCTCAACTTGAGTCAAGACGGTGTAAAACTCTTCATATGTCAAACGCTGATTACCAATAACACGCGCTAAGTGAGTTTTCACGGACTTGATTCCCGCTTCAGCGAGCCCGTTGAAGTGTGGAGAGCCCGGAGGATTGAACGACAACTTTAGTTCCTCACGTAATGAGGCCATCTCCATTATAGAGCCGAGATAATTACTCGCGCCCACGAAATTTCTACCTTGGTCGGATACGATATTATTGCATCGACCACGGCGAGCGATAAATCGACGCAAAACAGCGAGAAAAGCGTCAGTCGACAACTCGGAAGCCAACTCTAGATGAATTGCCTTCGTAGCGGTACATACAAATACACATATATAACCTTTATAAGTTTTAACACCACGTCCACGACCGAGAGCGATATCGAAAGGGCCACCGTAATCAATCGCAACCGGCGAAAAAGGTTTAATTTGCGAGACACGATACGGAGGCAACTCACCCATAAGTGGAGTTGGAGCGGGTCGAGGATTAGCCCGAAAACACTTAACGCAATTCTTAACGACAGCGTTGATAGCCCGTTTTGGCGATGAAATCCAAAATTCATTTGAAATTAAATTATGTAAAGTTTGAGCACCAGGATGCATGAATTTATTATGAAATTGTTCAATTGAATCGCTTGTTTCCCAAACAGCACTTGTCTTAAACTGGTTTTTTACAGTAGGAACAAAAAAGTATTTTGTGATTTTTTTAGTGATATTTTATGTTATAAATAAACAAACGACATTTCTACATAAGAAAAGTTAAAAAACATCAATGTAAAATTTTATTAACTAATTTTTTTTAAATTCATAAATTTTGGACATGTGCTATTTGGTAAATAAAAGTGGACATGTGTCATTTTGTCAATAAATTGCAATGGTATTCATACAAATTTAAAGGATAATAATATTAAAATAAAACCATAGTATGTTTAAGTCTTTATTAACAAACACACAATACAAATTTAATCATCCTCTAGTTCACATTCAGCTTGTGTTGTGGGCCATGTCAAGATAATATTATAAAAATCTTGATGAGTATCAGGAATGTAGCTCATAAGCTTTTTAATATCCTGAATTTTCTTTGCATTTATGGGATTCACAGTTTCATATGCTTTTCCACATGTCAACTGCACTCTATGGGCAATAAGTAGTTTGAAAGTACTTCTCACAGGGTTATTAATAAATTCATGTGCTTGGATAATACCAGGCCTTTTAATTGAATGTCTAAACTCTTTGAAGACAGTGGGCTGAAAATAGATTTTCTGTGATCTGATGACACCTCTACCTTTGGTTTCCTCTGATATTGCCGTTTTAGTATAATATCTTGGCCACCATTTCTTAAAGTCCAAAAATAAGTCCCCATCATTTAAAACCTTTACCTCTAATCTGCCTATTGTTTTTACAGAATTTGATATTATAGTAACATATTCCATTGGAACGTATATTCGGTCACATTTTGATAGGCTTCTTTTTATTGTACCAAAATCCCTGTCACAAGGGTTATATGAGTGACCACGCACAGGGAAATACTGCCTTACATTTTTAAAACGGCCAGTATCTACCAGTGCAGCACAATATCTGATCATTGTATGATTTTTATTTTGACCAGTACACCCATCAGAGAATAATCTTAATTTTTTTACTGTTTTATATAGTTATTAATATAATCATGAATCATTGAGCATACGTCATTTGCCCCTTTTTTGGCTATACCTTCATGATACACATAAGCCACTGATTGCCCAGTCTTAAGATTATGAACTAAAAATACATTAACCCACAGCTGTCTTAAGTAAAATACATCCTGCACCGGTATGTGGGGGAGAGGCAAATTCTGCATATAATCGAAGCAGAGTCCCACCATATCCCTTCGTTCACACAAATCTTTGGTGTTTTTTATTGTAGTATAAAATTTATTTGCTCGTGCTTTATGCACTTTCAGGTCTGTTTCGGCTTGCTTTTTCACACTCTCACTTACATGAGAGTTGGATATAGTAACATTTAGCTGTTCACATGTTATACAGGTATCTACCTGTGGTCGCCCAAAGTGAAGATCAAAATACTGTTTAAAAATAGAGTAGTAACGGTTGTATGGGACATGTAATCCAGGATACTTAGTTTTAAAAGAAGTATGCATCTGTTTTATTGTCAGTCTAGGATCCAAGTAAGTATATGTCTTGTTTGAGTAGTGACTTTCATGAGTGGGGTAACATTTTATGTGCTCTTTAATCTTCTCAACTATTTCTTCTGCAGTTGAATGATGAGTGTTCCCAAGATTTTTTCGTTTCGGAACCTTGCCAGCTCTTATGAGAGCCTGTAAACGTCTAATTTTTGACTCCTTTATGTCATAAGTGTTCAAAAGTGTAGTTTTACAAACCTTATGCTTCACTCCATTAGCAGCAGGTAAATGATACACAAATGAGGCAGACCGAGGTTTCGGTTTCTGTGAATTGTCACGCGGTCGGTGCCTTGCGATTTCTGTTTTCGTGATTAATCCCATCAAATGAACATCTTGTTCTATATTCGTTTCATATGAATAGTATTTCATAAACTCCGATTCCTGGTCATCCAATGTTAGTTTTAGAGAGCACTTGTATTTACAGCCAGTAGAACAAAATCCTTTTGATGTACGTCTCGGCACATTGCGTCCTGATGACGAGGTGTATTCCATTCCTGTGACACGGGCTCTTTTCTTCTTGTTTTTCTCGTATTGATGGGGATGTGATATACCTTTTTTTCGCTTCCTAGATGTATTTGAAGCTGTTGCAGTTTGTTCAGCGGTAGATTCGGTTTCAGGATCCATTATTTACTTTTAATTTTAGGTTTATAATAAACAGACCACAAAGAAAGCATAGAAAATGCCGCGAATGAACGGTTCGGCTGTCAACAACATATGTCAAAATGACATTTCATTTTTCTTGCGTTTGGTTACCAAAAAGCACAAGTCCTGGACTAGAGATGTTTGGAAAACAAATCATTTTTTACGTAGCCTTAGAAAAATGTTACTTAGTATGGGACAAGTGAGTTTAAGAATTGAAAAAAGTTGAACGTAACATTAACGATGATATTGCCACACTAAAAAAAAAATTCAATTTTTGTACATGTGTGATTTGGAAAACAACCGATTCAATTATTAAAAATGTAAAACAACTATCAAGCGGTAAAAGTATAGGGTGTTTAACGTTAAAACTAATGTCAGCGTGAGCCAGTCGACCGCCCACCCTGAGAACACCCACTTTATCGACAAAGGGACATAATTTACGTAAGTGTTTCGGCAGTAAATCGGAACGATTATTTTTAATGTTAATAATCTCACGACCAAACGACACAATTTGGACGTGTTTTATCAAAACTACAAAGGCATTATTTAATTCCCCATATGTTAATGGACCGATGAATTTATCCTCGAGGGAGGTTTGTCGTGCATTATGAATAAAACGCAAACAGTAACAAACGACGTGTTTAATGATTGTCAACGATGAAAATTTAATTAAAAGTTTGTCAATGCAGTTACAATGTAATGGATCTAAGTCAGCTCTAAACAACCTATGAATCCGTCTTTCTGACTCTACAGTTTCAGCACAAGGTTCAGGCTCAAGGGCTGACGATGAAAATTGAGGTCATTTTTCTTGAGAATCACGAAGCCATGTAGGACCGTGCCACCAAATGTTACATTCAGCCAAGTCGGCTGGTAGTAAACCACGCGAGCCACAATCAGCGGGGTTACAAGTTGTACTGACATGATGCCAATAGGCCGACGGCATTTTATTCTGTATGTGGCTAACGCGATTGGCTACGTAAGTTTTCCATCTCGATGGACACGACTTGATGCATGCAAGAGCGACCGTAGTGTCGGACCATGCATGAATATCTTGAACCTCAAAGAAAGGCTTTAACGCCTCCAAAACCGCGCACATCAAATTAGATAAAAGTACGGCGGCTTCAAGTTCAAGCCTAGGCACTGAAACCTTACGCAAGGGAGCAACCCTAGATTTTGCACAACAAAGTTGAATAAAGGTAGAGCCGTCTGAATTTACAGTACGACAATATATGACTGCACAATAGCCACGCTCGGAAGCGTCGCAGAATCCATGCAACTGCAATGACACGAAAGATTTTATTATCATTCGACGAGGTATGATAACCGACAACAACGACGATAATTGTGATTGAAAACGATACCATTCGGACGCGATATGTGATGGTACATCCTCATCCTACGAAACACCTGAGTTCCAAAGAAATTGCATGAGATACTTGGCATAAAATGTCACTGGACCAAGAAATCCCAAAGGGTTATAGATTCGAGCGATATTTGATAAGATAATCCGCTTAGTACATCTGGGACTCTCATTACTAGCAACTTTAAATTGAAAACAGTCAGATTGAGGATGCCACAAAAGGCCTAATATTTTAAACGACAAATCAGAGGAGTCTTTGACATTTATAAAATCCTCTGAATAAACCTCTGAAGGAGGGAGACCTTCAAAAAAGGCATGATGATTAGAGGTCCATTTCCGTAAATGGAAACCTCCCGACGACGAAATATTCGTAAGTTCCAATCGCAACTTTATAGCCTTCTCCATAGAGTCGGCGCCAGACACGACATCGTCTACGTACAGGTCCCTACGGAGGACAGCTGCACCTTCGGGGTACGTGTTGGCAGAATCTATGGCCAATTGAGGCATAGACCGAAGAGCTAAGTAAGGAGCTGAAGAGACGCCGTATGTCACTGTACGCAAACGATAATCTCGTACAGGACCGACGAGGGATGGCCGCCATAAGATGCGCTGATAATCTTGATCGTCACGATTTATCAATATTTGTCTGTACATCTGTTTCACATCACCAGTGAAAACAATTGCATGCCAGCGAAATCTGACTAACAGATCAAAGATATTAGTTTGTAACTTAGAACCAGACAAAAGCGCGTCATTTAACGATTGGCCATTAGCGTCTTTGCAACTTGCATCAAATACGACACGGAGAGAAGTACTAACGGACTCAGGTCGATGCACACCATGATGTGGTATGTAATATCTACCAACTCCCGACAAAAGAGGGTTATCAATTTCTTCCATGTGGCCACAAGCCTCATAATCTTCCATGAAATTGATGTAAGCTTCCTTGAAATCAGGATTGGAGTTAAACTTACGTTCCAACGACAAAAAACGTTTGAGAGCAATCTCACGAGAACACGAAAAGGTAGGTTTATTCATAATATCGACGAAAGGTAAAGGCACTATGAATCTACCATCACTATCACAACGATAGTTTTCGACAAAGTAATTTTCACACATTTCATCCTCCCTCGACAATATGGGATCACTATGATTAATGTGTTCTAATTCCCAACATTTCTTAAGAGAATTATCCAACGATAAATTCAAAAACGCCAACGATAACGACAAATCACGCTGTTCATTACTCGAAACGAATAAACAGTCTTTATTACGACGACAACGAAAACGAGAAGTATGTGACCGATTGTCACAGCCTCCTAACAGGATCCAACCGAAAACAGTTTGGAGGGCTTTGGGCTGACTCGAATTCCCGGCTCTGATTCCCGGCAGCAGTGATGAAGCGGAAATCTCAACACTCAACAATAAATCCACCGGTCCAGGGGTAGAAAAATCAGGGTCAGCTAACGACAAATTTTCAATATGAGACCACGCTGATGTATTTACAATTTGATTAAGTTGATCTGTGCAAATCGAAGGTAAAACTGAGGCATTAAATCTGAAATGTGTTTTAAAGTCCAAAGATTTTAAATCACAATTCAAAGAACCATAAGTTTTGGTAGTGGACTCACCCATGCCACTTACCGATCCTTGACTGTTATCAATCCTCAATCCAAGGCTAAATTGTGCTAAGGCACATGTCTCCGATATAAAATTACATGCACTGGCAGAGTCCAATAGGGCTCGAACAGGTTGATAATTACCAAAACCGTCTTTTAATAAAACTTTGGCTGTCGAAAACAAAATAGTATTATTATTTGTCAATGAAGTTAAAACAGTATTATTATTGGCAGGATCAACACTACTATCACTCACCAAAGGAGGTGTAACATCAGAGGTCGATTTATTAAAATGAAGTAACGAGTTGTGAGAATATGAACACACACTACAACGCGAAGGGCTATTTTATTTTTTATTTTTTTTAAAGAATATTAGCAACCGAAATTATCGAAATTACCCAACAAACATTTCGGTCGTTTAAGTAAAAGTTACGCGACTCAAAATGCTATAAACATCGTATTAAAGTAGTTTTAGCGTGTAATACAACTTAGTGCCTCTTATCTTTTTACAACTTGTAGTCGCATATACACATCGCATAAACTTCTATACGACACTACAACACAACTTTCAGTGGTATAACCAGTGTTGTCGGCTTAGTGACATCTATACGACTTTTACAGTTAATTTAATCGTATGAGAGTCGCGAAAACTACTTTTACGTGAAGATCGTATAAGAGTGATAAACTGCACTCTCATTATGATTCTAAGTTAATTTTGACACTTTTATACTACTGTGGATTGACTGAATGTCCTATTAGTGTAGACAATTTTGTTATATCGCAATCACGTTCGTTAACGTCTACCTTTGTAAAAATATTTTAACGGCGATATAATGAATAGAAAAAGCTGGGCAAATGTAAAAAGAAGTGGTGCTTTTAAAAGGAAAGTAAAAAAAAACTATACGGCGCTTCTAACGTCTAATTGTATTTCATCAAATAATATTTGTACCCGACAAGTTAAATCTAATCAAACTGGAGTTGGTTCCGTACAAAATTCGATTTTGAACTCAAGAGAATTCAGTTCGGTGCAGAGTGGGTCTAAACAATATGATAATGCTAGAAGCGAAGAAAGTGGATATAGTGGTTCTACAACACTAGAGGCAGAAGAAGTCGAAGAGGCAGAAGAAGTCGAAGTAGATGTAATATTTGATAATATTAGTGATAGTTCCGATTATGAAAGTGAAAACGAAGCCAGTAAAAATGATACACTTCGTGATAAAATAAGAAGATGGGCAATACATTTCAATATTACACAAGAAGCATTGAGAGAGCTTAACAAAATTCTAAACGAAAGAATTCCCTGTTTAGTCCCAAAAGATCCACGGACACTTTTAAATGGTCTAAAAACAAATATATCCATAATTCCAGTTGATTCTGGTCATTATTGGCATAATGGCCTTATTACTATGCTGAAGATGCTTTTATTAAATTTAGACAATGTACCAAAGTCCATATCTCTTAATGTAAATATTGACGGCTTACCGTTATTCAAAAGTTCCAAACACCAAGTATGGCCAATTTTGTGCAACATTCATGAATACCCCAACATTTCACCATTGGTCGTGGGTGTGTATGAGGGCACAAGTAAACCAATAGATTTAAACGCATTCTTACAACCATTTATTGATGAATTACTAGAGCTTTACCGCAATAATTTAAAATTTACTACACGACAGAGAATTGAAACAACAACCACAGTAAAACTGAGGGCTGTTATATGCGATTCTCCTGCAAGAGCATTAATTAAAGGTACAGATAGCATTTACAATCTATTGTCATGATATATAAATATACTTACTTCGCTGGCTCAGCGATCCGATAATAAAGTACATACAAATGATAATTTAATATTATAATAATTTATTAAAATAATTAATCATTCATTTGTAGATATTAAATTTATCTCTAATTATTTTATACAATTTGATTTTTCAGGGGTGTGTAATTTTAACGCAAAACATGGGTGCCTTAAATGTACTGTGGTTGGCGAATACTCTCATTTATCTCATACCGTCACATTTCAAGGCACTAATAGCTCAAGCAGAAACGACGCAGATTTTCGTGCTAAAAAATATGGTGACCACCACAAACGTGATTCACCTTTTCTCCAATTGCCAATAGATATGATTGAAGATTTCCCGGTAGGAGATTCTCTTCATTTGATAGACTTAGGCGTTATGAAGCGATTACTGTTTGGATGGAGAGATGGAAATTTGGGAAAAATTATTACCAAATGGTCGTCTGCAGACATAGCAAAAGTGACGCAATTTATACTGAGCTGTCATATGCCAAAGGAAATTCATAGGAATTTAAGAGGTCTAGTTGATTTATCAAACTGGAAGGGTACTGAATATCGTACTTTTCTCCTCTATATTAGTTTCATAATACTAAAGGATGTTTTGGCTGATGGCCCATACCACCACTTCTTGAATTTCTTTTGTGCTGTTACGATTTGTTCAAGTCACCATCATTTTAAATTATTGCCAGTTGCACAAACGATGTTGGTACATTTTGTTGAGCATTATGGAGACTATTATGGTAGAGAATATATCACAAGTAATGTCCATAACTTGATTCATCTTGTTAATGAAGTTAAGAGATTTGGTAAATTGCAAACGTTCAATGCATATCCATTCGAAAATAAATTAAGTTCTATTAAACGAACAATAAGGAAAGGAAACCAACCTCTTGAGCAAATTGCCAACCGACTAACGGAAAGAAGCAGCATAGAAATAGAAGAATTAAGTAATAATAGCAATGATGATAACAGACCTGCCATTAAAACATATGTATATAAAAATAATTCTATAAAAGTGATTCGCCAAGAATCATTCATCATTTCCACAGATAACCAAAATAAGTGGTTTTTAATTAAGAACAATGACATTTTCGAGCTAATATCTATAGTTGGTTACGATAAGAATATAAGTTTACTTGGAAATATTATTCAAAATGTCACCGATGTTTTCGACAAGCCAATTAGGTCGTCATTTTTGAATATTTTTATGATAAATTGTAACAGTATTAGAAGACTAGAAACTACAGTTAATATTACTGATATAAAGTGCAAGTTAGTAACCGTAGAATATGGTTCTAATATTTATTTTGCACCACTTATACATACTCTGAAGTGAAGGTGTAAATAAAAAGAAAAATCACAGTAGCTGGTTTTATTTATTGAAAATTAAAACAAAATACAATCACAAGTGTTTCATGCATAATCATTTAAAAGTATTAAAAAAATCAAAACGTACAAACCTAGTTCCTAGGCATTCCAACAACATACAAAATAATCACAACAATAGGTGAAGGTTTAGAGGGTGGGAAACGTATTTATGCCGTTTGCATCGAGATCGTTTGCTTCATAATCTTCTTAATTAAGTATACTTTCTCTTTGGAGCTTGGCTTAAAACTATCATAAGTATATCAATCATAAATGTTTCAAAAATAGCAACCCCTTTTACATAATTATTATTCGAAGTGAGTTATTTGTGTTTCTATTATTTACATTTAGAATTAGTGCTCTTAAATAAGTACAGTTTCTCTTTGGAGCATGGCTTAAAACTAACAAAAGTATATCAATCATAAACTTTTCAAAAATAGCAACCATTAACAAAATAAAAAATATATAATTATTACAATACAACTTATGATGCCAACTACAGCTAGGCAAAAAAGAGTGTGGATAAAATGAGGGCACTTTATTCGCCAAACGCTTTTTATGGCAACATTTAAATATTTTTGTATGGCAAGAAATTAGTTCCTTCCATCACCGCTCCAAACTCTTTTTTGCCAAGCTGTACATCTTGCACAGAAAATAATATCAAACAAAAAATGCTAATACTAATCCAAAATCAATCGTAATTTCAAATTATACGATTTAGGTATTTAGCATATTCTAAAATTGTAGAATAATCATTACATTAGTATGTTTCATAGGAACTAAATTCTGTAAAAAAACAAAACTAAGACGGCGGTCTTTTCTTATTATTATAACTGAAATATCATTCTTCTACGATGCTATTTTCCTACTTGAAAAAAAAAGAAAGAAATATTCCCTCATTTTTTTAAATGAGGCTTACGCTGTGATACTTCTCCTTAAAATCATCACTCTTGCATGCATGAAATAATGGAAGAAGACAATAAACTTATTGAGTCGTATTACTGGCATTGGACGGTTCCGTCCTATTTTCTTGCAATACGTTTACGGCCTCACTTTTTTTAATCTTCTTTTTCGTTGTGGAATTACGTACACGTTTAGCTGAGTTTCGTTTTAAGGAATGGCGCATGACATTTTTGAAAAAGTCCTCACAAATTGGTTTAGTAAATGTTTTATCATATTGGTGGACTACTTTAAGAAATAAGTCGATTGTTTTTGAAAATGCCTTGAAGCAATGTTTAGGTTCCCCCTTTGTACCTCCTCCCCAGGAACAGCGCGTCATGAATTTGCGATCAAACATAGTATCCACTAAAGCGTACGCATTATTATAACCAGTTTTTTTCTCACTACAAATTATAGATAATTCTCCAAAATATTTTGTCGTCATTAAGGGATCCTTTAATTGTTCCTCAAAAGCTGTAAGTTCTTCTATATTCGTGATCGTTTTAAAACGTGATGACTCTTCATGTCGTCCCTCTTGAAATGATGCCTGTGATTTGGTGATGAATGCTTCTAGTTTGGTATTTAATAAAGCAAGGCCCTTAACAATTTTTTGTTGATTTTGGGAAAGAATTTCTTGATTTTTCAGAATCGTGCCCGCAATTTCTATGAAAAGTCCAGTTTGTTGAGGAACCTCTACAGATTCGGCAATAGATATTTGGGGATCTGTAAATTGAAGAACCGGATCCAGCAAAATAAAATTTTTATCGGGCTGTAACATGTTATCTTGAGACACTATAGTAGGATCCCTCGTATTTTCCTGAAAAAATTAAAGATATTTTAGGTAGATTTTAGCTATACAGAGACAATGTAAAATAGCAATCATAGCGTAAATACAAATTCACTTACAAAAATAGACTCTGTTACAGATAAAAGAATAGGGCAGGATACATAATTATAGATATAGTGAACTAACCTGCGAGTGGTCTTGTATTACAATGTTGTTTAGATCCATCGGTATGAGTGCATTACATTCCACTTCTGCTGCCACTGTTGAGGATGAGTGTTTAGTCACTAAAACTGAGGAAGCTTCTTCTGCTACCATCATTGAGGATGAGCCTTCAGACGCCACCATTGGGGATGCTTCCTCAGCCACCATCATTGAGGATGAGCCTTCAGACGACACCATTGGGGATGCTTTCTCAGCCACCATCATTGAGGATGAGCCTTCAGACGCCACCATTGGGGATGCTTCCTCAGCCATATTACTAAACTAAAAGATACACTGACTACAATTTAATTATAAAGCTGCGCCAACACGCACGCATATGCTTCCACGGGCAGGCATACACACATACATACATGCATACAACACTTAGCATAAACGCCCAGCACTCTTATAGATACATGCGAAATTGCGACATTTGCTTTATTTTTCTATCCCGACTTAATCGATAAATAAATGAAATACCTGTTTTGTTTAGGCATAAACAAAATAATCGTCTTTGAAGCAATGATAAATCGGCACTTCTGTGCACTTAATAATAAAGTAATCATTTCCTATTAAAGAACAATCAAATTACCTGTACACATTCCATTGCTAAATTGTTCAAATTTAATGCGCCTGAAGTTTTTTTTTTGTACATGCTCATTTTCCTTGTCGTCTGTATCTGTGGCATCAGACATCATAGCGATCTCATGTTCTGCAGTTTTATAATCTAATATATTATCCCGTAATAGTATGCAAGACAAACACTTCCAGTCGGATTTAGGTACAGAGTTTTCATTTTTCTTCAATGAAATCACATTTTTTGTTGGCCAATATAAATTTCCATCACTTTCCCATATTGAAGGAACTGTTGTTATTAATCGTCTTCCGCGTTCAATTGTCTCAATGATTTTGAATGGCATTTTTGTTTACTCGTCTGAAATAGATGTATGATCATAAATTATTTTTAAACATCAACGACATAATATATTGATATTTCGTGAACGCGCCCGCGAGTCTACGTGAACAAGCACACTTGTGATATGATAACGCGGCGTGGCGACATGACACCAACACTCACTTTGGCAATTTAAAACAAAGTGAGCGCTGAGTGCTGAGCCGGAGCGGCGCCGTACGCGTGGCACCGCTCGTGAGGAGGGGGGCGACGAGGGAAGGACTAGTATGCAGAAAGACACACACAGCCAATAAACGAAAAGAACGCCACTCATCGAACTATGTTTTTAAAGGATAAGAATTGATCGAAGCACCAAATATAATATTTAGGAGTAATGTGTAACTCACACTTAACCACTTTTATCCAATCTTTTGTTAATATACCTACTTAACGAGTAAAGCTTAATCCTAAGTTCAAGTAATAAGATAACAATATAATACAATTTAGACATAGCCTCAATTAGATTTTTAAGCTAACGTGGCATATTTAAGAATCTAGTTCTGTTACTTTCTCATCTGTGGAAGTCAGAAGATCAACAACGAAATTTTGTTCTGTCAAATACGGTATTTATCAAATAACCGACAGCACGCGACAGCTGTTTTTTGGACGTTTTTGCGATTTGAGAGAATTTAAGTAGTTGTTGTTTCGCTTGTCTCTTTTTTCCGAAAATTTGAAAGTGACAGGATTATATTCAAATTAGTTGGTTTATAAAAATCGAATTGTGGCCACTTACCTACAAGTTATTTTGTTTATAGTTGACAGATCGAGCATGACATTTTTTTGTAAAATAATATTTTTTTAATTACAATATTCACATTCGTCCTCTGGGTAATGATCATATATAGCAAAGGAAGCGCAGTGTGGGCACCAGAAAAAATCAAAATTTATCATATATTTAACATTTGCCTCAGTGAGTACAAAATGTCTAGGTTTGGTTTCGTCGTTAGTTATCATAAATCCGCAACCAATACAACGATCCGCTCGTATGAAATGTGTAGATATCCATGGCCATCTCAAACTCCTATATATCAATTTCATAAAATCTGATTTGGTTAAAAACTTATCGATATCCATTATATCACATATCATTTTTTATTATCGCTGAAACCACCTATAAATAAATCATTGATGTTTTTAATTATGTAGTGAAAATGGTTTTAATACATAGATTTACTTTACTAAGGAACTCTGATTTTGATAAAATGGCTGACAATACAGATTAAAAGTCGTTTAGATGTTGTATTACGATTGTGTCTTGAACTCTAGGTCTTATAAAAGTGACTATTAACACGTTCGTTAAAATTTAGGTAAAATTATTGCTTATTTTAAAGAATTTATAAGGCGCGTTAATTATATTGATAAAACTAGCTCATAATACTCGATAACATTAATTTCCCAACATGTATGTACTTGAACATGAGTTTCAAAGATGTTACACATAGATAAATAAACAAAAATGGCTCTCTTACCTTTTCAATTAGGAAATTTCTATCACAATATAAATATTCCGTCTGTCATTATTTTGTAGTTTCAATTTATTACATTTATCTAATCACTTTACAACAAAATTCCATAATAAAGTCGTGATAAACACTGTTATTCAATAAAATTGCCTCAAAACGGCGGTAGTAAACACCAATACTCGATGAAAAGTGGATCTCACGACGTCAATACGACCACTATACAACCATATAGTGATTTATACGACCGCTACGTGACTATATTATGACATTGATTCGTATAAAATGGGCCTATTCTTGGTCGTATCGATGTGATAGCGACGTATTTACGACTAGCTTATGGAATCAAAAGTTAAATTCGGCACGTTGTGGCGACCTGTCAAATGTTTGTTGGGTACTAATATTCCCTCTAACCCCTCCAACTAAGCTAAATTGCTTGTGCTAGGAGTGGGTTCACGTCGGTAGTGTAATGGCCAGGATTCGAACCCGGGACCTCTCGATCGTAAGGCCGACTCCTTAACCACTAAGCCACCGACGCTTAATTACAATGTTTCATTTTGTGTTTATTCGAAAAGCAGCAAACACACAATCCTTTACTTTTTACTAACTTGAATCTACTATTAAGATCCAATTTTAAAAAGGATTCACATTGTTCAATATTATGTCGAGCATTACAAAGTTCACAACTTTTACTTGAAACTACTAGTGTGACTTCGGCTTTTTAGAAGTATTATTACTGACACTATGATTCATAACGACAGATTTAATATTCACAGATGTCAACTCCAAGGCTCGGAAGTGCTTTTCGATAAATAACAAAAGATCTTTATATTTTGGAATCTTATCAGGTTCAGATTGTCCTAATTGGAATGCTTCGCGTGTCGACTTGTCAAGCTTTGACCATATTAAGTAGAATAGCATAAAGTTTTCATCGGGTAATTTATATTTCTTTAATATCGATAAGTTTTCACTAAAGGTGCGAAAGACACGCTCTAATTCAGTGGCCGATTTATTCTTAATAGTTTCACATGATAATAATTTCTCATAATAGACTATTGCTATTTGACGCTCTTTGTTATAATATTTTACTAACGTGTTATATGCATCTATATAGCTTTCATCTGAAAGAGGAAAATTTTTAATTAAATTATAAGCCGAACCTTGAACACTCGACAGGAGGTAGTGCAACTTTTCAACATTAGATATGTTTCTACGATGAATGAAAGAATCTGTATAAATGATACCCAATTATCAATGTTTCCATCGAAAGGCTTTATACTAATTGTAGGTAACTTTGCAATGGTACTACCACTATCTGTATTCACTGGCGGCTTAGTATAACCCGAATCTACTTGCTTCTTAAGTCTCACCTTAATATCTTTCATTAATGCTTCGAAAGTGGCCGACACGGAAAATTCACTTCGACGAAAATGTGGAGATACTGTATTTATCACTTTTTATATTTATATACTATTTCCTTAAGATCAGTTTCCGAATAACCTATAAAATCAGTTTTTGCCATATATTCCAACCTCATTAAAGCATAATCACGGGCTATTCTGTTGGAATCAACGGTCTGATCGCCGGCAGGATCTTCAATATCACTTTTAGACATCTTTATAGTTAATTAATACTCGAAAACTAACGAAAACAAGTGTAAACAAACGAATAATTAACTAATTCCTTCCAAAATACAACTTCGAGAATTGTCAAAATCAAATCAACCGAATGTTGACACTTGACATTGACATTCGAATGAATGAACGAAAATATTTACCGGTAAAACCGAAACGAAACTAAGATGGCAACACAACAACCAACCTCAATCAAGTGCATGCAAAACGGAACGCAAATGGCGTCGCGGCTCGCGGCAAATCGTTACTTGTCCCTCAACAAAGAAAAGTTTTGCTTACTACCCTACGATAAAATATTAATTGTCGATTTTAAGCAAAATTATTGAAATTACGACAAAAATTATGGCATTTATCCGTTGCCGAAGCTGAGACGTAAGATGTTATGTCTTTTGTGCCTGTAATTAAGCTGGCTAACTTGCCCTTCAAAGTATTATTATGAAGAAATTGACAAGTCGGTGGTACCACCCCAGGCGGACTTGCACAATGTCCTACCACTCTGATTTATGATAAAAATGCGAAACAAACGACAAAATAAAGGCCGCCTATCACGAAATATGCGGTTCGAAGAGACCAAATGTAAAATTTTCGTTAAATATACTCCGATAAATTATTTAGACAAATTAGTGGACTGTATTATACGTATTTTTTGAGGGAGAAGTAACGATTTGTGCGCTAGAAAAAGGAATGAATAAAATAGAACTTACAGATGCTGATTCCGCTGACTACCTCCAAACTTACCCAAAGCTTCGTTTACCACTGTTCACCGGCTCACGATCCCCGAATCCCAATGGATAGACTAACACTCATATCTATAGACAAGTAATTACTTATGTCACGATTTTTGTTCTAAAGTTGAGAAATTTACCAAAGTAAGAACTGTCAAAAGTTAGAATTCTTACCCAAGTAATAGTCAGCATTTTCTTTACTTAAGCATTACTTACTATACATGTGACAGTGGTTTGGAGGTTAGTCTGTGGGATACCTACATTGAATTATTTTTGCTAGGAAATAAGTATTAGCTACTTAAACAGAAATGGAAGCTATCGAGAGTTCATTTGCAATCGTAGATAATATTGACAGTGATGTGAGTGAAGTTCTACATAATGTTGAAAATACCATGGTAATAAATATTCAAAGAGTTTACTTGCGCGATGTGAACCCATTTTGTGACTTTTCCGAATATTCCTTTAGAAAAAGGTTTAGATTTACCAAAAGTGTCGTAAAAAATGTTATTTCACCACTCGTAATAAACTATTTACGGTTGGATACTCAAAGAGGATTACCTATGACTCCAGAATTGCAACTTTTGTTGACACTACGTTTCTACGCAACAAGTAGTTTCCAGATTGTTTGTGGGGATATTATGCATATATCACAATCAACTGTGTGCACAATCATTAGACGAGTGAGTCGGGCCTTGGCACTCCAAATGCCGAACTATGTAAAGATTCCCTTTAATTTGAGGAAGACAAAAGAAGAATTTGAAAAACTTGGACGCATTGGCAGAATGCCTGGTTTGAAAAATATTGTTGGTGCAGTGGATTGCACTCACATTAGGATTTCTAAGCCAAGAGGCATTTCACACACCGAACAATACAGAAATAGAAAAGGCTATTTCTCACTGAACTGCCAAGTAGTTGGTGGTCCTGATTTAAAAATTTATGATATAGTTGTAAGATGGGCCGGCAGTACTCACGACAGTCGCATTTATCGCAATTCTCGTTTAAATTTAAAAATGCAGAATGATATTGATGGTGTTTTAGTGGCAGATGCAGGTTATCCTTGCACGAGACACCTTCTGACGCCAGTTTCGAATCCATCAACCTTAGCTGAAGAGAGGTTCAACAAAGCCCAGATCAAAACAAGGAATTCTGTGGAAAGATTGTTTGGTGTGTGGAAGCGAAGATTCCCTTGTCTACAAAAAGGATTAGGCACAAAATTAAGCACAACAGCTAATATTATCATAGCTTGTGCTGTATTACATAATATTAGTATAGAGTGCAATGACACCGACTGTGAAGATTATGAGGACCCTAGTAATCACAATGATTCAGTATTAAATTTTAGAAATGTTATTAGTACAAATGACGGCATGGTACTACGGGCTAATATTATAGCCAGAGACTTTAATGATTGGTATAAATAAATAAAAAAAATATATTATTTATTCAAAATCTTGTATTTTATTTCTAATTCAATTTTTTGTAACTCTTCCTTAAACTTCCTTTCAGAAATTTTCATTTTTAATTCCTCAGCATGTATTTTTTTCTTATGCTCTAATTCTTCTTCCAATATTTGACATTTTAAATAATCAACTCTGTTAATTTTTTCTTTGGTATATCTTGATCTTCTTGGAGTAGGACATATCACTTGCTGTTTTTCTAGTATTTCTTCCACAACTACTTTTTCATTTGGTTTATCCCAAGCTTCATTATTGCTATCTCCTGATATAGCCACCGTACCTGTAACAATTTATCATAATTGAATACATGTATTAAAGTTCTAATCACTATGAAACTTTCCATATGGTATATAAAAGGGTAGGGTGGTTTAAGATGATGCACTTTTGAAACAATCAATCATAAAACATTAAAAGTTGATGCATCAAAATCAAACTTATGTATTTTAAAGCTTTGATTAATTGGTAACAAAAGGAAACTTAAATCAAAATCACATCTTTTATCTTTGGGTTCATTTTCAACAAAGCTTAAAAACCTATATCACTTAAGTATTCATAGTAGTTACAAATAATTTAAGATACTCACCGTTTATATCACTATTAATATCAACTTCAATGTTGGTTAATATATTTTTATCGATATCCATTACTTTGACATCAATTGGATCCATGTCGACAACAGCCGGACCTCCTCCTGTTAAATACCGCACATTCTCTTTGGTCTTTGACTCCCTTGCCTTCGCCTTCATATTATACCACAATTTAATCAATTGTTTGGTTGATGCCTAAGTAGTAAAAGAACAGGTTTTTAAGTTATATGATAGTTATTTTTAATTCTTTAATAACTGCATTACACACGTATTCTTTACATACACATGTATGATCTTAATGTAATGACTTAAAATATCCTGAATACCATGTCTAACAAATTCCTACAAATAACAAGTAATAAATAAGCATGGTATTTTTTACTGTTTTTATAAATATAATAGGCACATGCTAGTATAAAAATTATAATATTTACCTGTTGTACTACTATAGAAGACGTGTTAAATTCTTCTTTTATCGTCTCCCATGTCGATTTCTTTTTATAAGCACTAGTGGCATTTGTTTGCTTACACGACAAAATAGTGTTTTTGTATGATATTAAGGAATAAATCCTTCTCTAATGATGAGAAGGGTTTCTTTCTGTCACTCTCAGTACTCATTGCAAATTAGTTTATACTTAAATTATTGAAATATTCACACGCGGCTCACAACTGCATAGGTTAAACTGATGTTTGTTGAACTTTGTTAGTTTACAACAAACCGAACTGTCAAATGACATTTTAAACTTGCTTAGGTTATACACCTAAGCAAGTTTAAAATGCACCTTCGTACACGCTGACAAACCTCTTATATATACTTTTCACTTTAGTGGGATTATTTTACTTTTATCCGCTAAAGTTGTTTAGTTTCACGCCAGAGCATCACAGAAATATAGTCAATTAACTGATCACAAATTTATAACAATAGACCAAATATTGTAAAAATAAAAAAATAAAGTGTCAGTTAATTATAAAATAACAGCAATATATGATAAAAAATTGTTTCTTTACCATTTTTCTATTGAACGAATAAAACGTTGAATGCAGTATTGCTAGCTTGAAAAGATTTTTACGGCTTGAGTATTGCTCAGAGCTTTGCTCAAGTAAGTATTCTACGTTACTCGTCTATAGATTATCATTTACTTAAGAAATTACTTAAGAACAAGTAATGACTTCGGTAAGAAATTACTTAAGAACAAGTAATGACTTGTTTATAGATACGGGTGTAACAATGGGTGTGAATATAATTTAGAACAGGTCACTGCATCTATTTTAACTCTGTTAAAATTAATAATTTGAATACAACACTATGATTGAGTGGGTTACTGTGCGCCTTGCTGTTTTACCGGCCGATAACGAACGGTATACCCTAGATTCCTTTTTAATTATGAACTAAGTGTTGCCATTTTCTAAACTATAAAAAACTGCCAGAAAATGACACTAAATGTGTTACTAGATGAAAACCAAGACTACCAACGAAAGTGAACAAAATTGAATCTATACTGATTTAAGTAATTTCTTTTTCAAACAAGAGAAATCCACAGGGATGAAGCACCACAATACCTAGCAGCAGGGGAACAGGTACGAAACAGCCTCTTTGAAAGGCTATGGGCTGCTCGTACATTAAATTTCTATTGGGATTGGCTATTATAGGTTTCCAGCTATTTAAGCTTTTAAGGTTTAAATTAATACAATATTGTAGTTAAAAAACTGAAGTTTAATTTTTGCAAAACTTAAGTACAGTAACATAAAGAAGCTTATTATTAAATACAAAATATGTCAATTTCCATTTAAAACTAAAGTTAACCATGTAAACAATCTAAATATTTCAATATCCTAAACACATTTTTTTTGTACATACATACACAGATCAACCATTAAGTTTCTGTATGTATAATATTACTTACAGAACTTAATTGTTCAGTTGTCTTTCCATGATCTGTCTAATACTACGCAGTTCATCTGCAACACAGCCATGATGCCTTGCTAGCTCCCCAATGTTTTCAGCTAGCTTTGCTGACGCTGCCGCAGTTACCATATCCGATTGCAGCCTCTGTCTTTCTATTTGCTATAGGACCCGCCTAGCCTCTTCCAAAGGACCTAGAGGCCGTGCTGAAACAAATATATTATTTTATTTAAATCACATTCACCCACTATCCTTTTATTAGAATAACGCATTAAAACTGCACTTAACAATACCCAAATATAAGATAAGAATACAAAAAACCCTTCAACAAAATGTAATTAATTCATCTCGAGTGGTGTTACAAAAGTTAACAAAAACCATGATAAATGACAAGTTAAGGACCAGCATTTTTTTACATAACACTTGTTTAACACTGATGCATGATTATTATGCACTTATTTATTTGAAAAATAGTTTTGAAGTTTTACTACTTCACTATGATGGTAGACAAGCACACGGCCCACCTGATGGAAAGTGATTACCATAGCCTATGGAATATGGATGTATGTAACACCAGGGGCATTACACTGGTGCTGCCGACTCTGACGTCTTAGAATGTAATTAAATGCCACTTACTACGTGATCGCTGTCGCTGACGTGGTTGTCTAGGTAATGGGTGTGCTGGAGCCGCTTCAGCTGGGCTGTATGCCGAGGGTGACGGTTAAGCTAGAACTGAACTAGCTGATGTCTCTGTTGGAGCTACAGCAGGTGGTGGTGGTTCGAAAACATGAGCTGGAGCACTTTCCTCCATAAAAAAAGCCATTACCAATGAGCTTATTCTTTACAGTATCATTACGATGCTTAATGTTACAAATTTTAATGTTTCTATCTGCATGGTCAAATGTAGAGATGTAAGTAATTCTTAGTATGGAGAATGTTATACACTACTTTTATACACATGTAGATTGGAAGAGGGATGATATTTTAGAATATCTGGAAGGGTTATCTGCGATAGACACACGATAAATATCAATTACTAAACTTTGGGAAGAGGCCCTTGCTTATCATACCTTATTATAATTAGCACTAGCTATTGTCTATAGACAGCTATACTTACTCGATAATCACGATTACTGGATATTCTTCCTCCGGCTCATCGGGTAGGTTTATGAGCACTGAGAAGTTGGGTGGTTGAGGGCTGAGGCTGCGACTGTGAGGTGGAGGGCTGAGACTGCGAGGTCGAAGGTTGTGGTAGCAAGGGCTGTGATGCAAAGGGATCCACTCTCACATTTGCCTCACCCTGGCCAAACCTCTCTCCCAAAATATTGCACCACCTCTCTCTGGTCAGTAAGAGGTCGTCCCTGTGGTGGCTCACCACCGGTGCCGGTGCTGTCTAGAACATTTCCCCAAACGAGTTGTTTGAGCTTGCTCCGTTTATCGTGATAATACTACAAACAAGAATTTATAAAGTCAATATGTGAAGAAATTGAATAATTTTAAACAAGTAAATAGAGTAAACAGTTGCCCAGCTCACTTTAGACCATCCTTGGGCGTCTTTAGTTGCACCTGACCCCTGTGCGTTGAGGACGATTGCAACTTCTGCCCAAAGCCGCCGGCTGTCGGCTCTTCCTCGGGCGGTATTATTGTAGCCAGATTTCGCCAGCTGAGGATGCCTCGTCATGAACTCTATAATAATCTCCCACTGCGCCTCACTGACCCGATTTGTTGGCATGATTATACGCAATAAACAGAAAACTATATATTCGGTCGGTATTCCCACTGACGCGATGAAGAATAAAGTTGCAAGTTGAACACATAGCACAAGTCCTAAGTAGTCTCATAAGTGGATTTTTTTATAAGGGACTTAAATGCAGTGAAGAAATATAAAAAAATCGACAAAAAAATTGACGGAATGGCCTTTTTAGACCTGCAGTTCTTCGACAATCATCCACAAAACCTCTATTTTCTGTTTCAATAGATCTAAAATAGTCTGGTAAAACTATTAGAGAACCTATTGTGGGCACCCCTGGTAAACAAACCCGATCTTGTTGTGATAAAGATTCTTGATCTTGCCGTAATGGAGTTTCTTGATCTTGCAGTGATTGAGATTCTTCAGAAGCAGTTTGGCAATGTAATTCATTGTCGTTCGCGCCTGATGAAGATGCTGTAGACGATGATGGTCCAGACATAAAATGACGAGAGAGAGAGTCGCTGTTGGCTCGCATCCAGCAAGGATGACATACCAAACTTGAATCAGACACCTAAAACAAATACACCTTTTAGTAGTTTACATATTTTCAGAATAAAGATGATTTATAAGTAACAGCAAAGGCATGGTACAATGCAACAGTTTAAAACATAGTAAAACATTTAAATTATGCACACCAATAGTAGTGTAGGTGCCCCTACTATATGTATCAGTAATGACGTCACCGCAGAGCGGGATAAAAGCATTTGTAATGAGTGAAGTTAGGCAGTCGTCCTCCGCACCGCAACCTATACTACTGTAGAACTCTATGTAACATATTAATAATAAAATATATACATTCTTCAAGTATTTATCATCAACAGTGACTTTTACTCAAAACCTTCTGTTCATATATCGTGAGCGAACAATAATAGACATTCATAACTTTATAGTGCAGTAACAGTAAATAAAAGGTTCTCCACAGTGGTGACCCCGAAATAGTGCACGTGTTTTAAGTGGTAACTCAATTACCTAGTGCGGAGGCGACTCCATTGGGTTTCTTTCCTTCCTTCTACAGTCTTCGTTCGCAACCCACAACTACTCCTTCATACTCCAAACACAATCACTACCAACAACGCAACAGCAACCTAGAGCACCTTCAGATGAAAGCAAAGGCGGAGCTAGCACAGATTAGCGTATCCACAAAAATCCCGGAATTTTGGACCCAGATGCCAGGACTATGGTTTGCGCAGTTCGAGGCCATAATGACGTCGCAGAAGCAGGGAGATGAATCACAATATAACTTAGTAGTTTCTAAATTAAACAGAGAGGCGCTACAGCAAATAAGCGACATATTTCCCCGCCGGAAACAGATAAGTATATAACCATTAAGGAAAGACTTATAGCAGCATTTGAGGAAAGCGCTAAACGCCAATTTCAGCGCCTAGTAAGCGAACTGGACTTAGGGACACAGAAACCTACACAACTACTACGCAAAATGAGAGACCTCGGTAAAGCAGCTCAAGTATCGGAACAGACACTGAAAAATCTGTGGCTTTCAAGACTACCATCCACAGTGCGAGCGGTCATAGCAGTTTCCACAGACGAAAACCTGGAGAATCTAGCCAAAATTGCTGACAAGATCACGGAATCGATCAGTAACAATGGAGCGATAGCAGAGATAAGCAGCCAAACATCCTCTTCATGTAACGCGATTTTCTCAGTTTCTCACGCAGATGCACAAGCGCACCCTCGACATAGCTGAAATAAAAGAACAGAACCACCAACGCCAAAGCCGCCCTTTCAGGAGAGGAAACCTCAACAGATCAAGGTCAAACTAACGGTACAACGGGCAGAATAACCTATGCTTTTACCACAGGAGATTCAAGCAATACGCGCGCAATTGTGTGCAGCCGTGTTCCTGTAAACAAAGACCGAATAACAACACTGACGAGCAGAGCAACAATCAACAGGGAAACTAAGCGAGGTACACTCTGAGGCGGCGGAACATGTACCTTTTCGTAATCACCGTCTTTTAATTAGCGATAGTAAAAATAACTTGCAATTTTTAGTGGATACGGGGCCTCATATTTCATTGTTACCGTATCAACATTACAAATACAAAAACATTAAAGAATCCAGCTATAAACTGTTTGCAGCAAATAACACTGAAATAGGGACCTACGGTTGCGTTACGTTAGAGCTTAACTAAGGTTTAAGGAGAGCTTTTAAATGGACATTTGTAATATGTGACGTCAAATAACCCGTTTTAGGTGCAGATTTTTTGTATTCTAATAAGCTCAGTGTGGACTTATTCAACAGAAGACTCATTGACGGGACCTCAAACTGAAGCTCCGTAGGTAGATTAGTTAGAGATACTACTCCGTCGATTAAAACAATTCAGGACGGCCATCCGTATAGCGAATTACTACATAAATATGAGAATGTGACGAAACCAAGTTATTACCAAAATGCCTCTATACACACACCCTTACACGCAATTGAAACAACAGGCCCCCCAGTATTTGCCAAAGCTCGACCACTACCACCAGACAGGTACAATAAAGTTAAAGAAGAGTTTAGAATAATGCAGGAGTTAAGTATATGTAGGCCCTCTAAAAGTCCATGGGCGAGCCCATTACATGTAGTGCCCAAACGCGAAGGACAGTTAAGGCCTTGCGGCGACTATCGTCGTCTCAATGCTGTAACAAAGCCAGATCGTTACCCTATACCCAGGCGGCGCAAAGGTTTCAGAGATTTATGGATACTACAGTATTACGGGACATTCAATTTTTAGTAGCAAACCATAAAAATAATCAGGCAATCGACACACACAACAATTACTCACACTCGAACAGCCCGATCACACATTATTTTTTTTATTGACAATTTTGATTGATGGGTTTAATTTCTCATTTTATTCGGCTTATTGACATTTAATTGTGCTTATTGACATTTAATTTTGACATGTTATTCTTTTATTGGTTTTTATTTTTGTATTATTGAATTACCATTTGCGTGACATTTTATTTGAGCATGAATGTATTATATTATAATTTGAATTAATAATTGTCTGCACTTTTTAAAAATTTCAACACAATGTAAACATTGTTCAGAAATAAATAAATAAATAAAAATAACACACAAAAACGCCAGCGACATCGTGCCTACACGCATACATAGATGACGTAATCATAGCGTCAACGGACGAGGCAGCGCATCTCAAACATTTAGATATTTTATTCAAACTCTTACGAGATATAGGATTTTTAGACAATTAACTTAAAAAATGTGACTTCGGTAAACCTTCTATAGATTTTATAGGATATAGAGTGTCACAATCGGGCATCACCTTCCTACCGGATAGGGTACAGGCCATTGCTGAGTTTCCTAAGCCGAAAACTGTAGATGAACTTCGACGTTTTCTGGGGATGGTTAACTTTTACAGGCAACACCTACCCAAAGCAGTAGAATATCAAGCGCAATTAAATAAATATTTAATCAACATAAAAAAGAAAGATAAAACACCAGTTCGATGGGATCGAGAAACAGAGAAAGCATTCGAGGACTGCAAAGAAAGTCTAAAAAACGCCACATTACTTGCTCACCCAAGAATGAACGCACCATTACGATTATTTTGCGATGCCAGCGATACGTGTATAGGGGCGGCCCTCCAACAAAAAACTAGCACATGTTGGGAACCACTGGGTTTTTTCTCTAAGAAATTATCACAAACTGAGAGCAAATGTAGCACTTACGACCGTGAGCTCTTAGCCATATATTCAGCAACCCAGTATTTTAGGAATCAGATAGAAGGCCGTCAATTGACAATCTAAACAGATCACCAACCTTCAACCCACGCATTTAAAAAAATTGGTAGCAACAAAGAATTACCGAGACGAACTCGCCAACTTATGTACGTAAGCGAATTCACTACCGACATTCGACACGTGGGTGGAAACGAGAACAATGTAGCTGACGCTTTATCGCGCATACAGGAAATTACATGTCCAAGTCTATTAGATTTCTACGAATTAGCTAGCAAACAAAAACGTGATACAGAACTTACAACATTGTTAGGACGTACTGGCAATTTAAAGAATCAACTTAAGCTAGAGTTGAAACAATTACCTCATTGTAACACTCCAATCTATTGCGAAACATCAACTAAACACATTAGGCCTTACATACCTTTAGAATATAGGAAAATAGTTTGCAACACGATTTATAATCTTAGCCACCCCGGCATTAGGGCGACTAGGAAGATGATCACCGATAGATATTTTTGGCCAAACATGAACAAAGACATAACCGAATTTGCAAAGTCATGTATAGAATGTCAGAAGTCGAAGATCACTAGGCATACAGTTTCAGAATACGAACCACAACCAAAGCGATTTGTTCAAAAAACTCACACAAATTTTAGGAATATGCAACATACATACAACCCCCTATCATCCGCAAAGCAACGGATTGGTCGAAAGATGGCACCGCTGTCTAAAAAGTTTATTAAAGGCCCGTTTATTGCAAAATTCGACTTCCTGGACAGACGAGCTACCAGCTGTTCTGCTAGGCCTGGGAGCAGCTGGCCGTAGTAGTTCCTTCGTCAGCCCAGCAGAAATGTTAATGGGAAAGTCTCTAAAATTGCCGGGCGATTTTTTCAATGATAATGATTTTATTCAAGCTACCGATGACTTTACTTATGCAGAAAAATTAAGGCAAACACTTTTTAATCTTAAGCCATGCTTTAAGAACAACGCTAATACGAAAAAGATTTTCGTGCATCCGAGCTTAAAAGATTGCACACACGTTTTCATTAGGGACGACACAATTAGAAAACCACTTACTCCTGCTTAGAAAGGACCATATCGAGTCATAAATAAGCAAGGGAAAGTATATCAAGTACAACTAGAAAAAAGAGCGACAGCAATCTTTATAGATCGGCTTAAGCCGGCTTTTACCTTAGCAAACTCCGAATGTGTTGAACAAGATAACAAGCCCGTCAATGTATCCTCTGGAGAAAGCACTGAGAACAACTGTGATTCAAATACAATAAGTTATAACCCCAAAAGTAATGTTAAAGTATCACGCAGTGGTCGCATCATAAAAACACCAGTTAGATTTAAGTTAACATAAAAGTTTGGAAATCGTAAATAAAAATATTAACGCTTCTTTTGCTGTCAGTACTTGTGGAGCGCATATTCATTAGAAAATAAGCAAATTCCAGCACATATGCAAACTAAACTGTGTCATCTCGTTAACGCTAAGCATTAAATGCAGAATTCACCTCATTACATTTTTAGCACTTTAACAAGACAGTGTCATTCGTAAATAATAATGGGAAAGACATACAGTGTGGAAAAGAAAGAAGAAAAAATTGTGATAGCGCAAAATGGCGCGAACAATGCTTCGAATCAGCATTTAGAGCACAAAATTCATACTTTTGAATTCAAATTCAAATTCAAATATTTATTTGCAATAAATAGGGTACATAGTGGTGTTATATTATCATTATAATGACCAATCCTATTTAGCCATCACAGTGGCATGCAAAAATTTAACTTATATCTAATTAAATTTAATTTTATCAAATTACAAGCAGGTATAATATAAGACTGTCTGTTATTACGCCATATTAACAATAGATAAGATTAGCGGAATCGATACAATTTTTTATAATTTATTTTTATTAATAATAAAACAATAATTGTTACAAAAATAGAATAACCATCTTCAATATATTGACTTACAAAGTCATAGTCAAGTTATATAATAATTAATTAATTTTTAAATAATTAAATAAAATCAACACGACGATGAATTATAGGAAAATTATTTAAGGCGGGATATCTATGTCATTATTTAATTAATTCTGTCACTGAGTAGTAACTCTTATCAATCAGCCATACCTTTAGCTGTCTACAAAATTTATTTACAGGCAGGGTTTTAAATTGTTTAGGTATTTTATTATAAATCCGTCCACACATGGCATAACAGTTTTTTAAATACATGCAGGTCCTAGGGACCTTTGATAAAACTATTCTATCACGATTCCTCGTACTCCTGGGATAAATGTCATGTGCAGTTTTAAAAATTTCAGGATTCATTCTAACGAACTTGGCTGCCTCCAAAATGTACATTGATGGCAATGTGAGAATTTTGAATTTACCAAACAGGGGCTTACATGATTCCCATGGTGGTATTCCAGCAATAGCTCTGATACACTTTTTTTGTGCTAAGAATGCTCTATCTATATCTGTTGAGTTACCCCATAGAATCAGACCATAATTTAGCACCGAAGACACATAACCATGGTATGCAGTCAGTACCGTTTCGTGAGTAGAAGTCTTACGTAATTTGTAAAGCACATAGACAAATTTGTTTAACTTGCAACATACTCTACAAATGTGTGCCTTCCAATTTAGATGCTTATCTAAGACAAATCTCAGGAACATGGTTTCTTCAACTTCATTGATTTCAGTATCCTTATAGGCTATTTGAATTTCTTTATTAGTGCTTCCGTATGTACTAAATTGTATAAAATTTGTTTTTGATAAATTTACTTGAAGATTATTGAAATTGAGCCACTCTATAATTGATTTTATTGAATTATTTATGTCCACAATATATTCATTTATGTCAATTTTATTTTTACATGTCAAGATTATAGAAATATCGTCAGCAAATAAAGTACAAGGACACATCGTTACATCTGGAAGGTCATTTATCTATAATAGGAACAACAGCGGACCCAATACGCTGCCCTGAGGAACGCCAAACTTATTAATTAAATAATTTGAACGGAAAGCCTGTAGTTCACTGTCTGCATTAATATTCGTAATTTCAACAGATTGCTTTCTATTATTAAGGTAGTTGCGTACCCAATTTAGTGCGGGTCCTCGAATACCATAGTTTTCGAGCTTAGACAACAATAATGAATGTGAGACAAAGTCGAAGGCTCTAGTCATATCAAAAAAGACCACTGTAACTAAACTACCTGCATCTAGGCTATCTACGATATTTTTGACAAGATCAAAGCAAGCTAGGGTCGTAGACTTTCCCATCTGAAACCCATACTGTTCTCTTTTCAAAATATTGTTTTTATTTATGAAGCTGGTAATGCGTTTATGAAAAGCCAACTCGAATATTTTAGAAAAGACTGGGACGAGAGTTATGGGTCTATAATTGTCTACCCTTTCTCGATTTCCTTTCTTAAAAATTGGTTTTATAATTGACATCTTGAGAACATCAGGAAAACAACCATCAACAAAAGATAGATTAATCAAGTGGGTAAAAATGGGTGTAATCTCAACGGAACAAGATTTTATCACTTTCGTCGCGATTTCATCATACCCTTCAGCGTTTGTATTTCCAAGAGACATAATAAGGTTATACGTTTCATTAAGTTCAAATGGTTCCAAAAATATACTACTGCTGATATTTGCTCTACATGTATTGCGTACACAAGGTTGACCGATTTGATTTTTAGAATTAATAAAGTATTCATTGAACTCTTCTGCTATCGCAGAAGGACTGTTTAGCATAACATTTTTATTATCACAGACATTCGTGATAAGGTCTAACTTTTTAGGTGCTTCTGAAGCTTGTTTTATTAACTGCCACGATGTCTTACAAATGTTGTTTGAGTTCATAATGACCTTTTTATTGTAATTTTTTATTGATTGGTCGATAACTGTAATGCATACCGCGTTTAATAAGAATACATACACCACCTCGTTTTTTAGCCAGTCGAGAGTAGCATGACACTAAGTGATAACCTGACACGTTTATCATATGTTCGTAGCCCCTCTGCACAAATGACTCAGAAATACATAATAATATCAGGGTCTTTGCCCTTTAATCGTAAATTCGACAAATGCAGCTCCAAAATCCGACTCTTACTGAGTAAGCCGGCTATATTTTGGTGCATTATTCTAAGGTAAGTTTCCCTATCATTGGCTACGAAAAAGATCAGTATTCACACATTTTTTCATAGGTGTTTCGGTTTCAGTTTGAGTAGTTTGACTTTTCATCCTTACTGCAGGGAAACGTGTTTCTGAGTTGTATGTAAACTCGGTGTGGGTTTGGGTCTGCTTGGTTACATTTAAGCGCCCTGTACACCTATGATAGCCAGACAAGTTCGAAGAAGGTAGAAACCTCTGCTTATAATCAAGGTGATCAAGAATAGAATTGATTTTATTACATAGCGCACGTAATACATTAGAAGTTGAATTATGAGGTACATCAACATAGGTACAGTTTGTATATTGTTTACAAATCATATGCAACATACTATTTAATTTAGTTTCATTTAAATACTTATTATAATAAACTTTTACTACTAAGACTTGACATTTTGTATACTTAAGAAATGCACATAATTCTGCTTTAATTTGAAAGGGGTTTCGGTCATTTTCACCTATGAACAGTATCACTTGATTGTAATTTACTTTTGAATTGAAATAATAATATCAGTAACAGCCGTACTTTTAGCTACTTTATTCTTATATATAATCTATACATTCTGTGCACGGAAGACCAAGCGCTTCTTAAGAAAGGAATTCGGAACCTAAGTAACAGTGTTAACTCCATACCACAGCAGACAATACAAAACAATCCTCAATACAGTGTATAAATACTACTTTCCTTTCTGAGAAACCCAATGTACTTAGTTTTAAGTTAGTTAAGTCGCAACGTCTATCATCTTTATATCTATCTATCATTATAGAGTTTGTAAATCAAAGCTCAATTCCTACTTGTTTTATATTCCCACTTGCTATATGGGCATAATGCAAACAATTGTAATGTGAACAATCTTAAAAGGAACATTGGGTGGCCCGGTTACTGGGTATGCAATTCAATAGTACCTATATGTGAAATAATAACAACTGTACAATGAAACAATGTATTTACTTATCAGCAATTCTTTATTTAGCCATCATGTACTTACAAAGTAAACATACAGGATGATGTTATGTTCATAAAAATGTAACCCAATTCGGGTAAAATTTATTAACAATTTTTTTTTTAAAAAGGGAGCGATGACTGTTCGTTCCTCTACTACATGTATCAGTAATGACGTCACCGCAGAGCGGGATAAAAGAATTTGTAATGAATGAAGTTAGGCAGTCGTCCTCCGCACCACAACCTATACTACTGTAAAACTCTATGTAAGATATTAATAATAAAATATATACATTCTTCAAGTATTTATCATCAACAGTGACTTTTACTCAAAACCTTCTGTTCATATATCGTGAGAGAACAATAATAGACATTCATAACTTTATAGTGCAGTGACATAGTAATTTAGGTTTTCGCTTAGATATTAATCATATCAAGTTAAAAAAATAAAACTGAACAGACAGCATTACCTCTATTAGCTTCACATATCAAAAGTAAATTACAAGTAATAGTGCCCATATATAATTTCTTAATGTAGCATTAATATACATACCACGCGCGGTAATATCCACTCTCTTATAACTTCAAATATCTTGCATTCTTGTTCTGTTACATTTCTCAGTTTAAGGCATCTAATTCGTCGCAGAAGGAAACATCCACACAGAATACACACCCGTCTGTGCCCCACGGGTGATTGCACTGGTCTGTTCTCATCCAAACATGCACATTGAGCTTGAATCCAGCAAGATTCGCAAATGATGTCATTTGCATTCACCTTAAACAGAGATTATGTCATAAGCACTGAATATTCCATTTAGTCATATAGGCTAGTTCTTTATGAACGTTACACATATCAGTCAAAACACATTGTCATATAAAAAGTTGACATAATTATCCACGGGATTAGATAGACTCGTAGTAATTTCTATTCTATAGCAGCTAGCACACAGTTTGTTTAAATGTTAATTATAATAACAATTTCAAAAGAGCGAGAATTAACGAATAGGTACTTACTATTTGTGGTGCGACCCATCCACGTATACAGGCTAGTATCGCTGCATCGTTCAATAAATGTCTACCTATAATATTGCACCGATCGGTAGCGATTCCACAATTCACACAGAGACTCATTGTGATAACTGTCAGCCGACGCACAGTGAACTGCGTAGAACATGCTAAGTGGACAATATTATTTTTGGTTATTTAAGGGTTCCTCTTCATACATTTAGTAATGTTAGGACAGTATCGTTGTTATTTTGTATCATTTTATAGTAAAAATCAGGATAGAAAAAAAAAAAAAATATTTGTTAAAAATTATAAATAAAACCTTTTACAATCAGTCAAGAATGACTTAACGGACCTAAATTATCATTATATTAAGATTAAACACAAAAAAAATGGAATAAAAGAAAACAAAAAAATAAATAAAAAATATAAATACGCTGTTAACCATCATCAGAGTCTCCCGATGAATCATGTACGTTGTAGTCATCATCATCATTTGGAAGTATTGTGTGGCCATGTGATGATAATACCTGTTGCGTCTCTATAATAGGGCTTACAATTAGCCTCTTCACTTCTGGGCGTATTTTATTAGCCTTTTTTTTTGGGAATTTTTCGAAGGCTATTGATCAATGGATCAGATGTTATAATTAACATCGTGAGTAAATCTCTATTCGTAGCAACCCGCGAACACTTGCGAGTGTTATGTTCGCGAAATCTGCGGAGGTCTTTGTTTCGTGCTTCTTGAGCCTCTTCTGAAAGTTGTCCAATTGGAAGCAGTGCAGCTTTAACGACTTCTGTACTGTGAATTAATATTTTATGGAAAGTAGCAGGCATATAGTACCACGAATAGAGACTTAGATAATGTCTTCTGGTTTCAAGACAAAATTTATTGAACTCAACTAGGTTTATTTCGAAGCCAGAAGACAAAAACATCTAACCCAGTTATCTGAGCACTAAGTTCAGGATTTCCAAAAAAGCGCCGAGCTGTATTCCCATCATTTGAAGAACCAAATCCTGGCTTTGGTTTATCAACGATAAGCCCCATCTCAGTTTTAAATTTACGTTTAATTTCGTCTGAGCGCATCTTTACACTTGCTTTGTCTTCGTCACTTCTAGACTGCCATTTCTTTATATCCAATTTGTAGCTAATGTGTAAAAATCCAAGCATGAAGTGTAGATAAACCAAAGCTAAAATGTTCTTGGTTGCTATTAAACTGCGCGGGGTCATCGTTCATAGCCTTAGGAGTTGCACCACAAATGAAACACTTTTGAGATGAACGAGTTTCGGTTAATGCGTTACAAACTTTGCCATCAGTCATTGTTAATAGAAGTTCATGTTTGACAGAAATTTGAGAATCGCCAAAATGGTAAACAGAAGGCAGTAATTCGTTTATTTCTCCCAACAAATTATTTGTCTCCGCTAACGTAAACTCGTTAGTTTCTTTAGCAAATATATTTTGTATTGGACGACAATACATTGTCGATGATGGACGGGGATTTAGCCAAATAATTTTGGTACCTTTGTGTAATCGAAGCGGCACTAAGCAAAATGCGAATAAAAATTCATCTGTATCTTCGGTATTCTCAAATTTCTGTTTATAGGTGCTGTGACCAGAACTACCATCACACCCCCATTTACTAACAAGTGTAAATGATGAGGTTGTTGGGAGCACACTGCTTATAACTTCACTCTGAGCTTGTATTAACCGTTCTACAGTTTTATTCAACAAAGCTTGCAATTTTATTTCAGCACGAGTTTCTGTTATAGTGAGCTCCTCTTCTGCGGGATAACTGGCTTGCTTTGACTTAACTAAACTACAATATGATGGAAATACTTTCTAGTTTGCTTATAGGTATGATTAGTCGACTTAGAGTCTATATAATAAGCTAACGCTGCGTCATTACTTAATTGCCTAAAATCACTAACTGATTTGGTATTTCGATTTGTAACAATTTTTTCTGGGCTTTCACTGATGTCTCTAATTACACTGGCAATATTTTTTTGCCCTGTAGAACGTACAGCTATCTCAGCAGCAGTCACCAATTCATTTACACTTCTAGAACTCACGAGATCTGCGAAGCGACGCTTTTTCGTTTTAAAAGACGATTCTTCAAAAAAATTTTGAGGCCTACCCGCAAGTGTTTCAGTCTGATATGACGTAGAAGGCTGTGGCTCATTAGAACGTACAGTAAATTGTAAATTCTCTCCATCCAGCCAAGTCTTATTTTTGTTTAAAAAACGCTCCTTCGATTTTCCCGAAGTTAACCATTTCGCAGCAATCTTGTTAGAAAAACTGGCTATCTTTAACTTTATTTCTTTATGGCTGCCTTCAGTGATGTCGCCACAGTGAAATTTTGAACAAATAAATTCAAATAAACGTGATTTCTTATCATCTTTCGCATGATTCAACCACTCATCAAAAAACGCTACTCTTGAAATAGAGTAAACGTGTTCTGAAAGAAGAAGAAAAAAACATAGTTGTACTCAAGTGTGCTGGCTAAAATGTATATTTTTATAAAGAGTATGGTTGTCAATATGATATACATGAAAATAAGAACGGAAAGAGGTGGGAGTGTTCTTTTTTTGGACATTTAAAGGTTTTTTAGAACTAAAAGCGTTACATTTTTACTAAGCATTTTTTAAAGCTAACTGAAATATTAAATAAAAGGTCTTAGTTAATAATACATCAAAATGTTAAACTTACCTTCAGAAATAATATCCATCACAAAAAACTTTCATTAAATTAATATTACCCACTGTAAGATGTGCACGGAAGTGTCGCTAAATTGCTACTGATTGACGTAAATTATTGCATATAAGTAATTACCTGCCGTATGACCCTCGTGACTCATCACTCAGGAATGTTACGCAAAAATAATTCTAGGAATTTTGAATTTGGGGTGTTGTTTACGATATATTATTAAGATTTCCTGAAAATTACAACATGAATATTGTCCACCTAGCATGTTCTACGTGATTCACTGTGCGACGTGGTAAAATCTGGTCCAGTTTCAAAGCCAAGGTCAACAAATGTAGCAAATAACGGTGTCCGGTAATCAAGCAAGGGTCAATTAGTTCGAAAATCATATACAATTCACAGAGTAAAAGCAGCAAAAGAAACGATCTCAGAGAGCCAAAGGAAAGCGAATGTATGTTGAATTATTGACATCTACAATGGCAGTGAAAATGACATATGACGATACAGATAATTATGAATTCTATAAAACCGATTATTTACAATCGATATTTTGACTTTCATTTTCAAAGAGACAGGTTTATTTCTGATTAGTTAACTGAATAACGAAAATAAATATGCTACATAGATATTTTGAAATCATTTAAATTTTACTAATTTTACGTACCTAGTCGGGTGATGCTGGCTGAACCTGTATTTATGTGAAGTTTCCGCAGCTCTGCAGTTTTCTCCATTGTTCGCCTGTAGTCTTGCACTTTGTAGAAGCCACGTAGAATAGAAACTGCTCACTACCTATTTGATTTTGTCTAATCACTGCGACTAGACTGTGTTACACAAATACAATTGACAATTTAGTTGATATAAGTCGAATGAATTATATTAAAATATGAGCTAAAATAAACTAAATTTCAAACGAAGCGAAGATCGCGTAGCTCGAAAGGACGCTGTTGTAGTTCTGCGGTGAACACTAGGGGGCGCACCACTCGCAGTGCCGCGCAGTTCGCACCAATGGGAGCGCGCCGCGTTCATGCCACGCCAGCCGGAGCCTCGGACGCAACGTATGCCGATGTGTGTTGTCTCCCTTAATCACGTGCAGAGCTACGTGGCACATGCGATATGCTCTCGCTCGCACGCTGCTAGAACTATCAATTTCTTCAATTTGGCGCCAAGCTCCGTTGTTAACTTGCTTGAAGTGTACACCAAAATTCAAATATGGCAGACAACTAATTTCTTTGACCTTGAAAATGGAGTTGGAATGTTGAAAATTTTGATATTTTGAACGTCGATATTTTTGTTGCAGCAATCGATACTTGAACGGATTTTGTAAGTATATGCTGATATCCGCCGATTTCTTCACTATTGCGCCTTTGGCGGCCGCAGATGCACAGGGGCGTTGCTGCAACCGCGAACAGGATCTACTCGCGTGAATCTGCAGTATCTCCGCGGGATTTCTTTTCGACGGGTCGCTAAGGACCAAATGAAGCGCTCTTGTATAGTGGACTGTACTTTTATAGGAACTGGGTCCGAGTAAATCACAAAGACACTGTTTTCACAAGACCTCTTTTTTGTTGCGGCGTTGTAGTGTTGCCATAAACAGACGATTGGGTGGTTTATAGCCAGGACGCAAATCCTGCATAATTTTTTCGAATTCGGGATGTACCACATGTAGAAAAGGAGTGTTGGTTGCATAAAAGAACTTTGCCAATTGTAAATCTTTTTTTTTTCTGGGCAATACTAGTTTTTATAGTGAAGTAATCCATTTTTTATTTTTTGGCAGGGTTTGCTCTTGCGAAGAGATATATCTTTTTGGATCTGAACAAAAAGTTTTAGTTTCATTATTTTATACTTGGCAATACATTTTTAGTTACTGTAGGTAATTAAAGTAGCTAACAAGTAAGTAAAGTAACATATTTGTAAGCAAAGACTTTTTGGTTTGGAGATATAGTTCAATGAAAGGTTAGAGAGTGACAAAAAATTTACGCAGCTAGTACTATAATAAATATAAATATAACAAACAAATAAAACTTACGATTACTATTAGTAGATGGAGTCAAAGATTCATCAGTGTCTGAATTGTCAGAAAATGTTACACTATTTTCAGAATTTATGCACATATTGTAATGTGCTTCTAACTTGGCTACCAGCCCAACGACCTCCTTGTCACATATTCGACATTTAACTCGATTAGTTTTCATCAAACCCACATCAGGAATATGTATGTAGTGCTTCCAAATATCGTCTTTTTTCCGTCCACCAGTTGGTGTGGAAGGTGCAGTGGTCATGATTTATAGATGACTGTTCATGAAAAGTTGGATACAAAATTTCAAACACTATATTATAATTTTATTTTTATGAATACACGACAATTATTGCAACAACTTCAACTCTACCGACCTCAACAATGTGAAGTTTCATGTGTCATGTCATTATCAAATGCCAAAAGCGCGCTCCGCTAGTGTTGCCGTAGGGCAAAGGGATATAACCATACAACCAAGTAAAAACATAATTTTATGTAATAAATCAATGTTATAAACATGAATAAAACGTAGTTACCAACCGTTAAAAGCATTGAATTAATCATAAAACATTGATAGAAACAAATAAAACATAAAAATCTTTTTAAAATTTTTATGTTTTTTTTTAGCAACAAAGGTTAATTGCACTATTTTGTATAAAAGAATCAGAGTCATTGAAGGAACATGACTTGTCAGCAAGATGTACAATCTTATGAAATAACTCTCTTATTTTAACATATTGAACAATAGTACATTGTTCATCGAGGGGAGAAAGTGACCGAATACCATAATACACACAAGTTATACTATACCTATGAGGAAAATGAAACACATTTTTAGTTAAAATTTATATTAAAATTTTATTACAATTATTGAAATTCAATGTTAAATTTTTTCTAGGTAGATTTATGTTTGTTTGAGATGTTTGGGACAATGCGTGTTGTGCTATTGGCATATCGCTCGAGGAAGGCCGTGGCGCCAAAGGGGCATCTGGCTGGCGAGGTGCTTGTGGCCATGCCGCCCTCGTAGGTGGGTTTCGAGATACTAACTTTTTATTTTGGCATCCGCCTGTTTCTAGTCTTAAATTTTGAATTAAAAAAAATAAAGGAGGGAAGAAAGTGCTTATTTTTGAAGCAAAGTAAATAGCTTGGATTTACGTACTTTCTTTCCTTTTTTCAAGTAAGAACTAATATACTTTCCGAATAGGTGTAGTATAAATCCTATTTTCGTGCTCCCTTTAATGCCCTTCCATGTGAACTGATTCAGTAGGTCATCTTTAACCCATTTAGACTGGGGCTCAAATGGTGTGAAATTTTTCGAAACATTATTTTTCGATGCAAAGTGTTTCCAGGCATTTCTTACATTGCCAACGAGCTTTTTTATGACACACTTCACATCGCAATTGTTGGGAATGTTTGCCGGGGTCATCTAATCAGGCTTGCTACTATCACACCGCTTGTGTTTCTCAAGTAATGGCGTGTAAAATACCGTCGAATTTGGAGCTGATCCATCTTATCATCATTCGGCAGAAGGTGTAGCCGCCATGCGTTTGCCACTGCTAGATCCAGCATGTTCGTAAACAGGACCCACCACCATTTTTTGCCACGTATAGCAGTGCGATACAGGGATATCGACTGGATCAGCTTGATCGACTCGTTTTTGTTGGTGTTACTATTCACGCAGACTGAGCTCACTGTGTCGTTAAGTGTTGCTGTTCTTTGCTATATACTAGGTTTGATTAAGTGGATGACTGGGCCGCAGGCTGCTGGTACGCTCCAACCACCTTCTCTATTAGAATTTGGGTGTTTTTCAATTCAAATAGCCTCGCGGATCATTCTTCGTATATATCTATGCTCTTTGACGAGTATCTGTGGTTTATCAAACCTTAAATAATGGTTAGTAGAGTCCTTTTCATGAAAGAAGTCCCGCAGACGCAGCGCTGTAGTCGCGCGACATAATGTTGCCAGGCTTAAGAAAATCTTTTACCATACTTTTAATTTTATTAACAACCTACAAAAATTATTCTCAGAATATTTAATATAATATTAAAGTTCTATACAATTATAATTATTATGAAATGAAATGCAAGCAAGGTAAGCAGGTATTTCGTACCCTTTCTGTTCGGGTCAGGTTATTGTTGCATTTAGAAATTTCTGTCATGTCAAATTTATAATGTCGTATTGTTTACCAACGAAAAATGAAATGAAGGTGTACATCATCATCATCATCATCTCAGCTGCATATAGTCCACTGCTGCACACAGGCCTCTCATGGATTAACAGGACGACCGGTCTAAGGCAGCCTGTCTCCAGTGCTTCCCGGCGACCCCAAACCACGTTTGTCCGCACGCGGTCACTACTTTAGGTATATATATATATATAATAAAACAAGAAAATTCTTCAAACTTTTATTGAATAATTGTGATCATCGGCCATACTAACGTCACTGTCGGAAGAGTGAATGTATTCAGAATCAGACTCTGTTTCACTATCACTAGCCGTAGATATGATAAATCGATCCATTTCTTCATCTATAACACCGTCATTTTTTATATATTCCTCCTCTAAATGTTCTACATGCTTGCACTGAGCGGCCGAATCTTCCGCTGTAATACTTTCAAAAGCCTCTTCCGTTATTTTTACGATTTCCTTAGGATCTTGGGCTACGTTTTTATCCGCCACCCGTCGTTTCATAAGGCTCCACATTTTTTCGATCGGATTGAGATCGCAGTGATAAGGCGGCAACTTTAGGACTTCGTGATTGAGTGATTTCAATAATTCATCAACAACATATGTTGGAGGTCCTTTGTTTTGTTTGACTAGGTCAAACAATACAGCCTTTGTCCACGTGTTTTCAAAATAAATTCCCTTTTCTTGCAGCCATTCTTGCATACTACTTTTTAAGCTCGACATTGTTGGTGCCTTGTTTATTTGAGTACAATGGTAAGGAGCATTGTCCATTACTATGAGAGATCTTTCAGGTAGGTTCGGAATCAATTTTTCATTCAACCATTTCATAAAATTTGTAGCGTTCATGTCGTCGTGGTAATCTGAAGATTTGGATTGTGACTTAGACATCAACAATGCACCACTTATGAATCCATTTTCTGTACCCGCATGAGCGATTATCCAACGACTTCCCGATGAGTCTGAGACATACATACCTGGCTCCTCCTCACTCTGCCAACAACTTTTAGTGTGATACGTATTATGTATATAGATCTCGTCTAAATATACAACCGGTTTTTTTTCTATGGTGCGATTTCTTCGCATCCTTTCCAAATATCTGGTACGCCATGCAGTGATATCATAGCGTTCCATAAGCAGTTTACGTTTTGATTGGCATCGTTTATATTTAAAACCTATGCTGTGTATGTAATGCTTCCCTGATATTTTATATCTTCTCTCAAAGCTGCGCGTAATTTACCCAATGTGTGCAATTCTTTCCTCACAACATAAAAAAAGTGATTTTTTTGTCTTATGGCGCACAAATCGAACCCATCCAAGTCGATTTTTTTGGGATGCGGGCGACTCTTTCCCGGGGTGACGATTTTCGTTGAAGTACTAGCCGCTTTTTTTCCTTCTTTTGTGATTCTTGACACCGTTTTCTCCGACACGCCTGCAATCATATTATGTGTAATTATACTATTTTTACAAGTTAAGCTTAATATAATGATAATGAATAAATATTCCACAACATTATCTTGTAATGGAATCACAGTGGAATCTAGAATACGGATAAACATACTTGTATACTTTTCTTGTACACATCATATATAGAAACACCCAGACTAATGCATAGCGTAGTGGTAATTAATGTATAATTAATATTCTAATATTCTAGGACAATTTACACCTACTATAGAGCCACCCAGACCAATGCAAATATTCATATTCATGCACACAAATATTTGTACTGAGTGGGAATCGAACCCGCGCCTCCTGCGTAGCAGTCGCGTGCACTACCACCACGCTACAGAGGTCGTCGTTACTTCATAGTTAAAATTAAAATATTATTGTCTCATAAATAAAAATACTAAACCAAATATTCCCATCTTAACGGCAAAAAATCTTCATATAGCAACCCTAAAAAGTACCTGTCATGGCGGCAACTCTCTTGCGAACATTGTTTACTGGTATCAAAACACCTTGATTCTGATGCTCCGCTTCACAGAATTCCTTCACCTTCAATATAATTTCTCGACCCGCACTTTTTACAACTTTTGGCATCGTAAACCATCCTATTAGCGCGCTTAATCCAATTAAAAACACAACAATATCTACCACAATACACACCCTTGATAACATCGACAATCGACAACATGGCTGATCTGTGAAATTTAGTTCCACAAATCACCGTGGGACTTCTTTTATGAAAAGGACTCTACGCTTGTTCACATACAGCTGACATTGTTGAGCGTTGGTGTTTTATGTCAGCTATGTGTTCTTTGAAACGAGTGCCAATGCTTCGCTTGGTTTGCCCAATATATGAGAGCTCACAGTCACAGTCTATTTTATATACTCCTGCATCTTGTAGAGGTAGTTTGCACTTGACAGATGGTAAGAACTGACTTATCTTCGTTGGCGGCTTGTAGTATGTGTTGATTGAAGCTCGCTTCAAGATGTAGTCAATCTTGTCCCCTCGTACGTATGGTAGCACAGTAGTACAGCAGGCTGGCGATAGAATCCGTTAAAAAGTGGTTTTATTTCAATGAGTGATATTAGCGCAAACTTTAGAAAATATATAAATTTATTAAAAATCCATTTTAATAGTATTTCCTCCATCATGACAGAATCTTTTCCAGCTTCGCTATTATTTTAAAATCATACATTTTATAATTAAATTTTTGATCATATCTGATGTTGGTATGAAGTTGACGCATGAACCTTGTCGTTGTAGGGTATGTATATATTATTATAATGATATTTTGTTTCTCAACCTATTCTGCAGTTTTTTCAGGACAAGTCGCTATAAATGTAGATGTAAGTTTTCGGCATGATTTCGCACTCTTTTCTGTTTCCACTGCTTTTTTATGTTTCTCTGTAGTAACGTGAGCTACTAAGTTATTGTATGGTTAAAGTATGCACCATTATTTGGTACACAATCGGATTTATTAAAAATAGGCAACCTGCAATCTTACACGCATTAACACGTTCTCGCGGCCAGCAGAACACATTGACGTTTCATTGACATTGACAGCGAAACGTCAACTGTCTACCTGGTGGCTAACGTAGGGTAAGGGCTTCTATATAACACTCCTCCCTTTTCAATCTAATGTTATGTTTAACAATAAGTACCTATCTATATTTGTAATAGTTATACCTATTTACATACATGTATATATATAGTTATAAGCACTATATATGCATAAACCATAATAGGAATAAAATCTTATTAAAATAAATCAACTAAAGATCTAAAATTAGCAAAGATATCTTCTATGACTGGGATTGGATGCTGAGGCATTAGCAGATGAGGAATAATTGTAATTTTATAGTCACCACAAATTCTTACATTATTAGGACCTTTTACTATAGATACAATGGGTGTAGTCCAAGATACCTGACTCTTAGTTGACAATTTGTGCATCTTACCTTCGCTTACTAACTTATCTAATTCGCCTTTCACAATATTTTCTGAAGCATATGGTATTGGCTTTAACTGTAACTTCCCTGGTGGCCCTTTTATTTCTCCAGGTGACCCTAATTGAACTAATTTATTAATTTTCTCATCCGATTGTGAGCTACCAATAAAGTTACATGTTTTGTACACTTCTTCCCAGTTAATTTTGATTACACATAACCAATCTCTTCCTAATAATGGCTTATTACCTTCTTTTACTACTATCACCGCTGCCTGGTGAGCATTATTCGATTTGCATCTTACCGAAACTTTGCCTTTGCTAATAACAGTAATACTATTATTGAATGAAATTTTGAAGCATTTACTATGCTAACTTTTCAAATCGATTAAGATAGGAAAAAGTGAATGCCCAGGTGGGACTCGAACCCACGATCTTTCCCTTACAGGGGGAATGCTCTGACCACTGAGCCACCGGGCCACACCTGAAGCTATCCAAATTCTCCTATACTACCGTCTTAGGGCGACGGTGATTGCAACATCATTCATTGTTTCCGATATTTCGTATGAATGTCGGTAGATGCCTCCCACCGTCGCCCTAAGACGGTAGTATAGGAGAATTTGGATAGCTTCAGGTGTGGCCCGGTGGCTCAGTGGTCAGAGCATTCCCCCTGTAAGGGAAAGATCGTGGGTTCGAGTCCCACCTGGGCATTCACTTTTTCCTATCTTAATCGATTTGAAAAGTTAGCATAGTAAATGCTTCAAAATTTCATTCAATTATTTGGGCGGAGTCATCAAAAAACAATGTTTAAAAATGATTGCAACATCATTCATTGTTTCCGATATTTCGTATGAATGTCGGTAGATGCCTCCCACCGTCGCCCTAAGACGGTAGTATAGGAGAATTTGGATAGCTTCAGGTGTGGCCCGGTGGCTCAGTGGTCAGAGCATTCCCCCTGTAAGGGAAAGATCGTGGGTTCGAGTCCCACCTGGGCATTCACTTTTTCCTATCTTAATCGATTTGAAAAGTTAGCATAGTAAATGCTTCAAAATTTCATTCAATTATTTGGGCGGAGTCATCAAAAAACAATGTTTAAAAATGATTGCAACATCATTCATTGTTTCCGATATTTCGTATGAATGTCGGTAGATGCCTCCCACCGTCGCCCTAAGACGGTAGTATAGGAGAATTTGGATAGCTTCAGGTGTGGCCCGGTGGCTCAGTGGTCAGAGCATTCCCCCTGTAAGGGAAAGATCGTGGGTTCGAGTCCCACCTGGGCATTCACTTTTTCCTATCTTAATCGATTTGAAAAGTTAGCATAGTAAATGCTTCAAAATTTCATTCAATTATTTGGGCGGAGTCATCAAAAAACAATGTTTAAAAATGATTGCAACATCATTCATTGTTTCCGATATTTCGTATGAATGTCGGTAGATGCCTCCCACCGTCGCCCTAAGACGGTAGTATAGGAGAATTTGGATAGCTTCAGGTGTGGCCCGGTGGCTCAGTGGTCAGAGCATTCCCCCTGTAAGGGAAAGATCGTGGGTTCGAGTCCCACCTGGGCATTCACTTTTTCCTATCTTAATCGATTTGAAAAGTTAGCATAGTAAATGCTTCAAAATTTCATTCAATTATTTGGGCGGAGTCATCAAAAAACAATGTTTAAAAATGATTGCAACATCATTCATTGTTTCCGATATTTCGTATGAATGTCGGTAGATGCCTCCCACCGTCGCCCTAAGACGGTAGTATAGGAGAATTTGGATAGCTTCAGGTGTGGCCCGGTGGCTCAGTGGTCAGAGCATTCCCCCTGTAAGGGAAAGATCGTGGGTTCGAGTCCCACCTGGGCATTCACTTTTTCCTATCTTAATCGATTTGAAAAGTTAGCATAGTAAATGCTTCAAAATTTCATTCAATTATTTGGGCGGAGTCATCAAAAAACAATGTTTAAAAATGATTGCAACATCATTCATTGTTTCCGATATTTCGTATGAATGTCGGTAGATGCCTCCCACCGTCGCCCTAAGACGGTAGTATAGGAGAATTTGGATAGCTTCAGGTGTGGCCCGGTGGCTCAGTGGTCAGAGCATTCCCCCTGTAAGGGAAAGATCGTGGGTTCGAGTCCCACCTGGGCATTCACTTTTTCCTATCTTAATCGATTAGTAATACTATTACTTCCATAACCCGTTAATCATATGTTACAATTTTCATTTTTTTAAATTTGGCAACAATTTCTTAAACAGCTTAATAGGTATCAATGTCACATCCGATCCACAGTCTATTTAAAAGTTTATATAATCGGTGCCACAGCTCTCGACCGATCAGGATCGAGTGAGTCGATTCCCCCCTCCGACCGCGCCTATAAAAATGCCAGCGACTCAATTCAGAGGGTCGATGTTAATGGTACACGTTCAGTGGGATCTGTGATTTCGATGGGTGTTCCACAGGGTTCGATACTTGGACCATTTTTATTCTTAATATATATTAATGACATCCCCTACTAGGTAAGGGACAAAACTAGTATTATTTTATTTGCTGACGATACTTCGTTAATATTTAAAATTAAAAGGCAACAATATAATTATAACGAAGTGAATGGTGCAATCACAAGAGTGGTCCATTGGTTTAATACTAATAATCTTTGTCTTAATGGGAACAAAACTAAATGTATAAAATTCACATTACCTAATGTTACACAGGTGGAAACCAATGTACAACTCGATGGACAAGTGTTGAACCTTGTACAATCAACAGTTCTTAGGTTTAAGTATTGACGCCAAATTGCAGTGGCGATCGCATATTGAAAAAATATCCAGTTGATTAACAGGACATTAACAGACGTGGATACGGCCAGAATAGTTTATTTCAGTTATTTTCATAGTATTTTGAGCTACGGAATTCACCTTTGGGGTAATTCCGCGGATTTAAACACAATATTTATTTTACAAAAGCGGGCTGTGAGAGCTATTTATAATTTGGGCCCAAGGGTTTCCCTTCGAGAAAAGTTTAAAGAAATAGACATTCTAACCGTAGTGTCACAAGACATTTTCGAGAACCTAATGTATGTAAGGAAAAATATCTCAAAATTTTCAAGAGTTTGTGACAGGCATAATATAAACACAAGACATAAAAACAATCTTGTAGCTTGTGACAGTAGACTCCATAAATAAGTAATTCTTTCCGGGGCAACTGTATACGCTTTTTCAACAAGCTCCCTAATGAAATTAGAGATTTACCTGTAAATAAATTTAAAAATGTAATTAAGACTAAACTGTGCCAAAAAGGCTATTATAAAATCCAAGAATATTTAGATGATAAACAAACTTGGAAATGAGCTGTTCGCTCAACTATGCTACTCAAGCAAACTATTGTATTAGGCTAAGTAGACTAACAGCCGGTCTCTATAATCTATCTATCTTTTACTAGAAGTTAAAATAGCTATCCATAGTATCTATCGGCGACTTTTTCTGTTTCAATAAACAAAGATAGATAGAAATATAGATCCATGACTTCGATCTATCTTTCGGAGGGCTTCCAGCTTACCATAGATAAGTGGTTGCATAGAAAAAAAAGCTTGGGCGTTGCAATAACGCTTTAGAACTAACTGTAGATACGATAAGTAACCATCTGTCAGTTTTCATCAATCGCTCGATTTCGGAGGATTTTGAAGGTATCATCCTCCGATGATAACTCCTTTTAGCATATTAATCAGATTAATCATCAACAAAAAAGTACCAAATGGATCTATTCAGTGATGAAAGTGACAATGAAATGTTTGAGGCCGGTGTGTTTGATTCAGACTATAGTATAGCAGAAACGGAGGGTCGCCGGGTCAGCGTTAGAATAAACTACGAGAGTGAACTTTCAGACTCAGAATTTGTGTACAGATTTAGATTAAATAAAACGTCTGTAAATGAGTTATTGTTAAAAATAACTCCGGCCATAAAAGTAACTTCCTCGCGGTAAGTAGAAATACCTAATAGGTTAAAAACATTATAGTTTTTGTTCAGAGTTGTTAAAAATTACAAAATAATAAATTGTTATTAATTACTACTTTTAGGAATAATGGTGTATCACCATTACACCAATTGTTGCTGACTTTGAGGTTTTATGCGCTGGGAACGATGCTTTTATCGGTAGCAGACTTTATTGGCGTATCAAAAGCTACAGCTAGCAGAATCGTGGCAGATGTATCTGGAACTATAGCTGGGTTGTACTCTCAATATGTGAATATGTTAGAAAATACACAGAATAGATTTTTATGAAATTGCAGGATTCCCAAGAATACTTGGTGCAATTGACTGCACACATGTTCCCATACAGTCACCTGGTTAGTAATAATCTTCCAACATGTTACACTTATTTTTATTTTATTTATTCATAATGTAGTGGTCACACTGGTATCTTGAGTTGTACAAGCAACTTGGCACTATGAAGCAAGAAGATACTGACAAAATATATCACTATGCAGTAACTCATCTGATGAGTGACTGGGCTGAGTTTTTCTCTTGATATAGGTATCTGCCCGACATTATTCATCATATACCTGCTCTCTATGTAATAGTATTAATTTCAATCTATATTTTTATTTTTAGATTCAAACATAGCAGAAGAGTTTAGGAACAGAAAAGGCATATTTTCTATTAATTTTCAAGGAGTATGCAATGCAGACTTGCTTTTTATGAATGTAGTGGCACGCTGGCTTGGGTCTGCTCATGATGCTACCATATTTAACAACTCTGTGCTAAAAGGTCTGTTCTGTATTTTATCTAAACATATGATTAAGACATACATAACATAAATATATGAGGCATATTTTTTAATATAGTATTTATTACTTTCTAGGTATCTACTACTTTCTTATAATAAAATTATTCATATTCTCTATGACTCGAACAATGTCTTGTTAATCTTTTAAAATTGGTAGATACTCCAGCTATATCGTAAAAGTGCAACTATTTAAATTTTTCAGGTGTTTTGGTGTTTGGAAAAGACGCTTTCCAGTGCTGTCATTGAAAATCCGTTTAGCTTTACGCACAACACTAACTATCATTACTGCTACAGCTGTACTGCACAACATCTGCAGATTACATAATATTACTGATGTGGAGCCTGAAGTAGAGATTCCACTTAAATCAAATGATATTCCTTCTACTGAGGGAGCAGGTCAACATAATCATACTGCCAGGCTAGAACTAATAAATAATTATTTTAATGTTTAAATATTGTCGTTAATATATCCTGGCATAGCTAAATAAGAATGTTTGAATATATTTTATTTATTGATACATTTTATATTGTTTTAATTACTACAACCTTAACATATAAATGCAGTGCCAAGCAGTTACTGTGTTCTAGTAATAATAAAAATGATATGGGACTATTTATTTTGATTTTTCCATCCTAAACCTTGTCTGTGCTTACCATCAAGGGGCAAAGAAATGAAGTTGAAATTAAAAAATAGAATATCTTTATTGTTCATCAAAGAATAAAATCTTAGAAGGTACTTATAATTACACTTATTTTCACTATAACACTTAACGCACTATTTTCACTAAAGGCATCGAGTCAGTTTTCATTAACACTACACACTTTTTAATTGTTCTATTTCAAGTCTTAATTTTAAATTTTCCAGCTCCAGTTTTTAGCTTTGGCTCGAAAATAAGCTGCCATTGCCAGCTCCTTATCTTTCTGAGCTCTCTGAAGTTCTTCAGAAAGCTTTTGTCTCCTGTTTCGGTTTGCTATAACAAATTAAAAACGATTATTCACCATAGTTTTACCAATTTCCTCTAATTTTCTAGCCTCCTATAAAATAGGATCAGGTTAGTCTGAACATTGTTTTGATTGCTACTAGTGTAGTACTAGTGTAAAACTAAGTATTACACACAAAGGTGTATAATACTACAATTTTATTTAAATGTTAGGCTATAAATGTGTATTCACCATTAGTTAATGACCTCCCAGCCTGAGTTGTGGTACGTTAGTACTATTAATTATTCTGTGGTTGTGGTTAGTGGTCAACCTCAGACAGAGTTGTTCAGGTCAGCCATGTAGGCCTCTGCCTTGACCTAACGACTGTGACAGCCGGGACCGACTTTTAACATGCCTTCCGAAGAACGGAAGTGCTCGGTTAAAATACCACTAAGCGGTCACCCTTCCAAAGGCAGTCGCGCCTTTCGGTAGCTTAATCCACTGATCGTTTACCGGTCAGTGAGCGCACCTGGCTATGAGCGCTTCGATTAGTTAATAAATACATACATGTAATGCATTTTTAATTTGCTATTTTAAAATTGAGACAATAATATGTAAAGCAACTTACAGGAGCTTTTAGGTGTGTTAAAAACAAACTTTTTCGATTTAAAATTTGCCTCAATATCATTAACACCAACACCACTACCACCACCACATTCACCAATACCATCACCCAATAATGAAATAGACTCTTCTGCCTGTGGCAGTTCTGGCAAAGGCTGCATGTCTTGAACTTCCTGAACTACCTCTGATGTACTAGGCAGCTCTTCACCATCACCACCAAACTCAATAATGAACCCAGTGCATGTAGCACCTAACATAGAGGCTACTCGGTCCAGAGCCTCATCTGGAGGAATATATGCTTTTCCACCACCGGTCTGCAAAAAAAGTTTTTATATTAAAAAGCTGGATAGTTAAGTTTATATTTCCAATATCTCACAAATGTTATGTGCAATGTCTACAAACCTTTAAATTGTTTTGCCTAATTAGTGGACTACGTTTTCTTGCTGCTTTTTTTAAATTCTCCCATTTTAAACGCAGTTGCTCAGGACGCCGCATTTCTCCTGTCATGGCGCAGAACTCTTTCGCTATGGATTTCCAGGCATCCTCCTTCAATTTATTGTTAGTTGCATTTGTGGCTTTAGATGTAATAATCTTGTGCTGACAAATGTCGTCTAGCAATAAAAGAACTTCGTCCTTTCCAAACGGCTTTGACTTCATCTGAAAATAAAGTATAATAACGTAACGTAGACAGAATAATTAATACGAAGTACACTTTTTGGCGCGAATTTACGCCAGACATATAGACAATTGTGATACGTGAATAATCATTCATGAAATAAAATAATTAGCGCACAATACTTACGGTTATTAGTTGTGCCATATTTTTAACACGGTAAAATAAAATACTGATAAATGCAATAATCTAACACTGTTTGTACGTTGTCGAATTCGAAACATGAGCTATATCCCGTCACTGACACTGACACAGAGAGAGATCTGTCGAGTCCAACATCAAACGATGCGTTTCGTTTACAATAAAGCGTGTCGTAGATAATTATCATTTTCACTATTTAATTGAACAAATTACCTAAACCATAAATGTTTTCTTTCAATTTATTATTAAAATGAATAATCAATAATAATTACAGTAAACACAACCGTAAAATTAACCTACAGCTATTTTTTTTTTAAATTACTCCACTTATTTAAAATGCAAAAATAAAACGTTCGGAGGGCGCGTTTACTAGAGATAGCGTGTGCTATCTATCGTCGATCTCAGATAGGTAGACGTATTTTTGTTATTGAGACGGCAGTAACAGATAGTTTAACTTTTATTATTTATCTCGGATAGCTATCTGCGGTTAACTGTAGATAGGTTATTGAGACCGGCTGTAAGCAAATGTTTGTAAATAGACCAAAAAAAATGCCCGCTGAGTTTCTTGCCGGAGTCTTCTCAGGTCGGGGCCACGTTTCGAACAGGTGATCCATTTGCAAAACTAGTCTAGATTTTTTTTTAAACTTGACGCCTTGTAAGTACCGTTTTAATGGTCTATGCAGAATAAATAATTTTAGAATTTTTTGACTTTTGACTTTTGAAGATTCCATATCAGTCGCAACGAAGCCGCCGACGCCCGGACCTGCGCCACTGAAGATGTCGACCGCAGTGATCGACGAAACGTCTGGAACGCAAGTTTCAAATGGACCACGGCCAAACAGCCCGGAAGCAGTATATTCTACATGCAACGACGGCCGTGGAAGCCTGAAGACTTATATATATAATTATTATCAACATGTACGCCTACCTCCCAGGGTTTAGGTTTCTCCTCTAAAATATGCAGTATCGAGTACTCATCCGTTGAAATTTCTTTGATTTCCTTCTTTTTAAAAGTGCACACATACTTGAGATGTCCTTTCTTGTTGCAGTTGTAGCAAGTATCCTCCTTAAAACAACAAGCAGGTTTTGTATGGCCACTCCGACCACAACAGTGACATTTCAATAAGGTGCATTCTTGTTTGTTCACTTTGTTTGTTTCTTTGTCATAGCCACTAACAAACCTTGCCTACTGACCTGCGGTCGTCATAGATTTTGCAATATGCACGGCTTCTTTAAAATTTATTTTTTATATTCAGTTAGGATTTTCTTTATCATACTCTCCTCTCGCAGGCCGTGGACAAATTTGTGTCTTAATGCCCTATCAAGGAAATGGCTAAAATTGCATGTTTTTGCCAATGCTTTCAATGCTTGTAAATATTCTGAAACAGTCTCATTTTCTTGCTGTTTTCGCTTTATAAATTTGAACGTCTCGGCTATCTCTGACGGTTCAGGTTCTAGATGATTGGCAACCATGTGGACCCCTTCGCTGAACGTCTTACCTTCCACCTCTTCTGGGTAACAGATCTCACTTAATAACTGGAACCGTTTTAAGGCAGCAAGGAATCGCTGCAACCAGATGATACGCAACGCTAAACGCCGACATATCCACGATAATATTAGTTCATCTTCACCTGCCAATATATGGAGATTTCTTGGTACTCTGGGTATTGGCAAACAGCGGACGGACTATCAGTTGACAGTTGGTTTGGATGAATTGAATCGTCATTTTTCCTCTACTACTCCTATTGATCACCAAAATAAATGTCAGACATTAAATTACGTCGCTTGTCTTATTAGTCCTGATAAAGATTCTTTTACGTTTTCTCCAGTTGCAACCGAGAACATCAAAAATATAACACTGTCGATTAAATCCAACGCACTTGGCTGTGCGTGCTGCCGTCGTATGGTAGTCACAATAATCGACCACCTACTTCCCGCCATCTCCCATATAATTAACTTTTGTCTTTTCTCTAGAACGTTCCCCTCTCTTTGGCGTAAAGCCTATGTGATTCCTTTACCTAAATTACCCAATCCTATACTTCCCAACCCCTTCCGTCCCATTTCTATTCTCCCTTATATGTCTAAAGTGCTCGAGGCCTGCGTGCAAAAACAGCTCTCGACGATCATTCATCGTAACGGACTGTTAAGCCCGCTACAGTCGGGCTTTAGACCTGATCATAGTACCACTACTGCTCTTCTAAAGGTTACAGGCGATATAAGGACTGGTATGGAGGCTACTAAGGTAACAGTGCTTGTCTTGGTGGACTTTTCCAATGCCTTTAATACAGTCGATCACGATATCTTGCTGGCTATACTTTCTCATCTTAAGATCTCAGCGGAGGCACTGGAATTTTTCTCAAATTATCTTCAGGGGCGCCAGCAATGTATTCGCATTGATGAGTCCACATCGAGCTGGTCCGATCTCGACTCTGGTGTCCCTTAAGGCGGTATTCTCTCTCCCTTATTGTTCTCTATTTTTATTAATCTTGCTACCTACAATCTTCGATGTGCGTATCATCTGTATGCAGACGACCTGCAGCTATACGCTCAAGCACCTGCTGATGACATTTCTCGAGCCATACGGGAGGTGAATGAGGATCTGGAAGCTTTGGGAAATTGGTCCACTAAATTTGGTCTACACGTAAACCCATCAAAGTGCCAGGCCATCATAGTGGGCAGCGGAAGATTAAAAAGTGGACTTAACACTACGACACTGCCACCAGTTACCTACAACGGAACAATAATTCCTCTCAGCCCCTCAGTGAAGGACTTGGGACTCTACCTCGATTCCAATCTTGACTGGCGTGTGCAGGTAACGAACATGAGCCAGAAAATTACGGGTAGGCTTAGGGTTCTGTATCGTCTAAGGAACTTCCTGCCAACAAGGACAAAAGTTACGCTGGCCCAAACTTTAATCCTTCCTGTGATAGACTATGGTGATGTGTGCTATTTTGACCTGAATCAGAACTTCTCGATAAACTTGACCGTCTTCTCAATAACTGCATTCGATTCATCTTCAATCTTCGTAAATATGACCACGTGTCTTCATTCCGATCGCAGCTTAATTGGTTACCCATCCGTCCTCGCCGTAAGTTGCGCGCACTTACTACTCTCTACAATATCCTCAACTCTCCCAGTATCCCTCCCTACTTAACTTCTTATTATCAGCTTTTATGTTCCAACAATAATCGAAATCTTCGTTCTAATGACAACCGGTTCCTCACAGTTCCTTCTCATAGAACGAACTTTTTAGGCTCTTCTTTCTTTGTTGAGGCTGTTCGTCTATGGAACGCACTTCCTCTAGAGATCAGGGAGAGCACGAGTTGCAATGTATTCAGGTCTAGGGTACGGCAATTGATCACCACTGAAATGGCATAATCATCGTCTCAACGATAATGAAAATAAGGACATATGTATATTTAGGTATATATATTAATGTTATGTATGTGTGTATATTTTATGTGATATATGTATATTAGTGAGATATTTATGATATATATTAGGTCCTTACGTATAAAATTGGCGTTTTGTACGGGAGGAATGAAAAGACGATTTTTTTTTGTTATATTTAATTAATCAAAGTATGCACCGTTGTTATCTATGCACTTTTGCCATCTTATGGGTAGTTCATTGATCCCTTTACTATAAAAACCATGGGGGCGAGAATCAATAAACTCTTTGAAGGCGGTTTGGACTGCTGCATCGGAGTGGATTTTTTTTCCTTGTAAGAAGTTGTCCAAATTCCGGAAGAAATGGTAATCTGTTGGAGCAAGGTCCGGGGAGTACGGTGGATTTTCGCAGACATTCCAATTGTAGCTCAGCTAACTTAGTGGTTGTTTGTTGTGCAGTGTGTGGTCTTGCGTTGTCGTGAAGCAGCAGTGGCCTAGAGCGATTGACCAATCTCGGTTGTTTAACAGCTAGTTCTTCCTTCATGGTTTGCAGTTGCTGACAATAGATATTTGCCGTAATCGTTTGGCCAGATTTAAGAAAGCTGTAGTGAACGACACCGGCGCTAGTCCACCAAACACTTAGAAGTAACTTTTTCTGAGTCAATTTTCGTTTAGGGCAGGATTTGGTTGGGTCTCCAGGGTTCAGCCATTGCGATGAGCGCTTTCGATTATCGTACAATATCCACTTTTCATCACAAGTAATGATTCGATTTAAAATCCCTTCATTATTGTGTCGGTTGAGCAAAGTAACACAGCAGGCGACCCGTGTTTGCAATTTCGATTCACTCAATTCATGAGGTACCCATCGTTCGAGTATTTTTACTTTCCCGATTTGCTTCAAGTGGATTAATACATTTTTGTCACTTACCCCGAAGCCTGTTGCTATCTCTGAAGTGCTTTGTGATGGATCCGCTTCCACAATAGCCTTTAATTTTTCGTTTTTCACTTTGATCTCCGGCCGTCCACGGGGTTGGTTCTTAAGGTCGAAATTTCCAGAACGAAAACGTTGAAACCAAAAACGTACCGTGCTGTCTTTAGCGACACACCTATAACCTTCAGCCACGGTAGTGGCATTCCATCCACCATGTCGCTTTAATTCCTTCATATCTGCACCAGTGTTTGCTAATAACGTGGCAGAGGTTCATCGGAAAGAATGCCCTGTATACATCTCGGGATTTGGTAGATTTAAAAATGTTGCAATGTCTTTTGGCATGGAACCAATTTTATTTATTCCAATTGGATTTTTTGTACATTTATTTTTAGAATAGACCTTAAAGAATCTATTATTGTTTGTATTCGGAGGACGAAAACTTTGATACTTTTCTACGATTTTCATGTAATCATCTCTGACTACGAAGGTTCGGTCGATTTTCGTTTTTGTATCCTTTAAAGTAATCAGTAAAGCAGTGTCAGAGATCGTTTGCCCGTCATCCACTGTCAGTTTAACAAGCTCATTTGAACGACAGGCTCCACTAATGCCGAGAATTAACGCAACCTGCAAACAAAAATAGAAAAACTGTTACAAAATTGATGTTGATCGGTTTACAATCAAATAGTTCTAAAATATCTACTTGTATTAAGCAAGATTTGTTGAAGATTACTTACTTTTACTGCCAAAAATTGCGAGGCTGGCGCTTCATTAAAAAGCGTTCAACATTTGGAGCGGTAAAAACCAGGCATTTTTTCGGTTTATAGCCTTCTGATAGCCTTTTAACGTAGGCTTGCAAGTTAGAATATGTTTTTATATCAATGTTATGCCTTGTTTTTACACACACCGCAACATAGAATATATACTCCATAATGTCGATGACTTCCTTTTCTTCGACAGTTCATTAAAATAAGTTAAGAAAACAGACTCAGAAAATGTGCCCGAAGCTTGATTTTCATTTTTCCATTTACAAAACTCATCGTAGGTTTTGATGTAAACAGCCGTGATTTGTTGGGTAGCAAGTTTTCGACAATATCGGCTGCCCTCTCTTTCATAAATTCAGGTGTTAACACAATATCTTCTTCGTCACTTAAATGCATAATCGATTTATTATAATTCAATCGTTTTATTCTAAAGTAACATTAAACTTTGTGTCCGTACAATTCACAGTAAGTATTTGAAATGGCGCCAATTCACTTTTTTTTTCTATAAAGGCAGCAAAGAACACCAAACAGTTTTTAATCTAATGCCAAACTCCTTGTCGCAAATATCGACCAATCAAATCTCGAGAATTTATTTGCACCAAAGAGTTTTGAATTTCGAATCTTAGCGCAAGGAGTTTGTGTAAGCTTTGAAATAGAGACCGGATATATTTTTGTGTTCCAAATTCAAACACCAAAATAGTGAATAAAAACAAAACCGTGAATAAAAGGCCTTTTTATTCACTGTTTTGCGGGAATAAAATAAGCTTTTTAGAGTAGGTATGGTATAAAAAATATTTTGCAACGCCTTGCTGTTGCGCCTTCTTTAACGTATCTGCAGAGGCCTCTTCACTGACCGCGAATGACCTATTGGTCATGTTACAGTGATTTCTGATTAAAAGTAGGCTTACGCATTGCAATAATTTTTCGACCATTACAGTTTTGTGATCTTCATACATCTACGACATATTAACATTAGCGAGTATTTCTGTTTTTGCGTAGCTGCATGTATTTATTGAGAAGATATACGGTCTTACTTTCTCAACAAAAGTTCTTGACGCATCGTCTATTGCCTGGCATAACTGAAGACTCAGGTATGTTAGAGAAGTTTTGTCCACCGCATCTCATGCTCTTAAACTGTTACTCTAGTCTTTTGCATATCAGGACTAAAGTTCCTTATTAATCTCGAGAGGATTTTTTTATTTAATTTACTTTGAAAACTCCTAAACGGTGTTTGTGAATGGGAGGATTATCACCTTTCTAGTTTTTGTGTATAAAAATAACCTCAAAATGATATTTGAAAAAATCTAAAAAACCCATTTAATTTCGTGAAACACGATTAATGATATTAATTTAATTAATTATTATGTAAGTATTAAGGATTAATTCATTTTATTATGCATTTCCAATTAGAACTATTTTTCAAGTTTAATTAAAATTTAATAAAGCGTACGTCACTTAACAAAAAAAAACCGCGGGACAAATTTCTTTGCAATTTGAATTTTGAATAGAACTTTTCTTAGGTTAGATTAACGATTAACAATAAGAATCTTTGTTATTATAAATATTATAATTTAGTTCTCTATTACTCATTTGTTCTCATTTTGGTTCTAAATTTCTAGGCCACTTGTAATTTTGTATTTTTTTGAAATGGAGAGTACTGCTATTTTTTTCCTCAAGTTTGATCAAATGGGCCCATTTACCTATTGTGTTGTTCATTACTAATTCCCCGCACTGCAAAAAATTATTTCTTTTTGATTTAAAAAGATGCGGAACATCATACCTATATAATAAAGACTTTTTTTATTATCTACTAAAAAATAGTGCGGTTCTGCAGAATTTCCCCAGGTCTTGAGTTAATTTAATGCACCTATGGTCATTGGTCCCTGATCGCAAACCGTAGCTATTACTTCAGATACAGCTCGAATTGCATCCTTTATTATAATAGTTAATTTTTCAGTTGCTACCCAAGTAGCACAAAAGTGCATTATAATTTATCACACTAGGTCACATTGGACATATGAGCATTTAAAATGAGTTATAAGGGTTTACTCCAACTGCAACAGCTGAATATCAGAAATTCAGGCCCAATTTAAAACATTCTGCTGAACAATGACTTTATTATATATCATGAAGACGCCACTATAGTGTTCTTGATGTTAGTATTGTGCGCTGAAGTTGTATTATTAAGCCGTTAGCAGTTGTGGACATCGTAAGCATTATGAGAGCATTTTAGTAGATACACATTATGGTTATTGTCATATTAACGGTCACGCGTGGACCGCTAAATTGCTTGCATATTAAGGTAGAACATTTGAACTATTATAATGCAAGCAGTTTTTCAGTGAACTTTGTTAACCATTTTTTAATGCATCACGCTGTATTTCATTGAACTTCGACAGTATTCTTCAGCTGTTATGACTGCTCTTATAACGGCATTTATGTGGTTCACGAGAACATTATTATAGATCTTTTCTGCTGATGTATAACAGCAAACTACTTTAATTCGTTTCACATGCACCTCTCTATTCATGACTAGGCTGTATAATCAGACTGGCTGCGCACTTAATCTAGTGTTGATGATAAAATGATTCTTAATCAGAGTGTTTTAATGCCATAGCTGGTATTTTTGAGATTTTGTGAACATTCATATATATTCAGTTAGACGTTCACTTCCCGGTGGAAGGTTACGTGAACAAATAAGGGCTCCTAAAAGCTTATAAAAGGTAAATGCATAATGAGCATGAATTCAGTTCACTCGTGAGCATTCGAAGTAAATGTGAATCATTATTACTACATAGCATTGCCATTGGCTTACTTGCATGGCACATAAACCACCCTTTCTTACTCGTTACTGAATTATTATGGACAAGTGAACGTACATACAGCATATTGCATTTTATTGTAGTATATACGTTTCACATTGATGTTCCACCATTTTTCATTTTTATAACCTATAAAAATATACTTTAATTGTTAACTTATTTTAGATTTTAGAAACTGTACAACTGAATAATTAAGCTTGAATTTTAAGTTCTTTACGCACAAAGAATTTAGTTCTAACTCTATTTCCAGATAAAACAAATTAAAATTAATTTGTGTACCAGTAGACCCATATCTGGTTTTAGTTTTTCTGTTAAAACATTCATATTTTCGGGGCGCGTGAAAATTTTCCACTAATATTGATAGTATTTCACCATACACTTGCATTCCCAATAAGATCTCACGTAAGAATTATGAAAAATGAGAGTTCAAGTTATATAGTAACTCTCCACCATTCTCTCCGCAATACTTTGTTTGGCACCATTGAAATTTACGTATGTAATATTGGAGACGAATGATTTAATTAACGACACAATTTTTTTTTTTTATCCAAAATTGTGCTCTCAACAGTATAGAAGCGTAAAAACTGTTCCAATTAATTGCATTAACTGCCTAAGAGGTAACACACGCCGTCGATTTCAGCAGATGTTCAGCTCTTGGGGTAATTGTGCCCCAATTAATGCTTATATAACGTCGTTAAGATGCAATCAAACAGGCAGATAAGAACTAATTGCAGTCAAGTTTGTGCCCAAATCTGAGTTATAGCACCGTAGGATACGCATCCTCAGCTATTATGCAGCTAACTACAACTGCTATCGTTACCTAGGTGAACCGTAAATCTGTAACTGTACAGCACTTGTGTGCTACTTGGGTATGGTTCCCTTTACGAAATAGTGTGCAATGGGCTGTTTCATACTTTTATGCACCCGTTGAAGCATGATAACTAATGCGTGATCAGCTATTTTTTTTAATCGTTCTTCATCGCCTAGGTCCTCATATCCATCTATTTTATCTGTTGCAACATTGTATATTAGCCTTTTTTTGAGTGCTTTCCCAAAAAACAGAATAACACAAGTTTTATCTTTGTCTGATCAATTTTCTTTTTTTTTTAGGTGATTTATACTCATGGGATCGATGTCAGTATCTATTTTCATATTTTCTAATACTGTTTGAAGCGTTCTGATTCTAGGCATAGATAAAAGTTGAGACAAATGTCTGTACGCTTTCGGCGACTTTTTGTAAATAGCTAGAGCTACGGTTGTATTTAATTTAGTCCAACGTTTGCCTTTAGGTTTGCGACTTTGATTGGCTATTGAAGATTCTATTAAACTTTTTAAGACAGGTGATTTTATGTTTTCTATTTTATCAACTTTCTGTTTGAGGTTTTTAATAAAAATTCGACTTTATTTAAGTTTCTTGATTAACTTTCGCTTCCGAGGTGTTATTGGGACAGCTTGTATGTCTTGATGTTTTCTTGGTGACACTAATGGTGCTGAAACATGAAGAAAATCGGTGTTAAGTAAATTATTAAGTACTTACACACTCAAATAAAATTAAATGTGTAAGTATAACATTCACTAGGACTACAAAATCTTCTTTTTGGGGAAGTCAGACAAGGATCCGATGACGACGGGGAGCGTACTGTAACACAACGGGTTAAAGTGTTATTTTAATTAACATTATTCAAGGACTACTTGCAAGTTAGCCCACGAGGAATTTAATCTAAAAAAAATTGCCTACAATAATTTCTCACAAGTGTGAATGCCAATGCCATGTAAACAGACACTTCAATATTATTATTTTTATTTGACGGGTTTACTGGGATAAAAAAAATTTTTAGAGAGAAGATTCAGTGTTGAGAGTACGAGAACGATTTGATCTTCCACAGTGCGGGCAGAGATTTATATAATTCAATGAATTCAGTAGCGAACTGTCGATTGTATGTGCGTAAATCCGCCATTTTACGACCATGCGCGCACAGTTACTCCACTCGACTAACTGCGAGCGGCTTGAACACTGAACTACCAAACACACGCGCCGACAAGTTTGTACAAGTATAGCTTGCGCATGCCAGAATTTCAAGCCAGTTTAAAAACCATCAAGCCAAGCTTTGGGGTTTGCGCATGCTACCGTTTTACCAACTACACGCACAGTTTTCAGTGTACAAGCTGGCATGCGCAAGTAAAACTGTCGTCAAGCATGCACGTGTGGTAGGCTCATAACTTGCGTAACCCGGTGGTAAGTGTGTCAATATGAGGTTGGAAGGAAAGGATATCGTCGATCTCGACACCCAGATATTTGATACAGCTGGCGCTTTTAAGCTGGGCACAACTGCATGTAGTAGCCTGCGGCAACCCACAACCATGAGCGATCAGACAGTCACCAGAATGACTACGACAGATACTTGAATTAATTGATTTGTTGATACAGGGCATACTTGTATGCATTTATCTTGAGAATCAGGAGAGTCCTCATGTTCAGTAGTGTATTGAAAATCTGAAACGAGTACATTAATATACCTATGTTTTTATTTAGGTATAGCACATTAAGCGATTTTATTATATACGATTAGGTTGACACTCTATGTTAATTAAATAGCTAGGTACATACTAGGCAAATAGTACTACCAGGCTTAAATCGTGTCCTACTCGTAAAGTACCTATGTACTAAGCGCGTGGCGGGCTGTTATTTCTGTCTACCCCGGTAGGATAAAACTATTTAACGTCTGCACTGAGTCACACGGATGCATTCATTCACACCCAACAAAGTTGCTAATGCCCACCCAAATCTCACGTCGTTTGTGTTACTAGCAACCGATCCCAAAGAAGTGGATACCATACTGATGGGTCTTGATCCTGGAAGCTCACCTGGCTGGGATGGCATACCTGTGAAATTCCTAAAGCTATCTAGGGACTTTTCTGTACCGATCATAAGTCAGCTGGCTAATTTATGCTTTGATAGTGGAAAATTTCCCACTGCTTTGAAGCGTACTGTGGTTACTCCGGTGCACAAGGGTGGGGACGTGAACGATGTCAATAATTATCGACCCATATCAGTTCTTCCATGCTTATCAAAAATAATAGAAAAATTATTAAATAGTAGACTCATAAATTACCTAAATAAATATAATATCTTGTCAGACTCACAATTTGGTTTTAGGAAAGGTTTATCTACACAAGACGCTATCATTGCACTGACTAAAGAGATCACAACCAAAGTGGACAGCAGAAAGAAATGTATGACAGTGTTCTTAGACCTTAAAAAGGCATTTGACACCGTTTCCGTTCCCATCCTTCTGCAGCGGCTTGAAAGCATTGGCATAAGGGGAACCGCGCTCTCACTTTTCAAAGACTATCTAGATAATCGATATCAGCAAGTGAAAATCAGTAATCAAAGGAGTAACGAAGAAAAGGTAACCTACGGTGTCCCACAGGGAAGTGTGCTCGGTCCGACGCTGTTCCTAATATACATAAACGAATTATGTAATATTGGGATCAGTTGCGGCCGCATTTTCTCTTATGCGGATGACACTGCGGTGGTTTACTCAGGAGAGTCATGGAGCGACGTGAAATCGATCGCTGAACGTGGTCTGACAGAAATAGCTGGCTGGCTGAATAAAAATCTTTTAACCCTTAATGTTTCTAAAACCTACTACATTTGTTTCACTCCAAATATCAGATCACAGCCAGATCCCGATTTTAGAGTCTTTATCCATGGGTGTACCAATGTGTCGGGTTCAACCTGCAACTGTCTAAGCATACAAAAAGTGACAACAGTAAAGTACCTTGGTGTGACGGTTGACCAGAGTCTGACGTGGCATCCTCACCTTGAATGCATTATGAGTAGAGTTAGAAAACTTATATATATATTCAAAACTTTGCGTCACGTAATGCAGTCTCCGTTACTCAATAAAATTTATATTGCATTGGCACAGTCGGTGATAACATACTGCATATCGGTATGGGGAGGTGCCACAAAAACTAAATTCTTGGACTTGGAAAGAGCCCAAAGGTCACTAATTAAGGTAATGTATTTCAAACCCTATAGGTATGCCACTGAGGATCTCTATAGAGAAAGTAAATTGCTAGCGGTCAGGAAACTTTATGTTCTTAACATTATCTTAAACCTACATAGAACACTGACCTATAACTCTTGCATACTTAATAAAAGACGCAAGAACTGTGTGGCTTTCTCGTCCGGGGTTCGAACTGATTTTGCCAGGCGTCAGTATACCACTCAGGCCACCTACATATATAACAAAGTGAACTCTAAACTACAAATTTATCACATGTTGCTCTACGATTGTAAAATGGCCCTAACAGAGTGGCTAAGCTCATTGACCTACAATGATGTTGAAAAAATACTAGTCAGGCTTTCTTAAAAACGCACACACTCACACAAACACACACACACACACACACACACACACAAACACACACACACACACACACACACACACACACAATCAATCATGTTCAAGCTCAATATACATATTTAGTTACGTACTACGCAATCGCCAATATATTGTACACTGAGCAGTTGAATGCATTTTGTTTTCTTCTATTTAATATGCATGCAGCGAATAAGTATCTTTATAAATTATATATACATGTAAATATTCTCGCTCGCACATAGATCACTTTGTATCTCAAAGTACTATGCACGTTATCACTGTCTTAACACGAGCGATCAGGATAACTATTATATCACTATTATTGTAATGTTAAAGTAAACACTTAGATTAAGTTCTCAGCATTGTATACCTACTCAAACCTAGGGGAAGCAGCGAGACAATCCCGCCACAAGTACTTCTTAACTTACTGGGATTGTCTCAATATATGGATGTAACAACAATGTATGAGTTATAAAATAAAAATTATTTGAATTTGAATTTGAATTTGAATTTGAATTCATCAGGTGCATCTGGGGGCACCCCGGTGCCCCCGCCAAGACGAGCCAAGCGAAGCGCAAGGGCACTATCTACCTTTTCTCGAAACGCTTCGTCGTTTTTTTGAACTCTCATAACTTTGCTTTGGATGATGCCAAATAGTTTAAATTTTCAAGATAAAATGCCATCGGTACAATCATTAAACATACAAAGTTTGAATGTAGTAGCTATTATATTTTAGATTTTATTAATGTCTCAAAACCCTTAATTTCGTCACTGACTCATCACTCACTGATCAACAAAATTGTTAGGGTACTTTCTGAAGTCCTAGAAAGCTGAAAGGACATTTTTCATTTTGTTAGAAATTTTGGCTAAGCACGAACAACAACTATTTGACTAAGTATGATATGAAACTTGTACCTGACACTAATAACAAACAGATTTTACTAATAGAGTTGTATCCAGGTTCACACAACATCTTTTATTAAAAAGTATATTCAGGGGTAATGTAAATAAAACATCCATTTTAATTATTGTTTTTTATTTATCTGACTCATAGGTTTGTAGAATATGGTCTAAAAACTGTGCTGGTGGATTAAAATTAGCTTCATAACTTGCCCAGCTCATGAACCAAAGAATAGTCATCAAGTGAGCACAAGCAACCCACCGTCCTCCGGCCTACAATACAGTTGCAGCAGTACTGCTTTATAGCTTCTCTGCCATTGTTATTACTTTCATATGCAATATAAACATAGTATATTCTCTTATTAATATGTCTGCTATGTATTTTGGCCCGTAGCAAATGTAAGTCGGCCCAAGGATATCTGGATAAGTTGCTGGCTATCTCCCTGCACACTTCAATTGTATAGCCATCCATCATTTCTGATATGCTCTCCGTAGTATGAACGGGCTTGTTTCAATTGGTAACTGCCACAAGCCAACAATATCAATTCTCTATATTCCAGCCTTGGAAATGATATATTTTCGATAAAAACATTTATATTTCGAAATTGTGCCCGCCTTCTATAAAGATTATGCTCAGTTACATAGGTAGATAAATCATTATTCCTATGTAAATTGCAATTAATTATATTTAAAATCTCACCTGCATCATCTGATATTCTTTGGTGGAACTTATTGATCAATGCCGCAGCTACACGGAAATCTGGCATGGTACGTTTACTGGCATTATTAAAAAAGTCGTGGCGAAGCAGCTTGTTTGTAGCTCTGCTTAAATATGCCATTGACGGCTTCTAAAACCCACCTGCATATTGTTACAGTTCTAGATTGGTTGGCTGCAAGCGTTGATAATTGAGCTTCACCTTCTTCCCTGGATGCAGGAACGTGTACAGAATAATAACTTTCTTGTAAAAGTTGGACACAATCTCTGAATACATCACCAGCTTGAAAATATTGCCGTAAAGGTTTTGGTTCATCACTAAATTCATTTTTTATAATATTAGCATCTAACATTGTAGCTTGATAGGGGCCTAAGACATCTAAAATATATCCATCAGAGCAAGTCATTACAAAAGCTTTCATGAGGTTCCGGTACTTGTGCAGAGAGTATGTTTCTTTCTGGTACATATAATTAGAGCTTTTTTGGACATAAAGGTATGTGCTATTCATTATCACAATAGGTTTTTGTACACCATCAGAGTCAATTCCACATAATCCATTTGATATCAACAAGTTTCTGGAAATTATATCTTGCCTAGAAATGTGGTTCAATCCCAGATTTCTTGGGACTAAATCTTCAACCAAAATATCACGTGCCTTGCTCATTAAACCGATATAAAGTAGTACGCGGTACATTTAATATAATTGAGACTCGTGCATCATTGTCTCCTGTCCTTAACTTGAGTAAATAAGCAGCAAGTGCTAATTCACTTCTTTTAATAGGTCTTAGTCTGGGCACTTCATTAAGTACCTCTGTAAATTGTTCCTTAGAGACACCAATCCAAAAACGCACAATATCATCAGATATAGAAGCAATATTATTAAAATCCAGGATTGGCATTCTCTCATTGACAAATGTAGCAAAGTCCTCTATTTGTTCAGAAGTAAAACTATGGATTGCTTGTGGCATGGCCATTGCATTAATATGTAAATTATAATTAAATAAATGAAAGCTGCATATTCTGCATTCTTTTGGAACAGAGAATTTCTCATCCGTAAAGAGCTTGACTCTTAACCATTTGGGCACAGTTAGTCGGTCTAAAGAGCCACATTCTGGGAAGAAGCAACATGCTTGCGTGTCTGGTGCTCTGGTGATGTTAGTTAGAAATATACTTTGCACCTTATTTTGAGGTGCTACTGCAGGATAGAATGTTACTCGATCAGCTCTTTGCCAGCAGGGATGACATATTTGGTCAGTTCCTACTAACTGCAAGTAAAAACACCCCTAATATTAATTTACATTCATTTTGCCTTCATTATAATTACCGCGAATCACACACCAAGTAACATAAACTGGAAATACTAAGTTTAACCTAAGGTTACAAAATGATACCAAATAGTATTGACACCAGCATGAAAACTATGTGTTTCCATAGATTTTTTATTATTACTTCTACACACAATATATACAATCTATAAACTTACTTGTCGGGGTTCAATCGATCCTGCAACAACCTTTAAAATGTGCGCTTCTCGTTCGGTGCCAGTGTGCAGTGTGTGCGATCTTGTTCGCAAAATAGAACTCCCGCTGTTAACACACGTATGCCGCCGATGTCCATTACTAGTAGAGGCTTCTGCATTTATTTGATTATTTGTTTCATTTAACGCCAAAGTCCAACAGGAGTGACATATGACATTATCATCTTCGATCTGAAAAAAGTGGAAAATGATGTCCATTAGGTGCTATTACTTATAGTTGCATTAAATATTAATGTATAAATGGGAAAGAAGCGTACCACTTGTGGAGCAATCCATTGCCTAATAACAAGAACCACTTCTGAGAGACGAAGAATATGCCTTCTCCTTTGGGCTACATCAGAGCCACAATTTAAACATACAATCCTGTCAACAGGGGTCAACGTTGGGATCGGGTTCAGTTTCCAAAAGCAAGCCAGGGTCGTTAATAAAAGGGATATTATCAGGATTCCTATTCATATCTAAACGTATTTACTGTGCCAAACAAAGCGAATGACAGTTGGCCGTGTTACTATATAAATTCCCAAAAATGAGAATCGGTACCGATGAACGTGTATCGCAACGAATGAAGCGATTTTAGAATGGTTTAATATAGGATTAACTGGAATAAGTGATTTAAATAATATTCAATATTATATTAAATATAACTGTGATAATAGGTATATAAGTAATAATTAATATTCAATTGGGAAAAGTTTCACAGAAAAACCAATATTCCTATAATTGGATCGATTCTGTTAACTTTCGATTATTTTTTGTTAAATATATCCTGGCAACATTATAAGGAAATAAAATGGATTACTAAAAGGCTGAACATTGAAGGTAATTGAAATACTATTTATTCAAAGAAATAAGCTGATACAAAAACCTAATACCAATATTTATTTAAAAATGATATTTAATTAATGGCACTAATAACCATTTGCAAGCATTTTGTTCACTATAGCCGACTATGAACTATGTCCTTTGGTATGTAAGCTAATATTGACAAAGACAACAAAAGAAATTAAAAAACCTAACCTAACCTTTCCCCTGGGATTAGGAGGTGGAAGCACAGATTACCTACTACCTTCCGTCGGAGTACACCAAAGATCCGTACTCAGTCCTTACCTGTTCAGCTTGGTGTTGGACGTTTTTTCGGACAGCATCAGAAATTCGCATGACAAGCCTCCATGGTTGCTCATGTATGCTGATGACATTGCGCTGATGGACGCGGACTGGAACAGATTGGTGCGACGCGTGAAAGTGTGGAAGGAGGCGCTTGAGGAAGGCGGTCTGAAGAAAAATGTGGCGAAGACAAAATACTTGGCGTTAAACTAAATAGATCCCATACCCATTCGCATAGGCTATGACTTGGTCGAGCGTACGGACCAGATTAAGTACCTGGGATCTGTACTTCACGTGACTGGTGGCATCGACTGCGACTAGTTTAAACACGCACTATTGGTTACATTGAAAAAATATATTACCGTTATTTAATTATGTATTTATTCTTCGATATTTAAATCAAAATAAAATTGGAACGTTTTTGAAAAATACATATTGTAAAGACACGCATTTTATTAAATTTTGCAAAAACGTTTCAAAAGTATTATACTTTTTGACGTAGCTCAGTGGGGCTTGGGCTTGGGTTGATGAAATGATAGCGAGACAGCGTACAGTCAATGACGTTTATTCACAACACACAGTTTTCTCACAAATGACACAGTTTACAGTTAATTTATATACTATTCTGTTAACTATTACAAATACAAACTACAATACAATGTCCGTGTGGCGAGAGAGTTGAATGCCGAGCGAGTCCCTGCGAGCCTATTGGTAACGCAGCGGGAGCCGCCTAGTGCGTTGCGCGTCCCGCTGCGTGGCGCTGCCTGTTGAGGCCGCACAGTCCTCACGCGCCAAGGTTTGGCGGGCCGGCTGCCCATTGGTCAAATTCAGATCGCGCCCGTTCGGACGCGGCGCGAGTGTTGCCCGCGTCACACTCTCCCCCTCCAAGTCATCTACTCGTCCCGAGTTTGGCTTGGGACTCCCCCTCGTAACGCGGGGTCTCCCTCTGCGTCTTTTCGGCATAACGGGTCGTGCCGAATCCCATGAGGTATCTAATAGAGTCAAGTCGGAGCTGTGATACTTCCCAATGATATTGTTCGCGAGGTCCGACAGAACAAAGGTAGTAGGACTAGCAATCCTTTCAACGCGGTAAGGACCATCGCGCCTAGGCAGGAACTTACGTGTAATACCCTTGTTTGCGTTACTTAGATCGTGCGTCTTGAGCAACACTAAATCTCCTACTTTAATCATGGGTTCTTTTTGTCGGGTGTCATCAGCTATCTCTTTACGACTATCCTGGTACTTTTCTACGCGTTCCCTAACATCTGCGAGTGAGGAAATGAAACTACGCAAATATGGAGTAACTTGAGGGACAAAGTTTTCCTTATCTAAGACACTACGTAAATCGTAGTGTACATCAAACGGAGTTCGTAACTCACGTGCAAAGGTCAAATAGGCAGGCGACTTACCCGTAGTGGAGCACACGGCGCTATTCATAGCAAACCTCACACTCGCTAGGTGTTTTGGCCAGTCGGTGTGGGCTAACTGAACTAATATGGCCAACTGTACCTTGAGGTCCCGGTTCTTCCGCTCAGCGGGATTAGCCTCTGGGTGGTACAGTGGTATGAGCTCTTGCTTGACGCCCATCAGGTGCATGCACTGCTGCATGACGGCTGACACAAATTGAGTGCCGTTGTCCGAGACGACTCGTCGTGGCAGGCCATATCGGAGGAAGTATTCCTCTAAAAGCACCCGAGAGCAAGCCTCAGAGGTGGCATCTACGAGGGGAAAGATTTCAACCCACCTGGTGGCTACATCCTCTATCAGCAGTATCCATTTCTCCCCCTGGTCTCCAGGTGGAAGTGGGCTAAATAGGTCGATGGCTAAGACCTCGCCTCGCTGCTGGAGTACGGGAGTTTGTAATAACCCCGAGGGTTTTTGATTTGAGGGTTTGTAACGAAGGCACTCGGCGCACTTCTTTACATGATCAGTTACATAACGGCGCATGCCAGCAAAATAATACCTTTCTCTTAGTCGTTGAAGAGTCCGCTCCACTCCTTGGTGGCCTGCAGTGGGAGAATCGTGAAGTTCCTTTAGGATCTCCTCTCGCATGGTGCACGGTACCACCAACTGAGCATCCTCTGCATCGGAATCAGGATCATAACGATAGAGAACACCTTGCGACAATACGTACCCTCTTTCTAGCCAGCGGCTAACATTAAGCTCGTCGGAATTTTCCAAATCATCAATGATTTTACATAATTCTGGGTCGGCCAGCTGAGCAGCTCGTAAGTCGGTCGGGCTAGTGGTGGGAAGATTAATTACGACCGGACACAAACTATGCTCCTCCGACTCCTCTTCTTGAGTGCATGGGGGCCGGCTCAACGTGTCCGCGACTACATTGGCCTTGCCTGGAGTGTACTGATAAGTAATATTAAATGATTGTAGCTTGAGTGCCCAACGGATTAACCTACCTGAGGGTGATTTTACGGTGAGAAGTAGTGATGAAAGAGACTCAGTCGTTTTAGTCTTGTAAGAAGCGACTAGACTACATTTTGACAGCTAAAGTCTGACTTAGTCCTTTAAACCCTTAGTTTTTAGTCTTATAAGTCTTTTTAGTTCTCGACTAAGCCTTGCGTAGATTAAACATAGTGTCTAGTGCTTTGAGGCTTATAAGGCTTGTTAGTCTTATAAGGCTTGTAAGTCTTTTAAGGCTTTTAAGTTTGAGCTAAAAAGACTCGTCTACGGAGTCGTGTATAAGTGAAAAGTTATAAAAAAGACTTAAAATTACTCCATCTTTTAAGAATTATCAAAAATACTAATCCCCATTTCAGTAACTACTAAACTGTGCACTAGCTTAACACTCTGAGCTAAAATCTTTTGTATCATTCTATCAATTTAAAAGTCTAATCAGAAGTAAATAAATATAGCCATATTATAAACTGTTAATAATCATTTTTGATTCAAGCATAAAATGTGCGTGTGTTTTTTTTACGAAAACAGTTGACCTCTATACAGCACTGAGTCCATATACTTACGTGTTTTTTTTAACAGACTGCACCTAGTCTATATAATATATGGACATCGCCCAAAGTACTTGTATTTAAGTAAGTGAAATATATACAATTATTTCATTCTAACACACCGTTCATGTAATATAGGTACCATCTCTTTCATATTTAGTGCTAATTATCATGGGGACACTGACTTAAAAGTCTAGCTGTATAAGATACTGTTAACCGACTAAGGTGTTAGCATTTTCTTAAAGGACTGAGTCGTTTTAGTTGTATCAGTCTTTTAAGCTTTTTAAGACTTCAAGCTAGTCTTATTAGTCTAAAGATAGTCTTTTTAGTCTGAACAAGTTTTATAAGTCATATTTTAAAGGACTTAAACAACTTAGTCTCTTTCATCACTACTGAGAAGCCACCTTAATGGCTGATGGTCACTTCTAACTATCACCTCGTGCCCGTCTATGTAACCTCTAAAACGCTCTGCAGCCCATACAACAGCCAGGGCCTCGCGCTCCGTGGTACTGTAGTTTTTCTCAGCTGCGGTAAGCAGGCGGCTCGCATACTCTATAGGACGTTCATCTACACCCTCACCTTGTAATAGCACTGCGCCTATAGCATAAGCACTGGCGTCAGTTCTAAGTATGAATGGCTGGTTGTAGCTTGCCTGTATTAAAATAGGAGCTGAAGTGAGGCGCTTCTTTAATTCCTGAAAGGCGTTTACCTGCTCGGCCTCCCAGATCCACGGCTGATTCTTTTATGTCAGGCGTGTCAGGGGCTCAGCAATGGCCGAAAAGTTTGGCACAAACTTGCGGAACCAGGAGCACGTCTGTAGGTAAGTCCTTAACTGCTTTAGGTTATGCGGCGGGCTCATGTCCGCTATGGCTTGCACCTTATCGTAGTCTGGGGATACACCATCTTGTGTAATAACATGCCCTAGGTACTTTACCTTTTTCCTGCAGAAAACACATTTATCGCGATTCGCTCTTAGGTTGTAGTCGCGTAGCTTGTGAAAAACAGCTTGTAAGGCCGCTATATGACCTAGATAGGTTTCCGTAATGAGCAACAAGTCATCCTGATATGCTAACAGAGTGACACTCTCACCTTCGATTTTACAGAAGTCCCGGCTTAGGGAGGAACGGAGCTTATCTATCAGCCGTTGAAACGTTGCTGGCCCGTTTTTGACCCCGAAAGGTAAGCGAAGGAAGCGGTAGGTTCCGAAGGGCGTCTGAAAGGCCGTCTTGTCCTTGTCGCTCTCCCTCATCATCACCTGCCAAAAACCACTCCGCAAATCTAATGTTGACATGAAGCTGTTACGCCGAGTCGCTTGAACCAAATCGTCGATATGCGGCATAGGGTAGGCATCTGTTTTGGTTATAGAGTTTAATTTCCTATAGTCTACACAAAATCTTACCTTACCATCCTTCTTTGGTACTAGCACAGCGGGGGAAGTCCATGCAGACTCACATTCTTCAATCACGTTTTCAGCAAGCATCTTTTCCAACTCGGCCTTCATTAGTTCCTTTTTAGCGGGTGTGAGCCGGTAAGGTGGGACTGAAATTGGAGGATGGTCACCTGTGTCGATGTGGTGTTCCACATATGGGGTAGGGCCTCCCCGTTCAGCAAAAATGTCGTTATTAAGTTGTATGACGTCAGACAACTGCTGTCTTTCGTCAGGATTCAGCATAAGCCCTTCGTCAGCACGCAATAAGTCAGCAGCATATATGTTAGTATTAGACCTTTGCCCCTCATACTCAATTTTATATGACACATGTTCACCGGAAAAATGCCAGTCAGATGAAGCAAAATTAAGCACCATGCCCGCAGCAACCATAAAATCCATACCCAGGAGAGTCTCATTGTCGACAGCATCCGGAAAGATAGTAAATTCAAGCATTACTGACCTTGCTGGAGTCACTCTTACTTCCAAGGTTGTAGTTAAAACTTGTCGAGTGCGCGCGGAGCCATCAGCAAGACCGAACTCATCGCGTTGTCTCCTCGCAGGGGTGCTCGTGCTTCAGCAGCATTTGATACAGCAATGCGCCGGCAACGCTGCTCTTAGCGCCTGTATCCAACAAAGCTTTGCCTCGAACCCCTAGAATCTGGACACTTAAAACAGGTCTTAACCTACTTGGGTACTCCATATTGCCGCCTAGGTAACCGTCATTGTCATTACCATTAATAGTAGAGAACTGTCCTAAACTTTTTATGGTCACCCTACTTGGTGAAGCATTTTCTCTACTATGTCCTAACATTTCCATGGTCACCCTACTCGGTGAAGCATTGTCTAAACTATGACCTAGCTTTTTCATGGGCACCTTACTAAGCACAATAGACTGTGATAGTGACGGAGGCGTCTCACAATCCGCCCGATCCAAGTAATGCACTGGCACCTCATTACACATACTAGTATTACAAACTGATAAAGACTCTACACTGCCCGGAGGGAGAGTTGTGACTGATAAGCTATCTGATACATTTACCTTACCGGGTTTGCTTATGGGCCGTGAGGACTCCGCGACATCTAGAGCGTAATGCTCGGCGTTACATTTGGAGCACTGGGACCTTACAACACCTTTAGCGCCACAACCGTAACACGTAGGAGTCTTATCACTATTATCTTGCGTTTTCGTATCGTTCAGTTTGTAACAATCTTCACGACTATGGCCGCGCCGTTTACAGTACGAACAGAATCGCGCACTTTTCGTTGCGGGGCTGCTCTCGGTGGCGCGCGCAGCGGGCTGCGAGGCGACGGCGCTTGCGCCGCTGCTAGACGTGGCTGTGCTGCCGCTGGCCGCCGACACATGCTGCTCGCGGGGGTCTCGCGGCGTCTTCCTCGGGGGCGCACCACTCGCTGTCGCCGGAGGATTTTGGGGCGTCGCGTGGCGTCGACGTTGGTACTCGTTTGTGCTCTCGTCGGTGGCATCTTCGATGTGCCTGGCCTTTTGGAGTAAAACGTCGTACGTCGTTATCTCGTCTCGGCGTACACGGCTGCGAACACGCTGATGCAGCAGGCCGTACAGCATGTCGAGTTGTACCTTCTCACTGAGATCGGCGACCGGTAGTCGAGCAAATAGGGCTCGTATTTTCGATACGAAAATTTCAGTCTTTTCACGACCTTGTGTCATACTAAAAAGCTCGAGATAAATTCTATGTGGCGGGCGATTATCGCCGAAGGCGCTCCGCAGTGACGTCACAGCTTCGGTCCAGCTACTGATGGTGGCCTTAATGCCCTGCCACCAGACTGCTGCGTCCCCTGTCAACAGCATCGACAGGCCTCGTAGGGCGTTAGCATCTTCTACGTAGGCACATTCTTTATAGGCCTGCACGGCGTCTATGAAACTGTCGAGCGAGGCGTCGGGCGCTCCGCTGAACCGCGCCGTACATCGGGCGAAGTTCCCGGGGGCAGGAGCGGGCGTGGACGCCGCCGCTGGCGACGACAAGTCGCGACGTGTTTCACGATCAAGAACGCGGTCTAATAAGCGTTCGAATGCTGCTGTCTGTGTTTGTTGCATTGACGCCATGATGGACGCCATGTCCTCGGCGCTAATGCTGCTCCTCGGCACGGATGGTGTTGATTCGTCGGCGGCGCCATCGAAGTCCGCCTGCCGACGCGTATTGCGAGTCATTGTTTGTCTCTCACTTTTTCTTGTGGGTTCGTCTTCGTGGCCCTGCGCTTGGGCAGCCAGTTTGACGTAGCTCAGTGGGGCTTGGGCTTGGGTTGATGAAATGATAGCGAGACAGCGTACAGTCAATGACGTTTATTCACAACACACAGTTTTCTCACAAATGACACAGTTTACAGTTAATTTATATACTATTCTGTTAACTATTACAAATACAAACTACAATACAATGTCCGTGTGGCGAGAGAGTTGAATGCCGAGCGAGTCCCTGCGAGCCTATTGGTAACGCAGCGGGAGCCGCCTAGTGCGTTGCGCGTCCCGCTGCGTGGCGCTGCCTGTTGAGGCCGCACAGTCCTCACGCGCCAAGGTTTGGCGGGCCGGCTGCCCATTGGTCAAATTCAGATCGCGCCCGTTCGGACGCGGAGCGAGTGTTGCCCGCGTCACAACTTAAAAATTCTAACTTGGGTTTCTATTCATGGCAGCAAGTGAATAAATAAAAGAATAGAATAGAAATAAAATTTAAATTAAAAAAGAACAAATATTTCTCACTATAATATCAAAATCTGGTGGTATCCCAAACCCATCGATGGCATCTGTGACTTCATTAGAAGATTTTAAAGTCCTGTAAAAAGCAAGACAATCTATACAGGGTGCAATCGTTAAATGTGTCCAGGCGATTATTTCGTAACTATTACAGATATCAAAAAACTTTAAACTGATATCTAAAGTACGTTATCTAATGAGTAAAACGACATCAAAAACTTTTAAAAAATCAAACGAGAGGTATCTAATATTTTGATATTAAACACTCCCATACATTTAGTATGAGATTAGTAGAAAGGTTTTAGGTTCGTACACCAGAAGGGACTTCTCTATCTGGGTACTCTCTTCTGTAGGCGATAATGGCCGCTCTTTTGTAGTAAATTTTTAGCATATTTCTGTTTTCTCTTTTGGAATATGCCATTTTGCAATCAATAAATGAAACAATCACGATTATTATCGCAAATTAAAAAAAACAACAATAAATTTGCGGGAACAACAACCCGAGATAAAAGTTTTGAATTTAGAACGAACACCAAAGAGTATCTTTTTTTGTAGTGTGTTGCTTTTCAGTTAGCTTAAATTACTTAATGCGATATTGAAACAAGGTTTATTGCTAATTTGAAGTGGAAAATTAATTTACACGTATATCTCAGTCAAAGTCAAAGTCAAAAATCATTTATTCTGTATAGACCATTAAAACGGTACTTACAAAACGTCAAGTTTAAAAAAAAAATCTAGACTAGTTTAGCAAATGGACCACCGGTTCGAAACGCGGCCCCGACCTGAGAAGACTCCGGCAAGAAACTCAGCGGGCATGTTTTTTTTTTTGGTCTATTTACAAACATTTGCTTAGTCTACTTAGTCTAAATACAATAGTTTGCTTGAGTAGCATAGTTGAGCGAACAGCTCATTTCCAAGCTTGTTTATCATCTAAATATTCTTGGATTTTATAATAGCCTTTTTGGCACAGTTTAGTCTTAATTACATTTTTAAATTTATTTACAGGTAAATCTCTAATTTCATTAGGGAGCTTGTTGAAAAAGCGTATACAGTTGCCCCGGAAAGAATTACTAATTTTATGGAGTCTACTATCACAAGCTACAAGATTGTTTTTATGTCTTGTGTTTATATTATGCCTGTCACAAACTCTTGAAAATTTAGAGATATTTTTCCTTACATACATCAGGTTCTCGAAGATGTATTGTGACACTACGGTTAGAATGTCTATTTCTTTAAACTTTTCTCGAAGGGAAACTCTTGGGCCCAAATTATAAATAGCTCTCACAGCCCGCTTTTGTAAAATGAATATTGTGTTTAAATCCGCGGAATTACCCCAAAGGAGAATTCCGTAGCTTAAAATACTATGAAAATAACTGAAATAAACTATTCTAGCCGTATCCACGTCTGTTAATGTCCTAATCTTTTTTACAGCGTAAGAAGCCGAACTTAATCTACTGGATATTTTTTCAATATGCGATCGCCACTGCAATTTGGCGTCAATACTTAAACCTAAGAACACTGTTGATTCCACAAGGTTCAACACTTGTCCATTGAGTTGTACATTGGTTTCAACCTGTGTAACATTAGGTAATGTGAATTTTATACATTTAGTTTTGTTCCCATTAAGGTAAAGATTATTAGTATTAAACCAATGGACCACTCTTGTGATAACACCATTCACTTCGTCATAATTATTTTGTTGCCTTTTAATTTTAAATATTAACGAAGTATCGTCAGCAAATAAAATAATACTAGTTTTATCCCTTACGTAGTAGGGGAGGTCATTAATATATATTAAGAATAAAAATGGTCCAAGTATCGAACCCTGTGGAACACCCATCGAAATCAGAGATCCCACTGAACGTGTACCATTAACATCGACCCTCTGAATCCTATTGTTCAAATATGAAGTCAGAAGCTCGAGAGCCTTGTTCCTTATTCCATAATGTTCTAATTTCCTGATTAATGTGTCTTGGTGGACGCAATCGAAAGCCTTGGATAGATCACAGAATACACCCAATGCATCATGCTTATCCTCCCAGGCCTCGTAAATACAATTTAACAATTCTATACCAGCATCAGCAGTCGAACGTCCCTTAGTAAACCCAAACTGTTTCTCATGAAATAATTTGTTTTCACCAAAATGGGTCATCAACTGTCCTAGGATTAATTTCTCAAATACTTTACTCAAGGTCGGCAACACAGAAACGGGTCGGAAATTAGAAGGGTCTGTAGCACTGCCAGCCTTGAACAAAGGTATGACTTTGCTATGTTTCATTAAATCAGGAAATATACCGCTGTTGACACAGTCATTAAACACAGTTGCTAGATGGGGAGCAATGACATCAATGACACATGAAATAGTTTTGACTGATAATCCCCATAGATCCGCGGTCTTTTTGATATTAATAGAGTGAAACGCTTTGGTGATGTCCTTGCTATTAACAACTGAGAATACGAATGCGTCTTCACACTCGTTTATCGATTCCTTAAGCAATGACACAGCGGAAGTGGAAGACGACTGAAGAGTTTTAGTCGTTATTAACGGTATATTTGAAAAGAAATGTTCAAACTCTGTCGCAACTTCCAGATCCTCCGTGACATGGCGACCTTCTATTTTTAAATGAAAATCTCTTACATTTGATGGAGATTTCCCACATTCGGAATTTATAATATTCCAAGTAGTCTTAATTTTATTTACAGAATTAGAAATTTTATTTTTAATGAAGTTTGACTTCGCGAAGGAACAGGCTCGCTTAAATATTTTTGAGTAATTTTTAACATAATCCTGGAAAATAGGGTTGAAATTGTACGATTTTTCAGAATATAGATCATACAATCTCCTCCTGCTCTTATAAATCCCCGATGTTGCCCAATCACTGAAAACTGGACGGCCACCAATCGATAATGTTTTTGAGGTAAAAATTCTCCCAAACTCATTATTGATCAGGTTGATTAGGTCTGCGTAAGACTCTTCTACATTATTGTACGAGGGCAAGTCAGGTAGTTTGTTTACAATAGTTTCCTTGAAAGCGTCTAAACGGTATTGGTTAATTGGTACAATTTTAATTTCGTTTTTACTAATTTTACAATTATTTCTTTCACAAGTTATTAATTGGCCACGGTGATCCGAGTGTACAGCATCCACAATATATTTGTTGATTGGTTTAATATCCGTCATACTTGAAAATCATCATTGTTATATTATACGTAATCATAAAATATGATTAACGTAAAATGGGTACTAGATCACTTAAAATAAGGAAACTAAAACCTTTGTACTAATCTCATACTAAATGTATGGGAGAGTTTAATGTCAAAATGTTAGATGCCTCTCGTTAGATTTTTAAATAGTTATTGACGTCATTTTACTCATTAGGTAACGTACTTTCGATATCAGTTTAAAGTTTTTTGATATCTGTAATAGTTACGGAATAATCGCCTGGACACACTTAACGATTACACCCTGTATATATATATATATATATATATATAGGTATATAGGTGTATAAAGATTGAAAATCTTGTAGTTTAGCTGGGACAATTGGTTTGCCAGCAGGCCACAACAAACAGAAATCTTATGCCTTTATGTCTGTCTGTTTCTTTTTTTTTTTTTTCAATGTTCAACTCTTTAAAATCTTCTTCAAATGATATCCTCATGAAAATCCAAAACATATTTTTATCCTGTTCTATTTTTATTTCCTTTGTTTCTGTGGAATCCCGGGATCGGGCTTTAACTAGTGGAACCAAATAATATACTAAGTTTGTGAACAAGGTGATTTCTTAAAAGTGTATGACTGACACACAGCCCGACAAGCCCGAGACTGGGTCTTCGTTGCAATTTAATACAATATTTGCTTACTTAGCATGTACAGAACAACTGTGTCCTCACAGTACGTAAAGCGGTGTCCCCACAGTATTCCCCCCTTTAATTTTTTTACATTACAAAGGTAAAAACATTAGTTAACTATTTCATAGTACACACCAAGTATCTTAATTATAAATTTCCTACCAAAATCATGGTATGATACATTTACAATTTATCCTGAAAAAATTATGGTCACCCTATCATTACATTTATTTTGCAATGCATTGTTCGTTGCACTTTTATACAGTTAATCAAAAGAATGTGCTGATGCTGCGCATTTGGTGAAATACACAGTCGTATGACGTATTGTTATGAACTAAAATAATCTATGTTACATTGTCTACTACTATGTAGCAAAATGTTAGTATAGTTTCACTGGATTTCCATTTTATGTTAGGTCCTTACGTATGAAATTAGCGTTTTGTCGTACTGATTAATTTGATGTGAAATATCTCCTCTTTGGTTAAGAATTCCAAATTCAAATTAATACATTCATTTAGCTGTTTTTTTTTCTTTGGAATACAGTCATTCATTTGTTATTTTCCTCATTATTTTTTCTTTGGCGTCGCTTATTACCGCGCAATGGAAAACATGAAATATTGGTATATTACGAGTACGAGTTCTACCGTGGCACCAGTGCTGCAGAAACAGCTCGAAAAATTAATGATGTGTACGGCGCTGGTGTCGCATAGTGGACGGCCGGAGATCAAAGTGAAAAACGAAGAATTAAAGGCTATTGTGGAAGCGGATCCATCACAAAGCACTTCAGAGATAGCAGCAGGCTTTGGGGTAAGTGACATAACTGTATTAATCCACTTGAAGCAAATCGGGAAAGTAAAAAAACTCGAACGATGGGTACCTCATGAATTGAGTGAATCGAACTTGCAAACACGGGACGCCTGCTGTGTTACTTTGCTCAACCGACACAATAATGAAGGGATTTTAAATCGAATCATTACTTGTGATGAAAAGTGGATATTGTACGATAATCGAAAGCGCTCATCGAAAGCGCTCATCGAAAGCGCTCATCTGGAGACCCAGCCAAATCCTGCCCTAAACGAAAATTGACTCAGAAAAAGTTACTTGTAAGTGTTTAGTGGACTAGCGCCGGTGTCGTTCACTACAGCTTCCTTAAATCTGGCCAAAAGATTACGGCAGATATCTATTGTCAGCAACTGCAAACCATGAAGGAAGAACTAGCTGTTAAACAACCGAGATTGGTCAATCGCTCTAGGCCACTGCTGCTTCACGACAACGCAAGACCACACACTGCACAACAAACAACCACTAAGTTAGCTGAGCTACAATTGGAATATCTGCGACATCCACCGTACTCCCCGGACCTTGATCCAACAGATTACCAGTTCTTTCGGAATTTGGACAACTTCTTACATGGAAAAAAATTCCACTCCGATGCAGCAATCCAAACCGCCTTCAAAGAGTTTATTGATTCTCGCCCACATGGTTTTTATAGTAATGGGATCAATGAACTACCCATAAGATAGCAAAAGTGCGTAGATAACAACGGTGCATACTTTGATTAATTAAATATATTTACAAAAAAAATCGACTTTTTATTCCTCCCGTACAAAACGCCAATTTCATACGTAAAGGACTTAATATATGACAATAAAATTTAAAAGAACATGGTTTAAACATTTTTACATATTGAAACGTAGTTTTTCCCCTGGGGGGGGATCCACCAGCCTCAGGGTGATGCCGGTCAGATGATCAAGCACCACCTTTAGTATTAATGGGGTGATAGGAAATAATCACACAAGTAATGGTGAAAACATTGGTTTATTGTAAACCTATACAATACAAATTGTGCTGTTCAGACACAACAAGCCGGCACAGCTAATTAGTTGCTAGACTTAGTTATCTATGACTAAACCTCAGTCTAAACACAGACTGAAACACAGGGTCGTTGGTAGCGGGTTCAGATTGGTATCGCTCATCACATACACTATAATATTGACAGTCCAGCTATCTACCGAATGCTACAGCTAAATGTGAATACCAGGAGTAGTCGGATACAAGCGACTAAGGATCCCGAAGGGACCTTACTCCTGAGAGCCGGGGACGAGGGTCTTGCGCAGCTACCAGGCTATCGCGGACTCCATCCACAACGGTCTCGGCTTATACACAGCTTCGCGGCCCCAACTTGTGAGTGTCCAGTAGTAGTTTCACAATGTCAAGAGATGTGATCCATGCTGTCGTGGAGGTCACTAACCTCTGAACACATCATTTCCAAACTACGTAATCTTGAGATGCGAGTAGGTATCATTCCGTTAAAGAATAGGAAACAACGACAATAAGAATGAAATATAATTAATTAAAAAACCCATCTGTAAAGAGAGGAAAATACAAATGAGTATTTCTTACAGATGTTAACCTAAGTGTGTGTCGTGGTCATGAATTAGTTACTTACGTGAATATCGCGAACCCTGTTCTTGTGGACACGATTGGTATATAGAAAAACGAAATTACTCCAAAAGTAATAGAATGATCTTTATTAAATATTTACAGCAGCTTACCAATAGTGATGTATATAGCTGTATGGACGCAAATATCGCCTATAACCAATTCCATGAAAACTTTGTTATGCTATACCAATTATGCTTTCCTTTAAAAAAAAATCGGATTTATAACGAATCACGACCAAAATGGATCTCACGTGGTATAAAAACATGTAGCAAGCGCAAGTCACATCTTCTATGGCAATATAGCAATAATAAAAGTCAAACTAACAGAAAACTATTTCAAAATTACGCAAAGAGGTAGGGTAAGGTGGGGGAATGGCGGTCACTTAAGCGAAAAACGACATAATTCTTTAATTAATGAGCTTTGCGCAAAAGTAATTAAACTGTCATATAGTTAATTTAGTACACTTTATGATTGCCATGTTGTAAATAACCCAGCTTAAGTAGTTTAATTATTTTTATAAATTTTTAAAACCTTTCACTGACTGGTATTGCCCGCACTTTGCGGGCAATGGCAGTCACCATGCGGGGTAATAACAGTCGCTCAAAATCAGCAGAGCTTTGCATTTCAAAATAATAATAATGACTAGAAATCAGTAAAAGAATATTTTAAATGTAACATAAAGTTTTTATTACAAAAATGAACCAAAGATTAGCAAAATTAAAAAAATTAACCAAAAAAATCTTATTTAAAAAGCTACAAATCAAGGCGTTTTGTAACTTTATTTATACGCACACATGAATCAAATTCATATTTCTCAGGAGAATCGGCTCCAGAGCATTCTTTGTGTGCCCACTTTCCACAACCTCGACATCTGAACCAAATTTCATTTTTCCCAAATTCTTTGCAAATGCAACATATTTCTTGCTCACTATCGTCTATACTTTCAAGGTTTTCTTCATCTGACGAGTCTGGGATTGACCTGGTAGATTTCAGATTTTTCTTTTTCTTCTTAGAAGCCAAAACTTCTTCATCCGAGGAACAAAACTCTGGATCGATCCTTGATTTCTTACTGGTCTTAAGTTGTCTTCGTTTGGTAGTGGTGTTTATCTTTTTGTTATCAGTTTTCTTGTCAGTTTTCTTGTTAACTTTCTTTTCAGTTTTCTTGTCAATCTTCTTGCTACTTTTTGACAACTTCTCTTGTCTTTTCCTTTCCTTGTTTTCTAATTCTGCTTTCAGGGGTGTTGCTGTTAGGATAGCAGAGTGTTGTTTGGTATTTGCACGTTTTCTAGCTTGAGTTGGCAAAAGTGGCAACGGAGACAATACGGTCTGTATTTGGGCGCTCGTTTCTGGCAAATTATTGTCCTCAGGAGTATCCAGTAATTGGTTGCTCGTTTCTGACAAGTTATTTGCCTCAGGTGCAATCTGTACTTGGGCGCTGGGTTCTGGAAAATTATTGGCCTCAAGTGGAAAGGTAGATGTTGCTTGATCATGGTCCATAGGGTTAGCTGTGGAATCATTCATCACAGTAACAGTGTCGTTTTGGGAACCCAATAGATAGTCTGAGGCCAAGAAATCCTTTTCTCCAAAAACGGTAGGATCGATAGGCATAATTCCACTCGCCTTAAATCCAGAAACTCCTTTCTAAATTGTAGCCGTGTCACAGTAGGCTTTGTTGAATATAGAAGCCACATCGTACTATATATACCGTATATATTGTAGTGTTTACGGGTTAGGTCGGCCTCCACATATTTAATTAACGCTTTTGTTACGGTTAGCTTGCTGCTTTTTGTATATTTCTCTACTGAACTAATAATTTTTCGAAATTTGGTGGCTCTTGTCGGAGACGCTGAAGCCTGTTTAATGAGTTTAGACATGTCATTGTTGCCTGCGGCTCTTTCGCACATAACTGCAGCATAAGTCAACTCATCATGAGATATTTCTGACCTCAGGTTCTCTGTTTTGCGCCTCTTGCTTTTTTCACTACATTCCTGGAATATTTTGGAAGGACGGCCGGGTTTATGGTGTCGCCAAACAGGTACAGAGATTGAGTCCTTCAGCCATTGTTCATTATTTTTCCGGAAACGGCATTCTTTGTAGCTCGCTGAGGTCCATTTAAACTTGTAGTGATGTCTAAAAGACTTTAAAATATTGCGGAGTACGTTTATTTTATCATAGGGGCACTTGCTCATTTCGATTAGTTTTTGCTCGAGAAAATCCAGTTTTTTATCTAAATTTTTGAAGCCACGCTGTTTTATCATGTTAAACATATCTTCTCTTGCTATATTCATCGAAGACTCAACACAAGAATCTGCTGACAAAAAGAGAACTACTGTTATTTTCACATCAAAATATTTGTTCTTAAAGGCTCAATATTTTGACGCCAAAAGTTCACTATATAACTATTTTTTCACATTTTATGTACCTTAGAACACTTGAGCAATAAGTATCTTTAATTTGAGATATCAATCATTGAAATCCGTACATTAGTTCAAATGATATGAGATAACAAAGGAAATTACAAACATACATACAAGATACGCGCGGAAACATAACTTTTATTTTAAAAGGCAATAAAACAAGGGGGCGGAAAATGGCGGATGGTTTTTTCTTAATAAATCAAGTAGAAGCTTTACAGAATACACCCATGCAAGAACTACAGCTTAACTCTAGTTAACTGATACTTAAATTTACTCAGCAAACTTGTTTTATAGGATTTTTTTTGGCCCAAAAATACTCACGACTCTCTCGTACATTTTATGAAAGAAAAGGTGATATTTATAATTTAGTAATGTATTAAAAACAAAGTACATACCCATGTCCGAAGAATCCAGAGAGATTTCTTGGTTTTTTAGAGAACACAACAGTTTCGTAATGCACAGAAAAGTGATTAAGAATAGTTAACGTTGAGAAAACAAACGTGTGACTAGCAGAATAGATGAGTTTCGACTGGTATGGAGGGGGTATGGCGCGTGTTAGCGGCGCGCATCAAAACCGGTTTTGTACTGATAAGTATCCTTGTGTTATTACAATACAAAGGGGACCAGTGTGGTCAATTTTATGAAATGGACTTATGGCCACTTTTTAGAGTCAAATACCCGTACGTGCGCTGTTTGCGCAATTACTGTCTCCTCCTTAGTTTGAGTACTGCCCATTTTTAATTTTTCAACTTCAGAACTTCCGAATTATAAAATATGCACTAAGATACCGATTAGACCACCCACAACGAATTACCGGCGCCGTAACGCGAGCCGCGCTCTACCAAATAAGGCAGGGTCGCCATGAAGTGTGGCGAGGTGCGACAAGATAAATGAAACGACTTTGTCTGGAGAGACCCAAAATAGAACTGTTTATTAGGTTTGCTAATTACTAATAATACATAGCAATGTCGATTATGACTAAATATGCTGCAGAATAGACACACTTCACACCAATCCAAAAACGCATTTAGGGACTGGGCAGTCAACGTGAAAAATTGTTCAGCGGCTAGAATGTGCAGAGGTCAAAATGTCTATACGGACCGGCAGTCTATTTGACAAAAAGTATGAACGTCAAAATACCCAAGTGTCAAAATGTACATATAAACATGGTCACAATGTTTTAGTGACAAATTGTGCACATCTCAAAATGCAAGTACAACAAAATGTGTAATTAACAAAACGGTCGATTGAAATAACGTGTCTAAGTCTAAAATAATAAGTGTCAAAAAGTTAAATGTTCTTGTGTACTTTAAAAGAGCATTATATACTAGCTTTCACCCGCAGGTCTAACCGCAGGGTTAAATCACTTAATAAAAAAATGCCACGGGCAAATAAAAAAGTAGCCTATGTCTTTTGCCTATGTCTTTTGCCGGTGTCATTTATCTTGGTTTAGCACTTTAGGCGTGACGAGGTAAGAGACAGACACACTTTCGCATTTATAATATTAGTATGGATTTCAAGGTTTCTGAAGAAAGGCTTTAACGATTGCGGTGAAAATTTGGTAGGTACAGGACCGTGTCCTCCTAAAAACGAAAAGAATCGTTCCCCCCAGTCACCTAGCTGAAAATTATTGGTTTAGTAAATTAATACGCCATGTTCTTACAAAATTACTTTAATAATTTAACTTACTACAATGTTATGAATAAATCAAAAGTACTTAAAACAATCTAATCGAACTTAAAAAATACGTATGTAACAGACGGTGAGCTACGCAGATGCCAGTCAGTCGCATCTGCGAGTAGCGGTCACTACCGTTCCGCCGAGGGACCTTACCAAACTCCAGGCAGACCAGCTGAGGGAGGCTATTGACGACAGCATCCTACAGTCAGTGTTGTCGTCAACAATTTCGGGTGAGCAAGCTCCATCTTTCCGCGGAAGACCCTTCCTATTGGAGGGGGTGCTGGCGATGTGGTGTGAAGACGAAAATGCTCTTACCTGGCTTGAAAAAGCTGTAAGAAGCATTACGTCCCCGATACCAGAAACCACCTTGGCCGTAGTCAAGCAGTGCGACCTGAAGAAGCGACTGAAAGCCGGGCTTCTTCTCCACACTCGCATCACCGAAGCCGCAACACTGCGCAGAGTGCTTTGTGCCCAAAATCCGTGGTACAAAGTGGATACCTGGCAGTGTTACGACATGACAGTGGATGACCAAACCACCGACCCGAACTCCAACGAGAAGGTGGTACACCTTATTCTGGGAATTCCCGAAGACCAGAAAGAGGCCATAACCACCAGGGACCGCCGAGTTGCCCACATGTCGGGAAGTGGGTACATTCGCTTCTTCTCCCAAGAAGAAGCATCGGCCGGGGAAGGAACCGCGGCAAGGGCAGACACTCCAGCTCAAGAGCCAACACCAGAGGCTCCTCGAAAGAGTAAGAGCGAGATGGAGTGTAGCTCGCCGCTACAAGAGGGGGGACACGTCAGAGATGATGATGACGTCCACACCGACCCCTGATACCATAAATGTCATCCAAACAAACCTCCAGCACAAACAAGCAGCAACGGCCACTCTACGCAGAGTGCTGGAGGTAAGCAAAAAGACCGTAGCCCTGATCCAGGAGCCCTGGATCAATAAGAACGTAATCTGCGGTCTAAATAACATAGGCGGTAAGTTAATACGAGATGCGAGGGTTGAAAAACCGAGAACATGCATCTTTGTACCTAACGCTATAAACACCACTTTGCTTAACCAATTCTGTTCTAGAGATCTCACCGCTGTGAAAATCCATTCAGATAATGCAACCATCCTAGTACTAGCTTCAGTGTATATGCCGGGCGAAGGTGAACCACCTCCAAAGGAGCTAGCCGACCTGGTACAACACTGCGAGGCTCACACCTGGGACTTAATCATCGGCACAGACTGCAATGCTCACCATCCTCTGTGGGGAAGTAAGGACACGAACAAGAGAGGTGAGTTATTAACCGAATACTTATTCCAAACCAACCTAAACATCATGAATATAGGCACGGAACCTACTTTCGTAACCTCATGGTGTCAAACCATCATTGATATCACGCTGGCAACACATTCGGCAGCCAACCTCATTAAGGGTTGGCATGTGTCAATGGACCCGTCCTATGCAGACCATCGCCGAATTTGCTTTCAAATACAATGTAAACTAGCAGACCCTGTCCCATATCGTAACCCCCGTAAAACAGATATAGCACGGTACACCAACGCACTAAACAAGGCACTAAGTGAGTCACAACTACCTGACACAACACTTAGTACGGATAACATAGAACACAACGTACAGTCTATCACTGCAGCTCTGCTGGAAAGCTATGAGCCAGCATGTCCTGTCGTAACACCCAAAGGTCCAGAAAAGAGCACCTGGTGGGGGCCAGAACTCGAACGACTACGTGGAGGCCTGAGAAAGCTCTACAACAGAGCAAAAAACACCAGAACCCCTGAAGACTGGGATAAATACAAAAACGCACAAAAACACTACAAGAAACGCATCAGATATCGAAGAACTGAGGCGTGGCAGAGTTTCTGTAGTAGCATAAATTCGACAAACCAAGCCGCAAGAGTAAGGAAAGTCCTGGCCAAGGGGGAACTCAACCTCATGGGCTCAATTAAGAGAGAGGATGGCACTTACACAATAACGGAAAATGAAACCAGCGCAGTACTGCTAGAAACACACTTTCCTGGTTGTCAGGTCACACCATTCACCGACTCAATCGACTGGCCACCGGAACACTACAGTGTACCAACAACCCAAGAATGGGAGACCGCAAACAAGGTAGTAACTGCAGACAAAATAGAGTGGGCCATAAAAAGCTTCAAACCCTTCAAGTCCGCAGGGCTAGATGGAATATTCCCAGCACTACTACAATGGCAACTGACAAAGATAGCAAAATATCTACTTCCAATCTACAGGGCCTGCATTGCTTTCAAATACATACCCAGAGTATGGAGAGAGGCAAAAATCATCTTCCTACCAAAACCAGGTAAGGAGGATTACACACATCCCAAATCATTCAGGCCCATTAGTCTCACATCATTCCTCCTCAAAACGCTGGAGAGACTAGTAGATCGATACCTAAGGGATGGAACACTAAAAGACAACCCACTACATCCTCAGCAACATGCATACAGGAAGGGTAGATCAACAGAGTCCGCACTACACATGGTAGTGCACAAGATAGAATCGGCTATCACAAATAAAGCCTCAACACTAGCTACTTTCATAGATATAGAAGGGGCTTTCGACAAAACGGTACATAGCAGCATTAACGAAGCCCTGCGAAGACGTAGGGTAAAACCAACCATAAGGGACTGGATCACTCAGCTAATAAGCAAAAGAGCGGTCCAGATAGTGATGAGTACTACCACAAGAGCAAAGGTAGTCAAAGGATGCCCCCAGGGAGGCGTCCTATCGCCACTTCTATGGAACATAGTAGTAGACAGCCTCTTAAAGAGACTAAACGAGAGAGGATACACCACCATTGGGTACGCGGATGATCTGGCAATACTGATAAGCGGAACGGCTGAGAACGTGCTATGCAAAATCATGCGCTCAGCCCTTCAGATGGTGGAAGAATGGTGCGAAGAACACCGACTATCAGTTAACCCGAAAAAAACAGAACTTATCCTTTTCACCAACAAAAGGAAGTTACCAGAACTACAACTACCAAAACTATTTAATACAGAACTAGCTCTAACAACTCAAGTTAAATATCTGGGCATCATACTTGACAATAAGTTGAATTGGGCTAGCCACATAAATGCTAAGATGAAAAAGGCCTGTATAAGTTTTTGGCAATGCAGAAGACTCGTTGGTAAGAACTGGGGTCTTAACACAAAGATAACACTTTGGCTGTATACGGCAATTATCAGACCTTCTCTAACCTATGGATCAGTTGTATGGTGGCCCAGAACAGAACTGATCACTGTGAAAGAAAAGCTCCAGAGTTTACAACGCCTAGCGAGTACAGCGGCCACTGGATGCATGAGAACCACTCCATCAGTCGCACTAGAGCACCTCCTAAACCTGAGACCGCTGCATCTAATCATACAGGAGGAGGCCAAGGCAGCAGCTTTAAGGCTGAAAAACAATGGGCTTTGGAAAGGGGATACTGGAACAAAGCATTCAAAGATTCTACAGGGAATCCTAAAGAAGATACCACTTCTCGAGGCTCCCATAGACAGAATACCATGTCACCACGTCTTCGAAAGGAAGTATCATATTCAACTTTCTGAAGAAAAAAGAGATAGCTCTGGCGTCAAAGAAGTTAGGATATACACAGACGGCTCCAAAACCACATATGGTACCGGAGCAGGCGTCTTCTCGAATGACTTAAATATCAAAATAACAACCACCTTGGACAAGCTAAGCACAATATTTCAAGCCGAATGTATTGGCATAACGAGAGCGGCGGAGACGATTGCCGCCAGAGATGTCAGAGATTTAGATATAAAGATTATCTCAGACAGTGCATCCGTACTACAAGCTCTTCAAAGCAACACCATAACCTCTGTCCTCATATTGGAATGTCATAACACACTCCAATCCATTGCAAACACAAACAGGGTCACGCTGCAATGGATCAAGGGACACAGCAACTCCCTCGGCAACGACGCAGCCGATGAATTGGCCAAGAGAGGATCAGGGTCGATAGTATATGGACCGGAACCAATACTACCCATACCTCAAGCACAGGTCAAAACTTGGCTACGAAAGAGTACGGAAGAAATCCATCAAACAGAATGGACAAACACTGAAGGATGCAGGCAAACAAAGAATGCAGTTCCGGTAGCATCAAAAACGTTTAGCCGAAACCTCATTAGGCTAAAAAGGGACCAAATCCGCAAGGTCACAGGCATCTTGACCGGTCACTGTCCCCTAAACAAGCATCTGTTTACAATAGGTGTGACGGACAGCCCCCTATGCAGAGGATGCATGGGGGCAGAAGAAACGCCACGGCATGTGCTTACAGAGTGCATGAGCGTGGCCGCACAACGGGCGAAATTCCTCCAGTCATCAGCGTCACTCCGGGAAGCATGTGGAAACCTGAAAAGGCTGCTGGCTTTTTGGGAGGATCTGGGTTGGTTGGAATGAGAGGTAAGATGGTACGCACAATGGCCCAATCAAGAGGCTAAGTGCGGAACAGCCCAGGTAAACTAAACTAAACTAAACTACGTATGTAACACGAATACTTTATTTCTTCTTTCATCATTCACCGAGCCTTTTCCGAACTCAGTTGGGATCGGCTTTCCAGTCTAACTGAAATGCGGCTGACTTCTATATTTTCAGCGGAGCGACTGCCATCCTACCTCCACTTTATTTCTTCTTTAACTTAATCTAATTATTATAATTATTAAATCTTCGTTTTAACTTTATAATACACTTCAAAAAGTGTATATTATTTATTTCTTCGTTCTCTAGTTGTATTAACATTTTTTTATACTTTCTATCGAATAAAATGTCACATTTCCTTCTTTTTACGTTTTGAAAAAGCAAATCTTTTACTTTTGACTCTTGGTAAATGGCTTCCTTTCTTAATAAATGAATAAATTGGAATAAAGTTGGCTTGGCCCTCATTCTTTTATTTAACCGTAAATGCCACCTTTCTAACGCATTGTTAGTGCCGTGTCTTTCATTTGCACACCCGATTTCTGCCAGAAGTGATTTTGATATCCATTGCTTATTAAAATACTCTTCGAATTTATCTATTGCCGTGGATCTTATAGGCACACTAGACATAATTTCAGTCCATCCTTGTAATATTCGATTAGCTGGTAATAACGGCAAATATGACGCCAATTCCGCTAATTTGCGACCATTTCTTGTGTCTTTTAAGTGAAGTCCCTCGGCTTTTCTCCATATAGCCCTGTTGTAATGAAAAAAACAACCACTTGCTTCACTTTCCGGGAAAACTTCTTCAAAGGCATTTATTGCAGCTTTTTCGTAATCGGTTTTATATTTTCTTATACACACAATCCTAACTCATTTTTCAAATAGCTGAAGAGACGTAAATATGTGTTTGAAGTTTTATCAGGAAGCAAAGCATATAACATTGGTATTACATTGGTTTGCTCTTCTGTGCTATTCACATCCATGTGAATACTCAAAAGCTGTTTGAATGGTGGGGGAGCTGCTTTGAATGTTCCATCACCAAAGAACATTTTGTCATCACTTCTATTTTTTAATGTCTTTGCCGCAAAGTCGGTGCCAAATAATAAAATTTTGTCATCTTTCCCATCCTCCCAAATTAAAAATAGTTTTTTCAAAATTGTTGGTATCTCGACGTCTTGTAGTGTATTGAAAGTAGTCGATTTAACCTCCAAGAACTGCTTTCGTGCTCTATATAATGTCCTTTTTTTATTTTCAAACGATGGCATCGCACAATCATCTGAGTCTTCAGCTGTGTCCATATCTTGACTAAAAATATCTTCAAAAACTTGTCTAATATTTTTTCCCTGTTTGTGGCTGTCTTCTCTCAAATCGCTTCTCTTTGGGGGAAAGAGGTCCTTTGGCATTTGGTATTTTAATGGTTTTGCTCTGTCAACAATAATGGGGTATTTCTTGTTCAACAAACACATTGTTGTAGCAAGAGGATTGGGGTCCTTTGTTGATTTAGATGATCTCTCAATCAGTTTTGTGTGGTGCATTTTTCTTTTGTTTATTATTGAAGCACCTTCTTTATCTAGTTTATTTATCATTTTTACTGCTCTCATCAAAATCTTTTTTTGTTCCGCAATATTTTTTTGTTCATCTGCCATTTCAAAAGATAACATAATAAGGATCTGTTGTACTGATCTATAACTCTCGCAAACCTTTTTGCATTCTTGATAGGCCAAATAATTATTTTTTGATGGGAACACACTTTTTCGTATAATTTTTGTTCGGCTGGAGTCTCAGGTGACAGAAGAACCACACGACAAACGGTTTATGCATCTCCATAGAGTGGACCCACTTGAATTATGCACGCCCAAAGTATATTTGTATACGCCAAGTATCAATGTGTACCTTTTTGAGTTTTACTGACTATTATTTGTTCGCTTTCTTCTTGCATATTCTATTCTATTTTTCTTGGCAAACTGTGCCGATTTTAAGTATTTTGAATACTTCTGAGACAGACTACGAAGTGACAGTAAATTTTGTATAACATCAATCATAACGCAAATTACTTTTAATCTAAAGTGGCCAATATCTATTGACGGCGGTGGAATGCACTTCAAAGGAGTATCTAATTGTAAATTATTCACATAACGAGTCTTCTTTACATAAAAATGTCAAAAGGGATATTAAACATGAACGTGGTGTCGCTTAAACCTTTTGAGTTTTGTACGTGTTTACATTGATACATTTAAACTCGTGTGCACGTTGGCAATTGTACTATATGACAAGTATTCGGTTGTACCCTAACACATTTTAACTCCTGTCTTTTTTAACCATGTACATTTTGACGTTCATACTTTTTGTCAAATAGACTGCCGGTCCGTATATACATTTTGACCCCTGCACATTCTAGCCGCTGAACAATTTTTCACGTTGACTCCCCAGTCCCTAAATGCAAAAACGCACAATATCATCAGACATAGAAGCAATATTATTAAAATCCAGGATTGGCATTCTCTCATTGACAAATGTAGCAAAGGTGTCGCTTAAACCTTTTGAGTTTTGTACGTGTCTACATTGATACATTTAAACGCGTGTGCACGTTGGCAATTGTACTATATGACACGTATTTGGTTGTACCCTAACACATTTTAACTCCTGTCTTTTTTAACCATGTACATTTTGACGTTCATACTTTTTGTCAAATAGACTGCCAGTCCGTATATACATTTTGACCCCTGCACATTCTAGCCGCTGAACAATTTTTCACGTTGACTGCCCAGTCCCTAAATGTAAAAACGCACAATATCATCAGACATAGAAGCAATATTATTAAAATCCAGGATTGGCATTCTCTCATTGACAAATGTAGCAAAGTCCTCTATTTGTTCAGAAGTAAAACTATGGATTGCTTGTGGCATGGCCATTGCATTAATATGTCAATTATAATTAAATAAATGAAAGCTGCATATTCTGCATTCTTTTGGTACATAGATTAGGTTCTCATCCGTAAAGAGCTTGACTCTTAACCATTTGGGCACAGTTAGTCGGTCTAAAGAGCCACATTCTGGGAAGAACCAACATGCCTGCCAGTCTGGTGCTCTGGTGATGTTAGTTAGATATATACTTTGCACATTATTTTGAGGTGCTACTGCAGGATAGAATGTTTACTCGATCGCAGCAGCTCTTTGCCAGCAGGGATGACATATTTGGTCTGTTCCTCGTAACTGTAAGTAAAAACACCCCTAATATTAATTTACATTCATTTTGCCTTCATTATAATTACCGCGAATCACACACCAAGTAACATAAACTGGAAATACTAAGTTTAACCTAAGGTTACAAAATGATACCAAATAGTATTGACACCAGCATGACAACTATGTGTTTCCATAGATTTTTTATTATTACTTCTACACACAATATATACAATCTATAAACTTGTCGGGGTTCAATCGATCCTGCAACAACATTCAAAATGTGCGCTTCTCGTTCGGTGCCAGTGTGCAGTGTGTGCGATCTTGTTCGCAAAATAGAACTCCCGCTGTTAACACACGTATGCCGCCGATGTCCATTACTAGTAGAGGCTTCTGCATTTACTTGAGTATTTGTTTCATTTAACGCCGAAGTCCAACAGGAGTGACATATGACACTATCATCTTCGATCTGAAAAAAGTGGAAAACGATGTCCATTAGGTGCTATTACTTATACTTGCATTAAATATTAATGTATAAATGGGAAAGAAGCGTACCACTTGTGGAGCAGTCCATTGCCTAGTAACAGAGACGAAGAATATGCCTTCTCCTTTGGGCTACATCAGAGCCACAATTTAAACATACAATCCAGTCAACAGGGGTCTACGTTGGGATCGGGTTCAGTTTCCAAAAGCAAGCCAGGGTCGTTAATAAAAGGGATATTATCAGGATTCATATTCATATCTAAACGTATTTACTGTGCCAAACAAAGCGAATGACAGTTGGCCGTGTTGCTATATAAATTCCCAAAAATGAGAATCGGTACCGATGAACGTGTATCGCAACGAATGAAGCGATTTTAGAATGGTTTAATATAGGATTAACTGGAATAAGTGATTTAAATAATATTCAATATTATATTAAATATAACTGTGATAATAGGTATATAAGTAATAATTAATATTCAATTGGGAAAAGTTTCACAGAAAAACCAATATTCCTATAATTGGATCGATTCTGTTAACTTTCGATTATTTTTTGTTAAATATATCCTGGCAACATTATAAGGAAATAAAATGGATTACTAAAAGGCTGAACATTGAAGGTAATTGAAATACTACTTATTCAAAGAAATAAGCTGATACAAAAATCTAATACCAATATTTATTTAAAAATGATATTTAATTAATGGCACTAATAACCATTTGCAAGCATTTTGTTCACTATAGCCGACTATGAACTATGTCCTTTGGTATGTAAGCTAACATTTACAAAGACAACAAAAGAAATTAAAAAACCTAACCTAACCTTTCCCCTGGGAATAGGAGGTGGAAGCACAGATTACCTACTACCTTCCGTCGGAGTACACCAAAGATCCGTACTCAGTCCTTACCTGTTCAGCTTGGTGTTGGACGTTTTTTCGGACAGCATCAGAAATTCGCATGACAAGCCTCCATGGTTGCTCATGTATGCTGATGACATTGCGCTGATGGACGCGGACTGGAACAGATTGGTGCGACGCGTGAAAATGTGGAAGGAGGCGCTTGAGGAAGGCGGTCTGAAGATAAATGTGGCGAAGACAAAATACTTGGCGCTAAACTAAATAGATCCCATACCCGTCCGCATAGGCTATGACTTTGTCGAGCGTACGGACCAGGTTAAGTACCTGGGATCTGTACTTCACGTGACTGGTGGCAACGACTGCGACTAGTTTAAACACGCACTATTGGTTTCATTGAAGAAATATATTACCGTTATTTAATTATGTATTTATTCTTCGATATTTACATCAAAATAGGTAAGTATTTAGGTAAAATAAAATTGGAACGTTTTTGAAAAATACATATTGTAAAGACACGCATTTAATTTAATTTTGCAAAAACGTTTCAAAAGTATTATACTTAAAAATTCTAACTTGGGTTTCTATTCATGGCAGCAAGTGAATAAATAAAAGAATAGAATGGAAATAAAATTATATTAAAAAAGAAATAAAAAAAACAAATATTTCTCACTATAATATCAAAATCTGGTGGTATCCCAAACCCATCGATGTCATCTGTGACTTCATTAGAAGATTTTAAAGTCCTGTAAAAACCAAGACAATCTATACAGGATGCTTTTTTTTTTTTTTTTTTTTTTTACGTGCGGGTAATCTCCACGGATACCCACCCCGCCGGAGTCGGAGGGATAGGTTATGTCGGACTCGAACCGACTAAACCGCACGCCGTCTCTGGGTCGTAGTGCTAGGCCGAAGGTGAGGTTGTCATGCGACATATCCCTCGCACCCCGGCTGACCCAGGGCCATCCCTCTCGGTCTGGCCCTCCTCGGGAAGGGGGGGACCACGCGGTCCCCGACTCAACCCCGGTGTGGGGAGGCGCGCATCGTCCTACGATGCGCGCCCCGCCGTGGCCTGCTTCTGCTAGGGTGACGGGCGGCTCCGCCCGTCACCCTCAGGCCCGCGCTCATGGGGGGCGGAGGTCAGTTTGCGCCCTCCGACGCCCGAGCCGCCTTCGGGCGCGTGCAGCGATGTCAGCGAGCCTCTCTCGCTCATCGCGCCGCGCCCGTTCTGCTTTCTCCTTCGCGAGCATGACCTGCTCGCAGAAGGAGGCGCTGGCCGCCCACGCATCCGCGCAGCGAACCATCGCCGCGAGCAGGGTGGAGAGCGTGAGCACTCTCACCCCCAGGGCCGCCACAAGCTCCCGCCTCGGCGTCTCAAACGCCGGGCACTCGGTGAGCGTGTGCAGCCCCGAGTCCACGCTCGCGTCGCAGTGATGGCACTCGGGCGTTGGCTCAATACCCATCAGATGCAGATACCGCCCGAAGCTACCGTGCCCGGTGATAATCTGCGTCTGACGGTACGAGAGGCTACCGTGTTGCCCCTCTAGCCACTCCCCCATGATGGGCCTTACCGCCGCAATGACGGCGTGCCCTGCGCGTGGTTGCCCAAGTCGTCGCTCCCACAATCTATACAGGGTGCAATCGTTAAGTGTGTCCAAGCGATTGAAGACGTATTTGCAGACGGTAGATCAATCTGAACACTAGATCCAGGTATTGGAGATGTTGGTTGGTGTTGGTGTTCTAGAGCTTCTAGAGCTTCTAGAGCTCTTCCAAAAACCTCATCAAAGCCTCTTGGTGAAGGTAGTTGAATATTTTCCACTTCATCATCGGACACACCTGCTTCAGACTCTTTGTCACAGTCAGGAATCTCTTCTAAAAACAGGGCTTCAATTAGAGCAGTATTGTTTGTAATATCCATCTCAATGGCTAAAACAATAAAAAAATAGCTCAGAACAATTATAAAATAAAATAAAAACATTCCTTTATGATAAAACAAAATACCCACTTCATCGAGTACGTGTATTATAAAAGCTTATAATTTTTGACTAAAATCACCTGACGGTACTTTTAAGTCCATATCAATTTTTTTATCAAATATTCATATAAAATAAAGTGATAATACGTTATAACAGCTTTTACAAAATGTAGTCCGTGATAGAAACAACGTAATTAGTAAAAAAAATAGCACTTACCCTTTACTTAAATATTCTATTTAGAAAAATTTTTCAATTACACCGCACAGGAGAGTGTTAAAATGTCCGACCGGTTGTAACTCGCTGTTCAAATGTTTCGAAAACGTCACGCTGTAATTCAAAACATAATGCTAAAACAGTAGCTTGGAAGTTATCAAATGTTTATTTTATTTTATTTTTATTTTATTTATTTCGGTAATCCAACAGCGTATTACATAAAATACAATCCACTCAATTAAGCTTAAAATAAGGCCAACACAGGATTACACTATTTAACATTGAATGATGAACAGCATGTTAAATTAGATACACAAATACAAGGATACAAATAAAGACGTAAGATGCATAAGTTAAAAATAAAAAATACATATTCTACAACTAATATATTTTCTATGATCTCGCATTCTGTAGAGGAATGAAAAGGAGAAGGGGCGAGGGGGGGGGGATAAGTGTGTGTATGTGTGTGTGTCTGTGTGTGTGTCTGTGTGTGTGTGCGTGCGTGCGTGTGTCGTCATAATGTTCAATAGGCAAATCAATTTAGATATAGTTTATAATTATAGAATTGCTAAGGAGGAGCGATGCAATTGTTTAATTTCATATTTTAGGGCATTTTTAGATAAGTAGAACAAGTCTAAACTAGAATAACTTTTGTTGTACGTTCGGGCCGCTCGATATAGGACAGAATTTTGAGCGTAATTTGTATGGACATGTGGAACATGGAATAAGGATGTGTGTCGTGTTCGGCGAGTCGGTGTCTGCAGAGCTAGATTAGATAGGAGTTCACTACAATCTACCTTCCCGGATATTATATCGTGCAATAGAACAATGTCGTATTGTTTCCTTCGGTGCTCTAAAGAATCTATGCCGAAATATTTACAGGCTTCAGTGTAGGTCTCAAACTTCCTATGATCTTTAAAACATAAAAAATTGATGAATTTATTTTGTATGGATTCTAACCTTTTGATGTGGATAATGTAACTTGGTGACCAGATGCTACAAGCGTATTCTAAAATGCTTCGAACGTAAGTGAAGTACAGAACCTTAATGCAGTCGATATCTTGAAAAGAGTTACATACGCGTTTGATGAATCCTAGCTGCTTGTATGCTTTGTCTACAATAATCTCGATGTGCTCAGTTAACATCATTTTTGAGTCCAGTCTTACTCCTAAGTCACTTACAAAATTAACTTTTTTAATAGGAACATTGTTCATATAGTAAACAAACTGAATAGGCTTAGTTTTTCGAGTGAACGTAATTTGTAGACATTTATCTATGTTGACAGAAATTCTATTTTTTATGTAATAGTTGCCCAGGTCGTTCAAATCATCTTGTACTTTTCTACAATCTTCAATACTATCGATTTTTAGATAATTTTTTTTGTCATCGGCAAACATTATAAATTTAGAGTTTGAGGAAGCGGTGTTTATGTCAAAAAGATATGCGTTATACATCAGGGGACCCAAGATCGAACCTTGGGGAACACCAGAGCTGATGGTAACATAGTCACTTCGTGCACTACCAGTTACTACTGCCTGTCTTCTATTGGAGATGTAAGAACTGAACCATCTATGAAGGTCACCACGTATTCCCAATGCGTGTAGTTTGTGAAGAAGTATGATGTGATCAACTCTGTCAAACGCCTTCTCAAAATCAGTGTAGATCACATCAACCTGCTTCCTATCGTCCATACTACGAAAGACGTAGTTTGTAAATACGGTCAAATTTGTGACAGTGGATCGCCTATTCATGAATCCATGCTGTTCCGCTGGAATTGCTTTAAAAATAGTCATACTAATAGTTTGGTATATAGCTTTTTCAAAAAATTTACTGAATGTATTCAATATTGAAATGGGACGGTAATGTTCAATATGGCTCCGTGAACCGCTTTTATGAATAGGTACTATTGGTGTTTTTTTCCAAATTTCAGGAAAGACACCAAAAACGTTAACTGACAGCGTAAAATTTTTTAGAAGTGGTTTTGAGAGGGCCTTAGCGCATTTTTTTATAAAAATCGGTGGGATACCATCGTTGCCTGGCCCTTTATTAATGTCCACGGATGTCAACAACTTGAGGATATATAGGACATAGATTTAAATGTTGAGATGTAAACTAGTTATAATAATTAGAAAATATTTTTTTATTGTTAATTATCGTTTTGTTTTAATATCGATTACGTCATTTTCGATAGTTATTTGATTTCTGGCAACTTTTTTTGTATACCTATCTAACGGATGTGGACGTAATGTTTAACTATTAATTAAGAGCGTTACTGATAAATTCGTCGCGTCGAGTTTAGGTAAATTAGTCAATTTCACACACACAGACTTGCGCGCATCGTCGATCGTAAGCGATGTCTTGCTATAGTCAAACAAATCACTTTGATCCTTTTAACTCAAGTTAAAATATTGTTTATTTATAACTTTTTTTATTAGTCTAAATTTCAAATATAATAAGTAGTGTGTAGTTTTTATATTATGTCCTTTACATAATCATAACAGGGCATAAGTGTATGCTGTACCTACCTGTAATGTAATGGATTTAATACATTGGCAATATTTTACTGTTTCCATGAATTAGATTCTCTAAGAATTTGCCAACTTATACTTACAACGTAATCCTTCCCGAATGTGTAAACGTCAACATCCCATTTGGGTAATTCTCTCATATTGGCAACAGCACATATTTTAACATTGTTTTACTATTCGAAATTGTTTTGTTAAAATTTTTGTTTACGATGTAAATATAAATATTTTAATTAAATAATAACTAGTACAAATGACATTTTATAACTTATCAAAATATGTGTTGTCACCTGTTTATATAGATATTAGCTATATAGATAGATACTAGCTATACATAGATATCCTGGCATTAAGCAAGCCACGTCGTCGCTCGGTGCAAGAGACGCGCTTGAATTTATTTTCGCGCGTGTTAATTATTGCAATAACTCCTAAGATATTCATTTAAATCATATGGCGTAAAAGGTTAAAATGATATGCATGAAATGCTTAAGGTAACTAACGTATTTAAGTTTAAGATTAACACTATATACGCCTAAATAGTGTTACGAGCGTGGGGATCGGTTTAAATAGAAAATGCGAGGACAACCGTTGAAGGCAGGCTTTATTCAGCTTCACTTCAATTACAGCAAAGCGCGTAGAAATTCGAAAACTCTTCCTTACACAACACACAGTCACTTGTATAATCGCACTGTATAGCTTCACACACTTTATCGCTTTGTTCGCTTCGAATACTAGTCTTAGACTAACTTGAGCAGCGGCTGTTAGCTCGCCTTTTATATAAGGCGCGGCCGAGTAGCGAAAGATCGAGAAAAGACAGGTACGTTCTGAAAAAGACAGGAACTTTCTGGGAGGTTCTATTAGGTCTTGTGTCTCTTTCTATTCGTTCCATTCCTTCTAGAACAGTGACGTCAAGGCATGCTGTCTCTTTCTAGCCTGACGTCTCGTTCTATTCATTCCATTCGTTCTAGAACAGTGACGTCAAGGCATGCTGTCTCTTTCTATAGTGCCGTCTCGCTCACTCCTATGGAAATTTGGCCATATATTGAAGTGGCCAAGCGCCGGGCGTAGCAATAGTTTACCAATTACCGCGTTGTACCGTTTTTTTAGAAGATTGAATGGGTATAGTAAGCTAACCATAAAAGATCAAAGAAAAGATAATTACATGCTATCTATCGCGGACTTATTTGTAGGTCTTTAAAAGATTAATATTTCACCACGCATGATTTTGTTATATCTCGAAGGGATTAGGCAACGTTTTAATCTCTTTTCTAGTGCAATTAGAAAGGGTTGCAAATACGTGCAACGTATACATTCATCCTTTTCTAAGTATACTTGAGAAGAGATCCACTCCACTACACTTGAGTGTCGTTCTATAATATGGGCCTTAAAGTGATTTACCAACTAAAAGGTTGTACCTAGATTTTCTTGGATCTACTATTTCTGGTAACAGACACTTATTATAATAGTCTATAAGTTGGTTCTTCATTTGGTGTTGCCAAAAATCATCGTGACAAGTGATTTTTTTCTACTTTCAAAGGCAATTCTTCACCAGTCCACACAGCTAAAAAACATAAACCTGTCTGAAATGTGTAATTGCCCTTGAACTTGGTAAAACCACTCATGACGACGATTGACAGTGCCATCAGCATTCCAAAATTTTATTTTCTTTTGCTTAATGGCTTCTTCGGCATTTATACTAAACGCTGAAATTGGACACTTTATTTCAATAATACCCTCCTGAAAAACGCCATCAGGTGAAGTCCCTAGAAAAAAGAACTCCTTATCGATAAACAGGCCACATTTATTAATTTTGATATTCTCTTGAACTGCGAGCTGTTGGATGGCAATAGTCTCGTTAGTTATACCGTGTTTGACACTAGATACATCATCGAGTGAGTATGCATATAAGTGACTTTTTACTACAGGCGCAGAGCTGATGTTTTGCCTTCTTTTACACACTTTACCGAACGATGATGCTGTTACGAGACATCTTCGCAGTTCAAGCCAAAGTGCATTTTCCGCTTGAAGGATTGTGTCCTTTTCCACCTCTTCTCTATTTTTAACCTAAACAGTAAAATTCTATTAATTCTAGTAAGTAGTATCACAGAACGCCAATTTTACTTACAAACTTCATAACTGCTGCCAATGTAGGCACTGACATGTGCGTTGTAAATGCCGTTCCGATTTTTGAAGTTGAATCGATGATGCATTGATTCTCTTACCGTCGGCGTCGCAGTAAATTTAAATAGCACATAATACCAACGGCGATAGTCAAGTTTATGCATTTACCTGTTTCTTAAGGTTTTCTAGAAAAATATGTTTAGCTGCATTATAATCTTCTTCTGACATATCCGGCTTTGACACTCTTCTCCATAATCCATTTTATCACTGAAATTTAACTTTTTTTTGACGCCGATTTTTATTTTCTTGTTGTTTTCTTTTTAAACGTGCCATTTCAATCCGTTTCAGGGCTTTGCATAAAAAGATCAAAAAGGTGTGTTGAAATACGAGTTCATTTCAATTTGATAGTTCATAACTGATTTATCTTAGTAAATCATTGGTACTACTGCAAAATAAATAAACAAAAAAGTGATGTTGTAATATATACCTGGACTTCTGTGAAAGTTGGATTTGTAAATAGCATACTGGGGTCGTGAGGAGTTAAATGAAACTACTGCAGCATGGGAGCGTGCTGTATATGAGTTCCTCAACGAAAAGTTGGTGCGTTTGCCACCGACGAATTTTGCAACAATACTATTAAATTGCTCAGCCCTGTTATTGGTTACGTTGTACAGCAAACTCTTAGAATGAAATGCCAGCTGTGAGGCAAAGGCCATTATTTTTTTTATAAATAGTTTGGCTATGGTTACCATATTCTCTTCAGCCTTTTTGTCTTCAGTGCAATAATAGCTATCACAAGCGCTATGATCTCCAAAAATATGCAGTGGGCTTTTTAGAATGTTTTTTTTTAAATTTATTATTTACTCAGAAGGACTTGTATTCTGTGCTTTTCTAAAGCGTATAGCATATTTCACTGCTATACGAAGTCTCTTCTGGCGATCACTGGTTAAAAATCTTCTTTCAGACAGAGGAATGGCTGTGTCTTATACTATTTTCCCTGTATAATTTCGTAGCAGATGATTAGTGCACTCAACCTTTTCTACATGATTATTTGCATATGGTCTACGTTCCAAATTTTTTTTGTATGTGCTTGCGTCGCCATCTACTATTAATGTACCGTATATAACATTCTGCCTTGCAACAGATGTCTTAAAACCTTCAACTATGACGCAATGTTCCATACTTGTTGAAGACCCACTGTGATTTTTAAAGCATTCGTGATTAACAGGCGGCTTACTTTTGATTGCCGCTCGAGCACAAACGGCACAATATTTGTTTTAGACATCTATATATAGCACTTTACCTGTTTTGTAACCAATAATAGCTGCGACACCTGAAGAAGCTGTATAGTTGGTTTTGTATGACCTTTTAGACCAACAGCAATGAGCTATAACAGTGAGAACCGCATTTTTTACGTCACTACACGCAATAGCCTTAGCCGCTTCTTCCTTTGCAGCCTCTTCCATGCTTTTTTCTGCAGTCGATTTCCACCATTTTGCTACTTTATGATGACATTTTGCGTATAAATTTTATGTTAAAATTGATAAATCGACAGAAGCCAATAATTCATTTAAATTTGATTTTCCTAATCCGGCCATCAATTCACATCCATATTTTCAATCACACTGTCAGAGATGAACAGCTGGAACGTCTTTTACACATATTGCATTTCATGAAAAAAATTAAATGCAAGCCATTAGTATGCTCCTTCAACACTTGTAAATTATTAATTGTAAAACTTAATTTGATTGAAAAAATATTGAAAATAGATTATTAGTCGACCTTCAACTTTCTGATATAATTCGGGTAAAATTTCTTCTTCGATAATCTGAAAATTATAAAATATGAACTTTAAAGAATGAACCAAGTTAATCATTGCATATTTATATAGGTTTTTTATAGTTAGACTATAACTTTTTGTAAATTCAAGTAATTAATTAGTAAATTTTGCATGGTTTCCAATAGTCATTTCTTTATAATTTCACTTTTTATGGATTTTAATTTCGTATGAAAATTTTCTTACCTAACTATTTGCGTAATGATATGTAGATTTGCATAATATCGTTTGTTTCCTATTTTTTTCAATGGTATCATAAAATTTGAACTTCCAAATTGGTGTTAAAAGTGAAGTTTAAAAAACCCTGTTCGGGTAAATTGTCAGTATTCACAAATATTCTATAAAAAGAAAAATGATTTTACGGTACTTTTTAGATTAAGATACTATTTACAATAATTTGTGATACGCATATTTCTAAAACCACGTTTTCATAGAAAATATCTCGTTCAAAACTGCCTATTTTGAGTCAAAACAGCGTTCGACCGGATCAACGTTCTTAACTCTAACTTTATTCCCAGGGTGAATGAAATTGTATAAAAATAATTTGGACACAATAAAGTGAATAATATTTCTAGGTTATTATTCCAATCAGGCACACGATATCACAAAATCACAAAAGGGGCCTGCCCCGTGGCAATCTCCAATGGCAACCCAGACACCTTGATCCACCTCTTTTAATTCAATCAAATTGTAATATTGTCTAAACCTGGTGATTTGTTGGAATTTAGCATGTTTATAATTTTAAACACATTTTCACTAGATTTTTTTTTTTTATATAGGACACGTCAATTTGACTTTACCTTGCCTGATGGTAAGCTGAAGGCAAAATCTCAGGAGAGAGGGCCACCATTATGCACACGTGCCATGTTAACAATGGTGGCACTCAGCTTGACGGCCTCATCAGAAGCTTTTTCACGCCCCGCTTAAAGGACCCGGGACTGTAGGAAGAGGGAAACACGTGAGCTGGCAAGGAATTCCAGGTCTTAATTGTGCGACAAAGGAAAGAGTCACCGAACCGCTTGGTTCTTGAAGGAATGTTCTGCACCGTATGCGTGTGACATCTAAGTCCTGCACGTGTCGTCCTGTATAGGAAAGGAGAGGGTGGGACTAATTGGAATAGCTCTTCAGAACATTCACCATGGTAGAGACGGTAAAATACTGCCAAGGAAGCAACATCTCTACGCAACTGCAAAGGCTCGAGGGTACTCGTGACCTCAGGATTTCCGATAATGCGGACCGCACGTCGCTGCAACCTATCGAGAGCATCTAATAAGTACTTTGCGGATCCATCCCAGAGATGCGAGCAGTATTCCACGCAGGAACGAATTTGTGTCTTGTATAGAAGACACCGTTGCTCCGGCGTGAAAAACCGTCTCACTCTGTTCAGGACTCCGAGTTTTCGCGAGGCTGTTTTAATGATACTCTCGATGTAGTTTTTGTTATTTAGTTTACAGCGAACATCTAAAATCATTTTGTTACAGCTTGGGATTATCTCTTTGACGGAATCTCGTAAAATGGTTGCGAAGTTATCAGTAGGTAATTTGTTTCATAGTTAATTGTTGTGAGCCAAACGCATTTTCTATCGCGGAATCTATAGACATCGTCACACGTTTTAGTGTTTTTAAAGTTATTATTACTTAGTTTTGTATAGTATTTATTTCTCTTGAATTCTATAACTTTATATAATTTATTGCGTGTTTTATTATATCTTAACCGTATTTCTAAATCACTTGTATTTTTTTCCATTTTTTTAAAAGTTTATTTAGTTTTTCGCATCGACGAGTGACTTGGTAATCGATCCATGGTATTTTAATCTTGTTACGTTGTGTAATAACTGATCCTCAGGAGGTAGCTGGTTTTTCTGACACAATCGAAACGAAGTGGTTCTTGGTACATCAAAGTGTTTTGCTGCTTTAAAATAATCCATTTTTTTCTCTCTAACCATTCGTATAGCTTCTGTCATGTGATCTGTGTTCCATTCTTTTTGTTTTCCTTTTGAACTCAATGAGGCCATTCTAAAACCAAAATATTAAATTTGAAATCTAGCCAGATGATATTTTGATATCCCAATTTGGAATAGTCCATATTTAGACCCCACGGACTGTCCATATTCGGTGATAATCCTGATACAATAAGTCCTTCAACTAAAATATTGCAATATTTATGCTTTTAATGTAATTTACCGCTTTTGTTACTAGACGGGTACTGACCGTTCGCTATATAAATTCTTACATCTCTATTTAAATTTTAGACATCTGTCATGAATTCTAAATATTGTTTTTTGAACAAGTGTTCTGTCGCACCTGAATCTACTACCAATTGTATGGTTGACTTACATCAACATTACTGGCACTAAATGCGATGAACATTAATTCTTGATCCTTTTGCTGGTTCTCCTCTTGGGTGATGTTTCCTATTTGCCACGTTCTTGAACCTCGACCTTGGTATGAAATACCTCGCTGACCTCGTCGATGTTAATTGTGATTCCCTATTTCAGTGCTGTGCTCTAGAGTTTGTATGAATGCTTCTGCAATCAAAAACCTTGTGGCCTTTCTTGCCACATTTGAAACAAGCCAGAAAACTTTGAAAGAAAAAGAAAAGAAAATCTGTACCTGCATTAGAGTTGTTATGTTGGCCTTTGAGCTTCAATTCTGCATCTAACGTCCGTGACTTTACAAAATCAATAGTTAACTCCTTATCCATGGTTTCTAGCGTTGTAATTACGGTTTTGTAGTCATGTGGTAGCGTTAATAACAGGTGGCATACTTTGTCGCTCTCGCCCAATGATGTTCCAGTTCCTTCTAATTCGGAGATGAGTTTTAGGAAATGATCCTGCAATTTTTCATTGTCTGAACACTTTAGGGACAGCAATTTCTTCCGTAAATAAAGTTTATTGAAAACGCTCTTCCTTTCGAATACTTGTAGTTTTGTGATCATTTCGAAAGCCGACGTACGTTTTTTCACTATGTCAATAAACTCATCTGACAAGCATTGTACCAAAACGCTTCGAGTTTTGGCGTCAATTTCTTTCTTTTGTGCTTGAATATTCTGCTTTAGCGCCTCTTCTAAACCTTTTTCCTCCAACAATAGCTGTACTCGAAATTTCCAATTTGAAAAATTTGCTCCATCTTGAAGCTTAGGCAGTACGAAATTTGTATTTGTTGACATCTTAATTTTCATTGTATTTCAGCTTTATGTAAATTTTTCTACACTTTACTATTTCTTTTCTACTTGCTAATTCACCAATATTTATCAACTTCATTGACGCAGTTGATGCGTATTATAAATAAAATGAAGATTCTTTCTTTTTACATTTTTAGTATTATTAACTACGAAGATCAAAAATAAACTTTCACGCCAATTACTAATACTTCAGAATTTAGTCACAATCATTGGCTGCATGCAAGAAAAGACGGAAACAAAAGCTAATACGTTTTAAGCCACAAAAGTAGATGGATTCTGTGGGAGCGCAGGTGAAACCGTTGGTTGCAACTAGTAGTATACTACGCTAACTACATTTCATGTGTTCACCCGGACTTCATGTGTTTAGGGAAAAAGTATTTTTTATTTTATCGTTTTGTCGGCATAGTTGATAAATATATCCATGCAAAGTTACAGTTTTCTACTGCTAAGTATCAATGAGCTATGTAGGGGATGGACAGACGGACATAGCGAAGCTATAAGGGTTCCTTGTAGACTACGGAACCCTAAAAATGTATAGGTACTTCCAATTGATGAGTTTATAGCAAACAGAATCAAGCAAGTGATTTTTATTGAGCTTTGCTGCAGATTAAAAAAGATCTGTCATTCTGTAAATTCAATTTCTGCAAAAAAAGTCATTCTGCAATATATCTACATCTATAACTACATTACTTACTTGCAGAGCAACAAATAGTCAATACTATAATTTGTAATAAAACCTTGCACTCATTTGGGCATAATCGCACAATCTCAGCAGCAATTGTTTCAAAATCTAATTTTGACATTTTGTTAAATCTTATTATGTAGTATTCTACAATGGCTTGCACTCGATGAGAGCGCGCGGTTGAATCAAGTTTCTTTTTTTTCATAGCTTCGAGAGCTTGGCGTCCCTGCATACTCCCTTTTAATACTTCTTGTAAGTTGAACTAGAAAACAAATTATTGAAAGAATAATAAGCTAAGAGTGTTGAACCAACACTGACCAGTTTTTTTCTCTTTTCATATTTCACATCTATTTGCAAATGACAGTATTCATAATTCTTGTTTTTAACTGTGATTCTGTATAATTACCTCACTTGTTTTATGGTGTTTATCAGTGACATATTCACAAGATGAAAGTGAAAGAGAGTTTAAGGAATCATTAGTATTCTGTAAAATAAATATAATATTACTATATTACTTACTAGAAGAAACAAATAATACAGTCTAGTAGAAGATCAACAATAGAAGTACCTAGCCAATCAATGAGTCAATTGAGAACGAATTCAATGACAAGACTGTTGGAGATAACAGCCTCTGTTACTCCAAACTGGCTGCAAGTAACGCAGCGCCTTGCCTAAGACCTAACCCTAATATAAACAAGCAATGTTCACTCACCTGTAGTGATGTCACCCCAGCATCCGCAGAACCATCCAAGGCGTGTATGTACTGTGAGGTGTGTATGTGTCTGTGTGATGAGTTTGTTTAGTGTCGACTTGCCCTGGCTGGCTCCCGCCGCTGAACCGCTTCCAGCGTACCAGCAATCTTCACGAAGTATCACACACGTGCACACGAATTAACGTCTCCGGACGTAATTCTACCAGAACCAACTAGGTATACACTCCGCGCTCCCGGATATGTATATATTTCACAGTGGTACAAGCTAAACCCAAAGTATTCCCACAAATATATATAATCTTCCCAGATTAGTACCTGCTCCGACGCAAGATTAAGACCCAGAGTCATTGACAGAAGTGACACTTCACTGTCATCGAAACTAAAAATGGCAGGATGAATGTTGACATGGAACCCTAACCTTTTGGATCAAACAAGACAATAAGCTAAATAAATTATCTGAAAGAACCCAGTAAGAACTAACAAATTTAAGCAAAACCATAACAATTTTGGTTACCTGAGATAGTTCTTTCTTCAAAATTTTCCACATACTAGTTATTGTTATTTAAGAATATAATAATAATAATCTTTTATTCTCTATAAATTTTACAAATTATTACAGTTCCTGAGGTCTCCTTTTAAGTATCAATGGATACTTGTGCCAGGAGACCTCCCTCCTCCATAATTACGATACTTTATACATTTAACATAAAAGGTAAGCAATAAACAGAACAAAGATAAAAGAAAAATAAAAATAAGGTAAGCTATTTAGTGAAGCGCGCGCGTGCGCGTGTGTGTTGGTGTGTGTGTGTTCGCGTGTATGTGTGTGTGTGTTGTGCGCGTGTGAATGTGTGAGTGTGTGTATTGCGTGTTTATATGCGTAGACCAGCCAGCTATAGCCCTACGTAACCGGTACTTGGGATCGGTAGCACCGGCCCTTGCCGGTGCAGACCACTGTGCTTTTACACAATACGCAATTGCCTTACAGAGTATCACGCTAGTCTCATTAAGTTTAGGACAGGGGCGTCAAGAGAGATTCCAGCTCGTCATAGTTCCTAACTAGAAGCCAGGATTTCAATGTTTTTTTGCATTCTCGGTAAGTCAGGCCATAGATATTTAGGACCTTATTTATTTGGTTATATATGAAAGACGTCAGCCATGTATATTGCCTTTGAGCGTATGAAGTTGTAACTCCTCTGGCATACGATACCTTATGCTTGCGTCTTCTCTTTAAAATATGAGGGTCATAGGGTAATTTACGATGAACTTTTAGGGTAGCCTTCAAAATAAATAGTTTCCTGACAGTTAGAAGATTACAGGTAGCATATAGGTTTTCGGTAGGGAATCTGTGTGGTTTAAAATACATGACTTTGAGCAGGGATCTTTGGGCTCTCTTAAGGTTAAGAAACAGTGTCTTGCCAGCCCCACCCCATACAGGAATACAATATGTAATTACTGATTGGGCTAAGGATACGTATATTTGAGTTAATAGGGTTTTAGGAGTGACGTGTCTTAGGGTCTTAAATAGCCAGATCAGCCTCCTTGTACGATTCATGACTATTTCAGTATGTGCCTGCCAAGTTAGACGCTGGTCAATCACTACCCCCAAGTATTTGACCACCGTGACCCTGTTGATAGTGCTACATGTACATTCGGTATTAAGTGGAATGTTACATCTGTGTATTCTGATTTGAAAATCTGGACTAGGTTGGGCAGGTGTATATATAGTGAAAGCGATGTAGTTGGTCTTCACAGTGTTTAGTGAAAGTAGATGAGAATTCAGCCAAGCGGCAACCTTAGCCAAGCCCTTCTCTGCTGACAGGCGAACAGAGTCCCAGGTTTTACCGGTAAAGGTGATAGCGGTATCATCGGCGTACGAAAAAATACGACCCTGCTCCAATTTAATTTTACATAGATTGTTTATGTATATCAGGAACAGGGTAGGAGACAGCACACTGCCTTGGGGAGTGCCAAAAGTTATTGTGGCCTCATCGCTTATATGGTCTCCAATTTTCACTCTCTGTGTCCGACCGCTTGCGAAATCTTTTAGGAGGGCCAAAGGAATACCCCTGACTCCTATACTCTCTAACTCACTAGCGAGGATGGGAACGGAGACAGTATCGAATGCTTTTTTCAGGTCTAGAAAGACAGTGAGACACTTCAATCCCATCCCTACATTATCTACTATGTGGGAGGTTAAGGCCAAGACCGCGTCTTCTGTGGATATACCCTGCTGAAAGCCAAACTGAGAGCTAGATAGGATTTCGAACTTACGTAGATAATTTGTAAGACGTTTATTTATTAACTTCTCAATGATTTTTGAAAAAGCAGGCAACACAGAAATTGGTCTGTAGTTGGATACATCGTCTCCGATCCCACCCTTGTAAATAGGCGAAATGAGAGATTGTTTTAAAGGGGTAGGAAAGACTCCGTGACTAAAGCAGAGATTAACCAGACGGGTAATGATCGGTACGACTATTTCGTAGGCGGTTTTTAAGAACTGGGTGGTTATATTGTCCCATCCCGGTGCGCTACCCAATTTAAGACTCATGATCATATTATAAACTTCCTGTGGATCAGTTTCTAGGAGCACAAAAGAGGAGACCATTACGTTACATTGTTTGTTCTTACTAAGACAGTTTAAAGCATTCTCAGCAATAATATTTTGGGCTAATTTTTGGCCGATATTTGCAAAATAGTTATTCACAAAGTTTACTGCTTCTAAAGGAGATTTATGTAAGTCTAGAAGTTCTAAGTTTTTAGTATCTCGGGGTTTCCTATTTGTGATTATGTTAATAGTTTGCCATAATTTCTTTGAATTATTCCTATTTTTATTTATTAGGTTTTTAGTGTTTCCTTTTTTGCTTTTTAATTAAATTGTTACAATGGTTCCGATATCTTTTGTAAGTTATTTTAAGTATTTTATTACCTGGGTTTCTACGTAGCTTTCGTTGAATATTATTTCTATTTTTAATACATCTGAGTATACCTGCAGTTATCCAGGGCTTAATAGGCCGTTTACTCTTGGGAATTGTTCTTAGAGTTGTACTATTTGTCAGGCTATATTGTATTTTTCTGATCAATTGAGTAGCTAGTGTGTTTGCGTTTTCAATCAAGTGTATTTCTTTAAGATAAGTTAGGGCCTTCTCACGATCAACCACTTGAGTAGTTTTTTTGCCCTTATAGAGGTTGTGCACGCTCCCGGCCCAACACTCAACGCCAGACTTTTATCAAAACAGAAACGGCGGGTGCGCTGAGTAAGGCCGGGAACTGCTGGGATTGCAGAGTCGTCACGGGCTGAAGCCTGAAGACACCTTCGGCGGGGTACCTCGTTCGGCGTGGGCGAGCTGAGTGTGGGGTTCTTGTTGGTGCTTGAAATAAACGCTTTTTAAACCGAAATGTTGCAGAGTTTTATTCCGACTTGTTTCTTGTACAAATTCTGTCCGACTACTGAGATGTTGTGCCAACATGGCACCTGTTTTTATATCGTTCGATTGACCTTGAAATATAGGCACGCGTCTGTTTCTGACTACTTTAATCTGATTTGTCAGTTGCGTCTAACTAACTCGTTTAGTGCCTATGCGGCCTAATGAAAAATCCTGACGTGCCTTTATTTCCTTATATACTACTGCTATGTACATAGTTTTTATATTCCTACATTCTTATGCTAATGGGATTCACTACTAATAAGATTCATATAAGAAATCAATGATAAAATTCTTACGACTAAATGTAAACAATGGCAGTTTGCTTAAGACTATTTACACTAGTGCCCTATTTTTCTGTTAAAAGTGTCTTTATTTATTACAAATACCTTATATACTAACTTATATACTATTTACCTATTCTATTACACTGTTATTTATCATATAAACACAAACACAAATTGTCTTTTGTTCTAGTCACTGCACTTTCGTGTCTTTGTTCTGCACATTCTCCCCCCGTGGGACGAAGTCGCACTCTTTCGGTGCAGAACTCGCAGCTAGCAGCACTATCAGCTTCCTCACCGGTCGTCGCAGCACTCCTCCCTTGGTCTGAAGGTCGACGGTCCGCGTCACGCCGTCAGGTCCGGGGTAGGCGGCGATGACTCGCCCACGCAGCCACATGTTGCGGGGCGCGTTGGGATCCACCAGCAAGACCAGGTCATTCTGGCCTATTGTGGGTCCACGTCCATCTGGCACACGACGATTCTGAAGCTCCGGCAGGTACTCACGGAGCCACCTGGCCCAGAAGAGGTCGGCCAGGCGTTGAGCTGCTTGTCAGCTGGACTTCGAGGCGCCATCCTTTTCATCGAAGGCGCCCGGCTGCTGCACACCTCCAGGTCCTCCCAGCAAGAAGTAGGAGACCACCGGCAGGGCTTCTGAAAGTTTATCTGTTATCTTACCGTTGATTTGATGTACCTTCTCTTCCGAGTCTTCTGTATTTTCTATCTTTGAGGTGTCTTGCGGCCATGACTCTTCTGGTAGGTATAGGAACTCAGGACCTCTATACCAACGGTGCTGCGTGCTGAAGTCGGTAGGTACATCTCGGGTGGCGTCGTCGGCGACGTTGAGCTTCGTCGGGACCCAGCGCCACTCGCTTACTGTTGAGTTGTCTTCTATAGCCGCTAAACGATGCGCTACATACGGCTTGTATGAGCGGGAACCTGTCTTGATCCAAGTGAGTACTGTACGGCTATCTGTCCAGAAGGTCTTGGAGTCGGGCTTACGTTCGTGTTCTTCTATTACTGTTTCGGCGAGTCTTGTACCCATTACTGCGGCTTGTAATTCGAGACGAGGTATTGAAGTGAGCTTCAGTGGCGCCACCTTTGCTTTGGCGACGACGAGTGACAGGTTCACTTCCCCGTTCGAGTCTTCTGTTCGCCAGTACAACACAGCTGAGTAGGCCGATTCACTGGCGTCTGTAAATACGTGCAACTGGAGGGACTTACAATCACTGTAGCTCAGATATCTTCTCGGGATAGAGATGGTGGCTAGGTTCTTCAGATGCTCTATCCAGTCTTTCCATTTCACGGCTATGTCCTCGTCGACCTCTTCATCCCACCCGGTGCCACGCCTCCATATGTCTTGCAACAGCTGTTTGGCTCGAATGGTGACCGGCGATGCGAACCCCAGCGGATCGAACAGCGACATGACGATCCGAAGTGCTTCTCGCTTGGTAGGCGTCTTCTTGTCACATAGTGGCGTTGGAATGCGTGCGAGGTTGAGATTGAAGGTGAGTTCATCGGTACCCGGCTTCCAGATTAGACCCAGTACTCGCTCGGTCTGTTCTTCTGTCTTGTATAGTTCTGTAGCTGTATCTTCTTGATTCACGCCGAGAGCATCTAACAACTGCGGTGAGTTTGATTTCCACTGCTTCAACTCGAACTTGGCTTCTCGGTGGATCATTCGGACGTCAGAGGCGATCTTAACGGCGTCTTCTAACGTCTGAAAACTGTCTAAGTAGTCGTCGACGTAATGTTTCTTTACTATAGCTGAGACGGCTTCGGGGTGAGTGGATCTGTACTGTTCGGCGTTCAAATTCTTGACGTAGATTGCAGTCGACGGCGAACTCGCTGCCCCGAAGATAAGCGACGTCATTCGGTACTCTGTTGGTGGTTCGTTGTCTCGGCGATTACCACGCCATAGATATCGAAGCGCGTCTCTGTCATCTTCTCTGATTTTTACCTGTAGAAACATTTCCCCGATGTCCGCTGTAACTGCAACTGCATGCTGTCTGAAGCGCATCACCACCCCCGGTAATGATTGGAGTAGGTCTGGGCCCCGCAGCAACGTATCATTGAGCGATATACCTCTCGTCTTGGCAGCGGCATCGTGGACGACTCTGATTTTACCCGGCTTCATAGGGTTAAAAACAGCAAAATGCGGCAGGTACCAAGTCTTGTTCTTGGTTTTCGTAGATGGCGCCAGCTCTGCATACCCCTTGGATATTAATGCGTCCATCTGCTCTGTATACTTCTGATTGAAGTCGGGATCTCTGTCTAATTTCTTCTCAATGTTGTGTAGTCGTCTCAGAGTGGCTTCGTAGTTGTCTGGTAATGACACTTGTTGTTGTTTCCATAGCAACGCTGTCTCGTATCTTCCGTCGGCTGTGTGGACTGTATTTTGCTGTAGAATACAAGAAGCTTGCTCGTCTGGATCGGATTTCGGCTTTCTCGGGTTGAGGAGTAGGTTGTCCACCTCGAAGTGCTGCTTGACCATTTTCTCAAGATCGTTGTCTGCGTTCTGTTCTTCAAACATATGAGAGATGTACTCGTGGCGACGTCTCGAAGCTTTCGCGTCACTCCCATGCAGCACCCAACCGAGCGGCGTTTGTGAAGCCACCGGTTGGTCTTGTTGACCTATTCTGGTGTTAAAGACGCGCAGCAGATGCCAGTTGTCTTGACCGATGAGAATCTTCGGGTTCGACTCCTCTTCATACGTAAGTTGACTTACCAAGTCTTCGAGATGGCTACATCCTCTCAGCTGTCTGTAGGTGACACGTTGAGACGAAACTACCAAATTTTTCACTGTTCTAGCTTGAACTTCTGAATTCTGTTCTGTATTGATCCCTTTGATCTTCAGTGTGACACGACGAGACTGTTGATATCCTGTTTTCGAATTGTTAATTGTCTGCACACGAAGAGGGTCTGTAGGTCCCGACGCGCCGATTTCGTCGGCCACGGCGTCGTCGAGCAAAGTCACTGTTGAACCGTCGTCTAATAATGCGAACGTATTCACTGTACCTGTTGGTCCTGATAGTTGAACCGGCAGAATCTTCAGGAAGGTTTGTTTCCTGGCTGCTGTCCACGCCGAGTTGATAGCCTCAGTCGTGTTATTACTGTTATCTTCAGTGGGTTTTCTTCTGTAGTGTAGCAATGTATTGTGAGTCTTGCTACAGTTGTCTATTCCGCACCGCCGCTCTGTACACGTATGATTTTTATCACGATATTTCAAGCACCTGAAGCACAGCCTTTTTTCTTTAGCGATGTCCCATCTCGTATCGAGGTCCGCTTTTTTGAATTTCTCACACTTAAAAGCCGGATGCTGCTGTTCACTGCATATGAGACATTTCTTACTTGTTTGTGGCTCAGTTGCGTTGTTGACACGCTGAGGGCGCCTCTGTTGCACGCTGTGATGTTGCACTACGAAGTTTTCAGGTTGGGCGTATGGCCCACACAGATCGGCTTCTCTTCTGATGAATTTTTCGTACTTCACGAGGTCTGGCATCTCTCTTGGCTGTGTAGCGGCGAAATCGTAGTAACGGTACCTCAAAACTGGTGTTAATTTTTCTACTAATGATCTTGAAATTTCCGGGTTGTATAGATAATGCATACAGTTGAGAGTCTTCAATATCGCTACGGCGTTGGTGATCTTCGTAGAGTAGATGCAGATGTCTCTTGGTGTTTCTGTTAACTTCGGTAGGTTTCGTAGTGCTTCTAGCTCAGACGACGCGATGGCTTCTGGTCGCCCAAATCTTGACTCTAATGTTTTCATAACATCAGATGGCTGTGAACTGGTCATGAGAAGGCTTTCGACTGCTTCCTTGGCCTTCCCACGGAGATTTCTTCGTAGTCTGTTCAAGTTTTCTATGGCGGTGTAACTGTCTTCGGTTTCTGCATAAGCGGCTTTTAATGGTAGCCACTCCTGATGAGCCCCACTGAAGTTTGGAAGCTCTATGAGCTTCGGTCGCTGCGCTGCTCTCACCGCCTGTGTAATAGCTACGGCCAGATCGGTGATATTCTGCTGTGTCTGCTGTTGCTGCTGCTGCTGAACCGGTGGCGCTGTCGGCTGCGTCGCACTCGGCTCTTCTGTATGCGGCGTGTTTTCAATAGCGAGGACGGCGGGCTGGGGTGGCTCTTGACGGCTGAACCATTCCCCAACCTTTTCCTCTGCTGCTGCTGATACTTGTTCTGGATCATCCTGATCTTCCAAGTCTTCTTCTTCGCTGTCTTCTAAAGCGGCTAGCTTGGCGGCGGCTAGTTCGATGCGCAGACGGAGTAGTTCTTCTTTCGCCTTCGCGATCTTGATGGACTTCGCTTTAGAGTATGCTGAAGCACCCCCTCCCCCCCTCTTGCTGGTGGCTGGACGAGGTGCTGGTATCTTCAACTGCCGTAGGACTTCGGGACACGGCGGTGGCTCCGAAGCTGACGGTGCCTCTCTTGTGGTCACCGTTTCTGTACTGATGTCTGTCGGGGTTCTGTCTGAGGCGGACGTTTCTGTTGCGGTCTCCGCTGCCCCCCCAGGTCCAGCTGCCCCCACGACGGACGCTGCTTTCTTCTGCTCTGACCTCGTAGTCGGCATCTTCAGATTTTCGATTGCACACGAAACGGACTATACTCGCGCACTGCACTCGATTTTACTCGCGCACTCGTTCGATTTTACTCGCGCACTGCACTCGATTTTACTCGCGCACTGCACTCTCCTCACCCCCACAAACGGAGGGACCCTTTGGTGTCCGTGACGCTCCTTAATCCGGCTCGAAGGACCAGAAAATGTGCACGCTCCCGGCCCAACACTCAACGCCAGACTTTTATCAAAACAGAAACGGCGGGTGCGCTGAGTAAGGCCGGGAACTGCTGGGATTGCAGAGTCGTCACGGGCTGAAGCCTGAAGACACCTTCGGCGGGGTACCTCGTTCGGCGTGGGCGAGCTGAGTGTGGGGTTCTTGTTGGTGCTTGAAATAAACGCTTTTTAAACCGAAATGTTGCAGAGTTTTATTCCGACTTGTTTCTTGTACAAATTCTGTCCGACTACTGAGATGTTGTGCCAACATGGCACCTGTTTTTATATCGTTCGATTGACCTTGAAATATAGGCACGCGTCTGTTTCTGACTACTTTAATCTGATTTGTCAGTTGCGTCTAACTAACTCGTTTAGTGCCTATGCGGCCTAATGAAAAATCCTGACGTGCCTTTATTTCCTTATATACTACTGCTATGTACATAGTTTTTATATTCCTACATTCTTATGCTAATGGGATTCACTACTAATAAGATTCATATAAGAAATCAATGATAAAATTCTTACGACTAAATGTAAACAATGGCAGTTTGCTTAAGACTATTTACACTAGTGCCCTATTTTTCTGTTAAAAGTGTCTTTATTTATTACAAATACCTTATATACTAACTTATATACTATTTACCTATTCTATTACACTGTTATTTATCATATAAACACAAACACAAATTGTCTTTTGTTCTAGTCACTGCACTTTCGTGTCTTTGTTCTGCACAGAGGTTATTTGAATTGGATAACTTTAAGAAGATTAGGGAGTGATCTGTGATTGTGGCATCAAACACGGTGACTGAAGCACATACTTCACTTTTATTGATTTTTATCATGAAGTGTCTTAAGCATTTTCCCAGTCTTGTAGGGTACGAGTGACCTGGTAGTAGGTCATGAGAAACCATCATGTTTAGATAATTTAGCCTATTTTCCCGTTCGTGTGATTACTCCTCGTCATGGTAAATAGTGTTGATATTAATATCACCCGTTATTATAATATTCCTATATGTTTTTAATGTGGATAAGTGATTATCGAGGGATCGAATGAACATGTTCGCATGTGTGTTAGAGGGGGACCGGTACATACCCAGAATAATAATGTCCTGCATAGTTATTTGTAGGCATGATGCGTGGGTTAGTACTATTTCTCTAACACTAGCCATACGCGAATTCTGTACGTAAGCAACCGTACCATCACACTTATTTAATTGTTCAGTTGTGAGGTAGGATTGATAATTTGCAAGCTGAGAATTATCAGATCCACCTCAAAATTGAGCTCGCTCAATTCAATTTGTAGGGCATTTATATTTTTATATATACTTCTGATGTTTTGAGACACAATTGTGAGGTCAGTGTATGTTTTGAGAAATTTTCAATTTCTTGCATATCAGCCCGTGCTATGGAAAAGTTATCCAATTCAGTTATATAATGTAGTGAGACAACCATTGTTGTGTATTAATATCCAATATACCTATGCAAATCCCTATAGCTCTTCTAGACAACATGTAGCAAGAATACATGTTTGAGCGGCTGAATGCATTACAGCTTTTAGCGATCTTTTTGTGATGATTATTGTGAGTATGTACTTGGTAATGATGCGTGAGCAATGAGGGATGGACGTACTTTATGTATTGCAGGGGAGTAGAACATTTTGAAGGGGTTAAGTATGGAGTAACTAACATCTAGGTGGGTGGTTGAGGTTTAGTGTAAGTGTTAGAATAGTTTGTGTAATGTATGGGTGTGTGCTATGGCATGTGATGAGTATGTAGGTAAGTAAAGTCAGGAGAGTGAGTATTAATGTGTGCGAGTGGTAGAATCTATATGCACGCTTGGCATATAAATGAGAACATAGAATTATATAATTTAAATGCAAGTTAGTTATGATAAATAGCAAGTAGATTACTTCGTATCCTGTTTTGAAGTGTATGACAAAGGCAATAATACAAAATAAAGTTATTAAAAAAGAAGCTTTCTAGTCATTGTTGCATTAATTTGCTCACTTGCACTTCATTAATGATTAAAGTAGTTGGTGAGTCATCATCCTTCCTGACATATATACGGCCAAATGCGGTCCAACAGTACTTATAGTTTTTAGATTACATAAGGTCTCGTGCCAGAAAAAATAGTCGGGCCCCTTTGGTGGTCAAGCGTTCAGACATATAGATGGGGTATGTTCGTTGGTAGCGAGTCCAAGGTGTTTAGCGTGCAGCTTATCCTTATTCCTTCTATTAAAGGATCGCACCGCTTTTAAATAGTCTGTTTTAGGGATAGTTGACTGGAACTCCAGAACGATCGGACCGCTTTTATCACTACTTCGCTTGTTTGGTACGCGGTATATGTCGTTGAGGTCATTTTTCTGGATGGGATACTTGATTTCTTGTGATAACTTTAAAGCCATTTTTATCAAGTCATCCTTAGTTTCTTTACCTATTTTAGGCACATTTTTAAGCTCGAGGTCAGACTTGCGGCTACCTCGCTGTAGGTCTTCAAGTCTATCTTCAAGTAAGGCGATGTAGTCACTTCCTTTCTGGATTTCAGTTCCAATTGCTGAATCTTATTATTTAGTGTTTCACATTGAGTAGTTTTTTTTTTTTTTTTTTATAAATAGGACACGTCAATTTGATTTTACCTCGCCTGATGGTAAGCTGAAGGTAAAGTCTCAAGAAAGAGGGCCACCATTATATACACGTGCCATGTTAACAATGGCGGCACTCAGCTTGACGGCCTCATCAGATGCTTTTTCACGCCCCGCTTAAAGGACCCGGGACTGTAGGAAGAGGGAAACACGTGAGCTGGCAAGGAATTCCAGGTCTTAATGGTGCGACAAAGGAAAGAGTCACCGAACCGCTTGGTTCTTGAAGGAATGTTCTGCACCGTATAGGGGTGACATCTAAGTCCTGCACGTGTCGTCCTGTATAGGAAGGGGGAGGGTGGGACTAATTGGAATAGCTCTTCAGAACATTCACCATGGTAGAGACGGTAAAAAACTGCCAAGGAAGCAACATCTCTACGTATCTGCAGAGACTCGAGGGTACTCGTGACCTCAGGATTTCCGATAATGCGGACCGCACGTCGCTGCAACCTGTCGAGAGCATCTAATAAGTACTTTGCGGATCCATCCCAGAGATGTGAGCAGTACTCCACGCAGGAACGAATTTGTGTCTTGTAAAGAAGACACCGTTGCTCCGGCGTGAAAAACCGTCTCACTCTGTTCAGGACTCCGAGTTTACGCGAGGCTGCTTTGATGATACTCTCGATGTAGTTTTTGTTGTTCAGTTTGCAGCGAACATCCATACCGAGGATACTGAGGTTGTCCCGCAGTGGCAGTGGCGTGCTCTGAAGAGTGGGAAGGGGAAGGAAAGAAGATACCTTTGCTGTAAACGCACATGCCTGCGTCTTCTTGGCATTGAACTCGACCAAGTTCTCAGAGCCCCATTGGGAAATGTGATTCAGGATCCGGTCAAGCTCAGTGACAAGAAGCTGCCTTTTTTCCGCGATATGCGTCTGCTTATCCGCAGGACGTCCATGGTAACTCCCGTGTAGGGTGCTATCATCGGCATAGCAATGAATGCTGCCGGTCGACAGCATGTCATTGATATGCAGAAGAAAGAGAGTTGGCGATAGGACAGATCCCTGCGGTACGCCGGCATTTACCTGCAAGAACTCCGAGGCTCGTCCATCACAAAGGACGCGAATACGGCGCTCCTGCAAGAAGCCGGCAACCCAGTCGCACAGTCTAGGAGGCAGACCAAAGGCTGGTAACTTGGAAAGAAGCGACTTGTGCCAAACTCTATCGAAAGCTTTGGCGATGTCAAGGCTAATTGCCAATGACTCGCCGTGCTTGTCCATAGCCTCACCCCAAATATGGTTAACATACGCCAGAAGATCACCCGCTGACCGTTTCGGCCTGAAGCCATATTGCCGGTCATTAATTAGGGAGTGATCTTCAAGGTGACGCATGAGCTGTTTGTTAATAATGTGCTCGAACACCTTGCACAGCACTGAGGTGACGGCTATGGGTCGATAGTTGTTTGGGTCTGAGCGATCCCCCTTCTTGGGGATCGGCTGTACATTCGCCTCTTTCCAAGCCGAAGGCACTGTACCAGAGCTGTAGGACAGCCGGTACAGCCGCGCGAGCATTGGAGACAACTCCGCTGCACATTTTTGCAGAACCACCGCTGGAATACCGTCCGGACCACTGGCTTTCCGGACATCGAGTGACTGCAACACTGCTCGGATATCGCGTTGCCTGATACGAATATCAGGCATTGCATGGTCACTGACGGGCAGTGTCGGCGGCTCCATACCACAATCATCGACTCGGGAGTTGGCCGCAAAGAGATTAACCAGCAAATTTGCTTTCTCTTGCGGCTCATGGGCCAGGGATCCATCGGGATTGCGCAGCGGGGGCAGCGAAGGCTGGCAGAAGTTGGCTTGCACGGCTTTGGCCAGTCGCCAGTAGCCACGGCTGCCCGTGGGATGCTCTACTAGCTCCTGACCAAGCCGCGCTATGCGCTGGGCATCCGCTCTGACATAAGCCCTCTTGCAGGCCTTTGTGGCTCTGTTGTACGCCGCCTTGAAGTGGCCCACGTTGGGATCGCACGTAGCGCGCGCCCTGATCCAAGCGCGGTACGCAGACTGTTTATGATTAACAGCCTCCGCGCACTCGCGCCCGAACCAGGGGCGCGCCCTGCGGACACCGGCGACATCAGTGTAGGGGATATAATATTCCATGCCCAGACTGATCTCACCGGCGACAGCAGTTGCGGCCTCAGATGGGTTCTTACCTTCAAAGCAGCGTTCAACCCACGGGATGGACGCAAAATAATCACGCAGTCCATCCCAGTCCGCTGACGAGTAGTGCCAGAGACGCCGCTTCCCCTGCCCGGGACGTGGGGGCGCTAAAATGGGCACCTCGGAACGGACCAGACAATGGTCGGATTCACCTAAAGCGGCGCTCACCGAAACACTGTACTGGTCCGGGCGACTCGTCAGCAGAAGGTCTAGCAGAGAGGGCTCATGGTCCGACCTTTTTGGTATCCTAGTGACCTCGTGTACCAATTGGGTCAGGCCATGCGCCAGAGCAAATGCATAGGCGGCTCTTCCCGCGTGGGTTGTTTTGGCGGAGCCCAACCAGATCTCGTGGTGGGCGTTAAAATCCCCCAAAAACACCAGTTCAGCGTTCGGAAACCGCTCCTGCGCATCATCTGCCGCCTGACTCAGGTATTCAAAGAGTCGAGTTGTCTCGGCATCTCCTGTATGGGAGCGGTAGAGGCACACATAGATCTGAATCGTAGAGCCATGGTCTATGTGTACCCAAAGGGTGGAAAAGGATGGGTCCTCTAGGCAGCGCAAACGGCGACAACAAACATCCGCCCTAACAAACACGCACACCCCGGCTTTTGCGCGGAAATTCTCCTCAAGGACATAGCCGGGGTAGAGTAAGTAGGTCGTGTCATCAGGGCGGCGTATTTGTGTCTCCGTAAGAAACAGCATTGCTGGTTTCGCCGTCTCCAGGTGTTGGTGGACGGCGTTGAGGTTTGTATGGAGCCCACAGATGTTCGTGGACTCCACCTCAAATAGCGAGCTCGAGGGAGAGTTTCTTGCCGCTGTGTAGACCAATCTACTGTTATTATGCGCTGCCATGACAATGAAGAGGAGGAGGGAAGGCGTGAAAAAAGAGGCGATTGTTGTCGCAGCACAGCGTGACAAAGCGTGGGATATTGGTTTTATCTATGAATGTGAGGTATGGCGAGAGCCGACGCGCCGAACGGAAGGGCCCCCGTACCCCCCCGAGTATGGTCGCCGGGCTCCCTCGTACGGTCACCAACCGGCACGACGAGCCATATCGGGATTATGCGCGACCTGGTGGAGCAGCCTCCCAGGGTGGTTAGTCCCGGTTGGGCCCCTGTACTATGCCGCGGGCGGCCAGCGGCACCACCGTTTCTACAGGTCTCCCTGTTCGGCGCGTCGCCCCGCGCCACCCCCTACTAGACTACGCCAAGACCCACCGGTCCCACTCGTGCTGCGACCTCAATCCCCCCTGCCCGGCTATGCACTTGCTGACCCCTGAACGCAATCCAACCGAGATTGGATTACTATGGAGGATTTTTCGCAAAAGTGCACGGTGGTACTCACCCGGTCGAAATTTGTGACAAATTTGTGCCATCAAATTTCTACCACCCTAAAAAAGATTATAGATTGCTCGATGTTCGTATTCGTGCTTTTAATCTCCATAAGTGACGTGGAGATTTTATTTATCTCCTCTTTTTGATCTGTCATAAAAGAGGAGATTAAAGTTTTAACCTCCTTCATGAATGCTGAGAGTTCTAAGTCGCGGTCATGATCCCCTCTAGCTCGTTTTGCACACTGATAGGCTACATAATTAGGCGGTGTAACTTGTTCTGTTAGATCGGCTATGTTAGGTTCAGACATAGCTTTCCCAACGTTATCTTCCATTGGAAGCAGGTAGAAGAATCGTACAGCGAGCAAGCAGGACGAAGTTGTCCCAAGAGGAAGTGCGTATGTTTTAACCGGAGCTTCGCCTTCAACTCGAACGTTGTTTATGTTACGTGACTAAAGTACCAGGAGGTTATGAAGTGGTGGGGTTCTTCACTAACGTAAAATAGGCCAGGCCTATTTGTCCTTGGATAGGCGCGGTGGGCGGAGCTTGAGCTGCCAATCCTGTGTGGGTAGGTGGGGTATCGTCCTGAATGTCACAGTGGCTGGGGATGCGCAGGCGCTGATTCGCTTGTGTTAAGATAAAAGGATATCACAGTACCTTATTGTGTACGCTTGTCGGTACCAGGGTGTAATAAATAGTACAAAGGTGTTTTATGTAGACGCACATGCAGCCATCCAGTACAAATGTAGTCTTCACAGCTTATGTTCTCCTATTATTTTATTTGAATTAACTTTGCCGAATTTGAGTTTATTTTATTCTGTCTATTAAATACACAGTTGTTGCGCACGTCAACACTTTGACGCGGTCCGGGGGAAGAGGAATTATCTATAAAATATCTATTATACGAGATGTTGCATCCGAAGAGATTTAATAACCATGTAGTCCGTTTTCCAGGTACTGCATCTTCACACTATGTTTAGATATTTAAAAAAAAGTAAGAAATTTGACAATTCCGTCCCATTGGCCAGCTGTCCGGGGGCGCGGCCATCTTGTTCATTCGTTTTTCTAGTGCGGCATCATCCACACTGCAATTCCTAAAAATACATTGTTTTTTGTTCGGTTCAATTCACTTTCAGTCATTAAAGTACTTTATTCTATTATAATATGGGTAAAAACAAAAGGAAACGTGATAAATCACCAGAAGCACTGCGAAGAAAAATCAGAAAGTTAGAAACCCCAAATTCACTTAAGGTAAGTTCAATTAACCATAAATTTTATTGTTTTTTAGTATTTGTTGTTATAGCAACAAAAAATACATCTGTGAAAATTTCAACTAACTATCACGGTTCATGAGATACAACCTGGTGACAGATGGACAGACGAACAGCAGCTATCAAACAAAGGGCTAATTTTACCAAATTATTTATTTTAGTAAACACAAAGATAAATAATTGGTTAATTTAATCAAGCTCTTTCGGTTAATAATACCTATAGGATTACTGACCATAAATTAGGTAAGTTAAGCAAGGCACTTACAGATTCCACCGTCGCTATTTCATTTCTATATCTATCTATTCTATTTAAATTTGATTCTGTCCCTTAAACGATGTTCTGCGATTAAAATTTTTAGTTCACCTTCTTCAAGGCCATCTAAACAGGATAAATCTATAAGGTTTTCTGAAAAGGTATCAGACAGTATATTGCAAAAACAGACAATTTAATAAAATCATAATTGAATTATTATTTTCTCTACATTCCCAGCGGATGACCAGCTCTGGTTGATACTTTATGTGGCAAATATATGAAATAAATAAATAAATTAAACAATTAAATAAACAATTTCGCACAACATCATCTAACCCCAAACTAATCAGAGCTTGTACTATGGGAACCAGATGGCTGATAGAATTACATACATATACTTTTTTTTGTAAATAAATATATATTATACATAGAAACCACCCAGACACAGAACAAATACCTTTGCTCGTTACAAAAAATTTGATCCCTGGGTGGCGATCGAACCCTCGACCTCCGGCTCAAAAGGCAGACATAGTACCTACCACTGAGCCAACAGGTCTGTCAATGTCAATTTGTTCAACTTTTCTAATAATTTGTTGTTAAGTATATACCTACCTGGTAGCGCCATCTGTATGAAATAGAAGTAACTGATATTTATGTTCGACGGTGTTGTCATCTGCTTCCCTTCAATTTCATTTCCTGTCCGCCGATTGGTTCTAAGCACTATACGTCATCGTACGACGCGAATGTGAAAAGTGACGTTTGTGTGAGGACTACTTCCGATATAACCATTGTGGTTGGAGGTCGAACTACCGCATGTATAGGACATAGGAGCGTCGATTCCTGTTCCTTTCCGCTCAACCCGCAGTTTCAAGTGGTGATAGTGCGATATCGTGTTGCGAGTGTCGTCAAACCTGCACAGGCATTACCGGGAGAACATTTTGGTGGAGGGCCCTCACCAGCGTAATTGCGTGCATCCATTCAGGCCATTAAGAAGATCTCAGGTGAGTGCTGGAACCATTCCAAAATCATATCCTGTATCCTTGTAGCTGATGACACCGTGATATTTGCTATCGAAGGGAAATTTAGATACCGCGCCACACCACTACCTATTTGTAATCTAAATGAACCAATTTTTTTTCGGTATTTAAGATTCAATGCCAAGGATAAGATTTTTTGTAAAATGTGCAATTGTTTTGAGAAAGATCCATATCTGGTCTTAAAAATTTTGCATCTCCTGCTTTCTGACGACTATAATGAGATACATAGGTGGGTAGCTTTTTTTATTGTTTATTAAAAAGTCTTCGCATACAGTAGGGATTCTATTGTTGCCTGTTCTTTTTGGTGTGGTTTGAATTGTCTTCACAAACATATCTCTACATACTAAAATATCTTTCAAAAAATATTAACGCGAATATGACTTTTTTTATAGATGTTGTGGGATACGTAAGGACGTTTTACGGGTTGTTCTTTCACACACGCCACAATATACATATTTTGCGATAGATATGTTCCCAACTCGTATAATTTCTAAAATTCGGCTTCCCTTGTTTGTACAGAAACCTTTTCAGCACACTTCTTGAAGCAATTACAATCAAAGTTTATAAATGATTGTTTGGAATTATCACAAATTCACAACTCAAAATCAAACGCTGGTTTTGTGCAGTTGAAGGTTTATTACAGAGCCGTCATCAAACAATTGAATTTGTCTTATAAAAATATAAAAAACCATAAATAATCTAAAAAAGTATGTGATACAGCACATTTTGCCCCCTTTTTTTTAAAGAAGAACGAGCTTCCTTGTAGGACGCCTCAGTACACCAGCGGAGGTACACACATCTACCACGCGGACGACTCCATCGCGGCCCGGGTGAACGGCGCACACTCTTCCCCTGGGCCACGATCCACTAGGCAAGTTGCCGTCAACCACCAACACTAGGTCACCTATGGCAACATTCGGCGTGTTTCGTTGATTCCGCCTAGGCGCAAGTGTCGGCAGGTACTCCGTTATCCATCTGCGCCAGAAGTGGTCAGCCAAACGCAACGCTCTTCTCCAATGAGCGCGGCTGACCAAATCGCCGTCCTGAAGCTCAACAGGGAAACTCTCTCCAGATGAGGATCCCAAAATAAAGTGGAGAGGAGTCAGCGCCTCCTCCGCTTCTGATTCGCACGTGACATGGGTCAGGGGCCGAGAGTTGACTATAAATTCGGCTTCTGCTAACAATGTCCCCAGCACCTCGTCTGTCGGCGCTCGTTCATGGAGTGTGGCTCGCAGAGCGGTTTTCACACTGCGCACCATCCGTTCCCATGCGCCCCCCATAAACGGAGCGGAGGGTGGTATAAACTTCCACGTAATTTGATGGTTCGCAGCAAAATCCGTGATGGAATCCCCATAAAGTGCTCTTAACTCTCTGCTAGCTCCAACAAAAGCTGTTCCATTGTCGGACAGAATTTGGGAAGGTGTTCCACGCCGCGCAATAAATCTTCTCAGACACATCAGTGCTGCATCAGTGGACAGCCCGTGGACCACTTCTAGGTGTACAGCTCTAGTTACTAAGCATGTGAGCACTGCAACCCATCGCTTCTCGCGTCTGCGTCCAACTGTTACCAGGAGGGGCCCGAAGTAGTCCAATCCAACAAATGTAAACGGGCGCCGATGATGGGATAATCTCTCCAAAGGTAGGTCACCGACAGGAGGCTGAAGTGGAGCTGCCCGTAGAAGTCGACACGTGGGACAATGGTGCGTGATTGAGCGTACCACACTTCTCGCATGGATAATCCAAAACCGATGACGTAATTGATTAACCACCATCTCTGTGTTGCAGTGAGCTGCCTTTATGTGATACGAAAGAATCAGGAGACGAACGGCCGGATGTTTCCCATCAAGTATTATCGGGTTCTTGTTTACTTTTTGCGTATCCGAATCTGCTACTGTAGCCGTCCGGTCGGATAGTCTGATTAGCCCATCCTGACCCAGGAACACAACAAATTTGCACAGGCGACTTTGAGGTGACACGGGTCTGCCCTTGTGAAGACATACAATCTCATTCTTGAAATTTTCCAGCTGACTCTGATAAAATATATGTACCTCCGCCAGGCGAATGTCGTCTGCTGTCAGATTGCGCGAAGTGAGAGCATTAGTACTGGAATCGCCCTCTTCTTTCGAAACGAACGTAATTAATCTCCCCTTCATTAGCTGAAGAGCATCTACCACGACTCCCCGTTTTCTTAGACAACGTAGTCTTAGTAGTGTAAGAAACTGATGAGCCCGCGCTGTTGCACGTACCAATCTTAGCGATGAACTAAAGCGAGATGGATAAGCGCACAAAGGCAAGTGCAAATGCGACTCATCATTGTAATAAGCCGTAGCATGATCGTGAGATGGACTATAATCGTGTGAGGTAGTAGAAAGTTTACGAGATGATGCATGTGTACGGGCTACTGGCTTAAGCTCTAAAGCGACAGATGTTTCTTGAATGCTAGTGGATTCTACTGGCCAGTCTGATGACAATAGGAATTATGGCCCTAACACCCAACGAGAAGCTTGTGAAAGCCCACCGCGCCTTATGCGCGTAGCATCATCCGCGACATTAAGCTCTGTGGGCACCCACCGCCATTCGGATACGTCGGTGAGCTCACAAATCTCGCCTATACGATGAGCTACAAATGGTTTGTACGACCTCGCATCGCTACGTATCCAACCAAGGACGTTGAGTGAATCGCACCAGAAGACACGTTTGTTTGGTACATAGCGATGAGCTTCGCATATTGATGATGCTAGGCGAGCTGCTAATAGTGCCCCTTGAAGTTCTAAGCGTGGTATGGAGATGGGCTTCAGTGGAGCTACTCGCGCTTTGCTACAAATAAGTGTGAGTTTCACGTTTCCTTCCGTATCTACAAATCGCCAATACGCCACTGCGACAAAAGCCAGTTCGCTGGCATCTGAAAAAATGTGAAGCTCACAATTATTGAACTTGCCACCCTTATTGTGATAAAAACGCGGTACCTGAAGCTTTGAAACCGATGCTAGGTCTTCAAACCACCAGTTCCAAACGTTTTGTTCTTCCTCAGGTAGTTTTTCGTCCCAACCATATCCTTTGCGCCTTATATTCTGGAATATGATGCGTCCCGGGACAACTATCGGCGCAAGGATTCCGAGCGAGTCATAAACCCTCATCACGTATGACAGGATCATACGTTTGGTTAATTTTCCTAGCGAGATAGACCTATCCAACACTGTGGGGCTAAACGTTATGACATCGTTAGCAGGTTGCCAGATTAACCCTAAAGTGCGAACTGCCGTTGGAAAATCGCCTAATGAAATATCCTCTACCGATGGACTGAGCAAAAGGTCTTTCGGGAGTTGAGCCAAGGCGGCTGGCTCCTTAGACACCCAGCTCCGCATCTCAAACCCCGCGTGCCTATGGACTGATACTATATCAACAGCTAACCTAGCCGCTTCTATGACAGAACTGACACTCCCAATAAAATCATCCATATAATGGTCATCTGTGATTGCAGCTGCTGCTTCTGGGTATAGGCCTTTCCATTCGTCCGCGTTCTTATTTTTCACGTAAAGAGCAGAGCAGGGACTCGAGGCGGCACCGAAAATCATAGACGACATTCGGTACGTCCTAATAGGCTCTTTGGGGTTATCACGCCACAAGAACCGTTGAGCATCGCGATCTTCGACCCTTATTTTGACCTGGGGAAACATCTCTCGTATATCGGCTGTCATGGCTACTTCGCGTTCCCGAAAACGAAAAAGAATTCCTAAAAGAGACCGTAGAAGGTCGGGACCCGGCACCAGCAATGAGTTCAAGCTGACACCCTGAGATTTCGCTGCTGCATCATGCACGAGACGCAGTTTACCCGGTTTTTGCGGATGGGTAACTCCAAAGTGAGGAAGGTACCAGCATCTCTGCTCCGACTTAGCTTCACACGGCTCGGCGTAGTCTTTCTCAAACATCGCGTTAACGTTCTTACGATACGACTCAGCGTAGCCCTCATCTTTAGCCATCATTTTTTCAAGGCTCAAGAATCTAGAAAGAGCGAGAGGGTAACTATCCGGAACCCGCGAAACGTCTGGACGCCACAATAGCCCTACCTCAAAACGCCCCGACGGTAATTTGCGAGTCGTTTTGTCTAAAACCTCGAGCGCGTGTTCGTCGTTCGAACTTCGGATTTCCCACTTCGTAATACCTATTGCTTCTAGTTGGTATTGCTCTTTGATAAGCGATTCGAGAGACTCATCGTGTAACCACTGACCTAGTCAGGTGGATACTCACCGGCTCGCTCAGGGGCTGATGCAGAACTCTTACCCAGGGCGCCTTCTCCACAGAGCTAGAGAGGTGCGTGCACAGGGAAGCTAGGGCTCCAATGAAAACAGCTGGTAGTTTAGGTGTACACACATTATTTGATAGAATAGAACACAGAGTTACACACAGAGAAATATATAGTAGTGAAGTAGGTAGATACAGGTGACAGAAGAATATGTACAGACAAGTAGGTAGACAGACAGGCACAGAATACAGAAGATGCGTAGTGATAAGTAGGTAGACAGACAGGTAAAGAATACAGAAGTGTGAGACAGGAAGAACACACACAGCAGGCACAGATAATAGGCAGATGAACACACAATTTGCATACGAATTTTAGCACTAGCTACACATTAACAGGTACTTGAAATCTAGCACAGGCTACTAAGCGTACTAAGTTTTACAAATGGTACTACACGGCTACGGCTACACAGGTAATAGGCACACAGCGGCAGTGTACTGGCCTTAGGTGATTGCTGGATGGCCTCAGGGATGTTCGGAGTAGACCTTTCTCCGCTATATGCAGCTCACAGCAGCCGATGTACCACGAAGCACGCAGTAGATAAATGTCAGACAGGGCGGATTCAGAGGGGCACACGAGCTCAGACCAGCGACCCTGTATAAAACAGACCACTCTTAAGCCGTGAATATACATACAGGCCCGTAATGTGTCCCAATAAATAGAGGAATACGACTTACCAGAATATCTGGGAACGAGGTTTTCACCAAACAAATTTTATTACGAGAAATAGACACAGATTTTATTTACTCAGAGACAGCTACGAAGATTGAAATAGAAGTTCCTTTGAGGATCGGCGCAGGCCTATTTATACCCGAATCCATCGAATATTCGTGAACAAACCTCAAAATTCTGCTGGTCACGAACTAACTCATTAGCGGCCCATAGACAAGCAAACTAATCAGCCGCTGATGGCCACAGACACGACTAGACCAAATATGACAAACATTTATTATAATTATGACTTGTTCACGAATATGTCACAATTTCTGAGAAAGTAAGTCCCATTTATTTATTATTGTTAAATTGTAAATAAAACAATAAATAAATGCAATAATCAAATACAATATACGCTGTGGGACACCCAGCGCCATCCACCGGTCGTGGGTGAGAACTAGAACACACCTAATCGAAGATTAGAAGTTTCACTGCCAAACAATTCCGTGGCTGGCGTGAATAAGTTGACAAGTCTAAAATGTCAATTTTATAGGGCGGCCATTTGAAAGTTTGACCGTTTCTGGTAAATCGGTAAATTAGTTAAATTTAAGAGTATGAATTGTTTTACATATTATTTTAGGCCAGTTTTGAGACCATGACAGTATATTCGACAAAATCCTTACAGTTTTGGCAATATTAGACTTGTCAAGTTGTTCACCGACGAGTTATCAAGTTAATCACCGAATTATCAACTTGTTCTCAGTAACTATAAAAGTGTTCACAGTAGTTATCAACTTAGGCACCATAAAAATAAGTATTGTTTTTTTGGGCAAGCAATGAAAAATGAAATGAAAAAATGAAAAAAATGAATGTTTTTATAATACATATACGGTATACCTAACTGACAAAAGCAAGGGAGGTACTTATCATTTGTACATCATTATCAAAGTTTAAAAAAAAGGAGATTATCAGTTTCATATCGTAAAAGGAATAATCAATGTAGAATAATCAATTGCTTTATTATATAGAAATAAAAATAAGTAATACAATTAAATTCAATAACTTAGATTTCTTCCTCTTCATCTGGGTTGTCCTCGTCCAAATCTGGATCTATGTTAGATGTCGAGGGGTCATTGACTGTTTTAAGTTGCACATAAAAGTCTTTAAAAGACTCGTCGATTAAATCAAGGACATCCAACAAGTCCTTTTTCTTTTCAACACTTATTGGTAAAGTCACCTGGGATATTTGACTCAGCCTGAATGTTTGAATGGTGGGCTTACCTCTCTTTTTTAAATTAATTGTTTTAAAATCACTTTCCCGATCCAGGTTGTCTTTATAATTTAATGTACCTATGTGGTTTTTATCATACTGGAGCCATTTAATTGGTTGCCAGAGAAATTTCTCCCCTGAGTCGTCTAGCTTTTTGATTGCAAAAGGTCCCTTCTTAGATTTTAATTCGCTAAAATTCAAAAAATCCTTCAATATCATCAAAACTACCTTGAATGGTTTCTGAATTTTGCAAGTTCTTACTAGCTGCGCCCAATCATTTAAGTGATTGATTCTCATGTTGGTTTTTTTTTCGCTCTTTCTATAATTGAGTGGTCAGAGTCACACTCCATATGTGTATGCCCACTTAGTCCTGGAGACCTACTGAACAAAATATACGTTGCCTTAAAAATATATGTATGTATGTAAGCAAACAAGCATGCATGCAGGCAAGCTGGCAATCAAACCGGCAAGCATGCATGCATGCAGGCAAGCATGCAGGCAAGCATGCAGGCAAGCATGCAGGCAAGCAGGCAAGCATGCAGGCAAGCAGGCAAGCATTAGTGTGGCTCTTCTCCGGCGCTGCGGGAAGTGCAGTCCTTCCGCCCTTGCGTAACAAAGTTCGGGCACCCATGCTCGCTTCCGCAGCTTCGGCTTGCTGGTCGCCTTTGGCGACCAGCCTCAGCCGCTCCAGCTCGCCCGGGCGCCTGAGCTTCGTTACTGCGGGCGAGGACTGCCCTCCCTCCGCGCCTCCGGTTCTTAAATAACACTCTAGTGTAGGGCAGACAAGTACCACGGCGAGTCGGGTCGGGCGTGGTACTTCCACTCCACTTCGCTCCCGCCTTAGCCTTCTAACCTAACCTATCCGAGTCGGGGTACTCTGAGTCGGGGTGTTAACCATAATGACGTTTATATATATTAAACGTTAGACCAAATGATTTTCGATTATATAAACGTTATTTCAAAAAACGTTATACTAAGTAAGTTTTAGAATAAGTAAATGTTATATGTAAAGAAATTATATCAACAGTTGGTATATCTAACGTTGATTATATCTTATGAACGATAATAAAATGAAATTAGACCAAATGAGTTTATACGTTATGAGACGCACCCAATAAATTGGATAACCTTGTTATTAGATCAACAAAGTAGCAATACTTTCGACACTTAAACACACAACTATCACTTGTAATTCCCTATAACGCGCGCTTCCGGGGATGATGCGCGGGCGACTGAATGTTTGTTTACCAAATTGCGAGCTAGGAAAGTGCGGCCATAACTGGACATCTCGATATGTCACGTATTGAACAGAAATATTCAACCTGTTCATAACTTGACATCTTAACTTAACATGATTTAATTTGAGGAAGACGGCTGTCTATGACTTGGTATCTCATTATGTCAGAATTCAAACAGAATATTCAGTTCGACATAACTTAATATCTCAATTTGTCATTTTTAATCTCTCATTTTTTCAGAAAATCATAAGTGTGTAAGTGGAGATATCCAGAAACCGACATTATCCTGGTAGCTAAGTATATCTTGATATAACCACATATCAATCTTCGTTCACAAAAAAATAAATATCGATAACTAGGCATGTAGATTTATCAAATTAGAGACGATAAAATGCAAGATGTCAACATACTACCAAGCGTGATTACAAAAAAAATTATGTACATTTTCAGCTGTAAATTTTTTATATATAAATTCATACCGTTGGGATCGTATTAAGCTAATAAAAAGAAAATCATACAAATCGAGATGTCAAGTTGTTCACGCCATCCACGGAATTATGCCTAGTTCCCGTGAGACACTCTAGGTGGCTCTGGAACAAAGAAATCTATATTAGGAAACAATAAGCAACAGTGAAAAATATCACGTTACACCACCCCCCCCTTAATAGTATTTCCTGCGGACACGATACGCTGGAAATACACAACAAAGAAAACAGAAAGTGCTTACAATAGATATAGATAAACAGCTGGGTATTTCAAACACAAACTGACAACTATAATTACAAAACTAAAGAACATTCCTCCCACACACCTAATTATACACTGACTTGCGCAATGGTTAGGTTACATAGCTAGAGTCAAATGTCCTACAAAGAAAATGAATGTTCCCTTTATTCGCTGCAGATACACCAACACTACCAACAACTACAAGGAGCTGTGGAGAATTGAGAGGCGAAATGAGAGAGAAACACTCGGTACGGTGTATGGTGGAACCTACAATGTGACAAATTATAGTCACGTAGATACTCAGAGAGAAAACAGATATTATACAGATTAAGCATAACATAGCGCTGGTTTTATAGACTAGATAAACAGTGCTATGTAGTGGCAACATCGCTGACATTAGGTACTGGAGACGGCTCCTCCTTATACTTCAGGATGTCTTTGATATGGTACTCACCAAGATCCTTACCGTCTAAATCTGACAGCCGATATACCAGAGGGGATTGCTTGGCGGTTACCACACATTTAAGGAACTTAGGGGCTAACTTGGAAGTGAAGTTCTTTGCTTTGTTTGACAGGTAGAACGTGCGTTTGTACACGATTTGTCCTACTTTCAGCTCCACATGCCTTTTTCTGAGGTTGTAATACTTTTCATTACGCTGGTGGGCAACGTTCAAATGTTTCCTCACCTGGTCGTAGATGCGTTGTATTTCTCTCAGTTTGACACCAAAGGCTGATGGATCGTCCACAGCGACAGAAGCCGGGTGGCACGCAATGTCTGACTGCCTGTATAGAACTCCATCTCCAATGAACTCCCTACCATGCACCAGAAAGTAAGGAGTAAAACGAGTTGCTTCGTTCACTGCGGTGTTCAGAGCGCACTGTACCTCAACCAAGAACGAGTCCCATGCTTTGTGTTGTGACTTCACATAGCATGAGATCGCTTGGACAACATTGCGAATAGCTCTTTCCGCCTGATTAGTCTGGGCATGATACCTAGGGTTATAATATATATTGGGTACATTATATTTAGTTAGTAGATCCTTAAAAGGCTTACTTACGAACTGAGGACCATTATCCATGTAAATAGTTTTACATACTCCATGAACAAGAAATACACTCTTCTCTATGAATCTCGCGACCACAGCGCCTGTGGCAACCCGAATAGGGCACAACATGACGTATTTACTAAAATAGTCGGAGACCACGATCAGGTGCACGTTTCTATTACTTGAAGTAGGAAAGGGACCAAGTAGATCGACAGAGATAGCTTCGAAAGGCTTCGACACCCGCTTCGGGCTACCCATGAGGCCAGGACGAGACGTGTTTACGGGTTTGTACTGCTTACAGACTTCACACTTCCCGACATATTGTTTGACGTCCTCGTACATTTTGGGCCAATAATAATTTAGGGCTAACCTTTTGTGTGTCTTCCAAACACCACCATGAGCACTAAGTGTGTCATCATGGTACTTAGAGAGCAGGGACAGGCGATCCTCCTGGGGTACCACCAACTTCCAGTCGAAATCTGAAGTCAGAGAGTATTTATTCTTAGAAAATCTATATAAAAGGTTGTCACGAATGTCAAAATTCTGCTGGTCACGAACTAACTCATTAGCGGCCCATAGACAAGCAAACTAATCAGCCGCTGATGGCCACAGACACGACTAGACCAAATATGACAAACATTTATTATAATTATGACTTGTTCACGAATATGTCACAATTTCTGAGAAAGTAAGTCCCATTTATTTATTATTGTTAAATTGTAAATAAAACAATAAATAAATGCAATAATCAAATACAATATACGCTGTGGGACACCCAGCGCCATCCACCGGTCGTGGATGAGAACTAGAACACACCTAATCGAAGATTAGAAGTTTCACTGCCAAACAATTATGCCTAGTTCCCGTGAGACACTCTAGGTGGCTCTGGAACAAAGAAATCTATATTAGGAAACAATAAGCAACAGTGAAAAATATCACGTTACAATCGTTATGGCACGGTAAATCGCTAGTGTGGTTGACAAACTCGACCGGATTAGACCTGCTTGAGGCAAACCCGAACAGTACCCACCCTAGATTCGTATGGATAGCAACCGGTTGAGATTTGGTTCCCTTTCGCGTAGCTTTAGCTAATGTCAAGTGCCAATTGTCGATCCCTATAATGATGGTTGGCCTCGCGTCTTCGTAGCACAGAACTTCAACTAAATCACTCAAATGGCCAAGTTTAGCAATCCCTTGTTTACTAATTGACTGACTTTTTATACCTAAACCCTTTATAGACCGTGCCCTGCGTACTAGATAGGTGTCAGAACCATGTTTACCTTTGACATGAAAATCAACGTACTCTACTGACGTGTCTTTGGAGAGTCCGCCTACACAGTCGAGACTAATTTGGGCTTTCGGTCCACTAACACCTATCCGGGACGAAACCTCGGAATCTATAAACGTAGACGTGGCGCCATCATCTAGTAAAGCGTACGTATCGTAGCTACCTAATGGACCTGAAACTGTCACTGCGACGATCTTAAGTAGCGGCGAGCGACGCGTAGGCAAGATCTTCGAACGTAGGTCGTCGGCTTTGGAGACGATGGCGGCGTGAGCAATCGTGTCGAAACCCTGTGTGTCTTGTGCATTCGCTACCTCACACTCACTTGATAACTGCTCAACATTATCAACATCGACATGTGCGGCCGAGTCTCGCTCTACATTTGAGTCATGCAACAGTAAATGATGACGATAAGTGCAACCACCGACTTTGCACAAATCCTTCGACTTGCAAAACTTTATACTATGCAAATCTTTTTTCAAGCAACGATGGCAAATCTTTTTACTTTTCACAAATTGCCACTTGTCAGTGACTGACATCGCTCGAAATTTGACACAGTCTGTAATCATATGACATTTGTCACAAAATAAACAAATAATTTTATCAGATTTTTCGCAAACAATTTTACGACCTTTCTCTGAATTGGGATGCTTTAAATTTTCAGAGACAGCGTTTACTTTGTCACGGAATTTCTTATCAATCTCTGCAGTGTGATGAGCGAATGTAGGGACCGAAGGTTCGAGTATTCCGAACTTGATCTGCAATTCAACCTCGCGCGCGAGGAAATCTGCAAATAATACGAGGCGTTTTACCTCGTAACCATTGTTTAAAGCAGCAAAATCTTGCCATCGCGGTCGCAAAAGCGCAGGAAGTTTGGATAACATTGCATTGAATAATTCCGGCGAACTTAAATAATCGGGTTGATTGAGAAGTCGAATTACCTCTACGCAATTACGAACGCGACAAGCAAAATTAGCGAAATCTTTACCTTCCGCTCTCACGCGTGGAAGTGAGCGTATTGCAGTGATCTCTTGCAATATAATAAGCTCAACGCGACCAAACCTCATGTCGAGCAATCGCAGCACGTCGGTAGGGACGCGAGCTGACACTAGTACAGCGCCGACAGCATCGCGCGCTTCGCCGCGCAGCGCATAACTAAGGCGCGCTAAATTTGCAGCATGCGTATATGAGGCCTCTGTTTCTAGAAAGGCCCGCTTGAAACTCAAGTAATCCATCGTCGACTTGCCATCGAAGAATGGTAAATTTATATTCGAACCTCTGGGGTTTTTATTAAAATTATTATAGAAACGATCTAACGTTGAAATCAGTGACGTTACAATCACCGCGTTGTCACCACTTGTAGTCGCTGTTTGCGAATTCTCGATGGCGCCGATTGGGGTAGCGGCTGCTGCTGCTGCCACTGCCGTCTCTGGCGCTGAGAGCTGGAGCTGGGTAGGAGCTGTATCTGCACCTTTTGCTGCAACTGGCGACGATAAGACTGTCTCTTGCACCTGTACATAAGTGAAAGTGTTATTTTGACTCTGATCTGTACCGAGAGCCACCGTTTCCTGCGACGGTTGCCCGATAGCGGGCGAGGCCTCTCGGTGTATATCGTTGAGCCAACTTCTCACACGTTGTTCCTCATGTACGTCGCTATGATGACTATGGCGACTGCGACTGCTGTGACGACTGCCACACTCGCTGCTCTCCGCCTCTAAAACGGCGAGCTGGGCTCGATGTTCTAATTCTACAGTACGTTGTTCTATATGTACTTGTTGTCGTTCTATCTGTGCTTGACGTTTTTGTAGCTCTAGCTTTGTTTGTAGCTCAAGCTTCTGCATCTCGGCGACACGACGGGCATATTGCGCCTCTGCAAGTAAAATTTTTGCCCTTACCGTGGCCGACGATTTGGTCGACCTAGAGCAGGTGCTCTCAGGACGAGGCAATGGCAACGGTGGTGCTACGTTGGACGAACTCCCACCCGCGATGTTTGCCGTCGCTTCGACCACGGACTGGTGTTACCTCCTTTTTTGATTTTCTAGTCTGCACGACCATGGCTTCGAAGGACCAAAATGTTTGGAATTATCACAAATTCACAACTCAAAATCAAACGCTGGTTTTGTGCAGTTGAAGGTTTATTACAGAGCCGTCATCAAACAATTGAATTTGTCTTATAAAAATATAAAAAACCATAAATCATCTAAAAAAGTATGTGATACAGCACAATGATTTAGACTCTAATTGATTCTTTCTATATTTGAAATAGGGTAGGTTGTTGTATTTATGTCTTTTCCTTTCTTCCCTAGTTAATTGTCGAAACTTCCGTTTCCTTGCTCTAGAGGCCTACCTGTGGAAATGTTGTGGTTATTATCGTCGATATTACTTGTCTTTTCTTCTGCTAACAGCTTTTGTACAGAATCTCTATTGTAACTAGTAGCATTTTCATTGTTAGTACCCGAATTCGGTTCTTCTTCAAAGCTCAAACACCTGTATTGCGAGGATCATTTAGAAGGACGTCATTCTCATAATTTCTCGAGTGCGTAGTAATAAATCAATTTGTTTGCTTTCTGTAATCATGCAACTTTTATGACCTTTGCAAATTCTACAGTAATAATTACTAGAAAATGGTTTGCTAAAACCTAGAGCAGTATTTAATCCGAGGTTGTCGCCTAAGATTAAAGCTAGCTTAAATTAAAGTTTAACTGTACCACTGGGGCGCTTAACATTTATACCATCACGTTCCAAAATATTGAAATCCTTAATAAGTGCGCGTAAAATAATTCCATTCCCAAATGACTTATCAGAAGAATAGTGAAGCATAACAACAAATATATTTTCTAACATGGCAGAGTACTGCGGCGGGAGACACGCGATTTGGCAATACGTACCCGCAATGGACTGGTTTCCGGCCCGGCTACCTAAAGCATTTCCACACTCAAAATCATCAAAATAAATATACAATGGAATTCTAACATCTTGTGATTTTAAATCGTCGCGGATTTTATCTTTCCAATGTGATGACTGTATTATATTCGACACAGATGAGTTTGAATCAAATAGTAATTCTTTCATATATTTAATTACAATATCATACACACCTGGCATTTCAAAAAACTTTTTCAGAGTTTTGGCAAGAGATAAAATGATGCCAGTTCTTTTTTTAGGAAGTAAACGCCCTGCAGTTGTATTTGTTATGTTTATAGAATCATCAATTACAAAAGTTCTCAGAAAACATTCTCATTCATTTTTTTAAAAGAGTGTGTTCAGTCGAAATATCTTCAAAAGGATTCCTGCACAACTTGGAAATTTCAATGAGTTTTGACGTTGGTGGTGCTTCAATGACTAGGGGTACAACTTGTTCAGATAAAATTGCTCCAATTGGCTGGGTTACATGCTGTGCGTGTGAAATAATATCGTTGGCGGTTTTTCTATTTATGAATGAATGAATGATTAAATTCTAGGAATACTTATATTGTAATAATTGAATTGTGTACCTACCTTTGTGGAAGAAAGTAAAAATAAATGAATAAAAAAAAAAATCTAAGAATATGGTACATCGAGATCTTAATGTTATTACAGTGGTCATACATATTCTACCATAATAGATGTAGAAATATTAAGTTTTACAATAATAATAATGTCAAATAATAATATAGCTTATGTCACACACGTAATTCATAAATTATTTCATTGGTCATTTATTTGTTTTACATCAGTCAATATAATATCTTTAACATTGAATTTGCTATCTATAAATTCCCTCGCCGAATAAAAACATTTTTCTAATAAAAAATTAACAAAAATTAAAAAATTAGTACCCGAATTCGGTTCTTCTTCAAAGCTCAAACACCTGTATTGCGAGGATCATTTATAAGGACGTCATTCTCATAGTTTCTCGAGTGCGTAGTAATAAATCATTTTGTTTGCTTTCCGTAATCATGGAACTTTTATGACCTTTGCAAATTCTACAGTAATAATTACTAGAAAATGGTTTGCTAAAACCTAGAGCAGTATTTAATCCGAGGTTAAATTAAAGCTAGCTTAAATTAAAGTTTAACTGTACCACTGGGGCGCTTAACATTTATACCATCACGTTCCAAAATATTGAAATCCTTAATAAGTGCGCGTAAAATAATTCCATTCCCAAATGACTTATCAGAAGAATAGAGAAGCATAACAACAAATATATTTTCTAACATGGCAGAGTACTGCGGCGGGAGACACGCGATTTGGCAATACGTACCCGCAATGGACTGGTTTCCGGCCCGGCTACCTAAAGCATTTCCACACTCAAAATCATCAAAATAAATATACAATGGAATTCTAACATCTTGTGATTTAGAAAGTAAAAAAAAAATAATGAAAAAACTAAACTAGTCGGGCGCATCCTGACAAGTGACGTGAGTACAGCCGTAATAAATTTATCGAATAAATAAAAAATAAAAAAAATAAAAACACAGTGGTCATACATATTCTACCATAATAGGTGTAGGAATATTAAGTTTTACAATAATAATAATGTCAAATAATAATATAGCTTATGTCACACATGTAATTCATTAATTATTTCATTGGTCATTTATTTGTTTTACATCAGTCAATATAATATCTTTAACATTGAATTTGCTATCTATAAATTCCCTCGCCGAATAAAAACATTTTTCTAATAAAAAATTAAATAGGTTGAATTTGAATTTCGTCATAGGTAGCGCTCTCACACCAACTGGTAGTTTATTGTATATTTTAATAGCCATACAATATGCATTTGAAGAATATAGATGTAGCCTTCGTTGGGGTACTAAAATTTTATAAGGATCTCTACTATTTGTCTTTCCTAATATTTTGTCATGTAGCGGAAACATTTGAGGGTATTTTTTCACAAATAGACACATTTCAAATATATAAAGGCAAGGAAGTGGTAGAAATGGTAGAATTACCCCATATAACGATACCGTATCGCAGCACTGAGGAAACGTATCCGTGATACGCTGACAGAGCTGTCTCTCTGGAAGCTATCTGTCTCAGTTGTCTTAAAGCGAACACAAACTTATCTAATTTTGTACATACACTTTCAATATGCTCTTTTCAATTTAAATTCTTGTCTATAATAATTCCAAGGAACAGAGTTGAGTTAACAGGTTTCATAAATGTATTGTTAATATGAATATTTGGTGTAATGCATTTCGAATTATATGTTTCATACTTTACTATTTTAGTTTTATCGACATTAACCTGTAAGTTGTTGTTTTGTAGCCATTGTATTGCCCTATTTAATTCTTGATTAGTTTCACTTTCTATTTCAGATTTATTTTTACACTTTATCATGAGAGTCGTATCATCAGCAAATAGTATACAGTCATGCATAACATTTCTACTGAAGTCATTTATGTAAATGAGGAACAGTAAGGGCCCTAACACACTCCCTTGAGGAACGCCACAACTATTTGTTTTTGATGTTGAGGTAAAAGTTACCTCTGTGTTTTTTACTAATTTTGTAATAGTAGTGCACTGTTGACGATTAGAGAGATAACTTTCTAGCCAATTGTAAGCGTTACCTCTTATTCCGTATCTTTCTAGTTTGTTTAGTAGGCGGTTGTGTGAGACGAAGTCAAATGCCTTGCTCATATCCAAGAAGATAGATAGCACTGTCATCTTCTGATCAAGAGCTTCAGTGACTTGTTTTACAAGTGAAAAACATGCCAATTCTGTAGAGCTGTTTTTCCTGAATCCAAATTGATTATCTACTAATATTTTATTATAAGTTAAGAAATTATTAATTCTTTCAGACATGGCTTTTTCGAAATTTTTTGAGATAATAGGTTAAGTTAGAGTTATCGGTCTGTAATTGCCAATGTCAGTCGGGTCGCCTTTTTTAAATAGCGGTCTTATAATTGATAATTTCAATTTGGTGGGAAAAATGCCTTCTTCAAAAGATTTATTAATCAAGTAGCTAATGGGCATGGCTATACTTTTCGCATTATCTTTGATTAATTTTGTAGTTATTTCATCATATCCCGTAGCATTTGTGTTATTTAGTGACCGTATAATTTTTATGACCTCTTCCTGACTTACCGGAGTTATAAACATATTTTGCATTTCATGACTTAAATTCATGTCATTTATTTTAGTATTGTCAACATTGTTTGATTTATTAGTTAAGTCTATATAATAATTATTGAAATATTCACAAATGTTGCTAGGTTTATTAATAATTTTGTCAGCTATTTTCAATTCTTTAATGTCCTGATTATTATTATTTATATTCATATTATTCTTGATTACAGTCCAAGTCGCTTTACATTTATTTTTGGCAGTAATTATATACCTATTATTATTTATACTCTGAGATTTTTGAATGCATTTTTTCAATATTTTAGTGTAGGTTTTGTATTTATTTTTATGATGTGTTTTGCTTATAGCTTCATTTTGATATTGATAATATAATACTCTCTTTTTTCTGCAAAATATTTTATGTCCTTTACTTATCCATGAATTCTTAATTTTTTTATGACCTTTCTTAATACACACTAGAGTAAAACATAATTTGAATATAAGCGTGAACAAATCGTAAAATGCATTAAAAGATTGGTTACAGTCCCCTTCTTCGTAAACTTCTGTAAATGATAATGCCGAAGCATATTGTTTGAATTTATTCATATTATATCTACAGAAGTTTCGTCTTGTTTGATACCAAAAAGTTAATAACGACATATAAAGTCTATGGGGCCAATTTTATCGATTAGATTAGTGATTGTTACTTCAAATATACCCAATTTGTTGAGTATACCCGCAATGTTTTGATGAAATAGTGTGAGTCGTTTCTTATTTTCTAATCCAGTTGTGTCGCTTGCCTCTTTATTCACGAAAAAAACTAATATTAGAATCCCCTTGCTTATCTGGCAATTTAGATCGATTTAGTGTTGTTATAATACTTTGTTGAGTCTGGTCTATAGTGCTGTTATTCTTGTGTATTATTGGAAAGTAGAATGGTATAGTACCTTTCCTTGCTACACTTCTAAGCAGTTTTATAACAATAATTTATGTAATTGTTCCGGTACTCAAATCTCAGAATTTGTTTTAGTAGTAATCTAGACTTTAGTAGTATATTAATCTTGTAACCACTATCAACAAACTCTACATGTTTTAAATTACTAGACATTAATTTTAGCATCTGGTAAATTTTTTTCACATTCATATATCTATTATTGTGAACATTACCAAGTAAAACATTTGTATGTGACATATTATACAATGTATAGTACAAAAAAGACTGCATCGAAAGTGGATTCTCGTCACAAGAGCCTGTTATTATAATTACATATCATTTTCAGTAAAAAATTTAGTCAATGATAAACAAGATTTTAATATTTCTTCTGTAGGAGGATTAGGCATAATAATTGTCAAAACTGAAAATTTATTCCCTAGACTGTTCTGTAGTATATTTCCCAGGCCTCTTCCTTCTTCATCAGCAAGAACCAGTACGTTTTTCTTTAACAAGTCATTTCCCATATTATGTTTCAGCTGTTCTTTATATTTCAGTGTAGGTTTCTTATTACCATTTAAGGGAGAGGATCCAATCTGATTGTCCTTTATTACCTCACGCTTAGGTGTGTTATTGTCACTATATTGAGTACATTTTTCTGACGTAAATTCTATTTTTCTAGGGGTTCTTTTTTGGCTCAGTCACTTTAGTCAAATCCTTTATAGTTTTTTTTAAGATGTGTATTTTCTGTATTCAAATTTTCCATTTCTAACTGTGCCGATTCCAATTGTGAAGTAAGCTGTTGTATTTGTAGTCTTAATCGGCTTATATCGTCACCATCCTCATCGTCTGATATTTCGTGACAGGTGTTGGAAGCTACTTCATTATTCGCTGATTTATTTGAATCATCTTCACTTTTTGTTTCGGAATATTGTCTATTCCGTCGGTGTGTTATATTTCCGAAGAAGTTCATCTTAGTTTATAACTAATTCAGAATACTATATATTGCACAAAAAGAGCATACACATAAAGTGGGGATCGAACTCCCGTCCTCTTGCTAACTAGGTGTCGCCCTCAGCCTCGAGACCAAACGATCATTGGAAGAAATTTTTAAAATTTGTAGTCTCTATGTGTAGTGATTTTTATTAACAATAGTTGTTTCTTTTCTCCGTTGTGAATAGGTACCTCCTTTATACATAAAATAATTCAACAAAATGACTCACTGGTTAGTTGGGTTTGCTTGAATATTCGTGTTTATTGCACTTTTTACACTATTATGTGGTATTCTATTATTTTTAATTGAGCGTTGGTTTATTGCTGTTATTACATAGGTTTATGCAATAATTTTTATTTTGTCACGATTTTACTTGCACTATATTATATTACGTTCTTTTTTCGCAATTGGTTGGTTTATTTGTTTTGCAAATGATATCCCTTATAATTTGCATGTTTATGAAAACTTTTATGACTTCTATTTAACGATTTTGATAGTGTCCAGTACGCCGAGCCATGCCGCATGAAGAACGGTCTATAATGTATATATTAGTGTATAAGTAGTGTTAAGAATACATTGTAAGACACGGCAGCAAACCGCGTCATTTAGGTTGCTCCTTAAGTGCCTATGCGGGCTAACGAAAAATGTAGTACTTAAGCGAGCATGTTACGCCCGTAAGGCGGTACAGTACGACACAGTACAGTCTTCGGAACAATAGGGAAATAACGATCCAGAACAATAGAAATAAGAAGAATAAAGCTGCAAGTCTGCAAATTGCAGTTTTATTCAAGTGAATCCTGATAGGGAGATAAAAGTCATACAGTCCACGACATTGTTTGGTCCTTCAGAAGCCGGATCGAATTGTGAAGATCAGCTTCAAGGTTGGAAGAATCTACGCTTCAAGAATACTTCGTGTTCAAGATGGTGGTGACTAGAAGTCAGGCTGACGCAGAGGAAGTTCTAGCTTGACAACGGGAAGAGGACCTGAGACAGCAGCGCATTGAAGAGGAACGGCGCCGAAGGTTGGCTCTGGGTCCGCCGGCATCGCCAAGCACGCAGTTGGGTATGGAGTCTAGGGTCGGGGCTACGATCGACGCTCCTCCTAGTGCTCCTAGACTGAAGCCCGGGAACCTACCTCGAACTAGTTCACCGGGAGGGTCGGTGAGATCGCACCGCTCAACTCCGTCAACCCGGGCCCGACTCGAGTTGGAAGCTGCAGAAAAGCTGGCCGAACTAAAGAAGAAAGAACTCGAAATTGAAGCAGAATTGATAAGGAAAAGGTTGGCCACCGAACTTACGGCCATCCAAGAGGATTAAGAAAGCGTTCACGAAGATGTACCCATTGAAACACATCACAGAAGAGTAGATGAGTGGCTGCAAGCGAACCCCGTCATGCCAAGAACGGAGCCAGAAGAGTCGAGAACACGGAGCAGAGAAGATCGGCACCTACGGTTCGAACTGCATGGAAGGTCAGACACACCCTCGCGAACGAGTCGAATTGATCAACTGACTGAAGCGATGGAGCGACTAGCAAGACCCAGAATACGGTGTGCAGATCTACCTACGTTCTCGGGGGCTCACGGAGAGTGGCTTTCGTTCAAAGCCGCTTACACCGACTCTACGAAGCTGTACAGTATATCGGCGATTGAAAATATACAGCGACTGAGGAAGAGTCTCACCGGGGAAGCACGAGACATCGTGGCAGCACTACTCGCGACTGCAACGGATCCGGACGTCTTACTCCGAACATTAGAACAGTCTTTCGGCCGTCCTGAAGTAATTATCGACAAGGCATTTGAAGACTTGAAGAAGCTACCAAGGCCTGGATCGTCGGCAGTGGAATTGAATAAATTCGCAATACGAGTACAGAACGTCGTGTGTGTACTACAGAACATTGATCAGCGGGGATACCTGTACAACCCAGCGCTAGTAAGAGAAATTTTGAACAAGCTGAGCTCTCACGTTCAAGCGAGATGGTGCGACTACGCGACGGACTACGGAATCGCGGCAGAACCCGATATCATCACGTTATCCCGCTTCCTGATGAGGGAGGCAGATCGCGCGCTCAAGCATGCCTACGTCCCGGATAGTAGTACAACCACGCAAGCGAAGAAAGAAACTCGCCCGACGCCCGCGCCTGCGAATAAGAAGAAAACGAACGCTGTCTTCAATGTCACAGAGTCATCAGAGTCGAAAGAACAGCTAGATCAGTGTCCGAAGTGTGAGAAAGCCCACGAGTTACCGCGGTGCCCACAGTATAAGGCACTAACGGTAGAAGAGCGATGGAACTTCGTGAAAGAAAAAGGATTGTGTTTCAAGTATCTAGTAAAAAGGCATCAACGCAATCGGTGTAAGTCGAAGCCTTGCGGTGTGAACGAATGCCGCATCGCCCATCATGCCACTCTGCACAGTGAGAAGCCGAAGCAAGATGAGAAGCCGCTAACCACGTCAAGCCCGACGGAAGCAGTACTCTCAGTGGTAACCCAGTCCTCAGCTGAGCCAAGAGCCGTGCTACTGAAGATGTGTCCCGTCACAGTCGTGGGACCAGGGGGGAGGCAAAGACTCATGCACTCCTGGATCAAGGCGCTACCATCTCTCTCATCGATGCAGACATGGCAAGGAAAATTGGGGCAAGAGGACCTCCGCAACGACTGCTAATGCGAGGGGTCAACATGCAGCAGTAGGAAGAGAGAAGCCAGCTGGTGACCGTGAAGATTAAGGGACTCGAAGGTGCGCCCCACGAACTAAAGGCACGCACCATCCGGTCTATGAAGCTACATCAGCAAGCTATTCCGGCTTCGCTGCTCGAGTATGAACACCTGCGAGACCTGGGAGAGAACAAGGTCTGCTACGAGTCGACGCGTCCGGGGATTCTAGTAGGCACAGACCACTGGGAGTATATCGTATCCCGGGAGTTGCGTCTGGGTAAACGAGGCCAACCCGTAGCGTCGAGAACCAGCCTAGGGTGGGTGATACATGGAACGTTACCACGAAGCATCATTTGCCAAAGCGAAAGCGACGTGTTACATGTTTTCACCTCTGAGCAAACTAAAAATGAGAGTGAACGCCTACACGACCTCGTAGTTGTGATGTACAAGCCTCGAGGCGTCGAGTCTTATTTCCGAAGCCTCGAGGCGGAATGGTAAGACTCAGTGAGCTCAGTAAGCTCGGAGTCCCGAGCCTAGCCGAGCTGCGACTTTTTTGAGCCATGCCTCGAGGTTTCAAAAGAACTCGAGCCTTCAAAAGAGCTCGAGCCTTCAAAAGAACTGCTTCCTTAAAAAAGTTTTGATACAAAAAAAATCATGTTCAAAATAAATATAAATAAATGAATAGCCTCAATTCATGCAATTTAGTATTCAAATACATAATTTCAACTTGTTTGTTTATTAAACCAGTTTAATAAACAAAACTTTCACTCAAATATAACTTATGTTTTCTCTGTAAAACCTATAAAAAAACTTTAAAATCCCCATTTTCTACGTTCCGATTTCTGAAAAATATAAACCTCACTCTTTTAGTCTATGGACTATGCTAGATGGGCGCGCATAGTAAAACTAATTATTTTTTCCCGCTATTGCGAAAATAATTTTCAACTCGTTTTCACTGTTGAAATTGTAGTTAATTATTAATTGAATTGTGTACAAGTACTACTGTTCACCGCCCTAAACGCTATGAAAAGTTTTCTACCAAAAACAAGGGTGAATATCTATTTTAGTATTATTTTCTTCGCAAGTGTGTTGAAAAACGTCGTATGATACGCGTGTGTATTGGTGATTACCGTCTTCGGCTCTGTTAAAACCAATTAGCGCCTTAGCGGCAATCACCAACGTTACACACTCGTACCATAATATACTATTAACAGTTTACATAATATAATATACATAAGACATTAGTTCAACTCGTAACAATAATCTGAAATATTATAATTTTGGTCAACTCTCTGTTTCCTAAAAGACAGGTCTCCCGCCTAGTTTAGGAGACAGGGTTCATACCAGTGAATAGCTGGGCAGAAAAAGACTAGTGCGCTAAAGAGAAATGCGTCGAGATTAGTCATGTACAAGCCTCGAGGCGTCCGCGAGTCCCTTTGCCTTGAGCTCGGTGTCGTTTACAAGGCTCGCCTCGTTTCTATGGCGTCCGACCACTCAGGAGTCTTTTTCAGAGCTCGAGTTCTTTTGAAGGCTCGAGCCCTTTTGAGAAGGCTCGAGCCCTTTTGAAGGTTCGAGTTCTTTTGAAGACTCGAGCTCTTTTTGAAGACATGAACCCTTTTGAGCGCTCGATCGATCTCAAAGCATTATTCTCTTTAATGCGCCAATCTTTTTCTGCCCTTTAGTTTTAATGGATGCTGATGAATGAAAATAAGTAATTTATAACTGTGCTGTGCACGACAGGGCCCATAATTGTTACTTATACTATTACCTCTTATACCACCATACTGTACTTACATTTTGAGCAAGGACGGACGCCCGGCGGACGCGCCGTCCGGGTACCGGCCCATAGTGTTGCTCGACGAGGTGGGCAAGCTCTTCGAAAGAGTGATTGCCAAGCGCCTCGTCGAGCACCTCTCTAGAGTGGGGCCAGACCTAGCGGACACGCAGTACGGCTTCCGCCGGTGGCGTTCCACTGTGGATGCCATCATGCGCGTGAGGACTCTGGCGGAGGATGCGGTTGCCCGGGGCGAGGTGATGTTGGCGGTGTCCTTGGACATCTCCAACGCGTTCAACACCTTGCCCTGGAGTTGCATCAGGGAGGCGTTCGTGTACCACGATGTGCCTCTCTACCTCCGCCGCATAGTCGGGGCGTACCTGACGGAGAGGGCCGTCATCTAATCTACCCAAGTGCGACCGGCGTCGGTAGGCGTGAGATGTCGTGCGGTGTCCCACAGGGATCGGTCCTGGGGCCGCTCCTGTGGAACATCGGATACGACTGGGTGCTTCGCGGTGAGCTCGCGTTCGGTGCCACCGTCACGTGCTACGCGGACGACACGCTAGTGACGGTGAGTGGCGCTACACACCGCGAGGCGACCCAGAGGGCCACGACCGCTGTTGCTCAAGTCGTGGATCGGATCCGGCGGCTGGGTCTCGAGGTGGCTCTGCACAAGTCCGAGGCCTTGTTCTTTCATGGTCCTCGGCGCAGGCCACCCCCGGGATCCAGCTTGACAGTAGGAGGTACTCCCATCGACATCAAGCCCCGGTTGAAATACCTGGGGCTCGTACTCGACGGTCGGTGGGACTTCGGAGAGCATTTCCGAAGTCTACGCCCCAAACTGTTGGTGTCAGCTAACGCGCTGATGCGGCTGCTGCCCAACTTGAGGGGCCCAGAGGACTCCTGCAGGAGACTCTACGCGGGTGTCGTGCGGTCCATTGCCCTGTACGGGTGCCCCGTGTGGGCGGGCGCCCTGCAGGCCAGGTTCGTGCAACTGCTGCATGCGCCGCAGCAGACGATGGCCTGCAGGGCCATTAGGGGGTACCGCACGATATCCTTTGAAGCGGCGAGTCTCCTAGCCGGATCGCCACCGTGGATCCTGGAAGCGAGATCCCTTGCGGCACTGTATCGGTTCCGTAAGGAGGCGCGGGAGCGGGGATACGATCCCGAGCCCGAAGACATTCGGGCCGAGAGGTCCCGGCTCCACGGGATCATGGTGGCGGAGTGCGGTGGCTCAGAGACTTGAGCAACGACGCGCAGGGCATGCCGTCATAGAGGCGGTAAGGCCCATCATGGGGGAATGGCTCGAGAGGCCACATGGCAGCCTCTCGTATCGACTGACGCAGATTATCACCGGGCACGGGATGCTTCGGGAGATATCTGTGTCGGATCGAAAAGGAGCCAACGTCCGAGTGCCATCACTGCGACGCGAGCGAGGACACGGGGCTGCACACGCTCACCGAGTGTCCGGCATGGGCCGGACCGAGGCGGGAGCTAGTGGCGGCCCTGGGAGTGAGAGTTCTCACCCTCGCCAACCTGCTCACAGCAATGGTCCGCTGCGCGGACGCGTGGGCGGCCGGCGTCTCCTTCAACGAGCAGGTAATGGTCGTGAAGGAGACGGCGGAGCGGGAGAGGCGGCGCGAGCGAGAAAGACTCGCGGATCGCGCTGCCCGCGCGCGCAGGCAACTCGGGCGTCGGAGGGCACTGACTGACCTCCGTCCCCCATGAGCGCGGGCCTGGGGGTGACGGGTGGAGCCGCCTGTCACCCCAGCAGAAGCAGGCCACGGCGGCGGTGCGCTGAATAGCGCGCCTCCCCATTCCGGGGGCGAGTTGAGGACACTGTTGTCCCCCCTCCTGAGGAGGGCCAGACAACAGTGTCCCCAACTCGCCGTAAGACCGTAAGGGATGGCCCTGGGTCAGCCGGGGTGCGAGGGATATGTTTATGACAACCTCACCTCTGGCCTAGCACCAAGACCCACAGTCGGCGTGCGGTTTTAGTCGGTTCGAGTCCGACATAACCTCCCCTTCCGGCTCCGGCAGGGGGGGTATCCGAGGGGATTTCCGCACGAAAAAAAAAAATGTTCTTACATTTTGAAAGCAATAAAATATTGAGTATTAAGTATAGGCTGCAATTTATCTTAAAGTTTTGTGATAGTTAACCTAACCTAGCCTAGTGTGGTAATAAATAAATAAAAAAAAAATTATATTATTTTTCTTACAATTATATTATTTATCTTATTCACAATTTGAATCAGTATTAAATGAACGATTATTCCTTTTTAAAAACATTCATCATTGTTTTATATAAAAAAGCAGTCGACTTCGTTTGCACCCACAATCTTTCTATATAGTTATCGTCTAATTCATTCAGCGTTTTTTTTAAATTCCTGTGTAATTTCCTCACGTCTAGTTTTCTGGTGCCATTCATCTTGACTTGGATATTGTGTTCCTGGAAAAATAATAGGCAAAGAAAATATTTTAATGGTGAAAGAGTTTACGCAAATAGACAAAGCCATTAACAGACACCAGTAACAAATAAATTTTGAACACTGTTCGGCCAGTTGAAAGTGCAAGTGCCAGCTGTTATTACAGGCTTATTTCGAATCTCCCTAGGGTTTTTTTTTTCTATGACGAACACGATACTAAACTTGCACTCAATGCACATACACATACCTACATTTAATTTACCTAGAAACATGTATTATGCAGGGTTTTCAATATTCAATTCGGGAAATAATACTATTATAAGATATAGGTACTACTAAGACTAACTACTAATAAGATATGATATTTGTATCTTGATCAATTTTGTTACATGTACCTGATGGCCATATTACAGACCTTCTTCTATCCTCGTTTTCTTCACACAAAGATTCCTCCTTCTCTTCTATAGTCATAAAACAAATTAATCATTTATAATCATATTACAAATACAAAAAATAATAAATTTAAATAGGTAAGTACATAAAAATTCACACATAAGATATTAAAAATATATTTTACATTTTTTATTATATAGATAATCATTAATGAGTACATAATTGTTATTTTATTTTGTGTTCTTTTCTTAACATCAAACAAATACTGCTTAAATTTTTCTTCAACATTATCGGAAGTCGCATTTTTGAGTGCCATTTGGAATCTTTCAAAGGCTTCTTTGGTTTCTAAAGCTTCTTGATCTTTATTCATATTCATTAAAATTGATGTATTATATAATTTATACCTTCTTCTGTGATTATAACTTCTTACACGAACCTACTACGTCCACTGACAAATTCCGTTGTGACTACTTGTGACGCTTTGAATTAATTTCTCAACTACCCACATTTTCCCTATAATATACAACTGACGTTGACTTAGTTCGGATAGTCTGTCGTCTCCGTTCTATGATAGACTGCAGTGTATTTCATTGGACATTACATATTTAAATCATCCTTCTTCAAGATATTCAATGTTCTAGTGTCATTTTGAGCTACTACTATAATAGTTGCGGTTTTCCTGTGATATATTTGCCTATGTTGTTTAAAAGACACATGAGTGATTAATTTATTAGTACTATAAATCTCGAGTGACAATGGAGCCAGTAGATGCAGAAGTTGATAATGTGACAAATAACCAGTCTTGTGTTGATCCAGTTCCTGAATCTTCGAGTAATGTAAATAATTTATCATTTGAAAATAAGAGGAAAATCAAGGAAACTTATTATAATAAATCTGAATCAAAACTCGAATGTAAACTTTATAAGAAACCTTATTCAATTAAATCATCACATTCAATCTTAAAAAGACATATTAAAACTCATAAGTTCAATGATACACAAACTCAAGCAGATTCTATAAGAGGGACCAAAAAAAAGGATATGTGGTGCGACAAATTAGTACAAAATTTTGTTATTCACGGTACACATTCTTTTAAGATTGTAGAAGAAGAGCATTTCATTAAAATGATTAAAGGTCTTAACCCTACTTATCCCGGATTGACACGACGTAAGTTGACGTTAAATATTCACAGGCTATTCGAGCATGAAAAAAGCAGATTAATCGAATGCATAAATTCCATCGATAAATTGTCCCTTACGTTTGATTTTTGGACTTCAATAACAAATAAGCCTTACATAGTTATTACAGCCCATTTTATTCACGAATCTAAACTAAGGGCCATCATATTAGATTTTGATTTAATACCCTATCCACATACAAGTGACCAAATATTAACAAAAATAAAACAAATATTTGATACGTATGGCTTACAACATAAAATTATTTCAATTACTACAGACAATGAGTCAAGTAATGTGAAGTTAATGCAATTGATGTCATTATTTTATATAGAATACGAACATGTTATACATACAAGATGTTTAGCACACATTTTGAACCTAACCGTAAAAAAAGGTCTGAAGGTAATAAGTGAATCAGTCTCAGATATATCAAAGCTTGTGAACACTATCAACTTTTCACCAAAAAAGAAACAATTGTATACTGAAAATTGTGAATTGCTAAATATATCACCTTTAGCTCTTCTAAAAGAAATGCCAATAAGGTGGAATTCCACGTTTTTGATGTTGGAACGTGCTTATAGTATGAGATTAGTATTGGACCATATATGCACCAACAATGAAGAATTTCAAAAACATTTGATTAAGGAATGGGATCAAGTAAAACAGTTAATCGATTTTTTAAAACCATTTTATGATGCTACACTATTGCTATCCAAATCAAAATACCCAAGTCTCATATACGTAGTGCCTATAATCGACATACTAATGTCACACATATCCAGTCATTACAATCACGATTTTTTGAAAGGATGTGCTAAAGAAATGACCGACAAATTGACAGAGTATTCATCATTACTACGAACAGATTATGCAATATATGCAGTTATTTTAGACCCCCGTTTAAAAGACACATATTTTTCTAACCTAGGCCAACAACAACCACTGGAATCGTTAAAACTATTTTTCAAGTCAAAATACGAACAACAAAATTCTACTCTTAATCAACCATTAGAAGCTCCAAGTACTTCGAATAACATATTTAATTCAATTTATATAACACGACCAACGGCAAGAAATGAGCTTGAAGAATATTTAGTAATGCCTGTAGAACCAGAAGCAACTGATGTTTGTGATTGGTGGGTAAAACAGGGATCACGTTACCCTCAACTCCAAAAATTAGCTTTCCATATTTTAAGTATACCGGCCACAAGCGTGCCAAGCGAACAGTCTTTTTCGAAATCCGGAGATTTAATAAGGAAGAAAAGAAATCGCCTCGGCAATAAGTCTATTCAAGCTTCCATGTGTCTCGCATCATGGCTTTCTTTTTTTGATGATAATGATAATAAAAAATAATAAATGTAATTATTTAGAATAATATGTGTTTGTAAATAAAGCTATGTTTATTGTATAACTGTGTATTAATTTTAATACTTACAAACAAATGAAAGATAACGCTTCAAATAACTTGCATAATACAACTATACTTTCTAACCCACAGTGCGTAGCACGGGTAGCACCTCATTAAATTCAATATACTATCTAGTTTGCCATCAAACTTAAACATAAGCGCAACTATAGTGTGTTTTTTTTTCAATAACTAATAATAAGATCTTATTCAAAACTGTATTCAAAACTCAATAGTTTTGAATATCTACTATTAATATATTACTCAAAATCTTATGAAGGCTCGAGCTATTTTGAGGCTCGAGCTCTTTTGAAGGCTCGAACTCTTTTGAAACCTCGAGACATGGCTCAAAAAACTCGTGGCTTGGCTAGGCTCAGGTCTCCGAGCTTACCGAGCTCACTGAGTCTTGCCATTTAGCCTCGAGGCTTCGAAATAAAACTCGACGCCTCGAGGCTTGTACATCACTAGTCGAGATCGATCAAGCGCTCAAAAGGGCTCGTGTCCTCAAAAAGGGCTCGAGTCTTCATAAGAACTCGAACCTTCAAAAGAGCTCGGGCCTTCAAAAGAGCTCGAGTTTTCAAAAGAGCTCGAGCCTTCAAAAGAGCTCGAGTCTTCAAAAAGGCCTCGAGCCTTCAAAAAGGACTCGAGACTTCAAAAAAGCTCGAGCTCTGAAAAAGACTCCCTAGTCGTCGAGCGCCATATAAACGAGGCGAGCCCTGTAAACGACACCGAGCTCTAGGCAAAGGGACTCGGACGCCTCGAGTCTTGTACATCACTACCTCGTAGTCCATCACTTCAAGATCGACGCGCTCGGTGTCTCTCACAAGCCGAAAGTGAGTGACGCGGAACGTCGAGCGGTGCGAATCATCGAATCTACGTTGAAGCGAACTGATAAAGGCTACGAAGTAGGGCTACCGTGGAAAGAAGACAACGTCACACTCCCGCCAAGTTACAACTCTGCGCTGCGCCGACTGAAAAAGATCGAAGAAAAAATGGACAACGATCAAGACTTCGCTGAAGCCTACACCAAGCAAATTGATAACTTGCTGAAGAAGGGATACGCGGCACCATGCGACGGCACCGAGGCTACGAGTCCCGTCTGCTTGTACCTACCTCACTTCGCAGTGCATAACCCGAACAAGCTTGGTAAACAGCGACTTGTTTTCGATGCAGCAGCCAAGAGCCGGGGTGTCAGTCTGAATGATCATCTGCTTGAGGGGCCGGACCTGTTGATGTCACTACAGGGGATTATGTTCCGGTTCCGAGAGAAGCCGATCGCCATCACAGCGGACATACAAGAGATGTTCCTGCAAGTAAAGATACGACCCGAAGATCAGCCAGCTCAACAGTTCCTGTGGAGGGGAAGAAACCGAGATATACCGCCCCGGCACTACAAGATGACGAGCATGATCTTCGGTGCTACCAGCTCCCCATTTATGGCACACTACGTTCGAGACGCGAACGCGAGGGCCCATGCAGATACTCACGCAGCGGCCTTCGAAGCGATTACCAGAAGCCACTACATGGATGACCTGGCGGCCAGTTACGAAAATGAAGAAGAAGCCCAGCGAGCCGTCTCCGAGTTAATGACGGTCCACGCAGCTGCCGGCTTCAAGCTACGAGGGTGGAACACGAACCAAGTTAGCGTACTCCGCGACGTCCCAGCTGAGCTACGAGCAACGTCGCCGACGCCACTGGAGGGAGATGGGCCCGAGAACAAGATACTCGGCCTCATCTGGAACGCAGAACAAGATGAGCTTGGGTTCAACACCTCTATGAACCGAGTTCCCACGGAAGTGATCAACCGGACGCGAGCGCCGACGAAGAGAGAAGCTCTCAGCGCGGTCATGTCGATTTATGACCCCCTCGGACTGCTGAGCCACTTCACTATACGCGCTAAGATCGTGCTGCAGAGTCTGTGGCGACTTCAGATGTCGTGGGACGAACCTATACCCGAAGGAGAAAATGAGCTCTTCGCAGCCTGGTTAGAGCGACTCAACGACCTAGCCTGCCTGCGACTCGAACGCTGCTACATGCTGAACGAAGCTCAAGACCTACAGCTGCATGTGCTGTGTGACACGAGTGAACAAGCGTACGCAGCAGTGGCGTATTGGCGCATCATTCAGTCGGACGGCAGCGTCAGGTTATGCCTCGTGGCCGCCAAATCGAAAGTGGCGCCACGACGCACGCAGACTATACCTCGGCTGGAGCTACAAGCAGCGGTCATCGGGTCGAGACTAGCAGCAACAATCAAGCAAGAGCATCGGGTCAAGATAAATAAGACTGTATACTGGACCGACTCAACCACGGTGATACATTGGGTGCGAAACGACGAGCGACGCTACACGCCGTTTGTAGCCCACCGCCTGGTTGAGATCTCCGAGCTCACTAACAGCAAGGAGTGGCGGTGGGTGCCGACTGAGCAGAACGTAGCAGACGACGCAACACGCGTCACCTACTTACCGATCACCGCGGACGACAGGTGGTTTCAAGGTCCAGAGTTCCTGTTGCAACCAGAAGAACGATGGCCGGCAGACAAGACACAGCCAGTTGAAGACTTTGAGGTGTTACACGTTAGCGAGAAGAGAGAAGTGCATCATGCGTGGTTACCCGACCCCGCCCGGTTCTCTAACTACAATCGGTATGTTAGAGCCGCCGCCTACGTGTTAGCCTTCGTGGACAAGTGTCGCCGACTAATAAAGCATCTAGGAACTACGCACATCGAAAGGGCTGAGAATGCGATTATCAGCTGCGCGCAGCACGAGAGCTTCGGAGAAGACATTGCGCGACTGGAGCAGGTGGGTACGCGAGTACTTGCCCACCCTGGTACCGCGCGACGAGCCGAGCAGCCAACGACGACCCCTGCAGATTGGGGACATCGTGGTAATAGTGGATCATGTTTTACCACTCAACGTGTGGCCAATGGGAGAAGTCACACGCACCTACACTGGACCTGATGGTGGAATCCGGATGGCAGACGTAAGAACAAAAACCGGAGTGTTCAAAAGGCCTGTGAGCGAGATCGTCGTACTGGAGAAAGCCGTTTCGCAAACTGCTGCACTGGGGGGAGAACTGTCCAGTACGCCGAGCCAAGCCGCATGAAGAACGGTCTATAATGTATATATTAGTGTATAAGTAGTGTTAAGAATACATTGTAAGACACGGTAGCAAACCGCGTCATTTAGGTTGCTCCTTAAGTGCCTATGCGGGCTAACGAAAAATGTAGTACTTAGCATGTTACGCCCGTAAGGCGGTACAGTACGATACAGTACAGTCTTCGGAACAATTGGGAAATAACGATCCAGAACAATAGAAATAAGAAGAATAAAGCTGCAAGTCTGCAAATTGGAGTTTTATTCAAGTGAATCCTGATAGGGAGATAAAAGTCATACAGTCCACGACATTTTTTGGTCCTTCAGAAGCCGGATCGAATTGTGAAGATCAGCTTCAAGGTTGGAAGAATCTACGCTTCAAGAATACTTCGTGTTCAAGATGGTGGTGACTAGAAGTCAGGCTGACGCAGAGGAAGTTCTAGCTCGACAACGGGAAGAGGACCTGAGACAGCAGCGCATTGAAGAGGAACGGCGCCGAAGGTTGGCTCTGGGTCCGCCGGCATCGCCAAGCACGCAGTTGGGTATGGAGTCTAGGGTCGGGGCTACGATCGACGCTCCTCCTAGTGCTCCTAGACTGAAGCCCGGGAACCTACCTCGAACTGGTTCACCGGGAGGGTCGGTGAGATCGCACCGCTCAACTGCCCTTTGCCAGCATCTGTAGCAAACTCGTTGCATGTCATCAAACACGACCTAAAAAACAAACGGCTAATCCATTGATTAGCCGTTTGTTTTTTCAGGTCGTGTTTTAACCGTTACTGAACTCTAATAGGGTCCTATTGTGTTGCATAATGATAGAACAACGTTAGCTGTTTATAACAATTATGATGAAATAAAGAACTATAACTAAAGATACTTACTTACTTACTTCCAGCGGGGGACGCCGCAGACCGGACGGGTGATCTGCCCTTTTATGGGGGGCCATTTCACCCAATTCCCCTATTTCTCCTATTTGGAGGCTAAGAAGTGTCCGGCAATCACGGCGTTCCGTCGAACCTACCTGTCTCTTTGCAGAATCTTACGATCTGTTCACCTTCAGATCCTCGAGGTCTTGTTCTTCTAAGGTGTCAGTCCCCATGTTTTCCCATCTTATCATTGAGTACAAGGGGCATTTGGCCAGCAGGTGGAGACTGGTTTCCTCCTCCTCCATGCACTCTGTTCATTTGGGGTCACTTATCACCCCTATAAGTGTCAGGTGCCTATTTAGTCGGCAGTCTCCCGTTATCACTTCTACGACCAGCCTCATGTTTCCTCGGGAGAGTTTCAACAGTCGGTTTGTTTTCTTTGTGTCAATGCTTTTGATGCAGATCTTCGAGTGTCTCATGACTGGCGAGGACTTCCATCTCCGATTGGCTTCCGCTACTATGCTTCGGCTGATGACTCCCTTTATTATTTTATGGGAAATGTTTAGTCTGGGCTCAGGCCCACCTGATCTTCATCAGCTCCCTTTCTTGCCAGTTCGTCCGCCGTCTCATTGCCCATGTTGCCCTCATGTCCGGGCATCCAGGCAAGTGTTACGTCGAGTTTCCTGGACAGTCTTTCCATGGTTTTCTTGCATTCCTTGACGAGTGCAGATGTCGTCTCTGTCTTTCCTAGTGCTCTCAGTGCCGCCTGGCTGTCGCTATAAATAGTTACCTTACCTGCATCTTTCAGGCAATCCACCATTTCCGCGCATTCCATTATGGTGTAAATTTTCGATTGGAAGACACTTGCAAATTTGCCTAAAGATATCGTTTTATTTATTTCTGTACCGTTTGGTTGGTAAAGCTTGGTTGATTCTTTTCTAGAGCCGTCCGTGTAGCAGATGATTGCCTTCTGCATTCATCATCCAGTCCTCTCTTGATCCTATGTGTATTCTATATTTCTTATCAAAAGTCCTCTCCTTCCTAATCAGGTCGTTGTTTGACAAGACCATTGATAGTCTCCCTTCGTAGCCTTTACTGATTCTGGCATGGCCCTCATGGAATGTATTGGCAGTCCACTGACCAGTGCTTCTCAGTTTGAACTATTGTTCTGTTGCTTTCTGTGGTGAATGGTCCTCATCGCACCGGTGGTCATAAGAGCTGCCAATCTTTGGACTTTGTTTAGTTCTTGTTTGTTTTTTCCTGATTGGGCTTTGTGCCACCACACTAGAGCTCCGTGTAATATCCTTGGCAATATAATTGCTTTGTATATCCACATCACTATGGATGATTTCATCCCCCAGCTTCTGCCTACCGCTCTTTTGCATTGCATCATGGACATTTTCGCCCTTGAGCATGCTTGGCTTATGTGTGTCTTATAGGTCAGTTTACTGTCCAGTATTACTCCTAGATATTTGACCTCCTTCACCACTTCAAGGTCCTGATAATCTATTCTAATTGGTTCAGTCTGTCCTATTTTTCTCTTGTTGGTGAACAGGACTAATTTGGTTTTGTCAGGGTTTAGGTTTAGGCCTTTACCCCTTCACCATTCTAGTGCTTCTTTAAGCCCCCTGTTCATTATGTTGCACATGATACTGAGGACTTTTCCTGTTATTAGGAGCACACCGTCGTCAGAGTACACCTGTGTGTAAATGTGCCTCCTATTAATCTTGTCAACTAATTCATCTATTAGCAGGCACCATAGTAGTGGCGATAGACATCCTCCTTGCGGAAAGCCTCTTTTGCTATCACCGGTACGTCTTGTTCCTGCTATCTCTGCTTGTATCAATCGGTGTCTCAGCATGTTTTTCACCCATCCTGATATGTCTTTGTTTATTCCTTCCCGATTCAGGGTTTCCTCTATTGAGTCTGGAGTCGCTCTGTCGAATGCTCCCTCGACGTCAAAGAAGCATCCCAGTGCGTATTTTTTTATTGCTCAGCGATCTCTGCACTCTGTTGACCAGGTTGTGAAGGGCTGTCTCGATTGATTTTCCCTCCATGTACGCATGCTGGTTTCTGTGCAGTGGAGATCCGCTTGTGGCCACTTGTTGTCTAATCAGTCTATCTAGTATCTTTTCAAGGGTCTTTAGGAAGAACGAGGAGAGGCTTATACATCTGAAGGATTTGGCTTCTTGGTACGTGGCCTTTCCTGGTTTTGGTATGAACACCGCTCTTACTTACCTCCATCTCTTTGGTATGTACTTCATTCTGATGCTGCAGTTATGTAGCGCCAGAAGATCGTCGCCTATATATTTTAAGGCTGCTTGGATCATTTTTGGGAAGATCTCATCCAGCTTTATATGGCTGGAAGATTGAACACTCCACATTAAATGCTCTTTGGTGATAACTGTCCCCTCCTCCGTCTCTATTGTTGGGTACGTGTCGGTGGACTTCTCATGATCCTTGTATTCTTCGCATTCCGGGAAGTGTGTATTAAGCATCTGTTCCAGGATCTTTTCCGGGTCCGAGATTAGTTCGTCCCCGTTCTTAATACTGCCTAGTTTGCAGGTGTTGTTCTTGGGGAACATCTTCCCTAGCCTTGCTGCGTCGGGGTACTTCTCTACCCCTTCACAGAAGGCCTTCCAGCTATTTCTGTTCTCCCTTTTGCAGTCCTTTTTGAATACGTTTCTTTCCATCTTGTATTTCAGCCAGCTGTCCTCATCGCCCTTCCTTTGGCCTATCCTGAGGGCTCGCCGTGTCTTTTTTTTCTTTCACCCCGGCTGACCCAGGGCCGTTCCTCTCGATCTGGCCCTCCTCGCCGTGGCCTGCTTCTGCTAGGGTGACGAGCGGCTCCACCCGTCACCCTCAGGCCCGCGCTCATGGGGGGGCGGAGGTCGGTTTGCGCCCTCCGACGCCCGAGCCGCCTTCGAACGCGGCCAGCGATGTCCGCGAGTCTTTCTCGCTAGCTGCGCCGCGCCCGCTCTGCTGTCTGGTGTCGTATTGGGTATCGGTTGTTCTGATGGCTTTTCAGTCGCTGGGTTGCTGGGCCCTATGCCCATTACTCTGGCGTAGACTTGTGTGGCTTGATAATTAAGCCACACGTTTTCTTTGGCGCCTGCTTCTGGAACCCCTACCACCGGCCTAATCCCCCAAGCGCATCGCCTCTTTGCGGATGAGGGTCCACTCCTCAATTTTTAGGTCTGTCCGGTGTCCGTTTTGGAGCTTTATTAAGCCTAGTGGCTCCAGGCGTTTCCCCACCACGCTCCCGGGCAGCCAGATAGAGACTTTGTGGACGTCGAGTCTTCTGGTTAGCAACTTGACCCCATTGTGTTCCCCTAGGTCGCAGCTCAGCAGCCATGTCAACGAGCCCCGTTGATCGGGCTCACCAGAAAGTAGCCTTCTGCTACTAGCCCCGACGCCGAGAACGAGAGGTTCATGCTGCTGACCCCGCCAATCGCTGCTTCCTCTATCTTGTCCACTAGCCTTACCCTGATCTCAGCGGCCGTGGCTTCGTCCATCCCCGCGCCGTCCCCCCGCAGGATGATAATAGAGAGATCACCTTGGCCCGTTGTAGGCCTCCGTAGTCCCTCAATCCGCGGATCAGGTTTTGCGCGCTTTGGAGGACGTTGCTGCGTCCGCTCCTCAGGGTCTGTACCCTGCCTCTTGAGCTTGGTCGCTTTTGACCAGCCCTCTCCGCTTCGTGGTGGACGTTGTTGACTAAAGATACTTTTGACATTCTTTGGCTATTGTATTCCGGATTCCGGAAAAGGTATTCATTCGGGATGTTAATAAACATAAATAGAAAACTCGAGGATAAATTTAAACACTCTTACTTACCTCTAATACAGCATTTTGTCTTATGTACGCTGCTAAATCCTCGCGCACAAATGGCAAGTTTTCGGATAGAATTTGTTCTTGAAATCGGCCTCGGTGTAGCCCTCTGCGGTACATTACACAATTACGGTGACGTTCCATCACAATAATACCCAATCCTCTAGGTAAAATATCGAAGTCCAAATAAAAGCCAGCAATCAATGAGAACAGGTAACGGAGTCCAAGGGAATGCCAGAGTCAGTAGTCACGTGAACAATATAAGATATCAGATAAAACGTATTTACACACACAATGTTAGCGAGCGACTGACAAGCAACGAGGCGCCCGCGCCTACCTGCTCAGGCGTCTAAAGGGTGTGCGGGGTGAGGAAGAGTTCATCTATGCAGTCTTTCTCTAGTGCTGACTTACAATCAGTGCGCTACCTAAACTAAAAAGCTACGTAAAATTGGAGATTTAATGTTAAACATTGCTAATTCTGGTCCTTACGTTATTTAAACTGAAATCCGTTGTATAATAATATTCTCTTATTTCTCTCACTCTCCACAAACGTCAAACGGTCACTCATTTTTTAAATAGGTTCAACTATTCAATACAAAACGTTGACTAATGAATTGTAACTCGAAACGCGTAATTGCAGTTGACAATACAGTCAAGAGGAAAAATGTATCTACCCACGTATTATTAAATAGTCATTCACACCCAGTCTTCTAAAATAAACACATTATCAATATTATTTATATCTTACCCACATTTAAAATATTATTTATCTTGCGAAAAAAATTAAAATGTACGATATGCTTTTTTTTAATTTAATTTTTAAATTATGATTTCGTATTACAATTTGAATGTATGATTTTATTGTGGAAAAGGATTTGATTTATTACTGATTTATACCTATTACAATTTGTACGATTTGTTACTTAACACAATTTTCCTCTTTGTTGATTGCTTTCTGATTCTTATTATTGGTAAAAATATTACTCATTTTTTATATATAAAAATATATGTTTAAAAGCGTGATCTTGATTGTTTTATTTAAATTCCGCAAAAAGGACGAATTGACACAAAAGAAAGACTTGACCAATAAATACATATGAACGACTTGACAAACCGACACTATTTCACTGCTTGACCAATGAACAATAATTGGAGGGGAAAAAACGCTTGACGAATTGACTCTTGACAAATTGTACCCTAGATCCTTGAAAGGCTCCATGACACCGGTTTAAAAGTTCCATTCCATTATTCCATAGCTTAAAATAGTTTTGATTGACTGACAGCTAATGTAATGTCATTGAGAATTGTCATTACATTGTCAAGGGGACACGGGAAGCTTATCTTAGGGTCGATATACCGGGTTATATTTTTTGGGAATTCATATTGCAATCCGTCATAAAAATAACGAAATAAGCAGCAATTCGTAGTGACTGATTGTAAACAAAAAGGATTTCTGTATAATTACGCGTTGGGACGCTAATCAAAGTTAATAAAAGTGGATTACATTTGAACAAGTGTGTCGTGGCGTTGGTGCAATCTCAGTGTGAACAAAGCCGACGGACCGGCAGTGGAACTGCCCAGATCGGACTGTGACCGGGTACAGCCTCCCATCCGTCAACGGGTAAGGTAAATGTACCAGTAGTTGATACTGGAGTGTGAAAAAAAACACGTTTTCTTTAATAACAAACTATTTAATTCAGTAGGAATTTTGAAAGTAAGTTACAAATATAAATCAGTCTTTCATTTATCTTACATTGAACTTAAGTAAAGAATATAAGTGTTGTTCATTTTAATGTAGAATTTTTTTGAGAGGATTTAAAATGTACTAGTAATTGATGGACAAATTTTTAATTGTCCCACTAATTGGCTATGACTTTTTTAAACTAGTGGCCCAGTACTTGAGAAATTATTTTCTACAATTACTTACTGTGATTTTATAAAGAAAATACTTAACAACTAAAAAAAATCACAGTAAGTAAATTGTGAAAATAATTTCTCAAATTTTCTTAAAATCACATTAAATCAAAACTTTTCTTTAAAAAAAGTACAACTAATTCTAACTACTACCTACTATTTTTTACCCGAATGCGCCAGAAGGAGGGTTATGTTTTTCGAAAGTATGTATGTATGTATGTATAATTGTTTGGCACGCTATGCAGCCTGAACAGTTTGATGGATTTTAGCTTGAGAGGTGTTGTTAGATTCGTTTTTACTATGAGAGTGACACTGGGTTTATCAAAATAAAAAAAAGTGTAAAATTAAATAAATTATTAAAAATGAAAAACCCGACTGATAATGAAAAGATGGAAACAAGCTTTATAGCAGGCGGTACCCATTTGCAAATCTCAAACCAGATGAAAATTAATGGGTACCGCCTGCTATAAACCTTGTTTCGATCTTTTCAGCATCAGGCGGGTTTTTATTTTTAATAATTTATTTTAAACAAACATTGTGAAATGTCTAAATGATCAAAAAATATTTAAATCATTAGTATCATCGCTATTGAGATCATCCGTACTACTACCAGAAGGCTTCCATGTTTCACATTCTGGTTCGCTACTGGAAGCAAACAATGTCTTTGTGACTTTTTTGAAAGGAGTTATTTCTTTTTTCTTTTAGCCTCCTTTGCATGACTTTGGGCTTTTTTGTTTTTGTTAGCTTCTTCTTTTTCTTCCTTTTTTCTTTCTGTTCAAGTTGTTGAAGCTTTTTTTTCTTTCCTCTCATGGTACTCTTGCTACTTTTCTGATGTGATTACAGCTGGTACTTTCTCAGTTTTCCTCTTCTTTTTATTGATTTCCTTGTAGGAATAATAGGTTTTACTTTGTTAGTTGACGCTATTGGCTGTATAGGGCGTAACGGAAGAGACCACTGGACGACAGTAGACGTAAGGGCAAATGGCTGTGGATTAACAACCACTTCAGTTATTTGTTCTTTTTCTGTGTCACAAATAGATTTTGTTGGTGTGGTTTTGTCTTTTTCCCTTACATTCAAATTATTCAAAACCTCAGTCACTTCGGATGCGTTCAAGAAGTTGTGAGTTTCAAGCGAAGGTGTCAATAAACCTTCTGAAGCCCTTAAACTTTCTAAATTTAACTCTGCAATACTGTAATCATTTTAATTATTGACACAAATTAAATCCTCTTGTTTATCAGTCGTAAAAGATTTATTAACAGATTGTAAAAGAACATCATGCTTATTCTTGATATTCTTCCAAAATTCATAAAGTGATTGATCTTTTACATCTGCTGTCCACTCTTTGGTATGTTGGAAACCTTTTAGTTTAGCCTGTTTAGCCTTTTCAACAAAAGATAACCCCCTCTCTCAATTCTTTTAGAGATTTGGTTTGATCTTCTATCAAAGTATTAGTTCTTGACGATGGCTGAAGTACTGCATCTAAATTCCATGGACATAGTCCACATTTTCGGAAACCATTTTCGAAGAGAGATTTTTTTATAGTCGTTTTCAGGACTTGGTTTAAAAGTGGGGCAAAGTGGACTTTTCCGAGTCTAGGATTGTCTATGTTTTGTAAGTGCTAATTTTGGACACCAGTTTTCCAGGCTGATTTTAAAGCTTGAAATACCAAAACATGCATAGATTGTATTAAATGCGTGGCATTTGGGTACAATGCCACAAGAACAATACCATTTTCAGAGCAAAACTTGCTGGTTTGAAGCGTCAAATGTGAAGTGTGTACATCGATGAATAATACCGCCGGCTTTTCGATATTATTCTTGTTAAGCCATGGATTGAAAATGTTTGCTATAAGCTCAAAAAACGTTTCACCCGCCGTCATCCAGCCATTTTTTGAACGCCCAATACCCCAATTTTTTGGTACACTAAGCGCTAAATCTCTAGGAATTCTCGCGTACTGATATATAATCATAGGAGGTGGTAGATCACCCGCTGCATTTACCGTCAGAAGAACTGTAAGACATTCCTTTTCATCAGCATTTACTTTCTGATAGACTGTTTTATTGCCTTTTGCTGCTAAGACTTTATTGCTTTTAGGGTTAAGAAAAAAAAAACGGTTTCGTCACAATTAAACACCCGCTTTGGGTCACGGATGAAAGCGTCTAAATTTTTTTCTGCAAAGAACTCTGAAATGCCTCATTTGTAACAGCTGCTCTAGGTTCTGTTAAATTTTGGGATGTTGAAAGGCTAATTTACATTACATTTTGGGATGTATTTTTTGAAATAATTTATACCAGTGTTTCCCAGGTCTGTTATTTTTAAAAGGAGTTTCAATCTTTAATTCAGTCACTAGCTTGCATACTCTATCTCGTAAATGCTGCACAGTTACGGAAAATTCAGCTTTAGCCATCTCTAAAATCCATAAAACAATGACATCTTCTTGCTCTGTAGATAAATATGAGACTGGACCCATACGGCGCTCAAAAGGTTTTTCCATGCACTTTATATGATAGTGTGCTAAAGGGAATTTTAATATTTTTTTGACGCAGCGGATATTGAAGTCCCGGATTTTACTTCATTATATGCTTTCATCATATCATATTCGGAATAATTAAACATTTTGCCCTTTATTGGAGGCATGATTAATGTATTTTAGCAATTTAATAAGTACCTGCAAAAAAAGAAAGCCAATTTTTATTTTGTACCAGTATTTGATATTTTATGTTCCAATAATTGATACTCCTTATCAACCACTAGGAAGAAGTCACATATAAAAGTTATATTCGAAATTAGAATAGTTCAACCTTATGCTTATTGTAATACTATAAAAAATCGATCCAATCGAGCAGATGAGAATATACCTAGTAGATGATAATTGTATCAAGTACTGGAAATCAAAGGTTTTTGTCCTAGTATTTGATAACCCTGTATTTCGTTTAACTATTTGAAAAAATATTAGAAAACCATACATTTACATAATCTATACTATCCCAAATAGAATAATGTATATACTTACCACTTCAATTTTGAGTAACACAATCCGAAACAAGTAAGGTACTTAACAAATTTGTTAACATAAACATTGAACGGCGAAAACGTGATGACACTATTGTATACAAAATAAAAATGTCAGCGTTTGTCAGCCAATCACAAAGAAAGTAATTTCAGATGAGATTAAGAGATGTCTGCTAGTATATTTATTTATTTATTTATTTATTTTCTTACAATTGCAAATACAGGTATGTGGGATGTTAAGTTCATACATTTAGGTACACTATATTTAGCCTTGCGGCGTGCAATATTATATCAATATAAGTTAATTAAGGAAATACAAATTTTCAAATAATATTATATGTCAATGTGGGAGTGAATACAAGATCAATGGTAGGTACATGTCAATAAACTAATTCTACTATACGTTTTATAACATGTCAGTATATTTGTCTACCCCATATTTAGGCTTGCGGCGTGCAATATTTTGAACCTACTGTAAGAGGTCAAGGAATATAAAAAAGAAAGAATAATGCAATGTCAATATGGGAGTCAATACAAAATAAATAATAACCTGTCAGTAAACTAAGTCTAATACAAGTCATGTAGAATGTCAGTACGCTAGACTATCACAACTGATCATGTAAATAATCCTCCACAGAATAATAACACTTCTCCAACAGTATTTTCTTAAGTGTAATTTTAACAATATTATAATTAGGTTCCTCTAAAATTGATTTAGGTAAGTGGTTATATTCTAGGAGCCATGCAGAAAATACTTTTATTTAAGTAAGCTGTGGAGTTGAAGGGTATACATATTTTAGAATAATGTCTAATAGTTCTCAATTTCTCAAACATATGAGCATTCCTCTTCACAAATAGTATGGTTTCTAAAATATAGACACATGGCAGAGTCAGAATGTTCAATCTCACAAAGACGGGCCGACAACTATCTGTTGATTTTATATTACAAATGGCCCTTACGCATTTCTTTTGAGCTTTAAATGCATATTCTACATCTGTAGCATTACCCCAGAAGATTATACCAAATCTTATGATTGCGGCAACATAACCATGGTAGGCGGTCAAGACGGTAGACGTACTTGAAGTTTTTGAAAGCCTATAGAGAGCGTAAGAGTACTGGTTTATTTTTGAACACAAACTTTCAATATGCTTCTTCCAGTTTAAGTTCTCATCGATATTTAAACCTAAAAATTTTGCGGCTGGCACTTGTTCAATTTTCCTATTGTCATACTGTATTTCTAAGTCCACTAGTTTATTTACTTTGTTTCTGAATGTCATTAAGTTGGTTTTATCGATGTTTATTTTCAAGTTATTCTGAGTGAACCAATTTATACTAGTGCACAGAGCATCGTTAATTTGGTGTTCAATCTCTTGTTTATTATTCCCTTTAAATAAAATAGTGCTATCATCAGCAAATAGTACAGATTCTTGGTGCAATGCCTTGGGAAAATCATTTATATATATAATAAACAATAGTGGCCCCAATACACTGCCCTGTGGGACACCAAACACAACACTCTGCTGCTCCGAGGAGTAACTCACAATCGTTTTGTTAATGGGACATACCTTTGAGATTTGAGTGGATTGCCTTCTATCACTAAGATAAGATTTCATTAAGTTGAGTATGTTTCCTCTTATACCGTAGGCATTCAGTTTATCTACTAAAATTGGATGGTCTACATAGTCAAAAGCTTTCGATAGGTCCATATAGAGAGCACAGGCTTGACTTTTATTATCTATTTCAGTCATGACTGTTCTAAGAAATTCAAAGATGGCGATATTTATATCTCTATTCTTTCTAAAGCCTGATTGATCATCAACCAGCATATTTTTGCTCTCAAAATAATTATACAAGCACTCGTAAATAACCTTCTCAAATATTTTAGATATAACTGGAATCAAAGCAATCGGTCTGTAACAACTAATATCATGTCGGTTTCCTTGTTTAAATATTGGTTTTATAAGCGTTATTTTAAGCTCTTTCGGAAATACACCATGAAATATGCACAAGTTAATTACATGGCTTAGTACAACAGATAGTTTGATAGAGACGTGCTTCAAAATCTTAACAGAAATACCATCGTAACCGGTGCTATTGGTAGGTTTGAGATTTATAATTATTTTATTTATGTCGCCAGGTAATGTTGCGGGCATAAATAGCGAATTGACATTATTACTTACATAACTTTGTGACGAGTTTATATTTAATTTAGTTACTTGATTAATAAAAAAAATATTAAAGGCTTTGGCTACTTGCCTGGGGTCGCTAATAATGTTTTTGCTTACCACTATGTGCTCAATTTCATCTTTCGGGCTGTTAGATTTATTATTATTTATTATAGCCCAGGTGGCTTTGCATTTGTTGCTTATTTATTTATTAAATTATCATTTTGGGTTTTCTGTGTCAGTTTTATTATTCGATCTAATCTGGCCTTTAGGTCTGTAAAACTTTTTTTATTAAGCTCAGTGCGATTTTTATGATACAGCCACAATAGACGTCTTTTTCTTTTACAGCATAGTTTTATTCCATTTGTAATCCATTTAGGCTTGGTCTTTGTATAGATTTTTATCTTTACAAGTGGAAAACAAAGATCGTAAAAAAGTCTAAACAGCTGGTAAAACTCTGTAAAGGCAGTGCTTGGATCATCACTTTCAAAGACTTCCTGAAAACTAAGGGCATTAACGCATTCTACAAATTTGTTTATATTAACTTTGATAAATGTTTCATTGATACCTGCGGAGCCATTCTTATCATAATGAGTTAAAATAAAATTTGTCAACTTCTAGGCCAATATCAAGAACTGGTATAATTACCTTAAGTCAACACTAAACATATTACACAATTCATTTACACCTCCATTATACACACAAGGCCTATGATTGCCACGCCACGGATGGTCACAACATTGCAACAAGGTAAGGGTACGTATTGCATTACATCTAGGGGTCAGTTATAATTTGAGTGCTGTGTATCACAGCCAGTTGGCGGAGGGAACAGGGCTTGAAATTCTCCAACGCATTTGATTTAAAAAAACCGCACACTGTTCACAACAACTTCAACATTAAATAAATATAATGACAAAGGCGGCTTATACTCGTATATCCTTCCGAAGATGTTATTAAAATTTGCAAAATCGTTGAGGCACTAATCAAAAACTTAGTAAACAACTCTCATCATTTGGATAGCAAGCCAAAAGTAACCAAATCACAAATTTTAACCAAAGTGCTTCGTCATTTTATTGGCAGTAGTTTGTTTGACAGCATGGATTTTCACCAATTTGACCAATATCGCCGACGGAAAACCATCTGGTCCTACAAGCAGCGTCAGGAGTGTAAAAAATATCAGTGCATAGATTGTCTATGAACTCGATCCCACAGGTCCGTTCCCGTGCCGACAACGGAGCTTCAGGGCCGACGCCGTGACGTGTACAAGTGTTTCGATTCCAAGCCGTGGCTTGCACGTATTGATATTTTTTTCCTTGCAGGAGTTATGTCCTTGGTTCACATTAGTATTGTATAACCAATCCTTTGTACTACCTAATTGTATGTGAGATAAGGTTTTGATTTAATAAACAGTTCTAAATTGTTCTTCAAGCGGAGCACACGTCTCTATTGTGTTTTTAACACCTTTCGCTTTCGCCTACAACCTAACTGGCGCAGTCAGTAAACGTGAAACAAGGAAAATTGTGATATTTTGGGGAGGTATCCTGAAATAATCCTAAATTCTTTCGCAGCAAAGAACCTATATTGGGTACAGTGCATCAAAGGCAGAAACCACATAAGACGGCAGACCCAATCTTCATCAAGCCTACAAATCGGCAATGCTCTTAGGGTAAGCTTTAACTCAATTTATTCCTGAGAATCCTCTATTTTAGTTCTGACTGCTCCTATAAACTGCAATTGTGTGGTGTTTAATGTAAGGTACAATTTTTTTTTACATTGTGTATAATTACCGCAAAAACAACGTGACGATATTTACACATTTTGACCCTTAATTCTGTCATCTTAAAATGGCTACTGAAAAGGGGGCTCAGGATGAAAAATCCTTTATAGAAGCAAAGCCGGTAACTACCGACTTCGCAACATTCTTAAAATAGTTACCCAGTTACGACGGGAACAAGAGAACACTAGCGTTTTACATCGAAGGTGTAGAAAACGGCCTAAATATCTTAACTAATAAAGAAGACCTGTGCACTACGTGTCTCATTAGCAATAAACTCACGGAAAAAGCTGTTGAGGCTTTATCTCATAGCCTAGGCACAAGGAACTGGACTGATATTAAGGATACCCCTTTAAGAAAATTCGGCGAAATTAGGTCCGAACTGCAGTTAGTACAAGAGCTAATGTAAACGAATAGGGAAAATAGTTCATTAGATGCGTTTAGAGACAAAATAAGATACCTCATGATTATGAGCAAATTGCACTTGAAACCTTTCTGGACAGATTAAACCCGATTACGGCAATCTTGATAAAGATCGAAATATATCACAGATTTAGAGCAGGCTATTACCGTAGCAAAACAGAAAGAGTTAAAACTCAGAGCAAAGAGCCCGCCTAAAACTAACATCAATAATAGTTTTAATAAACAAATAAAAAATACTTACATTACGAAAAAGGAAAATTCGTATAAAAGGCGGACGCTTAATAGTTCAGAGCCAACTCAATCTGTTTCAGGTGGAGGTGGTGGATCCATTTTTGGTGTTGGCGGTTGTTCCTGCTGTTCATCTTTTGTTACAGGTGTAATAGGTAGATCTAGTAATGTGCGGATGTCTATATTTTCTAGCTCCGGGTCCATGGTCGAGGTGCTAGGTTGGGGTTCATTCGTGTTAGTGTTGTTAATGCATTCGTTGTGGTGGACTCTGTTGATCCTTGATAGTGCATCTGCGTTTGTGTTGGCCTTCCCTTTTTTGTACTGCACATCATAATTGAATTCTGTTAATCGTAAGTGCCAACGCGTGAGTTTAGAATTTGGGTCTTTTATTGACATGATTCATGTTAATGGTCTGTGATCTGGGTATATTTTGAAGCATTTACCGTAAAGGTAGGTGCGGAAGTATTTGATAGCCTATACAATGCTTAGTAATTCTTTTTCTATTGTAGAGTATCGTTTTTCTGTATCTGGTAGTGTACGTGAAGCGTATGCAATTGGTTTATCTGTACCTACTTGTCTATGCCATATTAAGATAATAGAATTAAGGGTCAAAATGTGAAAATATCGTCACGTTGTTTTTACGGTGATTATACACAATGAAAAACAAATTGTACCTTACACTAAACACTACACAGTAGCAGTTTATAAGAGTGATCAGGACAAAAACAGAGGATTCTCGGGAATAAACTGAGTTAAAGCTTATAAGCATTGCCGATTTGTAGGCTTGATGAAGATTGAGTCTGCCGTATTGCGTGGTTTCTGTTTTGATGCACTGCACCCACTGTAAATTCTTTGCCGCGAAAGAATTTAGGATTATTTCAGGATACTTCCCCAAAATATAACAATTTTCTATGTTTCACGTCTACCGACTGCGCCAGTTAGGTTGTAGGCGAAGGCGAAAGGCTTTTTAAAACACACTAGAGACGTGTGCTCCGCTTGATGAGCAATTCAGAACTGTTTATTCAATCAAAACCTTATCTTAAATACAATTCTTATAACAAAGGATTGGTTATATAATACTGTTACGAGCGTGGGGGTCGGTTTGAATAAAAAATGCGAGAGTAACCGTTGAAGACAGATTTTATTCAGCTGCACTTAACTTACAGCAAAGCGCGTAGAAATTCAAAACTCTTCCTTACACAATACACAGTCACTTGTATAAATCGCACTGTACCGCTTCGCACACTTTATCGCTTTGATCGCTTCGAATACTAGTCGTAGACTAACTTGAGCGGAGGCTGTTAGCTCGCCTTTTATATCGGGCGCGGCCGAGTAGCGAAAGATCGAGAAAAGACAGGAACGTTCTGAAAAAGACAGGAACTTTCTGGAAGGTTCTATTGGGTCTTGTGTATCTTTCTAGCCTGACGTCTCGTTCTATTCATTCGATTCCTTCTAGAACAGTGACGTCAAGGCATGCTGTCTCTTTCTATAGTGCCGTCTCGCTCACTCCTATGGAAATTTGGCCATATATTGAAGTGGCCAAGCGCCGGGCGTAGCAATACTAATGTTTCCTGTGACATTACCAGGAAGTGACATGACACTTATCTTAATGTCCTACTTAACAATAAGGCCATTATGGGATGACATTGGTTACAAGGACAACTCTCTACAAGGAAAAATACCCAGGGATTAGGATTAAGTACGGATATTATATTAAATATTCAGGGAGAACTTCGCTCTTAGTTTTGGACGACCAGCAGTAGATGCGTGCTGCCTATGTGAGAGTCTAAGCTTGAGAATTATACTCCGTCCACTACAGGAATGTATTTTAGACAGATGGAAATAGTGATTGCATAAACATTTTAATTGATAAAATCGATAGATTAAAAAAATCATTAATCGATTAATGAAAATATAGGTATCATGATTTTATGTGGAATTATTATTTATTATCTATCTATTCATAATAATAAAGCAGTACATATTTTGACATGAATTACGTTAGCTGCTGCCGGAGGTCCCAAAAGAAACCAACTTGATTTTTCTTAGGCTAGTTTATTTAATTCTAATTAGCCTAAGGGTGAATGTAGTCGATGTGAGAGCTACATTGCACCGTACTTAACTACGCGGATGAGTTCGATTTTAGAACTACATCCTAACTACTGACTACTACTGACAGCTGTTAACTGGCAACTGCCAACTAACTAACTAGTCTAGCAACTACATTATAAGTACATTATGTCTACGCACTACGTCTGCCATGTCTGCCCCGTTTCTTCCTCAAGATATCTTTATATACTTTATTATCTGGGTCGAGTGTAAATGAACGGTGGCTGTTTGCTACTGCTGATGCTGCGCCTCGTGCTTGCTAACTTGAAAGTGCTAGCTCAGGCCTCGTGTCGCGATTGAGGTCGATGCACTGCCAAAAGTGAGGTCTTGAGGTTGCTGCGTCCGTTGTAATTGCGTTGCATTTAGCTGATGGCGCGATTCTGCTGACATGTCGATGATGCGGCTCTATAACTGGGTCGCATGATATTGCGTTATGCTTCGGGTTTGCTTGTTGTAATATTATAATTATAGTAATATCGTACTTGTTGCTTGACGTTCCTTAAGGCACGAGACACCGATTCCGCAATATTAAGGTTCGATGTTGAGCAGTTGTGACGCGAGTTAAACTCGCGGACTCACAGAATTGGTGTGGGCAGAGCACGTAACACCTCCCCCCTCAGACCAGCAGCTATTTGAGAATTTTCAGCGAGAATGCTGCTGGTGATTGATCTGGGCTATATGGCGTCTCAGCGTCTTCTGCATGCCGGTCGTTGGACTTGTTGGACTTTTCATCTCTCGATTTCCGGTTCTTAAACGGCTTGCATGTAATACATCGTCTTCTTACAGCAATAGTCATGGCGAATACAGTTGCACATAATGGTTTATACTGGTATGGAACGGTGAATAGTCAGTCTTGGTCTGACTCAGGGTTACTATAGGAATGTATGTTAATCCATTCACCATTAGGTTGGGAAATAGAGATAGGTATCCTCTTGTATTAATTATGTGTTTTGTCTTGAATTTCAGTATAATGCCTGGGCGACTCACGCACTCCGCGACTCGTTGAAATTTGCTTTGACTGCATTTATTTTCCTTATAAATATAGTAAATTTTTTTTTGCGGGTTCATTGCAATTCGTGTTTTGTAGACTTGAGTTTGCTCATCAGTAATGGAGCTAGTAGATATTGAGGATTGCATCTTCGTTCTACCGTCGGCGACTCTGCATTGCCCCCGTCGAGGAGTGGAGTTCACTCTCACTGTCTTGAGGATTGGGCTGGGGGACCGTCCGCCCTGCGACGCAATCCAGTGGCTTGCTGCCATGGGGATCGGTCCTGTTGGTCCTATGGTGAGCGGACTGCTGCCTGGACATGGATTCTTAGTGAACTTTGGAGGTGAACACCCTCGGGTGTTCGTCAATTCTTCGGGATTGCTGCATCTCTACCGATGTCACCGATTACTTCTCGCCCTTGAAGAGTTGGAGCCTGGTGATCTGGACTTCCCTGACGAGGTGGTACGGCAACGGCGATGGGGGTGAAATAAATTTAATTTTCATCGCGAGTTTTTTTTTCATTTCCTCTTCCTTCTTCGAAGCCGATCTTGCAGCATACTTGCGATAGAGTAGAATACTGACGGTTATACAGCCTCCAATCATTACCACATACAGTAGGATGGTAGTATGATACATCATGGTGTGATCTTCTTCAAGGTTAACTGCTGGAAGATGGGAGATCTTCATATTGGTGGCATGAAGATGATCCAAGTTTATTGAGTTCAATTTCAGAGTGGCTTTAGATATATTGTAGTCAGGCTCTTTGGGTAGATCGCTTATCGTCAGTACGTGTCCTTTGAGTTGATCCTTGATATTGGAGATAGTAACTCTGATATTTCCAGGTAGCATGCCTGTGAGATGATTGCGAGATAACTGCCTTTATAATCTTTGTAGAAATCTTGACCGCAGGAAAGATGTACTTTTGTAGGGACAGGAAAGCTGATGGTATAATGTCTGCCATCGCTCTTCGTATACTGGCTGGTCCATTGCGATGGTGACAGGGTTGCAGATGGGCGTCCTCGGTTGCGTGGTTATAAGCTGGTGTATACAGTCTTCAGGGGGTTAATTCTGCAGATTCCGGTTTTCTTCACATAGGAACCAGTTACTGGTCTTCGGGTATTCAGCCTCTATGTGCTTGAAATCTTTCTTATGGATAGCTAGGAATGGGGATGATGGGATAAGGATTTCAAGATTTTTGTGGGGTACAATAGATAATTTATATAAGTCATATGTGTGGGGTGAAAAAAACGGGGATCTTATTACTATTTCGTTGCCTACGTAGTGTGAACCTAACCTAATTATATCGTAATATCTACTAATCTATCACTACCGTATAACATATTTAACCTTTCCGTAAAATTGCGTATCTCCTTCTAATTAGGGAACGAATGATACATGGTCGATGTGCTAATAAATGCCAAAGTATTCTGTAATCTACGCGATTCAGTTAATAGCTTATTCTTATTATTTTTAATAGCCTGGTCGTGATGTAATGCCTCTGTGTAGTCTAAATTCCCAGTTATACTTTTAATTACAGATCCGAGTCCATCGACGAGTCCTCGTTTTACTCGACTTTCAAAGGTTTGAAGTTGGTCTGATACACTGTTAAGTTTAGAGTTAAGATAGTTTAAGTGAGGTTGAAACAAGGATTGTGTCTTATTATTAAGATCGGGTGAAATGCTAATTATTTGCTTGTTGATAGAATCTACTTTTTCTTGCAATTCCTCTGGGTTTACGTACTGCAAGAAGGAATGGTAATGGGAAACGATCCGGGCAGGACCTAGTTAAAAGGGGAGTATCACAGGACCATTATCCCGACTTTCAAGTCGTATTTCCTGAGTTATTGCTGGTTGTAGGGGCAGAAGTAGTACCGGGATTGTTCTGTAACAAGTTATTGGTTTTAGGGACTCTTTTTAACCGATGTTTCGCCACAGGACCCCGCCTTTTCTTTAATATTTTTCTGGCAACCAGCATAACTTGCCTTTTCACCCGGTCCCGGGTTGACGTCGAGTTTCGGGACACCCTGTATATGAATAGGGAGGTCTGCCACTTCAAAAGGCTCATAATTAAGAGGTAAATGACTGAAATACTTAGTTACGGCAGCAGGGCTAATAAATGATTGATTAGCACCTGTGTCAATTAACAGTTTCAGAAGGGGATTACTAATCTGGATATAGTGAAGGTTTCATTCTATTTTGGTTTGTCTGATTGGGGGCATTGCTGAAAATTTTCAGCCTGACCTGATACGTTAATACTCTCCTGATTTACGGGTTCTATCGTGGGACGTTCAGTATACGGTTGGGAATTGTCGTAATAAGTGTAATCCAAAGTCTCATAATAAGTAGGGTATTGGTCTGCTGAATAATCGTATTCCTGTTCGTAGTCCGCATAATTATAGTTTACATAGTCATAGTCATAACCGAATTCATTAAAATTGATTTCTCTTGTTTTAAAATAGTTACTAGGTGGAGGATTGCCATGCATTCTCCAGTCACGACCTGTAGGCGGTAGAGGTTTTGCAACAAAATGGCTTACGACACTCTTAGGACGTGGCCCATTGAAGGGTTGTTGGGGTTGCGGCCTGTTAGGTAATTTAAACGCATTACTATTGGGATTATAGTTCGTTAAAGGGGCACGCATCATTTGCTGGGTTCTGGACAGTCCTGGGGGTTGTTGAAATCTGTGGTTATTATTTGCATTCCAACCTTGCGGAAGGGGTTGCATCGACTGCTGTCGAGAAGGACCATGGACGTTAAAGAAGGGTGGCATCGGTTGCCTAGGCATACCAAGTATTAAAAGGAGGTTGTTTCGGCGTAAAGCTATTAAGGGGTAGATTAAATTTATTAGATTGTAAGTGAGCCCAATCTTTTATAGATAACGTCTGGGTTATATTGATCCATTGTAGTGTCCAAACTTCTATACTCGTCTATAACACTCAATCTACTCCTATTCCTATACCTATCTAACCTAACGCTTCGCGATTCTATAGGGTGAAAATTTTAGGTCAATTAAATTATCACATAATAATTAAAATAAAATATGATAATATCATGCATACGATTATGCAAGTTATTGGATTACATATATACTTAAATAATTAGGAAATAAAAATTACATATAATCATTACTTATGGGTTAAAGGGGCAAGGACTTGAAAGATTCAAGGACTTACAGCATTGTATTTCTTCTGGACGAATCGATAGCTGGATTCACCTCTGGACTGCAGCACTGTAGATTCTTCGATACTCGTAGCGTGGTTTAAAAACCGCCCGGGCGATTCAGGAACGCGAAAATCAATTTTAGACTCCCGAAAGCTCACGAACCGGCCCGCGAGTATCCTACCGACTGCGCCAATTACGTTAGCTGCTGCCGGAGGTCCCAAAAGAAACCAACTTGATTTTTCTTAGGCTAGTTTATTTAATTCTAATTAGCCTAAGGGTGAATGTAGTCGATGTGAGAGCTACATTGCACCGTACTTAACTACGCGGATGAGTTCGATTTTAGAACTACATCCTAACTACTGACTACTACTGACAGCTGTTAACTGGCAACTGCCAACTAACTAACTAGTCTAGCAACTACATTATAAGTACATTATGTCTACGCACTACGTCTGCCATGTCTGCCCCGTTTCTTCCTCAAGATATCTTTATATACTTTATTATCTGGGTCGAGTGTAAATGAACGGTGGCTGTTTGCTACTGCTGATGCTGCACCTCGTGCTTGCTAACTTGAAAGTGCTAGCTCAGGCCTCGTGTCGCGATTGAGGTCGATGCACTGCCAAAAGTGAGGTCTTGAGGTTGCTGCGTCCGTTGTAATTGCGTTGCATTTAGCTGATGGCGCGATTCTGCTGACATGTCGATGATGCGGCTCTATAACTGGGTCGCATGATATTGCGTTATGCTTCGGGTTTGCTTGTTGTAATATTAAAATTATAGTAATATCGTACTTGTTGCTTGACGTTTGTTAAGGCACGAGACACCGATTCCGCAATATTAAGGTTCGATGTTGAGCAGTTGTATGACACGAGTTAAACTCGCGGACTCACAAAATTGGTGTAGGCAGAGCACGTAACACATGAGCGGGAGAGACGGGGTGGTTGCAGCTAGCTATTATAGAAATGAGCTTACAATTTTATTATTAGAACCTTTCGGAGCACATGAAAATCCTTGCAATATTGTTTATTATCTACTATTTTCAAAAATATACGAATCCCTAAATTATTATCCTTAATATCTGAATATTTTTAAAGTAAAGTTGGAGGGCACTGTTTTGTAAATCATGAAAATTTCACAAGCACAATAAATGTATTAACATTTTTACAAAAATTAATCATCGTCTACAGACATATCCTCTTCATCTGATGACGAATCTTCGCCGACATGAATAATGAGAGATTGCTCTACCACATTATCGACAGCGATATCTCGTTTCCAGTCAGACAATATTATTTGTTTAGTCCTTGCAACTACACTTGCCCAATTTTCAGCACTGACGTGGCTACATGCATCATTCAGTAAAACCAGCATCTTATTTGCCGTAAAAGGTGGACTTGTAATTCCGCCTTGCTGCGTACGCTTTCACATTTGCCCATATCAATTCTATGGCGTTATACGGACAGTGGTATGGCGGTAGTCTTAGTACTGTGTGTCCATGTTCTGCTAGTTCGTTCACAACATATCTTGGTAGTTCACGATTTTCTTTTAATATACGGACCAATTCACATTTCAATATAGACTCATCTACGTTGTAGCCACGATTACGAAGCCAGTTTATAATATCGGTCTGTTTATTGGCTTGCGTAGGCATTTTATTTATAATTCGTGAGTGATATGGCGCGTTATCCATAATAAGCATCCCTTCAACTTATGTAATAAATCTTCAAACCAACTTTCAAATACTTCTGAATCCATCTCCTCGTGGTAATCTTTGGTTTTTCGATTTAAAAGACAATAACGCACCATCAATAAATCCTTTCATAGTGCCCGCGTGACAAATAATTAGTCTTGCCCCTTTTCCCATAGGTACTTTTGAGGTTGATGCTGCAGTGTCATCCGTCCAACTCCTTGAAACAGTGTGATACTCTGTGGTATTGTCTATTACCTGAGATAGTATGATTGTTTACCCGCCATTAAAAAACTGTTCTTTTCTTAGTCACATACGCTTGTTATATTATCGCTACCAAATATTACAATGGCGACAAGGATGAGTAAATTCGGGGAGTTTGATACGAGGTCCGGGTCGTGGTCCTCATATTGTGATAGATTGGAAATGCATTTCATCGTAAATGAGGTCAAGGAAGAAATGAAAGTACCAACACTAATCGCAAACATGGGTGAAGCGGCATACGATTTGCTGATGAATTTATGCAGCCCACAAAAACCCTCGACGCTGAAATTGACGGAGGTGGTAAAGATCATGAGGGAACATTTAGAGCCTCGCCCATCAATATTAGCCGAACGCTACAAATTTCGACAACGAAGACAGAAAACGGAGCGGGATGCGGCCACTGTAGACGGCCGCACTGATGTCAGCAGGGCGGTGGTGACCGCCACGAGCATATTTGGGAGGCCGTCAGAAGAGTTGAGTACAACACGGCGAAGTTTAAGTACAGTGGAGCAACCAGAAGAGGTACATCGCCTGCAAGTTGGGGGTTTTTGTTTTTTTTCAATAGGCCCCACTAGAACATCATATTCTAGTGGAACTCTTCAGGAGTCCCCCCGGTAGGTTAATCTTGCGGGGCCCTTGCTACAATTTTATTTTTCTCAAACATGCAATGAAATATTGACATTACGTTCCTCTTAATAGGCTGCGAAGTATGACGTTTCAGGCGCGGCTAGGACCAGAGGCCGGCAATGGAATTTCATACAAACCTTGCAGGCCTAGGCCGGCAAAGTCCTCTTTTTTAATTTCGATTTCACATAAATTTGTGGCAAAGGCATCGACACTCTGCCACTATGCGTATTAAAAAAAAATATATCTTTAATTTTTTTGTTGTTTATTTCGTTGGCATGTTTGAGAAAAGCACTATACATACCTCGGCGGGATATATGGGGTTGCCTGCCTCAGACCTATCCGGCCTCGCTTCGCTCGGCCGTCTATATGTCTTCGGCCGGCAACCCCTTTCATCCCGGCCTCTGTAGTAATGTACTATTAATCAAGTAAGAATTTTTTTAAGTGACTGTAAAATGGAGTGAAAGAAGAAAATAATATTACTTTTATTATAAATTATACAGTCAAGTTGGGTAACTTTGAATTTCTATGTAACTTTGAATAAAACCTGTTTAAAGATTTTTTTTTTTTTTTTCAAACACTTCTAGTATAATTTACTTAAATAATTTTAGGAAATGGAACGTTTTCATGTTCAAAATGTCAAATGTGTCGTAAAATTGACAACTGTCAATAAGTTTTAAATACTTTAGCGCCTTTTTTAATTCGCGGTTATCAACAAGAAAAAAGTTTGTGTGACGGAGATCAGAATTAAATATAGAAAAGGTATGTGAAACTATGTTTTGTTGGTTTCTAGGCGTAAAACATTTATTCAAGTAGCTTCTTCTTTTAATATGTTCTTTGCCTAAAATCGATTATTCAACAGATCACTGTAAATTTATTTGAAATTGGTGTAACTTTCAACGATTCAATGTTACCCCATTTCGTTTGTATTTTGAAAGGATAACTTTGACAAATTCAGTTGCAACTTTTTATGCTCTTTTTTCTACTGTTATAGGTTCACAAAATGCCACGAAAAGCAAAAATTGTTAAACCTGGTGTGCGTAAATATGGCGTAAAATCAAATTATACGCCAGCTATATTAGAGGAAGCCCTAGACAAAATCCGATCGGGAGCTTTAACAAGGATGGAAGCTTCGAAAAAGTAAAACATACCACCTGTTACTTTATTTTATAAATTAAACCAAAAGCATACAAAGAGTGTTGGTATACCAATTGCACTATCGAAATCGGAGGAAGAAAGTTTTAAGTCTAATTTACTAATACTAAGTGATATTGGAATACCAATAAGTATGTTAGACTTTAGGGTTATTGTGAAAAAATATTTGGATGATAATGACAGAAAGATACCGCAATTTCAAAACAACTTGCCTTGGAGCGACATCCAGACCTTAAAATAAAAGTAGCTCACAATATCCCACGAAAGAGGGCTCAAGTAAATCGCGAGCAATTAGAGACATTTTTCGCTAATATTTCACAAGAGATAGAAGGAGTCCCTCCTGAAAATATTTTTAACATGGATGAATCAGGCTTCCATGACGATCCAGGCAAAAAAGTTGCTATTTCGCCGAGATTGTCGACATCCCGAAATAATTAAGAATGCCACAAAATCCTGCTACACAGTCGTATTCTGCGTTAATGCTGCCGGGGAAACACTGCCGCCATTTTTTGTTTTCAAAGGAAAAAAATTGTGGTCAGATTGGCTCTATCAAGCGCCGGAAGGTTCGCGTATGGCGGTGTCCGAATCCGGGTGGATAACCACTGAAGTTTTTGAGGAGTGGTTGGAAATACATTTCATTCCGCGTGTTTGTAGCCTTGAGGGTAAAAAAGTTCTAATATGTGACAACCTCAGTTCACATATTTCACCCAAAGCCTTTTACGTCTTTGTGAACAACACAATATTGTGTTTGTATGTTTAATCCCAAATTCTATACACCTAGTGCAACCATTAGATGTTGGATATTTTTCTTCTGTCAAGAGCAATTGGAGAAAAGTAATTGATCACTATCGTCAAACAAGTAGAGGCAAGAAGGTCATGGCACTACCTAAATCGTTGTTTGCCCAGCTTTTGCAAAAGGTATTAGAAATGGGAGAGCTCACTCGTGCAGAGAACATTAAGGCAGGATTTCGAAGTAGACCCACTACTTCTTGTTTCCATTTTCGCCAGAAACTGTGTTAAATAAATTGCCAAAGTACACTTCGGAAGTTGAAGTATGAGAAACTGTTGGTGAAGCATTCCAACGTTTTGTCGAAGAGGTGAGGTCATCAGATTTAAACGGCGTTACCAGGGCAAGAAAGTTTCAACTGCCAGTAACAGCAGGCAAAAGTGTTTCGGCAGAGGAGGTTGAGCATTTCTATGCAGAAAAAGCAAAGGGTTCTCAAAGCCAGGGAAAAGAAACAAATGTTGTACCAAAGAAAAGAGGACGGCCAGCTGGATCTAAAAATAAAAAAAGATTGAAACTGCCTACGCCAAATGATAGTGATGATGAACCAATGGAAAATATTGCAATGACAGTTGAAGCAGAGATACATGGAATTCAGATACCTACAGTGAATTCAAAGAAAATACTACAAAATATAGAGAACCAAAGAAATTTAGAAAATATTGAGAGAATTGATGATATCATAGGGGAAAATCAGTACGAAGAAATTCTCCCAATCCTCCCAATTGCTACTAAAATTGCGCTTGCACAATCGCTTCTTCTTCCTATCCTTAATTACGCCGATGTCAGCTATCCGGATCTCACAGAGGAGCAACTAGATAAACTTGAGCGGCTTCAAAATTTTTGCATAAGATTCATATTTGGTCTACGCAAGTATGATCACGTTTCAGATTTTCGTAAACAACTCAAGTGGCTCCCAATTCGGCTTCGCAGGAATGCTCATATTCTAACATTGTTATATAATGTATTGTTTAATCCTACCACTCCCTCTTATCTCAAAGAACGATTCCAGTTCCTCTATGACACACATACAAAGTGCCTGAGGTCATCCGAGAATTTGAGGCTGAAAATGCCAATGCATTCCACTGACTTTGCAGACAAGTCATTCACTGTCAAGGCTGTGCGTTTATGGAATGCACTGCCATTGAACATCAGGCGGACAAAAACCGTTAATAATTTTAAAAGACTGGTAAAGGACCACTATTTAGCATCGTGTACACTTTGATAGCTCACTATTTATATGCTCACATATTACTATCTCTTCATACTAGTATGTACCTACTATTTTATAGTGTTGCGCAAAATATATCACTTTAAAGAAACGAATGAAGTTTATCTTTTCCATCGGTGAAGTAGTCCACTCATTTAGTTCAGTACTTCATTTCCTTCAGTAAATCAGAACTAGACTAGGACAGAGGACTACAAAGTTGATTGAAGTAGTAGAGCTATTGAACTATGACGTACAACGAAGGAATTGCTATTCCTTAATCAGAACTAGTTTATGAATGAAGTATTTTGATAAAGATTTTTTTCGGCTATTGAACTAATGACGACCGACGTGTCGTACGAATTAGAATCGACTTCATTTATATATTTCGATTTTCCTTCATACTTCTTACAGGCTTAGGACTGTCAACCAAGAAATAAAGAAAACATAGCAACAATTTCGAACTTTCGAGCTTACATATAATTAAGTAATTAGTTATTTTTTCCTGGCTGGCATATTTAAAAATCGAGATATATACAATGATTTGAAAATATTTACATTATTTACATTACAATGAACCTACTTAAATTTTTATATAGGTACATATTTTGTATATATTTGTACATATTAGGGACACATGTATGGTTTTTTTTGTTTTTTTTTTTGTTACATATCTATTATATATTTATACATATTAGGTTTATGCGTATAATAGGTACATATAAAATGTTAATTGCAATTGCTACTTATGAATAGTAATTGCGAAAGTTTCTTAGTCGTCAGTCGTGTCCTTCTTTCATTTAATGTTTGCCCGGCTTTAGAAAATATTCTTTCGCAAGGAACAGAAGTAGCTACAAGATGCAGTCTTTTAAGGACGTATTTAAATAAAATAGAGTAAATCAACCGACGCTCGTGCCACCAGTGCAGTGGGTCATTGCAGCGTGGCAAAAGTGGTTCTTGCAGTTATTTATCCAGCTCTGCAATGCCAGCAGCCAGTGGATTTGATGGTGTTAGGTTAACCACTTCTTTGTCAAATATTCCCCATACGTACGACGGGTTTGTGATTGGTGCAACTGATGTGGATGGTTGTGATGCTGACGTTGAAGGCATCGAGGTTGTTGAAACTTGCTGTTGCACTCTTCCTACTTTTCTCTTCAGTGCGACAACAGCTAAATTTTTAAAGCGAGGGTCCAATATAGTCGCCTCGGCATTCAAAACGTGTCTTTCAATTTTACCAAAACGGTCTTCTAGCTGTTTTTCTAATATATTTAACAGCAATTGCACTTGCGTAGGCAGCGTATTATTTGTTCGGTGGTCTGTGACATTATTCTTCATAATGCTATACAGAGGGATTATTTTAGATAAAGATACATTTTTTTCAGCACTAATTTCTTTTGTGATTTCATAAAAAAATCTTAAGATCGATTCTATACCTTCTATAATGTTCTAATCATCAATATTTAGAGCTAATTCTGGTCGCATTATGGGAATGGTTGCGATTATAACATCCTTGGCGGATAGTATCCGGTTCAGCATGTCAACGCTATCAAGTTCCAGCGCGTGGGAACATCCTGTTTTATTTTTAAAACCGTAAGATTTAACTGATTCTGCATTTCTCGCAGCTTCGTCTGTGCGTGTGAGCTTCTTTTGAAAAACTCGACGATGGTTTTAACTTTTTTCAAAGTTTCTGATACAGGCGTCAGACAGGCTTGCACACACAAATTTATTGAATGAGCGAAACATGGTATATGCCATCTACCGGTGTCTTTTATTGCAGCAGTAATATTGGCAGCATTATCACTCACAATAGCTGTCGTGTACTCACTTAGATCCCACTCTGTAATTTTATCACGCAGAAATGCTGTCAAATTTTCGCTGGTGTGTCTTGCATTATATTCCACACAACCCAGTAAATTAGACGTCAGTTTAATAGAATTTGGTGTGACACTAATGTAGTGGACAGTGAGGGCTAAAAAACTCTCATTGTTAATAGACGTCCAACCATCTGTTGTCAAGCAGAAGGCTTGTTGTTCTTGAAGCTCACTTTTAACCATTTCTACGCATTTGTTAAATATCCTAGGCAAAATAGTTTCAGAGAGAGTTTTTCGGGTAGGTAGTGTGTACTGAGCATTAAGCATGGATATAAATTTTTTAAATTCCTCATCCTCGACCATACCTAATGGATAGTGTCCTTTGGCAATCATTTTTATCAGTTGCTCATCAATTGTCTGAGCGCGCCGGGGTGGTATGGGCTTAGTACATTTAGCGTACATTTTTATTGATGGTTGGGTAGTGGATGTAATTATACTAGGTTGAATTTAAACTCCTACTTCTTGACTTTCAAGCGCATTCAAGAGTGGCTCTGGTTCCGCAGATGCAACAGCTTGCTGTCTTTCTTCTATCAATTTTACCGCAGGGTGCTTTGACCTTAAATGTCTATTAAGGTTCCCTACATTGCCGCCAGACATAGATAGCTCACTGATACAGTAGGAACATTTTGTCTTATTAGGTCCACTTTCTACAAAATGATTCCACACTGCACTCCTCTTTCTATTTGCGCGCTCCATTTTACTTAATTATCACGTGGATTAAAGTGTAAAATAAAAATGGTATTTAATATTCATAAGTAACACTGAATCCGTTGACCTTATTCTAGTCTAGTCTCCTATTTCTGAATTAAAAACAACACTTATATACTTTAATTATTAAGATTATATTTACACTAAACAAAGTAGTTCCTCTTAAGTAATTTGACTTAGGTCACGGAGGACAGAATATGATTAAGTAGCGGAGATGCCACAGTCAAATTTCTCTTAAGAAAAACGCGTGACCAAATGCGGGTGGGAAGGGAGACGCGGGGGGCATGACGCCATACCTCGTCCACGTCTCCATCTAGTGCGTCATAGCGAAACCGAACAGAAACAGACCTTGTCATTTTTGTTATATAGTTTGACTATTCGCCACTAAGCGCTACACAGAATTCTAGAATAATCTATTTTAAGGAAATAATTTTCAAAAATAAGGCCATCTTTTGGATTATAGCAAAATCATTTAGGGGGCTAAATGATTTGGCCTTATACCGACAGATGGCCCAATTTTTTTACTTTAATTTTCAATTTTAGCAAAATATTCCATTTAATAAATAATATAACATTTTTGAAATTGCTAATGAAGTCGGGCGAGGTTATAGTGATCATTTTCATAAAATGAATTGAGTTATTATTACAACTAGTATACATGCCAGACTAGGTTACTTATTTCTTCTCTACGCTAGATGGTTCTGTTAAGACATTTTTTTCGGAAAAATTAAAATTTAAATATAGTGGACTTACTGATGAAATGTTATACCCTTAAAATGTTGAAATTGTTTATTTTTACACTTTGTACATCTTTGTACTGTACACTTCATTCTTAAACCAGGTTAAAGCTATTTTTATCCTTGAACTTTTGACCAAAAATGACAACCGAACGCAAGGACGTTTCACTAGAACTGGATGGTGACGTCACAGACCAATTGAGTCGTTTTGACATATGGAAGGCTCGCGACTCGATTCCCTTGTAACATCTCCACTATCATTTCCTTCTCCATGACTTAGGTCCTTTTTCCTTAAATCCACCTACAATAAAAACAGTACTTTTCTATTTACACACACTATTATTAAATTTGTTTTATACTTTTACAATAAAACCAATACGGAAATGTTAATTTCAATAATTATTTACACTTTACGTCATTAAATATGTAACATGTACTTGACACGAGCATGCAGTTTTGACCTTGGCCTCAAACTGTCGCCAAAACTCAAACATTCAAAATAAAATGATGCGAGAAATGCAGTGCAATAGGTAAATAAACATTTTAAAAAACGAACCACTTTAAAATGAAAACAATTCATTTTGACAAACCATAATTTACTTTATCTCCATGACAAAAAACTTGGTTTTCAATGCAAAGAATTTATGAAGCGCCTAACCAATAACCAACCATATCTAAATAATTTATTCATACGAATATAAACTCTAATTTTTACTACGTTAGCGTTTAATATTCAATGTGTGCGCTAGTCAATGTGTTGAAATCATAGTATTATTACTCCTTACCTTACGCGTTACGCACACATCGCCAATGTATTTAACTGACTGTGAACTTAGTTCGTTCGGTTTCGTATAAGATCACTTCGTCATCGACTCGTTGGCACTCGGCTGAACGAAAAAAACGATAGGTACTGAACTAAATGAAGTATAGACACGTTTGAAGGAGTAGCGAATGAGAGATATGATTAAATTCTGAACAGAAGTAGTTCATTTACTTCATTCATTCAGGATATACACAACGCTACTATTTTATAAACATCTATTTATGTGCTATAGTTGTATATACTTATAATACGTTACTTATAACCGTATATTTATTTTATTTTCTACTTTTTTATGCTTTTCTCTCTCCTAGGCATTAGCTTGCTCAGCATCGTCGGCAACCTGTATGCGAAGATCCTGATTGGAAGAGTGATGAATGAAACTGAAAATAAAATATGGGATGTACAAGCGGGATTCAGGAGAGGAATGGGATGCATGGATCAGGTCTTTTCCTTGCGAGGCATAGCCGAAAAATTCTTGGCTAAAAGCCAAAAGGTCTATTGCGCCTTCGTGGACTTGGCAAAGGTCTATGATAGGGTATTGAGGAATGAATCGTGGTCGACATTGTCTGTGTATGGGGTGAGCAGAAACTTGATACGGGCATTGAAATCACTCTACGAGGGTTCCAGTGCCTGTGTCAGGGTAAACGGGGCTTACACAGACTGGTTTAACGTCGAGAGAGGTGTTCGACAGGGCTGTGTAGCCTCACCGGGGCTGTTCAACTTATACATAGACAACTGCCTGAAAGATTTGAAAGAAAGGACATGTGGAGTAAGAATGAGTGATTTGACTGTCAAATGCCTCCTATACGCTGATGACCAGGTTATATTAGCGTCATCGGTGGAGGAGTTACAGGCGATGGTTAATGTTATGCATGGCGCTCTAAAAAGCAAAGGCATGAAAGTGAACGTAAGTAAGACGAAAGTAATGGTTTTTGAAAGAGAAGAAAATATGACGGACTGTACGATTCTGATAGAAGGAGAAAAAGTGGAACAGGTGAAAGAGTTTGTGTACTTGGGATCAAAGTTTACGAGAGACGGAAAGTATGACTGTGATATTGAACGAAGAGTGTTGGCAGGAAACAAAGTGAATGGGGCCCTGCATAACTTTATGAGCAGCCAGAACGTGTCTTGGTTACTTATGTATGGTAGTGAATGTTGGGTATGGCAGAAGAAGCACGAAAGTAAGATTAATGCTGCGGAAATGAGAAGTCTGAGAAGTATAGCTGGAGTAACTTTGGTAGATAAAGTGAGGAACAGTGTGATAAGGGAACGTTGTGGTGTGGTAGAAGATGTAGTGACAAAGATAGAGAAAGGGATGCTTAGATGGTTCGGACACGTAGAAAGGATGAGTGAAAGTAGATTGACGAAACAGATTTATGAGGCGAGAGTGAATGGGCGAGTCGGTAAGGGGCGATCTAGGCGAACGTTCTTCGATCAAATCGAAGACGTCTTAAGTAAAGGCCAGGTCAAAAGTACCCAGAACCGACGCGCTTGTATGAAAACGCTTATGAAAGTAGGAGAAGCGAAAAAGGCGTGTCAGGACCGTAGCAAGTGGAAAGAAATGGTCTCTGCCTACCCCGATGGGAAAATGGCGTGACCTTATGTATGTGTGTATGTTCTCTCTCCTTCTTTCTTTTTGTTTCAGAACACTTTATATCTAGATTATCTGATAACTACACCATAATTTTATTTAATCACACTACTGTCCATCCCAAGGTTGCCTGGAAGAAATCGCTTCAAGCGATAAGGCCGCCCATTGTACATTCAATGTATACATGCTACCTACTTGTATCTACTGTAAATCAAATGGTGTACAATAAAGTGTTATCTATCTAAGAAATTTTGTAAACTGTAGATGACAGTAACTGTGATCATTTGACCGTTGTACAAGAGTACATTGTAAGTACAGACGGTATTCTGTAAGCCCTGAGGTAGCTACAAACAATGACGAAAAAGTACTGCCAGATGAGTACACAGAAGGCGTGTTTTGTATTTTTGAAGATGAACACAAGTTTGTTTCCTGGATCCATTCAGAAAGTAAACTCTGACAATGTCACCTTAAATGTGTTGAAAAAAGAATGTTTGGGAGGCTGGACATGGTATCCAAAAAATGAACGATGCATTGTGAAAAAAGAAAACATAATATCTCTACTTAAAGAACACCAAATAGCAAGAAGGTCTGGGAAAATTGTCATAGATGACGATATTTTATTCATGGAATGGGGTGAATGATTTTTTCTGTAGCATGTTGCTTACTAGTAACTTTTGATTTTATACGTCTTTATTGATCTCATTTGATAGGTAATTAAGTACCTAAAGAATTTTATGTTTCTGTTTGACTCTTAATAAATATGTCGTATTCTATTTAAAAAAACTTGTTTCTGTAAGTTTTTTTCTACCTATTAGGAGCAAATATTTGTAAAATGGTATCCCCGGTGAATGGTAAGATGACGTCTTTGACAAGCCTCTTTATTTTGACAGATCTAAATATATTCTAACATAAATAACAGTATAATGTTACCCAAATCAAATAATTAGTGTATTAAATAGGATTTTCACTGTCCCAGATAGCCCGATTCAAAGTTATCCGAAAGTCGTTGTAACTTTGAATGCCTACTAAAATTAAGATTTCTCAACTATTTCTATTATAAATCGTCATATTGAATAAATAATAAAAAAAATTAGCATGGCAGAACGCTTCCCACATCGTAATAAATAGTGTGTGTTTCTCCGCATCGATGCCGTTGTGGAGAAGCAGTTGATCGACTTGGACACCATGGCCTGTAGTGCTGCAGGAGCACTGGGCGAATTCCACGGCACGCCAGCCTCAACGACATAATCCGCCGTGCTCTTGTCACCGCCGGTGTGCCAGCTGTGCTTGAACCAAACGGTTTGGCGCGCGACGATGGTAAGAGACCGGATGGTATGTCATTAATGCCTTGGAAAATGGGTAGGACTCTGGTATGGGACCCAACTTGCGTCGACACCATTGCCCCTACCCATTTACCTGGCACGGCTGGCTGTGCTGGTGCTGCTGCAGCTTCTGCAGAGGCTCTTAAGCGGCGCAAATATTCCAATCTCATTGGAGATTATGAATTTGTGCCGTTTGGAGTCGAAACGTTTGGGCCTTGGGGTCCGGGCGCCCGCAATCTCTTCAGGGAGATTGCGAAGCGTATGGTCGACGCTTCTCGTGACCAAAAGGCTGGCCTCTTTTTAGGTCAGAGATTAAGCATTGCCATACAACGTGGCAATGCTGCCAGTCTTCTGGGAACACTTCCACAAGAGGCATGAATTCCACGACGCATTTTAACTTTTAGTTTCCTTTTTTAGTATAATGTAATTATTTAGAAATGTAGTTTTAAAACCATTGTTATGTTAATTAGAAAATAAATAGTGCAATCGATACATGAATTTTTCAGTATCCTTATAAATCTGAGAAAAGTGTTCAAAGTTACCCAACTTGACTGTAATGTTGTTTGATTTTATATCCTTATAATATGTAGATAGATGATATAATATTCATAGTTACATAAGTAGAAGTGTATTTATTTATGATTCTATATTTTATTATATTTTATATTTTTATTGTATATATCGATACCGTGGGGAAGAAAGGTCGTAAAAGACAAAATACAAACTTTTCAAGGGAAGCAAAAAACTAAAAAAAATAAGAAAGATCTATCACAACTTTTTTAGTTTTAGACTTATAATCATACAGAATAGTGCAGAATGTTTGTGTTTTAATGTATTTTAAACCAAAACACTCATAATCAGAATAGACTGTGTAATTTAAAAGTTAGCTTGGAGTTACGACCTAAAAATTATAAAAAAGTGGTGGATATGCCCTATCAAATTAAATGTTTGTATTGTAAGGTCTTAAAATAACTACGCTAACTAAATTTAATCTTACTTATAAATCTGAAAGTTTGTGAGGATGTTGTATAAATGTGTGTTACTCTATCACGTCATAACTGCTGAACAGATCTGCATGAAATCTAATTTTGAAAAAAACAATTTCTAAATATTATAATTTTTCATCATTTTCATTTACTTCGTCTTCTTCGTCTGTTTCATTCAAAGTATCTACAGTCTGTTTGCTATGGGGCAATTGGAGGAATTCAGAATGATACGGTCTAGGTATTACTCCAATATCGCAAAGATGTTTTAAATCTTTAAATTTAGCGACCGAAATCGGCAGTCGGCTATTGTAAAGTTTCCGCAGTACAAAATTAAATTCTTGATGCTGACTTCCTTCATTATCGTTTATTTCTTTCAAACAACTACCCTTTCCTTTACCTTTTCCCTTCCCTGTGCCTTTACCCATTGCTTTTCTTTTTCCCTTTCCCTTTCCTTTTATTTTCTGCTCATTTTCAGGTTCATTGAACAGTGTTACGTGTTCTACAAGGCTATTTTCATCAGTGGAGTATTTAATTTCGACTTGGTGTGCATTACGTTTTTTAAATGTTGCAATTCGAATATTTTTAAATTTTATTTTTTGGAGAGTTCCTTTTGTAAAAGTTTTAAGATGCGAGCTCTTCCCAGCTAATGAAATCAGCGTTATCCATGACTACAACTTCGTAAGGTCGTGGTCGTTTTCGAGCTGACGAAATGTAAGGAGCCCATTGAGAGGGACTCCAGACCGTCATTTTCTGAACCTCGCGTTCTATCGTTGCATGAACGGAATCAACGGGCATGTAGGTATGCCCTGGCAACAAGTAATTTATCTGTATCGTCTGTACATTCTTTGATGTCTTCAGAAAAAAAAAAATAACCGCCAAAACGACTTTATTTTTGTTTTGACTCGGACAAGAATCACAGTATAGAATCAAATGGGACACATTATTTCTGTTATCAACTTCCTGAAAATACTTGTACAAACAAGATGCTATTTCTTGACTGCCACGTTTCGCATCACATTCTTCCGAAATATAGCAGTATACATTTTGAGTTCCACTTTCATAACATGTAAAATTGAATACTGCGTATTTTCTGGCGTATCCTAAAAGCATGCTATCACCGTGTGGTGTGGTCAAAACCTTTTGTAGGTCGAAGCTAGTGGTAAGCGTATCATTTTCAGGTCTTTTAAAATTTTGATGCATAATAAATCTTTGATATGTAGATTTTTTTTCACGGAGATAAGCTTCTAGGTTTTCTTTATCTTCTTCGCTCATAATATCATTGCGCTCAGTTCAGGAAAACAGGGCCGCAGTCACGCACTCAAACTATGCACACCTGGGAAGCGGATAGCGGCGAGAACCCGGAAGAAGGAGGAAGAACCTATGTATCAGATGTCTTTGAGTCGTTATCAGCCGGTGAGCATTAACATTGTAGTAAATAATGTGTTACTTCCGATGGAAATTGACACGGGGTCCCCGTTATCGTGTATTTCCAATCATACCTACCAACAATATTTTTGTGACATACCCCTATTGCAGAGTAATGTATCGGTAAAATTTTACAATGGGAGCAAAGTTCAACCGGCCGGGTATTTAGAAGTAGAAGTAGCTTATAAAGATAAAAAAATGAAATTAGATTTATATGTATTTAAGACAGGAAATACGACACTATTAGGTAGGCAATGGCTATCGGAACTGAATATTAGTAACCCTCCCATCACTATGAATAATGTAAAGGTTACAGCAGGCATAAGTGGTCAACAAAATAATTATAGGTTATGTGATATCTTGTCTAGAAATAGTGAATTGTTTGACGGCCGTTTGGGGTGCTTCACCGGCGGTAGAGCTACACTACACTTGCGCGAGGGCGCCGTGCCGGTGATCTGTCGCGCGCCGTACGCCCTGCGCTCGCGCGTCGATGCCGAACTGAAGGCCATGCAGAGCGCCGGCATCATCGAGCCGGTTGACGCCTCCGACTGGGCCACTCCACTGTTAATAAGCCGGATGGCTCTTTATGTTTGTGTGCTGATTATAAGGTCACATTAAATCGTATGTTAAGGGTGGATAAATATCCCGAGCCAAAAATAGAAGACTTACTCACTCAATTAAATGGAAGCAAATATTTTACAAAATAGATTTTTATCTCTTGCTTATAACCAAATATTATTAGATGAGTGCAAGAGTTTGACAGTCATTAATACACATAGGGGACTGTTTAGTTTAGGTATTTTTCAAAGAATAATGACTCAGTTATTTAATAAGATACCCAATGTTACAACTTTCTTGGATGATATATTAATTTCAGGAAGTTCATTTAGAGACATTAGACCGAGTGCTCAAAATTTTACAAGAAAAGGGTTTAAAAATTAAGAAGGCCAAATGTGAATTCATGAGTAGTGAAGTGAAATACTTAGGGTTTCTAATTAGCAGAGAAGGGGTTAGGGTAGACCCAGATAAGATTAAGCCGATTATAAGACTCACGGCTCCAATTAATGTGTCTGAAATAAAATCATTTCTAGGTATTGTTAACTTCTATGGGAAATTCATAAAGAATTTAAGTTTTATTTATCCCTTTTCATGAGTTGTTGAAAAAGGGTAAACACTGGACATGGCTTCTTTCACATACTCGGGTACTTAAAAAAGTAAAAAAATATTAATTAGTTCCGAAGTATTAGCACACTATCATGACTCTTGGCCTGTGATAGTCACGTGTGACGCGAGCACACGCGGCATCGGCGCCGTGCTGGCGCAGCCGCAGCCTGGCGGCTGGGAGCGACCGGTCGCGTACGCCTCGAGGACGCTCACTTCGGCAGATTGTTATTATAGTCAGATACATAAGGAGGCTTTAGCGAAAGTATTTGCAGTGAAAAAATTTCACCAATATCTATACGTTCGACAGTTTATTCTGAAAACTTTAGTTAATATATTTGGAGCAGAGTTAGGCATTCCGAGTATGACTGCTAGTAGACTCCAGAGATGGGCGTTAATATTGTCAGCTTACGACTTCAAGATTGAATATGTGAATACAAGCTCGAACACAGCGGATGCATTGTCTCGTTTGGTGGAAGGTTATAAAGCCACCAGAGAGACCGTTGGGGAGATAGTTCCAGAGCAAACATACTTACATTTCGCCTCCGAGGCGTTGTTTTTGAAACACGAAGATATTAGAAACGTGACCAAAAAGGACCCAATATTGTCACGGATCTTAAGCTATGATAGGGATGGGTGGCCGAGAGATGTTGAGATAAAAGAACATAGACCATATTCCAATGGGCGGGATGAAATATATTGCGAGTGGGGTTGTCTCATGTGGGGTCATAGATTAATAGTGCCTAAGGCTTGTCAAAGTCGGGTGTTGGAGGAACGCCATGACACACATATGGGAATAATCAAAACTAAAGTTATAGCTAGAAGTTATGTATGGTGGCCTGGCATTGACGAATTTTTTTTTTATATAGGAGTACTAGCTACTGAAATTATCGAAATTACTAATATTCCCTCTAACCCCTCCAACTAAGCTAAATTGCTTGCGCTAGGAGTGGGTTCAAGTCGGTAGTGTAATGGCCAGGATTCGAACCTGAGACCTCCTCGATCGTAAGGTCGACCCCTTAACCACTAAGCTACCGACGCTGGATGTTGGAGAGTCTATGTCGGAATTGTAGTATTTGCGCTGAACTGGCTGAAGCGAGTCTGAAACGGTTCACCCACAGTCGATTGATCCATGAACCGTTGGTCAACATAATCTTCAAACCATGAACGTTTCGTCCAATGAACTTTTCATCCATGAACGTTTCGTATAATGGTTATTGTTATCATTTACATAGCAAACGGGATACTACGTACTATTGGCGTTGTGTGAACAGAACAACATCTAGTTGCAATATATACTCGTATATCACTACTTTGTTCATTGATAACACTCATACTGTAATACTACGGACTCCCCGAGGGACTTTGCGAATGGATTGCCAGCTTTTTGTCCAACAGAAGTATCCAAGCCGTCGTCGATGGCAGCTGCTCGGACCGCATGGACATAAACGCTGGTGTCCCACAAGGCTCCGTGTTGTCCCCGACGCTGTTTCTGATGCATATCAATGACATGCTGTCTGATGGATCTATTCATTGCTATGCGGACGACAGTACCGGGGATACGTGTTACACGGGTCGTGCAAATATCCCTCAATTCAAGGTGGAGAAGAGACGCGAACAACTTGTGTCTGAAATCGAGACTACTCTCTCGGGAGTATCTGATTGGGGTCGACTTAACCTAGTCCAATTTAACCCCACTAAGACACAAGTGTGTGTATTCACCGCTAAGAAAACCCCATTTATTGTAGCGCCGCAATTCCTGGGCACACCACTTTCCATCTCTCCGAGTATTGGGATCCTAGGTGTCGACATCTCAAGCGACGTTCAGTTCCGCAACCATTTGGAGGACAAGGTCAAGCTGGCCTCAAAGAAACTTGGAGTGCTCAACAGGGCGAAGCAGTACTTCACTGCGGGGCAACGACTTCAGCTTTATAAGGCACAAATTCGGCCCCATATGGAGTACTGCTGTCACCTTTTTGCCGGAGCGCCTGCATACCAGCTTGGCCCCTTCGACTCATTGCAAAGACGGGCGTTGAGGCTCGTCGACAATCCCGTACTCACAGGCGATGTGGAACCTCTCAGCCTCAGAAGAGACTTTGCCACGCTGTGTGTGTTCTACCGCCTATACAATGGTTTGTGCTCAGATGAATTGTTTGACATGATGCCCACCGCTGCATTCTATCATCGCACCACTCGCCATAGGCAGGGAATTCATCCTCACACACTGCGACCGGAAATGGTACGCACCGTGCGTTTTGAAAGGAACTTCATCCAACGCACGCTCAGGTTGTGGAATGAACTTCCTGCCGTGGTTTTCCCAAGCGACTACAATATGGGGTTCTTCAAGAAGGGTATTAGAAGGTATCTACAGGGTCGGTAGCACGATTGTGACGCCCCTGGTGTTGCAAACGTCCATAGGCCACCGTAACCACTTCCCATCAGGTGGACCGTGTGCTTGTCTGCCGCCTAAGTGGCATAAAAAAAAAATCACGAACATATGCATTTGCCTGATCCAGAAAAACCTATTGTTATGAAATTAAAAAATAATATTAAAGAAAAAGCTGGCAGCTCAATGGATACTCCGTCACAGATTGCACAAAGATGTTTTCAAGAAATACCTACTACTTCTGCCCCTTATACACCTAACAAGGATGCCGTACGGATGATTGTACATCGTGAAAGAAGAAAAAACTTACCTACAATACCCAAAAGAGTACAAGATGTCAATATACCCGAGGAATATACAACAATACATAATGAACAGTTTTTAAATGGTCATTTTATTGAAAAGAATGTTTGTGTAAAAAAAAAAAAAATGCCGATTATTGATCGAGGCACTTTACTGACTTATGGACGGGACATTCAAATCCTGCCCTATCCCATTTACTCAAATCTTTACAATTCATGCAGTAGTAGGTACAACAAATGGAATACATTAGATTGTGCCACTGGTATATGGACTACTGTCCCACAAAACTGAAAAATGTTATACAATATTTTTTGAAATTCTAAAAAGATTCGTTTTTAATAAATTGAACAAAAATTTAGTTCCAAAGCTCATCCTTACGGATTTTGAAACTGCTGCAATTAGTGCTATCAGACATGCTTTCCCAGGCTGCATAAACAAACTGTGCTTTTTTCACCTCAACCAAAACATATAGCGGCACATTCAGGCATCCCGCTTGGCAAAACGTTATAGCCAAGACTCCATTTTTGCACATAAAATGCGACACTTGGCGGCATTGGCATTTTTAGAGCCAACTGAAATCGTCGATGCTTTTGAAATAATTAAGAATGAAGTTATAACAGAAGAAGCAGAAGAAGTACTAACATGGTTCGAACAATATTATGTGAGAGGGACAACGAAGATTTCTAAAAAGGTTAGCTTACAGATGACATTGTCGCTATGTAAACCCAAATTCCCACCTTCTATGTGGTCAGTAGTTGACAGTTACCGATCTCAAAATGCCCTCGAGTCCTGGCATAACAGGTGGAACATTTTGCTGGTAAATGTAATATATTTACAACTATATCTGAAATGAAAAAAGAGCATAAGAATACGGATTGCATAATAGAGCGCATTAATGCTTCGGAGCCCATGCCGAAATGGAAACGAGTAGAACAAACATATCAAGAACGCATCTCCCAGCACCTGTCAAAGAAAAACGAAATGGACTTAAAAACTTATTTAAGTGGCTGGGCACACATTTGCCATTTACGAAAGTAATGATTTTTTAACAACTGTTCGTGTTAAAAAGTTATGATTGCTACTGCAGTATTATTTTCTTTTGTAAAATGAATATTAAGTTGGTTATATACATAGTGGTTTTAATTTTAGACAGAACCTACACCTCATCAACCTATTTAAAATGTATAGTTGCATTGCATTGCACTAATGCCATTGACTTACTAATGCCATCAGTAATAAACTGATGGCATTAGTAAGTCAAGTAAAGTGTAGTATAGTATAGTATAATGTCAGTCAGCTATAATTTACAATATGTACATTAGGATTATTTAAATAAAAATATAAAAACAATACAACCTGCAGGCTCAGGCGTCAAAGAATTCCTCCCCATCGACGTCAACTGGACGTCAACGGGACGGTGGCCAGAAGACTGGCGGCATTGACACGTTGAATGGCAATACCGATCCTTTGCGCAAGGAATAAACCAGCCCTCTGGTCACGGGTAGCGTCTATTAAACGTTTAGAAATGTCTTTGAAAATAATAAAAAAAAAGACATTGGTGCGTGCCGGGGTTTGAACCTACGACCTGTGGCTATTATTGCTTGTAGAGATAACTTAACGCTCACTGACGTACCATTCTCTTGGGGAACAGTCCATGGGCCAATTGTTCTTTGGGTGAAAAGTTAGTGGTCAAAACATTCTGTTGGTTAAGCATTCACTGACGTAGAGTAATGTTAGCGAAACGTTCGTGGATGAAAAGTTCATTGGACGAAACGTTCATGGTTTAAAGATTATGTTGACTAACGGTTCATGGACCAATCGACTGAGAGTGAACCGTTTCAGACTCGGCTGAAGCACCGGTGTATCACGCATCCCAGCTATGGTCCTGGCGATCCCGTCCATGGACTAGGGTACATGTCGATTTTTTAGGACCCATTCATGGACACAAGTATTTGATGATGGTGGATGCCACATCGAAATCGATTGAATGGAGCATGTCCAGTCACTGTGACTACAGCTAAAGCTATAATTTGTAAGGTTAGAGTAATTTGGTCATGGTTTGGTATACCAAAACAGTTAGTTTCTGACAATGGTCCTCCCTTTAGCAGTGAGGAATTCGACTCTTTCTTAGAAAATAATGGGGGTAGAACACATTTGCTCTGCTCCGTACCACCCGGCTTTAACGGTTTAGCGGCGAACGCAGTTAAACAGTGTAAAATAGTCATTTAAAGAGCAATTTTACAAAACGTAGCTGTACATTTAGCGCTTCTATTAATCTATAGAACCACTGAACATAGTACAGCGAAAGAAACACCGTCACAAATATTACAAGGTAGGACTTTAAGGACTAGTTTACTGACAGGAGCCTTCGCGAGACAAGCAGGTAGCTTGTCTCACGAAGGCTTAAGGCCCAACAGCAACAAAGGTGTGGGGCAGGCGGAACATACCGCGTTCTTAGTGCGGGGGATGAAGTATGGTGCAGGGTCTACCAAGGGTTAAAAAAATGGATAAGGGGTGTGGTTAGTGAACGCATAAGTTCCATTGATTACATAATTCAATTAGCAGATGGCATTTTGATACATAGGCATATCGATCAATTAAGAAAAATAAATAATTGTAAACCATCACTGCCATATGACACTATAACCAGCAATAATATAACTATAGGCTTGATTCAGAAGGCAGTTCTGCTAAACACGACACGCATATAGCGAGGAAGTTAAGGTTCTTCCTGGAGTCCTAACCACCGCGGTAGCTTGGCCCCTGTACCCAAATGCCGGTGGGGAATGCATTTTTATAGATGTACATATTTAAAAAATGTAATGTATGTGTTTCTTAAGAGCGTTTTCATCTAGCGCGGAACGTCAAGTTTAGGTAATTATTTGCAAATTTCACTCACACAGAAGCGTGCGTAACTGTGTGCGTAGAGTTGCCGCGTTCTCTCTTTATAGTTAGACTAACCAACTTAGATCCGTTCGCTTTAGAGCAATAATAATGTATAGTTATAGCAAAATTAAATTTGTAGATTCGTAGATTTATGATACATAGATCTTTAAATCATTTGTGTTATGAATATTAAAAAAGAAACAGTGCCGAACAAGCAACATTAGATTTTTTTTATGTTTTAAAATAGTAGGCTGATTGAACTAGCTGTGCCTGCTTAAAATCGTCTGGGTTCATATCAGGCTTTTGACATGCATTTCCGTAATCGACTTTGGTTACGGGCCCTGCGTTAAAGTTTATTTTTCGGCGAGGTATTTTGCGTTTCCGATTTTGATTTATTGAAAAACGTTTTTGCTCTAAATGCTTCAGGGATTGACCTGAACTTTTCTGGTAGGCACATTTATACAGAGCACTTTGAGGTTTACCTGTGTTAAAACTAACCACAGCGGCATGACAACGGACGGAGCAAGAGTCTTTTAGGGAAAAAATAATGCGTTTCCCACCTACAGTCTTTGCTACTATGCTGTCGAACTGCTCTGCACGGTTTGTGGTAAAGTCGTGGAGCAGACTGCGAGAATGATAAGCCAGCTGCGAGATATTTCGTTGCAGTTTCAACATTAATGTTTTGGCTTCGAGTGTCTGGTTTATATTTTTTTCCTCTCTTCAGTGCAGTAGTACGGAAAATGGTATGATATTAAATTCATCTAAGTGCTGCCACATCAAGTTCACGAGAAGGCAGAACCCCACCACGGCCAAATACTATTTGGATGGCGTTCTTCTCCGAGAGGTCTCGAGTATCCGCGATTTAGGTGTAACGATGGATACCAAATTGGAGTTTCACGAGCACATGGACAAGATTAGCAATAAAGGTGGACGACTGGCCGGATTCGTAATTCGGCAAACGAAGTTTTTCAAGGACCCCGAAATTTCCATTCTACTCTTCAATTGCTATGTCCGGTCTCTCTTAGAATACTTTTGCCAAATCTGGAGTCCTTCTTATGCAGTTCATATCAACCGATTGGAAACACTTCAAAAAAAAATTCTTTACCACCTGTCATATGCACACAATCTTTGCAATCATCTAACTTCATACGACGCTAGACTCACCCATTTTAAAATGTTAACACTTCACAATAGACGTAACATAGCCGACATGGTGTATCTGCACAAGCTAATTAATGGTAAGGTAGATTGTTTCAACTTGATCGCAAAATTAAACGTTGTCATACCGTGCCCTGGCAGTCGCCTCCACAATAGGAAAACGTTCGCGCTTCCCCTCTCTCACTCCAACTACGAACAACATTCGCCACTGTACCGCATGATGTCCTCATATAATAAAATATGTAACAATTTGGATCTTTTCGATGCAACGTCCGTTACGATAAAGAAATTCTTTTATGACCAGATCTACAGTAACTGACACTCACATCATAACTATGTCGTCACTATTTTGTATGTAACTATTGTGTTCATTGTGTATCTACTTTTCTTTTTAATGTTTGAAAAACGCATGTAGTGTTCACGTCAAGAAGGACTTTACATCACTTTCTGACATACTGTTTATGTAATACTTATGCCATATGTAACGTCCAGTTTCGTGAGCCAAATAAAAAAAAAAAAAAAAGTACATGTCACATTCACTGTGATCTCCAAAGACGTGTTTGGCGCTGTGCAGAATATCTCTCTGTAATTTTCTAATTTTTTCTGATTCGGTTAAAGTTTGTGTTTGCCAGTCCCGTACCGAAGATCTTACTGCTGTTCTCAGCCGAATCAATCGTTCCGGTGTCAACAATTTACGCTCCGACAGAGGGAGAGATGTATCAGTTTTAAGTAAAATTTTTTTCCGTTGTAATTGCGCAGGAGATGGTCGGTACTCAATTTTTTTTATCGGAACGCCGGGATATGGTCTGCTTTCTAATATATTCTTATATGTGCTGGCATCAGCAATCAATGTATTATAAATTAATTTTCGAGTTTCTATGGAGGACTTGAATCCTTCTACCAATATTGTTGGTTCCATACTAGATGATGAACCGACGTAATTTTTAGAACATTTATGAGCAATAGGCTGTTGTTCCTTTTTATTTGCTCGGGCACAAATTCCACAATACTTATTCCGAACCTCAATGTAGAGAACTTTCCCTGTGTGATGTCCTATATGAGCGTTTGCTCCAGCAACAATCTGCTTCCACTGGTATCATCGGGATGTCATGAGTGTTACCTCGTAATCGAGCAGCAGCCGTTTCCTCCTGAGCTGCGGCAAACATACTTTCTTCAGCGGCACTTTTCCACATATCAGCAACATCATTATGACATTTACTATAAGTGAATAATGACATAACAGGTAAGTCCATCGATGCATGCATGCATGATGATTCATTTAAATTTGTTAGGCCAATTCCTGAAATTATGGCTCCTGACACGGCGCCTTCATAGACATTAAGTTTATCTTTTTGTGTTTCATCGTGACTACTCTCATTACTAATTTAGAATTGCACATATTACATTGAAAGAAAAATTTAAATAGAAATCCTGTTTTGTTTTCTTTCATTAGTGTAAGGTTACTCAATGTACATCCAAAGCGATCGTTACGGTTAGCAATTTTAACCAACCCCTTAAAAAATCTTGAAAATTAATGATTCTCCTTCCATTAATTTTCATTGGCTCATCAATTGGATTCTGTAACAAAAATATTGTATCGTCAAAGATGATTTCATTTAGTTTGATTATACTCGTAACAATACTCGTTATTTCTGATTGTGATTTACATATTTCCAATTCTTTATCAACTCTTATGTTGAAGGTAGCTGTGATTTTTCGGTATCATTCTCGTGTGACATTCTCGCATTGCCTTGTCGTTTTTGTATGTTTTGCCGTATACTCCTACATAAAAACGTAATATTGCATGACATCAACCATTCATTATAGCGGAATTCACATTAACAACATTAATTGTATGCATGGTCAAACGATATTTCACAATATTATTTTCAATACAGTAAGTGCAACTTGTTTCGTATAATAATTAGTGTCGTAAAACCTACAATATCACCGAAACAATGGCCCCGTCAGTATCAAAGCTTTATTTTGCAATCTACACTAATGTTATAACAATATAAAAGGAAAGATTTGTTTGTCCTGGTTTTGAAAAATTAAACCTACTCTTTTCTGCCTATAGCAATAAATCGGTTATTAGAATCCTCGTATAAGAAAAATGTGAATTAGTTATAGCCAGCTACGTCATTAAAAGTGGCTCCTTGGTAACTTACTTTTTCGCTTCATTAGCCTTGGCCAAATCTTCGTAACTTTTCCTTTTCTTCCCCGTATAGCACCTTTTGTTAGCCATATTTATCTGAAAAACAGTGAAATGAAATCATACATAAAAGAAGTCTTATCTTCTTAAATCATTTGAACTCTATTACTTTAAAATAAGTACTCACCAAATTTTTGTATTGTTAAAAAAAAAATCAAAACAAAAAGTATCAATAAGTCCCAGTCGCGCTAAAACCTCGTCAATCTTTTACTCAGCACGCGGGGACGGGAACGACACACGTCCTACCTCTAAAAGGCCTCGGCCGGCACGGAGCGCTGGTGCGATTCCGCGCCGATTATATAGTAGTACTAAGTAATTCATAGTAAAATTAACAGATTAGTTATTTAAAAAATAAATGTACAATGTTTTAGAGAGCAAATTTCTTAATTTAGTAGGTCTAAAAAAAACAAAAGCACCTTTGATTTCAATCTAAACTAAAACGTTTAATAACTCGTAAAGTGGCTAAAAATGACTCTTTTGAGTACACTTTTCTTATATGAAAACTTACAGTAATTAGGTGTTTTTTCAGCCATGCACTAGTAAATATAATTGTTTTTCTAATATTAATATTGCTATAATTTTGTCGTTTATGGTCTTACTATTATCTAGCATCTGCGTAGACCATCGACCGCTAGCCTTAAAAAGGGATTGAATAAAAACTGTTGTAATGAGAAAACTATTCGATCATTTGAAATTATTTTTCAGCCATGCACTAGATTATGAAATCCTCAATAATTTGATGTCAATATCCAATCTACGAATTAAATATATTATAGTTTTATTGTCCGTCGGAAATCATCAATTTTGACTCCAGCGTGGTTCTTACGGATGAACGCTCTTAATGAATAAAGGGACTTATTTAATAATGATGATAATGATAATAATTTTGTAAGGAGGGATTTCCGGTGGCCTGAGATATTGAATTATCGAATTAAATATCGTTAAAACTAAGTATTTGTGGTAAGAATATTTCACTTTATCAGTTCATTATATTTTATTATAAGGTGGTAATTCTTCGAGGATAAAAAAGTTGTCAACATCCCTAAATAATGCCCAAGATCGAGTATGTCTACTGCTATGTATGAAAAATAAATTTAAACTAAAAAGTATTACGATGGTTAAGTTTTAGTCCAATTTCTTCAGTATTGTATTTACATATTTTTTTCTATTTTCCATTTTGCCATAAGATTCTGACGCAGTCGATTCCGATTGTAACATTTTCAAATTATTTCATTAGAACACAGTCGATCGACCAGCTACATCTCTAATATTGCTTTTTGGCTGACGTGACGATGTCAATGATATATGACGTATTGGCGCCTAATTTTTGTTCGGAGTTTTCGGTATTGACGCTAGGACAAAGTTATATCGAGCATTGTGTGTGAGCTGTCTAAAATACATTTATATGGTGGACGGAGTATAGTGTGTTGCTTTGGCCGAAAAACTAGTACACAAAAAGAGGGCAAACAATTTCTATAATAAACTTCAAGAGGCAACGCAACGATACCAAGATGAAACGTTCTTGGGAATTTGCTACCATTACATGCAAAATGTCAAAATGCAAAATGGCAAAGCTGCCAATAATCCTAGAGCAAGATTTTTTTTTATTTGTCGCAACTGAGCGTTTCTATCTTCTACATCTACAATTTGGAATCGGGCAAAAATGTCCTGTTCGTATATCATGAAGGGCAAGCAAAAAACGGACCAAACGAAGTATGCTCGTTTATTATGAGTTTACGACATACGTTAAAGAGTACGTCGACAAACAAATGGAAGAACTAATGCTCTTTTCTGATAATTGCGCAGGGCAAAATAAAAACAATGCAGCAGTTCGAGTGAATATGGCGCTAGTTAATAGGAGGCGTTTCAAAAAAATTCAAAAGGTCTTTCTAATACGTGGCCATTCTTTTTGCCGTTTGATAGAGCATTTGGGATTATTAAAAGAAACCTTCGTCGCAAAGAAAGGCTCACAGTGTAAAGGAACTTATGGAATTAATCGTATCATCGAGCAGGCACAGTGATTTTTTTACAGTTCACTTAGCGGAGATGTGACCGAGTTGAATAAATGGCGGGTTCAACATTTCAAGTATCCAGCATTATATGATATGAGCGATGGGAAATATATTGTTATATATGTAACTATGCATACTACCGTGTGTGCGTGGGATGCGACCACGCTCTGTCATTGGAGAATAAACAGTGTGCTTATAGCAATCTGCCGTTTCACTTGTACCGCTACGCGGCTACATACCTAAGGGTACCTACGCACGAAGCGGTTGGCCGCAATGCGGCCATCCGTCCGGCTGACCGAAATCAAAAATTTGTACGAGAAAGTTGTTTTTATACGCACTGCGATGCGGCTGCCGGCCGACCGCTCCGGTCGTTCGGAGCGCTGCGGCTCGACTGACGGCCAGCCACACGGTTGCTATACACACTACGCGGATGGTGCTAGTTTGCGGTTCCCCGCCATTGACGGTTTACGTGTTCACCGACGCTCGCGCATTTTATCGATTTTATCGTTAATTATGGATTTCGATACAGAAAAGTTTATAATTGAGATACAAAATAGGCCAGCAATCTGGAATATAAAATCCGCAGAATATTCGGATACAAACTTGCGTTCAAATGCTTGGGAAGAGTTGGTGGATATTTATGGACCTGATTTATCACAAGATAAAAAAAGAAGTTGGTAAGTACAAATTACTTTATTTAAACATATTATTTTAGTGATGATGATTCTTGTTCTGTACTGTCTCAGCCTCAGCATATTTAAATGAAATTATCTTGCCAGCTTACCCTACCCTCGTTCATGAAATAATCTGCAAATAATTCTCGATATCTCAATGCAGTTGTATTGTTTCTGCGCACACTATTTTGGAGCAATTGTTTCAGTCAGTGGATTATTTAGTGACTCTGCAAAGGAATGGCCATCTCTGTCTCTCACGAAGTTGTGTAGAATGCACGCACACTTAATAATATCATTAGCTAAATCGGTATTAACATTAATCGGTCTATAGAAAATGCGCCATTTATTCGCAAGTATGCCAAAAGTACGTTCAATATAACGTCTAGCTTGGCAAAGCCTATAATTAAACGTTCTTCTTGTAACATTTAAATCACGTCTTGGATATGGGCGCATCATGGTTGTACTTAAGGCAAATACCTCATCTCCTACAAACACGTAGGGGAAACTAGTGCTATTGGATTCTGAAATCGGTGCAGGTTCAGGTATGTTCAAGCGATTCTCCTACATTTTTTTATAAAAGCTCGAATTCTGAAATATTGCTGAGTCACCGAATCTACCATATGCTCCAACATCAATAAAATACATTTGAAGCTGCTATCACAAATCGCCATCAAAACCAGAGAATGAAAGCCCTTATAATTAAAGCACATTGATCCAATATTGTTAGGTGCTATAATTCTTATATGTTTCCCATCACAAGCCCCTATACAGTGCGGAAATTGTGCTCGGTTGAAGAAATCATTTGCTATTTGAAGCCACTTTTCTTCCGTTGGTTCTGGTAGGCATATTTCTTTTAAGCAAAACCATATTGCGGCACATACTTCTCGTACTATTTCGGCAACTGTGCTAACTCCAATCCTAAATATGTAATGCAATTCAGCGAATGAGCACCCCGTTGCCAAATATCTGAAACAATTTGTTTTTTGTTGCAGGTCTGAATCTTCAAAAAAAGTGGAGTAACATTCGCGACGCTTTTGTAAAGGTCCATAAAGCAAGGGTGAGCCCGAGCGGCTCTGCAGCGAAAAAAAAGGATTCGTATGTATTTTATGATAATCTTTTATTTATAAAAGTGTTGAGTACTATCGGGGCGTGTCAAATAAACACAGGAGACGGTTGCACACTGATTTATTCGGTGCGGCGGGCGCGCAGAGGGCGCGCTGCATTCACACACCGGTACAATGTGTAGCTACCTAACCTATGCACCACACATACATAACATCCCTCCCCCTTAATATGGAACATGCCCTTAAAATTAACTTAGGAACTACAAATTAATATTAGTTAGTGTCTGTTGGCTCGTTATCACTGTTATCAGCGTTCTCACACCTATTACTGGCACTGTGTATCGTTGGTGGTGTCGAAAAGACGGGGCTTATAGCTCGACGCCTTCGAGCTAAGGCAGTGATACCCGGTGTAGTCATGTCCGGACACATTGTCGCGTCGGGACTCAGTGGAGTCCCCGGGCTGCTTGGCCGCGCTGTACTGGCGGGGCACGGTGGAGGCGCCGAGGCGTCCGGCGACGTTGCTTCTTGCACCGGTTCCGTTACCAGCTCCCTTCCCTCTTCACACAATTCTGTCGTTTGAATGGTATTAGTCATTTGACTTCACCAGTCTATTGCCCGGCGAGTAATGGTCAAGCAGAAAGTTTCGTTAAGATTATAAAAAAGGGAATTAAATCTAGCATTTGACTTCACAAAACAGAAGTGACTGCAAGCTGAAATTGTTAAAATATCTCTTCGACTATAGGAACTTCATGCACTCTGTCACGGGATTCTCGCCGGCCGAATTAGTATTTGGACGCAAACTCAGATCACGTCTAGATGTGCTCAACCCAAAGCTTCCGTCTACCTCGCTTACAACTCCTACTATCAATGTTAATCGTCAACAGTGCTCACAAATTAAGTATAGTGGAGGAACCGATAAAAAAGTGTTTCACCCGGAAGACGAAGTATTATATAAAAAACATATAAACAATGTAAAATTTCAATGGTGCAACCGGTTATTAACCGGCAATATTAATATTATATAAGGGTAACAAAGGTAATGTGCCACAACAATCACAACATGGTGACCTTGACGATTTCGAAAATTACAGTGATGCAACTGGCATCGATCAAGAACACGCTCCTGTGGGAGAAGAAGGGGGTGAGCCAAATGTTCAACCGCCATTGTCACCCACGCCTGAGACAATAACGGTTCCTGCATCAAGGTGTCCAGATAGATTGTTGCAGGACATGCCTAGGGTAAATTACAAACCCTACTTCTGAATCTTGTAAAATAAAGGGGAGAGAATGTTATATATGTAACTATGCATACTACCGTGTGTGCGTGGGCTGCGACCCCGCTCTGTCATTAGAGAATAAACAGTGTGCGTATAGCGATCTGCCGTTTCAGTTGTCCCGCTACGCGGCTACATACCTAACATATATGGACTCCAATTATAAGTCTTCATTATGGGTTAAAATAAGCGAAGAAATACAAACTGGTAAGCAGATACATTGAATTCTACTGTATTAATCAACCTTAGTTACTTATCTACTAGCCGTGCGCGACAAGTTGAGACTTGCGCTCAATGTCTGCTCACTGCGCTTATCAGCCCGACAGGCTTGAATAATAGGCCCGACAGGTTCTAATAATCAACCCGTGCGGCTCAAAAATTTCGCCCCTGGCTGCGGCTCGTGAAATAGGCCCGTGCGGCTCGGTAAAATAAGCCATAAAAGGATAAAATGGGCCGGCAGGGTCGAAAGGCCCGAACAGCTCGCCGTGACGACTCGAGATGTTGACCCGCAGGGTGCAATGTATAGATCTGTAACAGTTACAGAATCTGATTCGTAATGTTTGTAGACAGTTACGGATCTGTAAAATATGCCTACAAGCTTACGACGTGAGATCGGCTGTGGGCAGTGTGGCACGCAAATTCAAAATTACAAATTTCAACAATTTCTTCGTAACTGAAGAAACTGAATCAATAAAATATGCACTTTTTACGAGTACTACGTTTCAAACTGTGTTTAATACGTTACTTGAATGAAAAACGAAGTTTACAAGCACTTATAAATAAACAAATAACTTACCATTACATTCGGGTTTGTAAACGGACACAACACAATATTTTTTGATCGTATATTCACGTACACATACCTACTATACGATCTAGAACGACACTCGTCGTTGACTTAGGTAAATATCTTGCGCAGCAAAGTGACACGCGTGTATCGCGGGTTAATCGAAAGCGTACTGATGCATGCCGCTGCACACACCCCGTGCGTCCCGCGTCCTGAGGGAGCGCGGGGCGCGCGGTAGGGTAGGCAGGCAAGCCTAGACGGCACGGAGAGCATGGAAGTTAAAATTTTAATTTGGTAACCAACAGCTCTCATCGTTGTTGAATGAATGTTGACACTTGACTGCATTCGATGCGTGTTAGAGTGTTCGGCTGTTTTTGGGTGTTTGTTTTCTTTTCATATTTAGTTTCTTAGATTTGTTAAATTCTTTAAAAGGACTTGGCTTGCATACGGTCTTGGTTTTACTTTTTGGATTGGACTGGTCTAACATGGTGAAGTGCGTGGTGCGTTGTTGTCGCAACGAAAGTTATGCTGGGTGCATGATATCTTTTCATACGTAAATAAAACAGTAAAACAGGATGCATATGCATGTAATTCTCCATTTAAGTTCTATACCGGAAAGAATTATCAAGTGCGCATCAATATGTTGGATTATAAAGTGCGCATCACTTAACTAGTTAAATCAATTGTAGGGTGTCCATAATGATATTCGTCCTTTTTTTATTACCACCTAAGACGATTTGTTCTTTTAGATAAATTACTTTTTCTTATGTCAATATAAACTTCGACCCACTATTGTCATGCGATGCTCTAAAATTTTTATTAGAGAAAAACACAGTTTTTCATTTATGTAACTAACGTCTATATTGTCAACAACCACCTAGTAACGAAGTACAATCTTCACCATATAAAGTTTACAAGTACACTCGCCAACACCGGCATACGTGCCAGGGCTTTTTCCTGTTTCTTCTTATCTTCGCACGCAGGTTTATCTGTGTTTTCTGTACTGGCCTCAACGCACTCAAACAAATCCTCATGGATGAGGATCATCCGCATTTGAAATTTCCAGGAGGAATAATTTTCTAGCCCGGATAATTTCTCGATGACCAATTGTGACGCACTCGTCATTTTCGCGAAACTTTTGCTACCATATTAGAGAAAAACACAGTTTTTCATTTTTGTAACTAACGTCTATATTGTCAACAACCACCTAGTAACGAAGTACAATCTTCACCATATAAAGTTTATAAGTACACTCGCCAACAATATTTACTTTTTTTCAAATTTCTTCCTCAGATTCCCCAAAGATGAAAGCTAAAAAAAAACAATGGCTGTCTGCTGTTGGAATATCATCGGTTCCTAAAAGTAGCAGAATGTGTCATCAACATCTTAAGGAAAATGATTTTGAAGATGAGTCAGCAGGTCGGCGAAAACTGAAACCCAATGCCATTCCATCTATATTTTTGAATGTAAGTTGAACCAAAAATTTTTAGTTTTAAAGTATACTGACTCAAATTAGAACATTACACAAAAAATCGAAAATAGTTTGAAAGTTCGAAGTGATTTTTTTTATCCATTTTGTGTTAATTCATTTAAAGCAACCTCATAAATCTTTTTTCAACAATTTCAGGTAGACGAATTTACAAGTGGAATTCATATATTAAGTGATATCCAAATTGCATCACCAGAGCCATCTTGTTCATACAAAAGGGTGTTGGATAAAAGTGAAACAGATATAGAACTACAACAAAAACATTATAAAATTGAGAAAGACTTCCAAGTTAAATCTGACAAGTTGCCTGATTGCTGTGAAACGGTAACACAGAGAAGTTACGCCGTACAAGTAGAACCAAGTATGATTACTAAAAGTACTCAAACAAGTCTTAAAAAATGTCATATTCAAATACATACAAATGTAACAAAGAAAGTGTCTTTCTTTGTTACATAGAAATGTAACAAAGAAAGTGTCATCATTAAAAAGAAAAATTCGCTGTCAAAAAAAGAAAAAATGTCTCTAGAGGAAATGTTGTTAACAATCAAAAGAAAAAGTAAAAACTATATTGATGTAGAAAGTATTATAAAAACAAATTTTGGAGACATCAATGATATTAAAGCAAAAGGACTGCGTTATAGTGATAGTGAAAAAACTAGCATTGACAATCCATTTCTACTCTCCAAGAGCTTACCGTGCTCTGCGATCTAAAATTATGTTTCCTCATCCAAATACCTTGAGACTAATGTTAAGAGTCAATAACTGCGATGTGGGTTTCTTAAATGAACTTTACATTATTTAAAATGTGCAGTAGAAAAAGACAAAGATATACAAAATGCGGCATTCGTTTTTGATTCTATGGCAATAAGGTCCCAAATAACATATGATGCACACACTGATAAACATTGGGGTTATGTAGACCTAGGTGGAATTGTAACTGATGATTCAGAGGTAACAGAAGTGTTGGTGTTTAAATAATAAATTTAAAAAACAGACTTAAATGTCCGATTGGTTATTTTTTATAAAGAAAATATCAGCTGAGTTTCAAGCAAGCGCAGTCATTCTTTTAAATGATATAAATATTATCGTTAGGTCCATCACATGTGATGGAACATCTACGAACATTGCAACCTATGAAAAACTTGGTTGCAAATTTCAAGAAAATGAATTTTAGACATCTTTTAAATTTAATAATAATGAGATATTTTGCCTCCTGCATCCACCACATATGCTGAAATTGGCAAGAAATGCCTTTGGTGAAACGAACCACCAATCAGATAAAGGGAATATTTAATATTTACATATGTTCAAGAGTTAAACAGAATTCAAAATGAAGAAAAAATACCTAACAAATGTTCATGTTAATTTTGCAGGCTAAAAAATGAACGTGAAGTTAGCTTCTCAATTGCTAAGTAGTGGAGTTGCTGATGCAATTGACTTTTTAAAAGCTAGCGGTGTAAAAGAATTTGTTAATAGCGAACCCACTATTGAATTTATTAGCGTCATAGACAGGATAGTTGATCTAATGAATTTAAAAAACCCATTTGGTAAAGGATTTAAATCTGCATTGCGACAAACTAATAAAAAGGTTTGGACATCTGTCTTGCAAAAAACTAAAAGTTATCTTTTGTCTTTGCAAATTGATGGAATACCAATTTTAAAACATCGGAGAAAAACATTTGCACTAGATTTCCTCATAAACATTGAGAGCATATCAAAACTCGCTGAAAAATTATTAAATGAGTTTAAATTTGAATACTTTTTGCCATACAAATGCTCATAATATCACCTAGAAATGTTATTTTCTTGTATAAGATCACGTGGAGAAAATAACAATAATCCCAACGCACAACTGTTAAGATATACACTAACAAACTTTTATATAAAAAAAGCGTCACACCTTCTGTCAACGCTAACAGTTTCCAGAAAGAATTTGAAATTTCACCTGTGTTGGAGTTTCGAAACCAAAAAAAAGAATCACAAATGAAGTGGAAAATAATGAACCACATTCAATTGAAAGGTTATTGATTTTAACGGAAAATATAAGTTTTTCTGGCTATCAAGAGAACATATTCCACAATATTACTGGATATATAATAAAAAAAAATAGTTGACGCTAATTTATGTAATTATTGCCACAATATCTTACTACATCGCAAAGAATATATGGATCACTTCTATTCGATAATTATTAATTATTTCTCAATGTTCACCTCATTTGTGACCAGTGGCAAGCTATAATTTGCCTCCAGAGCAGCATTTGAAATAGTAAAATTTACAGATAAATGTATTAAATGTTATGCTGAAATCGGGGAAAATGAAAATATAAAAAAAAGACGGGTTGCACTCTGGGAGTGCCGGCAGAAGTGAAAACATTTTCTTTTGTTCTTTCTTCGTTATATACATAGAAAAAGATAAAAAAGAACATACCATACCATATATATAATATAGCGCTAATCATAGAACCTATCACTTATTTTCTGCTAATTTTCTGTCAGAGGAAATTAATAAATTATGAAAAGAAAAAATAATCACATAAAATAATAAATTACAGAAAGAAAAAATAATCATAAAAAGTAATAAATTACAAAAAGAAAAAATAATCACCAAAAGTAATAAATATACACCAAAAGTAATATATAAGAAAAAACAATCACAAAAAATTCCTGAAAGTCAGGTGATTTGAACCCGATACTATCTGAAACTATAAGGACCTCCAGTCGAAGTGCTTACCGTTTAAGCTACGACGATATCTAATGTAATTTGCAAAATGCATAGTCTGTACCTAATCGTGTATGACGTCAGTCGTCGGTTACGGTTCAAAGGTCAACTAATCCTGACGCTTCCTTAACATTTTACACCCATCCAACGCCGCTAAAGAAGTTTTCACTTCAAAAATTGTAAAAATTGTTGTACAAAAGTTCAACCTGGAGATTTCGTTATTTGTCCCTGCTCATCCAATTTCGCAATCTATAACATGGGGAGAAATAAATGAATTAAAACTAATAAAATATTTATATAGGTCTTACATAGCCATAATAAAAGGAAGAAACATAGAATATGAAGACAACTATATTTACTTAGGGAAACAACTATCATTCAACAAAACAAACAATATCGAGGAAGTTGAAAGACGGGTAAATATAACATGGAAGAAATATTGGGCTCACAAGGAAATTTTCAAAGGGGACTATGACATAAACACTAACAGAATAGTGGCAGATACTTGCATTCTACCATGCCTAACATATTCCAGCCAAACCTGGGTTTTAACAAAACAAGTACAAGCGAAGATCAGAACGTGCCAAAGAGGAATAGAAAGGAGCCTTCTAAATATTCGCAAAATTCACAAAATAAAGAGTGAAACCATTAGGAAAACAACAAAAATTACAGATGCACTAACACAGGCTCTCAAACTAAAGTGGCGATGGGCAGGCCATATTGCCCGCCTCCAGGATAACAGATGGACTAAACTGGCTACTCAATGGAAAGGGTCAACAGGAAAAAGAAGGATTGGTAAACCAATCAAACGATGGAAAGACGACATCACACAAATAGCAGGAACAGACTGGATGAAAAAAGGTCAAGATAGGGATATATGGACAGGGTTGGAGGAGGCCTTTACCCAAAAAGGGTCCCAAATCTAGAGATACTGAAGGAAAAGCAGACTAACAGTACTAAAACAACTAGATTATATCAAACTTACTACTAATGCATTTGAAATGTAACTTAGATTTGGTGTAAATAAAAGGCTTTATTATTATTATTATTACATAGCCATAAAGTTATGATATAATGCACGACGGAAGACCATAAACCTTTGGGTGATAAAAATACAACCAGACAATAATTTAATAAATTATTTTATTTAGCCACGTTTAATGCAATATATAATGTTAAAATGTATTTAGAATTTTTTTATTACTTGTCCAACTTATTATAATTTTTATCGCCGGTAAAGAAACTGCACAATCCATGGATTCATCATAACCCGATAATCAAAATAGTTATGTATTAGAACTGGGCCTAGTAACCGTGTAATTAATTTTATAAATGCGAAAATCCATGTTACATTTTCACGCCCTATCAGACCGATTTTGATAAAATTTTGTATTGATATAGTTGAAGTACAGGGATAGATATAGGCTACAGGCGAGTTTCCAACAGAGCTTAATATAACCGAATGCAATGTGGGCGAAAGGATTAAAAAGGTTACTCTTTCAAGAATACTTTTTAGCTTGTCGCGCTAGTGTTAATTTTATAAATTAAAATCAATGAGATTTAAGTGATTTATTTTTACTTGTACTATAATAAATCGCGCGACAAGCTTTATAACATATATATTACGTATTGACTTAGTAAGTCGATAGTAAAAGTTTTAAAGGAAAAGCTTTATTCTTCCTAAGACATTTAAATAAAAGTTCGCTTTAAAAAAATCCCCTAATATTTTTTTTTTTGAGGGAAATTAATAATTTGACTACTGTTGTCATGCATGTCTCATTTAAGTTGTAAAACGTAGTTACCATATTAGAAGACAGAATGGAACACGATTGTGGTCCTTGTCACTTTTTATTTTTAATTAAATTTCAAGGGCAAATAATAATAATATGGGGGAATTGGATGAAATGGCCCGCAGAAGTCGCGGTTGGATTGTCCGTCCGGCCATCCGGCGTCCCCAAATTGAAATAATAAGGGCAAATAATTAGGGCCATTTTCCCTATAGGTGAGATGTTATTCCAGTGGTAGTACATATACATATTATTTACATGCTCAAGGATCGTTTCATTCAGAAATGAACTAAACGCAATATTGTGTCAGTTCTGTCGACAAAACGTCAGACGTATGACACTTCTAACATAACGTCGCAGACGAAAATAATTGTGTAAACATAGCCATGTTTACAACATACCAACAATGGACAAAATTATTGAAAATAACAAGAATTTTATCAAAAACACGGTATAACCGTACACGGTATAAAAGGTAGAATAATTCGACCAGTTTACAAGGTATGGTAAAAATTCTACTGGAATTGAAATAATTACGATGGACATTATTCCAAGAGTTATTGTACGGAAATGACAAGTTTGTAACTTTTCATAGGTAAACAGTGCTTCCAGACGAGTCAACGCGGCTCTTCGTTGAGAAAGGAGAAAAGCTGATTGGGGTGTACCGCAACATAAAGTTTACCATTGGGTGAACACAAGTTATATAAGTACCTGTGAACAACACGCAGGAACCAAAAACAATTTCCCACCTACATACCATCGCTCTAGTGCTAGAATGGCCAACAGACCAATTTTACCAAAATTGACTTTTTTATGTCAAATTATAGCAACCTTGATTACACGCTTTGCAATATACATATATTTTTCTTTTTTTAATACAACTTGCGCAATTAGCAAAAATAAAATGTCCAATCTACCAATTTAAACCTGTTCTTAGTGCTTGTTTAGTCTATCTCCATATTTTTGAGAGTTTATACATGTAACGTGAGTTTCATGTACCTATTGGTGTTGATTTATAATTGGCTTCTGACTGGTACGCTATTACTTATTTATAAGTATATTACAAGCTGTTGAATCTTCCAAATAAATAAAATATAAATAAATAAAAAATATACTCAAATAAACGCATCCAAACATTAGACTCCGTTCTTGTTTGTCCAATCTCCATCGACTGACCAATTACGATCGTGCATTGGTTTAATTTTCGAGTCGAAAGCATTTCGTGAATAAGTTTAAGAATTTGATTCCTTTTATAGACTGATGTAAAGTGTTTTAAAAAAGTCTGGAAAAACGAAGGAAAAGGATTATAAAGTGAGAGTATTGAATTTCGACAGGTAAGTTGGTACTTTATTGGGATTCTTTTGTTTTACAGCCGCACTCAGAGACCTTTAACGTTTACTTAAGTTAGTCCTTAGTAAACATTAAAAAAAGTTGACACTCAGAGTCTCTTAATGATTCATTAACATCCCTTAATGATACTTAAAGTTAAGTGAACCAAACCCCTTACTTTACATACTAATTAACCTTTTAAGGATTGATTTTGACATAACGTCTGACGTTTGAGCCTTTGGAGGTTATATTTCATGTTTACACTTAATCTCTCTTCCGTGTTTACACCAGTGAATTTGCTTTGAGTTGAACTGTTTAAGTATTATAATGTCTGATCTAGTAGACTCTCTTGAGTTTGTGGACTATACTAGAAGGCACAGAGAAATAGGCCCCAGGTGGTACTTGCGTGATTATTCTGATCCTTTTACAAAATATTCTGTTAAAGAATTTCATGCACGTTAAAGATTTACACCTGAATCTGTAAAAGATATTATATTGCCCTTATTGGCACCCGATCTAAGAAAACGATCGAAAAGAGGATTGCCATTTGCACCTGAAATAATGTTATTGCTAACATTACGTTACTTCACTACAGGCAGTTTTCAGGTTAGTATGTACCTAAAGTACATTGCATGGTGTGCAGAGTTGTGTATCTATTCTTTATCAATAAATTATTATTAAAATTATTCATGATCTAAATAGATATGTGATTTTCAATGTTTCAGAAAATGGATGGAGATGTAATGAATATCTGTCAGCAGTCAGTCTCAAGAATAATTGCCCAAATCTCTATGTTGTTAGCTAGCAAACTGAAAGATTTTGTAAAATTCCCCTCTACCGCAGAAGAGATAAATACAGTGAAGTATGCCCTTCTTTTCATTAATTTATTATCTACCACATTTATAAAATTTCATGGCAGCAATATTTACATGTTATTTTTGTTACAGGCAAAAATTTTATGAAATGGGCTCTTTTCCTGGAGTGATTGGGTGCATAGATTGTACCCACATGACAATAAGAAGCCCCGGAGGAATGACTTCAGAAGTATACAGAAACCGAAAAGGGTACTTTTCTATCAATGTTCAGGCTGTTACAGGGCCAAATTTGGAGTTTTACGATTTAGTAGCTCGGTGGCCTGGAAGTACACACGATAGTTTTATATACAACAGCAGTTCTGTTAAACAAAGACTAAATACTGGTGTGTTAAAAGGACTAATTTTAGGAGACACTGGATATGCCCTTAGTAATGTGCTTTTAACACCATTTTTATCTCCAATTTCAACATCTCAAGAAAGTTATAACAAATGCCAAATTAAGACTAGAAACACTGTGAAAAGATGCTTTGGCATTTGGAAAAGATTTCCTTGCCTTCAAATAGGAATGGACATAAAAGTGGATACAGTTGTAGCTGTGACTTGCATGTGCAACATTGCATAATATAGCTCTATTGGTGGATGATTTGATGCCACTGAATGGGGATGACATCCATGTCAATAATGATGTTGTTGATGTTGCACAAATTACAGAAAACTCCAACAGCAATGGTTTTATGGTGCGACAGGCTTTAGTTGAAAGGTTTTTTTCTAAATATTACATTTAAAACTATAAAATAAACAAAATTATCATATAACTTTACTTTAATTTTAAATTACTGTTATACAAGAAAAAAATACTAATTAGTGAGGAAGAAGTAAAGAAATCATGTTTCGAAGGAATTCCTTATTAATTTGGAGCATGATTTCTTTATTCTTCTAATTCGATTTTAGATTTTTCTAAATCTAATTTCAATTTTTCCTGCACTAATTTGTTCTTTTCTTACTCATATAGAAGTGTCGTCTGTTTTATATTTTCATTTTCCAACTGTTTTTCTATTAATGCCAACTGTTTTGCCTGTAATATTTATTTTTGTTCTTCCTCAAATATTAGTGGCCTCTCTTTCAAATTTTCAATTGTCAACTGTAAAAAAATTACCAGTTAGTTGTTGTTAGTAATCAAATGGAGTGCCCGGAATACGGCAATAGGCTCACCCCCTATTACATGGGATCGAATACAGATTGGTGAAATGTGGGTGTTAATTCACCTCTGCCTAACCCTCCGGGGATAAAGGCGTGATTATATGTATGTATGTAAATTTAAACTGTAATGTACCATTACAAAGTTGGTCAAAGTTCAAAATAATAATACCTGTTTATCAAATAGTTGCATATCATTGTTTTTCTTATGTTCTAAATTCCTTATTGTAAGCACTGCCTCCCGACGGATATAATCTGTTGGTTTACGCACTTGCTCTGTGGTGTCCAATCCTACAGAAAACTTTTGTGTTGGCCAATCTGCAACAGAAATAATAAGCTTTTAATAAGTGATTCAAACTATCTTGTGACATAGGATGAATTTAATTGTATAAAAACAACACCTTTGCCTTTTGGTGTACCCGTGATTAAGGGGCTCAAAACATTTTCTTTATTTTCAGGCAATTCTGCTGGCTTTTTTGCCTCCATGTCTATAATATCTGTGACAAAGAATTAATGCGTGAACATGTTATTCTAAGAACATAACTTATGTTATGGATCAATAATGTCATCATTATTCATAACTAATTACTCACCTACGAAGTCAATTGATGCGGAAGCGATGTTTTCTGTACAAATGTTTTGTTCTAAACAGTCTAATGCTTGACTACTAATTTCTATAACATTTAAAATAGCCCCATCACTATCAAATGCATTATAAACATGGTCTGACTAAAATCATTGAATTGATGGAAATCATGACATTGTTTTTGAGCAGTTTAGAGCCTTAGAAGGTATTATGATACTCACTTCTTCAACCAGGCTGATAATGGCTTCCTGTTGTGGTGGCGGTGGAGGTGCATGTGGACCACCCCCAGTTCTAATCAAATTCCCACGTTCTGTAGCACAAGCTTTACGTGTGACTGCTTTCATGTTGTCCCATGCCCTTTTTAAGGTACCAGTTTCACGTTGTAATAAACACCATGACAATTAAGTAAATATAAATCATCCATAAAAGACTTCACTAATGAGTAACAATGGACACTACTATATACCTTATGTACATTTGCATTGCAATTAAATTCTTGAGTAATTAACTCCCACGTGGCTTGTTTTTTGGCGATCGATTTGCCGTCTGTAATTCTAGACTCTATAATTGGCCTCTTTTCGATTAATTGCGCCAGTAAGGCCTTCTCGTCAGCGGTGAAATCAGCTACTCTCTTGCGTGGTGTTTTTGATTGTAAATCCTGAAAAGAATGCTAAGAATAGTGTATCTTTTTTACAATATATAATTAATGAAATAATAGTGTACTTGTAGCGATACTTACCATTATGTAAGTTAATTGAAAATAATAAATTATAACACGAAAACTGTGGTCTGCCCGGTGAAACAAAACAAACAAATAAAATATTACAACAACATCAACAACTTCCAGTGACAATGACATTAGTGATGCCATAGAATAAAAATGTCCGATTGCTTTGTTGTCATTATGTGAATATAGGTATTTAATTTTGCCTGTTCGAAGAAAATAATAGTAAATGAACTAATTATCATTTATATTACTACAAATAAAAATTATGAACTTGTTTCATATATTTTTTCACGTTTTACTTTGGCTGGTTTTTAGGTGTGGCTACACCAACGCCTTATCGATGCAGAATCGATAAAACAATTCGACACTGCTCAGCCCTTCGGAAACTTAAAGCTGTCATTAGCTAATGAGCCCTTAAATTATGTCTCTGGGATGTGCCGTCAATTAACGGATTTAATGATAATTAGTTAAGTATTATTTAGGACTAATTTAATGAACCTCTCTGAGTGCGGCTGTCAGTGTTCGAAGTTAATTGTTTGTTATGTACAGGCTATGTTTTTCACGCCCAAGTGATAACGGAGCAATGAAATTATATTGGAACCTTTAGCCTGCGGTATCTAGTACCTACAGCATAAGGGGCATTATTGTGAGTGATGGGAATCATGGGCTATTAGGAAAAACGTAAAAAAATTAAAAATATTTTGTTCTACCTGAGTCGTACCGCCTACCTCGCTGGTTGACTGTGCACCTAGTTTTTATTATTAGTCTAGTTATTAATTTAAAAAAAAGGCAAATGCTTTAGCTAAGGAAAGAATAAATTAAATATCTTTAACATATTAACATCAGTTTTTTACATTACGATTAGCTAATTTAATAAAACTGCATATTTTAAAAATACATAATATTATTATCTAATAACGGATATAGGTTTCATTGGACGCTTATACTATTTATGTTTGGTTCTCTATTTTTATTCCTAAAATTTTATGTCATAATTTAACATTGCATAATGTTACTTGTCATAACATTATTTACGCATAATACTCGTTTGCCATAACTTTTTAAGCATAATTTTTTTACTCCTATTTACTATAAGCATAATATTTAATAAGCATAATATACCAAAGCATAAGTTTACTTAAGCATAACCACGCATAACCATAACTATTCCGAACAAATCACTACAAAATTTTTATTAACAATATTACACTATTTTATACATTGCTCTTGTCAAACTTGTAGGCGCATCAAAGTTCATTTAACCTAATGTTCTTTTGATCTAATTGGTCGACGGAGCCCCGCTGCGCGGGGCTCCTACTTCTAGGTGGTTTATAAAAAAATAACCACGAAGGCCTAATGCGGGAGCTTCGCTGCGCTCCGCTCCCGCATTAGCCTTCTAACCTAACCTATCCGAGTCGGGGTGCCCTAAAGTCCAGATTGCATCCAGATCCTTGCCAGCTTGCTAGCACCATGTTAGCAGGCGTTTATCATTATACCAAATAAGTATTAGACAAATAAACAATATGCTTTACAACTTTATGCGTATCAATGTTATGAATAAAAACATTAGGATATACAATATTTATGCTTAATAACACAGTATGCTAAAAACCAATTATGGCAGACTATTATTATGACAAAGAAAATTATGCCTAATTTGTTATGGCAATTTAAATTAGGACAAAAACTATTATGACAAAAGATGGAATCCCTTTATGTTTTTATAATTATATTAACCTTCAATTTCAGACTTCATGCAGTAAATAAAAAGCTGTTCCTTGATGATAATGAAGATATTATTACAAATATATGCAAAGCGAGTGAACAAGAAGAAAAATTGATACCATATGAAAGAAAAGGAAAAAAAGTAAAAATAAGGTAGTTAGCGAAGAGGTTTATGATGATAATGAAGATATAATTACACATTACATGTACAAAGATTGAACGACATGAAAAAATATACAAGATTTTGATGACATGCGAAGGAAAAGTAAATAAAGATAAACTGAAAGATAAAGCAGTTAGTCAAGAGGTTGGACAAAATGATGTCAACTTTGGAGAGACCAAACAAGACACAGTTATTCTTCATACACTAAAAAGAAAAAGACAACTAGAAAAGTGGAAAAGAATGTTATGAAAAAGAAAAGAGAAGCAGGCGAAGAATATATAAATACGAAAGGACAAATAAAACAGAAAAACAATGTTCAAACTGGATGTGAAGTAACTTGTATGTATAACTGTTCTACAAAATTTTCAAATGATAAAAGAGAAGAAATAAAGACTCAGTTCTATAGCCTGAGTGATGCCCAAAAATATAAATACTACAATGAATACACAGAACGAAAACCAACAGAAAGAAAAAGAACCCAGAAAGAAAACAGTAGGAGGAAATACAGTTTTATGTATTACTTGCCACATGGGCAAACCAAACAAAAAGTATGTAATAAATTCTTTTGCACTACCTTGGACATTTCTGTTAAAAGGATTTACCATTTTTACAAAAAAAAGTAGGGTAGGCTGGTAGGCAATCAACCGCGGGTACCGTATAAACCAGTATAGGTAACAAACGAATGCGACGTTGCCGCTTTGTGCATTCAACGTGTCAGGACTCGTTCCCCATGTTGGTGCGGCTTACTCCAGTAGCCGGCCTGTTGCCGTCATAAGCACGCGCGTACGTCGCGTTGATGTGTTTTTGTGTGTGAAAACGGCGAAAAACACGTGAGTTTTGTTTTTTTTTTACTTTTATTATTATAGCTTTTACTTTACTATGAGTGCGTTCTGTGTATGTGGTGGGTTTTTGTGCTTTTTGAGTATATTTTTTAAATAGCTTGGAGTCACTGAATGCCTACAATATTAGCTAAGGTTTTCGAAACTAGGAGTGGTACACAGTTAACCATTTAATCTCGGTACACAATGAACCGTGGTTCAATGTGTACCACATTTATGTTCATTGTGTACCACATTTATGTTCATTGTGTACTACCTATTTAACATTATTTTTAAGTAATAATAAGTAGGTACCAATGTGTGTTGTAGTACGTGTGTAATTTATGTAGGTACTTAAATAAATACTTACTCTATAAAGCGTTCTGAAAAGGTTCCTTTTTTATTTCAGCATGGGGCGAAACACAGTGGGAAGGGAAGCCCGTAAAAAAGGAGCAATTCCGCCAGAAGACATGCAAAAAGGCATACAACTGCACTTAGCCGGGTTAAGTATGCGAAAAGCAGCAAAAGATGCTAACCTTCCCTATCCTACATTACGAAGATACGTAATAAAATACTTACAAGATCCGTCTTGTAGTTTAGAACCTCATTACAACGCCAGTAAAATTTTTACTGATGAGCAAGAAGAGAGTGAAGGAATACGTATTGGATTGTGCAATTAGATTTTACGGATTAACATCTAAAGACTGTCGCAGGATTGCTTACCAAATGGCAGTAATGTTGACACCTCACTAGTAATAGTATTGTGAACTAATGTGACACATCACTAGTTATGTTTTTTTTTTATCTATGGATATAAGAAAGATGGTGAAGAATACATACAGTATCAGTAATAACCAATGTTTTATTATCCATCTAAATACAATTACATACATAACAAAAGTGGCGACGAGGATCAAAAATGGAAGAAGTACTATCGGAACTTACCAAAGTGTTGAAGATTTTGCAAAAAGAGCAACATCAAAACCAACAAACCACGCCTAATACAATACAATCATTTGACGAACAAAATGAAACTTTCGATAACTTTCTAGCTAGGATACAAAACTTCATGAACCTTTAAGAATGGTCAGATCAACAAAAATGTACTCGTATCTTTCTTAACTTCATTGGGCCGAAATATTTCCAAACTATTTGTAACTTAACGGCACCGGATAAACCAGAAAATAAAACATACGAAGAACTGGTAGGACTTCTACGGACACACGTATGCCCAAAACCGAGTCAAATAGCCGAACAACACAAATTCTGCATTCGACTTCAAAAAGAACTGAGCTGAACTTAAAAATATAGGAGGAAATTGCAATTTTACTTGTGCACACTGAACAAAAATCTACAGGAGGATAACTACCCCATACCTCGAATAGGAGAGGTGTTCGCCCGACTCAGTGGAGGTAAATACTTTTGTACACTTGATATTAACCAAGCCTACCTTCACATGGAGACAGATGAAGAAACAGCTATGTTGCAAGCTATAAGTACAAGTAAAGGTACATTCAAAGTGAAACGTCTCATGTTTGGTACGAAATTAGCACCCAATATTTGGCAACGATATATGGACCAAACACTTCAAGGACTTACAGGAGTAGCTTGTTTTTATGATGACATTGCGTTGCAAGGCCGCACACATGAAGAACTGTTAAACAGATTAAAGCTAGTATTTGACAGACTGCGAGATAGTGGATTACATTTAAACAGAAAAAAGTGTCAGTTTTACAAAGACTCTATAACCTACTTAGGACATACAATTGATCATAAGGGCTTACATCCAATGAATGAAAAACTTGTGGAGATTATGAATGTAGCACCACCTACAGATATCACTACACTACGTCATTTTTTAGGCCTAATTAATTATTACCAACAATACATACCAAATTTTTCATCCAAATTACATCCATTATATTAGCTTTTGAGAAAAGATACAAAATACATATGGACAAAACAATGTCAAACTGCTTTTCAAGAATTAAAGGAAGAAATATGCAGTGACAAGGTATTAATCCCATTTAATATTGAACTACAAGTCAGTTTAAAAATTAAAAACATTACAGCAGTTACAATCATCGGCACTTAAAATTGAAGAGACTTTTGTTCGATTGCCTTTTCGAGCAAAGTATTACGAAAAGTGTCCGAGCCTAACCCGGGAAAAGTTTTTGAACTCTATCAAACTGAGTCATAAGTCTGGCAAAAAAAACAGCCCTTACATTAACTTCATTGTAGTGGTAACAGCCGAGATTAGGAACATATTAATTAAACAGGAGCGAATCTTTATAGATTGGACGTCATGCCCAGTCCGAGACTTTACACTTGTGACCAGGTGTTACAAATGCCAACAATATGGGCACTCGGCTAAATACTGCCGGGATACGGACCCAACCTGTGGTCACTGTGGACGTACTGGCCACACCCTCAAAGAGTGCTCTGCTCGTGAACAGGCGGCAAAGTGTGCATTCTGCATTCGGTATAACAAGCCACATAATCATAGTACGGGTGACGTAGAATGCCCGGCCCGAAAAAGTGCAGAGGCCCGATTACTTCAATCAACTGACTATGAGGGCGCCTAGAGCGCCGTAACCAACAACTTTTCTAGCTCTTTAGTAGTTTATACGCTACTATGGATAATGTGCATCAAGAAATTGAAGACTTAGGGGATAGTGACTCACACATATGTTTACCTAGTGAGTGTAAATCGGAAATAGGTGATAGAAACACGCGTATCAAGATTTTTCATATGAATATACGTAGCATAAACCGAAATTTTAACCAACTCTTAGTTTTGTTAGCGGACATGAAGTGTACTTTCGATGTGATATTATTATCGGAGTGCTGGTTAAGTAAAGTATCGAATATTCCACCGATGATCGGATATGACTCATATAGTACCAATGTAAACATTAATCAAAATGATGTCGTAGTGATTTATGTGAGAAGCAACATCGAATGTCAAATTGAATGCCCCACTTTCAATGAAGGTTCTGTCTTAGTGTGCAAAATTAAACGTCAGCTCGCTGTTGTTGCAATTTACCGCTCGCCATCGTTTTCTAGTACAGATGTGTTTACAAATGGTTTGTATGAAGTATTAAGTAATTTATCATCATTTAAAACTGTGTCTGTTCTTGGCGATATTAATATTGACATTTCACCAGGTGTTGAATCCCCTGCTGCAGACCAATACCTGGAAATGTTGGCGGAACAAGGCTACCTCTCTAAGCATTTTTTTGCAACTCACGACAAAACTTGCTATGATCATGTTATCCTGAAATCCGAACTTAGTTCAAAAACCTTAGTAGTTACGTCAACAATAACAGATCATTATTCAACCATACTGTGCATTGATCATCCTAAATGCAACATGAATACATCATACATTAAACGTCTAGATATTGAAGCTTCACTAAATGAACTTCGTCAATTAGATTTTGGTGAACTAACGAGCATAACTGACCCTAATACTTACACCGACGTACTGATCTCTAAGATAAGAAAGACCATGGAAAGTCATACTAAAAGTAAACGGGTTTCTTTGAAAAAGTACGCCATTAAACCCTGGATTACTCAAGGCCTCTTAAGGTGTATAAGAAACCGCGATATATTGCACCTTAAAAGCAGACATGATCCAAATAACGTGACTTTAAAGATAACTTATACGCGGTACCGAAATTTTTGTTGTAGATTACTTAATAAACTAAAACGAGTGTACGAAGCTGGACAGTTTGAAAAAGCGGGGAAAGATCCAAAGGCAAATTGGAAGACTATAAAGATGATTGCAAATATGTCAGCAAAATCCACCCGGTCCACCAATTTGTTACTAGCTGCTGAAAAACCTCAAGTCTCCGCCAACTTCGTAAACAATTACTTTGCAACTGTCGGCCAGAACCTAGCCTAGCAAGTGATATAAAAAATAAAACTTCTGTCATGACTTTGCCACCTAACCTTTTTCCTCAGACCAACTACCCTAACTCGATTGCCATTCTAGAAACAGACAACAGGGAGATAGAGAACTTGATCCTATTACTCAAAAAATGACTGCGCCTCCGGGTGGGACAATATCTCAGTATCCTTTGTAAAAAATGCAAGAGCTATTCTAGTCCCACTTATAGCCCAACTATGTAATCTCTGCATTAGCACAGGGGTATTCCCAAGAGCCCTTAAACAAGCAACTGTGCACCCCATCTATAAAGGTTCGGGGGATAAAGTGAACGCTGAAAACTACCGACCTATATCTGTACTGAATATTTTCTCTAAAATCCTGGAAAAAGTTTTAAATAAAAGGTTACTAGAATACCTTGAAAAAGAAAACATACTTTCGAATAATCAGTATGGTTTCCGTAAAAATAGGTCCACGGAAGACGCTGTTCTTCACCTGACTGAAACCATCTCAAAATCACTAGATAAAAAACTAAAATGCGTTGGTATTCCTTGACCTAAAAAAAAGCCTTTGACACGGTATCGATTCCTGTTCTCTTAAATAAGCTAGAGAACATTGGAATTAGAGGGTTGGCACTCAAACTATTTCAGGATTACTTGAGTGATCGGACACAGTGCATAAAAGTTGATGATGTCTGTAGTGAGTACGCCCAGCTCTCCTTTGGTGTTCCCCAGGGAAGCGTTCTTGGACCTACACTCTTCCTGATTTACGTAAATCAACTATGTCAGCTTTGCTTTGCCGGGTGTTCCATAATTTCTTACGCCGACGATACAACCTTAATAATAGAAGGAACGACATGGCAAGAAGTTCAAATCAAAGCTACAGAGATTAGTAGACTAGTAACTATCTGGCTCTCGAATAATCTACTCACCTTAAATATATCAAAAACAGTGTACGTAACTTTCGCGACAATCTCTAGCTCCTTACCTCCACCAGACTCGATTTGCATCAGGGCCCAAACTAACTTGCCTAACTCAAATGACTGTGCAGGAGTGGAATTGATGCGTTCTCCCTTGGTAAACTACTTAGGAGTATATATTGACGAAACGCTTTCCTGGAAAAAGCAGATTGAAACACTGAAAGCTCGCACTCGCAAGTTAATTTATATTTTTAAACTGTTACGAAAGTCTGCAAATGCTGCCATCTTAAGAACTGTGTACTTTGCGCTTGCACAGTCAATACTAACATATTGTATACTGGCGTGGGGAGGAACGCACAAAACTACTCTGCTACCATTGGAAAGGGCACAAAGGGCTGTAATTAAGGTGATAAATAGAAAACCATTTAGATACCCAACCGAACAACTTTACCGCAATTACAAAGTCCTGACAGTTCGTCAACTTTTTATGCTTAAAGCAATTCACCATACTCATAAAATTCTGAATTACAATCCTATTGCACACAATTTAGCCCGCCGAAAGCATGCAATCTGTGAGCCGGTTGTGCATAGAACTTCGTTCGCGGCTCGCCAGTGCTACGTCCTGGGTCCAAGACTGTACAATAGAGCTAGTAGAAGTATAAGCCTGTACTCAAAATCTAGATATGATTGCAAAAAAATGCTTACAAATTGGTTGCAGCATCTAAATTACGATGAAACAGAGTATTTACTCGAGGTCCCAAGCTGAACGTTTACTTAGATATAACTAATCCTTTGTATAGTTTGATTTTTGTTTTTGTATAAATAATTAGACGTGATATTGTAGTGACGTATTATAATTTACATGCACTGATCTGGTTGCGTGGGTTTCCTGGTGACCTATAAATACAGATACAAACTGTTGTATCTAGTTTAGGCATCAGTCTCACAATTACAGTTTTTGTATTGCCATTAAGACATAAGAGATAAGTTCTAATTGTTTGTATTTATATTAGTATTTGTAATTGTTCTGAGAAAATAAAAATATTTTTTTTTTTTTTTAGTTTAGCTACAGATGCATCGCCAACAGGGTTTGGAGCAGTTTTATCGAAAATCATGCCAGATGGATCTGAAAGACCAGTTGCTTTTGCATCAAAATCACTGACAAAAGCAGAACTAAACTACAGTCAATTAGAGCAGCTCTAATATGGGGATTAAAGAATTTTTTTTCAATTTTGTTACGGAAGAAAAATTCTATTAATCGTAGATAATTAGCCATTAGCTAGAATTCTACACCCAGATAAACCATTACCGGTTACTTCAGCATTACGACTAGTACACTATGCAATTTTTTGGGGGGATTCAATTACGAAATTAAAGTCAGAAGGACTCATGAACATGCTAATGCAGACTATTTTTCAAGAATAAAAGGAAATACAGAAAATATAGAAGATCTTACAAATGATGATACTTTTTACATAAGTCAATTACAAGAATTACCTATAACTACAGAAGAAATAAGAAAAGTTACACAAAAAGACCAAGAATGCAGAGAATTATACAATAAAATACAGTCAGGCAAAGGAAATATAAATACACTACATGAGTACGCATAACAAAATGGTTGCATATTTAATGGAATCAGGATAGTTATACCAAAACAGCTACAAAGCAAAATATTAAAAGAATTACATACAGCACATACAGGAATAGTGAAGATGAAGGCTATTGCAAGAAGCTATGTATGGTGGAATGGAATAGACAAGGATATTGAGAAGACAGTTAAAGAATGTAGAAGTTGCAGTTTAATCCAGAAAAACCCAGTCAAAGTACCAATACACCCTTGGAAATATCCAAGAGAACCATGGACGAAAATACATATAGACTATGCTGGACAATGCTGGAAATACATACAACTATTATTTTTTAATTATAGTGGATGCTTACACAAAATGGATGGAAGTGGTACCCACCAAAATTACTACAACTAAAGCTACAATAAATATACTAAAGCAATTATTTACTACATTTGGATTACCAGTTACAGTAGTATCAGACAATGGCTAACAATTCAAATCACAAGAAATGATTCAATTTTTGAAAGAAAATGGTATACAAACTAAGTACTCAGCACCATACCATCCAGCCTTAAATGGTCAAGCTGAAAGATATGTACAGACATTTAAATATAAATTAAGGAAAATGATTCATGAACCAGGAGACATACAGGATAAAATAAACAAGATACTAATGCAATACAGGAAAACACCTAATAGTACTACAGGGTTAAGTCCAGGGGAAATGATGTTCAAGAGAAATTACAGAACTAAGATTGATACTCTAAAAATCTATACACCGAAAGTTTTGACAAAAACAAGAAGGAAGAACATGTTTTAAACAGAGAATATCAAATTGGAGATACAGTAGTAGCAAGATTTTATATAAATGAGGATGAAAAATGGAAAGCAGGGATTATCACAAGAAGACTGGGAAAACTCAATTACGAAATATTGATCAATGGAAAAAAACATATTAGACATACAAATCAGATTAAGAAAACAGAGATGGAAATCTCACACAACCCGCCTATACCCATAATAAGACTCTTTACAGGTACAAAGCCTAACCCTTCAGATGAACGGGAGAGAGAGAAGCTGCCTACATACGAGGACCAGCCTACCACAACGAGAGAGGAGGGACAACCTACTCGAAGCTCATCCAGCCAGTCCGACATCCAGTCACAAGAGCAGAAGGTATCAAGGAAGCCTAAGGTTCAAGTACCTATGCCTGAGGTTCAACCGCAGCAACTTAGAAGATCTTCAAGAATGGTTAAAATACCAAACCGTTTAGATTTATAACTTTTTACACAGTATTACAGTTTTTTTATTAAATAGCGTGGAGGAATGTTGGCACCTCACTAGTAATAGTATTGTGAACTAATGTGACACATCACTAGTTATGTTTTTTTCTATCTATGGATATAAGAAAGATGGTGAAGAATACATACAGTATCAGTAATAACCAATGTTTTATTATCCATCTAAATACAATTACATACATAACACCTGCCTGTGGTATGGCCCTAGAATAGCACCACCCCATCTCCTCCCGTGGGTGTCGTAAGAGGCGACTAAGGGATTCAAATACCGGAGGATGGGCAGCAGCATCTTTCCGCGTACTAGCCACCAAACTGCGATCGCCAACCCGCCTGCCAAGCGTGGCGATTACGGCATAACCCCCCATGATGAACGAACCCAACAAACGGCCCCTAGTCCCCGGCGGCCCCGCTATTCCTGGCTATGGTAGCGGCCATGGTAACGGCGGGGCAAGGGGTGCGAAGAATCCCCGGCAGATGCCAGGCTACCAACCCCGACGAACCGACGAGAAGCTCGCTGAACTCGAGGAAGAATTGAGCAGGTTACGGTGGGATATCGTAGGATTGTGTGAAGTCCGGAGAGAGGGGCAGGACACCATGATCCTCAAATCCGGTAACCTGCTCTATTTCCGGGAGGGCGACATACTGTCCCAGGGTGGTGTCGGGTTTATCGTCCACAGGTCCCTTGTCAACAACGTGGTCCAGATCGAGAGTGTTTCGACGAGGGTAGCATACCTTATACTCAGAATCACCAAACGGTATTCGTTGAAGGTCATACAGGTACACGCACCGACCTCGAAACACCCCGACGACGAGGTGGAGACTATGTATGAGGATATCTCTAAAGCCATGCATAGCTCCCGAACACACTATACCGTTGTGATGGGGGACTTTAACGCGAAACTGGGCAAACGAAGCGACAACGAGCTGAAAGTGGGGCAATTTGGATATGGAAAGAGGAATGCACGTGGCCATCTGCTGGCCGGCTTCATGGAGAAGGAGGGCCTTTTTATGATGAACTCCTTCTTCAGAAAGCCGGAACAGCGTAAGTGGACATGGCTACACCCTAACGGTGTCACAAAAAATGAGATTGATTTCATCTTGTCGACGAAGAGGCACATATTCAATGATGTCTCCGTGATCAATTCAGTAAAAACAGGAAGCGATCACCGGATGGTAAGAGGCACATTGAATCTTAGAACAAAGCTCGAAAGATGTCGACTGATGAAGTCTACGCTCCGACCAGCACCTATCCAGTTCCAGAACCCTGAGCACTTTCAGCTCGAGTTGCAGAATCGCTTCAAATGCCTGGGAGATTGCGAAAATGTGGATGATTACAATGACAGATTTGTGGAAATTGTCCAAACGACTGGGTCTAAGATCTTCAAAGCCCGTCGTTCAAAAGGAACCAAAAAGATTTCGGACCTCACCAACAAACTCATGGAACAAAGACGAAATTTGGTTCTGCAGTCCTCTGAAGATGCTACTCAGTATCGGCGTTTAAACAGACAGATCTCCAAGTCCTTGACTCGCGACCTACGCCAATTTAATACGACTCGTATTAAGGAGGCGATTGAGAGCAACAAAGGCTCAAAGGTTTTCGCAAGGGATCTGTCTGTTGGTCAAAGCCAACTGAATAAGCTGAAGGCGGAGGATGGCAGAATTGTTTCGTCAAAGCCGGAGCTGTTGGAAGAGGTCGAGAAGTTCTACGGACAATTATACACGAGTGTACGGCAATCTGTTAATAATCTGGCCAAAGACCCAAGAGCCAGATTGACCCGACACTATACCGAGGATATCCCGGACGTCAGCCTCTACGAGATTAGAATGGCTCTCAAACAGCTAAAGAACAATAAGGCACCGGGTGATGATGGGATCACGGCTGAGCTTCTAAAAGCTGGTGGAACACCGATACTTAAAGCTCTTCAGAAGCTATTTGATTCCGTCATACTCGAGGGACGAACGCCTAAGGCATGGCACAGAAGTGTGGTGGTACTCTTCTTCAAAAAAGGTGATAAAACCTTGTTGAAGAATTATAGACCCATCTCGCTTCTGAGCCATGTCTACAAGTTGTTTTCGAGAGTCATTACGAATCGTCTCGCTCGCAGGTTCGACGACTTCCAGCCTCCCGAACAAGCCGGTTTCCGAAAAGGCTTTAGCACCATAGACCACATACATACGCTGCGACAGATTATACAGAAGACCGAGGAGTATAATCAGCCACTCTGCTTGGCATTTGTGGACTATGAGAAAGCCTTCGATTCGATCGAGACCTGGGCTGTGCTACAGTCTCTCCAACGGTGCCAAATTGACTATCGATATATCGAAGCGCTGAAGTGTTTGTACGAAAACGCCACCATGTCAGTCCGCCTCCAGGATCAAAGCTCAAAACCTATCTAGTTGCAGCGAGGGGTGAGACAGGGAGACGTTATATCTCCGAAACTGTTCACCGCCGGCCTGGAAGATGTTTTCAAGCTCCTGGACTGGAGAAGACTCGGCATCAATATCAACGGCGAGTACATCACTCACCTTCGATTCGCTGACGATATCGTAGTCATGGCTGAGACCTTGGAAGACCTAGGCACAATGCTCGAAGACCTCAGTAGAGCCTCCCAACAAGTGGGCCTCAAAATGAACATGGACAAGACGAAAATTATGTCAAATGTCCATGTCGCACCCACTTCTTCTTTAAAGGTTGGAGACTCTACACTCGAAGTTGTCGACGAATATTTTTACCTGGGACAGACAGTCCAGTTAGGCAGGTCCAACTTTGAGAAAGAGGTCAATCGTCGAATCCAACTCGGCTGGGCAGCGTTCGGGAAGCTTCGTAATATCTTCTCGTCCAAAATACCGCAGTGTCTCAAGACTAAAGTCTACGATCAGTGTGTGTTGCCAGCGATGACCTACGGAACTGAGACTTGGTCCCTTACTATGGGCCTCATAAGAAGGCTCAAGGTCACCCAAAGGGCGATGGAGCGTGCTATGCTCGGAGTTTCCCTGCGTGATCGAATCAGAAATGAGGAGATCCGCAGGAGAACTAAAGTAACCGACATAGCACACAGAATCGCCAAACTTAAGTGGCAGTGGGCGGGGCACATAGCTCGTAGAACAGATGGCCGTTGGGGCAAGAGAGTTCTCGAGTGGCGACCACGCGCCGGAAGACGCAGTGTAGGCAGGCCTCCCACACGGTGGACCGACGACCTGGTGAAGGTCGCGGGAAGGGCATGGATGCGGAAGGCGCAGGACCGGTCATTGTGGAAATCCTTGGGGGAGGCCTTTGTCCAGCAGTGGACGTCTTTCGGCTGAAATGATGATGATGATGACATAACAAGTAATTAACAAAATCAATATGCCAACTTCATGGCAGCAGTATGAAATGGCAGGACGAGATTGGATGAGAGGGTTCAGGGCAAGACATCCTCAATTATCAATTAAAAAACCTGAGGCCTGTAGTATGGCTAGAGCTTCTTCGTTTAATAAGCACAACGTACAATTTTTTTTCGATAATCTTAAACAAGATCTCGATGAAACATCCACCACCACAGTGCAACGACCTCAAAAAGTTTTAGCAGCTAAAGGAAGTAATGTGTGTAAGGTCACAAGTAGAGAACGTGGAGTGTTAGTTACTACTTGTTGCATTGTGAACGCTATAGGCCAGGCACTACCTCCAGCAATGGTGTTTCCTCGAAAGAATTTTAAGTCGCACATGTTGCATGGGGCACCACCTGGGACACTTGGGCTAGCCGCAGCCAGTGGATGGATGAATGCACAATTATTTGTTGAAGTAATGAAGCACTTTATCCAGGTATTTTGATGGTTATATGGATAAGGTATATGTACCGTTTGTATGTTCTTATGGCAAAGATAAAATTATGCTTATTAAAATTTATTTGTTTCAGTTTACTTCAGCTTCAAAGGATAACCCCGCTTTACTTATTCTCGATAACCATGAAAGCCATCTTCCCATAGAGGCTCTAGATCTGGCAAAAGCCTCGGGTGTGACTATACTTATACTTCATCCTCATACCACAGCCAGGATGCAACCCTTGGATGTTGGACTAAATGGTCCTTTCAAGACATATTATTATGCAGCAATAGACTCATGGTTACTTCGTAACCCAGGTAAAATTTTGACCATTTATAATGTAGCCGAGTGCGTAGGTATAGCGTATATGAGGGCTATGACTCCGACAAATATTACGCAAGCTTTTAAGAAATGTGGAATATTCCCCTTTGACGACAATTTATTTACGGAAATAGATTTCGCACCCAGCGACGTCACTAATAGACCAGCACCAGAAAATGTAACAGATGTTGTAGTAGATTGCCGAGAACCTGATGCTAATGAATGTTGTGATTCACCTTCTATACTAACTCCTGGTTTTTATTGTGACGATGATGAAACTGATGCAGAATTAGATCATATTATTGATGAATGTCTCTATAGCGAGCCAGTACCATCTACTTCATATGTCCAGAAACCATCACAAACATCACATACTAGCATTGCATTCAATTCTAAAATATTACATGAACCTACTACATCCTCGACAGGAGAACAAATAAAATCAGAGACACACTCATCAGATGTCTCACACTTAGGCACTCCAAGTAATGGTTGGTTAAAAAATACATGTTTGATTTGTTGATTATAAAAATTTAATCAGTAATGTGTGTTTTTTTCCAACGTAGTAATTAGGGCGGGGCTTAATTTTTTATGAGACAGCGAATTGTTTTGTTATACACAAATATAATTGAATCTGTTTCTTATTAACAGTTTTCTTATCTTAATATTCATTTGCCTATAACTCAAAATAGTTAACTATCGATTTCTGGGTTTTCCCACAACCACGACGATATAAGCGTTTTGGTGTATACTATAAGCTTATATTGCTAACATCATGTAAATAAATAAATGAAAATAAATAAAAAAATCTATTTTGCTTATTTTAAAGCACTTCTAAGGAGCTTCCATTTGTTTTTTCATCTTGAGGTGTAAATCTCAGGGTGTATGGTGGCCGTGTGGTCCCCGTCGTACAATAAAGGAAATCCCATTTTTTTCCTGTGGGTTACGTCACCCAAAGAAAAATGAGGCGACTAGGGACTAAGGGACATGCCAATGGACAGGCCGCAGCGTTCTCAAGTGCACCTACTGTGATAGGTAACCCGTCTGCTAAGAGCGTGGCGATTACGGCATGGTCTCTTAAGGAAGAGGGCATCAGTAGTGGATGATGAGAGCTTGTAATGATGATGACAAACATCGCTTAAGTTTCTTGTATTAAAATATAAAGCCTCATAATCAACATTAATTTTCAGAATAACGATATGCCTTTGACGACAGAAAATCAATCGATAGAAGGAAGGGCAGTTACCTTACAGGATAATTTCCTTGAAGAAAATTCAAATGCAGTGGTAAGTATTCAGACCATGTACCTAGTGTAAGGTACTGACGACACACTACCAAAATTTTGTATTTGCCATTTTTTTAAATGTGATTAAACTTTGGTTGTCTGTTTGTTTTGGTCAAACATCAATCAAAATCGAGTTTAGTGGTGCCCGTCTGTTATTTTATTCTGTGATACATAGTTTAGATTATTCTGATCCTACTGATTTATCATATAACACTTAATATATTTGCAGGACAATGACATTCTGTCAATCAATGAAAATGAACTAATTTGGAAAATACAGTGTTAATTTTACCGCAAAGTGTACCTGAAAACAGCTCAAATATAACTGCAGAAATATACTGCAGAAAACGTTACTGTTGACGATCAAGGACAGCTTAACATATCTGAGATATTTAATAAACTAGTTACAAAAATGGATATTGTTAATGAAAATTTAAAGATGGAAAATGTAAGAACTCTACACCAAAAACCAGACAATCCTATCAGAAAGTCAACAAGCAATAATGTTAAGTTTATCAAAACTGGGGGTACAATTTGAACAGATGATAAAAAGTTACTCTCTTCCCGTGGAAACAAAAGAAATTATTGAATCTATACAGCTTCCTTAGAAGATCTAATAAAAATGGAAACATCCATTAACGATCCAGCTACAGCAATAGAATTAAAAAACGATTTTCTGTTATATGTGGCAAAGGTATAGGGAGGGGTATTAATAATGCATATTTATTAGTCGACGCAATGTTTGATAGACATTTCCTTCGTCATTGTCCCAGGGGCTGGAGGTTCTCAGTCTTCGAATGAAAAAAAATATTTCTGTAGTCACACTGCAATAATAAACTTCTTTTTTAGTATAGTACATGATTCAGATAACCTTTTCACTTTAGCAGAATGCCAAAATTTCTTTAAAAATGTTTTACGAAAAACAGACCAAAATTGAAAAAGTCTAGATGAGACTACTGAAGACCAAGAAGTTACTGAACATTCTGACAAAACACTAAAAAACAATGAGACATCTTCCCGAGCTGAGCAGGTGATGTCAGCTGCTGAAAAGTCACCTAGACTGAACCAAGAACAACCATGTACTTCGATGGATACAAAGTCTTCACAAAAAGATCGTGAGCAGATTACTCTATCAGTCGTTAAAACAACTGCTCAAGCTTATCTTAAATAGATGTTCTGTTTGAATTTTGATTATTTTATTTGTATGACAGTTAGTATGATATTTATTAAAAATTTATTAAGTGAAATAAATTTCTCTACTAAGGTCTATTTCTATTTAGACGTTTCGTGTCTGACTGCTGGTGTGCGGCAGCGGTGCGGATGCAGTTCTGCAAACAGTAAGTTAATACCTTACGGGCTTACTTTGCGGGTTTTGCCTCACCGCACTTTTTTTGTATTGTATGAAAAATATCAACCGACCGTTTACTGATATGCATCCGCATCATCGCCGCACTGTAGCAGTCCAACTCGAAACGTCTAAATTGAAAAAGCCCTTAAGCTGTTTTAAGCAATTTTAAGTGTGGTATGCAACACTTTTTTTTTCAACACGGTTTTCGGGACTGATCTAAATCTATATCATCAAAATATGGATGGATTGATGTCAAAGTTGGACCGGCTTACTATAGTTCTCGAATTGCTCGAACGTAGGAGTAGGGGTGTTGGTGTTCTCTGTTTTACTGAGCATAACATGATAAGAAATGATAGAAAATTGTTGAGTGTACCAAATTTTACTCTTGGCTCTATATTTTGTAGGAGCAACCGTCGTGGTGGATCATGTATACTTGTCGATAACACGTTAGTATTTACCCCAATCCAAAATATTGATAAATACAGTATTGAAAATATTATGGAGTGCTCTGGAATAGTACTTCCAGAACACAAAATATATGTGATATGCATATATAGACCGCCGAGATATAGTGCAGAAGATTTAAACACGTTTTTTACTGCTTTCCATTCCTTATTAACTACTTTGTTGTTTCTTTCTTGTATTGTTCTGTGGTCCTTTAATTTAAAAACAGCCTTTAATCAACCCACTCGGTTAGTAAGCGGGGAAGTGTTTGGACAATGTCTTATACAACACCAAACATTGCTCACACGAGGTCCTCGAATATGCACTATCTGACCATACTGGACAGTTATTTACAGTACCGGTGGGACGTATTAACGTATTGAAGTATTGGTATGTTGAAAAGCGTAATTATTCAATGGTGAATATCACAAACTTTAAGGAATGTTTAGACTCATTCAGTTTTCGGGAAGTTTACGATTGTCAGAATCCCAATATCGGCTTTAGTAAGTTTTATGAACTGTTTAGACTATTTTATGATCTATATTTTCCTAAAGTACGTGTAAAAATCTCAGCAAAAATACGCCCGAAGTGGATTACGAAAGGCATAAGACTATGTTGCAAACGCAAACGCCAACTTCTGTGGCAGTATCGGAAAAACCGTACAAATACAAATAAAGAAGCTTTCCAAAAACTATCATCTAGGCTCAATAAGATTATAAAATTAACACAGAAGACGCGTAATGACAACTTCATTAATAACGCAAATAATAAATGTAAGGCTACCTGGACTGTAATTAATAATAATAAATTTAATGTTCCCAAGGAACATATACGGTGCATAACCGTGAATAATGAGGTTGTGAGTGATCCTATACAGATAGCGAACTCGTTTAACAACTATTTTGTTGATCAAATTACGAAATTAGAACAAACTACGACCAAAATATGTTTTAGTCATAAATCTAACTCTCTGTTCCTGAAGAAATTAATAAAATCATCCTTAACCCATTATAGACTAGTGGTACCAAACGGGACCATTTTTTCGCGCGCTTTAGTTTGTCACCCTGTACGATCACATGATGCGATAGATGCATGCTAATTGGTGCAATCGAAGCATGGAAATAAGGCCTATTAGTCGATCATCCGTGGTTGACAGTTATCGTCTTTAGTTGAGTGTAATTGATTGCAGAAGTGAGTGTATCAGATTTTTTTCGCAAACATGGATATGTTATTCAAGTAAGTACCTATATTTTTCTCGTTTTATAGTTATGCGACAATTTCATTACGATTATATATTCTTTATAAGTGTTTCGATTGTGTGATTTGATTACATTAGTCCAGTTCATAACTATATCGGAATTATTGTTTGTTAAAGTTGCTGGTACCGTATGGTACCTCTAGCCACTCACCATGTCATTTTAATTTTTTACTTTTATAGATGGTAGTGTTGTAAAACGATATAATGTTGTAGATAAACATAATGTTATTGTTCTCCAAAGTAAATTGTTTTTTTTTTTTGTTGTTCAGCTGCAATATACATGAAGCGCTGGCTATTTTGGAAGAAGATGAGGAGCTCGAAGCTCACCAGATATTTATAGCTCCGCCAGAGCCCGCCGTGCATTCAGACGAGGATTCAGGAGAGACGAAGATTCTGGTGCATTCATCAATAATCTCAGTGGTCGGCAGCTTAGTGCGCCTACGAAAAATACCTCAAAAAGACCTCATCGTGAATGTCGTGAGAAACCAAGTAACGTATTTTCACCTCAAATACAGTCTCGCGGTAAGACTGCAGAACGTCGTACTTCTAGAGGTCGGGGACGTGGTCGTGTTAGCTCACGTATTACTAGACGTGGAGGCGCCATTCCTAGCAGTTCTACGGCTAAGTCATCAAGCTCCAGTTCCTCTGGTGATGATTCCGATGGTTCGATTGATGAACCAGCACGAAAAAAAACAAAACAAGCGACGCGTACCTGGGTGAAAGAAGATCTATCGAAGGAGCTGCCTGCGTTCCCTGATGGAAATTACTCTACGTATAGGGAAAAATCTTCTGTAGAAATGTTTGAGTTATTTTAGGGAGAAACAGTCATCAATTTGTTAGTCGATCAATCGACAAAATATGCCGGATTTTTTAATTGCCCGAACCCAAACATAACGCACGACGAAATGAGAGCTTTCATAGCGATACTCATTATTTCTGGCTATAACACCGTGCCATCTAAAAACCACTACTGGGATAACGGCTCCGACATGAGAAACGAAATGATTTATAACTCCATGAGAAGCGATCGTTTCAAAACTATCATGCGGTTTCTACATTGTGCAGATAATACGCAAGTTGATGAAACCGATAAAATGTGGAAGCTAAAGCCACTTACTGATTTACTAAGGAACAATTTCCGTGAGAACTATGTACCATCACATGCTCTAAATTATGATGAATCTATGATAGAATATTTTGGAAAACATGGGTGCAAGCAATTCATACGCGGAAAGCCTATCAGGTTTGGGTTCAAGGTTTGGTGCCTAAATACTCCATATGGTTACTTGGTAGATTTTGAAATATATCAGGGCAAAAGTGTGAATGTGAACCCTGAGTATGACCTAGAATTTGGAAAAGCTGCAGCTCCTTTAGTAAAGATGATTGACGATATGTCTAACAGTGTGCAATGTCTGCCCATGAGTTTTTATTTCGATAACCTATTTACCGGTTTCCAGCTACTGCGATATCTAAAAAGTCGAGACTATAATGGTACTGGAACTGTGCGTGAGAACCGGCTCCCTAAAGATATACTTTTGATAAATAAAAAAGAAATGCAGAAGAAGGACCGCGGAACTTACGACAATGTAAAGTGCGTTGAAGACAATATCTGTGTCGTACGTTGGAAGGACAATTCGGTTGTAACAGCAATGTCTACTATCCATGGAGTAAGCCCTATTACAAATGTAAGTAGATACAGTGCAACCGAAAAAAAGGTGAGTGTTCCACGACCAGCGATATTCACAGAATACAATAGATTTATGGGTGGAACTGATCTGATGGACCAAAATATAAATACATATCGCATCGGGATAAGGGGCAAAAAATGGTGGTGGTCTATATTTACCTACTTGATTGACGCGGTTATTTGTAATGCTTGGGTGCTGTCAAGAAAAGCAGGAAACGCTAAAAGCCAATTAGAATTTCGCAGACACATAGCGCAGACATATCTTACTCGTATTCAAAACTTTCCTCTTAGCGGAGGACGGCCGAAGTCTGGAAAGCATTCTCGCACTGACAATCGAGTAAGTGATGATATACGGTTTGATAGCCGTAATCACCTGCTTGTTCCCTGTTCGAGCCGCCGTAGGTGCGCTCAAGAAAACTGCAAAGCCCGAACAAGATTGGAATGCATGAAGTGTGATGTAGGGCTATGTGCTGCCTGTAATTACCAATTCCATACGTTATAATTTTCAATATTATTTACAATATAATAAATAATACATTTTATACCTTATACTGTGTATTTAATTTTCATTATTGTGGAACATACTAACCAATTTACTAATATAAAGGTCAAAGTTATATTTTGAAAATACCTACGATAAGAGACTAGCGGTACCATATGGTACCAGCACCTTCTGTGTGAACTAAGCCTTAGATAATTTTTTAAATGCTTGTATAATGTTAATTAAGCCCTAATCAAAAACATACTAAAAAAAATAAATCTGTCACCTCAAAAAAACTCAGTCTATAATGGGTTAATCTCAAAACCACAAATAGCACTGGATACGATGAAATTTCTACAAAGATAATAAAACACGTATCTTTTAGCATTTCAGATGTTTTAAGTCACTTGATTAACCTATGCATATCTCATGGTGTGTTTCCCAAAGATCTAAAAAATACTGTAATCAAACCCCTTTTTAAAACTGACATGGGTTGTTACAGACCAATAGCTCTTGTCCCTGTCCTATCAAAAATATTCGAGAGGGTTATCTACGAGCGTCTGTACAATTTCTTTGAAATGAACAGCTTGTTTGCTGAGGAGCAAGTTGGATTTCGTAAAAATAAGAATATCAATATAGCATTCTATAGCTTCCTCAGTACAGTTATGACCGCCGCAGACAAAAAGAACCAAGCCTCCGCCATTTTCATGGATCTAACAAAGGCGTTTGATTACGTGGATCACGTGACCTTATTGGATAAGTTATATGCTTATGGAGTGAGAGGAAATGTGCTAGAACTGATAAGATCTTACCTAAGTGACCGAACACAGACAACACAGATCTCTAGAGTATGTAGTTCTACTAAAAAGTTAATAAATCACTCGTCCGAACCGCGAAAAGTTGCTTTTGGAGTACGTCAGGGGAGCGTGCTGGGACCATTGTTGTTTATCATTTACATAAATGACTTTCCCCAAGCAACAAATTATAAAACCATACTTTTTGTGGATGACAGCACAATTGTATTTACTGGAAATAATAAATCTCAGGTAGAGCATGAAATAAGTGGTACTTTACATGACTGTTAAATGGTTGACATCAAATAATTTGAAAATTAATTTAAACAAGACATGCATAATGACATTTAGAAATAGGACGAATAAACTGACAGACTTGGACATACAATATAATGGAACACAAATAAAACAGGTACAAGAAACAAAATTTCTAGGACTAAATATAGATGAAGGTCTGGATTGGAAGGTGCATTTAGAAGTGTTATGTTCAAAAATAAATCAACACTCTTACTCTCTCTATATGTTGTCTAAGACAGCCAGTGTATCTACTATTATAACTGCATACTATGGGTATGTTTTTCCAATATTAAGTTACGGAGTCATATTTTGGGGAGCAATTCAACTAGTGTTGAAAGCATTTTCAAAGCCCAAAAGAAATGCGTAAGAGCTATATGTAAATTGAAATGTACTGATAGCTGTAAACCTAGTTTCATTGAACTACAAATTTTGACATTGCCATGTATATATATTTTGGAAACCGTGTTGTTCGTGAAGAAAAATATGCAGCTTTATACAAAACATTATAGTAAGAGACATAACATGAAGATATCTTAACAGTAGTGTGTTCTGCATGGCACCAAGGCTTTACAACCGGCTACCAATTTTATTAATATTTTGAAAATTACAAACATGATCGAATTTAAACGTAGCCTTATTATTCCGTTGAAGAGTACCTAAGTGACATGTCACTGAAATAAATAAAACAATCAGACAATATTTATTATTATCATTATTTAATTAATAATTAACGCAATTGACATTTTTTTTTAAATTTGATTTTATTTACTTCATGTGCTATTGTTATTCTCTACCACTGACATACCTATTTTATTTTGATTATGATTTATTTATTACAATTGACATACCCATTTGATTTTATTTGATTATATACTATTGAAAGTCTAATTTTATGGCTATTGATAATATTATGTACGTATTTCAATTAATTGTAATGAAGTATATGAAAAAAATATGTTGAGAAATATGTAGTATGCATGTCTAGTAATTGTTTATATGCCTCTAATTTGCATGCCGCAAGGCCAAATGTAGTGACACATTTGTAACAAACATGTACCAACCCTAAACCTACATTTGCAAATAAATGAAATAAATAAAATAAATAAATAATTAAGTGATATTTTCACTAAATAGGTTCTAGTAATCCATACTAATATTATAAATGCGAAAGTAACTCTGTCTGTCTGTATGTTACGTTTTCACGCCTAAATCACTGACCCGATTTTGATGAAATTTGGTATAGTGGTAGATTAGACCTTGAGAAAGGACAAAGGCTATGTTTGGTCGCGATAACCGACATCCACGCGGGCGGAGCCGCGGGCAACAGCTAGTTTACCTATAAATATAAATTTAATTATTTATTTAAATTTTCACTTTTTTTGTAAATATATTTTATAATTATTATTGTAGAATATACTGCTTCCGGGCTGTTTGGCCGTGGTCCATTTGAAACTTGCGACCACGGCCAAACAGCCCGGAAGCAGTATATTCTACATGCAACGCCGGCCGTGAAAGCCGGAAGACTTAAATTATTATTGTGTCCGTTATTTCGACTAGGCGACCATAGGAAGCCATGACTTTGATAGTGTGGAAAAGCTGACCCCTAATTGATCAAACTTGACACACAAGTAAATAAAATTGATTCCCCGCCGCCGCGCCGTTTAAAAGATATTTGATAATTAAGGTGGCCGGCTCAGAATGACATTTCTATGGCCCGGCCGCTTTAACTACCGAATATCCTTGAAAAGGGGGCAGAAAAACAGCTTTTCCACTTGGATGTTTATTTTTAAGGGTAAAACTATACCGGTTCTAGCCGATATATTTGATAATTTGCTGTATTTTATAGTGGATCCATCATTTATTCATTCACACAAATTGGTTATGTGTGCTCACTCATTCGATCAGAGTTAATAGAAACAACTGTCCTGCAAAGGATTTAATTGGTAAGAGAAGCAGAACAGACAATGGAAGGAACTCACCTGCTTACAGCGATCGCCTAGCTGTCCAATTTCTGTTGCTTGTTTTGGTAGGCAGAGTTCAGTTAATTAAAGAGTGCCGGCGCCGGCTTGCTAATGTTATCACCAAGTTCACCAACACAATATGAAACAGCACTTTAATATTAACTACTATTTAAGCGGTATAGTATTTAAAGTTTTTTTTACTGCGGAGACGCAACAAATCGCGTCGACGTCGTTGAGTTCAGCACAGATAATATATTCACCTGAAGTTTAGATTTTATTAAACTTTCACTTTTTAGATGAGATAGTTTTCTTATCTTCACACAGGTGGAGCTAATATAGCCGAGTTTCTCTCTCTCCATATAAGTAGCGTGATGTGTGAGTAGGAAAGGGATAGGAATATAGGAGCTGAAAGAATTAGTGAGTGATTTTTATCTAGCAAGTGTAAACAAAACATATAGTAGCCCTTTCTAAAGCGCGCGGATATTTAAATTATTTTATTACGGTGAATGGCGTAAACATTCTCCCGCCCTTGATAATACGTAGCACGTATTACCGAAATACCAAAATTATTATTATTGAGAAGGCAATGGGCAAATCTTGATGACCGGACGTCTAAACATGCGCAATGCGGTTTTAACTAAAACAACGCGGACTCTACCATCTTTACCCGGACAAACCTCTTGTATTATGCCTAAGGCCCACGAAGCGGGGGAACATCATCTTGATGTATTAACACGATAGTACCTGGTAATACATCATCCGTATTAGTAAGCCATTTTTGCCTAATTTGTAAAGAATTCAAATATTCCAAACGCCATCTTTTCCAATAGCTATTGACCATTTGATCGAGCAGTTCTTTGCGATGACGCAGGATTTGAGTTTCTTCGGAAATACCTACCTACTATACCTGTAGGTAAATAAGTTAAGCCATAATAAAATGAGCGGGAGTAAGGGGTTTCGGATAAGGGTCCTCAGATAAGACGCAAAGCGGTCTGGAATTTAAAAGGGTCTCAATTTGAGTCAAAACTTTAAAAAGTTTTTCATATATAAGTAACTGAGAGCCCATGAAGCGGTATAAATGAAGTTTAATACTTTTAATATTAGACCCCCGAAATGCGGAGCGCGGGGCGGGATCATATGCCACTCAATGCGATGGTCAGCTGAAAGTTCATTTATTTGAGACTAAGCTCCCACAAAGTTCGTCCCATTTTTGGAATAAATATGCGTAACAGGACCGCGCCTGGAAATAAAGCGTTTGAATGCCGAAATGAAAGCATCAGTTGACAGATCGGTAGCTAGTTCGATATGAACTGCTTGCAGATAAACAAACAAATATAAGACTTTATGCTGCGTTGACCGCGACGTCTGCATAAAGTTATATTTATAGGGCCGGTATAATCGACCCCGGTATGCACGAAAGCTTTTGTTTCTTGCACGCGGTAAAGCGGTAAATCTTTCATTTGCGTATTAATGTTAGAAGGAGAATTTTAAAGCAAGCATTACAAGCGTGTACACGTTGCCTGATTACGTTGACGAAGCAATGAACTCAATACATTGGCACCCGTGTGACAATGTACGCGGTGATAATAATCAATTAAAAGGTGAGTAACATGATCATGCTTCGGTAGCAGCGCGTGTTGAGCTTCGTATGGTAAGTTACTATTAGAGAGCCTACCTCCTATTCTTATAATTCCGTGCTCGTCAATAAATAAGTCGAGTTTACGGAGCGGTGCACGGAAAGAAAAAATTATAACTATATTACCAGAATGTATTGTAAAAAATATCCTGGTTACTTAAACCAGATTTAAGTAATGTTTACTAGAATTATCGCAAAAGCCACAAAGCTGTTTTTTTATTATTACTAAAATTTTCTGGTTATTATATTATAGTTACAAATACCTAAAACTAGTTATTGATGCATTTTAATAATGTAATTACAGCTATACATTTTTGGTAATATATAAATCTATAAATAGTACATAATACTTTCGTGATTGTTAGCTGCACATAATTCGTTATTAATCCCTACAATAAATATGGTACAGTACAAAAAAAGAAAGTAGACACAACATTATTTAGATTTGTTAAAGATACTAGAATCATATAGTACTGTTTACCAGATTCACTTATACAGAACTATAAACATTGTTACAATAAAAAATCTTTGCGTATTGCTAACAAAATCTTAAACGTGTGCGCAACAAAAAAATATATTTATTGTAACGAAATAATATTTTAAACGCTACTAAAAATATTGTTAACACTAGCATAAGTAAGTAACTTGAAACGAAATTTATTTGCCGCCATTTTGGCATTGCATCATTCGTGATCTGTGTGTGTTCGTGCGTTGTGCTGCGTGAGCGACGATCAAAATTCAAATTTTGTTTTGTAATTGTGGTTCGAGTGTGTTCTCCACTCTCCAGTTATACAAGTAACCTGTGGTGTGTGTTACTGTGTTCTTTTCTTACCAAAATTTTGAAAATGGAACATGACAATGATATTATTGAAACAACCGTGGAAGACCTACTGGAGTCATGGGAACTGTCCCAGTACAAATCCACCTTTGCAGGCAAGTTTGTAGGACATGGGCTATCAAATCAAACCCATTTGTGTATGAGTTTGAGCTGAGATTTGAGTGTACTTGAGAGTAAATGTGGCGTAAAAAAAGCCCTGCAACTACAACCAAAATAAAAAAGCAGGTCTCAGGTTGGGGTGCACTTATGGGGGCTAAAAAAAGTGCACTCTAAGCCAGGTCTCAAGTGCACTCCACGGGCTCCTACTTACTACTACAAACCAAAGTTTGATTAGTACCCCGAAGAGGACCCACCGACCAAATAACATTTGTTTTTTTTTTTAAGATAACAAAATCACTTTAGAAACATTAAGTTGCCTGGATGCAAATTTAATAAAAGAATTAATTGGACCAATTGGAGATAGGGTCCGTTTCTCTAAAAAGTTGGCAGCGTGGAATGAGTTGGTGGATACGGTTAATAATGTAAGTGATAGTGGTTGATATCCTATCTTTGTTTTTGCAGTTTCATAAATATACATATTTCATAATTTTATTCAACAGGAAGAAGAAACGAATACAAATAATTTTCATTGTCAAGATGCAGTAGCAGACTTAAGACATCCTACTGGAGAAGAATACAAACTAATATATGGATCAGACATAAGTTTGGTATGTATTTTATGTATATAGGGTCAGACCAAATAAAAAGTCAAGACATAGCGCTGTCAACAATGACTTGAGGTCGGATTCGTAAACATGTGTGCACTTGGTAAGGCATAGTTTCGTTATATGTGTACACACACACACATATAACGAAACTACGCCTAACAAAGTGCTGACAGCGCTGAAAGTGTTGACTTGACTTTTTATTTGGTCTGAGTGTATAGGTACTGAGTTTATGGAAACTATGAAAGCGTTTTTGTGACTGTTTTTTGGTTTATAGGTAGGTAGGGACTCAAGTCTTCGATGTGGTCTTATTGTTAGAATGTGGCCACCTTTTAGAGTTAGTCAAATGGTTTGGCTCAAGTTGCCTCTAATATAATGCTAAGTTTGGTTGAACATATCACCGAATTCAGGTTAAACTTTTACCGAATCTAATATTCAAATTATTATGCATATTTTCCTGTATCCCTGTGCGCAACGCAACCAACTGTGACAATTTTACATGGATTATAAACATATTTTACTTTATTGCAGGACAAAACCCAAATTTCCACTTCTTGCAGTAGTGTCAATAGTGACAAAACAGTTGGTAATTTATCGGATGTAACAAACTTCATAGTACTACCATCCACAAGTCAATCATCACCTACAAGTACAAATGTTGAGCTACCAAATAAAATATCTCATAACTTCAAATACACTGTAAGTACATAAATACAAGTTGTTGAACCATTCCGAAAGTTTATCCTTAACTAATTCTCTGTTCAAAGATGAGTGTGAAGATGAAGTTGAGCTTGTTTAAAATTTTCAAGGAAGTATGGACCCATCTGGCAGACAACTTAGGGGACTGAGGATGAATTCAAATGTTTTTCTGATCAGCTAATACTACTAGGACACAAAAAAACCTAAAATCTTGCCAAAAAATTCAATTATAAAGCCTTACTTTATAAAAGATCTTAATAAAATTACAATAAAAACAATTATTTCAAAGAAAATATCTTGTTTTTAAAAAAAATATGTATATGTATGATTAATTTATATTTTTAGTGCAAAAAACAAGAAAACTAACTAACTTCCACATCAAGATTTTTTATAAAATTGTAAGTTTTATTATATAGGAAATTTTATCTTTTTTATAGCAATGTATACATTATATATTTATTCACCCAATTTAATATAGTTTATCTGTGATTTATCTGCTCGTGTTTTTTTATTACCAGAAAACATATTTAATTATTTCACTGTACAATAAAGTGTTAAATAAATAAATAAATAAATAAATAAATATTCCACAACATTTCACACAACGCTATCTAGACCCATGGTAAGCATAGCTTAACTAGCTTGTGTTATGGAATCTAGAATGCGGATAAACATACTTAGATACGTTTTTTTTTGTAAATACATACATATTATACATAGAAACACCCAGACCAATGCAAATATACATATTCATGCATACAAATATTTGCACTGAGCGGGGATCGAACCCGCGCCTCCTGCATGGCGGCCGCGTTCACTACCGCCACGCCACGGAGGCTATTTTATGTCAATAGCCAAAGTGTAGCAAAACTTAGTTTCAGCCGGCTAGAACTAGGGGTAGTACGCCGACATCAGTTGGTTAAACCTAGGTGTAGCCGGTTTATCATCGGCTAAATTAAGGTCTACTCTTCTATCGGCTAAATCTACATTTACTCAATCCTTAGGTGGTAAAACTAGGCGTACAATAAATATTAGTAAAAAATAAGACAAGTACATCAAACTGATATAATATTTTAGATATAACAAGCGTTTGGTTGTAATTGAATATTATATAAAACTTTAAGATAAACAGTAAAAAAGTTAAAAATATTAATAATCAACAACAATATTATACTGCTACTAATACTACTACTGCTACTGCTGCTGCTACAATACTACTTCTGCTGCTGCTGCTGCTACAATACTACTTCTGCTGCTGCTGCTGCTATTACTGCTGCTATAACTGCTGCTGCTGGTAGCAGTAGTAGTAGTAGTAGTAGTAGTAGTACTTCTACTATACTACTACTAAAAATATTATGTTACTAAAAATACTGTTCTGTCTTGCTTAATGCTATTTTCAGGAAGTGATCAATTCGTAGCTAAAATAACTAAAATATCTCGATAGCTAATCATTGCCGGCTAGAGTGTTATATGACAAAATCAATTGCAAATAAGCTCTATGTATTTTAACCCCCCAAAAGGAATGTATCGAATTTTCGGTAACTTTTTATAAACTAAATTAAATTTCCTTTATTATGATTTTTTTTAATACATATTTTATTAATATATTATATACAGTAAGACGTTATGAAATCAATTTTTGGCAAGGTTTTGAATTTTTGGTCCAACTATTAATTTTTTGTACCAAATTCCTTGTTATTTAGCAATGAAAATGAAAGTCTTATGACTGTCTTCTATGATACCTAGTAGTATTATTAATTGATCAGAAAAACATTGAAATTGAATCTAAGAGACATCCTAAGCTCCCTTTTAAACAGTGGCTAGTCAAAGTTCAAGTTTGCCAAACTTTGTCATTTTTTGTAATAGTCATTGGATCTGATAAGGTTTGCAATGCAAGGTATAGGGTTATTGTTGGTGATTGTTCCAAGGGTGGCCACTTGTAGAAATGCACATTATTTATTTATTTATTATACAATCTTCATTACATATTAAAATTATTATAAATCAATTACAGGGCTTAAAGGATTTGTTGAAACAAACACTAGAGGGGCGTTCATTATTACATTTGTATTCTGCAAGTGGGCTATTGTCAAATAACGGACGCAGAAAAATCTGTAACATAATCATCAAGCACATACTGGCACAAAATGGCACTAATGAAAGAATATCTGGCCTAATACTTCTTAACTACGCTCAAGAAATTTCAACTCTTTTTACACAGGAAAATATAAGCACTTATTATATTCCGTATATGAATAACCCAAAAACGAAAATTAGACGTTTGGCGAAAGGCAAACTTTATGATTGCCTACAGAACCGCAAGAGAGAATATAGAGAAAGTACTCCCAAAATTAACGAGAATGATGAAAATATTGTAAAAACTAATAATAATTATGACCTTTCAGGTATGTTCTTTTTTATACAATTAAAATTGCTTTTATATTGTTTCTATGTTTTTTAGGGTTCCGTAGCAAATATATGTAGATAGAACTGAACCTTTATGATTTCACCCTGTTCATCTATCTGAATGTGACTCATTGAAATTTTATTCAGAGTCTACTCGTAATATTCAGGGTGTCTCAATTGCGTGCCACAGGGCTCAAAATAAAATATAAAAGAAATTAAAATATTATTTTAAGTTTTTTTTATTTTATTACGCAGCTATCTTATAATATGTGCTTTTCAGAAGTAACCGAAGATATTTCATGGCTTAAAAACTCTTGTGATCCCTGGGGTGCTGTTAAAGAAAAGTGGCAAAATACTACCAAATATCGCCATGAAGAAATTATGAAAGAAAGTCATACCATAGAAAGCTACATGCAAACTTACCCTGCTTTACAAAAACCCACAGGGTTTCATCTCCTTCTTGCTGATTTTGGGTACTACTATCCCAATAGTGTAGTAGACAAACTCAAAGAAAATTTTCCTGTTTATAAAAAAAATATTCTTGATATTGGTGTTAATAAGTTTTTAAAACACCACGACCAGAAACTTCAAGAATTCGCTGAAGAATATAAGAAAATATGTAAGTTTATATCTCTTTTTCTTGTTATAATGTTTGGTACCAATGTTGGGAAAACGAAACATTTATGGTCAGTCTGTCTATTTGTATGTCTGTCATAGAAAACTCCTAGAACCAAAGTGTAAGATAGTTTTGAAAACCGGAATAGTTAACACAATTGGTTTTGATATAGATACACAAAATCCATATATTTGGGGGGCCAAAAAAATCCGAGCGGAATATCAAATAAACATTTTGAGACTTAAAAAACAGAACAACATAGTTAAAACAAATATCAATAGGTTAATGATAAGTGTAATTTTACAGTTTTGTATTATTTAACGCAGCCAGCTAGACAAAAGATTAATGGGATTTTTACACTATAAAAAATATTACTGTTTACGTGCCCATCAATGTTAACAAACATTTTATTTATCTTTTCAGCTAATAATAAAGAATCGGTTTCATCTGTTGCTCTAGTAGAAACAACATCAATTTACGCATTTATGTATTTGCCATTTCTGGTCGGGAATCCCGTTGGAAAAAATAAGAAAAAAGGCTGGAGACCTTCAAAACAAGAAGCCTGTGATGCTTTCATTACTCATGTGAAAGCTGAAGCTGATTTGAAGGAAGTTATTACAAGACGTAAGGAAAAGTATTGTACTCTTGGACTGACACTCCAACCCACAATATTTATTGTAGGTCCCTCTCTGAATGATATAAAAAAATACTATATTGTAGTGAATGATGTTTTTTATGTCGTCACTTCAATTGTCGAAGCGGTAGACGTAACATTTAAGTTATTCTATTCTCTGCATTGCGAATATCCTGCAGAATGTAACACAGTTTACAGTTTCTTGCAAAAACGTTTCTATAAGCTAAGTACAAAATGGGATAAAGAATTTACGTGTGTTAATGCTTTAATTGCTGATCTAGGATTAAAATAGTTGACAACTCTTTACTAGGCTAGTAAACATGCCTAAGTGTTTTTTATGTAAAAAGGACTTGGAAACTCTAAAAGAGTTATGTAAACATTTTAACAGGTCTCACTATAACCACAATTTTACATTTTATGAGTGCAGTGAAGATGATTGTAGAAGAAAATATGCCCTTTTAAATTCTTTCAAGAAACACATGTTAGTAGCCCATTTACAAAACCCTGTCCCTATCTCTTTAATTACAAAGGATATCCGATGTAGTGATGAAAACATTCTAAATCAACCCAATGAAACCAATGTTAGTGGTATATCTCAAAAAGAAAATGGTTCTGAATCTTTTCAACAAAACAACCCAATACTTGACAGCAATGAACATGAGTTACCTTCACACACTTCCATAAAGGAATTTAAAGATTGTTCCGTTCCATTTAATGCAGATCCAATTTCAGTATTTGCTTCTTCTTTGTATGCCAATCCTGTAGTTCCTCGAAATGTGATCGAAGATGTTATAAAAAAGGTAAAGGTTTTGTTAGAAAATTCGTTATTAAAGCCGATATCTATAGATTTATTAAAATTTTTTCAAAGTGGTGAGTTTTCCGAGAACTGTTACAATCATTTAAAATCTGGAATCAATCAACTGAGAGCTTCACTTGAAACTAATTCTACGGAACACAAACGATTTTTAAATTTTAAGAAGTTGGGTACATATATAGAGCCTGTAGAGTTTTGTTTAGGCCAAAGAATGGATGTAAATTATACAAACAATTTTCAGTACCTACCAGTTCCAACTACAGCTCAATACATTCCATTGCGGCTTGTCCTCAAAAATTTTTTAGAAATTGAAAGCGTTCTAGAAAGTACACTTCAAAATTATAAAGAGCTAATTAACAGTAGTGATCAATCTTTTCTATCAAATATAGTTCAAGGTGAAGTCTGGAAACAAAAGACACGCTCACATGCAGATCGTATCGTCTTACCTCTCGCTCTTTATTTTGATGATTACGAAGTAGGGAATCCCTTAGGAAGTCATGCAGGAACACACAAACTTGGTGCAGTTTATGTGTCAATAATGTGCTTAATGCCTTATCAGATTTCTTGCTTACGGAATATATTTTTAGCATTGCTATTTCACTCCTCAGATAGGCAGATTTTCGGAAACCGTGTCACCTTCGCACCTCTTCTTAAAGAATTTATTTTTTTAAAAGAACATGGTATAATAGTTAAAACACCAGAATATGAGGTTAAAGTTTTTTTTGAACTAGCTGTGATGTTAGGTGATAATTTAGGTTTACACTCAGTTTTGGGATTAGTTGAATCTTTTTCAGCGAATTATACCTGTCGTATCTGTAAAATTAAAAGTGACAGACTAAAAACATCACATGAATGTGACAGAACATTATATAGAACTCTAGAGCAATATGTAATTGACTTAAATGCTAATAATGTGTCTTCGACGGGTATAAAAAGTGAATGCGTATGGCACGACATACCAGGTTTTTCAATTATTGATAACGTCGGTGTTGATATTATGCACGACTTATTAGAAGGTGTGTGCAAATATGACATGTCCTTTATTGTATTGCATTATGTTGACGTATTAAAGATATTTACACTACAGATTTTGAATGATAAGCTGGCTGCTTTTGATTATGGTCCAGATAAAAATAATCTTCCTCTAAGTTTGCAAATAGACCATTTGCGTGCTAATAATGTCAAAATGTCAGCTTCAGAATTATTAACATTTGTTAAGTATTTTGGATTAATAGTTGGAGATCTGGTACCCGACAATGATTCTGTATGGCAATTATACATATCTCTCAGGAAAATTTTAAACATTGTAATGTCTCCTGTGTTACATAAATTGGATATTCAATTATTAAAATCTTTAGTGTCTGAACACCATGAGTTATATATTATGTACACTAAAAGAAATTTAACACCAAAGCTTCATTTTTTATTACATTACCCTGATATGGTGGAGAAATTTGGTCCATTAATACAAATTTGGTCGATGAGATATGAAGCTAAGCATAGGATATCTAAACTATATGCCAATGTTTCTAGCAACAGGCGAAATATATGTAAGTCAATATGTATTAAACATCAACTGCAACTTAACCATATTTTTCTTATGAATGATATTCATGATCAATCAATATTTGGTCACAAGAAGGAAGTATCAGATAAAACTAAAAATTATATTAAGCAAAACCTTAATCTGAGTACAATAATAGGTTGTTATAAATATAATTGGGTCAAGGTGAAGGGTACGCATTATAAGAAAAACATGGTTTTGGTATTAGAAGTAGAAAGTGATAGTCTACCAAAGTTTGCATTAATTGAAAATATTTATGTGATAGTAATTGATAATGCTAATAATGAAGAAAAAGTAATATTCCATTGTTCGTTATTTGAGACTGTAAGTTTTAATGAGAAAAAGTACTGTTATGAGGTAAAGAATACCAATAAAAATGTGTTTTGTTATCAGCAAAATTTATTTAATTATGCATGTCATACTTTAACTACAATGTCGGATAACATAAATTATGTAACTTTAAGATTGCCAATGTGACTGAATAATATTAGAATTGTTGTTTTTTGTTATTTCTAAGAGATTAAAATATTGATTAAATTTATGCTTGTCATACTTTCACTAACACGTTGGATAATACAGAGTGACTGGTAATCCAAGGGAATCCTTTTAGGAGGTGAAAGCGCAAGTGAAACTGAACAACATTTCCAAAGAAAGAAAATTAAAAAAACTAAAACTTTTTTAAAATTAACTTTCCATACTAGATAACAGAACAGTTAATCGACTTTTGTATGTTTTGTGACCTATGTTTTTTTTGCAAAAGTTGTAAGTTTCAGGCACTCCATTTGAAAGATTACATTGATTACCAGTAAATCTGTATAAGTTCAATAACATTAAGATTGCCAATGTGGCTTAATAATTTTTGAATTGTTTTTTTTTTTCAAGAGATTTGATTATGACTAAGAGATTTTTTGATTTTATTTATACTTGGTATAATTGTACGGTCTCATCGTATAATGTCCTTTTCTCAAAATGTCCTTTTCCGGACATGTCCTTTTCTCAAAATGTCCCTTTCTCAAAATGTTCCTTTCTCAAAATATGTGCACTACAGGATTACAGTCTTTCTATTGTGATAGCTGCGCAATCCGACTTGGTTAGGTTAGGTTAGAAGGCTAATGCGGGAGCGGAGCGGAGCGTAGCTCCCGCATTAAGCCTTCGTGGATATTTTTTTTATAACCATGCAGAAATAAGTCATTTTTCTAACTGTTTAATTAAATGGCTAGGCGAGTAATGTTTAGTATAAAGACTGTAATCCTGTAGTTTTTTGGAGGGACATTTCGCGAAAAGGACATTTTGAGAAAAGGACATTTTGGGAAAGGACATTATGAAAAAGGACATTTCGAGAAAAGGATATTATGCGATGAGACGAATTGTACTACACACTACTTTTTTGCAAAAGTTGTAAGTTTCAGGCACTCCATTTGAAAGATTACATTGATTACCAGTAAATCTGTATCAGTTCAATAACATTAAGATTGCCAATGAGGCTTAATAACTTTTGAATCTTTCTTTTTTTCATTTTAAAGATAGGTCTTAGTTAAATACTTTGATTTAATGGGGAAAGTCCCGGAAGTCTCTAGCGATCTAAGTTTTTAATTTGTTATAACCAAACTACTATAGGTTTTTAATTTTGTTGTTGTTTAATTTGGTTGTTTTTAATTTGTTATTTCAGATGTCAGATTGAAATAAAACATAATCATTATACTGTTGTTTTAATGACATACAAACCTGCATTTCAGTAATCCTTTTCCATAAGATAATAAAAATGTACACTAGGTATACAAGGTCTTTTTTGGATGCTCCACCAAATTTTTTCACAAGATTTTTTATTGCCAAACATGTGATTTACCTACTTGAACAGTTAGTTTTTTAAATAAAGAAAAAATCGATTTTTCATAAAAAATTCATAGTTCGTTGATTTTGTATGAAAATTCTTTTTTCATGTAAAACTAACTCTTCGAGTAGGAAAATCAGATGTATGGCAATAATCTTGTGAAAAAATTTGGTGGAATATTCAAAAATAACCTTGTAAATAAAGTAGCTTTAAAAAAAAATATTACTTAGCCAACAATATATTATATTAATCTTTACGATATTTATAGTAACTTAAGAAACAAAATATGACTCAGAAAACAATATATCATATTAAACTTTACGATATTTATAGTAAATTTCAAAATAAAATATTACTTAGACAACAATATATTATATTGAACTTTACGGTATTATATTGAATTGGGTAAATTACTTATGTTTATAAGTAAAAAATGTTTTAGTACTACTAAAAAAGAACTAGTGACGCTTACATTCAGTTATGTAATGTCCACTGCAATTATTTTAGTAGCTACAAATAATCTGGTAAACTTCACAAAAAATATATTTAAACAAGCAATACCTTTCTGTTATAATTAAAATAAAAACAAGTAATGTGTACAAAAAGTTGCGTGTACACACCATATAAAAGTGTGTTAAGAGAAATAAAAATATGTTTGACAATACCAGATATATTGTAAAGATTTCACTAGATTGTTTATGTAAACTGAACAATAAAGATAGCTTTCACATATAGTACAATGTTTTCTGTTTAAATTAACTATATTCAGGTTAACGTAACTAGAATTTTTTCTCCGTGTGAGGGAACAACTTCATTGGTTTTTAAGCCAATAACTAATTGCGGAAAATGGCTGCGCTGGACGTCGCGAATTAAATATCTTTCAGCTATGATGAGCTGAGAAGCAGATATTTGGTTATTATTATTACGAGATACAATTCTATTAAATTTTAGAATGTAAGTTATAATGCGGAGAATTTTATTCCAGGAGGAGTATTTTTTAGCGATGTCATGAAGTACTCCAGGCGTAGCGGTATAGGAAGCAGAGCAAAGTAGTGTCTTGCTTTTAAATTCGGGTAATTTTTCACAGTCCTCTAAAATAAAGGGTGTGATTGGCCAGCTTGCCACCGGAGTGCAAAGCCAAGACGGACCATTCCACCATAGCGGATACGATAATAACTGCTCAGGTAATAGACCTCTAGAGAGACAGTCGCTGGGATTCTCTATGCCACTGACGTGATAAAAATGACGCGGGCCTACATTTTCTTGGCATTTTGCGACGCGGTTGCTGACATGTATTTCCCGTCTATGCGGTAGAGAATTAATCCAAGAAAGCGCTATTTTCGAGTCTGAAAATGCTAATATATTATCAATTTTTGTACGTGCACTATATGTGTCATAAATCAGACAAACAAGTTTCGACATAAGCACCGCGGCGCACAGTTCGAGTCTTGCTAGCGAAACCACTTTGACTGGAGCCACTTTAGATTTAGCGCAAATCAAAGTGACACGCACGTTTCTTTCGCTGTCTGTAACGTGGAGGTACACAACGCAACCGTACGCCTTTAGGCTGGCATCTGCAAATGCAACAATATTGGTGCAACAATTTCGACGTACACCTGAGTGATACGGAATGCTACAAGCAGAAAGGAACGGCAACGGCTCATTGAATTTTTGAACTAAAGATAGAATATTGTGGGGCAAGAGATCGTCCCAACCGACTTTAAGTAGGCATAACTCTTTTATTAAGAGTTTAGCGAATAATATGACAGGAGCCGCGAACCCAAGTACGTCCCACAATCGGCGATGCTTGAAAGTAGTGTTTGCTTTGTGAAAGTTTCCTTTATCGGAGACGTTGAAAATGTTAAAACGTTAAAATCTTCATGTTTTCATTATCTGAAAATTTAATTGCGGCGCGATTTGACTGCTTAAACTAAAAGTTAAACTAAACCTACCAGCATTGAATAAATCAATGAGTTCTCGTGAGAGTGCTTCCTCTCTACTCTACTCTCCTACAGTAGGTACAGAGGTTGCCAAATCGTCCATTTACAATTCGTGAGTTGCCACATCAGCGGCAAGCGGGAAACGATCGTGTTCGTCGATCGCTAGCTGTCGCACAGTGCGCATAGCTAAGAAAGGGCTGCATTTTAAACCGAATGCAACTCGATTAAACTGATATTCTCGTACAATTTGCGAGGGGTCAAAGCGGAATAAAATCTTTTGATATTTGCGGTGTTGAGATTTTAGAAGAATTCTAAGGTACATTTGTTTTATATCAGCGGCCATCGCTATTTCAAATAAGCTAAAATTAAGTAATAGCACAAACATATCAGCCTGTAAATTAGGCCCAGCGCGGTAGCGTGCAGAATATCATTTAATGATACACCATTATGACATTTAGCACAAGCGTCGACTACAATAAGAACTTTCGTAGTCTCTTTATCGCGTCTAATGACTGCGAAATGCGGTATAATATAACCTTGCGAATAATCCTCGCTGTCAGGCAATACTTCGGACAGATAATTGTTATCTATGTATCCCTGCACTACTTCATTATAGGTTGACCTCAACTCCGGGCCCTGAAGCTTGCGCTTCAAAGAGCGTAGCCGACGAACAGCGATTAAGCGAGAGTCACCTAACTCGGACGGATCTCGACAGAAAGGTAAGGCGGTGCAATATCGACCGGTATCAGCACGCGATATCGTAGATTTATAAATCTCTTAAACATTGATTTTCCTCCGGGTTAAGAAACTCTTAGGAAGGTATTTCTTCCATCTCCCAAAAACCTTGTCAAAGTTTTGTCAAGACGCAGGTCATCAAAGCGGTCACCCATCTCCATGCCACCAGAGCACGCGAAGAAGGTCGCAATATTTATATTTTAAGCGCGAAGGCAGCGGTATGATTTTTATTAAAATTTTAATTAAAGGTGGGAGCGTCACCCATTAATACATAGCCAAACACGGTTTCAATAGCCGAGGGCGCGAGGGGAGCGAACACCCTACCACCTAGCAACCTGTAGTGCAACATTTGGTAGACTTACCGCAAGGAATACTCTGGCGCCGCCGCGCGCCGGGTTGAGAATTCAGTGCGTTGCAAGTTCTCAGACGAGAAGCCTGTTTCGCTTGTCATCGCGCTCGCCTAACGCACGTTTATTGCTAACGTCACGGTATATTTGTTTTAGCAGTATTATAAGTTCGCACTGTTTTTGGCTACTTACTGACTTTTTTTCTTTACTGCGAAAGGACGCTTTGTGTGTATATTTTCTTGTTTGTTTATGTTTTGCAAAAAGACAGACATAACAAAATCACAAAATTATTTGTAAATATAAAATATATTTTTTTTACGTGCGGGAAATCCCGACGGATACCCCCCCCCCCCCTTCGGAGCCGAAGGGGGAGGTTATGTCGGACTCGAACCGCCTAAACCGCACGCCGTCTGTGGGTCGATGTGCTAGGCCGAAGTTGAGGTTGTCTTGAGACATATCCCTCGCACCCCGGCTGACCCAGGGCCATTCCTTTCGGTCTGGCCCTCCTCGGGAGGAGGGACCACGCGGTCCCCGACTCTCCCCCAATGGTTCAGTGGTAGGGTGGAAGAGAGAGTAGGTATGCGTAATTATATCATAGGTAAGGAGGGTGGTCAACTTACAAAAAGACATGTAGATCAAGTCAGGAAGCGTCAAAGCGCTTTCGAAATCAAATCAAATCAAATCATTTATTTTGCGGAATATGGGTTTACATGATGTCGTTATAATTAGTTGTGTCACCATACTCGACCGCCAAAGCGGCATGCAAATATAATTAAGGCAGCCATATAGCCTAACAGTTCCATGCAGTATTCTAACTATACAATTTAAATTTTTAAAGATATGAAATTTATTATTAATTGGTTACAGTGAAATATTTATTATTAATTATAACATAATCATACAATAACAATTACGCACAATATAACAACATGTCGATGGATTCTATCTTAGTCAATTTATTAGGTCAATCAAATTATTCAGTAAATTTTCAATGTCAGTACCTAGGTCAATAAAATTTTAATATAGATTAGCAAAATAAACACAAATAATAATATAAAATAAGTACAATTTAGCAGATGTCAATAGATTTTTAAAATATTCATAATTAAATTTGAACGTGGGTATAATTAAATTGCCATCCAAGTTTTATGATCGAGTCAAACGATTTTCACGCTTTCTATATGTCACTTACATTTGTCATTAAGAAAGTCCATAACGGAGTAATAACACTTTTGAACTAAGAATTTATACAGGCATTTCTTAAATGTAATTATTTGCTTTTCGCTCCTTATAGATCCCGGTACACCGTTATAAATCTTTGGACCCATGACAATAATACTTTTAGCACACAATGCAGTTTTGTGTCTCGGTATACAGATAATACCAGTGTGCCGCTTAGATTGAAGCGTCTCATAATAATTAAAGTTGTTTTTCACAAATACTGCTACTTCGTAGATGTACATACAGGGGAATGTCAGTAAATTTAGTTCTACAAAATATGGCCTACAGCTATCTGTCGGACGGAGCTTACAGAATGCTCGCACACATCTTTTCTGTGCCAAGAAAACGTCATCTCGGTCCGTGGAATTGCCCCAAAAAATAATGCCATATCTTATATTGCTAGCCACGTATGCGTTATAGGCAGTCAAGACCGTGAAGCGGTTCGCTGTTTTTGATAGCTGATACAAAGCATATGCATATTGTCTTAGCTTTTTACAGAGGGTTTCTATGTGTAATTTCCATGTCAGTTGACTATCGATATATAGGCCTAGAAACTTAGCATTATCAGTCTCGGCTATAGTTGCACTTCCATATTGTATACAAATTTTAGGGGTATTAGTTTTTTGATTGAACTGTATAATTTTTGTTTTACTCAAATTAATTTGCAAATTGTTCCTAATTAGCCACTGGATTATACCATTCAGAGAGTTGTTTATTTCGCCTTGATAACGGTCGAGGTTTTGTCCTGTACATATAAGAGTACTGTCATCGGCAAACAAAACCATCTGATGATTTGAATATTTAGGCATATCGTTAATGTACACAATGAATAATAGCGGGCCCAATATGGAACCCTGGGGAACGGAACAAGGCATCTTCCTAGTCTGCGATGTATATGTAGTCTCTGTTAAAGATCCTTTACACAATCTACTGAAACATGTCATCTGGGTACGATTGGTCAGGTATGATTTCATAAGTTCAAGTACATTTCCCCGAATGCCATATCTTTCCAATTTAAGAAGCAGTATACTATGGTCTACATGATCAAAAGCTTTGGTCATGTCCATTAGAACAGCAGCAACCGGCGTTTTCGTGTCAACCTTACTAATTATTTTACTTATCACGTCAAATACAGCCATATTTATGGACTTACCTTTTCTAAAGCCATATTGTTCCTTAGTAAATATATTGTTACTTTCAAAAAAGGAGTAAAGTCTACTGTGAATAATCTTCTCAATAATTTTTGCAAAAATAGGAATTAGTGCTATTGGCCTGTAGTTGCTAACAGTTTTTTGGTCACCTTTTTTATATATTGGCTTTATGGTAGTAATTTTTAGCCTTTCAGGAAAGCAACCATGTTCAATACACAGATTTATAATGTGGCTTAAAGGTGGTGCAATCAGTACTGCTACTATTTTAATTATTTTTGTAATAATACCATCAAAATCATGGCTGTTAGTATTGTTTAAAGAATTTATTATGCCAAGAATTTCAGAGGGAGATGTTGGCGTCATGAATATGGATTTTGTATTTATATCTATATTTTCATATACATTAGGATTTATGTCACAATTTTTACTTTGTATACTGTCTATAAAATAGTCATTAAAAATTTGGGCAATTATTTGTGGGTCATTTACTTCTTTTCTATCAACTATTAAACTGTTAGGCAAGTCTACTTTTGGGTATTGTAGTTTATTTCTATTTATGATGTCCCAAGTGGCTTTCATTTTATTTTTAGCAGTATTTACGTTATAAGTGTTCCGCGAATGCTGAGTCAATCGAATAATTTTCTTTAAGCGATTCGAATATTGATTAAGTATGTCTTTATTATTACTATTCGGGGAAAGTCTATATTTCCAAAGCATTACTCTCTTCCGTTTGCAACACAATCTAATACCTTTAGTAATCCATCTAGATTTCCGGCGTAGAGAGATTCTTATTCGTTTCAAGGGAAAACAGATATCGTAGAAAAATCTAAACATGTCATGAAAAGAGTTAAAAGCGCTTTCAGGATTGGAATCTTCGTAGACATCACCAAAGCTAAGACTTTCTATGCAGTTAAAAAACGTTTTAGTGTTATTCGAGCAATAGTCTCGCCGTAAGACGAACCAGTGCTTGATAGTGCAAGTCTTTTTTATAGGGCACTTCATAGATTGGGCGGTGTGGTCGGACAAACCCAGATCGTGTACATTACTATTAGCACCCTTTATGTTATGGACTATATTGTCAATACATTTACCACTAACTAGTCTAGTTGGTTGATTTATACTGAGTTTCAAGTTATAGCTCCAGAGTAGATGCTGAAATTCCTTAGCCGATTTTGAGTTCTGAAGTGTGTCGATGTTGAAATCACCACATACAACTATTTTATTTTTAATATTCCTACAGCACATACTCAGTATACTATCTAAATTATTGAAAAAGATATTTAAACTCTTCCTGTCAGACTTCGGGGGTCTATATATACACACCACTAATAGATTATGTAACGTTAATTCTACACCGCAGCATTCAATAATGTTAGGAATGTGATATCTTTGAAGATCGATTACTTCATATTCACACATATTACCAATCATTATACAGGTCCCACCATCTCTGGTACCTCTAGTTGAGAACGTGGCTAATTGATAATTTGGTATGTGTAAATGTAGATGGTCGCCTTCCATCATATTGTGTTCCGTTATGCCTATAACATCTATATCTTGACCATTTTTTGAGAAATCCTCTAAGTGTACAGTTAGTAGATCAGACTTATTAATCAGCCCATCGATATTTTGGTGAAGTATATAAATACAATTATAAACGAAATAAATCACTCTTCCTGGTACCGATAAAATTGTTAGGATTTGGTATTAGATCAGAACTTGATGCATCGTCTAGTAACTGACATGTTTGGGTTGATTTGTTCACTTTTTCTACCGGTATTAATTGTTCCGCTTTGTTAAAACTATCAAATTTATTTTTGTAGTCCATTCTTAATATTTCTTTTAAAATATACCTGCAAATATTAGCAGTAAAGTTATGGTTACGGGGTATAAATTGGCTATAGCCCATATCCAAAAATATCGCATCATACCTGGTACATATATGACTCAATAGACCATTTAGTTTATATTCGCTCATATGATTGTTACGTGGTATTTCTGATACTATTACATTTACATTTTTTACATGTTTTAACCATATACCAAATTCTATTTGAAAATCTAAGGGATTCGTGTCGTTTGTGCCAGCTAATATTACAATAAAATCAAACCTCATTAGATCTGCTGTGCTATACGAACTAAGTATGTCCATCATTTTTGCTCCAGGCTTCCAGAAAGTTATAACTTGAAATTGACTACCTAATAGTTTTTGAAGTGTTATTTGAACGTTCTTCCCTTGTTGGTCAGCAATAACGAGAACCTTTCGAAGACGTTCCAAACCGGGTGGTCCTTTAGCGGCCACCTTCCTTTCACTTTTGTTCAAATGTGTAATGTTTGTGTCCGTATTGATTATTTTAGCAGGCCGTTTGTTTTTCCTTATCATAGGAGTTTCGATGCTGTTTTGCAGTCCTAATGTTGAAGAAGGAGTACTTGTGTAATGTATAGGCTCAGTTACTTGTAATTCTCTGGCGTTATCGCGCCTACACGGTGTTGGGGTAGATACATAGGTATTTGTAGTTATCTCTTTGTTTACTTGCACCGATGGAGTACGACTAATTGTGTCATTTGCAGCCAGTTTTTTGTAGATATTATTTATATTGTTTGCCTTTTGGAGTTCAGTTTTTAGTTGCCTATTTTCACATACCAATTTGTCCATTTCGCTGCGCGCACATTGTAATTCTATAGTCAGTGTGTTTATTTTGTCCTTTACTTCAATCATATTGTCACTATTCTGTTGTGGTGTATGGCCTACCGTGTAATCATTATATTGGAATGAGTTTGTACAATCTAGAGTCGTAGAAATCAATCGTTTTCTAACTGTGACATTATTTCTCATATTCTCGACTTCGCCCTTGGTTGGAGTATTCATTATCATATCAATAAACGAAATTTTATTCAAATAAAAATTAGTTGTTCAACAAACTTGGATTTGAACCGTCGACCTCATGCGCATCAATCCCTTACAGTGCGTATTCAACCACATATACTATTACGTGTGAAGATGAAATAGTTGTTTAGATTGCATGCAGTAGTCAGTAGTGCAATTCTCTAACAGATGACGGTATTTGGATATTATATGTCGGGATTTCAATAATAGATGTCACTGTTAAGAAATATTATCTTTTCTCCTTAGATGTTTTAATTTGTAAATTAAACAAAATTCAATTTTATAATTATGTTATTGAGCCACTGTTATTTTTTTTTAAGTGTTTGTTGTTAGTTTTAGTATCACAACACAGACCAGTGACTGTTGCACCGACGAAGTAATGATTGTGCACCTTTGAAAATAGTAACGGTGCGATTGTAGCAAAATGTTTTTATTATTTGCTAATACAGTGTTTCTTCCGAGTTGATGCAGTAACTATTATTAAGGAGTAACTGTTATTTGGTTTTCACTAGTTTGTTGTTTGTTTTGCACTCTTATTTTGCTTGGGTACTGAAAAGATCACTGGGTTGAAACTTTTGTACTGTTATGCAGTTCCGAGTTTTTTACACTTAGAATAACACTTTAAGACAATTATTGTTTGTCACATAATACTTCCACTAAACACTTATGCACTTATGTAGTAGTTTATTATTTTCTTCACAATTATATTACGGAGCGTTTTAAATACACCGTTACGTCGGTGAGTGTTGCCACTCGGCTGATCGATGTTTCGACTTATCGATACCAGAGGAAGCTGAGAGTACGCCTGGTCCTCAAGGTTCAGTTGAGCCTAATATAGACGCCGACAAACCTGTGATGGAGGATCAGTCGGTGGTGGAGGTTGGGCCTGACCGGTCCGCGCCGGAACAAACCGTGTTAAATGATGCTGTGATTGAGCACAACAACCCCATTGTGTCGCCGGGGAGCCGTTCTCTACGGATTAAGAAACCAGTTAAGAAATATGGTTTTGATCTGAATATCGATTAACGAAACTCTTGTGTTTATATAGTATGCAAATATTGTGTTATACTAAGAGTAATTGGATTGTATAGGTAGTTTGTAGTATACTATTGTTCTTATAACATTGTGTATTCTGTAAGGACCTACCTTAGACGATCCACGTTAATATAACGTATCGCTTATTGCCTAAGTAAGCATTATGTTTAGCGTAGTCTTAAGTATTACTTTATGTAAAAGGATGGAGAATAAAGACACATTTCAACTGGAACTGACGTCTTATTGATACGACAATGTGACCTACTAATGTGATCATAAGAACCCACTATTATATGGCGACCCTGCCCTTGAAGAACCACCAAAGAAGATACAATAATGAAGACTTTATTATAGAAAAAAAAAGAAGATTTTATGATAGAAAAAAGAAGCTTTTATTATAGAAGAAAGAACATTTTATTAAAGAAGAACTAAAATCAGAAGTATCATGGGAGGAAGGAACTCGAAGGATCAAGTAGTCATCGCGCAAAACGCCAATGGAGCTGCTTCGGCCACGACTACTCAATACCACGAGAAGCTAGAGATTCTAGAGACGTTGATCACCGCCATCATCATCATTTTATCAATCACTATTCTGTACTACCTGATAAAGAAGTGCAACAGGCAGTTTACCCAAAGACTGCAGCGGGAGCTCAACAGAAACACTCTAACTACCATCTCACGCGCGGATCTAGCGACCAGTGCTGTCTAAGAAGATTTTCGAGCAGTGTCCAGGGTATAGCCCGGCCAACGGAGTCCAGGGTATAGCCCGGCCCAAGGAGTCCAGGGTATAGCCCGGCCCACAGTTCAGCAGCACATCGTTCCAGCCGTTGCGTCACCTGTAGCATAGCAGCACATCGCAGTAGTAGCAGGTTTAGTTATTACTATATTATCTCTCATCCTTCAATATTTTATTGTTTGTTCTCTCTCTCTATGTGTGTACCTATAGACATGACACGTTATTGAAACGTTATGAAGATAAAAGATATTATTAGCCCAAACTACATATTGTAAATTGGAGTATATTTTGGTTGAAGTTCACGGAAAAATTGAAAATTCTGAGATAGATCCCGAAAGTTTACATATAATTAATTCATCAATTAATGACATACATACTTTTTATAATAAAATTTTAACTTTAAGTCAATTCCATTCTTTAGATTCGTCACCAAAAATGGCAGCGTTTGAATTAAAAACAGCTATAGCTCTTTTACCCATTATGACCGGTAAAGAACCAGACACCTTGCGGTTAATAGATGGTATACAATTATATAGTTCTATGATCACCGATGACACCAAAAAGCAATTAATAGAGTTTGTTTTGAAAACACGTTTATCTGAAAGTGCTAAATTACGTTTAAAATCTACATATGAATCTATTAACAGCTTGATAACAGATATGCGTAAGTTTTTAGTTCAGAAAAAATCTGCTGTTTCCCTTCATTCTCAACTTGTAGGTAGCAAACAAGGGCATAGATCTATAGAACAATTCGGTAGTGATTTGGAAAAACTTTTCGTAAATTTGACTATTGCACAAGCAGACGGAGACGATTCGAAGTTCTCTACGTTACGTCCAATTAACGAAAAATTGGCGATAAAACGTTTTTCTGATGGATTACGCAATACTCGACTCAGTACGATTGTTGCATCTCGACCGTTTGAATCGTTACCAGAAGCTATCAGAGCAGCAGTTGACGAGCATACCTTGTCTCCAAACGAGAATCATGAGGTCATGAGTTTCAGGAAACCACAAAACCGATTTTATTCTAATCGTGGTAACCATAATTCCCAATCGTATAGACGAAATAATTCTTTCCCACAGAATTATAACAGCCGTAAGCAAAATGTGCAGGTGCACAATTCCCACAACAGGTACATTCGCGGAACCCGTGGAAGCTCACGCGGCCGAGGTTTCATGTTACCGCGCGCATCGCGTAACAGTGACGCCGCCGTTGAGCAAAACATAACTTCACGAAATGATAGTAATAATTATCGCCCGAATGTTAGGCATATTTCGCATAACTCACCGCAATCGAATACTGATAATGCACCAGGAACCAGCAATGAGTTTTTTCGTCCCTCTAATGAGCGATAATGTTTTTCAATTTAGTAATTACAGTATAATAAATCTTAGCATAGTTTCAGGTGGTCACGCTAAATTTTTGGTAGATAGCGGTGCGACCTTATGCATTTTAAAGTATGAATGTTTGAATGAGTACTTATTAAATAAGCTTTGTAACGATAAAATAACTATAAATGGCATAGGCGGTCAGTTAATATCCGAAGGTTATATTTACTTAGATTTAGTATATGATGAAGTAGTTTTTAATCAACAGTTTTACGTGTTTAAGAATTTACGTTGTGTAACCAACGGAATAATAGGCCATAATTTTTTGAAACGGTATGGCGCCGTTATTGACTATAATAATATGACGTTAATGTTATCTAGTACTAATAGTACAGTGTGTGTTAGTTTAGAACAAGATAACAGGTTCAAGCACGTTATTCCACCACGATGTGAAGTAATTAGGCACATGCCTTGTAGTTTTAGTGAAGATATTGTAATGTTAGCTACTGAAATTATTTCAGGCGTTTTTGTAGCCGGTTTAATAGCCAGGCCAATTAATAATTATATACCCGTGAGAATTCTAAATACAAGAGATGAAGACGTATCTGTCGACTTGTCTAATCTATGTGTTAATTCATTGAATACGTATGAAGTATGTAACTTTAACGAGGAATACAGTTCAGTAAATCGGATAAAATCTTTGTTTGATTTACTTGACTTAAACTATATGAATTTAGAAGAAAAAATAAGCATTGAAAATATATGCGCAAAATACGCTGACGTTTTTCATTTGCCAGGAGATAAATTGTCCGTTACGAATTTGTTAGAGCATTCTATAGCTTTAAAAGATAATGTAACTCCGGTTTACGTAAAACCGTATAGGATCCCGCATAGCCTTAAAAAAGAGGTTCAAAAACAGATCCAAGATATGTTGAATAACGATATTATTGAGGAAACGTCGTCCGAGTGGTCCAGTCCGGTTTTATTAGTGCCTAAAAAAGCTGATAGATCGAATGACAAAAAGTGGCGACTTGTAATAGATTATAGACATTTAAATACGAAAATAAAAGACGATAAATTCCCATTGCCCAATATTACCGAAATATTGGATTCCCTATCTGGTAATATTTATTTTTCTAAATTAGACCTTTCACAAAGTTATTACCAACTTTCGCTAAGTGAAAATTCCCGAAAATATACATCTTTTAGTGTAAACAAAATGTATCAACTCTCTTTAGACCAGGAATCACGTAAGTGTACAGCTTTTACAGCAGATAAACAGTATCAAATGAAACGGTGTCCAATGGGCCTTAAAACAAGCCCTAGTGTATTTTCAAGGCTATGACAAGGCTGATGACTATTGCAATGTCAGGTCTTAATTATAAAAAGTGTTTTTGTTACTTAGATGATATCACAGTTATGGGATATTCTCTGCAAAATCATAATAAAAATCTCATTAGTGTATTAAATCGTTTAAGAAAAGTAAATCTGAAATTAAACCCAATAAAATGCGAATTTTTAAGACACGAGATTGTTTACCTAGGTCATAAAATAACTTCAAATGGTATTTATCCTGACCCAAACAAAATTGAAACGTTAAAAAGTTACCCAAGGCCATCTTGCGCTGACGATGTCAAGCGTTTTGTAGCATTTGCAAATTATTATAGAAGGTTCATACATAATTTTGCCGCTATTGTTTATCCACTCAATAGTTTATGTAAGAAAGGAATGAAATTTATTTGGTCTTCGGAATGTCAGTCAGCATTTGATAAGCTAAAATTAGCGTTAATGAATCCACCAGTTCTAGAATATCCAGATTTTTCTGAAAATAATATTTTTAAATTACAAACAGACGCATCAAAAATAGGTTTAGGTGCAATATTATCAAACAACAATGGAAAAGTTATAGCGTACGCTAGTCGTAGCTTAAAACCAGCTGAAGTGAGATATCCTGTAATAGAGTTAGAATTACTTGCTATCGTATGGGCAATAAAGCATTTTAGACCCTATCTATACGGTAGAAAGTTCAAAATTTATACTGACCACAGACCACTAGTCTATTTATTTAATTTAAAAGACCCTTCGAGCAGGTTAACGAAATTTCGGTTATACCTAGAGGAATATGACTTTGACATAGAATATGTTCCAGGTCGAACCAATGTAGCTGCAGATGCATTGAGTCGAATTTCTGTAACGTGTGAAAATTTGAAAGACATGCATGAAAATGTTGTCAATGTTTTAACAAGAAAACAATGCAAAAATCTAGCGTTGTCACGACAAAGCGACACATTAAGTAATGAGTTTCCATCAGCTGACAGGTCTGATCAACCAGTAGCTGTAGAGATACTCAAAAAACCTGATGATTTAGTAGAACTTATTTTTTGTGATGAATTTCAAAAAGTTATACGAACTAATAATCATATTATTTCAGATGCAAAGCTCTGTATATTTGTTCAGTCGCATTCTGCGATATATCTAAACTCCCGATCGTTATCGACTATAAAAGTGTTAGCGAGGGATTTAGATGCATTTTGTAAAAGCTTAGCAATAAAAGAGTTGCTAATTATAAAAAATAAAAATACTAATGCTAGCGTTATAAATGCCTTACTAAGCGAATGTAAGCAATCGCGACTGAATTTACCTCGTTTTTTAGTAGTAAAAGACATAACGAGAATTTACAATGACGATGACAAAAGAGTTATTCTTAACGATTTTCACTTATTACCTAGCAGTGGCCATGCAGGGGTGAGTCGTATGATTAATAATATTAAAAAATACTACTTTTGGCCAGGTATGTCTACGGACGTGGCAAAATACGTAAAAAGATGTAAAGACTGTCAATTAAACAAACATAGTAATAAAAATATTCATGAACCAATGGTTATTACGTCTACAGCTGACTCAGCTTTTGATAGAATTAGTTTAGATTTAATGGGTCCCTTAGAGTTAGATAATTATAATAATAAATACATTTTAACTATACAATGTGACTTATCAAAGTTTATTGAAGCGTACCCAATACAACTAAAGGACTAAAGGAAACCAGCCCGGAAGCAGTATATTCTACAAGATACAGTTACAGTTTCAAGGACATTTGTCAATAATTTTATTCTGCGCTATGGTATACCTCGTGAAATATTAACTGATAACGGTACAGAATTTATGTCATCAGTTTTAAAAGAAACATGTAATTTGTTAGGTATAAGAAAATTAAATTCCACACCTTATCATCATCAAACTTTAGGTTCTATTGAAAATTCACACAATCATTTAGGAGCTTATCTAAGAATACAGTGTAATAAACATAAGAACGATTGGAGTGATTGGATTCCCTTTTGGTGTTTTTCATATAATACTACGGTACACACCGAAACAAAATACACTCCATACGAATTAGTATTTGGCAAATTATGTAATCTTCCGAGCAATTTACAAACACATATTGATCCTTTGTATAATTATGAGAATTATCCTTTAGAATTAAAATTTAGGTTACAAAAAGCTCACGCTGAGGCTAAGGAAAATCTACTAAATAGCAAACTTTTACGGAAATGTATATATGATCAAAAAATGTTTACAACTAATTACAAACAAGGTGACTTAATTTTGATAAGAAATCAAACTGGTACAAAACTTGATAATGTTTATAATGGTCCATACAAGGTTATTGTGGACATGCCACCAAATGTAAAAGTTATGAAAGATAATAAGGAATATATTATTCACAAAAATCTTACGAAGTTATTCCGTACTTGATTTTATTTACTTTTTCTTTTTTGTGTAAATTTATTTTTAAGGTTACTTATTTTAGTTTCTTTTATTTTATATACATTTCAATGAGTTATGTTTGAGAACATACTTGTAATGTACAAAAAATAATGTTATGTCACATCATTTTATTATTTAATATATTATTTTTTCTCTTTCTATGTGAGGATCGAACTTTCAGGGGAGGTGTAAGGACCTACCTTAGACGATCCACGTTAATATAACGTATCGCTTATTGCCTAAGTAAGCATTATGTTTAGCGTAGTCTTAAGTATTACTTTATGTAAAAGGATGGAGAATAAAGACACATTTCAACTGGAACTGACGTCTTATTGATACGACAATGTGACCTACTAATGTGATCATAAGAACCCACTATTATATTCAATATAATTATATTTAAGTTAAAATAGTTACGTAGGTCCAGTTATTAATAATAATAATAGTGAGTAACCATATCTGTTTATTAAATTCTTAAAATTAATATGTTGCTAGTTAAGGGTGAGGGTGTAATGTATGAGGGTAGAATTAGATTTCTTTGAGTTGAGACAGATTGTAAACGTATTTTCCCTCTCTCGCCAATAAACCAAATTACCGAATAGACGTATTTTATTTGTGTATCAATCTACTGTGTAAGCTCGGATTCCTTACAAACCACCATAACTGTTCCTGGAAAAACAATAACCATATCAAAAACTAATTGCCCAAATATGGCTAATAGCAGCGTTTTACCTGAAAATAAAACGCTTATTAAATACTTACCTTATTTGAAGCTTACTTGTTTTAGAGATGGCAACCCCGATGTTTTCCGTCTTTTTCATCCCCACTAGCTATCCTGTACATCTTTATCTCTTTCGCACACCTCCCACTACCACCAGGCAGAGACCCGAGCTCCGAAAATATGTTGGAGGCTTACTTGCAGCATTGCTTCGAAAACACCAGGCAGAAATTTAATGTAAGCTTCAAATAAGGTAAGTATTTAATAAGCGTTTTATTTTCAGGTAAAACGCTGCTATTAAACACTTGACCGTTATTTGAAGCTTACTTGTTTGAGATTTGTTTGTTATCGCCTGGTGGTAGGTGTAGTGGAATGGTGGACGCCAATGTGAACGAGAAAAAGTTAATAAAAAGCGTATAAAAAGTTATTCGAGCGCAGTTAAAGAGACTGATTTGGTCTATGCTCCAGTGAGTTTTGATTTCAGATTTGACGTCTAGATAGTCTGTGTCTAGTTGACACTGACAGTTGCAAAGTCTATGAACAACTCTATGGTTATTGGGATGTGTAAATATATAAAATTCAATGATTAAGTACATAATAATTCATGTATTTCTGTGGAAAATATTTCGATTTCTATCATGACACTACAATGTATGTTTACAGATATTTTCAAAGTGTATAATAATTAACCATTTTACCAGACATGACATGAAGGTGAAACTATACACAAACGATACTAATGAATAAAATAACAACGTACTTAGTGAAAATAATAATAAATGAAACTGAGCCGTAGAGAGGTAGGCTCTTAGTAGGTAGGTACACAGAATAATAATAGGTAAGTACACAGGGTAGACCCTGTAAATGTACATAAACTGTACAATAAACATTGTCCTTACATTATCAAATCAACAATGATTTATAGGAAGTTTTTCAACCACTCATCAAATAGACCCACAGTTTGACTCAAAACTCATTATTTAAGTATCAATAATCAATTTGCAGGCAGACAGACAGATTTGAGGTACCCATATAGTGACCATGCTACCTTTAGTATTATGCTATATCACATCTAAATAAATCAATTTTCCAAGCATTCATTCGATGGGATTGAATAACCTGCTAATGCTACCAGTTGTTGTTACTGGTCGAATCTCTCGCCTATAGAATCGAGTAAAGGTATTGCTAGACTTCCAATTTCCTCGAGACAAGATCTCCTCAAGGGAATAATTATCGACCCAATTTTTGGATGCTACAGCAGATCTTATACTGCCGGCAGATGCCGAAATGCCCGCATCTAATAGTAACGATTTAATCCAACCAGCTATTACTGTGCGAGAGGCCGCTTTAGGCTGCCCTCTGGTAGTTATAAATAAATTTTTACTATTAGATGCTTGACGTCTTGGCTCGAGGAGTTTAATAGTATGCCGTACCCAGAATACTGGATCAAAATTTTTGTTTTCAATATTCGACATTAACTTCCAACCTGACTGTCTATGGTCACAGCCATCGGTTTTCGAACCAAAAATGGGCCATAATACTAAGCTATGATTATTATCAAGTAAATGTTGTGAATCTATAGAAAGTAAGGTCAAGTCATGTACACGCCTACCAGAACACAGTAAGAGCAATGTGGCAGTATGCCTGCATGAAGCAAAGAGATTAGTCTCATCAATAGACATATTTTGTAGGTAACCTACCAATTCGTCAATGTTCCAAATGGGACATTTTCGGGTGGCTGGCTTTGATAGAGCTATGGATTTAAGTATGTGCTTAACTAACTTATGAGAACTTAAGTCATTAGTTTGGTGTGCGTTGCAGAGAGTTGCAACTGCAGATTTATGTACTAGGATTGTATTATGAGATAACTTGTCAATCAAATGCAAATCAGCTAGAAACCTAGCTAATATAGAACCATCAGGGTGATATGGATCTAAATTATATTTCTTTGACCAAATCAACCATCTTTTCCACGCTACCTGATATGTTCTGCGAGTGGAAGCACGCCAGGAAGATAAGAGTAACTCTTTTTGGTTTGCGTTCCAACTATTCAACTGTTCTGACCACCCCCACACTTCCAGACCTCTAACGTCATCTCTTGAGCCTTGGGCGGTGGTAGGCCCGATGCTGTGTCTATGAGGTTTCGTTTCAGATTGAGAATCGTGTAAGGTGCTGTTAGTGCTCGCGACTTCAAATCGGCTCGCCAGAAAACCCGTTCCCAGCGTGGGACCACTATCAAGAACGCTCCCGAGGCCAAGTTCAAATGGGACAGGACTTTTGGGATTAGGTATGGAGGCGGGAATATCCAAGCCAACTGATAGTTCCATACCCGAGAAAAAGCATCGTGATATAGGGCTGTTGTGTCGTTTATTTCGAGCGTTACGTAGTTGGAAACTACATGCGCCCTGTGAGACGCGAAAAGATCGACTTGAGGTGTCCCGAAGTGGCGAAATACCCTGTCTGTGCAACATTTTAGGAGATGCCACTCTGGTGGTAGCCTGTGTCGGGTTCTAAGTTCTAAGAGGGGAACAGACTTCGTCCCACCCTCGTTTCATATATAAGATACGACCGTTCGGTTGTCGCATTGTAGCAACGCCGTAGATTGGCGAAGACAGTGACCTTGTTTCTCCAGGACTTTTAATACAGCCAGCATTTCCTTGAGGTTGCAATGTAAGGGCTTCTCCTCGTTTTTCCATGTCCCTGACATCGCATGACCATCGACTTGTGCTCCCCACGCTACGTCGGATGCATCTGTGGTTATAAAGTGGGTTGGTGGTTGTAGGTGTATGGCTGAGAATTGGTGACAGTTCTCTAGCCACCACCTCAACTCCGTAATTGTTTCTTCCGGTAACTCTATGTTTGTTACCGCAACAGACCCTCTCAGTAGGCGATTCAGGAATAATAGGAGTTCCCGAAAATGCAACCTGCCTAAAGGCACCACAAAACTCGCAAAGTTCACCAAACCCACCAAACTTTGTAAGTCGCGTAATTTGATGCGTTTGCTTTGTAACAATGATCGGATCTTGATGATTATGTTCAATACCTTGTCTTTTGGTAGATATTTTTGGTTCAACCATGGATCCCAGAGGATGCCCAGGAATATTAGCTTTGTTTTGGGAACTAATGAGCATTTTTCGGCATTTATGTGCCATCCTAGAAAACGTAACTGATCCAGAAGAATTTGGACATGAGCCTGCAGCATTGAGCGGTCCTGATGCACGATTAAAAAATCGTCCAGGTACACTATTATTCGTAAACCTCTTTGCCTTAGAGTTTGAGCTATCCAATTGGTCAATGAGGCAAATGTTTTTGGTGCCGTACTTAGACCGAATGGAAGGCAGGTCATTTGTAGCAATTCTCCTCGGTATATCAGTCGAAGGAATCGTCTGTGACTTTGCCTTATTGGTAGATGAAAATAGGCCTGTGAAAGGTCTACTTTGCACAGCCAATCCTTCGGTTGCAAAAAGGTTGGTATCCGAAGGGCGTTTATCAACCTGAATGGGTCTGTTATGACGTACAAGTTCAGGGCTCTTAAATTGAATATAGGACGGTTTGATCCATCGCTCTTTTGTACCAGAAACATTGTAGAGATGAAACTTGGGGAGCACTGAACCGTCTCCAAAACTCCTTGCATTTTCATTTTCTCTATGGCTACTGTCATTGCTTCTGATTCTTGGGTGCGATAAGTTCCATTTTTTAAGTTGGGCAGAATCAAAGGAGGTTTGCGTTGAAAAGGTATGCGGTACCCTTGTATTATGTGAAGCAGAAACTTTGGTGCTCCCATTTGCTTCCAGCGCTGGTAGTAATGGAACAGTTGTCCTGCCCTGAACGGAGTTGAGTCAGAATTTTCGCCTCTTACTACTGGAGTGGAATTCGGAGTTATTACCAGGCCGTTTTCGTTCTTTATTCTGACCTCTACTACTCGCATGTCCTCCTCGTGAGCGAAAGGAACCTCTAGCACCATGAGCAACCCGGTGGGTTGTATTAAGAGAATGCTGTCCCTGCGAGGGACGGTTATAGGAATAACCCTGCGAGGGCTGATTGTAGTAATGGCCCTGCGAGGGCTGATTACTAAACTGATGATGTGCTCGAGATGAGCAGCATCCATGATTTATGAAACCCTGCGAGGGTCCATGAAAAACTGCCGGCCCTTGTGACGGGTGGCGTATGGCTTTGCTTGTCCCCGCTTGCGAAGCAGACACATTATTAGGCTTGTTTTGAGGCAAAAACACTTTCTTGACACTACCATTCTTCTCCAAAAAAGAAGTAAATGAGTCCTCATTGAACAGGTATTTATTAGATGGGGGTATCTTGCGTAAAGCACTCTTGTGTAAAGGATCTCGGACTGAGTTAATAATGCCGTGCCGGCGCATTTGAATCACTTCAGCACGATGTCCACAAACTATTTGCAATAAATCAGCAGATACTTTAGCATAATCACCCTTTGAAAATAATTCGTTAATTTTTTTATGCATACCCTCAACACTAAAATTATTATCATCACGAGCCCAAGTGATGAGCTCATTTAAATTAGTCTGCAAGGCTTCTCTTTGTTTGAGAACACAAAAAGAAAGTGCGGCATATGCCTTGTCGGCATAAGATAAATTACGTAATTGATCATAAGGTTTAATTTCATCATTCGTCTCTAATTCTACAAAACCTGGTGTGTGATTATAAGCTTTTTGTACCTCCGCATAGCGTACTTCAGACCAATCATTTTTGCCAAAAAATTGTATATCGTTAAGAATTTTCAAAAAGTTATCCGGAGTTCTGGGTGTAGCAGATTCTTTTAATTTTGTCTCTAAATCAAAATTAAATTGTAAAGAAGATTGATCTTGTTCGATATTTGATTCCTCAATATCATTATACAAAATACCACTAACATTATCATCAACAAGGGGGGCATCAACAGTGTAACAACAATTTTGATCATTACTTAAACTATTTGAATCATTTATAGTGAATTGTTTTCGTAGTTCGTCTATATCCTGTGATATTTTCTCGAGGCGGCGTGCTTCGAGACTATGTTTGCCCCCCCTCCGTTTTTTACCGCCACTGCGACGACGACGGCGGTGCCGGCGGCGTTTCGTTTTATTATTCGAAGAGGACGTAGACGAACTTGAACTACTATCACTTGAACTACTGCTGCTTTCAGATGAACTAGTCGACACTGACCTGGCTTTCTTGCTTTGCGAAGCATTCTTCTTTGGTCGAGGCGTACGCTCGTTACGGTGCCTGTCAACCGCCGTAGGTGCCACAGTTGAACCCGACGCCGAAGTCGATGCCGGGGGGTGACCCACATTTTGCTGTTCGTCAATAAAATCATCCATCCTACACAAACGTTGTATATTAGACATAAAAATACACAATATTCAACGATTATTTAGCAAAAGTAAATCTAATGAGGGTAGATTCAAGTATAAAATTTTACTGCATCAATGCACTAAATACTTGAATTATTATGAAACTAATATTGAATCGAACGATAAAATCGTTATTTAAAATTAAATTAAAGTTTAAACTTATCAAATAAAAGTAAAAAGAAAGTACTAATACTTTCGTTGGTACTCACATTTTGTTGAAATGAACTTACTGATTCTGAACGTACAACAAAATGTCTAATCAAGCTTATGAATTTCGTTGGACTGCGTCGTAGTGTTACTTTATGAAGTTCTCTCGACGGAAAACAGGACGCCAATGCTGCAAGTAAGCCTCCAACATATTTTCGGAGCTCGGGGCTCTGCCTGGTGGTAGTGGGAGGTGTGCGAAAGAGATAAAGATATACAGGATAGCTAGTGAGGGTGAAAAAGACGGAAAACATCGGGGTTGCCATCTCTAAAACAAGTAAGCTTCAAATAACGGTCAAGTGTTTAATGTCTCATTTATTATTTCCTAAATATGTTAAATAACCTGTTTTGTGTTTAATTTTAGAAGTTATGCTTAATTTTGATGTTTTGTTTGATAAGCATCTTTTAATCCGAAATGCATTGTATTTTAGTATTTTAAACTGTGACTCGAAAGTTTGGACTACAACGCTCGCTTAATATTTTTCATGTATTAGTTTAGTTTATCTACATATCTAGCAATAGTACATTACTACAGAGGCTGGGAAGAAAGGGGTTGCCGGCCGAAGACCGTATAGGTCTGAGGCAGAAAACCCCATATTTAACGCCGAGGTATGTTTAGTGCTTTTCTCAAACAGGCAATGAAATAAACAACAAAATAATTAAAGATTTATTTTTAAAGAAATTAAAAGTAAACGTGATAAAAACTAAAACCCACGTGTATGGTACAATTTCATTTATTTAAGCTTGATTTTAAAAGAAAACATTTACATTTATGATTATTATCATGTTACTTCAAAAAAGTATAAGGGCACGTTTCTGAACGAACCTTTAGAATTGACAGTGACGCTTGACATTGATATAAATGTATTTTTTTGCAATTAGAATGAGATTTCTTTGAGTTGAGACAGATTGTAAACGTATTTTCCCTCTCTCGCCAATAAACAAAATTACCGAATGGACGTGTTTTATTTGTGTATCAATCTACTGTGTAAGCTCGGATTCCTTACAAACCACCATAACTGTTCCTGGAAAAACAATAACCATATCAATAACTAATTGCCCAAAAATGGCTAATGTCTCATTTAATATTTCCTAAATTTGTTAAATAACCTGTTTTGTGTTTAATTTTAGAAGTTATGCTTAATTTTGATGTTTTGTTTGATAAGCATGTTTTAATCCGAAATGCATTGTATTTTAGTATTTTAAACTGTGACTCGAAAGTTTGGACTACAACGCTCGCTTAATATTTTTCATGTATTAGTTTAGTTTATCTACATATCTAGCAATAGTACATTACTACAGAGGCTGGGAAGAAAGGGGTTGCCGGCCGAAGACCGTATAGGTCTGAGGCAGAAAACCCCATATTTAACGCCGAGGTATGTTTAGTGCTTTTCTCAAACAGGCAATGAAATAAACAACAAAATAATTAAAGATTTATTTTTAAAGAAATTAAAAGTAAACGTGATAAAAACTAAAACCCACGTGTATGGTACAATTTCATTTATTTAAGCTTGATTTTAAAAGAAAACATTTACATTTATGATTATTATCATGTTCATCTTATCACTTTAAAAATGCATTGTAATATAATAAATACTGGCAACTAGACAATCTATAATTATGCATGTGTGTCAATTTTAATTTATGTTTCATTTTATAATTAATTGTGACAGTATTCCAATTTTATTTGAGTTGATTTGATTTGGTCTGGTTTGATTTAATTTAATTTAGTTCGATTTTAATTTGATTTCATTTGGTTTGATTTGATTTAGTTTGATTTAATTTAATTTCATTTGATTTAATTTGATTTGACTTGATTTAATTTGACTTAATTTGATTTGATTTGATTTGACTTGATGGAATTTGATTTGATTTAGTTTGATTTGATGTGATTTAATTTAATAATAAACTAAATATGTACCTGTTTAATGTTACTTCAAAAAAGTATAAGGGCACGTTTCTGAACGAACCTTTAGAATTGACAGTGACGCTTGTCATTGATTTAAATGTAATTTTTTTTTGCAATTAAATTAAATATTAATATTTCAATGTTTATATGTATAGTTAAGAAAAAAATTGAAAATAATGTGTCATTCGTTATGTTAATGTGGATTTTTCATTTAAATAAAACTGCTCTAAGTACATACCAAGTAGTTTATAGTGGCAGAGTGTCGATACCTTTGCCACAAATTTATGTGGAATCGAAATTAAAAAGAGGACTGCCGGCCTAGGCCTGCAAGGTTTGTATAAAATTCCATTAACGACCTCTGGTCCTAGCCGCGCCTGAAACGTCATACTTCACAGCCTATTATGAGGAACATAACGTCAATAGTTAATTGCATGTTAGAGAAAAATATTTATTGCTATCGACTTCTGGTTGATTACCTATTGAGATCGAGAAGAGGTTATAATCATAAATATAATTTAATTTAGTTGCAACAAATTGACATTTATAACAATGACAAGTGTCACTGTCAATTCCAAAGGTTCGTTCAGAAACGTGCCTTTATACTTTTTTGAAGTAACATGATAATAAACATAAATGTAAATGTTTTCTGTTAAAATCAAGCTAAAATAGACGAAATAGTAAAATACACGTGAGTTTTAGTTTTTATCTTGTTTAATTTTAATTTCTTTAAAAATAAATCTTTAATTATTTTGTTGTTTATTTCATTGCCTTTTTGAAAAAAGCACTATGCATACCTCGGCGGGAAATATGGGGTTGCCTGCCTCAGACCTATCCGGCCTTACTTCGCTCGGCCGTCTCTATGTCTTTGGCCGGCAACGCCTTTCTTTCCGGCCTCTGTAGTAATGTACTATTAAGGTATGTATCGAATATTTCTAGTATTTATTTACTGATTATAGAAACGAGTTTTAAATATTTACCATAGTGTATCCCGTTACATGCAACCACGGGATGCTGTCAAGTCATGCTCGGACTCCCACCATTGGATCTGTTTATCCGCCAAGAAGCAACAGCTGCGGCTATACGCCTAAAGGCACTAAATCTTTGGAGCAACAGAAATACACGACATACATCACTGCTCACAGATCTCACATTTGAGCTGCCTATCATAAGAGCAATAAATGATCGTGTACCGAAACACACATATTCGATAAGAAATACAAAATCCAGCTCCATGAAGACCACCGCTGCGAGGCACTATGCCCAGCAGAAATGCGTATCTTTACAGATGGATCAAAAACATAAGGATGATATATAAGATGGATAAGGGCACGGGAGCCGGCGTCTTCTCAGGAGACCTCAACATCATCTCTATCCGATCTCGAAACCGCTGTGGACCCATAACACAGTATTCCAAGCAGAATGCATGGGGCCAACCCTGGCGGCTTCATCAGTAATGGCCAGAAGAGTGGAAGGCCAATCTATACGTTTATTGGTGGACAGCACGGCCGTGCTGCAAGCCTTAAACAGCCACACTATAAACTCGGGACTGATACTGCAGTGCCATCTTAAATTAAAACAAATAGGCAACACCAACAACATAATCCTGCACGAGGAAACAGTGGCACATGTGCTCCTACACTGTCCTGCAATCGCCACATACAGGACTAAGTAGTTCAATAATACAGGTACGCTCCGGGAGATTGCTAGCAATGTGAAGAGCCTGCTGGCGTTCTTCAACGAGTTGGGGTGGATCGAGTGAAATGCCCACCGTCACGCAAAAACCGCGCCATGTCGTGGAGTTGCGGATACCAGCCCGTGTTACCATACCATACCATCCCGTTACATAATTTAACTAAATATGTCATGTTACTCGTAAATAAAATTATCCTGTAATGAATACCTAGACGTTCACTAATATCTGTGCTATTGGGTAGGTATTGTGTGAGCCGCAATAAAATTATATACCTACTTAGGATTCATTTCAATAATACATTTAACAAGTGTATTAAGTAAGTTCAATAAATGTGACATCGTCACGGCCTTTGCGATTAGTGATAAGTACGTAATCTCGACACGTAATTAGGTACTTTAGCTACTACTGACCTGTCGATATTATGTAGCGATAAAATCACAGGGATTTCATAGACGGATTAACTAAGGTTATTGTGGTGGTTAAAGCTAACAGTTAACAATTATACTTTTAATAATTTATCACTCATGATCACTCTCATCTTCTGACTATTGCGAGATTTAGAATTTCGAATAACTTAGCGGTAATGTACGAGTGTCACCGTCGGCTACTTTATAGTGCTGAACCGATTTAGACGGGTAGGTAGGTACTGGTATAGCGGATAACTATGGGTACTTTTAGCTTAGCTATTTTCCGCGGCTTAGTTTAGGTACGTCAACTTCAGAAATATAAATCTTGAAATTCCACGTGACACAAAGTAAACCCATAATATCCAGCCCTATACGGGAATCGAACATACAACATCATGATCAGGAGTAGCATTGTGTGAACTATTTATTTATTTATAAATCTCTTTTATAGATGGCAAAACGAAGACAGTGGCTAGATGATCTCAAGTTAGATAATATGACTGATAACTCTATGCAATCCAACAATAGAAAGAAAATAAAAATCTTGAGCCACAACACACACGCCCATGCTGTAGATTCAACTACACTGACAGACTCATAAACTGCATCAAAGTAATAGACGACTTTGAAATAAATATTTTAACCAAGTATGCAAACTTTCTATACAGATTTAAATTGAAACCTCTAGATTGGTTCGTGATCTTTAAAACCGCGTATCCTTAAGTTTAAGTTTGTGTACTGGAAAGGACCTTAAGACTTTTTTGAAGAAAAAACAGAAATGTAAGGAAAGTTGGTTTAATAAAAAAAATGGTTTTAACAATAGACACAAACTTTATGCAAGGGTTTATTTATGCTTTAATAGAGTGTATTACCCCCACGTGCCCTTATTACGGATTCTAATCGGTTCCGCATAGATTTTATTAGGGTTATTAAAAGATCTTGCGGAATATTGTCCCATTCTTCTGAAAGTGCTGTTCTTAGTGCTGCCACTGTCGTGGGCACAGGATTTCTCGCATATACAGCTCTTTTTAAATTGTCCCAAACATGCTCAATGGGATTAAGATCCGGGCTGCGTGCTGGCCAATTCATTGTGCGTATCCCAACCTCTTCGCAATATTGTCGAACTCGCGCAGCAGCGTGCGGCCGGGCATTATCCTGCATTAAAGTAAATTTTTTGTCTATGAATCCCATGTAAGGTACCACGTGATCTTCTAAGATCTCTGTTATGTAACGATGTGCAGTCAAACCCCTTCTATTACCGTTTTGACGGACCATGTCTATGAACACAAGTTCTGTTCGCCTCCAAAAGGAACACGCTCCTCAATGCAACTTTGAGCATATCGCTGAGCATAACGCTCCCCACGTCGACGATACACTCTTCTGCGACCATCTGCACCATATAAACATGTCCCACACTCGTCCGTGAACAATACGGAGGCCCATTGCGCTTCTGTACAATTTAGGTGATCACGCGCAAATCTTAAGCGAGCTTGTCTATGAGCTACAAACAACTTTGGACCATTTGCTGGTCTAAAAGGGGTGATATCCGCTTCCTTTAACCTTCTTCTTATTGTTCGTGCACTCACATTAACTCCATGCACTTCATTAAGCTCTGTTTTGATGTTAACTGACGTGAGGAAACGATTTTGCAGGGAAGTTGTAACAATAAATCGGTCATCACGACCGGTGGTTGCTCGAGTCCTGCTTGTACCACGTCTCCTTCTGTAAGAACCTGTCTCCACAAACCTTCTGTATATTCTAGAAACCGTAGACTGGTTTAAATTTGAATTTCTACCAATCGTTCGTTGATCCAAGCCCTCTCAGTGCTACAATTTGAGCCGCTTGTTCGGACAAAGTATCCATATTATGGTTCAAAAACTCTCGATGAGTTAAAAAACTAACCCAACAATTCTGCTGGTAACAATAATTCAATTGACAAAAGGATAAAAAATCAATGTGAATCAATTTAAAACTTTGCTTCAAATAACACGCAAATCTGATACTACGAGTAAATTTTCTTTTCCCGGCTATATTCATTTGTTTTACTGCAGTTCTATTTTTACATTATGCTTTTTTTTAAGATTAAGAGCCAGTCTCTCCATATTTATATAATTTAAAATCTAAAAGTTTACATACTCATTAAAAAAAATTATTTCAAAGTAATCCTGAACTTTGATGCAGTTTATGAGTCCGTCAGTTTAGTAGAAAGGACGACTGTTCAAGTACACCTCGCCAAGTGAAACACAAAGTAAAAGAACTTACTCCGACATTTCGAAATCCGGATACCTATATTCAAAAGACCAAAGAAAGATTTCAGCAAATAACTCCAACTAAAACTTCTCCTTCTCCAATCAACGTTAATAAATCAATGGAGAATGTTTACTTTAAAGAAGATTTGTGGATACGTTGTGATAATAATGATCTTGATGAATTTCAACGGCAATCTTATGATTTATCTGGTTTAAATACACCATTTGATCCGAAAGATCTTGTCCATTTGAGTTACGATGTGGAATTACTACAGCCGATGTCTTCTAACCCTAAAACAAAATAAAAGCAGCTAGCTTTCCACTTCCCAATACACATGATAATACACCACGAAGGCAACTTCGTTATCGTTCAATAAGTGTCCCACATAGCACATTTAATGAATCTGAAACTAACGCAAGATTAGTTTTACAACTTTAAACAAGTATTTCTCAGTTTACATCACCCAAACCTGAAGTGGATACTTGTCTGATGTCTCTTGGACCTGAAATCAATACTAATCAATCAGTCAGTAGGCAGACAGCTTACACGTAGCACGCGCACAATTATTTTGCGTTAAGCGACCCGCTCGCCTGCGTTTCTCAAAGTTTCGCGATAGTATCGTAATATATTCAATAAAATGTTAACGTGCGTTCATTGTGGTGTTGAGTTTCTGGATGGTGTTCAATTCCCTTTGCCAGAGTCACCTAGACTTCGCATGTGCGGGATATAGCTGAAGTGGGTTGGCGAAGATTGGGTGTAAAACAATCAACATGGAAATGTCCGAAATGCAAATCCAGCAGCCCACGTCCCACCAACTCATCAAAGCTCGCACCGGCTGGTACGGAACTGGAAAGCATCTTCGGTGAGTTAAAGCGGCTAACCGCTCAAACTGCTGCTATACCGGATTTATTGAATATGATGGATGTTCAAACAGAACTGGCGGAAATTAAATCTATAAAGGAGGAACTTGTTAGTGTTAAAACCTCCGTTGAATTTGCACACTAATCCATTGAAAATATAGAAACTAAAGTCTCCTCTCTCAGCAAGGATATCGAGTCTTTGAAGAAGACAAAAGAAGAAGTTGCCTCTCTGCGTAAGCAGCTTGATAAACTCGATTACCTATACCGCGAGAACGAACAAAGGTTACGTAAAAGTAATAGAAATAAAAAGTGTCCCTATATCTGATTCCGAAAACCTATTTTCTATCATGACAAAGATAAGCAATCTTATAAAAGTTGACATCCCCAAAGACCAAATCAACCATATCGTCCGAGCCCCAATGAGGAGTGACCAGCGCAATAAGACTATCATCTGCTCGATACACAACCTAAATCATATAAATATAAGAAGCATACCATCAAACTTAGCGGGGGTTTGCTTACGTCTGGCTCAAGAATTGCAAAATTCTCATAAGAAAAGCACTTACTATAAAATCATAAAAAGATCTACAAAAGCTCTCTTTTAATAAGTAGCCATTAAAACCATCTAGTATTCCTAGACTAGAACTGCAAGCTGCACTAATTTCTTCTAGACTTGCTCCGTCCATTGTAAATGCAATTAGTGTAAAAATTGAAAATCGCGTATTTTGGTGCGATTCAATGAAATAAAAATTTTCATGTTCCATTTACCATCAATACTAACCCCAAACGTTGGACGCGACAGTGGCCTTCAGCCCTCGATGCTTACTGCGGATGATTTGCAGTTAGCAAAGACGCATATTTTGCGCAAGAGTCAGCTAGACTCCTTCTCTGAGGCAATTGAAGCTGTTCAAAAGTTGTCCTGAAGAAGCAGTGGGCTAGAACAGGCTAGCTGTGCTGGATTTTGCAGATTAAAATGGCCAGTTCTATAAAACGCCAATTTCATATGTAAGGACCTAATATTATAAAGGCGAAAGTATGTATAGATGTTTGTTATTCTTTCACACAAATACCGTTTGTAGGTAAATATTGACTATTTTTCAGGATGATTCTTCCAAAGATTCTGATTATGAACCAGGAACATCTAAGGAACCACTAATTAAAAGAAGAAAAGTTGAAACAATTGAGCATATTCAATCATATCAAACTCAAGAATGTCAAGCTGGAGAAGTTCACCACAATCCACCTGAATATAATGAAATAAATTCACCAAGTTCAATTTTAAGACCTAAGTTAGAAGACACATCACGGCAACTGAAATTAAAAAAAACGTATAGAAATGGGAAACAAAAAATAAAAAGACTTAACACAAAAAAGATATTTAAAGAAAAAGGTTGCAGGTTTAGACAAATACTAAAATCCCTTTCAGAAAAATCGTTAATTAATAAAGAAGATCGTCTAGTTTTGGATAAAATAGGTATAGAAAAAATATCTATAAGAGTTTAACCTTATCAAAAGCCAAATTCCTTAATTTTATCCAAAACTGTATACTAGATTTTGAGCAAGCAGCAATGTCCGCAATTACAGAAATATTCCCTGAAAAACAAATAAGTGGTTGTCATTTTCATTTTTCGAAAAGTTAGTGGCATAGAGCTCACAATTTAGACCTAACCAAATTTAAATTAGCCAGAAAACATATAAAACGTTGCTCTGTTTTGGCGCACCTAAAGAAGATGTAGAAAGTGGTTGGTTGTATATAATGTCACAATGTCCAAGAACTCCAAATATAGTCCCACCATTCAATGATTATTTTGTAAAAACGTGGTTAAGCGAAGAATTTTTTTTTAAATAAATGGATCTGCTACAATATGCAACATCGTACAACCAATATGGTTGAATGTTGGCATGCTACTATTAACAAAAAAAAACCAGCCAAACCAAAAGTGTAGCACAATTTTTAACAGTATTATAAAAAGAATATGATTATTTTAATGCATTATACCAAAAAGGGTCTAACATAGCAAAAAAACTTAAAGAAACACAAGAAATTGATGACAAAATATATACTACCATTAATAAATATAAACAAGGGCAAATAAATATAGATAATAATAATAATAATAATTTTACGACACGGCACGTATTGTCCGGAGGTTTCTCTCTCTGTGACTCCGACCACCGGTAGCTTGGGCCCTGCCCCGCTATCGGTGGCCTTCTATTTTTTATATTTTTAAATAGATGTTTTCTTTTTGATATGTATTTAAAAATGTAATTTATAAGTAGTTTTAAATGAATAAAGAGATAATAATAATAATAATAATCTTTATTCTTCATAATTTTTTTTACAAATTATTACAGTTCCTGAGGTCTCCTTTTAAGTATCAATGGATATTTGTGCCAGGAGACCTCCCTCCTCCATAATTACAATACGTTATACATTTAACATTAAATGTAAGCAATAAACAGAACAAAGATAAAATAAAAATAAAAATAAGGTAAGCTATTCAGTGAAGCGCGCGCGTGCGCGTGTGTGTTGGTGTGTGTGTGTGTGTGTGTATGTGTGTGTGTGTGTGTGTGTGTGTGTGTGTGCGTGCGCGCGTGTGTTGGTGTGTGTGTCGTGTGTACGTGTGCGCGTGTGTGTTGGTGTGTGTGCGTGTGTGTTGGTGTGTGTGCGCGTGTGTGTTGCTGTGTGTGTGTGTGTGTGTGTGTGTGCGCGTGTGTGTTGCTGTGCGTAGACCAGCCAGCTACAGCCCTACGTAACCGGTACTTGGGATCGGTAGCACCGACCCTTGCCGGTGTAGACCACTGTGCTTTTACACAATACGCAATTGCCTTACAGAGTATCACGTTAGTCTCATTAAGTTTAGGACAGGGGAATCAAGAGAGATTCCAGCTCGTCATAGTTCCTAACTAGAAGCCAGGATTGCAATGTCTTTTTGCATTCTCGGTAAGTCAGGCCATAGATATTTAGGGTGTGCGTTCGCGCAGCGGAATGTTGTTGAATTTAAAGATTTTAATTATGCAGATATTTAGTGTATGACGTCGTGTAATTGTGTATGGTAAAAAAAAATTGTGCATGCAGCCATTGTGGAGAAATTCGCTAAAAACTGAATCCGCTGGGCCAACGTTGTCCTGGCGGAATTTTTTTCTAATCCATGGACTTAGAAGAAAAGAAATGTGTCCAAAAATTAGTGTGTATTTGTGTGTAATTGTGTATGTATGAATACAATTAGTGCATGCATAAACTTCGGAGAAATTCAAGTTTCCGCTACGCGAACGTTTGGCCATTAGCTAGTTTTCATATAAAGCTCTTATATAGAGAGCTGTAGATTTTTACATAGGTTGTTTTGAATTTGTTTAAATTTGTTTAAAAAACAGATTTAGAAGAAATCGTAGGGTTTAAAAGATAAAAATATAAACGGGAAATACGCTCATTAGGTCTTAGTTCGTGAAGTAGCCACTTTGGGGTCTAGATTTTCACGTTTATACAAACCTTGTAAGTGTCTGCAACATGTTGCCAAGTATCAATGATGGTTCGTTAGTAATTAATGAGTTATAGGACAATTTACCATTAATAGACCACTGTTTGCAAAGCAGTCAAATATCAAGACATTCTAAAGTAATTGCATAGTAAAATGTGTTCCAATAATTAGTGTATTAATTCAACTACTTGCATGCAAAATTTCATCTCATTAAATTCATTAATTAAAGAGGAACAATTAAAATACTTACAAAGCATCGAAAACTTACATAACCCGACCAAATTCGAATAGATATAAAAAAGCGGCCGTTCAATATATCTAGGTAACATTCTAAAATTTACAGTATAATACCGGTATTTAATTGGTACAGGTGATAACACAATTGTTTTGATATAATTTATAGGTCATTTATTTTTCTACACATGATTTTTTAAATGTATTTGACTATGACAGTAAGTACTATTTACGTAGCTACTTTATAGCTTTTTTTATATGATATTACCGTTGTACTGGACTTATGTATGTGGGCGTGTTCCCGCGCACCCCACCAAAATATTCAGAATTATTTTGTTCGAAGCGGTACCTTTGATTAAATAGTCTAAATATTGTAGTTAGGAATTGATCAAAAATATTATGCTAGTGTGAAAAAACAGACAACGCGCTGCGCGCAACGAGCGATAGAGGCGGCTTCCCTCTTGAAACGGTACTTCCATCCTTGAAGAAAAGAGAGCGCAATATGTTTTCATAACTCACATAAGCCACGGCCTGCGCGTATTCGTTTGCTGTTGAACTTGAACCTGGTTTTGTTTTATCCCCATTCACAAATTTGCACTCAAGGACAATGTGCGTATGCGCTGTTGTTTTGCTATGTATCGCCAATTCTCCGTAATAATAATATTGACAGTGTGTTATTAATTTTATAGTGTAACAGTGAAGCTTAAAATAATTATGTGGTAGGTATATATTGAGTGATAGTGAGAAGCTGATGTTTAATTAGAACTTGTTAATTTAAGATTTATTCTTATCGCAGATAGGGGCGGTATTATTAAAAAAATATTTTTCATTCTAGAAATGCAATTGTTTTATTTTTTCCTAACGCTTGTGTACGCAACTGTACCATATTAATAAATACTATACTGAAAGGTTAAGAACGTTACTTAGAAATATGGCACGGTCGCTTTTTTGTAGCCATCCGAACTTGGTCGGGTTATGTAGGTTTTCGATGCTTTGTCAGTATTTTAATTGTTTCTCTTTAATTACTGAATTTAATAAGATGAACTTTTGCATGTGAGTAGTTCAATTAATACACTAATTATTGGAATACACTTTACTAATACAATTACTTTAGAACGTCTTGATATTTGACTGCTTTGCAAACAGTGGTCTATTCATGGTAAATTGTCCTATAACTCATTAATTACTAACGAACCATCATTGATACTTGGCAACATGTTGCAGACACTTACAAGGTTTGTATAAACGTGAAAATCTAGACCCCAAAGTGGCTACTTCACGAACTAAGACCTAATGAGCATATTTCACGTTTATATTTTTATCTTTTAAACCCTACGATTTCTTCTAAATCTGTTTTTTAAACAAATTTAAACAAATTCAAAACAACCTATGTAAAAATCTACAGCTCTCTATATAAGAGCTTTATATGAAAACTAGCTAATAGCCAAACGTTCGCGTAGCGGAAACTTGAATTTCTCCGAAGTTTATGCATGCACTAATTTTATTCATACATATACAATTACACACAAATACACACTAATTTTTGGACACATTTCTTTTCTTCTAAGTCCATGGATTAGAAAAAGTTCCGCCAGGACAACGTTCGCCCAGCAGAATCAGTTTTTAGCGAATTTCTCTACAATGGCTGCATGCACAATTTTTTTTTTACCATACACAATTACACGACGTCATACACTAAATATCTGCATAATTAAAATCTTTAAATTCAACAACATTCCGCTGCGCGAACGCACACATATTTAGGAGCTTATTTATTTGATTATATATGAAAGACGTCAGCCATGTATATTGCCTTTGAGCGTATGAAGTTGTAACTCCTCTGGCATACGATACCTTATGCTTGCGTCTTCTCTTTAAAATATGAGGGTCATAGGGTAATTTACGATGTACTTTTAGGGTAGCCTTCAAAATAAATAGTTTCCTGATAGTTAGAAGATTACAGCTAGCATATAGGTTTTCGGTAGGGAATCTGTGTGGTTTAAAATACATGACTCTGAGCAGGGATCTTTGGGCTCTCTCAAGGTTAAGAAACAGGGTCCTGCCAGCCCCACCCCATACAGGAATACAATATGTAATGACTGATTGGGCTAAGGATACGTATATTTGAGTTAATAGGGTTTTAGGAGTGACGTGTCTTAGGGTCTTAAATAGCCAGATCAGCCTCCTTGTCCGATTCATGACCATTTCAGTATGTGCCTGCCAAGTTAGACGCTGGTCAATCACCACCCCCAAGTATTTCACCTCCGTGACCCTGTTGATAGTGCTACATGTACATTCGGTATTGAGTGGAATGTTACATCTGTGTATTCTGATTTGAAAATCTGGACTAGGTTGGGCAGGTGTATATATAGTGAAAGCGATGTAGTTGGTCTTCACAGTGTTTAGTGAAAGGAGATGAGAGTTCAGCCAAGCTGTAACCTTAGCCAAGCCCCTCTCTGCTGACAGGCGAACAGAGTCGCAGGTTTTACCGGTAAAGGTGATAGCAGTATCATCGGCGTACGAAAATATACGTCCCTGCTCCAATTTCATTTTACAAAGATTGTTTATGTATATTAGGAACAGGGTAGGAGACAGCACACTGCCTTGGGGAGTGCCAAAAGTTATTGTGGCCTCATCGCTTATATGGTCTCCAATTTTCACTCTCTGTGTCCGACCGCTTGCGTAATCTTTTAGGAGGGCCAGTGGAATACCCCTGACTCCTATACTCTCTAACTCACTAACGAGGATGGGAACGGAGACAGTATCGAATGCTTTTTTCAGGTCTAGAAAGGCAGTGAGACACTTCAATCCCATCCCTACATTATCTACTATGTGGGAGGTTAAGGCCAAGATCGCGTCTTCTGTGGATATACCCTGCTGAAAGCCAAACTGAGAGCTAGATATGATTTCGAACTTACGTAGATAATTTGTAAGACGTTTATTTATTAACTTCTCAATGATTTTTGAAATAGCAGGCAACACAGAAATTGGTCTGTAGTTGGATACATCGTCTCCGATCCCACCCTTGTAAATGGGCGAAATGAGAGCTTGTTTTAAAGGGGCAGGAAAGACTCCGTGACTAAAGCAGAGATTAACCAGACGGGTAATGATCGGTACGACTATTTCGTAGGCGGTTTTTAAGAACTGGGTGGTTATATTGTCCCATCCCGGTGCGCTACCCAATTTAAGACTCATGATCATATTATAAACTTCCTGTGGATCAGTTTCTAGGAGCACAAAAGAGGAGACCATTACGTTACATTGTTTGTTCTTACTAAGACAGTTTAAAGCATTCTCAGCAATAATATTTTGGGCTAATTTTTGGCCGATATTTGCAAAATAGTTATTTACAAAGTTTACTGCTTCTAAAGGAGATTTATGTAAGTCTAGAAGTTCTAAGTTTTTAGTATCTCGGGGTTTCCTATTTGTGATTATGTTAATAGTTTGCCATAATTTCTTTGAATTATTTCTATTTTTATTTATTAGGTTTTGGTCATGTTTCCTTTTTTGCTTTTTATTTAAATTGTTACAATGGTTCCGATATCTTTTGTAAGTTATTTTAAGTATTTCATTATCTGGGTTTCTACGTAGCTCCCGTTGAATATTATTTCTATTTTTAATACATCTAAGTATACCTGCAGTTATCCAGGGCTTAATAGTCCGTTTACTCTTGGGAATTGTTCTTAGAGTTGTACTATTTGTCAGGCTATATTGTATTTTTCTAATCAATTGAGTAGCTAGTGTGTTTGCGTTTTCAATCAAGTGTAAGTCATTAAAGTCAGTTTCTTTAAGATAAGTTAGGGCCTTCTCATGATCAACCACTTGAGTAGTTTTTTTGCCCTTATAGAGGTTATTTGAATTGGATAACTTTAAGAAGATTAGGGAGTGATCTGTGATTGTGGCATCAAACACGGTAACTGAAGCACATACTTCACTTTTATTGATTTTTATCATGAAGTGATCTAAGCATTTTCCCAGTCTTGTAGGGTACGAGTGACCTGGTAGTAGGCCATGAGAAGAAATCATGTTTAGATAACTTAACCTATTTTCCCGTTCGTGTGATAACTCCTCGTCATGGTAAATAGTGTTGATATTAATATCACCCGTTATTATAATATTCCTATATGTTTTTAATGTGGATAATTGATTATCGAGGGATCGAATGAACATGTTCGCATGTGTGTTAGAGGGGGACCGGTACATACCCAGAATAACAATGTCCTGCATAGTTATTTGTAGGCATGATGCGTGGGTTAGTACTATTTCTCTAACACTAGCCATACGTGAGTTCTGTACGTAAGCAACCGTACCGTCACACTTATTTAATTGTTCAGTTGTGAGGTAGTATTGATAATTTGCAAGCTGAGGTATGTTTTTGTTTGCATTGAGTTGACATTCGCTGAGAATTATCAGATCCACCTCAAACCTGAGCTCGCTCAATTCAATTTGTAGGGCATTTATATTTTTATATATACTTCTGATGTTTTGAGACACAATTGTGAGGTCAGAGATGTGTATCTGTGTATGTTTTGAGAATTTTTCAATTCCTTGCATATCAGCCCGTGCTATGGAAAAGTTATCCAATTCAGTTATATTATGTAGTGAGGCAGCCATTGTTGTGTATTAATATCAAATATACCTATGCAAATCCCTATAGCTCTTCTAGACGACATGTAGCAAGAATACATGTTTGAGCGGTTGAATGCATTACAGCTTTTAGCGATCTTTTTGTGATGATTATTGTGAGTATGTACTTGGTAATGATGCGTGAGCAATGAGGGATGGACGTACTTTATGTATTGCAGGGGAGTAGAACATTTTGAAGGGGTTAAGTATGGAGTAATTAGATGTGGTGGGTGGTTGAGGTTTAGTGTAAGTGTTAGAATAGTTTGTGTAATGTATGGGTGTGTGCTATGACATGTGATGAGTATGTAGGTGATTAAAGTCGGGAGAGTGAGTATTAATGTGTGCGAGTGGTAGAATCTATATGCACGCTTGGCATATAAATGAGAACATAGAATTATATAATTTAAATTCAAGTTAGTTATGATACATAGCAAGTACAATGGATTACTTCGTATCCTGTTTTGAAGTGTATTACAAAGGCAATAATACAAAATAAAGTTATTAAAAAAGAAGCTTTCTAGTCATTGTTGCATTAATTTGCTCACTTGCGCTTCATTAATGATTAAAGTAGTTGATGAGTCATCATCCTTCCTGACATATATACGGCCAAATGCGGTCCAACAGTACTTATAGTTTTTAGATTGCATAAGGTCTCGTGCCAGAAAAAATAGTCGGGCCCCTTTGGTGGTCAAGCGTTCAGACATATAGATGGGGGTATGTTCGTTGGTAGCAAGTCCGAGGTGTTTAGCGTGCAGCTTATCCTTATTCCTTCTATTATAGGATCGAACCGCTTTTAAATAGTCTGTTTTAGTGATAGTTGACTGGAACTCCAGAACGATCGGACCGCTTTTATCGCTACTTCGCTTGTTTGACACACGGTATATGTCGTTGAGGTCATTTTTCTGGATGGGATACTTGATTTCTTGTGATAACTTTATAGCCATTTTTATCAGGTCATCCTTGGTTTCTTTACCTATTTTAGGCACATTTTTAAGTTCGAGGTCAGACTTACGGCTACCTCGCTGTAGGTCTTCAAGTCTATCTTCAAGTAAGGCGATGTAGTCATTATCCTTTCTGGATTTCAGTTGCTGAATCTTATTATTTAGTGTTTCACATTGAGTAGATAGAAAGGTTATAGATTGCTCGATGTTCGTATTCGTGCTTTTAATCTCCATGAGTGACGTGGAGATTTTATTTATCTCCTCTTTTTGATCTGTCATAAAAGAGGAGATTAAAGTTTTAACCTCCTTCATGAAAGCTGAGAGTTCTAAGTCGCGGTCATGATCTCCTCTAGCTCGTTTTGCACGCTGATAGGATACATAATTAGGCGGTGTAACTTGCTCTGTTAGATCGGCTATGTTAGGTTCAGACATAGCTTTCCCAACGTTATCTTCCATTGGAAGCAGGTAGAAGAATCGTACAGCGAGCAAGCAGGACGAAATTGTCCCAAGAGGAAGTGCGTATAATGTTTTAACCGGAGATTCGCCTTCATCTCGAACGTTGTTTATTTTACGTGACAAAAGTACCAGGAGGTTTTGAAGTGGTGGGGTACTTCACTAACGCAAAATAGGCCAGGCCTATTTGTCCTTGGATAGGCGGGGTGGGCGGAGCTTGAGCTGCCAATCCAGCGTGGGTAGGTGGGGTATCGTCCTGAATGTCACAGTGGCGGGGGATGCGCAGGCGCTGATTCGCTTGTGTTAAGATAAAAGGATATCACAGTACCTTATTGTGTACGCTTGTCGGTACCAGGGTGTAATAAATAGCACGAAGGTGTTTTGAGTAGACGCACATGCAGCCATCCAGTACAAATGTAGTCTTCACAGCTTATGTTCTCCTATTATTTTATTTGAATTAACTTTGCCGAATTTGAGTTTATTTTATTTTATTCTGTCCATTAAAAACACAGTTGTTGCGCACGTCAACACTTTGCAGCGGTCCGGGGGAAGAGGACGACTTGTATTACAATTTTGTTATTCATCTATTAGACCGGGCGCTGGATGGAGTTGAGTATGCAAAATGTGAGGACCGCATTCGGTTTATGGTTTTGAACTCAGAAAAGCATGCAAATTATGATTTCGAATGTTGCCAGGAGTTGTATTGGTCCAATTTTTTTTTACACCCCACCCCCTTAGACATCAAGTAAATGGACTGAACATATGCTTTGGTATCATTAAAATAATTGTATTAACGGCAATATCAATTTTTTTTTTTATAATTAAAGATACTTATGGCTAGTCAAGTGGAAAAAGAACAGAAAAATTAATAATAAAAACAAAAATTATTGTTAAACAAAATTATTTAATACAAAAAAGCAAATTCAAACATATCATAAAAATAAGTATAATCATCAATCTTTTTTATTTTGACAATCGTTATTTATGCATTTGCATAACGCAATACAATCAATCTGTAATTTTTTACAAGAGCAAGCCATTGTTTTACAATTGGATGTACATTTACAGGGTTGAATCAACAATTCCGGCAGTGGTTGCTTAGTCATTTGTCGTGGGTATAATTTATCATCTTTCCTTTCATAGCCTAAGAAGGTGTAATCAATAGGCTGTAGTAAAGTTTGGTCAGCATTCACCCATACATATGTTTGTGCTGAAGCTCTCAATAGATGTAAATGTAGAGCATCTGATGTGCAAATAACTTTTAATAAATTTAAGCCGAAACCGATATTTTGGGAAATTAATTTATACCGAAGTTCATCAGCCGTTGAATTTTTTTTTGAAAAAAGATATGTGCAAATGTTTTCCAATTCTTTTAGCTGTTCGACACTTAGGTACGGATTTCCCAAATGCTTTAAAGCTTCTTGTACAAAATCCAACGATGCAGCGTTTAAAGCATTTTTTTTCGAGCCGAATCTGCTAGTCGAATCGCAACCACTCAGAGCGTGTAATGCTGGCAAAATAGCACAAATATTTTCTCCAAGGGATTGAGCAGCCAGATGACATCCTGAAATGAATTTTTTCTTATAGGAACCGTCGAACCATAGACCTAAACAGCCTAGACGTGCAAGCTTGTTCCAGAAGTAAATTCCGAGAATGAAAACATCTGTATCAGCGCAAATGATTATGATATGGCCAAGTTTGATTTTCACTGCGTGAAATATATGACCAAACATCCGTGAATCCGCTTCTAAATGGTTAGAATTCAGGTCAGGTACTTCAAAAAATGAAGAACCTTGCAGTTTGAAACATTTTGTTGGATCTTCAAATCCTCCACAAATATATAACTCGCAATCTTCATTTACTTGTGCATATCTAGGGGCAGCAGTACATAGAAATCGAACAAGCTGTAACTTATTTTCAGTGCTTGAAAAGAAATTATTACAATTAGCTGGAATTTTGGTGTGCTCATTTGAAATTATGAAATTTTTCATCATTTGACCTTTACTCCGTAACGTTGATTCCAAGTATTTTATTGAAATATCATCATATCTGTCAAATACAATATCAACTCGTTTTACATTTGGTTGCGAAAAAAGATTCTGAATTCTATTGAAAAAAGCTTGAGCAAAATCGCCAAATGTGCTGAAATTTTTTAATTGGATTCGATGAACAAGTGCCATACCATCAACAATGTAAATTTTTATTTAAAATATCCTGCCGCGTGTTAGTACCACACTTATGATTATTTTCAATTTCAAGGGCGAGTTGTGATTTTGGAGATTTCCTGTAAAACCCTTCAGCGTCAAAAAGGTACTTGCAGTAATTCAAAATTTCGAAAGATGCTAAAATTTTTGCATCAAATCCACGTTGATTAGCCAACAAAAATGTTTTCGAATGAGACTTACATCTGTTGCATCTTGTAACTTTTTATTAGAAGTACTCTTGTTTTGTTTTTGTGAATGAGTTACAAAATTGCTAAATTTTTTTTTTTTAATAGGATCAGATAACTTTTTGCTTTTGAGTACGAATCGCTCATCTTCGTACGTTCTTAACAGAGCCTCTCCATTTTCCTGTATATTTAGCAAACATTGCACAGAAGATTCTTCAGCAAGTTCACCAGTGTAAATATTTCGAAGCGCGCAATTCGCGTTATCATTATAAGGGTTGCAGGCAATAATATACTTTATTATATTTTGAATATCTTTTTCGTCTTTATTGATCCTGGATTGTGTCCATTCATTATGATAATTAATGTCACTTGTAGAGTCTGCTTGTATTTCGAGATATGAAGAAAAAGCCTCGTGAATACTGTTTTTGAACGGATAAAGGAGCAGCCATCTCTGCATCGCTTCTTCATTTTTAGAAATGCCAATCAATCCTCCAGTAACTGCTGAAGATCGGTTTTGAGACTGTTCTAATGCTAAGTCGGGGCTTACTGCATTAAATTTACCTTCCGTTCGTTTGACGGACACCATTCCACTCTTCATATCATGTTCAACTTCTAAAGGTAGTTTTATCATATCTTGTAAATAAAGAGTGACTCCACGAATGTAGTTCGTGTGATTCATGGAGAAAAAGAACGGTAACATTTGTCGAGTAGTTAACAAATGTAATTCATAATTACTATTTCTATCAGCCATAACTGAATTTAACAAAATTTCTACCATTTCGCAGTAGTTGTTTAAATATTTGAATACTTGATTTTCAGTGCTCATGGTGCGCAAAAAATGTGAAAAATTCATTAAAAAATCTGTAATTATTCTTTTGTATTGATCATGTTTTTCGATTACGCCAGAATGATCTTTATCTACTGTACTTTCTCTTATCTCCTGAAGACAAATATTTAGCTGTTGTAAAAAATCTTGAGAATAATTCATGCATTCTATAAATTCGGCAATTTGTATGCTTCTTAAGGCTTCGTATAAGAGCTTATGTGCTCTAATACCTCTGTTATAATGAGTACCTTTCAGAATTGATGCCAAAGTATTCTCACCATAAATATCGGCTTCAATAAGAATACCGTCGAGTCCACTCTCTTCTACATATTGGCCCAAGCACCGCAAATAATTTTTTTGTAAATGAAATGATCCAATTCTCAATATTAAATTGTCAAATTCTTTATTTGTTAGCTGAATATTTTTAGCGATAAGATATATAGCCATGTCACACGAGAGTACTGCTATTTTTTTACCGAGTGCAAGACTTACGTTGACATAATTTTTCATAGCGGTATACACAACGTCTTTGGAAGTCGGTGGCTGAGGTATAACCGGGCTAAATCCAACAGTAGAAACAGGTGCGGTTTCAGACGATAGTATTTGTTGAAATGGAGTCCATCCTGGTACCGAATTTGTAGATGATCGGCAGAAATTATTTATTGATAGACTATATTGCAGTCTACACAAGACCCAGAGCAAATTATCAAATTGTAAATTGTTTTGATTATTATTTAATAAGCAGCTACTGTCCTTATAGTCCGGTATTGAAGGCTGCATATTTTCTTGAAAATGAAGAATTGCTTGACAGTTTAAAAATTTTAAATCCAATTCGTTCAACTCTACTGTAGGTTTCATTTTAATTAGATTAACTTCATTGTCAGTGGATTTTTTTTCTTGATATATCACCATAGCTGTAACATGGGTCGAGCCTTTCCCACTTAATGTTTCTTCATTGAAATCATTGTTATCTATAGCTCCATGAAGAAATAACGATGAATCTCGAACTATATTTTTAGGAATAAGCAATTTCTTGTCTATATCTTCACACACAATTGACGTTGTTACTTCATTATCGAGGTTTTTTAATGCTTTGTAACTAATGCTATGCCCACATTTATTCAATATAACGATTAATTGTTTCGATCGAGTCAAATGATGTATAGATTGAGCTAAAGCTATATGCTTTGGAGTGTGTTTCTCAGTAATCGTGAAATACATATCATAAAACACTGATAACGCTCGTCGATTATAATTCTCACTTAATTTGTTATTCTTTGAACTGAACAATGCTTGCATAAACATTAGCCAGTTATTCGGTAATTGACCTTTTTGTAAAAACTGTTCAATTAAAATTTCATCACATAAATACCCATCTGGCATTACTTTGGTATTTAGTATTTCTTTTCGAAGTTGTTTAGCTACTTGAACAGTGTAGTTTGTTGAATTTACGGTACGAATATGTTCAATGACTTCATCCAGTGGTATATTGCCCATAAACACCAATGATGATTTTGATCTATCGCTCGGATATGAAAATAAAACATTTTCACCATACTTATCAATGAGCAGTGATTTCATAACGCGATTTTCTACAATTGCATCTTCTATTTCAGTGAGTTCAGCTAGTCGCTTGCCCAAGAATGACACTTCAAAAGAGTGAGATGTTAATTTATCTTTCATTTCATCGATTAGCTTTTCAAATGCCTCCATAAGGATGCCATGTGGTATTTGACTTGAAGGTCTGCCTGCTGGATTTTCAGAGTTTCTTGGTTGCCGTAGATAATCACGATAACAATGTTTATGATACCTCACTTCCATTGCAAATAAATCAGCTGGATGTTCGCAAATGCTAATTTTAGTGAAAACATCATCTTGTTTTTTTCGAGCAATATTTAAAATTTGTTCCGCTGCTGAAATTTCAGAACATAAAAGAAGAGTTTTGTTCTTATTTCTTGATTGTTTACCACAAATTAAACATTTATTACTTGTATCAATTTTTAATTCACTTCTTGATGACCGACGAACCCTTTGGCTACCTGAAACATTTGCTTCTGTAGAGGAAGTGGGAACAGAGGCATTCTCCTGCTTTAGTAATGCTAATTCTCGACGCCTGATTTTCTCTTCACTAATATAAGTTGCAATACAAGCTCGATGCCAAGAACAATTGTGGGCAATAAAGTCTGTATCACTTTCTAATTTCTTACTAATGTCATCTTTTCTGCGATCTGCTGCTCTTTGAATAGTAGTAAACGTCTGTAATTTTGGATTTTTCACTAAATCACCCGTTTTATCACAAAACAAACACGACAATTCACTTACTTTTCGCTTCTTTAGATTTATCACTTGTAGTGACATTTTCCGCCCTTTTATTTAAATAAAACACACTAATAAGACACTCAACTGCAAAAAAACTTAAATAATATTACTTAGATACGTAAAAATAAACCGTTATGGGCTACGAATTCTCTTTTACTGACGTTTCCGAGTGCTATGACTCAGCAACGCGCCGAGCGGAGAGAGGGGTGGGGAAAAGGGAAAGGGACCAGTACAGCTGCCGGCAACATGTGATTTTCTATTATTTAGGGTCTCAGGTAAAAGAATTTGAGCATAGTTGCCGGTCCTCACATTTTGCATACTCAACTACCTTTGGCGCCTGGACTATATTGCATAATTATGACGATAATACTAGTCAGTCGATTGTAGTGACTTTTAATGTGATGTTTAAAATGATCTGTGATTTTTTAAGTGATTTATGTGATACTATAAATATTAGTGTGTAAGTTAAATGATTTATGTGATATTTAATATGTACTTTATAATTTTCCATACCGATTGTTGAATCGGGTTCATTAGACTAAGCTTATTTTTTTATACATCTATGTTGCTTTTTTAAGAATAGTCAATATTTAAATTTCCCAACACGACCGCGCGGGCGAGTTTCTTGCGGTTGAGTTGACGAATGGCCAATTAAGTATTTTGTATTAAAAGCGAAAGTTATCAGTTTTTAATGTTACGTTATTTGATTTAGCAAACAATGAAGGCCATTGTTATATGTGGCCTGAAGGTGAAGCCAAGCGGGGTTCTAACGAAATATAAAGTTGTCTTCCAAATTTTATACAAAGCATGCATGACCGAGGTGCCAGGGACTTTAGGTTCTGGTCGGACAATTGTGCGGGCCAGAACCGCAATCGTATAGTGTTTGCATTTTATGTTTATACTGCTCAGAAGCTTAACATTACTATCAAACACACCTTTCTCGAAAAAGGGTATACCCAAGCAGAAAAAAGGGGTCAACCTCGGAATGAAAGATAATAAGCTGTAAATTAGGATAAACCTTTGTTGTTGTCTCAAAATTCGCAAGTGCTATCGTATCCGCGTCTTAAAATTTTGAAGGTCAAAGGAAGGTCTAAAATGTACTAATAAATGGAGGGAGAAATAGGGGGAAGTATTTGGAAGCTGTTTATACTTATGTAAAGTCAATTCCGCCTACAAATGTGGAAGCGTCCTTTTTACGCCGCTGGCTATTTTCAAAAGCTCGAGTGAAGTATGGAAACATTTTTTAAGAGCAGAAAATGGATCAACCGCTAAATGTACGTTATGTCCTGCTATTATAAAAATCTCTACTCGCTCTATTAAAGGCCTACACCCACTTCTGAACGAAGCATAACATGAATTTGAACTTGGTTGATAGCGTCAGCAGTAGCGTTGAAAATCCAGCACCGAGAATGGGAATGAGCAGCGCAAGCCAAATCGGCTCGTTTAGTTCAACTGCTTTACGTTCAGACGAATGTGCTTCAACTTCGGCAATGTCAGTATCACCGAAAAGAAAGAAATTAACAGGTTATTTCCCACTCGAAAAAAAAGCTTCTATGGAAGAAAGAGTGTGCAGAATGGTAGCAAAAGATGGAATCCCATTCTCAAAATTCATCGCGTCAATTGATTTGCGCGAATTATTTGAATCGGAAGGTCACAAATTGCCTTCTTCTGCCAGCACGATAAAAACTATGGTGATGGCCTACGGATCATCCATGCGAAAGAAAACTATCGACGAACTTGAAACACTGAAAAAATTGCAAAAGCGTTTCACACTAACTTTTGATGAGTGGACATCCTTAAGAAATTGCCGCTATTTGAATCATGCAATCGTAAATACATGGTCAGTGCAGAGTATAGTAAAATATTAAAATAAAATACATACCACAAGTTGTTATAACTATAAAGTGTCAAGAAGAGGACTGGACGCTGCAAACTTCCACCACAAGTGTTATCCCGTGGATTAACGGCAATTTACTTGGATTCTCTGTAGCAAGAAGTCCCTGTGCGGTGGTGCGATCAAGTGACGCGTTCAAATAAAAAACTGTGCACAATCAATATCAATTTAATTATTATATATATACAGTGGCATAATCAGGAACTTACAAACTATAATTAATGCTAAATAAAAGAAATATTAGTGCTACTTAAAACTACTTAAAACTACCCGTAATCTGAAACAAATAAATAGAGAATAGATAAAAAGTGCAACCTGGGAGCAGTGCATGAACTAATTAAATTAAGTAGTGTGAGTGACATAACACGAAAGTTTTGCATTTGGGGATTATCAGATGAGCGGACTAATTCGGCCTTAAAACAACTCCAAGTGACAGCGCCATCTGTGCCGTGCAGGGCGGAACAAACGTTGAACCCACTCAGATCGAGACGCACAGTCGAATTGATATTAGCGCCATCTATTAATCCTGATTGGTACTACCTGCGGTACCATGGCTAAGTGCGCGCAGTGTGGAAAGTTTTTGCCAGCGAAGGGGAAGGACGGCGCTCTAGGGTGTAAGTGTCGTGCGTCAAAAGCACCCCCAACTAAGGACGGGAGCCCATCGGGGAGTCCTAGCGCTGATGGGGGCGTGCCAGCGGTGCAGTACGACGGGCATCGACACGAGCTGAACACGGCAAACGAGTTGAGACTCCTTAGAGCTGAGCTGCGAGCCATGAGGGACGAGCTGACTGGGGAGATCAGGGACCTGAGGCGTGAGGTCGGGGATCTCCGTAACAGCGTTATGGCATGCCAAGATCGGGTGCGCGGACTGGAGGACAGGGTCAGAGTGCTCGAAAATACTCACTCGAACGCCGAAGACCTTGAAAAATCTGTGTCAAGGCTGAAGATGGAGCTCAATGACCGGGATCAGGAGTTGCTGGCATCTGACGTCGAGATCTCGGGCCTTGCAGAGGAGAGCGGAGAAAGTGCCATACACCTCGCTGTGTCGGTAGCCGGAAAACTGGGGATACAGCTGGATTCGAGGGACATCATTTTCGCTGAGAGAGTGGGCCCGCCGGTCCGGCGGGGAGAACCGGCCCAACCAGGAGAGCCCTCGCAGCCGACCGGAGCGATCCGACCGCGCCGCCTGGTGGTGCGCCTGGCGCGGCGCGCGCTCAGGGACGAGCTGCTGCGGAGCGCGCGTGTGCGGCGCGGTGCCACCAGCGCCGGCCTAGGCCAGCAAGCGCCCGCGCGTCGCTTCTATGTCAACGAGAGGCTAAACAAACAAAGTAAAATAATGTTTTACCAGGCACGGCAAGCGGCGAGCAAGCGAGGGTGGAGATTCGTGTGGACGAGCAGAAGTAGAATACTGACCCGGCAAGCTGAAGGCGAACCAATCCACTGTATCCGGACTGAAGCGGACCTGCCTCGTGTTTTTGGACGTGACGCTTCGCTCGATCTCACTGTTTGACAGAAATAAAGTTAGTGGTGAGATCGGAATTGTTGTACTATATGTGATGACAGTGAACTTTACCTGTACTTCAACCGCCTGTAAGATGTGTTCGAACAACCTATTTTGTAATTCTGTTTATTTTTGTTTTGTTTTTCTTTTGTTTGTTTTCTTGTTTATCTCCTGCTCTGTATGTGCAGCTGGTGGCAATTACTGTGTGATCTTGTTCGTGGTAGATTGTGGCATGCAGATGAATGTGTCAACCATGCATTTGCATTTGCCATTCCATACATCCCAGCCAGCACTAGGAACATCCATTCGTTCACTGTCTGATGTCCCATCAAGTACGATAGTCCTTATAGACGATAAATATGCATAATGCGGGGGATAAACGTTTGAGGGTCGGCTTGTTCAACGCGGGATCGCTAGGAACAGGTCATGATGAATTCATTGTGGCTATGGAGAATCTGGCAGTGGATATCATGGCTATAAACGAGACGTGGATACGGAGAGGGGAGGAGGACAGCGCACCAAGAGTACCTAACTATAGACTGCGTAATACACCACGACCCACTCACATAGCAGACAGAGGGGGAGGGGTGGGATTCTATATACGGCGAGGTATACACGTCCGTGATGAACCCCATCCCGTCTCCCCTAATGTGGAACAAATGTGGCTTAGACTCACCAGGAATCACCAGTCAGTCCTTATTGGCACAGCATACAGACCGCCACATCATAATCTCAGTACATTCTTGGGTGCGCTGACCAACTCTATTACCTCCTTCCCCAGAGCCGATAAAGTAATACTTATGGGTGACTTTAACGTAGATCAGCTGGATCGGACAACATGCAAATGGAAATCATTCTACTCCTTCCTGGTTAGTACCAGCTTGGTTAACTATGTGTCAGTGCCCACCCACTTTACCGACCACAGTGAGACCGCAATCGATTTGATCTGCACGGATGCGAGGGCGAGCAATGTTGTTGTGCTGCACAACCCAGAACTGGGAAACCACGCTATGGTCTCTGCAGAGATAGAGTTTAGAGTAGAGAAGCCCAAACCCCTGTGGGTGACTTATAGGCCCATTCAGGACATACTAACTATTAATTTGAGCGGGACCTGGATGCAATCGACTGGCCGTCTATCATGAGCTTGGACGACATAGACAATATGGTGCAAACTTTTACTCATCATATCATCTCCTTATTTGACCTGCATGCTCCAATAAAGAGAAGCCTCTTACAAAATAAAAGCCACCCATGGATCACCAGCACGGTTAGGGAGATGATGCGACTAAGAGACAAGTATCACAGGCGAGCAAAGGCAACTGGCCAGGAGGCACATGTCAGATTGTATCGGGACCTCAAAAGCACGGTTAAAGCTGCCATGGAGAGAGAGAAGCGGGCATACTTTGCAACCCAGATCAACAGCAACATAAAGCACCCAATTAAACTGTGGAGCCAGCTTAAGGCGGACATCTTAACAACTAAAAATGATCATGAGCTGTCTACCCAATGCAGCAGCCCGGACAGTTTAAATGACCACTTCTTGAATGTGCCAGGGAATGATTGTGTAAGTATATCGCAACTCACGTATTATGAGTTCAACCGCTGCAGCCATGGCAGCTTTCACATGAGGCCAGTGGATGAGGATGATGTTCTAAAAATAATCAGAGCTCTTAAATCAAATGCAATGGGTGCTGACGACATATCCTTAGACATGCTGAAACTGACTCTTCCCCAAACCCTACCTGTCATAACTCACATCATCAACACATCCATCACTACTGCGACCTTCCCTGGATCTTGGAAGACGGCCAAGGTAAGCCTATTCCCAAACTGCCAAACCCCTCTGGACCACGAGACCTACGGCCGATCAGCCTGCTGCCATGCCTCTCGAAAGTCCTTGAAAGAGTTGTCAGTAATCAACTCACAGCCTACCTTGAGAACAACAACATCCAGCCATTACTGCAGTCTGGCTTCAGGAAAGGACACAGCACAACAACAGCTTTGTTGGATGTGGTGGACGGTGTGCTAGAGGCGAGGGACAGGGGTATGAGCACGGTGCTTACGCTCCTCGATTTTTCCCGTGCATTTGACGGACTAAATATCTCACTGCTCATGTCCAAGCTTGCTTACTATGGATGCAGCACAGAGGTGGTCAAATGGTTCCATAGCTACCTTAGTGAGAGGTATCAATATGTCCAGGTGAAAGATACTAAAACAGAATACATGATAGACTCGTCCCATCGCCAGGTCACCAGGGGCGTGCCCCAGGGCTCGATCCTGGGCCCGTTGCTCTTCATCCTGTACAGTGCTGACATCACAACTGCAGTGTCCCACTGCAGGTTCCACCTCTACGCTGATGATCTGCAGATGTATTTATCTTTTCCGCCATCTGACAGCCAATGCTCTGTAAATAAAATTAACGAGGATTTAGAGAACATCTCAGAGTGGTCATGGAAAAATTGTCTGGCTCTTAACCCAGACAAATCCAAGTACATGATCCTGGGCACAAGGCAGCAAGTTGAAAAAACATCTCAACAACCACTAAACATCAACATTAACGGCTGTCCTGTGACCAGGGTAAAAGAGGCACGGAACCTCGGAGTAGTCTTTGACCAACAACTACTATTCGAGACGCACATCCTCCAAGCTGTCAGAAATTGTTTTTACAGGCTGAAAGTACTGTACAGGATTCGCCCATACTTGAGTATAAACGTAAGGAGACTGCTATGCGAGTCACTTATACTTACCAAGCTCAATTATGCTGACAGCGTGTATGGGAACTGTCTGCTGGGAAGAACCGAGCGACTTGTCCAGCGTGTGCAGAATGCCTGCGCGCGTTTCTGTTTCTGGATCCCACCACGGACACATGTAACGCCTCATCTAAACAGTAATAATATTTTGAAAATGGCAGAGCGCAGAAAGTTGCACTTTGCTACTTTGTTATTTGGGGTCTAAAACATCGACCTAGGTACCTGTATGACAAGCTGTCGTGGGCGAGAGACTTCAACAGACATGGTACAAGAGCGGCAGCATATCGTATAATAACTCCAAGCCATAGGACCACTGCGTATCGAGGCAGTTTCAAGCTCGCGGCGAGCCAAATTTGGAACGATCTCCCACCACCAATTCGTGCCCTAAAAACAATTAGCTCATTTAGGAAAAGATACAGTATGCACCTACTAAACAAACAACAAAACGACTTGACTCACCCTTGATACGCACGCTGGAAACCTTGGTGGGAGTGAGGGACCGTTTGCTGTTGCATGGCCACTGATTGCAGACACCGAAATCCACACACGCATATGTACTAAAATGGTGCAATTGTCTGGTCTCTTTTGCCATCACTTCGATAAAACACTACACGTATACGGGATCACATGGAGTTGCATATTTGTGGCATATATAGAATATTCAGTGTTTAAGGCGGCGCTCATGTGGCAGTGATATAATAAAATTGTATGATTGTTGCCTAACAGCGTGATGCAACATGGCGCCGGCGCATGACATAACTCATGTTGTCGCCGTCCGTCCTTGTCTTTTTAACGGGATTGTAATTGTAATACACATAGTTTTTGTTTTTTCTTATATAAGTACTCGATGAGGATTTATTTTGTTGTTTATTTTTGTATTTCTTCATAATATTATCTGTATTTGTATATTGTTGTTATAAATCGTCATCACATCAAACTCTTATGTGCCTGGCGTCAGCGCCAACTAGCGGCCACATCTGAAAACCAGCGCTGCGTATACTCGCGTCGCGGTATACGCAGCAAATTTATGCTGAGATGTGGCCCTATTTGGGGCTCGCACAATGTATCGTTAAAATTAATTAATAACACTTTTTATTATTGTACCCATAATGCATTGTGTGTGGCCGCAAATAAAATATTTTTCTTTTCTTTTCTTTCTTCTTTTCTTTTATTTATTTACCGGTGGAGCTGCGAAAGCGAACATTTGGAACCTAGGGCTAGTAAAAATTGAAGGACGTTTTCCTGCAGAAGCCTGTGTAACTGCGCTTGCAAAAAAGCTCCAGGGTTTTAAAATTGACCTAAATCTAGATGTGATCGCAGCGACAATCGATGGTGCAGCCGTCATCAAGAAAGTTGGCAGATTATTATCAGCGCACCACCAATTATGCGATTAAGAGACAAGAACAACAAGAAGAAGAAATGCAAGCTGAAGACAACTCGGAAACAGACCAGATTATGAGAGTGATAATGAAAGTGAAGATGATAACGACGAGCAAGGCAATTTTTCGGTAGAGGAAGAAATCCAAGAAGAAGAGTTGCTACCACAATACAGATAACTTGTTCAAAATCTCCAGTAAAAAATGATCTGCTGCAACAATATATCAAAGCAGAATTTGGCAAAGAATTGCAGCTTATTTTAGATTGCCAAACGCGCTGGAGCAGTCTCGCATCAATGTTGTCGATGTTCAACGCACATCAATAACTGCCGTGTTGCTTTACTTGGAAAATCCAAAAAAAATATCTAGAAAAAGATTCAATGTCTGCAAGTGTGGAGAGTAATCCATTCTTTTAACCAAGTAAAGCTACGCTAAGAACTGGAATGAAGTGTTTAATTGAGAGACCGCTGCTGTCAGACGTACAACATGAAACTGAAAACCAGCAAGATGATGACAGTGAAGAAGACATGCCTTTATCGAAGAATTAAAGAATTAGAGCGCAGTCTCCGTACTAAATGGGTGGCAGAGTCTAGACCTGCGACTCTACCCACTCGAGATAATTCAACTGATTTGATATTGAAACGTGAGATGACACTTTTTGAATGTGGAGGGAATAGGGGGAAGTATTTGGAAGCTGTTTATACTTCTGTAAAGTCAATTCCGCCTACAAATGTGGAAGCGTCCTTTTTACGCCGCTGGCTATTTATGCAACAAGATAAGATCAAATCTAAAAGATGAAACGTTAGATAATTTATCGTTTCTTCGAAAGTATTTTCAGAAAAAATAAGCTGACTTTGACTTGACTTTGCCTCTAAAAAACCATTGAATGTTCTATTTCAAATAAAAATCTAAATATGAAACGTGAAATATTATAAATATTGTATTGTCTTAAATATCATTATATTTAATTTTACCTTTGATTCATGTTGATAATAATAATAAAAAATATTTGTGTTTATTTTCTTTCTTTTCATTAGATGAAACAAAAATAATAATAAATAAAATCAATCCCGCGGATCCCGCGGGATTTGCGGGATTAATTTTATTTATTATTATTTTTGTTTCATCTAATGAAAAGAAAGAAAATAAACACAAATATTTTTATAAATATAGATAAAATCAATCCCGCAAATCCCGCGGGATCCGTGGGATTGATGATCTTAATCCCGCAGGCTTGCGGGATCGCGATTTTGACGCGGGATTGGATTCCCTATTCTAAACTATGATTAAACTACTATTCCTTTCGCTAGGTAATATAGGTACTCACCGGACTTATTTTAATACGCTGCCCAGAACTTTACTTTAGCACGGGTCGAACAATAATGAGATGCCACACCCGCCCGACCAAAGAAAATGGACGTCGGTTGTGACGTCGTCATCAACATGACAAATTACTAAAATCATTAAATCTTAATATTTTGTTTACAATCATTTAAAATAACGTAAATCCATTCTAACATTTTTATAATTATCCTGACTATTTATTTGTAATTATTTCAGTAAGAACTTCCATCAGGTCATCCTACCATATACTATTATACATACATGCCTGTTGTACATACACTTAAAAAAATATTTCACATTACCTATAAAAAAAAATTACGTTCCATTTTTTTTTATATTTTCATTATTCTGCTGTGACAACACTACAACGTAACGTCACATTCAAATCGGCAGAGAAAAAACAACAACGGCGCGCAACGTGGGTAAATTTATATTATGGCATTTAACCTTTTTGCTTTGAACTTGGCTATGTTTTGTGTTTGCTTTAATTTTAGTAATAGGTTTTATTCAATAAATACATTTTTACGTAACTTCGTATACACTAACATGCGAAATGTAACATGAAAATGTATGTACATTGTACTGCACATTACCAATAACGCTTTAAAGTACTAGCTGTAGACTTTGTACATCACGCTGTACATTGCCAAGTTTAGGCACTTTAAGGTTGTGCTTGGTTATGATGTTTTTTTTTTGGTAAATCTTAGCATGTTTTGAACTTTTCTTTTCGCTTTTTGCCTGCGGAACTTAATCCTAACTCGCACGCACAAGATTTTGGCTTTAGAACGTGGAGAAAATGCATGCTCTGGAGATTGTTCTACATCCGATGAGGAAACGAATGTTTTTATACCGCCTTCTCCAGACACCTCTGATCCTCCTTCAGTAGCTTCTTTTTTAGAAACCCTTAATATATGAGATAGTTCAACAGACTCTGATAAAGAACATAATGATGTCTTAATAAACTTTCTTGCTAAAACATTTCATCAAGTTTTTCCATTGCCGAACACGAGCAACCTCAACACAACAAAAGGATGAAAGAAAGAAAAGTTAGTAACTAGTCAGTGACTAGTAAAGTGGAACGATAATAAAGTCGTCACTCTATCAGTGCCTATATAGATTCCCACCCTCTTGAGAAGATCAAGCGTTACGATAAAGAGGAGAAAAAGAAACTAGATGAGGAATGTCCCCAAATTGTGAAACACTACAACAAACACATGGGAGGAGTTGATTTGGCGGACATGTTATTTCTTTATATAGAACCCCCTTCAAAAGTCGTCGTTGGTATCTGGGAATGTTTTCGCAACTAATAGATATATTATTGTATCAATAACACAGACATGAAATCAATCAAAAATCTTTAAAGGATTTCAGATTTGAAGTATATGAAGGCTTGGCCAAGTCTGATAAAATAATAAATCTGCCTAATACACAATACCGAAGACATCGGAGAGGATTTAAAAATTAAAAAAAAAAACATTTCTGTCCGTCCAACAGATAGCGTCCGTTTTGATGGTAAGGGTCATCTTCCAGAAACTGGAGAGGAAATAATGCGTTGCAGGTATGGTAGGATGTAACTTACATTTGTGTTTTGTTGTGGGGAAACACAAACGCAATTGCTTCCGTAATTTTCATACCAAGGATTTGTATTTTTTTTATTTATACTTTGTTTTTTTTATACCACCTATTTTATTAACAGTAAAGCACCTGGCGTCGCCGCGCCTGGGTGTTCTGCTCATGATTAAGGACTCCGGTCGGGTCTGAAACTAGTCGGGCGCATCCTGACGAGTGACGTGAGTATAGCCGTAATAAATTTATCGTATTTTATTAATGTTCAACAACCATTTCACTAGCAACCTGGCAACGTGCATCACGGTGTAATAATGTCATAGAATTCCCTTTTAATTGGCAGTGTACACTGTGATGTACATAGTTTTTCTCAAAAACTAGGGTAGCCAGGATTTTTTTATGTTTTTTAACCATTAATATAGTCGAATTTATCCATAAAACACTTAGTTTCAATTCAAGGGTTAACTGTACAGGCAGTTCAATTATGAGTGAATAAAATTGAATGAAATTACTCACTGTTGTTTAAAAATTATAACATGAATTTAGAAACATTTGGAACACATTAAAGTTTATCCTAAAATTAATTGAGATTAATTATTTGCTTTTGGTCAACAAAACAAATAATTGATCATCTGTAATTTCAATCTTATTGCCAACAATAACTTAAACCAAGTTTATTCTAAAATAATCAATTACACATTAATTTTACGACACATTAGGTTGCCTCAACACATGAGATTGATTTTATAATCAAATTTAATGAAATCATCAACGATTAATTATATATATATTTAAGTATATTAATAATTCTCTCTCTTCTCTCTCTCTCTGGAATGTCTATTTTGGTTATATTTTATTATATATTATATTATATACGTTTTCTGTAAAACGTGTAAATTTTTGAATACTTATATACCTGGAAATACTTGTCCTACCCTATTTACTTTCTTATTATAGCCGGGACAGTTTTCTATTTTATTCAAGGCCACTTTCTCTTTTAAGGGACCACTTTATATTAGTCAAGATTATTCGTTTCAAATTGTATCTTCGCAACGAAGAACGTACGGTTTTAAGAGCTATGGCTGATTTGTGTTTTATATGGGATAAGTTACTTTCAGAAGGTGCTTCTGTGAATGTCGTACGTGGTTTACAAGGTTTAATTAATTAAATTATTTACTTTATACAATGTACTGATAAGCGTAACTCAAGCTTGACCTTGCATTAGGCCATATATGAGACTGAACGCGGCGCCCTCTTTGCGATCTACCAAAAAAACGGTTCAGTTCAAACAAAAGTTGTAGAGAATTTTATACTCTGCAACTTTTATAATAGGTGTAAATCTCATTTAAGCAATGGAAAGCGAAATATTCACGGAAAACCGATTTTTATGACCTTTGACCTTTGACCTTCAATATTTTAAGACGCCGACACGATAGCTCTTGTGACTTTTGCGACAACATTTAGAACGACAAAACAAAGGTTTTATACCAATTTACAGCTTATTATCTTTCATACCGAGGTGAAACCTCTAATATGACTGGGCCAGTGGGCTAAACAGGGTGGAAAGGCATATAACGTCATAGATATGAAGCATACCGATTTTTATAACTATAAAAAACTTTTGGATGAGCGTAATTGATCAAAAAATATAAGTGGAGAAATAGTTAAGTGGAACAAAATAAAAGAAGTGCGGGTATGTGCAGAAGATCCTTTCAAAATTGAATATCGGTACAATCGGTAGTCAGTATCGCTCGACATAATTGCAAAACCATGTAAATGCACGAATCATCATTTTTGTTTACTTCAAAGTTATAATTATTTCACTCTCGGAGCGGCTGCTCCGCCGATAGTATATTGAAGTAGTAATTCGACTTCAACCGACATTTCGTTTTTATTATTGATGATCCTCATAAAAATAATCAGATTTTTCTATTTAATGTTAATGGGCTTAAATAAAACTAAGTGTTTTCTTTTTAAATTTGAAAATTATTTAGTGAACCCAAAGATTATTTAAATGGAAACAATTCACATATGTTTAGTTCCCTGATTGAAATTACTTTTTATTTATTATTTGACGTAGTTATTCGTCTTCAACCGACGACGTTTCGTTTTTATTATTGATGAGGAGACCAGGGATAAAAGTAACGCGGGTTGAAAGTAGCAAATGACCTTACGAGTGAATGAATCGACTTCTGTCCGCCATGTTAGTGTAGTGTATTTCACGTCCCCTCCCGCCTCTGTGGCGTCTGAACGGCTGCGACGACCGGTTGTGTGTGTAATTCGTAGGTGCCAGAAATTTAAGTCAAATGTAAGTTTTTGATTTTTTTTATTATTCTTGTGCATTTCTTTCATTAAATGTATATGTTTTAGTCTCGATCGCTAATATTGTTGGTTGATTATCTATCTACAATATTTCATTATCAAAAGTTGAAGTTCTTGATCGGTATTCTCAGTAAAAAATTATATTTGTCAGATTGTGGGAATTTTGGAATAACGGGTAAAAGTAACATGTCGTTACTTTCATCCCTTATAACATCTGATACTTTTCGTATCAATTTTGTGTAATTATAGTGTTTAATTTGTGAATAATATTTGCTATATATATTTCAGGATGCTTAACGTACAAGAGAACCACCGATAGATGCTTAGCCACCTCAAAGATGTTAGAACTAGCTGCTGAAGAAGTTCTACTTCGAAAAATGCCATACAGAGAAGCTGCTGCTTCGTATCAGCTGTGTCACGTTACTCTTTATAGGTATGTTGAAAAAAAAGATATGATGGAAGCAGGTACCTCTGGTCTTCCAAAAGTGGGCTATGTCTCACCTAAAAGAGTATTCAATGATGAAGAAGAAAAAATTCTCTGTGACTATTTATTGGATTCTTCAGCCGTAAATTATGGTTTAACTACAAAACTCTAAAGGTGTCTGCCCACTATCCCGTAGCATACCATGACCGTACTAGGACCGTTTCATACAAAAAAAAACTATTCTTTGTATTGAGAAGTATGAGACTATGCCCACTAGACCGTTCCGTCACCGGCCAACACCGTAGCGTTCCATGCACGGGCCGTCAACTATTCGTCGGAGGGAATATTTTGCCGGTGCTGATACGCTACATGCATGGCACGCGACGTTGCCAGACCGCTGCGCGCAGGCGGCGAGCCGGTGAGCAAACGGGGAGTATGACCGTTACAAACCCGTTTTAACTGCATTGTAGCAGCGTTGATCTGTTGCTAGTCCGTTACACACACTGATATTTGTACGAGAATGAACGAGTGTATTGAAAGGATTCCTGCCGTGTTACATACGGGTATCATACAGATTAAATACGGGTGACATACGCGTTGTAAACGTGTTACATACGGGCATCATACAGATTCAATACGGGTTACATACGGGTTGTAAACGGGTTCAGAACGCTGTCGGCCCGCTTCAGTGGGCGAAATAGAGCGTATCGGATTGCTTTCCGTGCCGGATACGTTCCTAGCACGGTCATGGTATGCTACGGGATAGTGGGCAGACACCTTAAGGGCTAAGTCTTTCTATGATTCGTAATCCACGATTGTCCTTGAGAACTCCGCAAGCGACGAGTATTGCTTGATCAACAAGTTTTAATCGTAGTAACGTTGAATCCTTTTTTAACCTCTATTTAACTATTAACTCAACATAATTTTTCCCCATCCGCAATATGGAACATGGACGAGACGGGGATAGCGACCGTTCAGACTCCCAATCCAGTTATTGCTCGTAGAGGTACCTAACAAGTAAGTTCTGTAACATCCGCAGAACGTGGAGTATTGGTGACAGGGGCTACTGCAGTTAATATATTGGCAAGTATTAGACTAATATTTTATCGCACCAACTCGCTTTCCAAAGCCGGCCTAAGTTGATCCTTACATCCCTTATACCAGTTATGAATCAAGTGTTTATGTTCTAGGTTCAAGAAGATACTGAAGACCATCATGGGTTGTCCTAAGCTACGATAAGTCGAATTTGTGCCCGTGTAGCGCGTGCGCTGGCACAACATTCTGCATCTTTTATAAAATGCCAAGCTCCATTGCAGAAGAGCAGCAGTTCATTTATTTATTTATTAGGGACAAAAAACAGTTACATGATAAAGTCTTATACGAATTAACTTAAAAACTAATACAAATTATACACTATGTGACCATAGAGATGTATTTACATTTTGTGTTTACACTATACAAGTCGTACGAATTAACATGGCACCTGTTTCGGTAGCAACCCTCCCTTCCACAACTCCGCGCGAGGCCCCGCGTACGCCTTGCCTTTCGTAGTAATTTGTTATCGGATTTTTTAGGAGTTTTCTTATTAATAAGTTTGGCGATTTTATTTGTTATTGTTTTTTGTTGAGTTTTTGTTGTAATATTTACGCTTGGACATTTTATTTAGTGTAGCGTTTGTTTTTCCACACAAATGGTGGGAAAAACTCTACATAGTAAAGAAAGAGCCCTAATACTAAAAGTATTGGCCTTTTTCGAACGCGAGAAAGAAATCAGCTAATTTGTAATTCCCGTGGACCCTACAAAAAGTGCTAATGAAGTTCGACAACATGAAAATGTGAATATAACGTTTATGATCCCGGTGGATCAGCCAATAAATAGAACCTGTGCAGCTACAGGTATATCCAAGAGAACGTTGATGCGAATTAAACAACAAGTGAAACCAGTAGTGACGTCAAATTCACCGGTGCCGACTACTTCAACGTCTACCCCAATGCCCGGACCATGAACACCTGGTAAAAAGCGACAACAGAGTAAAAAGAAAATTAATCTCGACAGTTTCGACTTGGTCGCTTCGAGGAACCTGGTCAACAGTTCTTACACGGTAAAAAAAGAAGTCCCAACGCTTAAGAAAATATTAGCCACTGCCAAAAAGGATTTGAATTTTCCAGGTACGCATTAAAAAATGTTTAAATGTATGTTTTTTTTTTCATATTTAAAACATGAATGCCGTTTATTTCAACAGTATTTCTGGCTTGTATTAAAATTTAGTTTCATAAATAAATTTTGAACTGAAGCCATTGTTTCTGCTTTCTACCTCAAATATTTTTTCACTTCTCATGCTCTTAAAATGTTACTTTAGTCCCTGCATAACGGGACTAAAGTTCCTTATTAATCTCTAGGGACTAAAGTATTTTTTTTTTAATTTACTTTGATAACTCCTAAACAGCCAATCACGGTGTTTGTGAATGGGAGGGTTATCACCTTTTTAGTGATTGTGTATAGAAATAACCTCAAAATGGCATTTGAAAAAATCAAATAATCCCATTTAATTTCGTGAACCACGATTAATGATATTAATTTAATTAATTATTATGTAAGTATTAAGGATAAGTTCATTTTATATTATCCATTTCCAATTAGTTTTAAATTGTTAAATTATTTTTCAAGTTTGAATCTGTTGGCTAAATATATATGCAAGCATATAAACCGTACGTCACATAACAACAAAAAAACCGCGGGACAAATTTCTTTGTAATTTGAATTTTGAATAGATTATTCGTAATAAGCTTGCGATGTAATCACCAATTACTAACACCAAATAATTGTGCAACTTAGAAACTTTGTTATTATAAATAAGTAAAAATAAATAAATATTCCACAACATTTCACACAACGCCATCTAGATCCATGGTAAGCATAGCTTTACTACCTTGTATTATGGAATCTAGAATACGGATAAACATACTTAGATATATTTTTTTGTAAATGCATACATATTATACATAGAAACACCCAGACCAATGCAAATACCCATATCCATGCATACAAATATTTGCACTGAGCGGGGATCGAACCCGCGCCTCCTACGTAGCGACCGCGTTCACTTCCGCCACACCACGGAGGCTTTACCCCGTTATCGATATGATAAATTATTATATTTAGGTTGAAAAAGATATTTGCCTATTTCTTAATATTTTTTTTTAAATATTATAATTTTGCATAAAACGTCGCTTTTTTTCCTCGCATTCAAAGTGAAAAGTAGCGGATTTAACGTGGGACTAAACAACCATAATGACACTCGAACTATTAGCCACCCTCGCTTCGCTCGGGTGGCTAAAACATCTCGTGTCATTATGGCTTGTTTTAGTCCCTTGTTGAACAATCTACTATTACTTTACTGCCCTCTGATTGGCGCACGTCACTACTGGTGACTCATCTACTGATAAGAAACACTTTGGGTGGTCTGGAATGCACTGGCATAAAATATTTACATTTTACAATGAAGTAAAAACCGTACGCAATGATTTTTTTTTCATACAACATCATACATATTTTTTTCATATAACAACATTATTCTATATCTCGGAAACTATATGGTCCTGAGAAAATATAAAATTATTAACATCTATAGGTGAAACAAACATCAGAAAACAAAGTATTGTATAAATATACAAAATTTAAATTTATGCAAATAAAAAGTAAATATTGATATTCAAAAAATAAAATAAACTTCTTTTTTTTTTTGCACTCGGTACTTTAAACGTCGCCCGTCAAGGCCAGGTGCCAAGTTAATTCGCGTAGTACTATAGCATTGACTGTTTATTAAATAAAAATTAAAAAAAAACATTATTACAAATAGATTTGACCTGAGAACCAAAAGTGAAACTAAGAGTAAAAATTGAAAGTAAAGATCCAAATCTGACTAATCAATAATTAAACAAATTAATCCCGTGACTGCAAGTTGGTCAGTAACTCTATGGCTTTCCGTTTAAACTGTGGGTTAGACAGAGAAAACATATCTAGTTCCATAAAATACGTGTTGTATGTGTCCAGAGAGGTGTAGTTACAGGGGTAATTACAGTGGATTCACTGTAATCTTTCTGCTTCTACTGTATACTGTAATGGAAATTTACAGTGTATGCAAAGCACTGTAATTATTTTAATGTTTAAAATGACACTATATATAAAGATATAGCATAACGCGTTTCGTTCTACGCAAATGTAAATCTGCGTAGAACGAAACGCGCCATGCTATATCTCTTGCAAGCATTATCGACAATCGGGAAATCCCTTACTTAGGTTATAGACTATAGATCATTGCTATGCGACAAAATGTAATTGTATGTGTCGTGTACATTTTTTGTTAGCTGTGAATTCATTTTGTAATTTGGCGGATAATAGTAGCACGACTGTCGTAGGTATTGTCTATTTTCTATATTTATCCAAAATCTACGCTAAATCATCTTAGCGAACTGCTTGATTATCTTTATCATCTCGTAATTAACTTAAATCAAAATGTCTGGTAATGAAAGTGATAATGAAAGACCGTAGCAAAGTCTTGTATAACATTAAAAATGTGGCGGGACGTACAAAGTCACGAGAACATCTCATTACGAAACCGAACATCTTAAAGACTTTATTTACAATGTTGTCTACATGTATTTCAAAATGTAGACAAGAATCAAGCGCAATGCCTAAATCACGGATGGATGTAAATTTTTTTTTGTTTTACTTAATCTGCGATCAGTCCTATTTTTTTTATCAACTATGGGCAGATAAGTATAGTCAGTAGATATGTGGAAAAAGGGAGCCTTCGATCTCTTCTTCCCTCAGTCACGAATCCAGCTCGATTATGTGGTTCCTTTTTAGCCGCTTGGTTTAGTTTATATTCGTTAGTTCTACAGCTAGGGGTTCGGATGCATAGCTATTCGCTGTTCGTAGGAGGCTGAGAATATCTTTATTTCTTCGCTGACTGTAGTTATTTTGAGCTCTTTGTGCAGTTCACTATTCCTCAAAAACCATGCAGCATTTGCTAAACTTCTCAGAATGCCATTCTGAGCTCTCTGTATAAATGCAAAATTGGATTTGTATGCGGATCCCCAGAGCTGGATGCCATATGTCCAGACAGGCTTCAGTATGACCTTATATTTAAGGAGTTTGCTATCTATACTCAGTACCGAGTTTCTTCCGAGCCATGGAGGTTTCGAGATTTCAAGTTGAGTTCTTCTCGTTTTTTTGTGTGTTCTCCAGGTAAGTCTTCGATCCAGGTAATATTATTTAATGGTACATTATTAATGGTATAGTTAAAAAAAATTTTTTTCTTATTTTTGGTGAACGAAATAGAGTGACATTTTGGCAAACTAAGAAATAGTTTATTTTTATTGCAATATTTGTTTAACCTATTTAAATCACCTTGAAGAAGTAAGCAGTTTTGTATATTCTGACAAGATATTTATGTCATCTGCATATAATAAAAAAATTGAGTGGATGAAACACTGGTTTATATCGTTAATGAACAAGATGAATAAGAGAGGGCCTAGTAGGGATCCCTTAGGAACCCCAGATGTCACAACTACAGGCTCAGATTTATAGCCATTAACAACGACTCGTTGTGTTCTATTAAAAATATATGAGGTGAACCACCGAAACAAATTTCCACGTATTCCATTATACGCAATCTTCTCCATTAAAAGTTTAAGATCCACCTTATCAAAGGCCTTCTGAAAGTCCGTATATACTGCGTCTACTTGGATACGCTTGTCCATATTTTCAAAGTGATCATTTGTAAACATCATAAGATTCGTCGCGGTGGATCGCCGCTTGATGAAGCCATGTTGTTCTGATAAAATAAGTGGATGAATTATGGGGTATATTGCATCATGCACCAGACCTTCAAAAACCTTCGACAAAGTAGAGAGAATTGAAATAGGGCGGTAATTTTCATTAGTCAATTAAAAATACCCTGTATACCTACTTTACCTATTAAGAAAAATAAATAATAGGGGTTAAAGTATGAAATTGCCGTTTCATTGTAATAGGTACTTCGAATTGACATAGAACCTTCATGGTTTGAGATTTTTGAGTGAAACTTTTTCCACATGGTACCTATGTAGTTCTTCATTTAAAAATGTGCAACATTCGATTATCGACTTTCAGTTGTTTTTTTTATTCAGCTTAGACAAGAAAGATGGATACTTCGAAAATTCGAGTGATTTTTGAATACGAGTTCCGACGCGGAACTAACGCGGCAGAAACAGCTCGCAATATCAATGTTGCGTTTGGAGAGGGAACTGCTAATGAACGCACCGTGCGATTTTGGTTTAAACGCTTTCGTGATGGAAACTTTGATTTGAAGAACGAACCACGAGGAAGGCCGTCCACACAGGTGAATAACAATGAATTGAAAGACATGGTGGAAGCCGATCCGAGCCAAACTACCCAGGAATTAGCTGCATGGTTTAACGTTACCTTACCAACAATATTGACTCATTTGCGTCAAATCAATAAAATAAAAAAATGTGAAAAATGGGTACCTCATGATTTGACTGATCTGCAGAAAGAAATGCGTGTTGAAACTTGTGTTACCTTGTTGAATCGATACAGAAATGAAGGAATATTGGATCGAATTGTGACATGTGATGAAAAGTGGATTCTTTACGATAACCGTAAGCGAAAAATGCAATGGCTGACCCCAGGTGAAACGCCACAACAGTGTCCTAAAGCAAAGCTTACCAATAAAAAGGTAATGGTAACTGTTTGGTGGTCTCAGCATGGTGTTATTCACTATAGCTTTCTACGATCTGGTCAAGCAATAACGGCAGATGTCTACTGTGCCGAACTCCGAACAATGATAGCAAAACTAGCAGTGAAACAGCCCCGACTCATGAATCGATCTTCACCATTATTGCTCCATGATAACGCGAGACCTCATACAGCACGAGAAACCGTTTTAACTCTACAGGAACTGCAATTAGAAACTATCCGTCACCCTCCGTATTCGCCAGACCTTGCTCCAACAGACTACCATTTTTTTCGTGATTTGGACAATTTTCTGTGTGATAAAAAGTTTTCTTCTCAGGAGGCAGTACAAAATGCTTTCACACAGTTTGTCGAATCTAGATCACCAGAGTTCTATCGCAAAGGCATAAATGACCTTCCTACTAGATGGCAGCAATGTATAGATAATAATGATAATTATTTTGATTAAATAAATAAGTTAAATTAAAAAAAAAACGAATTTCAATTTGTCAGTACAAATCGGCAATTTCATACTTTAACCCCTAATATAATTATAATTGTAGTTTTGTTTAGAAGTAAATTGGTTTGTTTTGATATTTCTTTAGGGGTTTTATTCATTGATGACTAGATGGCCAGTTTTGTAAAATTTTATTTTGCATTAATATTTTTTTAAGAGTTGAACTGTGCTGGTTTATTTTATTTGAAATGTTCGTACTGGAAAATAAATAAAACTTTGATGATTAATTATTTTTTATTTCATAAATTATTGTAATCGCTATTTCTAATGCAAACATGCATATTATTATATGTTAACATTATAATATACTAGCTGACCCGGCGAACTTCGTACCGCCAATATTTTTCCGCCCGCGTGGCGTCAGATCCCGTTCCCGCTGCACCCTCTACTATATTAAACATGTATTATACATATAAACCTTCCTCTTGAATCACTCTATCTATGAAAAAAACCGCATCAAAATCCGTTGCGTAGTTTTAAAGATTTAAGCGTACAAAGGGATATAGGGACAGAGAAAGCGACTTTGTTTTATACTATGTAGTGATTTTTAAACTGTAATACAAGTTGATTTCAAATTATTTTGTCCTTACACAAATAACGTAAGTAGCAAAACCAAAAAAATGCATATATTTTTCCCATTAAAAAGGTCTTATCTGCCACATCCGATTTATGAAACAGATTTTTATCCAATTAAAAATGTTGGATTTACCACATCCGACGTATAATAATGAAAAATGTCCGTGTAAAATGGCTTCATGTACCATTTTAACCACTTTTGAATTAATTTAGTGAATCCATTACATCAGTTCAATGGACAGTAGGATACTTGACACTCATTTCAAAATTCATAATCCTATCTCCTAAGATTACGTTTTTATAGTACTTTTTAACTAAAAACTGCTCTGCTGGAAAGTTGCGTATTTGAAGATCCTACATTGTTGATAGGGCGTGTCGTTATGTCACTGGTAAATCACAATGACCCGCGCGCTTTGCGATGCGACAAGCTATAGCAAAGTTCATTGCGTGTTTTATGTGGGATTTTAAGGATCTTATAAAGACGAAGGTTCAATGAATATCCACATAATCGAAAAACCGTAAGTAAATTGATTCGTTTCTAGGGAAATATACTATTAGAATGCGATGCGTCTGTGTGCAAGTAAGATTTCAATGTAGGAGTTCTCTCACGAGTTCTCATGCTTGCGGACTACAGTCTTAATAGTTAATCGGTCTATTCAGTCATATTGCACGCACCGAAATGCCAAACTACAATGTGTACTTTATGAGTAACGAAATAAGGGTCTTTTTATATTGCTCAGTTGATTAGCGATTCGTGGATCTAAATTAGAAAAATTTGAATTTATTGCCGTTGGAATTCGCGATTTAATGCGTCGTGCGTCGTAGTCTCGTAGTGAATTATTTGTCATGCGCTCGTGCTTACTTGATGACAATCTTTCTACTTAAAATTTATGTTGCCCACATAACGGTTATAATTTTGATTTTTTTTTTTATAGTTTAAAGTGTAACTAACTAACTTTGTGCTTTTGCTGTGTTGGACGCTATAGAATTAACCTTAAACATTTTGTTTACTATAGTTAGAAGTGTAACTGTTAATAACTTTTATTTAATTTTTTTATTGTTTAAAGTGTAAAGAACTTTGTGCGTTTGCGGTGTTGGACGCTTGCCTAATTGAATTTTGCAAAGTTTGTGTGTGAATGTTTATTTAGCGGTATTGGACGCCTAAACTAATTCCTACCTACCTCCGTACCTACTAATAACGGTGCATGTTACAAAGATAAATAACTTCTAAATTTTTTTTTATTTCTTGTATTCTATAATCTAGTAATATAAAAGTTTGGTTAAATAGTGAAAAGGGGCGAGACGACGATGCGTCAACGCAACGCTGGCGGGACGTGAAGTTGTAACTAACTTATAGGTAATATTTATTAGAAAGTAAGCTGATACCCGCGGCCCCGCCCGTTTGGATCCGTGCATCTTGGATTTTTTATCGTCACTCAAAACCGTCCGCATAAAATGACTCATTTTCATTTTTTTTCGCATCGCTCGTGTTTCTGCTGCACGCACGCCAAAAATTCCAAAGTGAGAAATTATAAAAATATTACTTGTCGTAATATTTTACGTTAAACAAAGGATGGGATATCTTATTTTTGGTAACTAAAGTTAATTGACTTGTTTATGTATAATCTTCACTCAACGCAAATTTCAGAGGTTGCGTATCCGTGTAACAATGCATTATAACGTCCTTTAATTTTCATCGCATAATACAAATGACCCTGAGCTTATTCAATAGGGTCAATTTTTTACTATTGTACTATTTTTTTCATTAATAAGTTTGGACACGTCATATTTTAAGAACTTTTTAAATTTAAATGATACTTTTTAATCAATATTCATATATTTAACAGTATTGAATCGGTTTTCAAAAGTTGAAGAGGTCGTCAAGTCGACTATTTTTTATGAACTGACTTATGGGTTATAAAAATATGGTGGTAGATGTGGTTATAAATGTAAATACCTACTTACTTATTTTCTAGTTTCTTCAATATATGTTCTACCAATACCTTTTGAACCAAATATAGAAATAAATAACGTTGCTAACTATATAGAGGTATAAAGCACGGACGTAGAATTATGTCGCTTAGATCCGTTGTTAACCAGTGATATATTGATTATTGATCTAATGAACTTCTGATCCCGCGTATGTATGTATGTTTATAATGGGTCGAAATGCGATGCCAGCGGGATTATCACGCCTGCAGTGTGACATCCCAGAAACGATGTCGTGTGGTCCTCCCTAGCAACTTACATAACATAGGCATACCGCCCCGTTCGCTTTTAGACCAAACCTTAAGGAAATTTATATTTGCTGTGTTGGATACTTATAAAAGTGCGTCTACAGCTCATATTTTCACCAAAAAAAACATTGTAGAGATTTACATCTATACGAATTTTAACCATTTTTTACATTAGAAAAAGTTTTCCTAAAGTTTCCTAAAGTGCCAAACATCATAAAACAATTTTGACAAACCATCAACCACCAAACTCTTTGTTGGTTTGGTTTGTTGCGTGTTTTTAGTGAATAAGCATGAGCTGTAGTCGTATGTACCTTAATTTATACATTTTCTTACTTTCTTTTTGAACGCTAAATAATCATTGATCCTTGCTAACATCCGTTTTTTTTCACTGCTAGCTTTGTTTGTGTTTTTGCACGTTATTACCTACAATACAAATTAACAATTGTAAAATTTCTGTAAGAAAACCAAAGAGAAGCACCATATGGCTTCACTTCAAGGAAGCAGAAAATGAAGGCAATTGCACTTGCCTTCATTTTCTGCTTCCTTACTTCCAGTAATTACTGTTCACAAAAATTGAGCACTAAGAGTGGATCACTGGGCAACTTCTACTACTGAATGAGCGTCAGCGGAATATAATAACCGAAACGGCAACCACCTCGGCGACCAATATCCAATTGGATACAATTACTCCATCTCCTCAAATAAGGTAGACCAGTTAGACCAGCAAGTAGTAGCAATGGTGATCAAAGGTCATAATTCACTGCGTATGGTGGAAGAGCCACAATTTAAAAAATTTATTGAAATGGTTTCAAGTTGCCCAGGATATCAACTTCCGTCCCGAAAAACATTAACTGCATCCCTAATACCGAAGATATATAATGAAGTATATGAAATAAAGTTTAAAGAAATCCAAGAGGCTTGTGCTGTGTGTATTTGTACCGATTCGTGGACATTAGGCGCGAATAAGAATTATATAGCGGTTACAGCCCACTTTATAAACCAGGATACAGACATGCGCTTAGTTTTACTAGGTTGCATTAACTATAACGAAAACACACAAGTGCAAATTAAAATCATTTAAAAAAAATGTGCATGATTGGCAAATTCCTAATAAAATAACTTGCGTCGTCAGCGATAACGCGGCCAATATAGTTGGTGCTATCCGGTTAGGAGAGTGGCGCTCAGTAGGACGCTTTGCGCCCTCAATTAATTTAGTGGTACAGACCTATTCCGAGATAGTTACATATGTTAAGTCAGTGGTTTAATTTTTCAAAAGAAGCTCTACAGCCCAAGCTAAACTTATACAAACACAAAAGCAAATGTCTTTACCGTTATTAAAGTTAAAGCAAGAATGTCCAACTCGTTGAATGTCCAACTCCCTGATATTTCTGACAGTTTTTGGGGAGATTTTGACTCGGACGTGCGACCAGCTACTCACCCTAAAAGTTCTGTAATTGCGGGTATACGGGAGCTAGATCGATACCTTAGCGAGGACCTCATCAATAGGAAAGAGGATCCATTAAAATGGTGGAATCGTCATAAAGGGAATATCCTCATGTCTATGAGGTAGTCTTAAAAAAACTGTGTATCTAAGCCACATCAGTATAGTGTGAGCGCATTTTCTCGAGTGCAGGGCAAATGATCACAAATCGGCGAAGACTCTTAAAGCCGGGTAAAGTGGAGCAAATGCTTTTTTTTGCACTATAATATGCCAGACTAATTATGTAAAGTGACCTAAATTAAAAAAAAAAAGAAAAAATAAAAATAAAATAAAAAGATCTATAAAATTTAAAATGTTGTATACAGGGTGTATTTTTGAAACGGGGCAGTAAGGGCAAGTACCTTAACCGTTGCAGTTACACCAAAACGTTCTTAAAAGACCTTCCCTAACTTTTTGGGACATTTTGAACTGCATTCACAGATTTTGTAAAAAACTTACAGTTAGCAAAAAAATGCAAAAAGTTCAAAATTTTTTTTTTTTGCCAATCGATTCTATTTCATGTGGGGATCAAAAAACTCTATGAGACCATTTTAGCTTTCAGTACTAGAAAAGACAGAAATCGCCAAAGACCTTTCCCATACATTTCGTACGGAAATATGATAAATCAACTCGAAACTCATAGGTCAGGTAAAATTTTGAACTTTTTTAAATAAAAAAAATCATTTAAACATTTAAGAAATTGGTTTATGAAATAAATTGCTCAAAATGATTTCCATTTTCACGAATACATAAGTCTATCCTTTTTTGCACTGAACGAATGGCGGCTAATAATGTTCTGGGATGAATATTACGTAAAATGGTCATTAATGCATCCTTGAGCTCTTGAACACTGGCGTACGTCGTCTTATAAACCTCGTTTTTCACGAAGCCCCATAAAAAAAAATCAAGTGGTGTTAGATCGGGGCTACGAGGTGGCCACTGTGTTGGACCATGTGTACCTATCCACTGTGTACCGAATAGGCGGCTCAAATTGGAACGTGAAAGGTGACTGTTATGTGGCGGAGCACCATCTTGTTGAAAATGAACTTTTCGCAATTCCGACAGGGGCCATTCGTCCATCTCGTTTTCAAGATGGTGTAAAATGACTTCATTATACATGGCAGAATTCAGTTTCCCTTCATAAAATTCCACCATTATGACTCGATTGGACATTATACCACACCAACAGTTGAATGAGAAGCGAACCTGATTATGACTTGCCGTAACTCTTAGTGGATTTTCTTTGGACCAATAGTGGTGATTTTTTCTGTTGTACATACCGTTATTGGAAAAATTCGTTTCGTCTGACCACAGTATGTAATTTAAAAATTCATGATCTCTGCTTATTTTTCCTCTTAGCCATCTGCAAAAAGTAAGCCTTCGAACATCATCACCCGGATGTAACACTTGAACTATGCGCCCATATCGATAGCACTTGTAGCCGTATTTCTTCCATATCTTTATCACAAGGGAGTGGGATACACCTACTTCAAGGGCGACTTGCCTGGACGATACCTCTGGATATGCTTCGACATAAGTTAGAACCGCAATCTCCGTGTCCATGTCCACACGAGGCTGCCGCTTTCTTTTGAAAGAACCCTGCAATTCCAGGTTTTTCAAAAGATTTGTAATAACCTTTCTTGTTGGCACATGCCGCAACGGATACTTATTGCGGTACCACACTAATGCAGCTCCCGCATTTCGATTATTGACAAAATACGCTTCTAATAAGTCAATTTTTTCACGATTAGAAGACATTTTAGCGAAAATCCTTAATTAATAACTCATACGAAGTTTCTCAGCTGAAACTAAGAATAACACACAGATTTTCGAATCAAATTCGAAATTTGAGGGTAAAAATTCTTTTTATTTACTTTACAGTCAATTCTACCCACTTCCTGGCCATAACAAAAAGTTAGACCATCGTAGAAATTTGTTTCTGTTGCCGAAATGTATGGGAAAGTTTTTGGCGATTTCTGTCTTTCCTAGTACTGAAAGCTAAAATGGTCTCATAGAGTTTTTTGATCCCCACATGAAATAGAATCGATTGGCATAAAAAAAAATTTTTGGACTTTTTGCATTTTTTTTTGCCAACTGTAAGTTTTTTACAAAATCTGTGAATGCAGTTCAAAATATGTCAAAAAGTTAGGGAAGGTCTTCTAAGAACGTTTTGCTGTAACTGCAACGGTTAAGGTACTTGCCCTTACTGCCCCGTTTCAAAAATACACCCTGTATATGTATATTTGATTTTTAAATATGCCACTCTACTTTAAACTACAAAACAGTTCGAAATTATAACTACTCGTATTATATACCTACTTGCATTGAGAACATCAGTATTAGAGCGACAGTCCTAAGCCTGTTAAAGTATGAAGGAGAATCAAATATGCATACATAAAAGGCTAGTAGTATGAGAGGCGAGAGACCTAAACGTAGTTCATTAGTATGTTAGCCATTACATATTCGTTTTCAACGATAGATAGATACATTGATATAATTACTAACAAAAAACTAACAGACGCTTTTTGCTACCTTTAATCACTGTAGCAACCACTTTTGCCAGTGTTTAAAAATCGTAGCAGTGGTTTTTTCATACATAGAATTTAATGACTGAATGGTCATCAAATTCTATGTATGAAAAAACCACTAGTTCATTAGTATGTTAGCCATTACATATTCGTTTTCAACGATAGATAGATACATTGATATAATTACTAACAAAAAACTAACAGACGCTTTTTGCTACCTTTAATCACTGTAGCAACCACTTTTGCCAGTGTTTAAAAATCGTAGCAGTGGTTTTTTCATACATAGAATTTGATGACCATTCAGATAAGTAAATTTTTAATACATAAAAAAATAATTAAATGAGTTTTTGGTATCATGATCAGGTTTTTAGCCTTGCAGCATAGCCATTTCATACTCTCCTATTATACTGTCAGTGAAAAACTAGTAAACTATGGAAGGAGTTACGAATAGTGGTGGGGTGCCGCTTATAAAAGTGCGCGCACTCCGTCATAACGGCCTCTTGTTGCAGCGGTCACACGATAAGGAAAAACTCTGCCCGTTTGAGTAGTCAACTTGCCTATTTCTCTGATTTAATCTCATTGCGTTAATTTTATTGTTAAATATTAAGAGTAATTCGTAAATAATTGTTTTAGAAAATAACCGTTAGCCGTTACAAATTTAAATTGTGAAAGAAAAATATAAAGTGTTGTGTTTCGTGTTATTTTTTATTTATTCATCCCCTGGTCTCTAAAATCAGAAGTGGGATACCTATTCCCATGCGTCCTGATCTGTTTTGCGTGTCGAAATAAGGCAGTTTGGCTTTTCAAATTAGTTTTGAATCGAGTATTGGTTCGTTTCATCAAGGAGGTACCTACATATAAACGTGCTGTGTGTACTGTAAATCGTAAAGCCATGAGGCTGTGGTTAAGTATATAATGACCGTTTCTGGTGAGTAAGTTCCGATTTATTTACATTGAATAGTGAAGAACCGAATACATTTAATACTGCTGTGCTTGATTTATTCGTACAAAAACTTTATTGCAGTACAAATTAATTTCCGTTGTTTTATTTGATTTGATTGATTGCGATGTGATGATTGAGATGATTGAGCGCGGCGGGTGTCCAGGGTTTGCTGCTTCATGTTCACCGGAGCATCTTACGAGTGCTGTCGTGACTCGTGGCCTCAATGCCACCGAGCGCATCATCGAGGCGATACGATCAATCAACACGACGACGGTGAGATCCAACCAATCTTATTATATTTTTATTTTCGATCCAAATATTCATGACATTGATACATGGTGCGAAGAGGTTGATCGCGCTAAAGTTATAAATAATTGTAACGACAATGAATGTTTGTCTCGAATAGGGAACTGCTTGCAAGATTTTGACTTTGACTTTGACGAAGTTGAAGCAATTTCAAAAGGGAGTTTAAACCTTTGTGCCCTAGGAAGCCAGATGTCGCGAATATCTTATTTGATGTCATGAGCACTAACTCGGACAAATACCCGACATATGCAGATTACGCTCGCCGGTCGTTACTTAGGTTACGCATTGTTAAGGGACTAAGCGATCCACTAATTTCGGCAATAATAACCCTTTAGCTGGTGGTGGCAATATGTGTACCACCAATGATTTTATTTATTTTTTCTTACATTGCAACACACTCGGCAAAATTATTTAGATATGGTAAATGTGAACGCATCTTAAATGAAAAAAAAAGTTAGGCCTATGTACCCTCACATCTGTGAATATAACAGTGGTCAAAGATTTTATAAGTAGTAAGTATTGATGAAATTTCGATTCTCGCAAAAATCCAAGAAAATCTTCGGATTTCGGTATACTTTTGTTAAGATTTTTATTTATTATGATGTAGATGATATATTTATTCCATTCCGTTGTGTATTTCAAAGAATTATTCTTTATTTATTTTTAAAACTGGGTAAGAAAGTGGTGGCAATATTTTTGCCACTACTAGTCTGGAGTCAAAGTATTTCACTTGTAACGGTTTTACATAAGTACAGTTTTATATATTTTGTAGATAATGTCCAACCGTAAAACATTGCTGAAGGACCATGAGATAGAAGTAGAACTTCGTAGTCTCTTCGACTGAAGACAACGAGGAGTTGTCTGATGAGGAGGAATTGTCTAATAAAGATTTGCATCAGATCTTACTAGGTGATGATGTTTTGCTTAGCTCGGCAGCACAGGGAAGACAGGATAGTTCCTGTTCACCTTCTGGTTCATCACAATTACGATCCTCATCACATAGAGCAGTCCAGGAATCTCCATGTTTGGAACTTGAAAGGTCTGATTCACCTTCTATATTAGCGCAGCCTTCAGCATCTGGAGTTGGACCGCATGAATCCATAGATGATGGAGGAGTACCAGATGATATTTGCGATTTTTCTTCATCGGATGACGAGTCTGACGATGATGAGATAGGTTGGAAGAAACAAGATTGGGCACAAAGTCCTATTTTAGAATATTTTGATTCTGTTAATATTCGTTCAAGTAATAACAAGAAGCAAAACAAGACCTATAACATATTTTTTGTTATTTTTTGATGACGAAGTTATGAATAATTTAGTTGAACAAACTAACCGTTATGCAGTTCAATCAAATGCACGGAACTGGAAACCTGTCACTTTACAAGAGTTAAATACTTTAAAGCCTAACCATTTAAATCGTAAACTTAGATTTGATGAGGGTTTAGGTATTTTACGCAAAATACTTAAAACCTTAACAGATTCTGGTTTTTCCATTAATTTAAAGAAATGTTCATTTTGGCAATCAAAATTGAGTACTTAGGCCGAAGTATAAGTCAAGGACAGGTACGACCGAGCGAATTGAAAGTTAATGTTTTGGTAGAGTCGTTAATCCCAAAGAACGTTAAACAGGTCTGTAAATTTTTGGGTTTGACCAGTTATTTCCGCCGCTATATAGCTGGTTTTGCTACTAAAGTTGCTCCTATCACCAAATTAACTAAGAAAGGCATATTTAAACATAAGCTTAAGTGCTGTTTCATGTAGGTATGAGACGTTATACACGCAAGCCAAACAAAGTGCCAACCTGCTTCAAAAGCTGGCCTTGTTTTAGAAGGAGGATTCCATTTACGTTATCTACAGGATTAAGGGTTGCAGTTGCGGCTGTGTAGAGCACGAAGGCTCCTGTGATGAGGATCCTGGAACAAGATGGGGTCTACGAAAGAGCTTTAAATGAACTCTTATGGATTTTGAATTCGGGTGATTACCTATAATCTCTGCTACGTTGTTAGGGTGCAGGTGGATAATTTTGTAGGGGCCTTTGAATACAGGCTTTGTCTTGTCGCTCCTCGTTGTCTTGGCAACCTGTTTATTAACTGTTTCACCTACTTTAAACATCATTGCTTCGGCAGTCTGGTTCCTCTTTTCTATCACCTGTTCTTTATTTTTCGATATGTGAGCGGCTATACACTTCTGCACTGCTTCCGCGTTTTTTCGATGGTTAAGCACATGTTCCTGGTAGAACTCTTTCGGGTTCAAAAGTTCGAAGGGGTTCCTAGAAGCTGTGTGACCAAACAAAAGCTCTCGTGGCGTGTATCCTTTTGTAGAGTGAATGGCGTTATTATACGCTATAATAGCATATTTCATAAGTAGCTGTATCGGATCGTCTTTGTTGGTCATTAGTTGTATTCCGATGATTTCACCAATGGTTGAATGAAATCTGTTGTGGCGGGTACCGGTCCATATGTTTATTTGTCAAACTTGGGGGGTACTTGTTGGCGACCGGTGAGTGGGTATATCGCTGATCTTAAAAATAACGGCTGTGAGTTTGCGAGCGGCGCGAGTCAGCTGATTTCGCGCTGCACAAGTCAGTCAAGCCTGGAGCGACAGTCTCGACTTAGGATAACATCCGAATTCGGATGTTAACTACGTAGCGACCGATATTCCCAAGTCTCTACAAGTTAACGATATTTGTCGGTAGGATCTTACCGACTGTCATCGCAAACTTAACGAATTTTCGGTAGCACTTAACGAGGATTCTTGACAGTCCGCAAAGTACTTTACGATCGTTAGCCACAGATCTTTTATAAAAAGTACTCTGTGGCCACTGGCTACAGATTAGAAGATATGTACATGGTAATCGTTAGCTGTGTAATTTGTTGACATTGTTGATATGTTTAGAGGTTATTATGTATGAAAATTGAACAATATATTATGATGGAAGGTTATTTAGTGTAAGATATGGTTGTTGGTTGAGCTTCAACATGTATTGGATTCTATAATATTATGATAGCTTATTTGGTCCAGCTTCAACTAATATACTTTATTATCGTCACCAATACATTACCTACATACCTACAACGCTTGTACTTTGAAACCCGGGAATACATTTCAGTGAAAATACATCCACCCATATTACACAATCTTGTATTTATAATAGGGCTTAACTTATGAGATCGTTTTAATTGTTGTCATAGTTATCTTTCTTTCGTGCGGCGCTTACCCCGGTCAGTGGCCAATTCGAAACCACAATTCGAGAAAATTACATAAGCCGGTTATTATTAGTCCCAACCTCAAATGCTGCCCGGCCTAAGTAATTCTCTCGCCCCTCCGACGTGGGTCGCAATTTATTGTTGTAATAGGTATCTACCTACATCAAAATAGTTTCCATATAAGACACTTATACCTACATGTGAATAGGTTCCAGATAGTTACCACTACCAAGTTGGCCCTTGCAGCAAAAATCAGGAAATTGAGCAGACATGTCATAACAGCTAAAAGGAGGCAGTAGGCACCTACCATAGTGTCACATTGTTGTGATATTTTCTAGTAATGTATCTACGTGACTAGGAAATTTCAAAATAGTGTTACACTGTCATGTTTTTGTAATAGGACAGTAACTAACACAAGATAAGTTATTGCTGAGTGCATGATATAAATTATGTAGGTGGTAAGATGACTTCTATATGGTAAAATAAAACATTTATACACATCTCATGCATATTTTATTTCACATTAAAACAAGGGTATCTATTATTTTATTTGCGGCTTTTACAGAAATTAAGACTGTCACTTATTTTCAAGTTTCACACATTTTAGTATAATCTACTACGACAGCCTCTGTGGCGTAGTGGTAGTATATTAAACTGCTACACAGCAAGAGATGAAGATTCAATTTCCATGTTAAGCCGTCTGTCCCGGTTACCATACTAACATCTATGGCAGTCGTTCTATAGAGAAAATGGATGTAATGGCCCATACAGAAGGATTGATCATCTGTCCTATTAAGAGCTTCACCGCTGGAAGTATTCCTTACTTGGGCTTGAGTGACCGCTGCTGGCATCTGTAATGAAAGATAATAGGTAGCAATAGGAACATACTATTTTTCTCTGATATGCTATGAACTGTACCTCATGAATACAACTTTTGGTTCTATTAAAACCAGAAAATCCCTACGGGCAACCAACAATTTTATATTATAACAGTACTAATTAACAAGTACATAGCACACCTCTGAGTATGATTAAATTAGAAGAAAACACATTCACTCAGTGATGATCTTGTCAACTTTCCATTCAACGGGATGTTTCATCGGTCAATCTCAACTTTTGCTACTTGTATGTTGGGTACTATTTTAATTTTGATTCAGTATCATAATCTGTAAACCCCATGTGGTATAGAACGCGGCGTACATAACATAGCTAAGACATTATACCTAACCTTTAATCCGCAGAATACATTTTGTGTTTATGGTTCATCGGTCAATCTCAAAATTTGCTGCAGTGATCATAATTCAAAATCAATCAATCATAATTCGTCTTTCGTACACACATTTACAACTATGATTCGAATTCTAACATTGCTTGGAGAGCTCTAGTAGGTACAGCTCTTAACTTAGATAGATTCATATGAATACTATGCTTCACCTAATTTTTTTATCACTCTTATTTATTGCAGTTTCCTTCATGACATGGGCTAATTTTACGATCGTTATGAATATTATGAATTCAACTTCAACTTCAACTTTTGGTTTATGGCTTCTGCGAGAGCTAATATTATGAATGAATTGAACTTTGAATTGAATATTTTTATTTTTATTTGACAGAATGTTGACACCAATGACACCGCAGACTACTTATGGTCTAGGGATGCACAAGTGTCAAACTTTTATATCCTATGTTTATTTTAGTAAATACTTAATAATAATTGTTTTTTAAATTCATTTAGTATTATTTATATTTTAAATAAATAAAATTACGTAGGTAATTTAATTAAATTATGTCAGTAATTTTAATATTGAAATTAAGTAACTTACACAAAACGCTTCTCACAAGCCGTTTGGATAATGCATTTTGTTAGCAAAGTTGTGCATTTAAGATATAATCGAATATTACATGACATGTAACGTAATATGCATGTCAAACTTCGATAGAGAAAATATTTTTCTAAGGAGATGTCATTTATTAATTTATTAATGGACTAAACTATAATGCAATCAAAGAACTTAAAAATTATTCACCTGGCAACATTAACTGTTTACGTCATATTTTATTTTAATATTTTTTAAATTATGCTTTTTATTATATGACATCTTAGAGGCAAAATACTTTTTTTATTTTGTATTGGATTATACTAAGTTTATATTTTGTGAAATTAATTTATCTACGTACTTAAGGAACTAAAACTATGTAATCTATGGTGTGGTGACTTGTCATAAGTTGTATGGCTTAAAGGTCTTGTAACCAACCAAAAAACTTTAAAAAAAATCATAAGTTGTCATTGCTGTCGGAAAATCAAAAAATATTTCTTGAAGAAATTATTCAAGAATGATATTGAATTAAGTTCATTTAACATAACAATCTCTAAATACTGAATAACTTTTCACAACACCCTGACATTGGCAAGTTGTGCCAACACACAGAACCCATTTAATAAGTATTGAATTCAATTAAGAAATATAATACAGTTATTGTCTATCATGAACTAAACTGCAGTAATTAAAAGTAATGAACGAATTTTGTGAAGCATAGTATTCAGAAACGATGTTCTACCTAAATCAATGGACAAAGGTACTGCTGTACAATGTAAGAAATTGAACCATTGTTTTAAATGTATGTACAAAAGACTATTTTATCTTGTTTAAATTTATAGGATCACTGCAGACGTTTTGTGACTCTTCAGTACCTACCGAGCAAATCTTGAGATTGACCCAATGGATCATGATCATAAAATATAATACATTTTGACAAAGATTAGATAAAAAGGTCTAATAAGCTATGTTGTGTACGCTATGTCCTACCACATGGGGTTTTCAGATTGTTATACTGAATGAAAGTTAAAATAGTACCCAACATGCAAGTATTATATCAAGTGCATAACCTATATAAAAATCAGTCAAGCACTACATTCCATTGGATGGAAAGTGAAGAAATATGTCACTGAGGGAACACGGTTTCTTCTAATTCAATCAAACTCAGATGTGTGCTATGTAGTTGTGTATAAGTAGCTACTTTAGGCAATATAAACTGTTACAATAAACTAACATAGCGAAACCGAACTAATAGTCTGTAGGGATTCATGAGGGTACAGTTTATATTACATCATCAGATGAAAATAGTATAATTTTATTGCTATTTATTATTTTTCATTACAGATGCCAACAGCGGTCACTCAAGCCCAAGTAGAGGATACCTAACATAATAACATAAGCCGTTGACAGGACAAGGGATTAACACTTCTGTATGGGCCATTTCACCCGTTTTCCTATATAACAATTGCCATAAATGTTGGTATAGTAGCCGGGACAGACAGCTTAGCATGCAGATACACATTGAAATTGAACCTTCACCTCCTGCTGTGTAGCAGTTAAATATATTACCACCACGTCACAGAGGCTGTCGTAGTAGATGATACCAAACTCTGTGAATCTTGAAAATAAGTAGAAAAATACCCTTATTTTAATGTGAAATAAAATATGCAGATGTGTTTAGATGTTTTATTTGCCATATTAAAGTCAACTAAATTTAATCTTTATATATTATGTATAATTTAATGCATGCCCTATGCATTAGCCATATAATAGCATAACTACATGCACTCAGCAATAACTTACTTTTGTTAGTTACTGTGATAATACAGAAACATGACCGTGTAACACTATTTTGATATTTCCTAGTCATGTACCTTTTAAACTGTGTCAATTTCCTGACCTTTGCTACATAGGCCAAAATAATAGGTAATAATAATCTGGAACCTATTCGCATGAATATATCGAACTATTCCCAAATGGATAAGGTAAGTATTACAGTAATTGGGAGCCCACACCCAAGAGGCTCACCTCAAAAGCTAGTAGATGTTCAGTAGAGGTGCGAAGAAAGATGTCTTATTGAGTCATCTTTAACCCCGTCATTACATAGCACCTATAACGTATGTGACTTATGTGAGCTCCGATAACGTGTGGTTTTAGGATGGGTTTTCACAACGTACAAGCTTTGAAGTATGCAACGCGACGTGATGATGATAGGTAAATTCAACAATAAGGTAAGTATCCATCGTAATATAATGAAATTGGTAGTTCAATTTCATATTTAATATCCTCTAAAAATATCAACAAAAGTCAATTAATAATAATTTGAAGCTCAATCAAATTCACCAAATAAGTACCTAAGCATCCATCATATACATATTTTTCGATTTCATATATAATAACCTCTAAAAATATCAACGAAATGTACGTAAATAAGCATCCATCTTCAATACATATCTCTCCTTCATACTTATTGCTCAATGTCGGTCACTTTCATATTTAATAACCTCTTAAAATATCAAAATATAATAACGATCGTTACGTTCTTTGCGGGCTGTCAAGAAGGCTCGCTAAGTTAACGATGAAATTTGATAAGATACCGACAAATCTCGTTAACTTGGAAACTCGAGATTCGGAAATATCGGTACGTTTGATATTGGTACCGAATACTGTCGTTAACTCGTAACGATTAATGTCAAAACCCCGTAGAGACTTGCGTCCCTCATACAATTTTGCAATTTTGCTCGCTACCTCAATGCATAGAGACTTGGGATTGACGCAACCATACCGATATTTGTCGCTATCTTTGCTTACGATTTCGTAAGTAAAGTCATAACGACTCAAGTAGAGACTACGGCTCCTGGAGCTCCTTACGATAAGGATGTCTCAGCAGCTCACCGCTTGAAACACAACTTAGTGTTTTCGCCCCGGGTCTACTGCGGATCCCGGACACCGCTTCGAGACGACATCGGCTGGTGGCCACCAGCAGCAGAACCAGAACAGCAGCCGAACACCAGCGCTGGGTGAGTGATATACTCATTTTACTGTGTTGATTGCATGGCCCCTCTGGTTGTCGGCAAAGACATCTTGGACTGGACGAACTCCACGCTCAGTCGTAACCTGTTCTCAACCCGCTTTGGAAGACACGGCTATTTACACGCCTGCCCCTCCATTTTATGGTCCTTACGAGCCTGATAGGTTTCAGTATTATTTTAATAATAGGCAATTTTAGTAGTGAAAATTTCCTACCCGCTTTAATTAATTTAGTGCCGTTTCATACTTACGTAAGTCTTGGTAAGTGTGAGCGCCATACCGCATTTATTTAAATCGTTTCATATTGCTTGAGTTGTTTGTTAAATACATACCAATAAATATAACGCAGCTAACTGCTAAAAAAGAGGCTATCTTCGAACGAATGAATCGTTTGTATAATTAGTGATTAAACGAACTTACCTGTAAGTGAAGTTCTATCATAATTATACGAAGGGCCTCGTCCGAAGAGATTAGCATTTTATTTACACATGTAGTCCCACATACAATGTCGCCATTCATGCACTTAGTTTGTCTATTCTTAGTTTTTTTTTTTGTTTATGGTATGCCCTGAATCTTGCTGTCAGGTCACCGCCGAAACGTCAATAAGTTTAGAGTCATTCAACTGATATTTTACGTATCTGGGTTGTACTGAAAGGTAAAAAAAAGGGGGGGCGGGATGCTAATCTCTTCGGACGAGGCCCTTCGTATAATTATGATAGAACTTCACTTACAGGTAAGTTCGTTTAATCACTAATTATACTCGTGCCTCGTCCTCGAGATTAGCATTTTATTTACACATGTAGATCTTGAGAGATGCTTTCCGCTCGTTGGTATTGTGTCGGAACGGACGTGTTTCTTGTGGGCTCTGGCAATTTGTGATTTTTAAGTTAATTAATTTTATTCGGAAATTTGGAATTATCGGTCCCTCTCGTTCCTGCTTGGGTCAGTTGCCGTAAGACCTAGCGGCCATCTTGGCAAGTGTCGGACGTCTCATCTTTGTCTGTGGGCTGTCGGGACCACGAACTGTGAGTGTGTTTAATTTGAACTTGTGCATGGTGATTGTGATTGTTTGAAATTGAAGCAACAATTTCACAAAGAGGGTGGTGGACTCAGTGAGTCTCGAACCCGAGGCTTGGGCGCGCGGTTTGTTTTTGTGCAGGCGCCTTACGCCACTCAGCTAGCGTGACGTCTGCCGCCGCAGTGAATTTAACCCCCGCCTCCATACTCAACATTAAGATCAACTTGTATACATATAATTTTTATTTGGTTCCTGTGCACACATCTGGCAAATTATGAATAATTGTCACGGCTGTAACAACACTCTAAATGCAAATAACTTTTTAAGGTGTAATAATTGTGCCTCTAAATTTTGCTATGAATGCCTAAATGTTACCGCTGAGTCGAGTGAGCAGCTTAGTACTAAACAACTGGCGTCATTGAGTTGTCCGTGTTGTCAAAATGTAACAAGGCGCAAAAACAACGATGACAATACTCCCATTCGTCGGGCTAAGAAACATCATTCACCAAACGCCTCGTTAAATGTATCATTTTCTCAAGTTTCGACAGTTCCACATGTTGCTATGAACAGTTCTGTAGGAGTCAACTTGAAGGCTGAGCCAGTTACTCTGGAAAGTATTGGTAAGCTTATGGATCAGAAGCTTTCCCCGGATTCAACATTTATGTCTAACCTACGTTCCACACTCCTGAAGGACATGAAGGATATGGTCGCTGTAGAGGTAGACCGAGCTATCGAGTCATTAAAGGCTGATTTTACCACAACAACGGATTTTATCGCTGCGGAACAAAAAGATATTCAATTAGATATTATTAAGAAGGGTGACCGGATCGAACAGCTTGAGTTAGAGCTTTCTAAAACTCAACAAGCTTTAACGAAACTCCAAAGCCGTCTATCGATAACGGAAAAGAGATCACGTGATTTAAACCTCGAAATTCACGAAGTACCTGAGAGCAAGTCTGAGAACTTGTTGGTGTTATTTGGAAAACTTTGTGAGTGTCTGCAGGTTAAGGTTGCTGAAAGTGATATCAGAGCTTGTCGTCGAGTGGCGAAGAGGAACTCAAGCTCTAAGAGACCAAGGAACATTCTCGTTACCCTCTCTTCGCAGCGCATACGTGACGTTGTCTTGTCCGCGGTGACGCGCTTTAATAAGTCTCACTCCGATAACAAACTTTGTACTACACATGTTGGTCTTGGTGGCTCAAGCTGTAGGATATTTTTGTCTGAACATTTATCGCCCGAAACAAAAGAATTACACGGTGAAGCGCGAAAATTTTGTAAAGAAATGAATTATAAATTTGTTTGGGTACGCTATGGTCAAATTTATATTCGTAGGGATGAAACAAGCCCTGCCATTTTAGTCAGAAATACTGACTCGCTTAGGAAGCTTCTGTAATCAGTTGTATATTTGTTTTATATTCCTCTCATCTATAATAAATTTTGTCTGTATATGTTACTTATAAATTAGTTTAACAATGGTTAGTATATACTATCAAAATGTAAACAGAATGCGAAGTAAGCTATCTCAATTTAGTTTAAACCTGTTAAATGCCAACTATGACATCATATGCCTCACGGAGACTAACCTTAACAGTGGTGTGTTTGACGGCGAAATTGTTGATGGTCGGTACAATGTTTTCAGAAGGAATCGTGAAGATTCTTCCTCTACTAAAGAGGAAGGAGGTGGAGTTTTGATTGCTATTCTAAAAAAATATCAGGTTATCCGTCAGGCATCATGGGAAAGTCATTTGGAGGATGTCTGGATAACTATTGTTCCCAGAGAACGTGATGTTCCACCTCTCAATATATGCGTTTGCTATTTGCCCCCCGATATAGCCCATCATGACTTGGATGCTTTCTACTGCCAATGCCAACATCTGATGCTTAACGTCTCACCGTCTGATAGTTTTCTGTTTATTGGAGATTTTAATACCCCTGATTACTATGATTACTACACTGCTACCTATAATTCTCGTATGGCTGCATTTTCTGTACCTTTCGTTCAGAGTAAGAAGCTTCAATTATTGAACGAGTTACTCTCACTTTGTAATTTAAAGCAATGGAACTATGTCACAAATAGTAATGACCGCTTATTGGATCTGGTACTCTCTAATACTAATTCTATAACTGTTAGTGTTACACAGGAGCTTTGTCGAAAGGATAAACATCACCCCGCTATTGCCATTACCTTACTAACTTCATGCGTGTCTAGAGGGCTTCAAAGAAGCACTTCAAAACGGCTTAATTTCGCTAAATGTAACTTTAAGAAAATTAAATCTGAATTAAATACGATAAAATGGCACGAAATTTTACTGTCATCCGATGTTGACTTGTGCACGGATATATTTTACGACAGTTTATTTCAAGTTATAAAAAAACATACACCAACCACTACTTTCAAACCTTCTTCATATCCATTTTGGTATAGCAAATCATTAATCAAATGTAATCAGGAAAAAAATAAATACCACACTTTGCACAAAAAATACGGTAATCCTCGTGATTATGATGCTTTCTCATTGCTTCGGGAGAGATGTAAAACTCTTACTAAAATTTGTTATAAAAAATACATTTCAACTACTGAGGACTCTTTGAGGGTGAATATCAAGGCTTTTTGGAGATTTGTCAATAGTCGTAAGGGTCAAATTTCAGTGCCTGATACTATGACATTTAATAATACCTCGTCATCTAATGGTCAGGAGATTTGTGATCTCTTTTCTGATTATTTTGGGTCAGTCTTTGAGAGGCATCCCAATTTAGGCGCTCGTAGCTTGTCCTCTGGCGAATGCTTTCTAGACACGCTGTCTCAGATTCCAGTCGCAGCAAGTGATATATTGAATAAAATAAAAAAGCTTGATGTTGATAAGGGTGCCGGTCCTGATCTTCTACCTCCCTCTTTTATTAAATGTTGTGGGGAAGAGTTAGCCACTCCGTTATGTATTATTTTTAATAAATCACTGACTACTGGCATTTTTCCTAAACGTTGGAAGACTGCTCACATCATCCCCATATATAAAAGTGGAGATAAATCCAACTGTGAAAATTATCGGCCCATTAGTATCCTATCTTGCTTCGCTAAAATATTTGAATCAGTGGTTTATATTCATTTATACAATCATTTTAAACCCATTATATCGGAGCAACAACATGGTTTTGTTAAGAATAGATCAACGGTTACTAATCTGCTCGAATACAAAAATTATCTTTGTCGGGCGTTTGCCGTTAGCGGACAGGTTGACTCTGTATATACCGACTTTTCTAAAGCCTTCGATAAAGTCAATCATCATTTACTTTGTCTTAAACTTGCATCTTGTGGTATTCATGGCAGTTTGTTTCGTTGGATTTGTTCGTACCTTGATAGTAGAACTCAGTTGGTTGCATTAAAAGGTTTTGTCTCTTCACCAGTCGTGGTAACTTCTGGTGTCCCTCAAGGCTCTCATTTGGGGCCCTTATTCTTCGTTATTTTTATTAATGACCTCATTCAGCAACTGTCATGTAATTGCCTGTTATATGCCGACGATTTAAAGATCTTCACATTGATCACTAAACCAGAAGACTGCCTAGCCCTTCAACAGGACATTAATACATTATCACAGTGGTGTCAAACTAATAACATGTACTTGAACACTGGGAAATGTTTCGTTGTATCATTCACCAACAAACACAACAAAATTACGTGGAACTATGATATTGACGGTCATATTCTTAATCGGTCGAGTGTTGCCAAGGATCTGGGTGTTGTATTTGATGACAAACTTTCATTTCGTGCTCATTATACTGGCATCGTATCTAAAGCCAATCAACTTCTAGGGTTTGTTTTAAGATCTACCAAAGAATTCAGAAAGCCTGTGAGTGGTTTGTACCTGTACTATGCTCTAGTGAGAAGTATCTTGGAATATGCCAGTCCCGTATGGTCACCAAACTACAGGGTACATATTGATGAAATTGAGCGTATCCAGAGGAAAGCTCTAAGAATCTTAAGCTATCGTCAACACCCTGGGCGTTCAAGTATTGATTACCAAGGTAGACTTTGCAAATTCAGAGCACAGCAATTGGAAATTCGACGCATATATTTTGATCTGGTTTACTTGTACAAGATTATACATTGTCATATAGATTCATCAGGACTACTTTCTCAACTCACTTTTAATATTAAATTTAGTGCACGTAGGTCTAATGAGTCAAATCTATTTTCCCTTCAGGTTTACAAAAATAATATCTCTTTCTTTAACCCTTTAACAAGGATGGCCCGCCAGTATAACGAGGTGGCAAGGAGGAACAAACTCTTAGACATATTTGATTCCAATTTTAATAGATTCATTAAAATTCTGAAAGACATCCTCCATAGCAGTTCGGCCCTGAAAAATGTTTAAACACGTCATTACTATTATACTGTTTAAAAATTAGAGCTTTTCCTGTTTTTAACATATTGTTTTAGCTGTGTGCACATGTGGTTATATTACGATCCAGAACGGAACTGTATTTTAGTATTTTTGTTTTTCAATGATTGTAATGTGTTTTGTGCGCCTAAATAAATAAATAAAAAATAAAAAAAAAAGATTGTCGTAAAATATCCAATGAAAGAATATGTTTTGGTTTAACTTATTCTGTAATTATATTCTGTAATTATTTTACAGCAATTTTAGAACTTACTAATTATTTTTAATACTTATGAATTAATTATGGTAGAAGCAAATACATGTTTATTCGATTCTGGAATCGCTCTATTATAAAATTTTGCAAAACATTTTGAATTATCTGACCATCCGGCAGTTTTTCTTATAACATCTAAATTCACACCTAAACTGTGCGCTTTTGATGTACTAGCATGTCTTGTACTATGCGCAGAAAATATTGAAACATCAATGCCACTTATAGCCAATGTATTTTTAATCCACTTGCTTAAAGTTTGTGAAGATACCGCATTATGCGGTTTTTTCAGGCTAATAAACAATAATTCATGTTTACGTAACGTCCTTGTTAAATCAAGGTAAGAACAAAGCGCTTTAGCGGGGCAAATCTCTGGTCTGTTTTCAAAATATGGGAGTACAAGCACAGGTTGCACCGATCCAGGCCGAGATGTTTTAATGAGATCCGGTATTTTTATTGAAATTTCTTTAGGAAGGATTTTAATATTCTTTAATAAAATTTTTGAAAACGTTTGTACTCTATGAGCTGTTACTAAGGCGAGTAATGTAATACATTTTTTGGTGATTTTTTCTAATGATAAAGTCTCATTTGGAAACCAGGTAGCTAGAGTATCTAATACTATTGAAGTATCCCATGTAGAATCGTATTTGGGAAGCGAGGGCCGCAAACGAAATACTCCTTTAAGATAACGTTTAATTGTATCATCCTCGCCAATCTGACGTCCTAAAATGAGAGATAGCGAAGAGCGGTAAGTATTTAAGGTACCATATTGGGCACCTGACTGGTAACTTATATTTAAAAATTCAACGATATTTGGTACTGATGCATCGTAAATATAAAAACCTCTTCTTAGACAGAAATAAAACCATTTCTTCAAACAGGAATCATATTGCTTGAAGGAATTTTCAGAAAGCGATGCCAGCATAATGTCTATGGCGGAGGGTGAGATGCCCTTCTTCAATAGCGATGCCCGGATAATATACCGGCCACCAGGGTAGTCTGCCGATGTATTTGGCGACTGCTGGAATGAGAGAGAATGAGTTCTTTAGTTGGAGAAAGAACAACAGTTCTTCCCTCTAAAAGTTTACAGAAAACCGGGTACCACGGTTGGGTCGGCCATGAAGGTACAATAAGTATACCTCTAGCTTTATCTGAAATTATCTTCCTTAAAGTTTTAAGTATAATAGAAAAAGGTGGAAAACCATAGAAAAAGTATCCAGACCAATTTACAGAAAAAGCATTTACTGCATAAGCATCTGGATCCTTATGCCATGAAATATATTTTTGGCATTTTTTATTGACCCTACTAGCAAAAAGGTCTATATCAGGGGTACCTAAAGTGTTTATGATTTCTTGAAATGCAGAATCGGAGAGTTCCCACTCAATGTCGGGATGATTTTTTCTTGACTCAGCATCTGCAATGTCATTGTCAGCTGAACGAATGTATGATGCGAACACAAATAAATTCCGTGCCTCACACCATTGCCATAATTCCTTAGTGATGTTTGTGAGGTGAGGAAATTGTACCCCGCCCATGCGGTTTATGTAGGATATTGCAGTTGTATTGTCAATACGCAATAAAATTTGACAATTTGACAAGGCTTTTGCGAAAATCTTTAGTCCAATGAAAGCTGCGTAAATTTCAAGATAGTTGATGTGTTTAAGTTTTTCATCTTTACTCCAAATACCACTCGCTGTCTCACCGGCACAGGCAACACCCCACCCAGTAGTTGAGGCATCGGAAAATATCTCAACACAATATTCATCAAATTTAATTTTGTTGACAGAGTGGTCGATATTTTTTATCCACCATTCGAATTCTGAATGTAATGAACTTGGTATGGACATATATTTATCATAATCATTGTCACATCTTAGACTAAGGAACTTGCATCGTTCAAACTGTTTGGTATATAACCAACCATATTCAATGGCCGGACAGGCAGACGATAGTAGTCCTACTAGCCGTGCAAATTCGCGAACCTTACATCGTTTAAATGACCTAAATTTTATTAATTCCTCTTTAATTTTTATTCTTTTTTCAGGTGGTAAGCTGATGTGGAGATTGTTAGAATCTATTACATATCCGAGATATTTGCAGATATTGCTAGGTATCATTTTACTTTTTTCTTTGTTAATGATAAAGCCTAAACTTGATAAGAGTTTAACTGTCACATTAATGTTTCTAATACATTCGTCCTGTTTGTTTGCTATAAGACAGAGATCATCCAAATAAATGGTAGACATGAAACCACACGAACGTAGTAGTTTAACTACTGGTTTCATGATTTTTGTGTAAACGTATGGCGCTGTATTAAGCCCAAACGGTAGTACGTTAAATTCCCATAGAGTATCCCTCCATATGAACCGTAAGAACTTCCTTGAATGTTCATGAATCTTTATTAAAAAATAGGCGTCTTTTAAATCTATAGTACTCATATAACATCCTTTGGTTACCAATTTTATAGTGGTACGTAAGTCCTCTAATTTAAAATGGTTTGTTTTAACAAACTTGTTGAGGTTTTTCAAATTTAAAATAAGCCTAGTTTTACCATTTGGTTTTGGTACGAGAAAAATACTTGATATGAACTGTCCTTCACAAGGCTCACATTGTGAAATAGCACCTATTGTTAACAATTTGTTCATAGCCCCATCAAACTGAACTATCTCTACATCCGAATACTTTTGACCAATAGGTAAAGTATAATTTTGAATAGGTGCACAGGAGAATGGGATCTCATATCCGGTTATCCAAGAAAGTATGGTTCTATCAGATGTAATCTGTGACCACTGATTATAAAATAAAGATAATTTACCAGCATATCGTACCGGATCTAACGCCGGCTGTTGAAGTGTGGCTGCTGCGATGCTTTCGACGAGTGCGAGCGCTGAGGCTTCGTCGGTGCAGGCTCTCTGGTCCTCCACGTCCCCGGTGGCGCTGCTTGCGGCGGCGGCCTGCGACCCTGGGGCGGACCTTTCCCGTTTTTTGGAGGGACAGGTCTCGGTTTCTTCATTACAGGTTTTGAATGTGATGCTTTTAATTCGGTTCCTGATTTTTGGATGGCCTTGGCAGCCTTTAATGTGTCAGGTAGTTCTTCACTAAACAAAAACTTGTCTATTTTTGTTTGCTGAATTTGATTTTTGAGTTCTTTGTTTAGAACAGCCAAAATAAAATGACGTCTTGTTATAGAGTCATTATATTGTGTATCACACAATAATCTACCTGTATCCATCAGATTTCTTAATAAAACAGGATCTTTGTCATCTTTTGACAACATCAGAGTGATTACCTCACTGACTGATGATATAGCAGCAGCAGTTTGTTTTTGTTTATCAAAAATCGCTTTATCCCTCTTTATCACTACATCAGTGATTGCGGCTTTTATCTCGGGGTTCAAAACAGGCGCATCAATCAGGCAGCAGTTCCCAGGTGGTAAGTACTTTGCAAGGAGTTCTTTACGTAAATCTTTATCTAACCCACAAGTGGTTAAATGTGCATACCGAATTGCTAATTCATTTTGTATATCTTTTCCACAGGATTTAGATACCGTTGGATCCGTTCCCAGTATCTCCAAAGCTACGTTGTCTAACTCTGCGACTGGCGTTTCCTCTGTTTCAGCGGTGGACGCAGTCACGGTCACAGGCAGCAATGTAGACGTTGCAGGAGGTGGCAACAACTCTTGCTGCAACACTGGCAATGACAATGGTTCGCCATCAGTGCCCGCTAACATATGGCAGCTAGATGGCACAACTGTGTCTGGTTCAATTTCACTTGTCACTTCTTCGACAACTTCGGATTCTATTGGCTCACCTGGAATTCAATAATTATTCCACTATTTACATACCTATATTTTTTAAATCCTACTATATGTGTATATATAGTGTGGGTTAATGTAGTAATGATGATTAGATCATCAATGATCATTAACAATAAACATTAAGGATGCGCATGTGATGTGTTGGTAGGTACTCGATTTTTAAATCGGTGTCTGCCCTACAAGAATTTGCACTATGCACAAAGGTAGAGAGATGCATTGACCTTGACAAGATGCATTAAAATATCTTTTTCATGGAATATAACCGCCGCTAGTCGCGGGATAATATGATGACAACGGGTAAGGTACACCTCAAAGCGTTATACCGTGAACCCGAGTTCATTTTTAAGACAAGTCACACCTCGAGACGTTGTGACGTGAGTCTCAATAATTAACAGGTAAGTAACAACTCGATTCGTTGAAACGTGAACCTTTAAACGTATAACAATACCTTGTGGGTCCTGTGAACCTGTAGAACCATCCGAACTTGACGATTCGCGTCGTTTTCGCGCCAATTTCTTTTCTAACTTTTTAAGTTTCTTCTTGATGCGGTTGATGGAATCACTATCAGAACGCTTCCTTTTCGGCATTATAACACTTAACACGTTATTTATAATGTAAAACAGGTTAAAACAATGAAAATGTTGTAATTTATTAATATTTTGTACGAACTGGCGGAGCACTGAAATGTGAATTGACGTTTCGACGGTGACCTGACAGCAAGATTCAGGGAATACCATAAACAAAAAAAAAAAAAAACTAAGAATAGACAAACTAAGTGCATGAATGGCGACATTGTATGTGGGACTACATGTGTAAATAAAATGCTAATCTCGAGGACGAGGCACGAGTATAATTCGTGTAAAAATATTTCGAATTACGATTCGCGTTCGAACGAATCGTTTTTGGCGCAATCGGAGTCAATTACTGAATTGTACGGAAAATTTGAAGAAATAATCGATAAAATTAATCAAATAAATTTTGAAGTAGACGGTACCCCACCAGATTATTCATGTTTGAGTTCGATTGAGGATTTATACTCGAGTATCAAATATAAACGCAATCTCATACTCTCTAAATCTAATCTTAAATCAGGCACAGTTGCTCCGGAAAAAGTCAACATTATGTTACCGCCTATTAAGTTGCGTACTTTTGACGGAAATACCGAGAATTGGCCGATGTTTTATGAGATATTTCGAACTAACGTACATCTTAATACCGATCTCACGGATGCACAGCGCGTGCAGTATTTAATTAGTAATCTGACTCACGGTGCATCAAATATAACCGCAGGTATTATTCCATCAGGAGATACCTATAAAATTATCTGGGACAGTCTGATAAAAAAATATCAAGACACCCGCAGTTTAGGTGAACATTACCTAAACAATATTTTCAATACTAAATGTTGCACCGTTAATGCCGCTGGTTTAAGTGCTTATATCGAAAAATATTCCGCGTCTGTCGCTGCATTGAAACAATTAGGCATACCCGACATATTAGATTTCGTTCTGTTGTATTGTGGGTTGAAACCACTCGACTCACAAATAATTCAACAGTTCGAGAACAGCGTCAGTGGGAAAGAATTCCCTTCCAGTATCGAATTAATCTCATTTATACAAGAATATATTAAAGTACTTGAGAGGTCTCAAAATAAAAACTCTAAGGTCGAGCCGCGTGCGAAGGCTAGTGCGTCTAACAGTCGTGGCGCACAGAGCACGTCGAAAGCGTTCGTCGTTAGTAAAAAACCGGTTTCCGAGTCCAGATGTATATTATGCGATAATATGGAACATAGGTTGTTCAATTGTGCCAAGTTCAAAAATTTTGATTCACCGCGGGCCCGGTTCGAGTTTGTTAAGTCGAATCGTGGCTGTATAAACTGTTTGAGCTTAACACATTCGATATATAAGTGCAAGTCGCGTAATGTTTGCAATGTTTGTGGCAAACAACATCATTCGTTGTTGCATTTTTCGAGTAAAAATAATATCCCGACTAATAATCAGTCTGTGACCGCGCTGGCGACGCAGCCGGTTCGAACTCCGGCCGTTGAGAGCGACAGCGCGCAAGCTGAGTACTTGACTACACCTGCTTTGTCGCTGAGCGAGACGCATTCGGTTTCGCTCACAGCGGGCGCTAATTCGTCGAACACTACGATTTTATTATCAACTGCGCAAGTTTATGCGCATTGCAAGGGCCAAGATAGAAGGATGATTAGGTGTTTGATAGATAGCGGGTCACAAAATAATTTAATTACCGTGGATTGTTGTAAACGTTTGAACATACCGGTTGTTAAGTTGTGCAATTCGTCGCTGCAAGGTGTAGGCAATACCTCGCGACCCGTACATGGGTTTATTAATTTTACAATCGAATCGCGCATTAATCCTAATAATAAATATTATATTCATGCGTTGGTGGTTGATTGCATTACAGACAGACTACCCTCCAATTATATAAAAATAAATGATGATTTTTCATACTTGAATAATTTACCGCTTGCCGATTTAAGCTGGAATGTACCTGGTGAAATCGATTTAGTTCTTGGTGTACAACTATTTCCGTATATTTATTTGGGAGATAGGGTTGATTCGGGTAATCGCGCACCACCCGCAATACTAACTAGCTTAGGTTATGTACTCATGGGAGACATTGTATGTCGTAATGATACGAAACCTACCTTTTCTTCATTTACCGCGATTACGAATATTGACATTGAGTCAAATTTACAAAGATTTTTTGAGCTAGAGGAAATTCCGACTCAGCGATTTATTAGTCCGGAAGAGTTAGAATGCGAAAATAGTTTTAATTCCTCAGTTTTATTTAGGGACGGTAGGTATTTTATTGATTTACCTTTCTCGCGAAGCCCTTCGGAGTTGGGTAATTCTCGCGGAGTGGCTCATAGGCGCCTGCTTGCACTCGAGCGAAAATTCGCACAATCACCTACCCTACGCGAGAATTATAATAAAACCATCGCCGAGTATATAGCTCAGGGTTATTTGTCGGAGGTACCCGACTCTGAAATAATAGAGGAAGGCTACTACATACCGCATCACGCCGTTATTAGACCGGACAAGGACACCATTCGGGTGGTTTTGGACGCTAGTGCCAAAACACACTCAGGGTTGTCACTCAACGATGTCCTGCATGTCGGACCTAATTTACAGGCTGATTTGTTTTTATTACTACTTGATTTTCGCACCTTTCCTGTAGCTATGACCGCAGACATTAAACAAATGTTTTTGAGAATCGGGGTAAATGAGCACCATCGTAAATATTTAAGAATTTTATTTCGTTTTAATAAAAGTGAAAACATACGTACTTTTCATTTTAATCATTTACCGTTCGGGTTAAAACCTAGTCCGTACCTAGCTATGCGCACATTGCGTAGCTTAGCGTGTGAGCATAGTGACCGCTTTCCTGAGGCTTCTAAATTAGTGGAAACTCAGTTTTATATGAATGATTATGTTTATTCAGTGCCCGATGAACCATTAGCAGTTGACTTATCTCGCCAATTAATTGATTTACTTAAGATAGGTTCATTTGATCTGATAAAATGGGCAAGTAATAAGCCCGCTGTATTAGAGACACTTCCGGAATCTCATCGCTCGCCGGTATGTTTCTCTCCAGTAGATAAAAATTCAAATAATTTTAAAATCCTTGGCTTATCCTGGGAACCCGCTGACGATCAGTTTTCTTTGACTACCGCCATAGTTGAAAATAAATGCACTAAACGCACTATTTTATCACTGGTGGCCCGCTTGTTTGACGTGCTGGGTCTTGTGGCTCCGGTCGTTTTGTACGCTAAAATCCTCATCAAGGAACTCTGGTTGGCTAAGATAGATTGGGATGAGATTCCTCCGGAACATATAGTCAAAAGGTTCTCGGCTTTTACACGTGATTTTTCTGCACTCTCTTCTTTAAAAATACCGCGACATATTGGGGTTTTTAGGGAGTCTGTGGTAAATATTGTAGCATTTTGCGACGCCAGCTTTAGTGGTTATGGTTGTTGTATATACCTACACATAACCGACCCTGAAGGGAATATCACGGTCCGGCTCCTATGTGCTAAATCTAAAGTTTCCCCCGCTAAGATTACGACGCTGGCTCGTTTGGAGCTTGTCGCCGCTTTGCTTCTTTCCAAGCTTGTTCGCGTGGTCAAAGATAAGCTTTCCGCTCGCGTACCTATTCAGAGTATTTACGCGTTTTCAGATTCCACTATAACTCTTTCGTGGATCCATTCATCTCCCCATAGATGGTCTGTTTTCGTAAGCAATCGTATTGCTAAAATACAGGAAAACTTACCCGCGGCTTGTTTTAATCACGTGTCTGGAAAGACAAATCCTAGTGATTGTCTATCACGCGGCATGCTGCCGTCGGATTTGATCGCACATGCGCTTTGGTGGGACGGCCCTACCTGGCTTCATTTACCTATAAGTGAATGGCCTTTGAAATTCACACCGACCGAATTTAATACTTTACCGGAGTTGAAAGCGAAGGCGTTCCTGGCTGAGGCTTCAAAGACTGAACCGCATGCCTTGGAGTCCATAGCTAACCGCGTCAGTTCGTGGAATAAGATACTACGTGTATTTATGTGGATTCTTAAATTCACGAACAGACTACCCGGTCGGGACGCTGTTGAGAATATCTACGCCGCTGAAAAGTTTATTGTTCGCGTTGTTCAAAATATTCATTTTTCCAACGAAATTAATCTGATTAAAGCCGGTGAACTCCCGTCTAAAAAGTTGCGCGGTCTGTCGGTTTTTGTTGACGACTGCGGTGTCTTGCGCGTTGGGGGCAGACTTTCTAAGTCTGACTTACCATACGAAGCCAAACATCCCGCACTACTACCTAAACATGACCGGATAGTTGATTTAATAATTGATCACTATCATAAGGCTTACTGTCATACGGGTCCCGGACTATTAATGTCAATTATTAGGCAGCGGTTTTGGATATTGGATGGTAGGACAGTTATTCGTTCTCGCTGCCGCAAATGCAATACCTGTTTTCATTTAAAACCTATACATCCAACACCCAAAATGGCTGATCTACCTGGGTATCGTATCTGCGATGCTAAGGCCTTTGTGCATACTGGGGTGGATCTAGCTGGTCCTATTGCTTATATACCTACTCGTCGTAGAGGTCAACGCTCGCAGAAGGTATATATATGTTTGTTTATATGCTTGGTCACTAAGGCCATACATATCGAACTTGTTTCGGATCTTACATCCGAGGCTTTTCTTTCTGCCTTTAAAAGGTTTATTGCTCGCCGCGGTCCAGTGTCCGTTATGTACTCGGACAATGGTACTAATTTTATAGGTGCGAAGGCACAACTTAATGAAATATATTCATTTTTATTAGATTCGAATGTCCAATCCGATATCAAACAAGAACTTCTCAAAACTCGCATTAAGTGGACTACGATCCCACCGCGCGCTCCGCACTTCGGAGGTCTTTGGGAGGCAAATATTAAAAGCGTAAAGACTCACTTATTCCGAGTCATAGGGAAACAACTTCTCACTTATGAGGAACTCTTAACAGTTTTAGTACAAATAGAGTGTCTTCTAAATTCTCGACCGCTTAGCGTTTTGTCTGCAGACCCTCACCCCGAGGTGCTCACACCGGCGCATTTTTTAATGGCTAGCCCGTTAACGTACTTGCCTTCTTCTGAACTAACGGAGGAAGGCAAACATCTAACAAATCGTAAGAAACTTCTTGATCAACTTGTATTATCCTACTGGAAAAAGTGGCGAGTTGAATACCTAAACACGTTACAAACTCGTCAGAAATGGTGCACGCCTGATCGTCCGATAGAGATCGGTGTTATTGTACTTTTGGGTCAAGATAATGTACCACCTTTGTCGTGGCCATTGGGTATTGTAACCGAAGTTTTTCCGGGCTCGGATGGCGTAGTTAGAGTAGCTTCTATTAAAACCGCGTCAGGACTATATAAACGTCCTGTAACTAAGCTGTATCCTTTGCCAACGCAATAAATTCTTAATTTCACTATATTTAATTACACCCGCAACTTAGCCTAGTATTTAGTTATAAGTATCATAATTAACAATCAATAATCGAATTCAATTTGAATATCTGTTTGTTTTGTTTATACCGCTGTTGTGTGCTGTTGCATCCGCTGTAACAGTTCATTAATGTACTCAGACCGTTTTATAATTTTATTTACTTAACTTAACTTAACCGCTCAGATTGTCGTCACCCTATTACTTGGCTCTCCTCATTACTTATTGCTCTGGACCTCGTCAAGGCGGGGAGCGTGTTGTGGCGGGTACCGGTCCATATGTTTATTTGTCAAACTTGGGGGGTACTTGTTGGCGACCGGTGAGTGGGTATATCGCTGATCTTAAAAATAACGGCTGTGAGTTTGCGAGCGGCGCGAGTCAGCTGATTTCGCGCTGCACAAGTCAGTCAAGCCTGGAGCTCCTTACGATAAGGATGTCTCAGCAGCTCACCGCTTGAAACACAACTTAGTGTTTTCGCCCCGGGTCTACTGCGGATCCCGGACACCGCTTCGAGACGACATCGGCTGGTGGCCACCAGCAGCAGAACCAGAACAGCAGCCGAACACCAGCGCTGGGTGAGTGATATACTCATTTTACTGTGTTGATTGCATGGCCCCTCTGGTTGTCGGCAAAGACATCTTGGACTGGACGAACTCCACGCTCAGTCGTAACCTGTTCTCAACCCGCTTTGGAAGACACGGCTATTTACACGCCTGCCCCTCCAAAATCGTTCTATTGGGGAGATTGAGTTAGGGTTGTAGAGTGTCGTAAAGTGGATGTTTATATCATGAGAGGCACATATTTCCTTTATCACGTCATTGTCAAATTTCGTGTCGGAGTCTGTGGTGATTTTAAGTGGCAAACCTAAGATAGAAAATATTTGCAACAGTGCTTCCGCTATGTGAACACTACTTCATGCGTTTAGGGGAACAGCTTGTGCAAATTTAGAAAAAATATCTATTACAGTCAAAAATGTAGCGCCTCCTATGGAATATAGATCCATGAATAGGTGTTGTAAAGGTTTAGTGGGCGTTTCTGTTATAGCTAGTGTGGGTCTCACAGGATGTCTTTCGTATTTCGCCCTGAGACACACGTCACATTGGTTTATGTATCTTTGGATAGAGAGTAACATATTGGGCCAATGATAATTTCTAAGGAGGTGTTTATGGGTTTCTTGGAGACGTCTATGCGATGATTTACCCTCATGATACCGTTTTATCATCTCTTCTTGTTCGGTTTTATTTTCTATGACTGTGACACGTGACGTACACCTTGTAGTATAAACTCTAGAAAAAGCTTGATAGAAGCTTTCATCATAGAAGTAACAATGGAAGATACGATTGGCAATTGTATGTTCTTTTAGGAATCGAATTATTTCAGACTCAGTGTTATTAATTTACAATATATCATCTATTCATGAGTTATATTTGTTAATTTCTTTAAGAAAATGTCAATCTTTCCTTTGATTAATCATTCTCCTCTCTTTCTTTATTCTTTTCTTTTATTGTATATCTCGATCGTAATAATGCGTCCCATGAGAATTCATGAATTCCCTATTAAATGTCACCACTTCTCCATTATCAAATCTAATACAATTTCGAGAAAGCAGTTCCGTGAATTATCATTCTTTCCCTGTATCTCCCGATTGCTCTGGCTTATTGAACATAGATGAAAAACAATTTGCAGCTACAGTAACTATTTGGAAGGTTGATCAAGATGCTAAAATGGATTGGGGACTTATAATATGGAAAGAAAAAATCCATACCACATGTACCTGGGAATTTTGGAGAATTATAAAGGATCAGAAGTTAGCCGTGAGCCTTATCGTATAGAATTTATGCCAACAGAAGACCAATTGGAAAAGTACTGGGTTCAAGAAGTAGATACAGTGGGATATTCTTTAAGATATTATTGTTACTGGTGTATTAATGAACATACAGGATAATATATGATGAAATGTGTTAAACTAGTTAGAGTAATACGATTTCCAGATGGTTCTATTAAAAGTCCTGTCGGATCTTGGGCTCATCTTCATAATCACACATTTCAACATGAAAATAGAATTGTATTAATTAGAATGAAAGGCACCACCTTCAATTGCCCCCTAAAAGAATATGAAGTCACAGCTGATGTAATATCTTATTTTTAAATTAAAAAATTAAAAAATTTAAAAAATTAAAATTCATTTTATTAATGGCAACAGGGCCCAATTTGTTAGTTATAATTATTTTTACATCTATGGTTAGTAAATTACATAAAATCAAATTAAATTAAATTAAACAAAATCAATACAAATTCAATCAAATGAAATAAAATTAATCAAAATCATGTCAAATTCAATCAAATAAAATTAAATCGAAATCCATCAGGTAAAATCAGAACAAAGTCAATAAAATAAAACCAAATATATCATAAAAATAAATTAAATTAAACTAAATTAAATTAAATTAAATAAATTAAAATGAAAACAAATTAAATTCAAATTTTATCATTTCAATTCCAATTGTCAATCTTCAATTCTCATTATCAACTACTGTACAAGGTACATTCTGTAAATTTGGTCAGACATCATATGAAATCATTCAAAGTATTGGTGGATATCTCATCTCTATTGATACAGTTACAGGTTCAATCAATTGGAGTACAAAACAATATCATCGAAATAAACGATCAAGATTCATTCTCTATTCTGATCAAACCACCCTGAGATACTCCTCTTTTGTAAGATATGCAACACTCAACAGAACCAAAAGATCAGGTGAAGTATGGGAATTTTCTTCAGGAATAAGATCTAATCTGGATTATGCAGCACTTAGGTATGAACAAGCTTATGTAATTAAACAGATAAATAAACATTTTGGGTTGCTACAAAAGACAATTTGTGATATTCAATTTCAAAAAAGGCAGAATTTACATCCTCCTGATTTACTCACTGAGGCTCACTTTTATGGATATTCTGTACAACATACTGAGAAAGATAATAACTCCATTTCTCTCTTTTCTCTAATTAGTATTATTAATGGAATGTTTGCTGTGAGAAGAGAACAATCCAGAACAATTTACTGGGCTGAACCTGTTACTGGAATTTTGTTTAGAGACCCCATTAAAACACATTTCTCCTTAAATGCTAATTGGTTACCAGGTAAAAACGGTTCAGTTATAATACCTTCATCTGGAGTGGGCTCGTTGCCTGAAGTGACCATGAATACATTAAGTCTCATTAAACAAGCGGATGTTGTTCATTTCAAAAACTTATATTCAAATTCAGAACTTGCAGGAACAACAGATGACTCACAGTCGTATAGATCTTTTTCCCCTTCCAGTGGATCATCCAATGAGATGTCCATCTCCTGGTAGACAGGACCCTTACTACATTTAGGTATCTCTATAATTGGAGGAATTTTTGTTGCACGTCTATTCCCTGCCCTCTTTAAATTATCTAAAAGAATCATTAATAAGGAAGAACAGCAGGTTGAGAAAGGTCTGCATCTCACTCCTTTGAAAAAGTCAAAAAGGACTAAGAGACAACCTTGGTAATCCTATGTTCATATCACATATACCTTGATAGTTTTAATACAATTCTATTATTATTATTGTATTCTATAATACAATTCTACTCTTAAATATTTGTAATATGTATTTAACCAAATATAAATTTTAATCTTTCTAGTATCTTAAATCAAGTTATCTCTAATTAAATATCTAAATATATATATATATCAGAATTTCAATTTCACACATATATTATAAAAAAAAAAATCTCCCGCCCTTGATAATACGTAGTACGTATTATCGAAATAGCAAAATTATTATTATTATTGAGAAGGCAATGGGCAAATCTTGGCGACCGGACGTCTAAACATGCCCAATGCGGTTTTAACTAAAACAACGCGGACTCTACCATCTTTACCCGGGTAAACTCTTGTATTATGCCTAAGGGCCAACGAAGCGGGGGAACATCATCTTGATGTATTAACACGATAGTACCTGGTAATACATTATCCGTATTTGTAAGCCATTTTTGCCTAACTTGTAAAGAATTCAAATATTCCCAACGCCATCTTTTCCAATGGCATAGACCATTTGATTGAGCAGATCTTTGCGATGACGCAGGGTCTTAGTTTCTTCGGAAATAGGTAGAGTAGGTAAATAAGTTAATGGGGAAGCCATAATAAAATGAGCGGGAGTAAGAAGTTCCGGATAAGGGTCCTCAGATAAGACGCAAAGCGGTCTGGAATTTAAAAAGAGTCTCAATTTGAGTCAAAACTGTCAAAAGTTCTTCATATGTAAGTAACTGAGAGCCAATGACGCGGTATAAATGAAGTTTAATACTTTTAATATTTGGCTCCCACAGACCCCCAAAATGCACGGGGCGGGATCATATGCCACTCAACGCGATGGTCTGCTAAAAGTTCATTTATTTGAGACTTAGGTCTCACAAAGTTCGTCCCATTATCAGAATACATATGCGTAACAGGACCGCGCCTGGAAATAAAGCGTTTGAATGCCGAAATGAAAGCATCAGTTGACAGATCGGTAGCTAGTTCGATATGAACTGCTTTGGTCACTAAGCAGATAAACAGACAAATATAAGACTTTATGCTGTGTTGACCGCGACATCTGCATAAAGTTATATTTATAGGGCCGGCATTATCGACCCCGGTATGCACGAAGGCTTTTGTTTCTTGCACGCGGTAAGGCGATAAGTCTGCCATTTTTGTATTAATGTGAGAAGGAGAATTTTTAAAGCAAGCATTACAAGCGTGTACACGTTGCCTGATTACGTTCCGCGAAGATAATATCCAGTATTTTTGACGAAGCAATAAACTCAATACATTGGCACTGTGTGACAATGTACGCGGTGATAATAATCAATTAAAAGGTGAGTAACATGATCATGCTTCGGTAGCAGCGCGTGTTGAGCTTCGTATGGTAAGTTACTATTAGAGAGCCTACCTCCTATTCTTATAATTCCGGGCTCGTCAATAAATAAGTCGAGTTTACGGAGTGGTGAGGGAACAACTTCATTGGTTTTTAAGCCAATAACTAATTGCGGAAAATGGCTGCGCTGGACGTCGCGAATTAAATATCTTTCAGCTATGATGAGCTGAGAAGCAGATATTTGGTTATTATTATTACGAGATACAATTCTATTAAATTTTAGAATGTAAGTTATAATGCGGAGAATTTTATTCCAGGAGGAGTATTTTTTAGCGATGTCATGAAGTACTCCAGGCGTAGCGGTATTGGAAGCAGAGCAAAGTAGTGTCTTGCTTTTAAATTCGGGTAATTTTTCACAGTCCTCTGGAATAAAAGGCGTGATTGGCCAGCTTGCTACCGGAGCGCAAAGCCAAAACGGACCATTCCACCATAGCGGATGCGATAATAACTGCTCAGGTAATAAACCTCTAGAGAGACAGACGCTAGGATACTCTATGCCACTGACGTGATAAAAATCACGCGGGTCAAGATTTTCTTGACATTTTGCGACGCGGTTACTGACATAAATGTCCTATCTATGCGGTAAAGAATTAATCCAAGAAAGCGCTATTTTCGAGTCTGAAAATGCGAATATATTATTCATTTTTGTACGTGCACTACATGTGTCATAAATCAGACGAACAAGTTCTGACATAAGCACCGCTGCGCACAGTTCGAGCCTTTTGACTGGAGCCACTTTAGATTTAGCGCAAATCAAAGTGACACGCACGTTTCCTTCGCTGTCTGTAACGTGGAGATACACAACGCAACCGTACGCCTTTAGGCTGGTATCTGCGAATGCAACAATATTTGTTGCATTCGCAGATACCAGCCTAAGTGCAACAATCCAGACGTACACCTGAATGATAATGAATAATGCTACAAGCGGAAAGGAGCGGCAATTGCTCATTGAATTTTTGAACTAAAGAAAGTGCATAAAGTTGGGCAAGGCATCGTCCCAACCGATTTTAAGTAGCCATAGCTCTTTTATTAAGAGTGTAGAAGCGGTGGTTACAGGTTGGTATGTAGATGGGTATACCAACCGCTTCTAACGAGTTAAGCGTTGCACGGGTATCGAACCCGCACGTCGGGGCGTGCTTGAGGACTAGGAGCGTTTAATAAATAATAAACCAAGCAGAGGGCTATAACAGGTTATTATATTTGCATAACAATTACACTGATGTTAATGGAGCGAGAAAGTAGAAGCAGTGTTCTAATTACCAAAATGTTCGGCTTTTATATTTACAGAACAAGCAACAATTAATAATAATAACCGTTCGCTCCTGGTCGTTTTGCTACTGATGATTGACGCCCCCATCATGGCGGACGTCTACAAAACAAAAGCTCGGGGCCGGTCCTCTTGTACCGGCCGCCAGCGTAAACAAAAGGCTGCGCGCGGACATCTTGAAGTAGGCGGTGCGTGCGGGGTGCGTGTGCGCCGCACGATCGTGGCGTCTCACCGTATCAGGCCATGTGACGTCACATCGCGTGATGTTGAGGTTGGGTCCCACTGCTATGAGCGGGAGCGGTTGAAGTACCCGCTACAAGAGTTTAGCGAATAATACGACGGGAGCCGCGAATCCAAGTACGTCCCACAATCGGGCGATGCTTGAAAGTATTGTTCGCTTTGTGGAAGTTTCCTCTATTCCTTTGAAAAGGTAAAAATATCCTGATTATAGTAGCCATTTGAATCCTAAAATCTTCATGTTTTCATTATCAGAAAATTCAATTGCGGCGCGATTCAACTGCGGTACAGAATCTAATAACTCCGAGGAGTTACTAGCCTATTTATTTAAACTAAAAAACTAATAAATCAATGAGTTCTCGTGAGAGTTCCCCCTCCCTTACAGTAGGTACAGAGGTTGCCAAATCGTCCATGTACAATTCGTGAGACGCCACATCAGCGGAAAGCGGGATACGATCGTGTTCGTCGATCGCTAGCTGTCGCACAGTGCACATATAGCTATGTATATAATTAATTTCTTAGCAGAAAGGACTGCATTTTAAACCGAATGCAACTCGATTAAACTGATATTCTCGCATCGCACAGGTTGCGAGGGGTCAAAGCGGAATAAAATCTTTTGATATTTGCGGTGTTCAGATTTAAGAAGTATTCTGAGGTACATTTGTTTTATATCAGCGGCCATCGCTATTTCAAATAAGCGAAAATTAAGTAACAGTACAAAAATAATATTAGCCTGTAAATTAGGCCCAGCGTGCAGAATATCATTTAAGGATACACCATTATGACATTTAGCACTAGCGTCGAGTACAATACGAACTTTCGTGGTCTCTTTATCGCGTCTAATGACTGCGAAATGCGGTATAAAATAACCTTGCGAATAATCCTCGCTGTCAGGCAATACTTCGGACAGATAATCATTATCTATGTATCCCTGCACTATCTCATTATAGCTGGACCTCAGCTCCGGATCCTGAAGCTTGCGCTCCAAAGAGCGTAGCCGACGAACAGCGACGGAGCGAGAGTCACCTAACTCGGACAGATCTCGACGGAAAGGTAAAGCGGTGCAATATCGACGGGTCTATGTACCTTACGTACCTGGACGGGTATCACGCGATATTGTAGATCTATAAATCTCTTCACATTGATTTTCCTCCGGGCTAAGAAACCCTTTGAAAGGCATTTCTTCCATCTCCCAAAACTTTGTCAAAGTTTTGTCAAGACGCAGGTCATCAAAGCGGTCACCCATCTCCATGCCACCAGAGCACGCGAAGAAGGTCGCAGTATTTATATTTTGAAGCGCGGAGGCAGCGGTATAATTTTTATTAAAATTTGAATTGAAGGTGGGAGTGTCACCCATTAATACATAGCCAAATACGATTTCAATAGCCGAGGGTGCGGGGGGAGCGACCACCCTGCCACCTAGCAACAAAGTGTGGAAACAGCTGAGCGCCGAGTATCAACTCAATCTCACCAGCCCCCCTAGCATGACCACATGTCGTAGATATACGATAAAAGATATCGTATCATATAACACCAACAGTTTTAGCGAGTTCGCGAGCATGATCAAAGTAGCGATATGATATGATAGAATATGATAAAATTTATCACGTATATAATTAACGAAACGGGAATTAACGCGATCATGGTATAGGTACTTACATACCTTTGATTGCCTGACGTTTCGACCAGGTTACACCGGCCGTGGTCACAGGCTGACTGGCTCAGCAGTGGACGCCCGCCGTCTTCGAATCCGTGAGGTAGTAGGTTCTTCATCTACCCGCACATTTTCAATATTTTCTTGTCGCCATGTACCGTCACATACCACACTCACAGTGTCCCTATTACGTAAGCAAACTGTCCGGTGTCTATCCGACTGCGTAGAAAAGCGAGGTTGCATGTTTTTCATCACTGGATTCCATGTTGCAAATAATTTAAAACCATCTTCCCGATTGAAATTTTTATGTTTTTTGATTTCAATCGCTTCACGTACAGCTCTTGAGTAAAAGTGACGTTCCTTGGAGAGGACTTGCGTATGGTGAAATTCAATCCAGTGATTGGTGCCTGCTTCTAGCAGGTGCTCTGCAATCGCCGATTTGCTCGTCTGGCGATTCTTTACAGCTGCGATGTGTTCTTTGACCCGTTCAGCAATAGTCCGCTTCGTTTGGCCTATATAGGAACTACCACAGCTGCAATCTATCTTATAGACACCTGGACACTGTAACGGTAAGACATCCTTCGGTGTGCCCACGATGTTGTTTACCCTTATGCCTGGGGTGTAAACTGTCGGGATGGAGTATGTTTTTAACACTGAGCCGACTTTGTCCGTTACTCCCTTGACATAGGGCATATGGCTGGCTGTCTGCTCACCTCTGGACGTCTACGCCTCACTGCCTGTTGCTTCCGTCGTCCGTTCACTTCATATCCGTTGTTCTTGAGTACCTCCTGAACATGATCCAGCTCTCGCTCCAGATGTTCAGGGTCACAGAGATCATACGCTCTATTCCTGAGTGAGGTCACAACGGATTGTAGGTGTCGGGGATGGTGATGAGACGTGGCGTGTAGGTATCTGTCCGTATGTGTAGGCTTCCGGTACACACAGTGTGACAAGGACCCATCTGATCTCACGGCTACTTTTACGTCTAAGAATGACAACGACCTATCTTTCTCCATCTCATACGTGAACCTTATCTTGGGATGAATTGAATTAAGGTGTTGTATATATTGATCCACTTCCTGTTGACTTCATCGTCATCTGGTTCCAGCTTGAGATCTTTAATGATCTGTATAAAGTGCCGTGAGTCCTTCACAAAAGACGTTGTTCTGCCTACCAGTGGCTGCAATACTGACGCAACGTACTTCGCAAGATCGTAAGTAGGAGATGCTATTTGACTTACAATTGGCCGCAGTGGCACGTTGGGCTTATGTATTTTTGGCAGACCATACAACTTGGGTGGCTGGTGTGACTTCGGTGAAAACAGTCTACTGTACTCATCTTCCGTAAAGAGGTCCTCGTTTTCTTGTATACGAGCTCGTATTCTGCGCGTTACTCTGGCCGTGGGGTTGTATGATACCGGTTTGTAAACCTTATCATCACTCAACAGTTCGAGAATTTTTGTTTGATAATCAAGTGTGTTCATCACTACGGTGGCGTTTCCCTTATCGGCCTTAAGCACCAAAATGTCCGGGTTATCCCTAATGTCCTTTAGTGCTTGACGCTCTTTCATAGTGATGTTACTCGCCGGGAGCTTCGATCGTCGTAATATCACTGCAACATCCTGTCTGAGTGTATCGGCATCGCTGGGTGGCACCTTATTACGTAAAATCGATTCCTCAACACTACTGATTATATTCTCAAACGGTATTCGCCTAGGCGTTGGAGCGAAATTCATACCTTTGGCCAGGACGGTTACCGTAGTTTCATCTAACTTCACATTTGACAGGTTAATCACGGTATCCTTAGTTTGGTCCGGTACCTTAGGTGACGTTTTATTTTCTGCATACCGCCGGTTGTATTGTTTCGTGAACTTGCGCTCGAGGTTCGCGTTGCATAGTTCATACGTACGGCTGGCTTGCATAAACGTAACCCGATCACACACATCATAGTCCGTTCTAGATAGATTACCACTACACTGTAACTGCAACGCGTATAACTCCCGCTGTACACTATCTAACTCACTGTATTTATTGCGAATTAATTGTTTTAGCAGGCGTACACTCGCATTGGTCAGAATTTTACGAGAAAATGCGATGTCACTACGCGGTCTAATACGCACACACGTAGGTAATATGTCCCAATCGCGACACTTCAAAAGATATGTCAACGATGTTTCCACTCGCGCTCGTTTTCTACGTAAAAATTCTAGTTGACAAATTTGTTTTACAATTGCCGACCCGTATCGGTTTGTTAAACTAACTTTTAAACTCTCGCGTTCCATGATATATAATTAACGAAACGGGAATTAACGCGATCATGGTATAGGTACTTACATACCTTTGATTGCCTGACGTCAGGAAAAGGAAAAGTAAATTTATCACGTGTTATGAAATGATAAGCCTCGCGATATGGAATAACAATGCTGCCAGTACTAATAAAAAATTTCAATCATCATTCACTTGCCACTCATTCTTTTTTTGTTTTTTTTTTTGCAACTTTTATCACCTTTTTTGACGTGCGTGTGTAATCTGTGGACCTGTCCGACCTGTCTTTGTCTTATCACACCTTGTTTATTTACTTTTCTTGGAACCGGAGTAATGTCGACCTACAGTGTGTCGCACTAGCGTGCATTCGAACTAAGGTGAGTCGCAGTACAGTTTTGTCAAACAAACGTTAATCGCACTTCCATTTGTCGAACTCACGTAGTACACTCGTCTTTTAGAACTCACAGTACAGCGCAGCAGCTGAAGCTATTGACTGAGTACATGCAGACCCATCCCCGATTGGCGCACGGGGAGTTTAGTGCGCCACAGGGTCGACTGACAGAAAATTGTCAGTGGGAAGAACTCCGGGCTATGTTGAAAGAACATGGCAGTGGTAAGGAAGGTGCCTCTGATGAGTGATAGGATAGAGTCAGTCATTGATTGTGATATTAATCGAAGTTAGAGATGAGCGTTATTTAACGTAATCGGTTTCAGTAACTAGTTACGAGGCTGATAATCGTGTAACTAGTTTCGTAGACACAAATGTAACGATTATTTTACGTACGCAGTTCACACTCAATCACACACGCGTTAGCGTTTCGTACAACAGAATAATATTAGTATGATTATGGTTACACGTTATAACCAAATAACGTTAGACGACTCGGACAACGAGAGTAAAGGATAGGTATGGCTTTTTTTTTAATTTATTTATTTACTAAGCATACAATTTATAAGTAGGTATTGCATCTACTATTGGTTCACAAAACTGTTTTGAACAGTTTGTCTGTGAACTCACTTGAGTCTCTGTGATAAGAACAAAATTGGTTTATTTACTTACTTGTATGATGGTGTATATGTAGGTACTGATATTTATTTAACATTATTTATTAGAAAGTTAAGAAAGGCTTACACGGAAGATAAAAAGAGAAGGCAATATAATAATCGTTGCGTCTTTTTTTATTTTCATATGCCCATGCAAATGTTCATTAAACGCAAAACTAACCAACACTCTCCTGTATACAGAAGTAACTAGTTACAAAAATAATCGGTGCAAAACTAACCAACACTCTACTGTATACAGAAGTAACTAGTTACAAAAATAATCGGTGCAAAACTATCCAACACTCTACTGTATACAGAAGTAACTAGTTACAAAAATAATCGGTGCAAAACTAACCAACACTACTGTATGCAGAAGTAACTAGTTACAAAAATAATCGGTGCAAAACTAACCAACACTCTACTGTATACAGAAGTAACTAGTTACAAAAATAATCGGTGCATAACTAACCAACACTACTGTATACAGAAGTAACTAGTTACAAAAATAATCGGTGCAAAACTAACCAACACTCTACTGTGGAAGTAACTAGTTACAAAAATAATCGGTGCAAAACTAACCAACACTACTGTATACAGAAGTAACTAGTTACAAAAATAATCGGCGCAAAACTAACCGACACTCTACTGTATTCAAAAGTAACTAGTTACAAAAATAATCGGTTATGAAACTAGTTACTCATATCTATGAAACTACGTATAACCGATTACGCCCAAAAGACGTTACGACCCACGACTAATCGAAGTTATTATGACATAAGTACACTTTATTACATTTCATTTCTTCTTTTTTACGACCTTTAAAATATATAGAAATTCGTTGCTAATTTCTCTAATTAGGGTCCTCTCTTCCTTTTTCACTTCTTTGTCCTCCGCGGCAAGTTAATTAATTCTTATATATGGTCTAGCCATATTAAAAGATTTTAGGTGAAGCTTAAATTGTGAAGTTGTAACTGAAAAAAGGAGTTGTAATATCTTATTATTTTCTGTATTTTTCATATACATGTACACGACAATCATAAAAATGATTCTTACCTTTTAAAATCAATTAATGACTAGTGATTGCATAATAAACTGGTGACTGTTATATTTTATCGAGTATATCACGCACTCTAAACCTCGTCGATAAAATAATACGACTAAATGTCAAAAATCGATAAACTTAACCAAGCTACCCAGGAATGAAAGAAAATACTGCTATATGTGCCATTACAAAAAGAGAACAAAGACTGCATTTCTATGCACCAAATGTATGAAGCCAATATGTTTGACCTGCTCGAAAAAGGTATGCCGAAGCTGCCTGTAACCAGTCGCAAAACCCATTGCACTTTTATAAATATTGGAGCATACATTTTTGTTTTTTTTTATTTTTGATTTGTATATCTTTGAGAGTCTAAAAAACGTAAAAACATATATTTGTTACGAATATTTGATAGTTCTGTAGAGGTTTTAAAATACCTTTGTTTTTTGAGAATGCTAAAATTAGTTTCTTTAATTTTTAAGAGGATCTCAGAAGTCTGTCCAGTTTTGTTACTTTTTTCTAGTGCATTAATAAGTACTTAATATGAATAATAAAAAAATAAAAAAATAAAAATGTTTTATTTAAGAAACTCACGCTTAGAAAATATGTGAGTCCCATGGACTCATAGAAGTGAATATACGTTAGCAAATTTCACCTAATGAATTAAGGGTTAAGGTTGCCTGTTAGGGATCGCGCTTAGTGATAAAGTGATAACGCTGCCCACTGTAATATAATAGGTATTTGTATGTTTGTTCGTATTGTTTTTTTACAAGGTACTTGCGGGTAACAAGGGCCAGCGTCTAACAAGGGTCATGTTTAAAAAATAGTACCTAAAACCGTTGTATCCGTTCTAACGCACGCTCACACGTAAAGGACCAATAGGAAAGCTAGCTTGCGTAGCGACGTCGTCGCATGACGCGCCATCTCTGCAGTAGGCTTACGATTGTCGAACGTGTCTGTACGTGTCGCTTAGTTACAATTTTTGTTTCTTAAGAATTTAGTAAAATTTCCGTTAAATGTTGGTTTAGTAGTGATATTTTAATTGCTATTTGAAGTTGAGAAAATATAGCTTTTATTCAAGGTAAGTAAAAGTGTTCTTTTCTTGGGTTTGTGTGTTTTATCTTTATTGTTTGAAACTACGTGTAATAGTCTTATTAGAGCCACGTTCTCGGCGGCTAATGAGGGCCGGCTCTTATTAAACTTATCGAAACAATTTTTCCTAGCTTTTAATGCTTGCAAGTTTTATATAATTGGTTTATTGTTTATCGTAAGCTATCGTTAAAGCGTAATTTTAGGAAGATGTATCCTGCTAGAGTGAGATAGTATTCAATTAAATTTAGTACCTAGTTATTTTCTTCCATTATTTTATTTTAAAACTAGGTCCGCTGTTTCACCCGCTTAGTCCACGATCCCCAGAGTTTTAGGAAAAGTAGCCCATGTACCTACAATTCTGATAAATAGGTAAAGGTGCTCCCATATTGCCGTTAGAAAATTTTTAGTAACGTTAGTAAACATTTGTTAGCAAACATTTAATCACAAATGTTAAAAAAATGTTTGCATGTTATATATATTATTTTGTTATTATTTGTTATAAAATGTTTAGCAGCTTGCGTGAATGCATTGGGTAATGCCGTTCTCCCGATGATACTATTCAAGGGGTGTCGACGCCGATGTTCCCTAAGGTCGACAAGATACCACATAATATTTTATTATATCGAGCCATACTCCACCCACCAATCATATTGCACCTTACACACATACGTCACTTACTCGTCATACACACCTACCCAACACAACACTATTGCAACGACATTCACACATTCGACCTACAGACTGCACACAAATAAATTGTACCGACCACCTATTTTTCGGAATAAATAAGTTTGTTCCACCAAAAATTCTTTCTTTTGTTCATCGCGAACAAAAAGTGGCGACCGTGACAGGACCTGTATATCAATCGGGTTCTAAGTCCTAGTCAGCGGAGGAAGACACGAACGATCAAAGCCACGCCTACGCAGCGCCTGGATTGCCTGGGCTACTACCAGCAGCAAACCTGAAGTCTACACTGCTCAACGTGCATCAAGATCATCCGTCAGTAATCCGCTACGACGGCCAAACTACATATCTACGAGCTTTACGCCTACTACAGCTGGCAGCACCTAGCAGCCGGAGCTACAAGACTTCTCCGTCTCATCAACGCCTGCCTGTCTGTCTAACTGTGAGCCCGTTCCTATTATTTCCTTCTCAATTATCTTCGATTTGTGCAAATAGTGACGATCACGTCCACTAGTGTTAAAGTCTGTGCAAACTATCGTACCCTAATTATATATCTCAAGTGCCAAAAACAGCTTATTTTAGCTTGATTAAATAAGTAGCAGTTAAAAGGTTAGATTTTACTTACAGTTTAATTGCCATTAGAGCTTTTAGCAAGCTTCAACCCTTTTTGCAAATCATCTCCGCACTACCTACCTACTCACATAAAGTTATACAGCTATCACTATATATCAGAATCACAACTTAACTTCGCTGTAAGCTATCTTTATACTGTCTGATTCCTCTAACAACACTTAATAACTTATAAAACACTTAATTTATTCTTAATCATCACTTCTGCCTGTCCCTTATAGTTAAAACACATTTGAATTTATCTTAATCGGTAAAAGCCCTCTTCTGCTCACTAATAACTGTTGTTTACATCAAATATTGAGCTACGGTTATAACTCATTTCTAGTGCAACGGTGCAGTCCGAGGTGCCACCGCGTGACGTCATCCTTCGTCTACGCGACTACCTGAGACCCTTGCGGCCGGCAGCCGTACGCCCGATCAGCTGGTTGAAACCGGTTCATCGAACGATAACAACATTGCGAGTGAGGAGCGTACCGTATTGTTATTTTTATTTCACTTGCAATAGATTTAATTAACTAACTTTAAACTTATAGACTAGATAATTTCATACAATGGCGTCTGATAAAGAAGAAGGGCCGCTAGTAGTGTGTCTTTAAAGGATCCCATTCTCAAGGATCTTAGCACCAGTCGTAGCAACATAAAATGTAGTTTATCAACTTTTAAAAACTACATGGACCAAATTCAAGGCCAAGATAGTCTGTCTGACTTAGATGTACAGAAGACTGAGATGAAATTGTCTAGAACTGAGTGTTTATATAAGCAATTCGACGAGTTGCAGGCACAATTGGAGTCGTTACCCTCTGCGGGGAACGAGTTAGCACTATGCGAAATTATGGAATCGGATTTTGATCACTATATTTCCCTTGCCAGAACCATATTAGCGAAAAATTCTTCATCCAGTCATAACGAGTCTAGTTATTCAAATGCAACTGAACATGTTTCTTGTTGTGGTGATGGTCAGGGCTTTATGGGGTTTAAATTACCCGTTATTAAAATATCTGATTTTAATGGTACATACTATAAATGGCTTGAGTTTAAGGAAACTTTTAATTCTTTAATTCACAGTAACAATAAAATAAAAAATATTTACAAGTTCCATTATCTGATTTCATATTTAGAAGGTGAAGCTTCCCGCGTTATTAGTAACTTGGAAGTAACCGATAAAAACTATATTGAAGCCTGGAAGCTGTTATGCGAACGTTATGACAATAAGCGTCAACTAATTAATAACCATTTGAAATCTTTATTTACATTTGAAAGTGTGCGAGAGACTGATAAGTCACTCCGTTTCATTATAGATCACGTTACTAAAAACTTACGGGCTCTCGGCACACTGGGTTTGCCAACTGATAAGTGGGATGTTCTAATAATCTACATGGTCACAGCAAAGTTAGACAACAGTACTCTATTTAAATGGGAAGAGCAGAAGAACCTTCTGTCTGAGATACCCACACTTGATGAATTTTTTATGTTTTTGAAAAATCGTGCGGATGTTTTAGAGACCGTGAGCCGTAGTAAACAAGAAAGGCCAAATAATAATAGCAAGCATGTTGTCCCTAGTAGTAGTAGTTCAAACAAAACGCATAATAAGACTTTCATGTCTACGTCTAATAGCAACTCTGAACGTAAGTTTGAATGCCTTGTTTGTAAGGAAAACCACCGCCTATTTGAATGTCCTATTTTCAAGGCTAAATCTCCTGAGGACAGGAAGGTAACAGTGACGTCGTTACGTTTATGTGTCAACTGCTTGAGGCCTGGTCACGAAGCTGACAAATGTACTCTGCCAGGGCGCTGCCGTTCTTGTAAGGCTCGTCACAATAGCTTATTGCATGCCACCCATCAACTTGAAACAAATCAGTCTCCCATTGTTATGTCCCCTCTTTCTCAATCGTCTCAGGTCCTGTTGTGTACAGCCAGTGTTCTCTAGTGACCAACCCTAGTAACAATGTAACCGCTAAAGTTCGCGCTCTACTTGATAGTGGAAGCCAGTGTTCCTTTATTACAGAGTCACTACAGCAACAACTCAATCTACCGATAGAACCATCCAATGTCGACATATTTACAATTGGCAATAATCAACTTAAATTAAACACAAAGCGGTGTACTATACGTTTACAGTCTAGTGACAGTCTATTTAATGTAACAATGTTTTGCCTAATACTACCTAAAATATCAGAAAATATACCTACGTTATCATTTGATGTTGCTAGCCTAGATTTAACTAATTTCACTCTAGCAGATCCTCGCTTCTATGAGTCATCCCCTATCGACATGCTGATTGGTGCGCCGATCTATTTTGGGACCTCATTGGTTCCCAACAGCATTCCCTGAGTAATACGGGGACAATTCTACGCAGCTCCAAACTTGGATGGCTTGTTGGAGGATCTGTTCTAATGCAATCACCCCCTAAATTACCTAAAAAGGCCATACGCTCCTGTCATGCTCACCTACAAGAAGATCATTATTTTCCAACCCTCGAGCGTCAGGTAGCCCAATTTTGGCAACTGGAAAGCTTACCCCAAGCAACACCCCTCACAAGAGAAGAAAGGCTCTGTGAAAGACATTTTCTTACCACTACTACACGATCAGACAATGGTCGCTTTTGTGTGGGTCTACCTCTTCGTGACGATAGAGAGTGCTTAGGTGACTCATATCAGTCAGCTCATATCTCATATCATTTTTGAACTTAGAGTCCCGCTTCAAAAGACAACCCGATCTAAAGGCAGCCTATACCGAATTCATTCACGAATATGCCGCTCTCGGGCATTTGTCTGAAGCACCTCTGCAAAACCCTATATGTTCTTACTTCTTACCTCATCATCCTATTATCAAAGAAAAGAGCGAGTCTACTAAGCTGCGCGTTGTTTTTGACGCGTCGGCTCGCACTACCTCTGGTATATCAATTAATGATCTCCAAATGGTTGGCCCTACTATACAAGATTCTTTATTCAATATTCTTTTAAGATTCAGACTTCACAAGTATATAGTAACCGGGGACGTAGAGAAAATGTTCCGCCAAGTGTCCATGAGAGAGACAGATCGCGATCTACAATTAATATTGTGGCGCGACAATGAAAATGAGCCTCTACGCACTCTACGTCTCAATACTGTAACCTATGGGTTTTCTTCTGCAAGTTTTCTTACCACCAGGTGCATTTGGCAGCTAGGTGAGGAATGCATAGACCCTAAAATTAAAACCATAATTCAAAGTGATACATATTGTGATGACATTTTAACAGGAAGTGATTCCCCACAAGAATTAAAATATATTCAACGTTCAGTGTCTCATAAGTTAGCTGAAGGCTGCTTTCATCTACGAAAATATAGATCTAATTTGCCTGACCTTTTTTTAGACACTAGTAACTCCGATGAAAGTAATTTAATCATCAGCAATGCCTCTAGTACTTTGGGTATTGGTTGGTGTCCCACTTCGGACGAGTTACATTTCCCATTTCAATTACCTACACCTACAATTATTACCAAAAGGTCTGTTCTGTCCTCTATCAGTAAAATCTTTGGCCCACTAGGCCTACTATCACTATACACAATTAAACAAAAAATTACTCTACAGCAGCTATGGATTCTCAAACTAGGCTGGGACGAACCAGTACCTAGTAACATTTGTAAATTATGGGAATCATTTTCTAAGAACATGATAAAATTTTCTGAACTTAAAATACCTAGACTAAGTTTAATTGATAACCATGTATTTATTGAAATGCATTGTTTTTGTGATGCTTCTCAGCTGGCTTATGGGACTTGTATCTATCTAAAGTCTATTGATGCAAGGGGGGCCATTGAAGTCCATCTTTTATGTGCTAAAGCACGCGTAGCCCCTCTCAAAGCTACTACAATTCCACGTCTGGAGTTATGCGCCGCCGTTCTAGGTGCACAATTAAGCTCAGCTGTAACAAAGGCTTTACGCCACCCTATTAATCGTCACATTTATTGGACGGATTCGCGCGTAGTTTTAGGTTGGATTTCTACGCCAAATAAAACAAAAACGTTTGTAGCCAATCGCATTGCAGCTATCAATGAACTTTCAGACTCGACATCTTGGCGTCATGTACCCACAGCCCTAAATCCCGCAGACCTCATTTCACGAGGTATAGATTTGCAGGACATGTCCTCTATGCAACCAACCCTATGGTGGCATGGACCTCAATTTCTTTTAGAGTCAGAATTTTCATGGCCTTCGAAAATCGTATCCAATTCTTCTGAGTTACCTGAACTAAAAACGGCCTCCGTTTTGGCGGCGGAGGTTGTGCCTTCAGCACCGCTAATTAACTTTACCAAATTTTCTAAATTAAACGCCTACCAAAGAATTTACGCTCACGTGTATAGGTTCATACATAATTCTCGTAACACTAATAAAGTTACAGGTCCTCTACAAGCCGAAGAACTTTCTAAATCACTTAGAGTTCTTGCTAGAATTGCTCAAAGTGAATGTTTTTCTGATGAGCTTAGCCGACTTCAAAATAAAAAGACTCTACCGGTGAAGTCAGCTCTGACGTCTCTAAACCCCTTCATTGACTCAGAAGGACTACTGCGCGTTGGAGGTCGCATTCCTGATTCGAGCTACCCTTATGATAAAAAACACCCTATTTTATTAAAGTCAGAACACCCATTAACTAAAATGATATTTCAGACTGAACATGAGCATCTTCTACATGCTGGACCCCAGCAGCTACTTGCTTCCCTTAGGGATCGCTACTGGCCATCGGTGGCCGTCAATTGGCTAGGAACATCGTCCGCAATTGCTTCACATGTCGCAGATTTGGGGGTCAGACGTTATCTAATATAATGGGTAACCTACCTAATGATCGCGTGGAAATTGGCTTTCCTTTTGCTACTGTTGCTACTGACTTTGCCGGGCCATTCTTAATCACAGATCGTAAAGGTAGGGGTTGTAAAATAACTAAATGTTACTTATGTATTTTTATTTGCTTTCGGTATAAGTGTATCCACCTTGAGGCGGTTAGCGAACTATCCAAGGATGCCTTTATACTAACGTTAAAAGGGTTTATTTCTAGACGAGGTATGCCTAAACTTATCTATTGTGATAACGGACGTAACTTTGTTGCCTCTGCTAAAGAAATAACAACCTTCCTACAGTCACAACGCGACTCCATTTGTGATTATGCAGCTCGTCGCGGCATAGAATTTAAATTTTCACCCGCGTACGCTCCTCACTTCAATGGACTGGCTGAGGCTGGAATTAAATCGGCTAAATTCCATATAAAACGCATTTTAGGAAATGCACATCTGACTTTTGAGGAGTTGTCGTCATTGTTTGCACAAGTCGAAGCTATCCTCAATAGCCGACCCCTTTGTCCTCTCAGTCCCTCACCAGATGACCTTCAACCCCTCACCCCGGCTAACTTCTTGATTGGCAGGCCATTGACATCGCTACCATCGCCTAACGTCGTGGACAGTAATACCAATCATCTCGACCGATTTCAGCGCCTGGAGCAAGTCAAGCAACATTTCTGGCAGCGCTGGGTCAAAGAATATGTCACGGAATTGCAGCAGCGCTCTAAGTGGCGCACTAAGAAGAAGGAATTGAAGCTCAATGACCTTGTACTGATCAATGAGGACAACTTGCCGCCACTACACTGGCGGTTAGGCCGCATAACAAAGTTATTTCCGGGCTCTGACGGTATCCCCCGAGTTGCGGATATATGTACATCCCAAGGGACGGTAAGGAGAGCCCTCAATCGCCTATGCCCCCTGCCTGCATCACCGGATCCAGAGGAGTCAAGTTGAAAGCTTCAGCTTCTTTCAACGGCCGGGAGGATGTCGACGCCGATGTTCCCTAAGGTCGACAAGATACCACATAATATTTTATTATATCGAGCCATACTCCACCCACCAATCATATTGCACCTTACACACATACGTCACTTACTCGTCATACACACCTACCCAACACAACACTATTGCAACGACATTCACACATTCGACCTACAGACTGCACACAAATAAATTGTACCGACCACCTATTTTTCGGAATAAATAAGTTTGTTCCACCAAAAATTCTTTCTTTTGTTCATCGCGAACAAGGGGAAAAGGATGAAGCCTGAATTCAACGACAACTTACCTTTTGGATCGTTGGTGAAAATTGCCCCAAAGGGCAGCATGACCACGTCACTGTTTGTAGATTTCATCCATCACCTTAGTAAATTTAAGTCAGAGGGTCAATGTTTGATAGTTTTTGATGGCGCGTCATGCCATTTAGATTACAGCATTGTTGATGCCGCAGGCAATGAAAATATTATATTGTATTGCTTGCCATCAAATACTACCGACGAAGAGGCTTTAACATATACCTATCAATATCCTGACAAAAAAATTACGAATGCGCGTTTTAATTCAATTTTCAGTAGGGATTGGTCGAAGTGTATGACACATGATAACAAAATAAACTTTAAATCTACTGGTCTTTATCCGTTCAATCCAGAAGCGATCCCATCTGAAGGCTATGCTCTTTCTGTGCTTACTGAAAGACAACACCATCAGGAAAATGTTATTACCAAATGCGATTCATCAATTCCAGGACCATCAGGGATGAGTCGTACAATTCCAAGACCTCAGCCTGATAGTTCTGATTCCGATAACACATTTTGTGACGATCGAAGCTCTCCATTTATACTGCAAACAGATTTGCCTCAGCCCCACACAGGAATTATCAGGGATGAAAAAAGATTAGTGGACTACAGTGCAACTGATTCTGACTCCGAAAATGCAATACCCACCAGTAATCTCTACACTCATCTTGAAATAAGATGACCAGGACTATTTAGCTCTGATACAGATACTTCTATAGTAGACATGTCCACAAGGCCTCGTGAACCCCGACTGAAATCTTATGACATATACTCGTCCAGTTCGACTGACGATGAAAACTCTACAAATAAACAAAATAGTACTCCTATTAAGCATGTGAAAGCTACGAGAAGCCTACAACCTGTCACCAGTGATGATGATTCTGCAGATAACGCACCATTAGGAAGATGACCAGTGAGTAAAAAATCATTTCAAGAACTTATATCCACACCGAACTATGCCGTGGTCAAACAAACCCCCAGAAGAAAAGCAATAAATTATAAAGCTCAGATAGTTACTAAAGATTTCATTAAAGGCAAACACAGAAAGAGAAGGCTAACAAAGGGAGGAAAACAAGTCAGACAAGAAATAAAGTAGAAAGAGATAACAGAAGCATAATTGAAAACGAAACACAAAGTAACACTGATACTACGAAGAAACAACGGAAAACGAATCTGAAGAAGAAGGAACATCAGCGACTAGAAGAGATCGACGATCGTTCTAAAGGATGCGGAAAAGGAGAGAAGGTAAAGGAATCTTCAAAGAAAAACAAAGAAAGTGAAAATAACATAAATGATAATACTGATAAATGGTACTGTTATGCATGTAATGAAGAACGTTTTGAAGAAATGCGATAATGTCCACTGTGCCAAAAATGGTTTCATGAAGCATGTTTGGGGCTTACTAAAAAGGATTCGGATTTTGAATGTCCGATGTGTAATTAAGAGATTGAGAAATATAATTTGATCTCAAATGACTTAAAACTCCTCGATATTTTATTTGATTATTATTATTCAACTTAGGTAATGTATCTTATAATTAATATACTTACTTGCACCAAAGATTAGTATATTTTTTATTAGTGTTATTTAATAGTTCCTTTACTATCTGTGATTTATAAATAGTAGTACAAATTACATGAGTACAATAAGGGCAACTTTTTTTTTAAAATAATTCCTAACTGATTTTTAATATGGAGTGACTGATCCAATTATCAGCACTTTAAGAGTTAGTCCTAACTTAAGCCTGTTTATCACATTGAAAAATACTGTTTCATCCGTTATGACAAGTTTTCTAGTTTCAATATTCAATCAGTAAGATGATTATTGAAAAAAATAAAAAATATCTTTATTCAATTTTTTTTTAGATAGGCAAGAGTAAAAAATGACCATCTCACCATTTACTAGCACCATCACCACCAATTAATAGCATAGAGTGAGTCAATTAACAGCACTGTGATAGTGGTATTGAAATTAGGTAGGTAGGTATATGAAATAAAAACTGGTTATTATCTCTTTTATTGACTTTTTTTTAAATAGGTAGGTAATATGTGACTAAGGATATAAAAAATATTTTACTTATAATCTTATAGTATTTATAAACTTAACAAAGTTTAACATCTTTATGGTTATGTACCTAGGTACTTATTTAAAAAAATTGTTCAGACTTTAGTTCAATCTCAATCAATCAAAAATCTCTCATCAGTGTCTTACTTAATAATAATATGGTAGGAAGGTAATACTAGTAGATAGGTAGGCACAACCATTAAGGAATCTAAAATTGCACTTAATAAAGTATAGCAGTAAGAAAATTAAATATATACAGTTAAGAAAGATATAAAGAAATAGTTCTTGTTCTACATCTTCAATCAAGTCTAATCCTCAGCAAGTATCTTCTCAAGTTCTAGTAAAGAGTATGTTTTCTTTCTCTTATTGTTGATTATTTTGTCCAGTGGGTCACTTTGGTTGTCATCTCTTTGACCAACTTACGAACTTCTGGATGCGTTTGGTAAATTCAGTTTAATGTCGGAAAGAATTTTGATTTTTTTATTTGGTGGAAACATAGACTGCTCTTCAGCTTTTCTTTTCTTAATATTAGACGGGTCTTCATTTTCAGGAGAGGATGGCATATTGTTATCATGAATCATAACTTGGTGATTAATAACTGAACGGTGGTGACTATTAAATGGCTCGTGTTTTGTTAGCTTTTATCTCTTTTATTTTGTTAGCATTTGTCTCTTTTATTTTGTTTTCATTTTTCTCCTGTATTTTATTAACTTTTGTCTCTTGTTTTTTAGTAGCTATTGTCTCTTTCGCTTTTTTGTTTATCTTATTTCTAGTGGTTTCTATTTTCGCGTTATTTTTCTCTTCTTGTTTCAGTAATCTGTTCTTCTTACGAGTCACCTGTTCTTCTTCTTTAAGTTGTTTAGCTTTTAATTTGTTGTTTTCAGTCTTCTGCCATTCAGCTAAAGTAAGAACGAATGATGATCTCTCTACATTTTTAACACCTTTTCGTTCAGGCGTTTTTTCCATAACCAATACGTCCTGTAATTTGTAGTTAGTAGATATTGTTGACTATCAAGACATACGAATTGCGCACTCTCAAGACAATCTTCAGTATTGTTAGCAGATGGTTCATTCGTTGTTGCAGTGTTCAAAGCTTGCATATCATTTCCAAAATTTTCTGCTAATATTACTGGAAATTGGTCAATATTTAGAAACTCGATAACAGCTTCTTGGGATGTGGACATTGTGGACACATCAGTTTCATCATCAAAATAACAACAAATCTTCTTTAAAATCCTTTCTGTTTCTGTTAGACTTTCAAGCGGCGTTCTTTGCAGAAATGAAAATTTTTCTTGCCCTACAATCTTTTCTAAAGTTGCACGTGTCATAACTCTATCTTTATTAGAATCTTCTTGTAATTTAGATTTGTCTTCTTTTGGTTCTTCATCATGTTTACTTCCTTTACCCAGACATTTTTTGTAGTTGATGGCTTCAGAGTTCCAGGGACATAAGCCAGTAGTCCTGAATCCATTTATCACTGTTGTATCTTTAACGCCAACCTCTAGAGCCTCCTTAAGAACAGGTACAAAATTATTCTTTGTGAGAGTCTCCAAAGGGTGATCTCTCCTCCATTTCAGGACACTTTCCTTCCATGCATTTTTGAGAGGTCTGAAGGCTGACACGTCGTCGGCTGGCTGTAGTATCCGTGTGGCGTTGGGGTATAGAGCAATCAAAATAATCTCCAACTTGCTACAAAATTCACTCACTTCAAGACTAAGATGTGTTTTGTGCCCATCTACAAATAGTATGATGGGAAATGTTATTTTTCTTTTGATAAGGTACGGATGAAATACATTCTTTATATAATCATAGAAAAGTTCACATTTCATCCAGCCAGTATCGCTTAAACCAATGCCCCACTCATTTGGGACTGATGATGTGATATCCTTGGGAAGCCTCTTGTTGGGAAACACAACTAGTGGAGGTGTAATATCTCCGTCGGCGCAAAACGTAAACAGTACAGTAAGGGCTGTTTTAGCTGCAGCGTGATCAACTTCATACACGTCTCTTTCTCCTCGTAATGAAATAACTTTGCCACTCTTGGGACATAATTGAAAGTTTGATTCGTCCCCATTAAAAACACGAGACGGGTTCTGTAAGATGTCAAAGTAGTTGTTTTCCTTAAGATAAAACTCAATTTTGTGGAACCACCCTTTGATGTCTTCTTCTGATACATTAGCACTGGCTGATGTTACAGCTTCAGCAGTGCGTTCGCTGAGTTCTGGATGACGGCGCATAAAAAGGTCATACCATTTTCTACCAGGTATGTCATCTTTAAAGTAGCCAGGTATGTCTCTTCCTGTCTTCTTTAAGAAATTTGCTACACTTAATTGTAAATCAGTCTTTCGTTTTGGGAATCCCTTCCGACAGCAATCTAAAACCCACTTCACTAAAACTTCCTCTTCCTCGTTCGACAATATTGGATCAGGGCCTGGGAGCTTCTTGCACGGCTTTCTTAATCGCGACTGGATAGTTCCTCTAGGTACATTGAAGGTTTTCGAGGCCAGTTTTTTGGACATACCCTTTTCGACTGCATCTAAAGCTTTTAATAGATTTTCATTAGAGTATTTTTTTCTTTTATTTGGCATATTTACTTCCTTTGGTTTCATGGTAGGTGGGTCTGAAAAAAGGAAAAATTATGAAATGCTAGGAGAACCAAATTATCAGCATGCTTTTGATCCAATTATGAGCACTATGCTGATAAATGGCAAATGTAATTTCAGCACCATGCTAAGATTTGGATTCTGAAGATATAAACTACTTTTACGAACAAAATTGAATTCTATGTATCAAATAAACACGGTTTACAATTTAAAATATGGAATAAGTATGTACGTACTATTTTCCATTTATCAGCACCAGTGCTGATAATTTGGAATTCGCAAAATATTAGATCCATATATCAGCACCACATGTTTTAACAATATATCACCCAATAATAGTTTATTGTAACTGATTACCATATTTTTATTTTTGTTAATTTAACAAGGCCCTTACCTCTTTACCTCAGGGTATGTACATTTTACTGTTATGTTGTGCGGGGATCCAGATGTGCGCCGTTCGCAATCTCTTTGATCCGTCTCTGTGAGCATGCGGAGTGACTGCACTGGTCTTGGGGCGGGATATGTGTGAAGACGCTGCAGTAAAGCTGTGTATTAGTTTTGGATAAGTGCGTAATATGCTGGCTTGACTGGATGCTTCCGTGGGGTTCCGTCTTGTATCGGCTGAAGCGTCGCAAATGGCCTCCCTTGTTTAATTATGGAAATGTCCAAGATGTCTGGCGTAATGTTGCCCAATTTTTTTCTTTTTATCTAGTATCTACACTGGATGCACTCAGTCGTCATCTAATTGTGTTATTTAGATGGTATAGGGTATGGTAAATACTGTACCGTATTTAGATATTAAGTTCCAAAACAGCCGTTGTTCTACCAACGAACCGCCGGGTGGCGTGATGCGTCACTGCACAAAATGGCCGTGAACGAAAATTAGCGCTTGGTGTTGATTCTTAAGAATACTACATCACAGCACCAAGCTGAGAAGCGACCAGTTTTGGCGGCTGCAGCGCATAGCATATTAACCTTTTATCACAATACTTATGTTATTAATAAACAACCATTTTTTTTAAATTATTTTTTTAACACAAGGTTGTACATACGTACGTACGTTGTAACATATTGTTGTTATGGTTGAAAATTTTGAAAAATTGCATCATAGAATTGCATCATTGATTCCATAGATTATAGATTATTATGTATTGAGTCACAGATTATGATCGATATGATGTCATAATTTTGTCATAGATAAAATATATCATAGCTCGTATATTTAGTTATGTAATGGCTGAAGAGGAACTTAGAACTGGGAACCATAATGTTGCCGGAAAAAAAAAACACTAATAAGGAACTGATTTATAGATAGTTTAAATTTACTGTTATCTTACCTTTTTAAAATTGAACTGTGTGTAACAAAAGAATATTTAAATGAAATTACCTATGTAAAATTATCTATAATGTATTCGTAATTAATATACTTAGTATAAGTTTTGTATTTGGGTTGATCTGTTTTGTGTGCTTTTTTTCTTTCTTATCTTTTCTTTAAAATCAGTATGGTCTTTATTAAACTACTAAAGTTTACTTAGGGCCACTGATAGCCCTTTAAAAAACGTCATTGTACTCGATATCATTAAAAGTAACGTTGAAGATTCTAGTTTTTTAGATTAAAATAAAGTTGATTATTTCTTTGTTAAATAGTTTTTTATTTTTTACCCCTAAATATTCTTAATATCTTGTATTTAAATAAGGCGGCTCTTGTTCCCCGCAAGTGCCTTATGTTTAAAGTGTTATCTTTAACTTTAATCTATGTGTCAGTGTTTTAGATAGGTACTTTAAGTCTTTAACAGGCGCCAATGACCTTCACCATTAAGGATAATTTTAAGTGAACGCCAACTAGCTACAAGTGACAGGTTGCAGTATTAGAAATATTCAACAAAAAATATAAAAAGTTGACTGTTTCTATAGGAAAGTCGGGCAGAAAAACTCGTGCGCGCGGTGCTAATTTTTTTTTATATAGTCACGCCTTTTATTCCCCGAAGGGGTAGGCAGAGGTGCACAAGTACACCCACTTTTCAACCTTAAATTATTACTTAACTCATATTTAAGGGGCTTAATAAAAAACTGACAACAACGATAGTAGATGTTTTAATTTTCTTTCTTTTGGTGTAAGAATTAGTTCAATCACATTTGTGGTTCCTGCGAAAATTTCCATTATGTGAAAAATATAGGCCATATGAAACATTTTTTTATAATAAAAAGACAATTGCAAGTAAGTTTAGTTTAATCAACATTGTTGAGGGTGAATTGATCTCGTAAGCAGTTTTTTTTTTGTAAAAGTCTCCAAATTGATTATTTAGCAACTGTTTAGCTCCTAAATATAAATAACGAGGGTGACTACATTGATGCTATAGCTGGACTAAATCCAGATTTTAATAGCACTATAGAGACTTCTATTAATGATAAAAATAGGAATGAAACGTACGTACCAAACGAGGGTGACTACATTGATGCTATAGCTGGACTAAATCCAGATTTTAATAGCACTATAGAGACTTCTATTAATGATATAAATAGGAATGAAACATACGTACCAAACGAGGGTGACTACATTGATGCTATAGCTGGACTAAATCCAGATTTTAATAGCACTATAGAGACTTCTATTAGCCTACAAAATGAGGACAACTACAATACTGCGACAGCTGTAATTATTTCTGATCTAAACAGAACAACTAAGACTTCTTTAGTGATAAAAATAAGAACGAAACATGCCTACAAAATGAGGAAAACTACAATACTGCGACAGCTGTAATTAGTTCTGATCTGAACAAAACAACTACGAATGTAAATTACACGAAAACTGTATCTAATGATATGAATTATTCCAAATCACTACAATTAACTCAAAATTTGGACTCCCCTGCTACTCTTGTTCTTCCAGTAATAAATGTTCTTAGCAGTACTGCTGTTGAAAATGATTATTTTGATAAATTTAATGCACCTTATACCATACATCAACAGGCGAGTTCAGATAGTTTATTACAGATGTCGACAAACATTCTTACTAATGACAGTGACAACTGTATTATAGAAAGTAATTCAAACATGATTAAATCTTCTCAGAATCTTGGTGTATATATTGCTTCTAGTGAAAGTGAAGAATCCTATACCTTTACAAATTATACATTAAACATAAAGGCACTGCCTTCCGTCCCGGTAAAACCTACAGCAATTTCTTTATCTCCAAGTGCCAATTGAGTATCTCATAGCAACTTTCTTAATTCATCTAGCAATGCAATATCTGAGTATGACGATAGAGATGGTTGGTACCTTCTACCCTACGGAGTCATCCGGTAACTCAAGTGAAGATCTAAACGTAAATAGTGAAGAAGATCTAAAAGTAAATAGTGAAGTAGAACAAGCTGCTAATTCTATCAACACGCAAAAAGTTACCAGAACTAGGGATTTCTTTCTCTTTCTATTTTTGTGACACTAATGTATTAAACTTCGCGAGACATATATTGCGCAATTACCCGGCACATTTTAAAACGCATGGAACCCGGGGTACAATTTTTTTATCTTATCCCACAAAAAGCTTTAGTCGTAAAAGCCTTTTCACTGCATTACGTAAAAAAGGCAATTACATAGCTAATGTTAGCAAATGCATTAAGCCAACGAAAAAGAGTAATCTCTATCCAGATATTGATTACTTGGCATGTGAGAAATGCTTAGGGTTTTACTCAAAGAAACAGTTGTGGAAGCATAAAAAAATGTCAACCATCGTCCTTAACTTCTAATACTCAAGCTGATGCCCAAAACTTCATGCTACGTAACTTAGAAATTGACCAAAAACTAAAAACCGAAGTGTTTCCCAAAATGAGGCCCGAAAGGGTTTCATTTGAAGCAAAAAAAGATGTACTAATGTGTGCTTTTGGTGCACAGTATATGCGTATTCACATAGTAAAACATTTTATTAGTGTTACCTCGCGAAAAATGAGAGTGCTGGCCAAGTTGTTGATAGAGTTAAAGAAAAAGAAACCTTCTATTCAAAACTTGACGGATCGGCAGACCAAGTAAAATTCCTAGGTAAGATATTTTATGGCTGCACTTTAATTCAAATAAGAACGATGGCTTACGAATACGCTATTAAAATTAGTATAACGCACAACTTTGATGAAATTATTGGTATGGCTGAAAAAGATTGGCTAATGGCTTTTATGAAAAGAAACAATTTGTCTAACCGTAAAGCTGAAGGCACTAGCTTAAATTGAGCAACTGCTTTTAACAAGGATGACGTTGGTTTATTTTTAAGCTGCTTAGGGAACTTGGATAATATATGTTCTTACCAAGAAATATCTACAATGTGAATGAAGCTGGAATCTCTTCTGTACAAGACCCAAGCAAAGTTGTAACTGAGAAAGGTCAAAAACGCGTGGGCTCTGTAACGTCTGGTGAAAGAGGAACAAATTTAACGCCTGTATGTACAGTAAGTGCTACTGGTGTTTACCTTCCACCAATGTTGATATTTCCCCGCCAGAGACATTCACCAGCATTAGAAAACGATGGTCCTTGTGGTGCTATATATAGGTGCTCAAAGAACGGGTCGATAAATGAAGAGTTGTTGGTAGACTGGTTGAAACAATTTACAAATTTTACAAAACCGTCAGAGAACGAACCAATACTCGTTACTTTAGATAATCACAGCAGTCATATCTCATTGGCGGCTTATGAACTTTGCAAAACAAACAACACAATAATGTTATCATTACCCCCACATCGATCTCATAGAATTCAGCCTATAGACGTTTCCATTTACGGTCCATTTAAAGCTGCCTACAAACAGGAGTGTAACCTAATGGTAAAAACAGAATTGGGGCGCAAGATCACCCAAAACGATATTGCCTCGCTTTTCAGAAAAGCTTTACAAAAGATTGCAACCATTCCAAAGGCCGAAGCAGGATTCGCTGCTACCGGCATATATCACCTAAGCCCGAATATTTACTGAAGAAGACTTCTTGGCTGCCGGAATTTTGAATAGTAGTATCGGCAGAAGAGAGAGACGTGAGCAATAGAACACCGGATCAAATTATCCCATTACCCACAGAGTACAACATATCAATACCGGATTCACCATCGATTTTCAATGATTCCATCCCAATAGCTACAACGGCATCCTCTCAAGTTTCACAATCAATAATAACGTTGGGCTGATGCTGAATACTCGGACTGTAATTCAGCCGAAGGCTACGTGTGCGATTTATGTCGCTAAAAGCCTGACTGGTACTTTCATCCTGCTGACCGGTATTACCCTTCATGTCGGGCAATGGCGGTTAAAAACATTTTAAATGTATATTATTTCATATTTTTAATTACTATTGATCTCATAGCTTGTAATTATTCTTTAGTAATAGTCAACGTTATGTTTGCATAATACCTTCTAAACAAAAAATTGATTTTACACTCATTTGTGTTTCATTTTGCTTAGGTGACCGGCAATACCCTTCCTTAACCTACTTCCTTGTGTAGATGTCTGCAGTGGCACCACGCGATTGCGCGACGCATAAAGAGTGTTGAAGAAACGCTCCCCGCTCCCACGTAGGGTACGTGGGAGCGGAGAGTGCTTCTCATCCTGTGATTTTCACCCGCGACACACCTCGGAAGCTCTCGAAAAAATGTATGAAACAATCGCGTGGTAATTACTACAAACTTTCTTTTCTTTCTACCATGAGTTTACACGGTCAATTTACGCTACCGTCGCCATAAATCATTTGTATGAAATTTTGTACAGCGCCCCTGGCGGTCACGGAAAGAATTAAACTTTGTACCATGAGTACTATATATTTCGCTAGTTATAAAACGCGTAGAAATCTATTCGATTGTTCGTAGCGTTTTTCAGCTTTTGCCTACAAAACGGCACCACGAGTCACTAATTTGACAGACGCTAGCGAGGCTTTCTATTGCGATTGTTTCTCCGTAACTCACTAGCATTTTGAAGTGTGAAAACGTTTGTTGATATTATAATTGTATTTATTTTTCGGTGTTGAATTGAATAATAATGTCTGGAAGAGCTTATTTAGCATGGAATATGTTAGTGGTTGCTGAATATGAAGACCAAAGACGTGAACAATGTCAATTTCAATATAATATGCGAGTTCATTTTGGATACCAATTAGAAAATATAAGTGATAGGAAATTTGCTAAACTATACAGACTCTCTTAAGAAGCTTTTGAAGATTTGTGCTCATTGTTAAGTGTAACGGGTTTAAAGTCAACACAAAGAGTTACATTACAAACAAAGGTGAGTTGGTGTGGTTTATAGCTGAAAATAAAAGGCATTGATGATGATCGCACTTCTCAGTACCTCCCCAATATTCAAATAGATTGTGGTTATCTACTTGCAGGTTTTGTGTTCTTTGTTATTTTTTGTTGGAGAAGCCAATCATTTATCCCAAGAGGTAATTAGTGTGTACATACAAGAGGTCCAAAGCGCTTAATCATCCAACTGTATTAAAAAAATATATTAAATTTCCAACAACAAGACAAGAAAGGAATGTTATAATGGAAAGGTAAAGAACCTGTGTAAGGTAATGAATTAACCTACTAGTACACGATATTTTAAGTACATGATACTTCTTGTTTTTAGATTTTTCAATAAAATGGGTTCCCAGGGGTAATTGGATGTATAGATGGCAGCCACTTCAAAATATTCACCCCAAATAAAGAGGAAGAACATCTATATTTCTGCAGAAAACATTACCACTCATTAAATGTTCAAGTGGTTAGTAAACGTGCTTACTTAATATAGTGACTATTTATTTTAACAAATTGTTAAGATGTAATAATAATATTTTTATTTGTATGTGGGTATGTGATGCAGACTGCAGATATCTTTGAATCCCAAATTTGGAGGTGCAACGCATGATGCATTCATTTGGCAAAATAGTAATATTAATATTTACATGCAACATTTACACAGAAGTAATGAGAATGATTTTGGGTAAGTTGCTATTATACAGAATATAACATTATCATATAGACTTTATTGATCAATACATTGAATTTTAATTTTTAGGTGATTCTGGTTGCCCTCAGAGGCCTTGGCTCAAGACACCATATCCAGATCCCGTGCCCTATTCAGTGGAGGAAAAGTTCAATAAGGCTCATGTATCAACCCGTGTGGTCATTGAAAATACTTTTGGTAGATTAAAAAATCGTTGGCGCTGTCTAAGTAAAGACAGAACGTTGCATTACGACCCAGAAAAATGTGCACCGATTATTACGGCATGTTGTGTCTTGCATAACATTGCTATAAAATATAATGTACCTGACCCAGATGATTCCCTACTCCCTAGAGGTAATTTCTAAAATAATAATAAAGACATTGATATAATGTTTTTAAATGTCGTAACTAAATGATAGGAAATAAAACTAAGAAGATATTATTTTTCTAGACAATGAGACCATGCAAGTACGAGTACTACAAGAAAATGATTCCAGCGATTTATTAATGGGCAGGGCTTTAAGAGATCAGCTAGCTAGGAGGCTCTCAATAACTAATGTTAACTGAATTAAAAAATGTTTTCTTTTTACTAACCATAGTTTCACTATACATTAATTTTACTTGTAACATTTAGCATTGCGTTCACGATGAATAATGACTTCCTACAATAATACGTACACACATATACTCATGCATTTTTCCCTCTGGGGTAGGCAGAGGCAATAGCCCGCCAGCTGCTTGTGTCCTTACATACACTTTACGAGCATTCTCTACTGTCATTCAATCTTTCATTCAAGACCACCCGTTTCAAGTACGATAATAATATTCTAGAATTACGATATAGCGCTATTTAGACCCAAAGTAAGCTTTGCTTAATTAACTTGTAATATGGGTTCATGAAACATATATAGATACATACAATTGGGTATCTTTCTAGGGCACTACCGCTCATTTATTAATATTTTAAATGCAAAGGTAACTTTGTCTGTTTGTTACATTTTGACGCCTAGAACGTTGAACCGAATTTGTTCTTCATACACCGTGTTTAGCTATAACCTGCAGAAAAACATGGGATGATTTTTATTTCAGAAATAATAATTTTCCACGATTGACTGCGAGTAGCAGCAAGTATAAAACACAAACCACTATAGTCCGAATTTAATGTAATTGATAGTAAAATATACTAACATTTAATTAAAACTGATTTAGTTATTTCTAAATATATCTACTATACTATTTCCTAAAGCTATAAATTGGCCAAATAAATCTAGCCACCGGTCCTGTTGGTCCAATGCTCGGTCCCTTAGCCTTATTCTCTCTCTCTCTGATTCTCTCTGGAAAACCCGCCACTCATTATCAGACGCTACAAACGCCTGCCTTGCCAACTCTGACTGCGTTAGCCGTTTAATTGCTCGTCAGCCGTGGACGTTATTAACAACACCACCAATGAAAGTAAAGTCTTGGATGAAAATTAAATAAATTTGGACGAATATTTAATAGACGATATACTCACTGTGCGTAAACCTGAATGACCTTCATGCTGTAGCGCTTGGACAGCCGAAGGATCAGGTACGCTACCCTTGTCGACACACTGGAGATTTCTTCAACGTTGTTAGAGAGGGCCCTATTGACGAGGAAACCTACGCCACCCTGGGATTTCTTATCCCCCTCGCGAAAGTAGAGAAGATGGCCCGAGTCTAGGGTTATGGTGTCCTCCCCCTCTCTACGGACTTCACATAACCCTAGAACATGCCATTTAATGTTCTCTAACTCCACTTCCAACTGCGCTAGATGGTGGTCAAGCCTCAGAGTGCATCCGTTAAACGTTGCCAGGGTCAGATTTTTGTGGCAGCCTACCGTAGCCCGGTGATTCTTCGCACCCCCTGCCCCGCCGTTACCGTGGCCGCTGCCATGGCCAGGAATAGCGAGGCGGCCGGGAACTGAGGGCCATCTTTTTAGTTTTGCCATCTTAGAGGGGTAGTACCCATAATCCCCACGCTGGGCATGCGGGTTGGGGATCGCAGTTTGGTTGTGGGTTTGCTCTGCAGGGGGCGCTGCTGCCCACCCCCCGGTTTTGTGTCCCTTAGTCGCCTTTTACGACACCCGCGGGCAGAGTTGGGTTGGTGCTATTCTTTTAGGCCGACACCACACAGCACCGACCGGTTTACGCACCGACCTCGACACACCCGGATGATGAAGTGGAGGATATGTATGAAGACATATCCAAAGCCTTACACCTCACCACCAAGGCCCACTTCAATGTTGTTATGGGGGACTTTAACGGTAAGGTGGGAACACAGACTGGCAACGAATCCCGTATAGGCCCGCATGGTTATGGATTAGGAATCACAGGGGGCAAATGCTTGTCAACTTCCTTGAGAAGGAGGGACTGTTCTTAATGAACTCTTTCTTTAAGAAACAGCCTCAAAGAAAGTGGACATGGAAAAGCCCCGACACTGTGACAAAAAATGACTTCATCATGACGGATAGCAAGCACATATTCAGAGATGTCTTAGTGATCAACAGGTTTAATACCGGATCTGATCACCGACTTTTCCGAGGCTCTCTGAATATCAACTTAAAGCTTGAAAGAAACCGACTGATGAAGTCCACGCTCCGACCTAACCCAATCCATATCATGGCGGGCACCGAGAAGTTTCAGCAGCTTCTCGGGAACAGATTTGTTGCCTTGGAACCCATCGACGACGTTGACGAGAGCCTACACAATCTGGTCGAAACTCTGAGGGATGAGGGCATCAAGTTCTGTAGAACGCAGCGGACTGGCAGGATATCCATACTATCGGCTGAGACTCTCGGGTTGATGACAAAAAGACGGGAAACCACCCAAGCGACTTCGTCGGAGAGGTCAGACCTGAACAAGCAAATTGCGAAGATGGTACGGCGCGACCTTCGGAGCTCCAACACACGCCTTATCGAAGAGGCGATAGAGCGAAACCGAGGGTCTAAAGTATTCACTCAGCAGCTTGGCAGGAGCCACCTGACGAAGCTAAAAACGCACGACGGGAGGACCGTATTGTCAAAGCCAGGGATCTTCGCCGAGATAGAAGATTTCTACGGCCGATTATACGCTGCACATGCCTCTCATTCTCGACGAGATGACCACGATTCCAGAGCCACCCTGACACGCCACTACACGGACGAACTGCCTGACATCAGTCAAGACGAGATCGAGTCAGCTCTGAGGCAGCTTAAAAATGGAAAAGCCCCCGGTGAGGACGGAATAACATCAGAGTTTTTGAAAGCTGAAGGAGCCCCTGTTATACAGGAACTACAGAACCTCTTCAACGCCGTCCTTCACAGTGGGAGAACTCCAAAGGCGTGGAGCGGGAGTTTGGTGGTGCTCTTTTTCAAGAAGGGTGATAAAACCCTTCTTAAGAATTACAGACCCATCTCGCTCCTGAGCCATGTCTATAAGCTGTTCTCACTGGTGGTCACGAATCGTCTCGCCAGGAGACTCGACGAGTACCAGCCGCCGGAACAGGCCGGGTTTCGCGGAGGATATAGCACCATAGACCACATTCACACAGTGAGGCAGATTATACAGAAGTCCGAAGAGTATAATCAGCCCCTGTGTCTGGCCTTTGTGGACTATGAGAAGGCCTTTGACTCTGTCGAAACCTGGGCTGTTCTGGAATCCTTACAGCGATGCCAAGTAGACTATCGTTATGTTGAGGTGCTGAGATGTCTGTACGAAGCCGCCACGATGAGTGTCCAAGTACAGGACCAGCAGTCTAAACCGATCCAGTTGAGCAGAGGAGTGAGACAGGGGGATGCTATATCCCCGAAACTGTTCACCAGCACGTTGGAGGATATGTTTAAGACGCTGGACTGGAAAGGAAAGGGCATTAACATAAACGGCGACTACATCTCACACCTACGATTCGCAGATGACATAGTCTTAGAGATGGCCGTTTTTGTAAAAACGTTTTTAAGCAACGATGCCAGTGTACGATGCCGGCATCCGATGCCAAATTTCGTGAACAACGGATCCCCGTAATATCCGATGCGAACTTTAACGAATGCGAGCGACCGAGATGTGTGAGTCGTGTGACAGAAACCAAAGAAACGAAACGATGAGTGATGCGATAACAAACCGAACAGTACTGAACCGAAGCATTCATGTATCGCTTACTCGCTCACTCTTAATACGATCGGCGCATGTGCGTGGTGGTGACGAATGGTGACCAATCAACAAAGTTTTACACTCCCTTTCTTTAGGTACTAGAATAACTTGTGGCAACTTTTTTACAAAAATACATTTTAAATAAATAATCAAGGCTACCTAATTGACTAACTAGTTATTCAATTTATATTTTTTGTCTTCAAAATAAGTTTCTAAACAGTAAAATCTTTTAAAACTGAGTTCTTAAATATAACAATATTAAAAGACACATCAAGATTGTTTATGTTTATTCTAGTACCTAAAGAATGGGACACAGTTCATAGGTACCTTACCTACGCCTACGAATTCTACGAAACAAGTGCTCGGATCCTAAGCATTTGAATACTAGAAGCGACTTTGCGTTTCATTTACCACCAGGCAAGGTGAAGGAAAATTTACATGTCCTATCTTATTAAATACAAATAAAATAAGTGTTGACCTATTTGTAGTGAGTAGGCACTTGGTAAAAAAACTACGCGTAGGTATTTAATTATGTTATATCTACATTTATATATATATATATATATATATCTTATATTTATAACATCAATATAAGTAAATTTAATTAGTTATATTTTCGTTTTCGTACCATTAATTCAGTACATCTATTGAAATAAGTATGTACAATATTTAGGTATTTATTATTATGGTCACTTACACACAAAACACTACATGGTTAATATAATATCCCGAAATCTCTAATACCTACTAATGTAATGTACAATATTTATCTAAATATTTTACAAAACTCTAGGTACCTACCTAGAGTTTTGATTTGATATAAATATGTACCTACATATTTAAATCAAATCAAATGGTATCGTTAGTTCACCGTTACCAGAAACTTATCTAATAATATAAATAGCCGGCAACGACAAAGCATTAGATCATTTGGAGAATGCATATCCTTATCCAAAACATTCAAAAAACGATGCCAAAAAAAACGATGCCGGCATCGGATGCGGTTTACGAAATATCGATGCGCATCGATGACAAAATTTAACGAAAACGCCCATCTCTACATAGTCTTAATGGCGGAGTCGCTAGAGGAGCTGAACCAGATGCTGGGTGGACTAGCTTCAGCCTCGCGACGTATCGGTCTTGGCATGAATTTGGACAAAACCAAAGTCATGATCAATGGCCACATTGATCCGATACCGGTCGTCGTACATGGTCACCCTCTCGAAATCGTTTCTGAGTACACTTATCTCGGGCAGGTTCTGCAGTTAGGTAAAAACAATTTCGAGAGGGAGGCCAAGAGGAGGATCCAGCTGGGCTGGGCAGCGTTTGGGAAACTACGCCGAGTCTTCTCGTCATCCATACCGCAATGCTTGAAAACGAAAGTCTTCAATCAGTGCGTCCTACCCGTCATGACCTACGGAGCCGAGACATGGACACTTACGGCAGGGTTGGTCCATCAGTTCAAAGTCGCTCAACGAGCTATGGAGAGAGCTATGCTCGGATTTTCTCTGAAGGATAGAATCCGCAACGAATGCATCCGACAGAGAACCAAAGCAAGCTGAAGTGGCAATGGGCTGGCCATATCTCACGAAGAACCGACAACTGTTGGGGTAAACGTGTTCCTGAGTGGAAACCGCGACTCGGCAAGCGTAGTGTAGGACGCCCTCCGACCAGGTGGGATGACGATCTAAGAAAGACTGCAGGCAGATGCTGGATGCGGCAAGCTGAAGACAGGGCGCTATGGCGCTCATTGGGGGAGGGCTATGTCCAGCAGTGGCCTGATGATGATGATGATACTCACTGAAGACAATTTATCTGAATCCAGCGCTCAAATTAGAGCCAGCCAGCCAGCGTACTTTTTCTATCAAGAAAACTGAAATGTGATGATTGCATTGCAGAATTGTATGCAGATGAAATTAAAATATCTCACAAAATAATAAAAATGAAAGACAAAGGGGGATTAACATACCCTGCTTAAGATATGATCATCATTTGTCGGAAAGTTGAAACAGTAATTAAAAATATTCTCAGAAGAACATTAAATCGACCCACACTAAACAATATATAACCACACATGCTTTGCACTTTTGTCAAGGAATTAATTGATTTGAGAATTTATTGGCACACCAATTTGACCAAGAGCCCATGAATAACCATTCTATACAATTAATAAAAGCAGTCATGGAAAAGTACGTCGACATTAGACTCCACTACCTTACAAAAATTCGGAACTCAGATATATCAATTAGAAATCATTTTACTAAAAATGTACTGTTTTTAGGACAATAATGATATTCTGATTTGTTATTTTTGAATTAGTTGAAACCTAAACCTTCGACCAAAATATAAATAATATACGTTCCGGTGCGGGGGTGATCTACAGGGCTGTATGATGTATCCTGTGTCCTACTTGTTTTATTTTGTTCTGTGAAATGTATTAATTTAATTAAAAATTGATTTCTGATTTTAACTTTTATTATTTATTTATTAATGTTGATTGTGATTTTAATTATGATTTCATCTTTAATTTTATTTTAATGTATTTTATTTTATTTTTCATTTTCATTTTAATTTCTTCACGAGTCTTTTGTTTATGTTTTGTGTACACTTATTATGGCGAAATCTGGAATAAATGATTGTAGTTATTTTTATTCTCTTTATTCATTAAAAAAAAATTACAAATTATATTTTTAAAAACATTAGATAGAAATACTAGAATTCATAATAAAAATAATGAATTCATTATTTACACCTAGCTAAATATGCATTATTAATTAATAAATTACATGTTAATAAAATTCCTCAAGAGTTGGTTGACATGCCACTAAATAAGTTCAAAATCGAAGTAAAAAAGACTTTAATGAAAAAAGGATATTACAAAGTAAACGAATACCTTAATGATAAAAATGCATGGTCATCCTAATCTCTTTGCTTGCTCGCACAATATAAACCTATGAAAAAAAAAAATCTAATTGTTTAAAAAAAAGAAACTATAATATTGTTCACTGAGTTTCTTGCTGGTCTCTTCTCAGTAGAACCAACTTACCGAACCAGCGAAAGAATCATTTTCAAATGATTTATTTACTTAATTTAATATTGTATTGGTAATTTCTTGACATTATTGTAAAATTTTGACGTTCATATGTGCTCTTTATGTGCCTAAACTGAATAAACGAAATTGATTCTTTGATTGATTCTTTGATTGATAAAATCATCGACAAAAAGGATCGACTCCTTGCCGCAGCACTTGTAATAAACTCTAAGACAATCCGGACACGTTATCTGTGTGGGCGTAAGTGTATTAGTGTGAGTAAACGGTGACGCCCCCTGACACCCTTGATTTGTATAGAAAGTTAGTTAGCATGCCGTCTCTAGTAGCGGGCGCGCGGCGATTCCGTGCTCTGTGATCAAAACATACCTGCTCCTACCTTAAGCAGCTACTCTGCCTAGCAGCGCCTGATTTACCCACGGGCTAATAAGGCTTAAGCCTAGGGCGCAAGGACCGAAGGGTCGCCGCCGGGCGTGGCGCTGAGTTGAGACTTAGTTACCTACATGATAATATTTGGTAGGTATCTATTTTTAGTGGTAAACTCTTACCCCCTTATTCATAAACAACTAAAACGCTCTACATACCTATTATTATTAAAATAGTGTTTTGTTTTCTTCTTTCAAAATCAAATCATACTTAATTCTCAAGAAATTGTTAAAACACTATTTTAACTTTGTAGAGCGTTTTAGGTTTTTTTTTAAAAATAAAGGGAAAATACATAATCACTGTATCTTATCGGCTCTTTTATTAATTTAAATTTGTGTTTTGTTTTCAGTATGCCTTACAAGGTCGTCCAAACCATAGAGAATGGAAAAATATGCCTTTCCGCTATACCCAACAACTGGGAGAAGGAGGGCGCTCTGTCTTGGCCGCCAAGGTCAGAAGCCAGTAGCATGTTGGATGAAAATTCTGTACCTGCAAAAAACAAAAAAAAATATTTTTACTGAAGAATGATAACGATGAAGTGGTGAAATATAAAACAAAAATATTAGAAATACTTCAAGATGTGTAAACACCCAAAAACAATATTGCAACAACTCGCCAAACACGATGTAGAGTACAACGAACTATTGAATAAAATGGCAGTCTATAGTGTCACAACAACAGGAACCAACCGCGAGTGCTCTGTGGAAGAAAGTATTCCTCCTCTCAAAACAGTGGAAGAACTATTTCAGCTGGAAGACAATTTAAAGAATCCAGAATTTCAAAGTAAAGTATTTCAAAATCATGTCCACTTTATGCTCTAGAGAGAAGAAGAAGAGATCATGGAACCATACATAGATACGGCGCAAAATGCCTTAAGGAATAGCCTACCATATCACGATCAAATTTATGTTAGCAATTGTAGCTTTAACGATACCGTGGCAAAGATATTGCAGTTAGAGGTAGAAGGTAGATTCGATAATATAAAACAAAAATTCTCTATTTACCAGCTCCCCGCATGGTAATACCACCCCAAAATAGTTTAAGACCTAATTACTACGCTGAACATTTTTATAGCCAACAGCCAAGGTCAAACAAACAAAAAATAAATGCACCTAGACCAAACATTCCGTACCATCTGAGGTATTGGACCCCTAATAATGTATTCCAAAGACCACCACAGCCCTTCTTTCAACAGCATCGGAATAACTTGCAAAGACCACCCTTCAATTCGCAACAACCTCAACAAAAACCTACACCTAATACAGGGGATGTGACGATGCGAACCACCCCTCAGTTTAGACCTAATCAAATAAATTTAGGTAGGGGTTTAGTTGCGGAAGAAGTCTTCCATCACCAAGAGGAACCACTAAATGACCAATATGAGTTCCAAAATCCTGAAGATTATTTTTATAATTATATTCCAGAAGAGTACCAAACTTTTTCTGAGGAAAATCAGGTTGTTTCCGAAGAAAATCAAAATTTTTGCGAGGATACAACTTCAAAAGAAACATCATAGAATTTAATCATGTTAAGTCATATTTGCCATACTTTGAGACGGAAAAACCTAAGTTAAAAATTTTAATTGATACCGGTAGTCAACGTTCATTTATTACGCCCAACGCTCAAAAATTGTACTTTTCAAAATATTGGCAGCCTGAGAAGTTTTCGGTTCGAACTTCACACGGAATAACAACTCATATTGGAATAATCGAAACGCCTTTTTGGTGTAGATATTTCGGGGAAGATAAGGGTCCGGTAAAATTTAAAATATTTATCAGTTCAGTGATAAATATGATGTGTTAATGGGACAGAAATGATAGAGCAAATTAATGCGAAAATTGATTTGAAAGAACGAAAGTTAACTATGCCTCATAAAGAGTTACTTATGTTTCATATGACCGAAGATGATAATTTAAATATAAAAGATTTATGCAATACTTATCAGGATTTATTTACAGAAAGCGTGACAAATAGTGCAACGACTAAAATAAAACATCATATTAGTTTAGTTAGTGAAGAACCTATTTATCAACGACCGTATAGGTTACCACAGATACAACAAGTGGAAATAAATAAGCAAATTGCCACTTTATTAAGCGAACATATTATAAGACCTTCAGAATCACCATGGGCTTCACCTGTACATATTATTCCGAAAAAGTTAGATCAGTCAGGAGTACAAAAATGGCGATTGGTCCATAGATTATCGAAAATTAAATGAAAAAACTAAGTCAGATAAATTCCCATTACCAAACATAGATGAGCTGTTTTCTAAACTACAGGGAAACAATTATTTTTCTACTTTAGATTTAACTTCTGGGTATCATCAAATAAAAATGGATGATGACTCAATTGAAAAAACAGCCTTCAGTACTTCTAATGGTCATTACGAATTTCTACGAATGCCCTTTGGTCTCAAAAACGCTCCCGCAACATTCCAGAGAATGATGAATAATGTATTAAAAGAAGAAATTACCAGAAGTATATCGAGGGTATAGTGTTCAAACCCAGTAAGTGTCGAAAAATAAAAAATCGTTTTATTAGTACATCTTAATGCATTTTTGACGCTCTTTCCAGTGGTCTAATCCAATAAGCGGAATTCGCAGTAAAAAGAAAAATACTTAAGGTAATCACCCAATAAAGTGACCACGTTTAGCCAAGACTTAAAAACTGGTACCCTCTAAAGCGTGTTATCTTGTTACATAATATTTTTATTTCACGCTTAAACCACATAAAGCTTATTATTGGTATTGAGTGTTCAATAATTTTAACTAAAATTACCTAACAGTTTAGAGGCAATAATCACTATTTGTATTTATCGGGTTTTATCTTTAAATACGTAGATAGAAAACAAAACCAAAAGTTAAATCAAAACAAATGTATTTGTCGGGTTTTACTGTTCGATTATGTTTCAAAATTAACAAGTTATGTTTAGTTATATGGTATTCGCTCTCTTCGTCAACTAACTTTCTTCACACTTCACTAGGATACCAAAAAGGTCGGACCATGAGCCTTCTCTGCTAGACCTTCTGCTGACGAGTCGCCCGGACCAGTACAGTGTTTCGGTGAGCGCCGCTTTAGGTGAATCCGACCATTGCCTGGTCCGTTCCGAGGTGCCCATTTTAGCGCCCCCACGTCCCGTGCAGGGGAAGCGGCGTCTCTGGCACTACTCGTCAGCGGACTGGGATGGACTGCGTGATTATTTTGCGTCCATCCCGTGGGTTGAACGCTGCTTTGAAGGTAAGAACCCATCTGAGGCCGCAACTGCTGTCGCCGGTGTCCGCAGGGCGCGCCCCTGGTTCGGACGCGAGTGCGCGGAGGCTGTCAATCATAAACAGTCTGCGTACCGCGCTTGGATCAGGGCGCGCGCTACGTGCGATCCCAACGTGGGCCACTTCAAGGCGGCGTACAACAGAGCCACAAAGGCCTGCAAGAGGGCTTATGTCAGAGCGGATGCCCAGCGCATAGCGCGGCTTGGTCAGGAGCTAGTAGAACATCCCACGGGCAGCCGTGGCTACTGGCGACTGGCCAAAGCCGTGCAAGCCAACTTCTGCCAGCCTTCGCTGCCCCCGCTGCGCAATCCCGATGGATCCCTGGCCCATGAGCCGCAAGAGAAAGCAAATTTGCTGGTTAATCTCTTTGCGGCCAACTCCCGAGTCGATGATTGTGGTATGGAGCCGCCGACACTGCCCGTCAGTGACCATGCAATGCCTGATATTCGTATCAGGCAACGCGATATCCGAGCAGTGTTGCAGTCACTCGATGTCGGGAAAGCCAGTGGTCCGGACGGTATTCCAGCGGTGGTTCTGCAAAAATGTGCAGCGCAAAATTGTCTCCAATGCTTGCGCGGCTGTACCGGCTGTCATACAGCTCTGGTACAGTGCCTTCGGCTTGGAAAGAGGCGAATGTACAGCCGATCCCCAAGAAGGGGGATCGCTCAGACCCAAACAACTATCGACCCATAGCCGTCACCTCAGTACTGTGCAAGGTGTTCGAGCACATAATTAATAAACAGCTCATGCGTCACCTTGAAGATCACTCCCTAATTAATGACCGGCAATATGGCTTCAGGCCGAAACGGTCAGCGGGTGATCTTCTGGCGTATGTTAACCATATTTGGGGTGAGGCTATGGACAAGCACGGCGAGTCATTGGCAATTAGCCTTGACATCGCCAAAGCTTTCGATAGAGTTTGGCACAAGTCGCTTCTTTCCAAGTTACCAGCCTTTGGTCTGCCTCCTAGACTGTGCGACTGGGTTGCCGGCTTCTTGCAGGAGCGCCGTATTCGCGTCCTTTGTGATGGACGAGCCTCGGAGTTCTTGCAGGTAAATGCCGGCGTACCGCAGGGATCTGTCCTATCGCCAACTCTCTTTCTTCTGCATATCAATGACATGCTGTCGACCGGCAGCATTCATTGCTATGCCGATGATAGCACCCTACACGGGAGTTATCATGGACGTCCTGCGGATAAGCAGACGCATATCGCTGTCACTGAGCTTGACCGGATCCTGAATCACATTTCCCAATGGGGCTCTGAGAACTTGGTCGAGTTCAATGCCAAGAAGACGCAGGCATGTGCGTTTACAGCAAAGGTATCTTCTTTCCTTCCCCTTCCCACTCTTCAGAGCACGCCACTGCCACTGCAGGACAACCTCAATATCCTCGGTATGGATGTTCGCTGCAAACTGAACAGCAAAAACTACATCGAGAGTATCATCAAAGCAGCCTCGCGTAAACTCGGAGTCCTGAACAGAGTGAGACGGTTTTTCACGCCGGAGCAACGGTGTCTTCTTTACAAGACACAAATTCGTTCCTGCGTGGAGTACTGTTCACATCTCTGGGATGGATCCGCAAAGTACTTATTAGATGCTCTCGACAGGTTGCAGCGACGTGCGGTCCGCATTATCGGAAATCCTGAGGTCACGAGTACCCTCGAGTCTCTGCAGATGCGTAGAGATGTTGCTTCCTTGGCAGTTTTTTACCGTCTCTACTATGGTGAATGTTCTGAAGAGCTATTCCAATTAGTCCCACCCTCCCCCTTCCTATACAGGACGACACGTGCAGGACTTAGATGTCACCCCTATACGGTGCAGAACATTCCTTCAAGAACCAAGCGGTTCGGTGACTCTTTCCTTTGTCGCACCATTAAGACCTGGAATTCCTTGCCAGCTAACGTGTTTCCCTCTTCCTACAGTCCCGGGTCCTTTAAGCGGAGCGTGAAAAAGCATCTGATGAGGCCGTCAAGCTGAGTGCCACCATTGTTAACATGGCACGTGTATATAATGGTGGCCCTCTTTCTTGAGACTTTACCTTCAGCTTACCATCAGGCGAGGTAAAGTCAAATTGACGTGTCCTAATTATAAAAAAAAGGAAAAACCCAATAAATCATATTCATCATATCGTCGTCGCGTCGTCCGCGCGTATTGTTGTTGAAATTCTTCTATTCAGTGCAATAATACTATAAGATTTACTACGCTAATGCTACGATGGGTGACCGAGGAAGAAAATTAGTGCAACTAGCTTGCATTAAGCCGTTGATATCAGAAATTCTCACTTTATAGATATTTTTTCTTAAGTAATGAAGAATGAAAGTAACTTAACCAAGTTGTATCGTTCAATTCTTATACTAAACCTTGATTAAGCACTTTAGCTATAGTTACAAGGCAGTCAGCCTATTATAATAGCTAATTAATTGTGTTATAAATAGGTACATTAGAATTAGTATTATTAATTTGGTAAGTCATACCAGCCAAAGTAACGAGACCGGCGCGGCGTCGAGCGGATTGCGCCGCTGTTTCATTCGATGCGCTGTGAGTGAGCGGGAGAGCAATAATAATCGCTCGCGGTTCACGAATTTCTATTATCAAATACGGTGCACTGTCGGCGGACTTCCGAATTATGCGGTTTTACCACTAACAACTTTTACCGTTTTAAAACGGATTCTACAGTAGTAAAATAATGTCTTTATCTGTTTTTTTTTACTAATTAACTTATTTTTCTCTTATAATTATTTATTATTATAGCACTTAATGTTGGTTTTAGATATTTCCGATGACGGTATCATGAAAGTGGAACTGCCTTTGGAAAATCGAAATCCTGCAAGTACATTACAAGATGCTGTAAGTTTTACGTGAAGTTTCATACCATGTATTGTCTGACTTATTTGTTATTTTTATTAAATAATTAGGTTTAAGTTGTTATTTACTTACATTCTTACAGAATAAACAATTTATAATGAATGTTATTTTGTTTTTAGATGGTACAAATTCTAATTTGGAAAAGGGCAGCGCTAATTTGAATAATCTAGATCCAGACAGTAATGTACACGATACTCATGGTACGTAGCTATGTACATCTCAAATGATGTTATTACTTTATCTACTATAACTGTTCGATATTTTGTGTTGATTATACTCATTAAATTAATTTTAGATATAGCTGTGCCTTTGATGTCACCAAACGATGTTGATGTAATTTCAAATAGTTCATCAGATCTGAACCTTACACAAATGGATACTGTTTTAAAGATGAAGGATCTTCTCGAGGATAACTACTTGAATACAGGTACTTATATTTTTCCAATTCTATCTTACTTTATCCGTGTAGTATTTGGGCGGCTCTAGGCAGGGCATTGTGGCGATCCTTTGGAGAGGCCTATGTCCTGCAGTGGGCGGCGCTTAGGTGACACGATTGTCTATATTAATAGGTACAATTAACCTTTGAATCTGTGTTATCAAACTATAATAGCATTTTTACATTTTTTTATTATTTACGCAAGTCAATCTCCTGAGGCAACTGCGTCTACAAGTCAGATGATTTGTTGTTATGCGTCAGATGAATCAAGTGAGAAAGAAAACCTATTTGGCAGCGAGTTTTCAGATAAAGATCCTACTTACGTGCCAGATTCAGATGAAAATATTCAAAACGATAGTGGTTCTGACTGTATTGTGAAAATTCCTGAGGAATGTCAAAACGATACATGCAAAGAATTCGTCACGTTGATTCTTGAAAATCTTTTGGATAGAGTTTGGTTATCCGTCAAACACATAACAAGACGAAAAAGAGCTCAACCAAGAGAGTGGAAACGAAACATTAGTAAGGCGAGAAAAGCCGAGGGATTATCTTACATAACAAAAGGTGTTGCTAGATCGGCCAAAGTGCCAAAGCCCATTCAATGTGATAAATGCACATTTAAATGTACTCAAAAGTTTTCTCCTGACGAACGAAACGTTTTGTGTCGTAATTATTACAATATGAACTTCGTATCACAAAAAAATTGTATTCTCTCATGCCTAAAGATTCAGCCTGTGAAAACTAGGAAACTACAGAAAACATCAAATAAAAAGGATCGCACAGTCAGCAAAAAATACTTTTTCAGAAAGAACAACGAACAAATTCAAGTCTGCCTCAATTTTTTCAAAGCGACTTTATGTATTAGTGTGGATGTTATAACTGACGCTGTGATTAAAGCTGATTATTTCGGGGTTTACAATAGCGATGATCAACGTGGCAAAAAAGAACCACCTAATAAAACAAGCCCTGAAGACGTTGCATTTGTCCAACAACATATTGAATCTTTTCCATTACTGCCGTAAAGATAGCAAAAAGAAATATTTGGCTCCAGACGTAAAATCTATTAATAATATGTATAGATTGTATCAGGACATTTGCAGAGAATCCGAAAGGATAGCAGTTTCAGCATTTAAGTACTGTGAAATATTTAATGATAAATTTAATTTTGAGTTTTTTAATCCAAAAAAAGACTTATGTAACATGTGTTCAAAATACGAAAAAGCTGACTCGAAAGAAAATTTAGAAGAAGAGTATCGGGAGCCTTTACAGCGTAAAAAAAAATGTCAAGCAGAAAAAGATGCTGACAAAATTCGGGCTAATACAGATGAGTCATTTATGTCTGTTACTATGGATTTACAAGCTGTGTTGCAAATACCAAGTGGAGGGGAAAGTATATTATACTATATGAGGAAGTTAGTATTGTATAATTTTACTATTTACGAAGCAAAATTTCCAAATAATGCATACTGCCTCTGTTGGAGTGAACTAAATGGTAAAAAAGGGAGTTCTGAAATAGGTACGTGCCTCTATTACTTTTTATCGAAAAAATTATCCCAATCCATCAAAGAAATAAGTATTTTTTCTGACACCTGTCGGACAAAACAGGAATCAGTACATCTCAGCACTTCTGCTCTGGACAGTTCAAAAAATCGATCATTTAGATATAATCGAACAGAAATTCTTAGAAAGTGGCCACACTCACATGGAAGTGGATTCCATGCACGCTGCTATTGAATCAGCGTCTAAAAGCATAACAATAAGTAGCGTAAGTGAGTGGAAAAACGTTTTTAAAGCAGCTAGAAAGAAGAGGGCCAAAACTATTATGAAAGAGGATGTGAAGGAAACAAAAGAGATTGATAATTATAAAGTGAGAGAATTTAAATTTAATGACATGTTAGACTTGAAAAATCTTAGCGCTGCAATAATTAGAAACAAAAATAAAGATAACTTCAAGGAAACGGTTAACTGGCTTAAAATAAAAAGGATTAAATATGTTAAAGGAGACTTAAAAATATATTTTAATTATGACATGTCCGAGAACTTTCGTAGCATTGATGTCTGTAAAATGGCCGTTAATACACCACAAACTAGAGCTAAAAGAAATTCGCCTTCAGTTAGTGTTCAATTACCAAACGAAATAGAGCACTTATATTCCACTCAATTACCAATTAGCCTTGCTAAAAAAAAAGGATCTCCTCAATATGTGCGAAAAACTTATCATACCAGAGGAACTTCATGCATGGATACGTGGTATGAAGACGTACACCAAACCTACAGCTTTCGAAAGTGACGAAGAGTGATTTATCTCGTTTTTTGTTTTATTATTCTTTAAATAAACCATTTATTAAAGTACATAATATGTTTAATTTCTCTAGATCTAAAACCCAATAAGTCGGTGCCCTTTGTAACTTATATTTTTATTATGACAAAATCGACTACCTCAGAAACTCAAAAATACTGTTTTACACTAATTCAACGTATCCACTTTTACCACAAATACTCATTATAACGACATTATTTGAATAACATAGGTATTTTTGTCCTTAAAACTTAAATATTGAATATCTCAAAAGTGTCAATTTCGTACTTATTGGGTTTGAGCACTATACCCTCGATATGTTTAGTTTATTTAGATGACATTATTATATATTCTAAAACTAAACAAGAACATATTAACAGATTACAACAAGTTTTCGAGGCATTAAGGAAAGCTAACCTTAAAGTAAATAAAAATAAATGTGTATTTATGGAAGAAGAAATAGAATTTTAGGTCATATATTAAATAAAGATGGCTTAAAGCCTAATGAAAAGAAAATAGAAGCAATCAAAAAATTCCCTATTCCAAAAACTTTAAAAGAAATTAGAGGATTTTTAGGACTTATAGGCTGTTACAGAAAATTTGTGCCTAATTTGAGTAAAATAGTAAAACCTCTAACAGAAGCTACTAAGAAGGATGCTGTAATAAATATCCATAAAAAAAGTTATATCGAAGATGTACAGACTTGTAAACATTTATTAACTAATGCACCTATTTTAGCTTTCCCAGATTTTAATAAAACTTTTGTTATAACGACTGATGCTTCCGATATAGCATTAGGCGCTGTGATTAGTCAGGATAATCACCCCATTGCATATGCATCAAGAACATTAACTGACACGGAACAAAAATATAATACAACCGAAAAGGAACTATTAGGAATTCTCTGGGCAGTTACACCATTTTCGTCCATATATTTATGGTAGAAAATTCGTATTAAGAACAGACCATAAAGCTTTAATTTGGTTGGCAAAATTAAAGGAACCAAATCAAAGGTTAACAAGGTGGAAGTTGAAATTGCAGGACTATGATTTAACAATCAAACATGTAAAAGGGAAAAATAATTTCGTAGCGGATGCTTTAAGTCGTGTAGAAATTCATTATACAGACAATAGCTCAGTGAATGATAGTGTTAACGCTGCTATCAACTACGCACGGGGTGAAGGGTGCGGGCGACGCGAGCGCCGGTCCGCGCTGTAACTACGACGGCCTTCCACTACCAACGAGACTCACCACGACACGGCGCAGAGCGCACGCATCTCGTCATTAATTTTTTGTAATTTTAATTTGAAGTGAATACACGCTATTTATATACTTTTTGGAGTCCGATTTATTATTGCTCCCCAACATTTGGAGACCACACGACGTGATAAACAAGCACGGATAAAAACATCGAAATTATATGACGATTAATGGCGGCGAACAAGTCACGGAACCGTTAAGTTGCAACTTCAAACAAAGGAACAAAGGGATTTCAAGATACAAGCTACATGTGCAATTACGAAGGAAGTGTGCCCGTTTCTAATTCATTTAAAAGTTTAATGTGATTTAACCGAGTGTTATTGTGACAGTAGTGATAGTCTCCTCTAAAATATACATAAATTAGACTTTGTACTCTTTGTGAGTAATACACAGAGGTTACGTACTACGTTAATCTTATACAATTATACGTTAAATTGTGTTCCAAAACAGTTTAAATACTAGGTCTTTGCGTTTATGCATTAATTATTCGTAGTTAACGTTTAATTTCAGGAATAACTGTCTTAAAATATATATATCAAGGTGGAAAGTAACAAATATCTTTATTAATTAACTAAATTAAGTGTTCGTAAGCATTAAATTGTTAGGAACCTAAATTAATTAGTGAATAACAAATGTTTTAATGTCAATTGCCGACTGTTTCAGAATTACTGGGAAAAAATACATTACATAATTGGAACGAGTTGGTGAGAAGAAAGGAGTAAAATATTACCCACATACTTAGCTTATTGGGAATTGCTAAACTAAGATTGAGTACTTGAGGTATGGAATCATTATCAATTCCGAACTAAAAACTGTGAGTATAAGTGCAATTATCATTATTTTACTTGCCTGATTATTAATTATCGCCTTACTTACGCCGTTGCTTGCACTTGCAAAATGAGTGATTTAAATGAATTGATACATCAAAGAGGAGTCGAAAGAACGCGCTTAACGCTATTTAAAAAGTTCTTGTCATCTTTATTAGAGTTAAAAATCAATGACATCAATAGGGCTCAAATTAACGAATTGTCAATGCGATTAAATAAAATGCGAAATTCATTAAACACTTTCGATGAGATCCAAGATAAGATAGATATGCTTGATGCTTCTGACAAGCAACTTAAAGAAAGGGAAGAAACAGAAAGTTCATTTTATAGTAGCATGAGCCAAGCCCAAGAAATAATTGAAACATGGCAAGAGACCTTTCAAAGGGAGAAAATTTCAAGTAATACCAGCCGTATTTCAGGCCTTAATAAAATAAAACTACCACCATTGAAACTTCCTCTTTTTAATGGAAATCCAAACTTGTGGCTTGAGTTTCGTGACATTTATTTGTCACTTATTCACAACAACGATGACATGGATGACATATGCAAAATTCATTATTTAAAGTCTTATTTATAGGGTGAAGCTAGTGTTGTCATTAAATCAGTTACCGTCTCTGCCGACAATTATGAAATTGCTTGGTCATTGTTGTGTGAAAGGTATAATAACAAACGTTTGTTAGTCAGCCAACACCTCAAGTGCTTATTTAATATCGAGCCTTTGACGAAGGAGACAGATAGGGGTATGCGCAATTTAATAGATTCAATTTCAAAAAATCTGCAAGCTCTCAAAACGCTGGGTGAATGCACGGACAAATGGGATACGCTTATCATCTACATGGCTACGACAAAGCTTGATAATGCTACTGCACGCAGGTGGGAAGAATTTAGGAATGATATTAAAGATTCTCCTACTTTGAACGATTTTTTTAAGTTCTTGCGTAACAGGGCAGATGTACTGGAAACAGTGTCATCTACACGGTCAGATTTAAAAAATGAAAAACGATACACAGCTCCTAAAACTAAAGCCTTTATAGCTTCAGCTTCTGATGCATCATCCACTAGTTACCAGTGCATGTCCTGCAAACAAAATCACAGATTAGTCGAATGTCCTAAATTTAAATCGCTGTCGATCGATGATCGTTATACACAAGCTATTCAATGGAAACTGTGCAAAAATTGCCTTAGACCTGGTCACCATACTTTCCAGTGTCGCTCTAGTGGTTGTAGGATCTGCAAAAGGAAACATAGCACTATTTTACATAAAGATACAAACAATCAACAATTGCTTAGTAATGAAAATGTCTCTGTTTCAACTTCAAGCGGTAGTACCCTTCCTCAAGTGACAGCATCTTCGTCCAACGAACCTGTGGAACAGCAAACCGCAGTTCAAGGTCAGACATCCATCACAATGTCCACAGTGTCATGTGCTCAAGTCTTACTTTCCACAGCACTCCTTGAGGTAACATACGAAGGTAACAAACATGTGCTACGTGCTTTATTAGACAGCGGCAGCCAATCCTCCTTCATCTCTGAAAAGGCACAAAATATGATTAATTGCAATACACTTGAAGTTAATCTTTCAGTATCCGGTATTAACAATACAGGTTTAAAAATAAATAAGCATTGCAATCTAACAATTAATTCAATGCATAGTAATTTCTCTACTGCAGTTAAATTTTATGTAGTTCCTAACATCACTGATAAACTTCCAAGCATGAAGGTTACAGCACAATTAAATATTCCAAGAAATGTAAATCTAGCTGATCCTCAGTTCTGCCATCCGTTTACTTGGCTCAGATGTGTTTTGGGATCTCATTGAATCTAATCACATTAAAGTGGGGCAAAACAAACCCGTATTAACGGAGACAAAACTGGGATGGATAGTAGCTGGCCCTACTGGGGGGAGCCGCGTTTATTCTTCGAGTTCACAAGAAATAAAGTGCAATTTCTCACAAGATATTAAAGATCAATTAACAAGGTTCTGGGAACTCGAAGAATTGCCCGCCACAAAGGTTGTGTCATCTGAGGATACTTACTGCGAAAATCTATTCAATGACACTACCTATCGCAACGCAGATGGAAGATTTACAGTTACAATTCCACTGCGAGAATCGCCAGATGTCCTTGGAGATTCGTATAAATTGGCTGAAAAGCGATTTCTTAATATTGAAAAACGGCTTTCCAAAGATCAGTCCCTGAAACAAGCCTATTCTGATTTTATTCATGAATATGAGAACCTAGGACATCTGACAGAAATCCCAAAGCCTGAATTTGGATACTATCTTCCTCATCATTCAGTAATTAGACAAAAGAGCGAGACAACTCGATTACGCGTAGTCTTCGATGCTTCTGCTCAATCTACAACCGGAAAATCATTTTAATCCGGTTTAGGCAACACAGGTACGTTGTAACAGCAGACGTCGAGAAAATGTACAGGCAAGTGCTCGTAGAGCCTAGTCAACGCTACTTACAACTAATTCTCTGGAGAGATGAGATTACAGAACCAATTAAGGTTCTACAGCTAAACACAGTTACCTACGGGACCGCAAGTGCTCCTTACTTAAGCACCAGATGTTTATTACAAATAGCTAAAGAATGCGAAGATGAAACCATTAGTCAAATTATAGAACATGATTTCTATATGGATGATCTTTTAACAGGATCTCAAACTGAAACTGAATTAAGTCACATCTGTGAATCAGTTACTAATAAACTAAAATCAGCATGCTTTCCTCTTCGCAAATTCCATACAAACGCCCCTTTGGTCGTAAAAAATAGTCTCGGTACTATGATAGCAAAGGACTTAGATGTTACTTCTCAATCTAGTGTTTTAGGCCTCACATGGCATCCGGCTGATGACAAGTTGCAATTTTCGGTACAGCTAGATGTTTCACCACCATTTACAAAGCGAACTATATTATCAAATTCTGCTAAAATATTTGATCCACTAGGCTTGTTAAGTGCAATCACAATTACCCCAAAAATCATTCTACAGCGGTTATGGCTAACTAAACTCGACTGGGACGATTTAATTCCTACAGAATTATCACAAATGTGGCAAGATTATGTAGGAAATCTCAAATATTTAGCTGATATCGACATCCCAAGATGCGTTTTAAGTCCACAATTTAAATCAATCACCTTACATTCCTTCAGTGATGCATCCCAAAATGCCTATGCTGGATGCGTTTATTTGTCCTCAACGGATGATGAAGGTAATACTCTGGTACGTCTGCTGTGTGCTAAGGCTAAGGTTGCTCCTTTAAAACCAACTTCTATTCCTCGTTTAGAGCTACTAGGAGCTTTATAGTCTGTGCGTTTGTTGGCTCAGGTCAAACAGGCACTACGATGTCACATCGACCAAGTTTTTCACTGGACGGACTCATCTGTGGTTCTAAGTTGGCTTGGGGCTGAACCGCGCAGCCTTAAAACATTCGTTTCAAACCGCGTAGGAGCCATTCAGGAATGGTCTCCTGTAGGTATGTGGAGGCATGTCCCTGGAGATCAGAATCCCGCGGATTTGGCTTCTAGAGGAGTTAACCCTCAGCAGCTAAGTAATTCAACTTTGTATTGGCAGGGTCCCTCGTTTTTGAGTAATGAAATAGCATCTTGGCCACAGTTGTGCCAATCCAGTCTCAGCAGCGATGTACCTGAAATAAAAACTTACACTCAAATAATAGAAACTAAAAAACCAGCAAGCGTTCTTTCCAAGGTTGTGAACTTCACCAAATATTCAAAATTATCTACCTTGCAAAGAACCTTTGCCTATGTAATAAGATTCGTCTTTAACCTAAAAAATCCGAATTCGAAAATGGTTGGTCATTTAACTGCAGATGAATTAAATATTTCATTGAATTACTTAAGTAAGCAATCTCAACAGGAATCTTTTCCTGAAGAACTAAACCAACTACAAAAGAATAAAACCTTACCTGTGAAATCTCGTATACTCCCACTTACTCCTTTCCTTGATGAGTCCGGATTGCTGCGTGTCGGCGGTCGCATAAAAAACTCTTCTGAAACATACAATCAAAAACATCCTATTATAGTAGATTCAAGGCATCCACTTACAAAGCTGATTTTTGAACATACGCATCTAAAATTGCTACATGGTGGATCCCAATTATTATTAAATACAGTTAGAGAAACATTCTGGCCTATAACAGGCAGAATTTTAGCAAGGAGTACAGTTAACAACTGCAAAATATGTAAAATCATGAAGGCAAAGAACATAAACCCACTCATGGGTAACTTACCCGCACCAAGGGTAACACCAAACCTTCCCTTTCATGTTTGCGGCGTGGATTTTGCTGGTCCTTTTCTTATCACTAACCGTAAAGGACGCGGCTGCAGGATCACAAAATCATATCTATCCTTATTTGTCTGTTTTTCGACAAAGGCTTTGCATTTGGAGTTGGCTAGCGATCTCACATCGGAATGCTTTATCCAATGTCTGAAGCGGTTTATAGCTCGCAGAGGTAAACCAAGCAAAATTTTCTCAGATAATGGGACTAACTTTGTAGGTGCAAGCAACGAAATCGGTAGATTCCTAAAAAATGATTGTGATTCCATTGCTTCATATGCAGAAAACGAACGTATAACATTCCATTTCTCACCTGCTCTTTCTCCTCATTTTAATGGGTTGATAGAAGCTGGGGTAAAATCAGTTAAATTCCACCTAGCTAGGGTTCTAGGCAATACACACATGACGTTTGAGGAGCTATCTACACTGTTTGCTCAAATCGAGGCTATCTTAAACTCACGACCTCTTACATCATTATCATCAGATCCCAATGATTATGAACCTTTAACTCCGGGGCACTTCCTGATCGGCAGAGCACTATTGTCACTGCCAGCACCATCTCTGATTGATATAAATCCCAACCGGCTCAGCAAATACCAGCACATCGAAAGGATGCGACAGCAATTTTGGTCACGTTGGCATTCAGAATATCTGAACGAATTGCAACAAAGAACAAAATGGAAAACCAATCAGGAGGGCCTACAAATCAACGACATGGTCGTACTCAAGGAGCCCAATGTTCCACCTATGAGGTGGCGCTTAGGACGTATCCAGAAACTATACCCAGGGGATGATGGCATCTCCAGGGTCGCCGATGTCCAGACTACCAAAGGCATCTTTCGTCGGGCGATTCATAAGCTTTGCGCACTACCTAAGGAGTCATCACCAGCAACGACGAAGCCTTCTTCAGCATCGGCTCCAAAGACAGCAGCATCTTCACTCCTCGAAGCCCAACTTGCTCGAGGGGGGGGAGTATGTTAACGCTGCTATCAACTACGCACGGGGTGAAGGGTGCGGGTCCGCGCTGTAACTACGACGGCCTTCCACTACCAACGAGACTCACCACGACACGGCGCAGAGCGCACGCATCTCGTCATTAATTTTTTGTAATTTTAATTTGAAGCGAATACACGCTATTTATATACTTTTTGGAGTCAGATTTATTATTGCTCCCCAACAGATAGTGTACCAAATTTAAACAATAGTAATTCTTCAACAATAACGGTAACAAATTCTGAACAAATTGATAATTTAAGTCAGCAGGGCACTATTCATTCAAATCAAGAGGATAGTGATGAAGGTATCCCAATCATAAATGCATATCCTCAAAAACGGCTTAGACGAGTTATTTTTGAGTATGCTCCTTAAAAAAAGGCAGAAAGAAAGGACGGCCGAAAGAAAGGACGGCATTTCATTAAAGAATTTATGCTAGAATATTTGTTACAAGAGAAGTATGCATTTATTATTACAAATGATGAACTTTATAATATAATTCATCATTTGGAATAATAAATGCATATTTCTGCATTAACAAAAAAACAAGTTACGAGAAACAATAAGTAATTTGTTCTCTATTTCTCAATTGAACTTAAATGATGTACAATATATCTACAATCGGACTTATAATTTTAGATCATGTAACAGAAATTTGTAATCATCTTGATTAAAAAAGTCATACAAAAAGAGGGTTTGATAAATGGATTAGGTTCTGTTATTAAAGCTATAACAGGTAATTTAGATGACGATGATTTGAATAATATTCAAAAAAAAATAGCGACTTTTAGAATAACATAGAACAAACACATATCTGTAACAAATAACGTTTTAGAAGAATATAATAATCAAATTAAGAAAATTATTAATATCCAAAATATTATAGATCAGCCATAACAAATAATAAGATTCAGCAAAAGGTAGGTTTAGAAATTTTGTTGCAAGCTCAAACTTTGCAAGAGCTAGCTGAGAGATTATCAACGGCAATTACATTTGCTGAACATCACATGTATCATTATAGTATAATTCAGTCTCATATATTACAAGAGACACTTAATAAAATTAATAAAGATGTAATGATTTCAAGTAATATAAATGATGTAGAACCTTTTATTAATGTGAAAAGTAAGATATTAAATCATGTTATATATTTTATATTAGAAATACTTACCATTAGTTAAGCCACAGGTTTACAATACTAGAAAAATTGTTCCTATTATCCAAAACTTTCCTTCCTGTACCTATCCTATAACGCGAAAAGTCACTCTAGCATATCAAGAAAAAGAGATATATGAAGTAGAAGATTGTACTTCGTTATCACAACTAATTTGCAAAGGCAACATCAGACAAACACCCAACTGTGAAACAGATTTCTTATGGAATATATCTACTATGAAATGTACTACAGTCTCGATAATATGCCCAGAAGAAGAGGTACGAGAGATATCACCAAAGGCAATTTATATATATTTAAATCAAACTACAGAAATGAAAGTTAAATGTGGAAAGTACGAAGAAACATCATGGATAAAGGGATCTTATATATTATCTGGTGAAAATTGCGAAATCAATATATCAGGAATTACTCGATTCCATTACAATGTGATATGACTATTTTCTAGAACTGGCTCAGGAACATACCTATAGTAAGGCACCTCAACTTCCACAAGGTTGTATTTCAGAGCGAGTCGATGGATTATCCTGGCTACTTGATTATGTCTGTGCAAATACTTTTTATTATTATTATTAAGAAACATCCTATGTGGCAATGGTTAGAGCATTCGTGGCAAAGCAACATGACCATTCCAGTAATGAAGCCGTGGTCAATAATGATCAACAAACGAGCTCTCGAATTGAAGAACATGAAGCTTTATCATACGGGTCAAATGAAAATCAAAGTAATGAAAGAATTTATATTACACTTAAAGAAAAACAACAGAGCTTAACAAATTGTGGCTTCGAGAGTTACGAGGAGTGGGCATGAGAAGACGGATTATCCACGCCTTTTTGGATATTCCAAGCGATGGATTGGGAAGAAGATTTGAGGAAGCAATTGTTCGACTATTACTCGGAGGTATGTATGGAGTTGACAAACAGAAGAAAACAGGAAATGAACGAAACGGAATTTTCGTCATCGGTGAACACGAAGAACACCTACACGTCATCCACGATTGTACCTACAGTGGATCTACATGCAGGTGCCTCCACGTCCAAAGATTACGAGAATTTGTTACCGAAGACATCGAAGAAGATAATAACTGGCAAGAAAGCCAATCAAGTGACATTCCTGAAAGAGAGATCTCCGTTAAGGTTAATTAAACTACCCGAAACTTTTAAGTTACTGAATGACTCACTGCCTTTTCAGTTTCTACTTTCTATTTATCTGGGGATCATATTTCTTACCTACTAGAAAATTTACTTACATTATCAAATCTTAGTATCTACTGACAAAAAAAGCGAATAGTTTTAAAATTCCTACTATTTGGTCACTCTTACCTTTGATGAATGACCTTGTTAGGGAATCACATACAAAATGTATGTAACCGCTATAGTATAATCACCAATTTTGATTCCCTGTTTTGAAATTGTGTTGAATTCTTCAACTAAGGGTGACAAGAATTCGCCGAGGTCTCGTGGTTTTCCTTTTCCATAGTAAATACCAATAATCATTGGTTTGGGGTTCAAATTGTCAATTGTAAAAATTATCGGCCAAAATTCGTTTTTTGACGAATTGAATATGGGTAATCCATCAATGTTTATCTTCATTGAAATTTTTTCATCCACTTTAATATTATGAAAAAAATCTCGAAGACATACTTCAAGTCCATAGTGCCAGTATTGACCACCTTTAATATTTTTTATTTGCATACCACCACTCGGAGTATGTAGTAAGAATCTAGGATCCTTAGGAAGTTTCAGGATCGTTCGTTTGTTAAATATGTCAAAAGATCCTTAAAGACCAAATTCTTAAATCCTTTGCTGTATCAACACTTGTTTCTAATGTACGAACTTCAAAATCTTCACTATCTTCAGATAAACCACCATCATCACCATAATGTGCTTGACTGTTTTGTGGTTCCTCAAATATTTCAGACGATGTCGGGTCATCTGTGGTTAAAACTGAAGGGGTTTAAGGAGGTCGTGCATCTTCAATGGTGTCAATGATCTTTAAAAAAAAGTCAATATCGAACAACTGAACAGCCTAGTTTTAATCCATAAGACCACATGTCAAGATGAGCCATACTTCTCAATCTTTTTAAATTAATAAAGGCTCTAACTCAAGGGTCTTCAACCCGCGGCCCGCGGGCCGCTTGCAGCCCGCCGATATTTTTTCTGCGGCCCGCCAACAGCACTCTCAATAACGACTACAGTTAAGTAATAAAAAGTACCTTTAGGTTGCCGGAATTAGTGAAAACTGCACACCTGTGTAGGTACGTTCTTTTGTCGCTTTATTATCCTAGCCGCTAGCCTGTAATTAACTCGACTGTCGGCATTGTGATGTGGTGTGTACTTAGATACTAAATATTCTACATACTTGTAACCTAGTATATATATTCCATGTTTAATCTCAAATATAAGCAGTATACAATCAGATCTCGTTCGCTTCATTTCGTCTCCCAACACCCTGCCTTACATGGCGACCGTGACACAGGAGTCGGGTACCGCCCGCGAGCGTATTCCATATACGGACTAGATATTTCAAACAATATAGCTGAGTGAAATGTTACAGTGTTTTTTATAATGGAACAAAGAGTTTTAAGGCGTACATCGCGTAATACGCGTCTAAGTGTTGTTAAAACGTACTTTTGTGAATTATTAAGAGTATATAACAATGGGTGGTTCTGAATCAAAAGAAGAAGTAGTTATTGCTCAAAACACTGGAGTGGGTTCCAATACAGCCCGAACGGAACAGCTGCAGGAACACACAAACACAATTTTGGTGATAATTTGCACGATTTTGGCGATTGGCATAGTCATTATTTTATACAAGCTGTATAACCATTGCCATAAGAAAAAGATACAACGGCATATGAATGAAATATCTTTAAGACGTTACGCCAGCATTTTTAGGAGGCACCAGTCACTTGGAGGTGCTTTACCAGAAGCTGCCAAGGTCGATGTCATAGGCGTTTAACAGAGAGTACATTCTATTCCCAATCCTCACGGCTGCGATGCAACAGGATACATCCACAGGCTCACGGACAAGTTCAAGCGATTATGTAATTAATTTATCACGGACACCTTGAACAATATATTATACTCATGTATATCGTAAGTACTAGATATAATTATGACTGTATAAATGTATAACAAGGTATAGTCTACTGCCTACATGTTATTTTGATAGTTTTTTTTTCTCTCCTATTATATTCCTATAATTGATACTTTTATATTCCATAATAAGTATGTATCAAATAATAGTACCTACTGTAATGTTATAAAATTATTATTAAGTATCATTAAAGCTAATATGTTATGGCTGAGGAATTAAATATAATATTATTTGAGCTGAAAGCCATACGAACATACTTAATAAAACTAGGTCCCTCTCGTCGAGTCGGTAATATTTTAGAAGTTAAAAAGAAAGAGGCGCATATTGTTTTATTAAAGTACAATACGTTTTTAGAAATATACAGATCTTCTTTTGAAACAGTTTCGAATGAGGAAAGTACTTTAATTACTAAGATTTGTGAAGAATTTGATAAGTTATTTTTAGAAACTCTTTCATTGTGTAGTGTAAAAGAAGAGAGTGACCTCTCATCGAATATCATGGCTAGTACATTTGATTTAAAGACAGCGCTGCAGCTTTTACCGATAATGACGGATAAGATTGATGACACGAAACAACTCATCGAGAGTATAGAAAATTATGATTCTATTTTAGAAAACTCCGGGTGTAAAACGAAATTAATACAATTTGTCCTCAAAAGTAGATTGTCGCAGCATGCGAAATTATTATTATTACCAAGTTACGAAAGTGTCAATGAGCTTATAAAGGACATGCGTAAGTTATTGTTACCGAAAAAGAGTTACACTGCTATCCTATCCAAATTGCAGTACTGTAGGCAGAATAGTAAGAGTATAACTGATTTTGGCAAAGAAATTTCAGAACTGTTTGTTGATCTAACTATCTCGCAATCCGATGGCAACTCAAATAGTTATAGCGTATTAAAACCACTAAATGAAAAGTTAGCAATTAAACGATTCTCTGACGGGTTACGGGATCGTCGACTAAGTACGGTCATTGCCGCGCGTAACTGTTCTTCTTTAACGGAGGCCATCACGGCGGCTCAGGACGAAGAGGCGCCACTCCAGAGCGGTTCTTCGGAAATTATGGGTATGTATAGGTACAATAATTCGGCAAGATGGGCACAGCGAGGATACCGAGGTCATCGTAATTTCAATTCAAGGGGTCAGTCACAAAGTTCCTACGTAGACCAGCATCAAGCTCAGCAGTCACAGGTACGTTACTATATTAAAGACCCTGTCATACGACCTAAGTCTGCCATACCAGCATGGCAATGCAGGATTGAACGACGTGTGGCCGAGGCAAGGGTGCTCATTGGTAAGCTAATCTGCTTCAGGTCGGGTAATACTCGCCCTAGAGTGATGCGCTATGTGACTCGAGCGTTTGCGGGAACTGGTATCAGTCCCCAAGAATATACGTCTCGGGTCACAGAGCGTATTGACTTCCTGAAGCAGAAAGTCTGTGCAAAACGTGTCGATCGATTTACCGTTAATCGCATGTTCCGAAGAGACCAGAGGTGGGTGTATAGAAGCTGGGAGCGAACAGAGGAAAGTGTGGGTGACGTGCGACGGCCGGATGCTGAAGCCACAAATGCGTTTTGGCGCAGTATCTGGTCGGTGCCCGTTAGCCACAATGAAGGCGATTGGATGCGTGAGGTTGAAAGAGCATGCGAGACCATTCCGGAAATGAACAATATAAATATAGATGCCACTGATGTAGATTGTGCGGTCCATTCGCTGTCTAATTGGAAGTCTGCGGGACCGGATGGACTGCACAATTTCTGGCTCAAGTGGCTACGGAGCTCGCATGTTGTTTTGGCTTCACAATTTCAATCTGCTGTTGAATCTGGGACGCTACCAGCTTTTATGACGACAGGAGTTACCCATCTGCTCCATAAAACTGGTAGTACTCTGGACCCTAATAATTATAGACCGATAACATGTCTGCCAACTCTATAAACTTCTTACATCCATTCTGAGAATCAAAATTACCAATCATATTAATAATAATTCTATAATGTGTGCCTCTCAGAATGGATGTAGGAATGGGGCCCGGGGTACTAAGGAGCTCCTCCTCATTGATATAGCTATTAGCCAACAAGCTCGCCGCAACCGTAAGGACCTGACGGCATGTTGGATAGATTATAAGAAAGCGTTTGATTCCGTGCCACATACATGGCTTTTGAGGGTGCTGGAGTTGTATAAAGTGAATGCAACTCTATGTACCTTCTTAAAGTCATGCATGGGGCAATGGAGGACGGTTCTTTTCTATCCAGGGTGTCGTCAGGCTTTGGGTAGTGGCGAGCCGATAACAATAGAGCGGGGTATTTTTCAAGGGGACAGTCTGAGTCCCCTTTGGTTCTGCTTAGCCCTGAACCCACTTAGTACTTTACTAGTGAATTCAGGGTTAGGCTATAGGCTACGAAAAGAGGGTCAGATGGTATCCCACCTGCTTTACATGGATGATTTAAAATTATTTGCCCACACCAATTCTCAATTAATGGTTTTACTGAAGGTAACTGAAACGTTCAGTAATTCCATCAAAATGGCGTTTGGTGTGGACAAATGTGCAGTCGTTCATGTAAAGCGAGGGCGGGTGGTGGAGTTGGAGGGTATACAACTCTGTGATTCCACTAACCTGAGATCACTCCTCGTAGCTGAGACCTATAAGTACTTGGGTATGTCACAGGCGTTATGCATTAATGAGGCCGGCATGAAACAAATGCTACAGGAACGTTTCTTTGGCCGCCTGAAAAAGGTACTTAACAGTCTTTTATCAGGTGGTAACAAGGTGCGTGCTTGTAACAGTTGGGTCATGCCACTCTTGATGTACTCCTTTGGCATACTCAAGTGGACTCAGACTGAACTCGATACCATTGATAGGAAAGTCCGGACTCAGTTGACTGCATTTCGAATGCTTCATCCACGGTCGTCAGTCATGAGATTGTACATCCCGCGGAAATGTGGGGGTCGAGGATTTTTAAATGCTAAGACCCTTCATAATCGCGAGGTGTGCAATCTCAGAGACTATTTTCTTAAGTCCAACGTGGATATGCATCGTGATGTAGTCAACGTGGATGTCGGGCTCACCCCGCTCGGTTTGGCTAAGGGGAACTGGCGTAGGCCTACAGTTATTGGCACTGATAGCCGCAGGGAGGTATGGCAGAGTAAGGAGCTACATGGCAGGTTCTATCGGGCCCTCCACAGGCCCGAAGTAGACCTATTAGCATCTGTATCCTGGCTACCTTTCGGTGACCTTTTTGGGGAAACCGAAGGTTTCGTCTGTGTAATTGCTGACGAAGTTATCAAGACGAATAACTACCGGAAGTATATCATGAGGGATGGCACAACTGACATCTGTCGAGCGTGTCACCAACCTGGTGAATCCCTCAGACATATTACTTCCGGTTGTTCTCGTCTTGCTAACGGCGAGTATTTGCACAGACATAATCAAGTAGCCAGGATAATCCATCAGCGACTTGCTCTGAAATACAACCTTGTAGATGTTGAGGTGCCTTACTATAGGTATGTTCCTGAGCCAGTTCTAGAAAATAGTCATATCACATTGTACTGGGATCGATCTATCATCACTGATAGGACTGTTGTAGCCAACAAGCCTGACATTGTGGTGATAGACCGATTCGAACGCCGAGCATTGATTGTCGATGTCACTATTCCTCATGACGAGAATCTCGTGAAAGCTGAGAAAGATAAACAGATCAAATACTTAGACTTGGCTCACGAGGTTGTCGACATGTGGAATGTTGACTCTGCAATCATTGTACCGATAGTCGTGTCAGTCAACGGACTGATAGCAAAGAGCCTCGACCAACACCTGAAGAGGCTCGGGTTAGACGGTTGGATCAAGGGCCAGATGCAGAAGGCAGTGCTCCTTGATACGGCGCGCATCGTGAGAAAGTTCCTCTCTCTGGAGCCCTAACCACCGGTAGCTTGGTCCTTGTATCCGATACCGGTGGGACACTACTTTTTATATTTTTAAATAGATGTTTTTTTTTTTTATATGTATTTAAAAATATAATTAGTAAGTTTTTCAAAATGAATAAAGAGAATAATAATCGTAGAAATTTTAATAATCGTTTTAGGGTTACAAACAGGCGAGGTAGTAACCATCGCCGAGGCTTCCAATTACCGAGGCATATCAATGTCATAACAAGTGAAAACCAAGAGGCTTCGAGCGCTTCGCATGATGAGTCACTTAATCATCTTTTTCGTGCCTAATGATGTCATTATGTCATGCAAGAATATTTTAAACAAAGTGTTCTTTAACATTAGGAATTGTAAACATAGTTGGTTAATTGATACAGGCGCATCTATATCTGGAATAAAGTTGGCGTGTTTAGAAAGATTGCAGATTCCTTACCATATACAGAAAGTTAGTATTAAAGGTATTGGCGGATGTTTATACTCGGAGGGTTATGTGTTTTTAACTCTTAATTCTAAGAGTTATAGTTTCCCCCATAAATTTATAGTATTTAAGGATTTACCATGTGCGACTGACGGTATTGTGGGTCAAGATTTTTTAACATATTACAGAGCTATTTTAAATTTTGAATTAAACACGTTGCAGTTAGTAACTAATAAGTCTGAGTTAATAACCTTATCGTTTGAGAATATACAACAAAATTGTAGTAGCTATTAGACCATACCTGCGCGTAGCGAGTCTATACATAATGTTGAAACAGATCTGAGCGAAGAGTGTGTTGTGTTTAATCAACAATTAAGTGAAGGCGTTTTTTTAGCTAGCTGCGTAAATAAACCAATAAAAGGGAAAATGCCTATTCGTATATTAAATACTCGCGATACAGATGTAAAACTAAATTATTTTCAAGTGAATACTAGTAAATTAGATGAATTTAATATCTGTCAATTTAAAAAAGCTACAATTAATTCGGATAGGGTTAAAACTTTACTTTCTTTGCTAGACTTAAACGCATTGAGCACTGAGGAAAAAAAGTCTATCGAAAATATTTGCGCTAAATTCCCAGACATTTTTCACTTACCAGGGGATAAATTAACCACAACCCCGATATACGAACAGACCATTGATTTAAAACCCAATACGAGTCCTATTTACACTAGGCCTTACCGTCTGCCCTACGCTCAAAAGCCGGAATTAGATAAACAAATAAAAAATATGTTAACTGACGGTATAATTGAACCCTCCAAAAGCGCATGGTCCTGTCCATTGTTACTAGTTCCCAAAAAACTCGATGGATCGAATACTAAAAAATGGCGTGTCGTTATTGACTATCGAAAGTTAAACAATAACATTCAAGATGATAAATTCCCACTACCAAATATCACAGAAATACTAGACTCATTGTCAGGTGCAATGTATTTTACCCATCTAGATTTGTATCAAGGGTTTTTTCAGGTATCTTTAAATGAAAGTAGCAGACCATATACGGCCTTCACTACTGGCAAAAATCAGTATCAGATGACTAGAATGCCGATGGGATTGAAGTCGAGTCCCAGTAGTTTTAGCAGAATGATGACTATAGCAATGTCTGGCCTTAATTACGATAAATGTTTAGTATACCAGGACGATTTAGTGGTCATGGGTAGAAATTTGAGTACAGCCTGTCAAAATTTAATGGATGTTTTTGCTAGATTACGAAAGGTTAATTTAAAACTGAATCCCGCTAAGTGTACATTTTTACGAAAAGAGGTTCTTTATTTAGGGCATGTCGTTTCCAGAGCAGGAATTTTACCAGATCCAGAAAAAATTAACATAGTACAAAGTTACCCAAGGCCACAAAATGCAGATGAATTAAAGCGTTTTGTAGCATTTGCTAACTACTATAGAAAGTTCATCAAAAATTTTAGTGACTATGCATTTCCTTTAAATAAATTGTGTTGTAAAAACGTTAAGTATGAGTGGACAACAGAGTGTGAGCAATCCTTTCAAATGCTAAAATCAGCCTTGGTGAATCCTCCAGTTCTCCAATATCCAGATTTTTCGGTTAGCAATGAATTTATCCTACAAACTGATGCTTCGGGGAAAGCAATCGGTTCAGTGTTATGTAATGGAGATGGTCGGCCAGTGGCGTATGCTAGTCGTGGTTTAAATAAGGCGGAAATTAATTACCCCACTATTGAGAAGGAACTTTTAGCAATCGTTTGGAGCATTAAGTATTTTCGCCCTTATTTATATGGAAGACGGTTTACGGTTCAGACCGATCATCGACCACTTGTTTATTTATTTTCCATGCGTGATCCATCTAGTAGATTATTAAAATTTAGACTGCAGTTGGAGGAATATAATTTTAAGATTGAATATTTAAAAGGTCAATCGAATTCGGTAGCAGATGCCCTTTCGCGAATAATTATTACGTCTGAAGAGTTGAAGTCAATGAATGAGCGAATAGTTAGTGTAATGACTAGAGCGCAAGTTCGACAGCTGAAAAGGAGCGATAACGAGAGCGGTAATACTTCTTTGGCGGATAATGTAGACATATACTCGAGGCCTGATCAACCGAGAGTGGTGGATATAATTAAAAAACCGACGAACATTACCGAGCTTTCACTGATCACTAAGAATCAGGTAAACAATATATTAAAAAATGGCGTGTTAGTGGAAAAATATAAAAATTATATGTACTTGCCCAGTAAATCTATTATTTACTTACAAACAATATCTCGATCTCCGATTACGCGAGCCGAATTGGTGAGAGATTTGTTATTTTTATGTAAGAAGTTATCGATTAATGAAATATGCATATTAAAAAATGAATTGAATAAAGAATTTATGAGTGGGCTTATAAATGAGGTAAAAAGTTACGAAAAGTGGTCCGGACCACGAATTTGTGTAGTAAGTAACGTTCAAAGAATAAATAATTTAGATAATAGGCGAGTAATATTGAATGACTTTCACCTATTGCCCACTAGTGGCCACGCGGGGATTAGGCGGATGACAAACAATATTAAAAAATATTACTTTTGGCCTAGTTTAGACAAAGATGTCTCTGAATATGTCTCTAAATGTGAAAAATGTAAAAAGCAAAAATATTCAATACACACTAAGCAGCCAATGCAAATTACGACAACAGCAAATTCAGCTCTAGAAAAAATATATTTAGATATAGTAGGTCCGCTTCCACAGGACATGTATAATTATAAATACATTTTGACCTTGCAATGCGAATTATCAAAATTTCCAGAGGCTTATCCATTAATCAATAAGGATACGGTAAGTGTAGCTCGTGCTTTCGTTGATAACTTTATTTTAAGATTTGGCATACCTAGAGAAATAGCGACCGATCGAGGGTCTGAGTTTATATCCAGTACAATGAAGGAGATATGTCAACTCTTAAAAATAAATCAAATTTCATCCACAGCCTATCATCATGAAAGCATAGGAGCATTGGAAAACAATCATAAAGCGATGGGTGCATATCTACGGATAAATTGTGAGAATCAGGTAAATGCATGGAGTACTTGGTTGCCATATTGGTGTTTTTCCTATAATAATACAGTACATACGGAGACCAAGTATATCTTCTTTTCGCGGGCTCTTTTTCCGCATGTGGTCCCTTTTAGTTGGGCCTTTTTGCGTAAGACCAAGTATATCCCGCACGAGTTAGTGTTCGGAAAGCGTTGTGTGTTGCCAACTAATTTACAAGGAAACATCGTGGATCCTTTATATGCTCATGACAACTATGCCCTTGAACTAAAATATCGGTTACAATTAGCTCAGAGGGATGCACATAGTAATTTAATTACCAGTAAAGTTATTAGAAAATGTAATTATGATAGAAATATAAAGCCAGTATACTATAAAACAGGTGATTTGTTATTGTTAAAAAATATATCAGATAGTAAAATGGATATATATTCCATGTTTAATCTCAAATAAGCAATAAAAGCAGTATACAATCAGACCTCGTTCGCTTCATTTCGTCTCCCAACACCCTGCCTTACAGGCATCAGGCATACCAAACTTTCTAAGAAATTCGTTCTTTTGTTTACAAATTGGGATTACTTAAATAAAGAATAAAGTTGCTAATGCCAGCAGGGCCATGAGAGTGGTAGTAACGAGGAGGTGGAAGCGGTTATAGCGGGCTGCGGGGGCGGGGGTGGCGGCGCGCGCGGCTGGAACCCGTTGCGTTGTTCGCTAGCTGTAGCTAGTCAGTCAGTGCCGAGTATTGAACAGCGTGTGTTGTGCGATGGCAGCCAGTACTAGTCGAAAACGCACAGTTACGGATAAACCCTGATTATTTCAAGAAAAATGGACGAACTTATATTAGTTTGTTTGTGTTTGAGGAAAGCCTATTATTGTTACTTTCGTAATGCAATAATGAGTGATGTTTACGATTGCATGTAGAACACCTTTTTGATGATTTGCACATGTTTACATGATGAAACCCTAAGCAATTTACGCAGTAGGCATGTTGGCGAACCGTGTAATTACGGGACTTAACATTTTGTTTTAAAAAAATGTCGTACTTGAACAACGGATGAGCATGACCATTACATACTTTGCAAGTTTGAGAACCAATGTCAGAACTGTCCGTCTGAGTGCAAAATGTTTTAGATTTGTTTACTTGAGATGTAGGTTTACTAGGAGTACGAGTTTTATTATTAAATTGTGAGCGGGAAGGTGCGTGTACAAGTTGAAGTTTACTTTGTTCAGAGAGGAACTGTTTGAGATCTCTTTAAATGTTGGAATGCTTATGTGTCTATGAGACTGTTCGAAGAGATCTAGCACAGACTTATCTAGCTTATTTAAAGCAATATAGGTTATAATGAAATCTGATAAGTTATCTAACTTCAAGCGCTGCAACGCAGCCTCGGCAGAGCAAAAATTTTCAATGAAGTTCTCAGGTGATTGTCCTGTCGTAGATAACCAGATGCTTGTACCCTGATATCATGGTATTTATCTAGAAGAGCTTGCCATATGATATTATAATTTTGTGTGATGGCAGAAATTCCAGAACAAACATTGAGTGCTGTGCCTGAGAGACAACCAACTAAATATTGTACCTTTTCGGCTTTAGTGAGGCGAGTATTTGTGTGTATAACACTACAATAATTTTCATAAAATAATGGCAATTTACTGGGAGTACCATCGAAACCTGTGAGTTTGAGAGGGGGCAACTGAACATTAATATTGTCATTTTTCTTTTGATGCTCAAGCTCCTGTCGCCGGGAAGCTTCCGTCTGCTTTATGTAACAACATAATTCATCGAAGGTATTGAGAGTACTAAAACTTGGTTGTACCGTTGGTTTTTGTTTTAACTTCTGGATACACAGTCTATCGACGGTTTCAATGTAATCCGACCGAGTTTTGTCAATGGATTGAACCCTAGCGAGGAACTGCATACGCATCACATCGTCGGATGCCTTTAACCCGAGATTGTACACTTCTTGAATGATGTGAAACAAGTTCTGTTGTTTATATTCAAGAAAGCTTATCATGACATCATTGTCGCTTGCAGCACTTTCGCTGCTTTTATCATCCCTACCTCCCATTGTGCTATATACGAGTATGTATGTAAACAATAATGTAGAATGTGAGAAATTTTGTTGATACGTAAATAACTTCGAATAATAGGTAGGTATAATATTTAAGCGACGAACGGGCGGAACGAGTTCATAAAAAATGGCGCGCGATGAGAATAAAAATGTAGGTACCTAGATATTTTGCGTTAAATGGCGAAATATTAATGTTAACCAGATATTTAAATGCCCTAATGGTAAAATATAGGTATAGTATTAGTGTATTATACCAATACACATATACGTATACAATATTATGAGTAATTTACTTTGAAATAACAAACTATATATGCGATGTGAACAAATAAAGTTTGAATGCAATGCGGTGCGTTTGCGTGGTAATAAATAAATTGCGTAAATAATACGATAATGCGTGGGTAAATGATATGAATGCAATTCGTTCTTAATACAATAAAGTCCCGCACGTGGTCCACATAACACAAGTCTTTTATGTTTGACTCTATTTACCTTCATATCTCATACTTCTCACTCTCAACTTATCTCATAATTTCAGGTATCCTAATAAGTCTCGGGATACTGTTCGTTTTTCTTGGTCTATTGCTAGATTATTCATATCCCTCTCAAATCATGGATCCCTCTTTTGAGATGCCCTCTATCTCCGTACTTTCAAAGCAGGACGCTATTCCTGGAGTTCCAGTGGATGCAAATGAAGAGATGACTCGTTTACAGAGGGTCTATACCTCAAGTACTAAAAATTCAATCGGGGCTATCCCCATTGCTAATATATCCGATCATGTCAGCGATGATACAATTAATACAGACGCAGGATATGACCCGGAGGATGATCACTTCCCTCAATGTAACCCTCTAATATGTCATGACTTATCCCCCTTTGACCACTTCTCCCACCTCCTTAAATCAGAACCGGATCCTCTCTCCCTCCAGATTCTCCAACTTTTACCCACCCTAGGAGCAGTCAATCTGGGAGACCGTCTAAAACTAGAGGAACTGTACAAGACTGTCATACGAATGGCAGGTCCGGACTGGGATATTATTAGATCCACAGTGGCCGAATCTGCCCTTTTGGGGTACGGAGGGCTTATCTCTTCTTTAAAGGGAATCCGAGTGGCATTATCGTTACAACATGCAAAAACAGTCCATGATGGATTGAGCGGACTAAAAATGTTGAAAGATGATCTGAACGTTGCCTCCAGATCTTTGAAGAAACAGTTAGAGCACGACTCTAATTTTTAGACCGAACTGACTGTCCAGGTCTACCACATGACCAAATCCATGGCTGATCTATTGGAGAAAATTGAAACCACAACCCTTTCTCTAACCAAACATCCCCGGGAAACACATCAGTCCATCATACAACCACCGACTCCACAAGCTCAAAACAGGATAGGATGAAAGAGGATATTGTCTTACAGCCAGCCCAAGCAGCACACGAGGCTGCTTAATAGCCGAATAACGGATTTCCAAAACGCTTATAGCCGAATAAGGAAGCTACATTAAGTCTGTATACGACCTTATACAGCTCTTATAACTCTTAAATGGGCACAAATTATTCAGCCTTGGGTTCACATAGCTGCTTAAGAGCTGTGTAGCAGCAACTTAACAGTGTTATAAAGGGTAACAGCACAAATTATTCAGCCTCAAGTTCACATAGCTGCTTAAGAGCTGTGTAGCAGAAATATAACAGTGTTATAAAGGGTATCGACAGTACTTTGCGCTGAAATCCGACAGACTAAGAATTCACAAGTTACTCTTTATTCAGAAAATATGTCATATGTATGCTCTAATACATTTTGTAAACCGCGAAACGCTACTTGCAGCCTGTGTAAAATTAAGTGAACAACAATAACTGGGTTTTAGCAATCCTTTAGCTGCCTTGATGGACACACTTGTTACGTGAAGTGAATTGGAAACGATACATGGTTGGATATTCATATTCATATTCCCTGGTAAGTACATTGTTTTATATATTAATAAAGGAAAAGTGATTGGGACTTTAATTTTACTGACATATACATATATATTATCTAAGAAAATTTTAGTGCGCCATGAAAATATTTTGTTTTTAATTAGTTTTGTGATATAAATAAGCTGTGATGTAAACTATGACTAAATAATTTGTAGTGCTTTGAAAAGAATTATAAGATAAAAAGTTATTATTATGATATTAGGAAGTAAAAACTAATGCAATACATTTTATTTCTTGCACAAAACATCGTAAAGGTTGAAAAATCAATTTTAATATGTTTAGGTTATAAAATAAAATGGTGGATTTATGTTAAACAGTAACGTGAATAGTTAAAACTCTTATATTCTACAACAGGCTGTCTAATAGTTCACTAGTGCGCTGTTATTCTACAAAAAACTAAATAATATTACACATGTGAACTGTATACAGCTATAAGCTGTTTTCTTTACTTTTAATTGTTCACAAGCTCTACCTTTAGCCATGATGTGAACAATTAAACAGTTACAATATACCGACTCTTTAGGGATCCCTAGTATTAAATCTAAAACCACCGTATGGATAACTTCCATTACAAAATTTTCAAAGCGGTATTATTTAGAACACTATTTTACGCGTTTGGTATGTACTATTTCTTCAAGTTGGGTAGTAAGATATATAATTAATATATTTATTATTTTTTATTGTAAAATTAAATTGTACAACAAAATAAACGCAATATTTCACCCTCAACATCGAAGTTCAAAGTATATTTAAATCTATTCGACACTAGATGAAAATAAAATCGTTTATTCAGAAACTAGACCTATACAGGTTCTTTTTCACGTCTTGTTTTCAGAATAAATATAATAGTCCTAGCCTTTCGGAATAGCGATGACGATCGGAGATGGCGACATTTAGTGTCATGGAAATTCAAAATATATGGTACACCGAACGTAGAGTTCAGTGTTAGTATATTATACGTAGATACGAGGGTCAAACTGAAAGTTCTTTGAACTGGCCACTTATAAACAATATAATAAAAAAATAATTCTAAAATTTGAAAAAAAGAACTCTTTGCCAATATTACTGAGTATATATTTCATTCATTTGTCATTTGTTTTACGATTTGGCGGCAAATTGAAAATTGTCTGTGTCACGTCATCATGAATTTAGCACGAGAAAATTTTCGTGCAATGATTGTTTATGACTTTCGATGTCATTTAAGTCAACAAGAAAGTTATGATAGACTACGATTGGCCTTTCACGATGAAGCCCCATCTCGTGCGACTGTTTACAACTGGTTTAATGAGTTTAAGCGTGGTCGCACTAATCTCACTGATGATTTACGTGAGGGACGGCCTTCTACAGCGACGACTGAAGATAACATCTGTGTTGTGCGGCGTATGATAGAGACTGATAAAAGAGTGACCTATCAGCAGATTCGGACAAGCTTAGGCATATGAGTCAAGTGCACAAAATCCTCCACGAACATTTAGCGGTCAGGAAGCTTTGCGCCCGGTGGATACCTCATAATTTGACTGAGGCTCAAAAACTCCATCGTGTGGATTGGTGCCGTAAAATGATTGAAAGATTTAACGGAGGTGACTCAAATGCTGTGTTCGACATACTAACAGGTGACGAAAGCTGGATTTACTGTTATGATCCTGAAACCAAAAGACAATCTGCTCAGTGGGTGTTTCCTTTCGAGGAGTTGCCAACTAAAGTGAAGAGCCATCGAAGTGCGGGAAAAAAATTAGTGGCCTCGTTCTTTGGAAGGATAGGTCATTTCGCAACAATTGTGTTAGAGGATCAAAAAACAGTTTCTGCAGAATGGTACACTACCAATTGTTTGCCACTTGTCTTGGAAAAAGTTCGAGAGAAACGACCTCGCAGTAGGATCCTCCTTCATCACGACAACGCCTCGTCGCACACCGCCAAGCGAACGATCGACTATTTGGCGACATCAAACGTTGAATTACTGGGTCACCCGCCGTATAGCCCCGACCTCGCGCCTTGTGATTTTTATTTATTTCCAAAAATTAAAGAAAAACTTAAAGGAAAGCGGTTTATGAATGCTGAAGAAGCGGTGGCTGCGTATCGCGATGCCATTGAAGAGACCCCTAAGGACGAGTGGGCAAAGTGCTTTTCCCAGTGGTTCCATCGCATGCAGCGGTGTATTGACGTGAATGGACAATATTTTGAAAAGATATAATAAAACTAATAACTGGCTAATGTAATCAGTTTTTGATTTTCTAAGAACTTTCAGTTTGACCCTCGTATTGATTTTTTTCTACATTAGTCGCCAAATATTTTTTTTTTATAATCGTTTTGTGAATAGGCCGCCATCTATCGCCGACTAGAATGATAGTCATAAACAACAAAAAGACATTATTTTGCCTAGTAATTCACGGCTATATAAGCTATATGTCATGAATTGAAAGTACTTCAAAAATATTAAAATAATGGATATTTTATTTTCATAAAGGGTGGAATTGAATTCGTTAGTCAAAAATTACCGAACCGATTTTCAAATTCAAGCGCCATACGATATTTTACCGTGCCCTTCACATTTTGACACTTCTTCCATAGAGATATCTCCAATTTCGACCGATTTACGGCCATGTCACACCTTTGGCTGAACATCGGACACATACACTGGTGATCACACACATTTTCAATGAAAATCAATCAGAACCCGTCAAACGTCCTGTTTCCACACGGTTATAACAGAAAATTAAAAAGATCTCCTTGGTACGAAAATACTTGCTCCGTGGGAAAACCCTGAGTACGTACTCGATGAAACCTACATTTAGTGACAATAGTGTGAGATAGATAAACTACGTAGTAATATCGGATTAGAACGGAATGAGTAGTTTTTCTATTGACCGGTAGATGGAATTAGGAAAGTGGGCGGTGCTTAACACCCCCCTCGGCTCGCACCGTGTGCTGCACTCAATCGGCTTTTGGTGCGAATGGTCGCCAGTCGCTCTTCGCCGTTGCCTGCATGGTCGGAACGTTGCATACTATTTTAATATACCTAGATACCTAGTTCTGTGTTTATACCTCAATTCGCAATAGGTAGCGTGCGTTTACGATTGACATATATACAAACAGGGGTATCTACAAACTGCAAAAAACTTATTAAACAATTCTACATGGTATTTGCAGTTTAAAATTAATAATAACCTACCCAGATGATACCTATGTACAAGTTATGTATTTATTACTTATAACTGACTGTCCGATTTCCTTATTACAGAATAATGCCTTTTAAGATAGTTAGAACCTCACAACCGGACGGAGATCGATTGAGCATTGTACCGTCACTTTGGGAGTATAATGGAATATTATGTTGGCCTCGAAATAATAAAAACATTTTAAAGCTGATCAAGGATGAACGTTCGAAGCCGAGTATTGATTGGAAGAAAATGAATTGTGATGTTAAAAGGAGTAATTTGTTTTCGTACGCCCAGGCAGAAATTGAATTAGAAAGTATGGAGCGACATAGCGAAACCGATGTCAATGAGCTGCAGTGCCAAGAAACCGCTGATCCAACTCCATATAATATTCAAACTCAAATGGTGGATCAAATAGATACAATAAATTTCGACGCTTATGCAGATGCTTTGGTAAGTGACTAAATTATCTCTTACTAAATAATAAGTACGGTGTCTGTGATTTATACATAAATACATACTTACATATTTAACATCCAAGACCCGAGAACAAACATTTGTATTCATCATACAAATATCTACCCCGACCGAAGATCGAACCCGGAACCTCAAGCTTCAGTCAGGTTCTTTCACCACTATAGGCTATCCGGTCGTCAACTACCGTTAACAAGAATAGTATATGTAATGTGTGTATATATAAGCACTAATATACACCGTGGGCTCGAGTAATTTGACAGATTTCAATTTTTATATTTGGAGAAAATAAAGTTATATAACACATGGTCGAATAATGCATGCTTTTTGAGATATTCATTATTTTCAGAAATTCACGAGTTGTAAACTCGTTAGGTACCTAAATAAATCCTAACAGTAAAATGTCATACCTCACACGCTAAACTTAAGGCGTTGTTTATAATGAAGAAAGTACGTTCGGGATTGACATAATTTGTTTAAAAAATAATAAGGTTAAAATTACAGAATTCGACCTTTGTAGCTTTAACATTTTTTGCTGATCTGAGGTAATATTGCTCAGAATATCACCAGTAATTCGTGGTTAAAATTGTTGTCAGGCTGCTCCGGCCCATGTTGTACATATGAGTATAATATATTTGTATACATATGTTTTTTTTATAAATCTATGAGAGCCATGTGCCGTCTACTATCAGTGATGCGAAGGTATATTTCACTTGTTTTTTTTTTCCAGACAAACACCAACTCCATACCCAGAAACATAACAAATACGTCCATCAATAATATGCCTAATACTGGAGAAGTAATTTTACAAGTTTATGAGGACCGGAATATGATATCGGACAAAATTGATACAATGGTTAATATAATTCATAATCAAAATAAAATTATAGAAAATATGGTGAACAAAATTTGCATAATGTCTGTTCAATTAGAAGACATATCAGAAAAACTGAACCAGCCAAGAAACGAACAACCTGTACAAGTGACTTTATTGAAAGATGTCCGTCGAGATGAATCCGAGAGCTTTTGTTTCAATATAATTGAAAACCAAAGTCAGCTTGATGCGTTAGAAGTCAAACTAGCAGATAAATCCGAATACAAGAAACTTAAGAAACTTTTTTCATTTTTATGCTCGCCTTCTACTGGAGATGGTAAAACATTTGCTTATCGATTACTTGACACACTGCTTTCTCGGAATTTTATCTGTTTGTGTTCGTAGTCTGGTGGAAGCCGAGGCGAAAAATCGAAAATTGCTTTGAAAAACTACAAATTATTTATGAAAATTTTTTTTGAGGTGGTTCATTCGTGGGACGCTGCATTTACATTAGAAGCTTCGGAAGATTTTTTCAAGACTGTTATAAAAAAATCAGGAAAGAGAAAATTAATGAGAGACCTGCGAGCGTCAAAGACTAAACGCCGAAAAAATAAAAATACTGTAAAAATAAATAATGACTCTTCTACAAAACAAGGCGAACATAATATAGAACAAGAACAAAACACATTAGAGATGGAGGACAAACAAGAAGTTAGAGATGGAGTCATAGAAAATATTATAAGTAATAATAATTCACCAGGAAACGATCAGAAACGATGAGGGTTCATTGTGCTAATTTAGATAATTTTATAGAACAATAAATCAAGAAAACTGGCAATCTCTTGCAGCCGTCGTTCCGTCACTTTATGTTATTGCGGGCGATAAATGTTGATTAAAAGCTTCGATCCTAGCTAGACTATGTAATGATCAAGTAGGCTTCAGTTTTCGCTGTTTTGTTATACCTTTTACCTAAATGTTGTTTTATGTTCAGGTTTCAAATATTAGGTCTTTACCTATGAAATTGTCGAAATTTTCTTACAGATTCATGAATTCGTAATTCCTGTAATTTAATAGCTATTTCCATTATTTATATTTTGTTTGAAAGTTGATTTCAAGATTTTACAACTCTGTATTAAATTTTGTTTTTATTGGCCGCTTAATAAATTAAATTCGATCTTCAAAAACAGTACTTCCTAAATGCTGTCCATTTTGATGATAAATTTCGTATTATTTTTTTACAGCTGTCACTTTTCAAAAATGTAATAAAAGTTGCTGTTAGCTTAATGTTGTCTCCTTCATATAAAAAAAAATCATAAAATTTGGATTTGTCATTCCTAAAAAAATGCAAAAATGTTAGTACTGAAAATTGGGATTCCTCCAATCTCTTCAAACAAAACGCCAATTTCATAGGTAAAGACCTAATACTTTATTAATAAGTGATTTAATATCTAGTCCACGTGACATGATGCAGGTTTTTTAAATTGCATGAAAGTGTGACTAAAAAATATGATACAAAAAAGATTACAATTTTTTTTTAATTTGTTGTTGTTTCCTATAATGATTAAGTAAGCTCAAATTATGTTATTGCAAGTGACTATATTATGTTGTGATTAAAGGCTATTGTGATTCTAGTCTCTTTTAAAATTAAGAAGGCTTCAGTTTTCGTTGTTTTTGTATATCTTTACTAACAGTAGTTTTGTTTTATGTTCAGGTTTCATTATAAGTGATTTACTGTCTACTCCATGCGATACCCTGTTACAGGTTTTATTAGTTGCATGAAAGGTAAAAAATATGATACAATAAGGGTACCAATAATTTTGTTAAGTTTGTTGTTGTTACCTATTACTTTTCTATGACACAAATTAATGATGCCTACATTGATAGAGTACCAATTGATGATTAAATGAATCAATAAATATAAGTTAAATCATTTATTTTGTTTTATTTGCAAAGTATGTAATAATGGAATAAAATATTGGCATTCTTTATGTTTAATACATACTAATTTACATTTTATTTCTCGAAGATTTAAAATGACGGCATCGTTATCACATTCATCCGAAATTGAAGCTTTGTATATGCCAAAGCGCGATGACTTCACTGGGTAGGTGAAGATGTCAATTTTATTTTGAATTTTAGTACCATGTACCAAAACATCTGATTCATCGATTATAAACTTAATCTCAATAATATCATTATTAGTGTTTAAAATATACCTGTCACATGTTTTTGAAGATAGCTTATATTCTTTCATATGTAGAATTTTACGACCATTTTTACTTGTCTTTACAAACGGATACTTAGAGTTGTTTTGTGCAATATTCTTTTTCACGTCAATCAAATTCAGTTCGGCTAATCTTTTGGCCACCTGTGATAGTGGATTCCGGCCATCTCTTAACATTTTTTTTATTATGTACAACTGGTTTTCGAAGGGATAAGCATTGAAACTTTGCAGTGGCCCATACATCGTTACTTCAGCAGTCACATGAATTAAATTATGTACATTGCTTGTGACGTAATCAGCTCCATAAAATTCTCTATAATGTCTTACAAAATGTTTCAAAAGCTTATCTGCAAGTGGCAACATATTCTGGTAAGCTTCGCTTGAACAAATTACAATACCACAATAGAGTGTTAAGAAATGTGAATATGCAGTTGATTTTAGCACTTCAGGCAAAATAATGACACTCAAGTAATAAAAGAACGATCGGAATTCGGATGCCTTCCAGTAAGCCAGAGTATCCAGGGCTCGTACCGCTCTATGAATTTCTGATGGTAACTTACACCTTCTTAAAAAATTTGATACCGTTTCGATGTCACTGGCGCGCCATTTTGTAATATATTTACCGAAATTCCCGTCACGCCAACCGACTAATAAACGTTTCATTATACCCAAGTCCAGTAGGTGTAGTGAATCGCCAACAGGGAAATCTTTATAGGTAGATCAAGTAATGGAGAATCAGAGTTGTGATGGGGTCCATAAAGCTTGTTCCGAAATCTTTCATTTGTTCTCTCAGCACAGTCAATATCAGAGAAAGTAACTGTATGGGAATTATGTGAGTACTCTCCGATGGTAACACACTTCAAACAACCGTGTTTGCCATTGAAGTTGCAAACACCTGAAAAATACAAAATAAATCTTTACTGATTTAGGTACTTGAAATTTGCCATAAGTAAATGTTTCTTAACAAAAATAATTAAACACGTCTTTCAGCATTATTTTTAAATTCCACCTCTATTGGGGTAAAAAGAGGAAGAAAAGGCCATAAATTCGAACGTAGTTCCTATTTGATTTTTGTCAATACATAGTATAAAACTAAGTCTCCCCACGCATTTATCTGTCTGTCTGTATAGGTTAATCTCATAAACTACTGGGCCGATTCCGGTGTGGTTTTCACCGGTAGATAAAGTGTAGATTGAGAAAGTTATATAAGTTATATGTAAGAATCTCCACCCGTGCGAAGCCTTGGCGGGCCGCTATTATCTCCTAAAGCTGCAAAACTTTTTGTATGGAAAATGACCCATGAAAATCACCCTTCATTCACGTATTTATATTGGCATTAAATTAATTTAAACAAAAACGATTACCTTTTATGTAGGCTCTGGCTGGTGAGTCGCATATAAAACATCGAATCTTTACTGTAATAGTCTTTTCGAAATGATGAATACCTTCGTCTAAAATTTTTTTCATGTCGTTTATAAAATCTTCTAAGTAACTGTTTATGTTTTTTGGTTTTCCAGCTCCAAAGTAAATACCAATAACAAATGGTTTTATGTCAGTATTCTCGTGGATGTTGCACAAAATTGGCCAAAATTCATGTTTAGAGCTTTTAAATATTTAAATTAATATTTAATGAAATTTCGTCAGGAGCTTTATCCCAACTATTCAATATTTTAATTAAAGAATTGGATATTCCGTTGTGCCAGTACTTGCCACCTTCGATTTCTTTTATGTTGACATTTCGAGGCTTTGCTAAAATGTTCCTTGGATCAGTTGGTAATATTTGTGGAATCAAGTCGTTGATAATTGCTGCCAGGTCTTTTAAAGCCACGTGGTTAATACTCTTTTCTACAGCCCACGTCCTATTTTTTTTCCTAAACAGTGAGTGCTTTACATAGTCGCTGTAGTTGCCGTCGTCATCATCTTCAGAACTCGATATTTCTTCGGAGTTATCATTGCCAGAGTCTGGATTTGAACAGTTAATGTTATCACCGAGATTACTGGAAGAAGAACTTGGACACACATAATTTGTCGGATGTGCATCATCTTCTGAGCTATTAATATTTTTTACGGAACCATCCTGGTTCAAACTTTTTGTCAAGCTTTGCGTTACGTCCCGACTTGAAGGTTTTATTTCTTCTACCTTTATAATTCTTTGATACTCTTTCGATAATTTTCTTCTAATGCCTCCTGTTCTTGCTTTCAATTTCCACGAATTACGCGAATTCATTTTAATATATAGCAAATAAAAATACGTTGGTAATTGGTCTCACTAGTTACACTGACTGATTAAGTACTACATATGTTACTTTTATTCAGATAACGTCGGATTTAAGGTACTTATGTGAACCATTATAAAGTAGAAGCCGTTAATTCTATACACTAGTGAGTCTCTAAGCAGCTGCGAGGCATCTAGTGAATGTTTAAATAGCCGCTATGCAGATACTATCAATTGCAGTATAAAGGCTGATTAGCGGTAGACATATTCAGGTATAAGCTGTAATATGGGCCACATATCGTCCATTATACAGCTATTTAAAGAAAGAAAGAAAGAAGAAGAAAAGAAGTCGTTATGGTGTTAAGTGCTGTGCAGTCGCTACTCAAAACTGGAGGTGACCGGCTTCCCATACGAGGTACGTACTACATACCTCGTATGGGAAGCCGTCATAAAATAAGTCCCAGACACTTCAAGGGGCTGGATTTAATGTCTATATCGCGCAATAAATCATTTGTCCACTAATACTATTATATAGCGAATTTTCGTTGCGTACGATGGCGGTCTCGATTGGGTACTGACGTGCGGGTGGTAGGGAAACGGAAAAAAGGGAACAGTGTTGCCATATGTATATGGTGCGTTTAGTGACAAGATGCGTGTGAGTGTCATGTTTTAAATCGTAATAAAAAAATTAATTGTGTAAATATATTAACAATAATGGCGCAGCCAGTCGCACTGACTGAAATTCATCTTCACGTATGTTTACTTTCAGGGTCTTGGTAATAATTTCAGCTAATAATTCTTGGAGTTGAAAATAGCCTTTTTCACTCTCCTCGACGCCGAAGAAAACAAGGTTCCTTTGTACGCTGTTTTTCTCTATAAGATATAGTCTCTTCTCTTGGTTTTGTACTTTATCTCGCAGCGCCTCCAATTCTCCGTTTAGTTCCTCGAACTTCGAGTCTAGGTGGTTGGTAATTCTACTGGTAATGTTTTCTTCCATTTGTCGAAACTGCGAGTCGATAGATGATAGCTTTTTATTCATATCCGTGCTCATTTCGAGCATCATCTTTTGTAATTCCTCCATACCTTTTGTTTTATTCTACTACCGGCTACACCCTCTGGTGTAAACTGTACTATCTGTTTTTGACTTTATATTATTTGATACCAAATTGTTGTTTGTTATTTCAATAGTTGGCGTAATTTTACCCAATAGAGATACATTTGATGCGCTGGTAAATAAAAGTAGCTTAAAGTCTATTCAGAAATTTCAATACCTACACAGTTGTCTGAAAGATTATTAGAGAGGTTATTAGTGCATTGGAGTATTCTGAGGAGAGTTATTCCATAGCTTGGCAGCTTCTCTGCGAGAGATTCAATAATCCAAAGGTGCTTATTTACAACCATTTAAGGACTTTATTCCATATAGATACTGTTCCTAATAATGCTTCAGCCTTGCGAAGCTTGTCTGATAGCTTATCAAAGCACATGCGAACCCTGAAGTCGTTAAACATTTCAAGCGCTGATTGGGATTTATTGGTCATTTTCTTTTTATCCGCTAAGCTTGATGGCACAATACGCCAAAGGTGGGAAGAAAGAATTAATTCACGTGAACTGCCAACATTGCAGGACTTCAAGTCTTTCCTACGAACCCGAGCTGATCTTTGGAGACGCTGGAGCAGGGCACAACCAATTCGAATGAAAAACTTCCTGCGTCAACTTCACGGAAAGCCATGGTGACCACGTCCTCTCCTAGTCCCAACACTAAGGTACCGTTTAAAAAAGATAAAACCTGTCGTAATCAATGCCCTCATTGCAAGGAAGGTCATTTTATCAACCAATGTCCCAAGTTTTTGGCCCTAAATGTACCTTCGCGCATAAAGCTAATAAAAAATTAGGCCTATGTTTAAACTGCTTAGGTTCTGGCCACATTATGGCTAACTGTCGCTCATCACGCTGTCGAACCTGTAACGGTAAGCACCACACTTTGTTGCACATTACGCAGCAGTCTAATACACAACCTACACCTCCGTTATCAACAATGAATAACGCAGAATCCAGCGCTCCACCACCGCGTGAAACACAGTCAGTAAATTTACTTACTAACCAACAATCACAGAACACAGTAGGTAGTTTACCAATACAACACAAATCAGTTTTTTGTTGAAAATGGGTTAAATACATAACTGGAATCCACATTAAATTCTGCGTCGATGGGTCTTAGTTTCATAACGATCTGAACACTTTGATGTCGCTTAATGTATTGCAATTTGGTAGGGCATTTTTTTGCTATGATTGAACCGACTCAAAATTTTATCTATTTTGTTGTTTTTTTCCTTGACTTAATATACATGAAGGCACATGGGGTTTACTTCGGGGTCTGGGGCCTCTTAGTAGCCCATTGTAAGCTTGCACTTACAATCCGCGTGGATATGCGGGCAAGGAGATAGGACAACCTAATACACGAATCACCATACTTCAATCACTGACTACACATTTTACAGCTAGACACACTCGCGATCTATAACCAAGTATATTCAACCGAACTAGGAGCGTTCTGCTAGACACGTAGTGCTCGGTCGAGGTTCACGGCGACACTGATCACGATTCGCCGCGCGCCCCACCAAAGTCAATGATCTGTCAAACTCAAATTGACCGAATGAACGAATGACGTCACACTCGACCATAGAGCACTAGAGTCTTGCATTACGCCAGAGTGAATTTCATTCACCCTAATCACACAATAATTATAACGCGCCGTCACGGCCAGACTGACATGTCGCTCGTCCTCGTGCGACCAATGCCAGAGCTCAGTCTGTGAACAAATGTACGAGGCTTTAATTCTTCTCGCACTGATACGCTCGTCCATCACTGACTTCCATCGCCGCATAGGCCTAACATCTCTCGTTGGTGTTCTTCGGCCACAACGAGCAGAACCGGGCAGCCACTCATTGGTGCCCCTTCGACTATGAACTAGTCGGACCGGGCGACCACTCATTGGTGCCCCTGCGACCATAAACCGGTCGGAACCTGGGCGACCACTCATTGGTGCCCCTGCGACCATAAACCGGTCGGAACCCGGGCGACCACTCATTGGTGCCCCCGCGACCATAAACCGGTCGGAACCCGGGCGACCACTCATTGGTGCCCCTGCGACCATAAACCGGTCGGACTCCGGGCAACCACTCATTGGTGCCCCTACGACTGCAAACCAGTCGGGCCGGGCAACCACTCCTTGGTGCCCCTACAACCACCTACACTGTCCTCCAAAGCTAGCAACATTACATAGTTCGAACATCGACCCTCGTGGAGCCAGTCCAAACATGAATGCGAGTCTAGACCTACGTACAACCACTCGGTGCCCCTACAAACACCTACACTATCCTGCAAGGCTAGCAACAATACATAGTTCGAACATCGACCCTCGAGGAGCCAGTCCGAACATGAAAGTGAGTCTGGACCTACCTACTTACAATATGCATCAAGATCTGTGGAAGGTGGACTAGTAGTAATGATGTGAGAATTAATCGCTGAGAATGTGTCGTTGTCGTGAATTCTTCCTTCGTTCTGACTATAGACCGCCGTCTCGGCCAGCTCGTTGTCAATTTCTGCTACAGTGGTGTGACTAATCTCTCGAGATCGGATTGAGGCATTGGGGTTCGAAGCTAGGAGATGAAATGTACTGAAGTCTGCCCAAACACGATGCGTCCCAGCTCTATCCGCCATATTGGAAGCGAGTAGCGTCTACATCCTAGCCCAAGCCGCGGCCAGGCTTTATTTGAATAGGTTTCCAAAGGTAGTAGTAGCAAGTAAAGCAAGACTGGAAACCAATAAACCAACACTGACTATACTCCATTTAGTGCTCTATCCGCATACACTCGAAACCGATTAATTAGAACAAACTTATGGTTCAGAATTAGTTAGGAGCCAATTTTGTTACACTTCGCTTTCCTGTACCAAACTACCATACGCGCTTCGTTTCAAAAGAATATTAGCAACCGAAATCATCGAAATTACTAATATTCCCTCTAACCCCTCCAACCAAGCCAAACTGCCCGAGCCAGGGGTGGGCTCACGTCGGCTGTGCAACGGCCAGGACTCGAACCAGGGACCCCTCGATCGCAAGGCCGACCCCCCAACCACCAAGCCACCGACGCTTCTCTCGCAGAGGCTCTCGTAACCGCTCCATTACCCTGTCTATTAACGAGGGCACGAATCACGACTACGCTTCCCCGGAGCATTGGCGGAGTCGCACGGATTGCACATCTACGCTGTTACTTTACATCACTCAATCATTAGTATGGAGCGAAATAAGACGCATGGAGGAGCACACCGCCCTCCCACATAGAACGGTTTCATTACCACCCTGGCCATCATCCGTGTGTTGATCCATCGAAGTCACTATTAGATCAACACGATCGGCTGTGGAGCGAACATATCTATCACACTTACGGGGAAGCTGTCATTTTCATCTAGCTCATTGATTGCCTATTAAACAGAGTAGCCCTATGACACCGATACTACCCTGTAAAGTAAGAGAAGTCACCCAAGCACGCGTCTGTTTGAAGTAGTAATCCTCAACCTGGATGTCTCTGCCAATGCTTGTCAGTATCTGGAACTTTAGGTCTTCTCCTGTTCTAATCATATAACATAGATAACCCATATCCATGTAGTATTTCGAAATGGCGCACATTGGGAGAGGCCCACGTCGAGCAGTTGACCATGGTGGCCTAGTTGGTTGATTGATTGATCGATGTAGAATTTCGTCTATGTGACCACGTACGACGAGAAACCGTTACTTGAGATAACAATGAAACATTACTTGCTAATAGAACATCTTTCCCTAAATCTTAGGTACGCGAGGGTATTGAAATCAAAGACGTCCTAATTTCACCAAATGAGACATCTCAAAGCAAAGGCACACAGCTTGTGACGACTTTATCACTCATACCCGAGAACACAGTACCAAAGCACTTTATTTTCACTCCTTGTACACCACTTACTGATGTGACGGATTACAGCCCCCTTCATCTGATTATAGTCTGTACGTCAACTTCTGACATCTGAGCAATGATTCGTACTTAGACCCAATTTAGACTGAAATTTCGTAACAGTTTGAAATTTACGTGTTAACGCTTCAGAACGCATCCCGAGCGGCATACCATCTTGTATCCGCTTCCGGAATGAGTCCGCCATACTGCTCTTACATGTCAGCCACACAAGTCACAAGCACTAGCTAGTTACCTTAAGATTATTGTAAAATATTGCAAACACTGTCCCAACCTTAGAATAAAAGACAGTTAACTAAAGAATCTTGTCTAACTAAAAAAACCCAAACAACACGAAATCCTCAACATTACGCACCTCACCTTGTGCCCGTGATTGCAGTGAGTCGGGTTCAGTTTTCCTACCACCAGAAACCTTCTACAGTTAATAACCTAGTGTCAATTTGTTAGCACTCAGATAACGCGGAATCAGCTGGTAGCCATTCTGGTGGTGGTGGACCCGTAATTACACACTTTACTCCACTTCATCATAATGGAGGGTATATGACAAATAAATAGCAGCAACCGCCGCTCCTAGCAATCAACTCCAACTCATTCTATCGTCAATCTCCGAACCCTTTTCTCGCCCTAGTCGGTCTCGGCTCTCCAGTACAAACGCGGCGCGACTGGATCTCGAGACACCCCGCGAAGCGACCGCCATCCGATCCCCACAACCAAGCGGCGCACCGAAGTTCTGCAGCTACACCAGTCGGACCCCTGTGAGCTCCGATCACCCGCAGCGACCGCCACAGACGCTCGCATGACAACCGGGATATATGACGCAACGGGCCCTCCGTAGCACGTAGACCAGACCAATGCCAGCAGACTCATACGAGCACACAAACACCCGCGCCGATCAGGGATCGAAAACGAGCCCCCGCGCAGCAGCCGCACCGACCACCGCCACGCCACAGAGGCTTTCACCAGAATGTAGATCATATAATCGCCCATTAAGACGAGAGACTACTCGGGGCAGTTTATCGGCCGCAATTCGCCAATTTGGCGACGAGAACTATTCCTTTAGTCGACCCGAAATATTTGGTTACCAAACTGTTGGTTCGTGCATTCTTGCTAAGTATCCGCCACGCCTTTTCTACCTAGGTACCTACACAATAGTGTGGCCTCAAAGTGAAGTACACCACGGTGAGTCTACCCACTACCCACTAATGAGAAATATTACACGAACAAAACCCGTTAGAGCTGATACCGCATAGCTCCTCTTTGCTACTCAGCATCACAGAAATTAAACTGACAAGCCAGCACGCGATTATTAACAGAGTTCAACCTTCTTCATAGGAAGCTATATCTTACACCGTACAGCTACATTCACCTATCTGTCCACCAACATTTAAACACAGCTTGAGTACTCCGAGGGACCTAAACATCTCAAGACAAGACACACCGGGTCAGTACCTGCTACCGAAAAGATATCGAAACCAAAAAAGCAAACGCAAAAACCAACACGTTTTACATCGTGATATAATCAGAATCGTCCTTCGTTAGTTTTTACTGCAAACTACTCACTTTTACGTAAATTAGGTCACTTAAATAAAAAAAGATTATATCGAGAACTGGTTCCTTTTGTCTCACTACCATCGAGAACTGGTTCCTTCTGTCTCACTACCTCCCCACTCAATGGAAGACGATTTAAAACGAGCCTTTGCACTATGTTGACATGGCATCTGCGTACTGACAATAATGAACTCACCTTTTAATATAGGGTAGTTCGTTAAAACTTATCGTTCTCACTTCTTGGACGTACTGATCGCGTCACCGCATTCTAAGCTAATCTAAGCAATCACAGTAACCTTTTGCAGCGTACCCTACTCAATTCGAATAAGTCTTCTCACCGTATCAACAGCTACAGATAGTATAGAATCTAGCATAGTTAGATATTCGGGATATTTCGAAACTTTCTCGTGTAATGACAACTTAACTTAGCCCCTATATAATTAGGTGCAAACTCCGCTACCTCATAAACCTCTGCTCACGGATTGCCAGAACTGCTATCGTCTCTTCTGGCACTATGTGGAATAGTAGAAATAGGATGAGACTTTTTATTCAAACACGAATTTGTACCCACGAGTAATACCTTTACAACAATATCTTTCCCTGGAGGGTGGAATGCGATATTCCGCTACCAGGAAATTATTTGCTATCTACGAAATAAAAAGGAACGGGCTCACCGGGTCTTGTAATCGGGATGCAGCCGACAATCAGGACAGTCACCGTTTCACGTTATTTCATGTAAACCCGACTAGCGAGTCTTTTGGTTGCCACTGCTATTCTCCTCAGCTTGTTGCCCTGGTATCCCACTTCTGATGAAGGCACATGGGGTTTACTTCGGGGTCTGGGGCCTCTTAGTAGCCCATTGTAAGCTTGCACTTACAATCCGCGTGGATATGCGGGCAAGGAGATAGGACAACCTAATACACGAATCACCATACTTCAATCACTGACTACACATTTTACAGCTAGACACACTCGCGATCTATAACCAAGTATATTCAACCGAACTAGGAGCGTTCTGCTAGACACGTAGTGCTCGGTCGAGGTTCACGGCGACACTGATCACGATTCGCCGCGCGCCCCACCAAAGTCAATGATCTGTCAAACTCAAATTGACCGAATGAACGAATGACGTCACACTCGACCATAGAGCACTAGAGTCTTGCATTACGCCAGAGTGAATTTCATTCACCCTAATCACACAATAATTATAACGCGCCGTCATACACAATGTATGTTTGGCATTTAAGTTGTTTACGTTTTCTTAGTTCAAGTTTTAAGAAGTACTTAATTTGTTTTTGCGTACCCTATAATGCCCCTACATGACCACTTAATGCGTTATTCTATGGTTGCCTAATCTGTCGATTTGTTGTATAAATTGTTTTGCCGTTAAACATTATATTCACAGTATGGATATACATAATGTGTTTTGCTAATATCTAGATATTGTCATGGTTGTTAATTGGTTTTGGCAGTCATCTAATAATACACAAGTGTCGCTTAATTTAACTATGTTAAAAAAAACACGAATATTTTAAAATTAACCGACAGTACTCTTTTCAAATAAAATGTCGCGTGATCAAAAATTTTTAATCCTTATTTTTACGTAATGTCGGTTAAAGTAACGTTTTTTTGAACCATTTCGTGCAAGTGACGAATGTATAAATAGAAGAGACGATCAAATGGCGCTTCATTTATTGATCGGCAGTCGCAGGGTGCTTACGTGTCGCGACACGCGCGTTCATGAATAGACCAAGCGTAAGATATTTTCTTATTATTTAGTTTTAAATTATTGGGTAACTGGGTAATTAATTAGTATGATTAATACGAGTATGATAACTGTGTAGCTAATAATAAATTTGATGCTTATTCATTTTGTTTATATTGTATGTTACAGTTTTAAAATGGATCGTAAAACTTATTTTAAACGAAAATTATTCGAAATGACTGATTCACAGTCAGTTATGAAAAAAACCTGCCGACGTAAAATAACATTCGAAGATGAAATGTCTGACATATCCCAGGAGCCGAAAAAGCAATGTTTGGAATTAAAATTATTGACAGACGCGAACACATCAACAAATCAACCTTTAGTAAGCAGCGAAGGTGCTCTTTCTCCAGAAATATTTCTTAATAATAATCTGCCGATAGCGAACTCAGGTATGTATTCATTATTTACAATTAAGATTTTTCATTTTTGCACAAGGTTTATACTCGTAGTATTGTGTACTGAACAGGTATTAACTTATCATTTTAGATGTGACCGACAAGGCAGTCATTGCAGCCTCAGAAGAGTCACAGGCTGAATGCCGACAAAACATTATCACTAATAACTCTAATGATGAAAATTTGGAAGAAACAGGTTTGTTATTTTATTATTTTAATAATTTAAGTAAGCAAATGCTTGTTGCAAACCTACGCAATTATACCAAACAGACGCGTAAATTACTAATATAGTCATAAATACAAATTAGCATACACTTTGTAAAATTAATAAACTCGACAAAGTTGTGGTGACTTTGTCGAGTTTATTAATTTTACAAAGTGTGTGCTAATTCGATTTCGTGGTCTAGCGATTGAGGTGGTCATACACACCGAGTGTGATGGGTTCGATTCCCACCCGTGACAAATAATTGTGTAATCCGCAATACAAGGCTTTTTCTCTAGTGTGAGTGTTGTTTTATTTTTCAAAACAAAAAAGCACCTTATTGACTGGGCCACACACGTAGTACCTGGATAATTTTGACTGTATATATCTATGTATATTACTGTTTTATTTTTATTATTGCTTTTTTCTTATAGTTGACATCTCAAGCGAACTTCAGGTAGAAGATGATAGTAATTTAGTATTAAATACTAATACTATGACTGAAAAAAACACAAGTTCTATATCAGCTAGTAATAAGCTTTCGAAACGATCTAGCGACCGCAAATTGATTAAGAAAACTTACTGCGAATTTATATCTGATAATGAAGATCCATATTTTACTGATGAATTTAGTTCGTGGAATGAAAAAAGTGGCAATGATTCTAATTCGGATACACCAATTACTAAAAAGTCTAAGAAAAAGACCACAAAGAAGAACAAATTGAAATTAACCAAGGAACTAGACAAGGAAACAACTACTAAAGAACCACTGCAGGAAATCATTGGAAAACCGGACGATATTAGTATAGTGGGAGAAAAGGGAAAAAAAATTACAACAAACTTATACTAGAAAGGAAAGAAATGTATGTAAAAATAGCGGAAAAGAGTATATTCAAACAAACGGAAAAATACGATCCAAAAAAAAAAACCAATCCTTGTGTTGGTAAAAAATGTGGGAATAATTGCCAGGTGATAACCGAAGAAAGAAGATTGTCTTTATTTAATCACTTTTGGACATTATCTTTTGAAAGACAACGAGACTGGATTGTTAATATGTCTCAAAGAATTATTCTTTCGAATATTATATAAACGATAATGAAAACGACGCAAGGTTTGCCAGCAGTTTATACTAAATACGTTAGATGTTTCACAAACAAACATGTATTACACACTGTCAAAATAAGACGAAAGAAGCAACGAAGCAAAATGTTCAAAACTTCATCAAAAAATTGCCTGCTTTGTCCTCGCATTATTGCCGCAGAAATACCACTAAACTTTACTTACCTGTGGAATATAAAAATCACAAAAATTTGTACCGGATTTATAAGGAAGAGAAAACATCTGCAGGGATTGATTATGTTAGTGAGAAAGTATTTTTGAATATTTTTAAGACAGAATTTAATATAGGTTTTCATGTACCAAAAAAAGATAAGTGTGTAAAATGTATAAAGTTAGATGCAGAAAATACTGAAGAAAGTAAGGCAGATAAAGAAGAGCATTTGAAAGAAAAGATAGCAAGCAAAGAAAGATATAAGTCCAATCGTGAATTAAGTCAAAAGCACTCGGACGTCATCTGCACCTCTTTTGATCTTCAGAAGGTACTGAATACACCCCATGGCAATGGCATGGCAAAAAATACAAAATATGCCATTTATAACGGGATTCCACTTTTTGTCATAATGGTTTTTATCCTAATTTAAATTGCCATAACAAATTAGGCATAATTTTCTTTGTCATAATAATAGTGTGCCATAATTGGTTTTTAGCATACTGTGTTATTAAGCATAAATATTATATATCCTAATGTTTTTATTCATAACATTGATATGCATAAGTTGTAAAGCATATTGGATATTTGTCTAATAGTTATTTGGTATAATGATAAACGCCTGCTAACATGGTGCTAGCAAGCTGGCAAGGATCTGGATGCAATCTGGACTTTAGGGCACCCCGACTCGGATAGGTTAGGTTAGGCTAATGCGGGAGCGGAGCGTAGCGAAGCTCCCGCATTAGGCCTTCGTGGTTATTTTTTTATAAACCACTCAGAAGTAGGAGCCCCGCGTAGCGGGGCTCCGTCGACCAATTAGGTCAAAAAAACATTAGGTTAAATGAACTTTGATGCGCCTACAAGTTTGACGAGAGCAATGTATAAAATAGTGTAATATTGTTCATAAAAATTTTGTAGTGATTTTTTCGGAATAGTTATGGTTATGCGTCGTTATGCTTAAGTAAACTTATGCTTTGGGATATTATGCTTATTAAATATTATGCTTATAGTAAATAGGAGTAAAAAAATTATGCTTAAAAAGTTATGGCAAATGAGTATTATGCGTAAATAATGTTATGACAAGTAACATTATGCAATGTTAAATTATGACATAAAATTTTAGGAATAAAAATAGAGAACCTTTATAACTTATGTTTTTATGAAAATGGTAGCAGAGAAGGCTTTTGTTACATTTGGGGAGAATCAGAAGGAAAACGTGGAGGTAATGATATTGCTTCAATTATTCAAAAAAATATAAATTTAGTAGATTCCCGAACCCCGGTTAAACACCTACTATTATATTCCGATTCCTGTCCAGGACAGAACAAAATAGTACTTGCATAATGCATTAAAGAACTGCGAAAATATTTTAAGCATTCAAATAAATTATTTGCTACCGGGCCACACAGAGATGTCTGTAGATTCTATGCACTCTGTTATTGAGGGGTCAGTTAGAAATACTATTGTTTGGGCACCTTCTCAATGGGCTACTATTTGTCAATTAGCTAGAAAAGACCCGAAACCCTACAATGTTAATTACTTAGATCATACAGATTTTCTAGGTTTCGATGGATTTGCTGATAAATATTTTCGCGGTAATTTAACTGGCAAAATAAGTAAAATAAGAGTTGCTACCTTTAAGAAGTCGAAGATTAATCAAATGGCAGTTAAGTACAGTATGAAGCCAGATGCAGAAGAAGAAATAATTCCGGTGATAGGAACTTCAAATTCAAAAATTGTGGAACTTCTTTACCTATAACTAAAGTCAAGTATAACAATTTAAAGAAACTTTGTGATGATAATGTGATACCCAAATTATATCATAGAGAATATTTAACTTTAACTTCTGTTTCTGGGGTTGATACTCTTACAGAAACAGACATGGAAGACGTTCTGTAAAGCGTTTATACTTGTTTTTAAGATTTAAATTTGATTTTTACATTTTATTGTTACGAGTATGTCTATTTTTATAACCTTTTAGTGAGATTTACTATTTCATACAACTTAAAATTATGTTTTAGTTAGTTAGTAACTTGATTATAGATGTAAGAATTAATATGTATGGAAAAACATATTCTTATGTGAAAAAGGAGTGCAATTATTTTATAATAATTACGAGTATGTCTATTTTTGTAACCTTTTAGTGAGATTTACTATTTCATACAGTTTAAAATTATGTTTAAGTTAGTTAGTAAATTGATTAATATAATGTATGGAAAAACATAACTTTTTATGTGAAAAGGAGTGCAATTATTTTATAATAAGCTACTGATCTCACTGTACTGATTACCAAAAAGCTTAAATTTTTGTTTTGATTTATAAATTTATGTTTTGTTGTTCAATGTTATTGTTTTCTTTAAGTATTAAGTAGTGCATTTTAGTTCCTAAAAATGAGGATCTCCTTGTGCCTACTATGTATCCTTGTGATCTCTCCATGCCTACCTTAAATAGAGTAGGTGACTGATTATAATTATTATAACTAGACTAGTGTTAATTTTAAAAGAATAATTACGTTCTGTTGATATCCCAAAAAGACTATTTTACCACCTATGTTCCTTGTTAGTTAGTAAGTGAAACGTAAGTGTTCGTAATAAAAAGGGTGAATTCTGAAATTTGTTTATTTTCACTGCCTTAATAAATATTTTTTAGTAGCTTAAATTATTTCGTTGGCTTTACATTCTAATTTCTCAAGCACTTAAATGGTTTACCCTAAGTTAACCACACAGACATTGCGACACTTAATTTGTTTTGCCCATACAATATTCAATATTAATATTAATTAATGTTGTTAAATTGTATTGCTTGTATTTTATAAACCAAAATAGTGGCGGTTAAAGTGTTTTCCCATGATCATTTATCGCAGCTCGGATTACATTAATGTGTTTTGCCGTAAACTATTATATCGGCAAAAAACATTAAACGCCACCTATTTTTATAAATCTTTTAGGCTTTGTTTCATTAGTAGATTGAAATTATGGACTTTAAAAAATAAAACAACTGCTATTTTTGATATTCTTGTAGAAGTAATAAATTTTTTTTATGATCATTTACCCAAAATTACAAAGATTTTTGGCTCTGCTGTAAAGTTTGAAAAATGGCGCTTACTTCAATTTGCTTTTCCACCGTCAATATGGAGGTTATGGGTTTCAATGGGAATGTTACCAAAATTAATAGATTATGCAATCTTACCTTTTATTCCAGAGACAATAACTTCTCAACCAATTTGGCTTGTTTTATTGTACCTAATATCTGTAACTTGCCTTCATACCTACCGAGCACGGGAAAATTGAAAATACCAAGTCGCTTCTATCTCGCTGATGAATCATTTTGTGGTGGGGAGAGATTGATATTATTATTGGCGCGGAATTATTTTACCAGCTACTTTGTATCGGTCAACACAGTATGGGGAACGGGCTGCGTATTATACAAAGAACTCGATTGGGATGGGTGGTTTCAGGCTGCATACAGACAGAAAATAAACCAATGCAAGTGAGATGCAACTTTGTAAAAAGTATTTTTTTCAACGATAATGGGTCTGTACTTAAATTACCAGATGATGACATCATATAGTATGAAAAAACCTTTGCAAATAACACAAGAACGTCTGATGGTAACTTTGTCGTGACTATTCCCTTAAAGGAACCAGTCACGTCTCTAGGGTTGTCTCGTCCTGTAGTTTACAGACGGTTTAGAAACCTAGAGTGAAAATTTGAAAAGATCCAATTTACAAACAAAATTATGTAGATTTCATGACCGAATTTAAAAATGCAGAGGACATATGATTGAGAAAACCTCTTCTGAACCCTGCAATTACTTACCCCATCTAGCAGTCCTGAACCCACACAAACCCTCCACTCCAGTGCGTGTTGTCATAGATGCCTCTTACAAAACAAACACTGGAAAATCATTTAATGATATTCAGTGTAAAGGTACAATGAACTAAGATAATTTGGAAAATATTCTCATGCGATTTAGAACCTCTAAATTCATTATCAATGCGAACATAGAAAAATTGTACCGTAAAATATTTGTTAACCCACAACAATAGAATTTGCAATGTGTATTGTGGCGAAAAAACCCTATGGAACCATTAATGACATATAAATTAACTACACTTAGATTTGGTCTTAAGTGCGCTCCCTACTTAGCCACGATGTTTGCAACAATAAGCGAACGAAAATAAAACCTCGCTTCCGGAAGCAGCATCCGCTTTAAAAACACTTTCTGTTGTTGCGGTTTTTGTAAACGCCACCGGCCCATTCGCCGCCCCTGCCTATATAATCAAAGCATGCCGGTGCGACATCAAAGTACGCCGCCCACTTACCCACACCTTATACTTGTGTGCATTATTTATATCGTATACCATTACTTAAGTATAGGTAATGCCACTTAAGTTGAGGTGAATGATTGATTACACACACAGCTACACAGTGCCATACGAAACAAATCACTAATTTAAAAATTCTAACTAAATAATTCGCTACCACGAGATGCCTCCATTATATGTGTAATCATTCACCTCAACTTAAATGGCATTAAGTACCTATAACAATAAAATTAGATTTATAATCGTTTTAAAATCAACAAATAGTCAAACTCGTGTGAACAGTGATGAGATAAAGAAAACATCCAATCCACAAAAAAAACGTAGTTTAGATTTTACTAGAGGGAGAGTTTTGTTCAAAAGTCGTGTGCATGGGTATTATCAAACCGCAATCAGATTGGGACTCAATTTAGACTACAATTGGGACTTGCGGCTCGAACTTTTGGTGATGGTTCGTCTAGTAGCGCGTTGGTTGGTTGAAATATAATGTTTCTTGATGATAATATATATATACTTGAATGAAATGATACAATAATTTCAATGTGTCAACAAGCTTGGAACTTCTGTTTCCAATGTTGGCCCCCCTTGGAACTTCTGTTTCCAATGTTGGTAGAGGAACAAGCCTGTTGAAGGCCCTCCTGATGGAGCCTGTGGTTGTCCGGACATCCACCACCCGATTGATGCCATGGCTGCCCGGATATACTGCGACGATCCTGCCGAGCAGCCATTTTGTTGGTGGAGTTCTGTTGTCTATGACTAGAACCATGTCATGAAGTTGTGGTTGACTGCCGTCCTTCACTAATTTGCTCCGTCGTTGTAACTCCGTAATGTATTCTCGATAGAACCGCTTCCAGAAGTGCGTTTTTAGTGCTTGTACTCTGTTGTATCTTTTGAATTTTGATTGAATTGAGTTGAATTGAGTGAATTATTGCGTTTTGTTTCTAAGCTTTGAACGTTGCTGTACCAACAAAACATCTACGTTGTATTAACAAAACGTAATCTTATGTCAGTGATGTCAAAACAAAAAGCTGAGTTTGAAAATATCAACAAAGCGTGCGCGTACACAAGTATTGTTCTGTTTTTGTTAAATTATTTTAGTTAATAATACCAGAATAAAAAATGTCAACTCGTAAGCGTGGAGCCAACTACACCCACGAAGAAAAAGCGTTGCTGTAAGATCTAATTACGCAGTGAGTACCTATTTTATAATCCTAGCACTGGCGCACGTGTTATTTTACTTGAAGTTATTTTGTTTACCTCGTGGTGTTAATCCATTGCAGCTTAATTTCGCAGATACAAAAACATAGCAGAGTGTAAGAGAACTGGTGGGATATATATTCTGAAGAAGAAAGAGGCACTGGCGCACGTGTTATTTTACTTTAAGTTATTTTGTTTACCTCGTGGTGTTAATCCATTGCATCTTAATTTCGCAGATACAAAAACATAGTAGAGTGTAAAAGGACTGGTGGGATATATATTCTAGAGAAGAAAGAGGCATGGAATGAAATTACAACTGAATATAATAGTAGCTGTAACAGTGGTTCTAGAGCCACAGATTAATTAAAAACCCTGTACGACAATATGAAGCAAAAAACTCGCAAAGAGCTTGGGGAAAGTAATGTAAGATTGGAAACCAATATTTATTATACCCTTACAGATTATGATACAACATTTATTGTTTTGTATATACTAAATGTAAAATTCAATTAATATTTCCACAGGAATCAACATACATTAATGCAGAAGAGAGCCATATGGTGACAGCAGAGACAATCTCACAGGCTCTACAAGTTGGAAAAGAAGGTAAGGTTGGAACCACTGAACTTGTCAGATAGATACTTACCGGCTTACTCTGAGGCTGACAGAGAACTCTTTCCCAGGGCGCCTTCCTACAGAGCTAGTTAGGTGTGTGCACGGGTAAGGGCTCTAATGAAAACAATGGGTAAGGTGTACACACATATATTTAGAAAGATAGAATACAGAGCACAGAGATGATGAAGCTATATAAAGGTAAATAAAAGTATGGAGTAGATTACAGTGCTAAGACACACAAATCAGAACATAGGTAGACAGACAGAAGTACAGATTATGAAGTCACAAGAAGTAGAAATATAGGCAGAAGGACACACAGTAGGCACGAGAATCACGGTACAAAGCCACTTAAGCGAAAGCAGATACATGTACAGCACGTCACAATTGCGGCTACACAGCGAGTAGATAGTTAGTAGGTGGTGTACTGGCCTTGAAATTACGCTAGGAGGTCAAAAGGACGTCGTCTGAGAACCTCTACCCTACTGTTGCAAGCTGCGGATCCCTCGCTGTGTTCCCAGCTCGTGGTTGCTATGTACTTGAGTGTGAGCCGTAGATAGATGATGAAATTGTGGCGACTTCAGGGGGCTCGTGACACGAAGGTGACCACTTTTGAGATTGCAGAAAATTAAATTAAACTAGACACAGAATGCTTCTATATTAAGATAAGTAAAAAGGTCGTCGTTAATCACGAGGCAGGTCTATTTATACCCTTAATTTCGAAGATTCCCGAATAATGTTCAAAATATACTCCGTCATCCTAAAACTAATATAACACAGACAAACTTATTAGCAGCTGATGATAATATACAAGCAAGATAAGTTTAGAAATAAAGAGTCGCCTAACCTAATGAACATCCAACTATGTACTCAAATATTTAACATATGACATGCTTAAAGGTTTACCATAATTCTTGCGAAGAAAACTTATTTATTTTATTATTGTTAGATAGTAAACATACCAATTCGATGCTCGAGTTGTATTATGGGACAACTAGCACCACCCCAAGTGCGGCCGAGAACTAACTTATCGGTCACCAGAGCACAACAGTTCCGAAGGGATATGTTAGATGGCACTGAAACACGAAAAATCGATATGTTTCTAAATGTGAAAAATAAAATGTTACAAGGTATTCATCTTCAATGTGGCTTTTTGTTACAGAATATAATTATAATTAAATTATTAACAAAAACTGTTTTGCCTTTAGATTGAAATGAATAAAACTGGTTGAGGTTTTGGAAACCCAAATTAGGTGACAATGATGCGGGCCATAATCCAAGACCAGATAGAGCCACTGCACAATCCATACGACAGTGCATCAAATTTCTTTAAAGGTAGAAAATATTATTTGCTTCATGCACCTGTATAGTCAGCATTAAATAGATTGTGTCGAAATAAATACTCATAAAGATATCACCTTAGTAATACGACTGTTTGATCTTAAAAGACTCAGTTCCATGTCATTAGTTATAAGTATCGATGACAGTTGAAGTGTCACTTTATGTCATAACTCTCGGTCTAATCGCTTGCGTCGGAGCAGATTCAATCTTGGGAAGATTATATATTTTTGGGAATATTTTGGGATTTATCTAGTAAAACTGTGAAATATATACATATCCGGGAGCGCGGAGTGTATACCGAATTGGTTCTGGTCGAATTACGTCTGGAGACGTTAATTCGTGAGCACGTGTGTGGTGCCCAGGGAAGATTGTTAGTGCCGCCGTCGAAGAGGTTCACGGCGTGATCGGCTGCGTAAGGGAGCCCGCCAGGGCAAGTAAACACTATACAAACGCATCACACTATACAAATACACACCACACAATACAGACACGCCTTGGAGGGTTCTAAAGGTGCTAGGGTGACATCACATTGGTGAGTGAATTGCTATTGTCATATCAAGGTTAGGCTACAAGTACAGCGCTGCGTATCGCAGCCAGCTTGGAGTAAACACGACCTTTTTGAATACTTTGTTATACACCGATCGATGTGATGGTGACTGTACCTTGCTGTATGTACAGACAACAAAATCGATAGTATCCCACCTTTACATAGAACTTTGTCTAAACTGTCATTCAAGTCTTTGACTCTTTCTGCGACTCAATGAACTTATTGTTTCAGAAAGTGTCAGTAATACTATTGACATGAGCAGGAATGCTAACTTCATTGTACCTGCTTATGTTACTACAATGGAGTTAGAAAATAAGGGTATGTATCTATAAAGACTAAAAAGTTTTGTAAATATCCTGTGAATTGTGAATGTATGATGTATTTAATAAAATATTTTTATTTTATTTCAGCTGAGGATTGTCAGGGGTCTGCAAATGTTAATGTCACAAATGCACCTCAAATTATAGAAATCCCAGAACAGACTTATGTGATGAAAAACGGTACTTACCTAATAAAATTAAGTATTAACAAACATTGTAAACAGAATGTAAAATAACTTTGAAAACTATACTGTAATAATTACACATTAGGCAATCTTATTCACCAAGTGAAGTGCAATTGTTACATATTATTGTTATATGTCGGAGCTGCATATAGTTATAATGTCTGTATTTTATTTCAGTTGAGACAGTTCAAGCTTGCAATAATTCACCTGTGATAAGGGAAACTCCAAAACATAGGAAAATTTTGAAAACAGGTTTGGGTAAAGACATTCATTGCAAAACTAGGTACACTAATTAGCATTTACCTGTTATATTTTACAGATATTCATTACTGGTACATATTTGTTGTTTCAGCATCAAAGCAAAGGAACATTATGAAACCGAAAACCTCATCAGCTGAAGCTTTCAAAAAGCTATATTTTAAGAAATAAATGCCAAAATGCTCAATTAGAAAGAAAGAAGCTGATGTTGGAAATAGTTCAAAATAAAGAGGAACACAAGTTGAAGAGGGAGATTTTAAAAAATAAATTAAATAAACTAAAATAAAATCAATTTATTCAAAAAATTATTGTTACCTTATTATTTTTCTACTTAGTTCACACATTTTTTAAATATGTAGTTTGTCTGTCACTGTGACCTTCAAGGAGAAAATTAGGCACTTGGTTCAGAAGTACAAAAAACCTACTAGGGAAATAACTCACCCCTAATGCCTCAAGTGACACGACATTAGACACTCAACAAATCCACTCATAAAGAACTGATTGCGGGCCGATGAGACTGGGATTAATGTTTGGATGAGGAGTTTGTATGGACCTGATTTTATATATCTACAATATATACTTACACAAAAATATAATGACAATAATTTTATTGGCCGTAGTTACATCTATATACATAAATTTGAAATAGTTTTAATGGTTATAAAGTTATTGATATAATATTTAACAGATAGAGAATACACTATTTACAATTGCAGTTCGTACTGATGTTTGAAAACCCTGTTGTGGTCTAGTGAGGAAATCATGTTCATTATCTATATCATTGGGAGGTTCCACTTCATCCAATTCCATACACATATTGTGTAACACTACACATGCCACAATTACTTGTAGAAGTGTTGAGGTCTTGTTGAGAGTAATTGCCTTTTCGAGACATGGGCATCTCCGTTTCAGCACCCCAAAACATCTTTCTACTGTATTTCGTGTTGTAATGTGGCTTTTGTTATAAGCCTCTTCTGAACTATTCTGTTGACGCAAAAAGGGAGTCAGCAATTATTTTTTGTTGAAGTATCCACTGTCTTCTAATAAACAGTAGGCACTATATGTCGCGAAAAATTATATATATTATGTTATTGTTGCCTCTATTCGTAAGGATCGCGAAAATACACCCGATGCACTGCCATACTGAGATTATACATGTGTAAAGTTGTGACAAGTCGTGACTCATACCTTAACAATAGGTTGTGACTGCTTGACGTTATGGCCGTCTGTGTCCAGGACCGGCACTCAGGCAACGCCCATCAGTGCCATCACAATCAGAGCACCATCTGTGGTATAAATAATACAATGATTCCTCGCTACACGGAATCCCAAGTGTCCTAGGTTGCATACATATATTTAGTGATATTATAAGACCTTTATATCATGTCACGATATCTGTGACCAGGATAGGCGCTATAGGCACCACGGAGAGGGGCCCATTCGTCCCCTAACCGCGCTCCCCGTACTGTTACATACGAGTCGAGCTCTCCTCTTCTACCGGTAGGTTCCATGCTATTGCACGGAATATATTTGGGTTCTTCCTCGGTGGCGAACCACTCTCACATAAATATATATCGCTATGGGTACACGCCCAAGCGCATAAGAACCCTATAACTCAGTTACCTAAATTAACCGAGCAAGGTCCACCATGTCCCCGAAGGGCACATCACATCATATCACATTTAGCTCCCAGACGGGGGGCTCAAAAGAGTCAAATCAGTACAACTTATAAGGCAACCCTAAAACACTTAGCTCTCAAACATAGGCTCCTCTCGAAGCACCTTCTAGATGTCGGTCGCACGTCACATTAAAAGGCAGAACCCATCGCGTTGTACATCACATTATCATCTAGGTATATTGTTAAACTAAAAACTGCAAATGAAATAAAGACACAACTCAGTCAAATGGCGGTAAGAACAAAAAAGTGACAATTAAGTGGCCGCGTCACTCACCATAAATTCAGTGTTGCCATGTACAATATTTACATTTAAACATTTCGCGAGAGTGTTTCGCGACACTATATTTTCCTCTTTCAAAATCTGCACATAGATGTGATTATTGAAAATTGTGCAGTCATGGACTGATCCACGCCAACGAGTAATGAGATCTCTAATTTTAAGAGAAGAATCACCAACTGCCTGCACATATACTATAGAAAAAAAATATTTTCTACATCTATATAATTCATGGACTGCCCCTTCTATACTGATAATTTTGACATGAGTACAGTCCAGGGCTCCTGCAACCCGTGGGAAACCATCTATTTCAAAAAATCCTTCTGCTGCTCTTCGTAGCTCATTCCCCTCTGGCATTTTAATTGTAGAACTCAAAACTTGCGAGCTTACGTGTAACTTTTTGCACTATTCTACACACTGTTGACTTATGCATGTCGGGTTATGGGACTGTTCATTGAGACACTGGGGCTTCGTAATCAATAATTTATACTTGAACAGTGAAGAGCAGACATGCGGGCTGTGACGCCATCGTAAGAGAGAGCCTAAAAACTATGCTTTCTCTCTATTGTCTACATGACATGGATACAAGGCTTTTGGGATACTTAACATCTTCCCTTTTTTAAACGAAAATTTATTTATATATGATAATAAAAATTATAGGATATCTCACCTCCTTTAATAAAATTATTACGCCGTGTATCCGAACGTAGTGTTGATTGGCAAGTGACAGAAATAGAAACGTCATTCTGACAAGATAAGATAACCTTTACAGCATTTCAATGGAATGTAAAACAAACTATTCAAGTATACAATAATACAAATGAATTAATCATCCTTAAACCCGTATCGTTTGGGTGGCATACGTTTACGTCGTAGGTTGTGAGGTTCAACCAGTGAAGTGTTATTTGTGGGAATGTTTTCATCACTAATAGGCTTACAAATAGGACTATTTGGAGTTTGGGCGATTGGAGACTGTCTAAAAACTAAATGTTGACGATTTCTACGAAAAGAACCATCTGGGGTCTCTATAACATAGCTACGAGGCTCTAGGCCAACTTGCTTTACAATACCCGGAGTCCAGTTGGACTGAGGTTGTTTTTTAAACAAGACAGCATCACCTTCATGCAGTGGTTTCAAGTTTTTACAATGCTTATTATAATACAATTTAGTTTTATCTAAATTATTTTTTATTTTATTTCCTAGATCCTTATAATTAACAAGTCTAGGTTTCAAATCTTTGTCTAGGACAGGCAATTTTGTTCTTAATTTCCTAGAAAAACATAACTGAGCTGGTGAACATAGATTTTCTTTTGGAGTATTTCTATATTGCAAGAGTGCGAGATAAGGATCAGTTTTATCTACTGAACATTTTTTAAGCATATTTTTCATTGTTGCTATAGATTTTTCTACTAAACCATTTGAACGGCTTAAGTAAGGACTAGAGGTTATAAGGCTTATGTCCCACTCTTTTCGAAAATAAGTGAAATCTAAGCTATTAAATGGAGGACCATTGTCAGAAATTGAAGTGTGTGGAATACCATGCCTTGCAAATATTGACTTTAAATGTGTAATTACAGTTTACTGTTGGAATAATTATTATGTAATAATGCAAGTTCAACAAATTTTGAAAAGTAATCAGTGACAATAAGGTATTTTTGACCATTCAATTCAAACAAGTCTGTTCCCACTTTGTAAAATGGAATTAACTTATAATCATGTAGCATTAAAGACTCTTTTGAATTGCTACAGCGATGAGTTAAACAAATATCACAGTTAGTTATTAGTTTTTCAATGTGCTTATCTAAACTTGGCCAAAATATAGAATTTTTTGCTAATCTTTTACAACTGTTTATACCTTGGTGGCCTTGATGAATTATATTCAAAAAACTTAACTGAAGAGACTGAGGAATTATAATTGTATTCGACTTAAACAGAATACCATCTATGACATGTATTTCATTTTTGAAAGGAAAGTATGGTTTTATGTTCTCATCAAGTTGTCTCTTATGTTCTGGCCATCCAGTTTTACAATAATCTATGATTTTACACAGAATTTCATCTTTTTGAGTGTGTTCTTTGATAGTGTCTAACTTATTTTGACTTAAAGATAAATTTGACAAGACTAGATTAATATGAAGATCAACTTCTTCATTTATATCTGTTAAAACATTGTCAGGCATAGCAGCACGAGACAGTGTGTCTGCAATGTACAGGTACTTGCCTGCTTTATATGTTACAGCTAAGTCATATGGCGCAACATAATTCTCTGTAATCTTGGAGGAATTTCATATAATGCCTTTTTGAACAAAGTGACAATTGGCTTATGATCAGTTTCAACATAAGTTTTCTTGCCATATATATATTGATGAAATTTAGTGCATCCAAACAGAATAGCAAGCAATTCCTTTTCTATTTGAAAATATGCTTGTTGACATTTATCTAAAGAAGCAGATGCATATGCAATAGGTTGTTTGCCATGTGATATAACTGCACCCATGGCATCTTTTGATGAATCGACAGACATAACTATATCTTTTTCATGATCATAGTAGACTAACACAGGGGCAGAACTAATTATGTTTTTGAGATTGTTAAATTCAGATTCATGCTGATCTGACCAACTCCAAGATGTGTTTTTTGATAGTAAGGTTCTCAAGCTAGAGGTATTTTCAGACAGGTTTCTTATGAACGGACCCAGATAGTTAACCATACCAAGAAATCTTTGTAATTCAGTGACATTTTGGGGACTTGACATCTTACATATTGCTTCTACTTTTGACTGATCTACTTTTATACCATCTTTACTGAAGATATGACCTAGGTATTTAACTTGTTTTTGACAAAATATAGACTTTTCTCGGTTAAATTTAAGATTTATTTGGCATGCCCTTTGGAGAACCTGTTGTAATCGAATATCGTGTTCTTTTTTAGTTTTACCATAAATAAGGAAGTCATCTAATAATATTTTTACACCTTCTATGTCTCCGAATCTCTTTACCATTTCCTGATGAAATATCTCAGGCGCAGATGTTACCCCAAATGGTAATCTAAGAAAACGGAACCTACCATGGGGTGTAATAAATGTACAAAGCCTGGATGAACTATCATTTAATTTGAGCATATTAAAACCTTTGTTTGCATCAAGAGTACTAAAAAATTCTGCACCTGACAAATGAGACTTTATTTCGTCCAATGTTGGGAATTGGTAGTGCGGACGCATAATAGATTTATTTAATTGTCTAGTATCTAAACATAATCGTAATTTTCCATTTTTTCTAGAGGTTATGACAATTGGGCTTACCCACTCGGTTGGTTTTTCTACATTAGTTATTATATTATTTTCTTTTAAATATGCTAGTTCTTTCTTAAGTGGTTCTTCTAATTTAAAAGGTATGCGACGACAAGCAGAAATATGGGGGATAGCATCCGGTTTTAACTGTAAGTTGCACTCAAAATTGGAAATACAGCCTATGCCCTCAAATAAATCAGAATATTCCTCTAAAATGTTTTCAGAAAATGAACTTTCTTGAAATGTAACCTTAAGTACTCTTTTCACTAAATTTAAATCTTTGCAAGTTTCTCTACCAATGACATTTTGACACTTAAGATCTACAATATGAAAACTAATACCATACCAACTGCTTGAAAGGTAAACTTTTAGCTTACACTGGCCCACTGTAGGTATTATATTACCGCTGAAAGAAGACAATTTATGGTTACTTGGTTTTAGAGAATCATGTGGAATTTTTAACCTGTTGAAAGTTGATATTGCTAAAATATTTGTGTCAGCGCCAGTATCTAATATACAATTTATTATTTTTAAATCAACATTCCATGTATTGATGGAATTAACCATGCTGACAGAACCTAAGAACAATGAATCGTTTTGTATGCTGGATGTTACCTGTTGAACTTTATCAGTAGAAGAACTTCTGCACACTGAAGCGTAGTGATTGTATCGATTGCATTTGTTACATTTCACACCTTTCGCAGGGCATCGGAACCGATGATGCTGACCACACCTGCCACATTTCTTGTTGGGTGTTGGAGACCTAGCTTGAGGTGGAGACTTAGAGGACTGGTTTCTTCGGTGGAATTGTTGCGTTGTTCCGGTTACTTTACTAACAGCTGTGCATTGGTCCCTAGACAGCAACATGCTGTTTTTCTTGGTATCAATGCAATTTTTTGCTATTTCTATAGCCCTGGCTAGTGTTGCTGGTGTCTGATCGAGAATTTTTTCTCTAACATGTGCGTTGGAGCTATGCAAATTCCAAGAGAATATGTCTTAGACTAATGACTCACGAAGATTTCCAAATTCGCACTGGTGGCTGATATTTATCAAGTCAGTTACATAGGGGTCTATTTCCTCATCTTCTTGTTGTTTTCTGTTAAAAAGTTTATGGCGTTCCATCGAAATATTCACCCTTGGTAAGAAATAATCTTCGAACTTTTTTATTAGCTCGGCCAGAGAAATTGTGTCGATGTCTACATCAAAAGAGTAAAATACGTTTAGAGCGTCAGTGCCTATATGGTGTAATAAAATGGCGACTTTTCTAGTGTCTTTTTCGTTTTCTAAGTTATTAGCACGTAGGTATACTTTGAAGCGCGTCAACCATTTTTTAAACTGTAGTGGCAGATTGTTTCCAGCCACATCGAGTGGCTCCAAGTATGATGTAATACTACTTTTTGATATGATAGCTTTTTTGATTTCTGCATTGTTCTCCTTCTCGTGTTCGCAGACCATTTTTAGGGTAATGCAAAATGGACCTCACCGACTGACGCCGCGAAAAATATTGCAAATTGTTTTTCGACTTACTGTATTTCTTCCTTAAAGTTTCTTCTGACACCATGTCGGGTTATGGGACTGTTCATTGAGACACTGGGGCTTCGTAATCAATACTTTATACTTGAACAGTGAGGAGCAGACATGCGGGCTGCGACGCCATCGTAAGAGAGAGCCTAAAAACTATGCTTTCTCTCTATTGTCTACATGACATGGATACAAGGCTTTTGGGATACTTAACAATGCACATTAGTTAAATCGCCTGACACTTGCTGGAAAGATCCCGTGGCGAAAAACCTAAGGCAAATTAATAATTGTGTCATGCCATCAATTGCTTTATTTCTTCTTGTTTCTGGTTCTATATTAAGAATCTCACAGATTTGTTCAGCTAGTTCCTTGGAAATTCAGTATCTTTCACGAAAATCTTCCCCATTGTGTTTTTCAAACAAATTTATTCTATCTGGAATTCTGCGGCGTTGGGGAACGTAGGCCTCCAGATCAGATAAAGATGAAAGACTTGAAAGTGTCATAATAAAAACGAAATACTGTACGTTTATATTATTTGCACAAACTTACACAAACGGTTAAAGACAACTTTAATGGACGTTGAACCAGACATTAAAAATTATAACCTCAAACTGTCAAGTTAATTATACATTAGACATTAATGACGTTTTGTGCAACGTGAATTTATGTTAATGTCCTGATGTCAAATCAGCTTCATTAGTATTTTTTTTTTTAAATTGTCTCTATTGTAAAATTAAAATTGTCCTTAAATATTGTTTTGAGCAATGCTTTAATGACGCATTAGGATATAATGTGCGTTTAAAAATTTAAAGATCGTTTCTGCAACTGGGTGTAAGAGGTCTTGAATTTAAAATGGCCTCAATCTGTACCAACACTGTGTTAAGTTCCTCATAGTCTAAGTGGGCCTCGGAAAGAACGCGCTTGAGATAGTGCTTCACTGATTTGACGGATCGTTCAGCTGAACCGTTAAAATGTGGACTTTGCACTGGACTAAATTTAAAATTTATTTTGTGTTCAGATGAATTCGAAATTATTTGATCACTATTTGATTTTATACATTTAGATATTTCATTAGAGGCCCCGACAAAGTTGGTGCCATTATCTGAGAATATTGTGTGAGGACTACCCCTACGAGCGACAAACCTATGAAGAGCCGCTAAGTAACCTTGAGTTGTCAACTCGGTGACAAGCTCTATGTGGATCGCTCGGGTAGCCAAACATTTGGAAATGCATATGTATGCCTTTTTCAGTCTGCTTCCTCTACCTTTTTTGTCCGCAATCATAACTGGGCCTGCATAATCAACAGCTGTGTTGCAAAATGGAAATTCTGCTTGTAACCTCTGCTCAGGGAGATTACCCATGATGGGTTGGAATTTTTTTCCAGAGAATCGGTAACACTTATGACATTCGTGAGTGACCCTTCTAGGTAGTTTTCGGCCATTGATTATCCAGTAGTTGTGACGAAGTGTGGCTAATAGCAGTTGTGGACCTGCATGTAATGAAATTAAATGACAATGTTTCACTAATAAGCGAGTAATGAGATGTGATGCATGTAAGAGTATTGGAGTATTGTAATCTATATTTATATTGGGAAGTCGGCCGCCTACACGTAAAAGTCCCATGTTGTCCAAAAATGGGTTTAAATTTAGTAATTTGTTTTTTGCAGGCAGAACACCGTTATTTTTCCATAAAGAAATCTCTTTCTGAAACATTTTGTTTTGTACAATTCGACCGCATCAGGAATCATTAACCGCATTCTCAAATGTTGGTTCATTGGGTCGTTACTCATAGATTTTGCGCTAGCCGAGTGTCTTTTATTCATATAAACCACTTATCGGTTAAAGAACGGCCTTGCCAAGGCCGCTTCGATATCGCATGACGGATACTCGTGTTTCCAAGTAGATTATAGAAAAGTAAACAGTCTCTAACAGCCAATGATTTCTCGAACGTGCGGAGACCCCGGACTCAATCAAGCCCATCATTGACGCGGACGTCGCGAGTACCGCGGTACCCGTCACCGACTACCGTGTTAGCATTGTAGATGGGCTTATCTGCAATGCTAACACGGTAATCGTTTTCGAGTTTTCTAGTCCAGAGTACTGGGAAAGGATTTGAACCTATTGTATTAATCTTATACAGGATAATGCGTACTTTCCTTGATAGCACAGCTAGTTCGTTAATTAAAATGAATATTTGCTGCAGTACAACTTTGGAAATTTCTAATGAATTGTTATATTTAGGTTACGATGGGGATAAATAATGATTACGAGCGGATGACAATAGGTAAATTCGGATATTGGTATTGTCGCGCTCTCGCCGAACACTCGTCGTACATTAACGTAACGTCTCACGCTTTTCCACCCAAGATGAACCCAAATAAACACAAATCGTCTGCAGCCGCGACTTCCTCGCCGACCATGACACCGAAGAGAACTGCCTTAACGGTGGAGTAAGTACTGCAGATGGCCACGTATCTGAGCTTTGCTGACTTTCGGAATTTTGTCCGATCGATATGGCCTGACAGAAACGAATGCAGAATTGTTCGGAAGAAATTGTGGTGAATGTCCACTCATAGACGAGTGACAACGTTCCTCGACGGCTCACAGATGGAAATTCAATACAACTACGACGACACGAGAAGACCAGGACGTCAACTTCTTTTCAACGTGGAGGACCTGTTGCCTGTCTTCGATGGGGTCTACCCTCCGAATCTGAAGCTCTTCGCAAGCTACTCCCAGATTCGAAACTTCATCGGCGTCCACGTCAACTTGAACTTTTGTACAGGCGGCAAACGTGCCTCCTGCCCGTGTCACCTGGTCAACGATGCCAGCTACGGTTTTGAGAACTTCGTGAAGCCGCACATAAACACCTGTAGGCATCGTCATCGCCATCATTATTGCCGCAATCACGTCAACGATTGGTTGCAAATTTCCAGGAGGTTTTGATTGCCCGGGAACAAGAGGGACCGAATGACAGCGGAAACGTCGCCGAGAACACGTCACTTCGTCTAAATGACATTGTGTACGTTCAAGGAAAACGCATGCGTCGTCAGGGTCCCTTGCTGTATGGATTGTTATAGTATGGTATGTATCCACTTTTATATTTAGTTTTTAGGATAATTTACGAGTGAGATAATGTTAAGAGACGCACGTGTCTGCAACTACTTGAAATTTAATTCAATCATGTGGCAAGCTCTTACATTTGAATGAATTAGTATTTTCAGTTATCCATACTTTTGTTTGCTCACTAAATCCTTCTTCATCGATAGTGAACAAAGTTTGAACCCATGTAGCTTCTTAGTTCTGTAAAGCACATGGGAATACCGTCACGAGGTTGACGTCTCGAGCAACAGGTGGCAAACAAACGTTGTTCATGCAAGCATAACCAAACCATGGTGTAGGTCTCGACTTCAGGAGAGTGCTAAGAATGTGCTAAGAGTATGCAGCTCTAGGTTACAAACCATTACATAGCGTTTCGTAATTGGTTTAGCAAAGTTTGTTATCGTTTACGGAGCAGCGCCGAACGTCAGGCGCTTAATAAACTTTGTTTTCGCAATCAACTATGAAACTTCTCTCGTGGATTAGTCTCGTAGAACGCCAAGTATGGTCTTCACAGAACTAAAGTGTGAACCACTCTGACGAACCTGCTTCCAGTCCGTCTGTGCTTCCCACAGCAGCAGAAACAGGCTTATCTTTGAAACATATCGCAACCATCATGACGAATTGTTGCGCAGACTTTTTTGCAAGTGCAACCATAGCAGCCATTCCACTGCTACGGAATTTTGAGGCGTGAACGTCATCGCATCCTACATCCCGGACCTGTAGATGCGGATTTTTTTCTCTCGACGTCCCTCGACGTCTCTGTTCAGAGTTTGGGCCCGTACGTTCTTGTGCCACGCGGTGTAAATTGCTTGTGCTAGGAGTGGGTTTACGTCGGTAATGTAATGGCCAGGATTCGAACCCGGGACCTCTCGATCGTAAAGCCGACTCCTTAACCACTAAGCTACCATGAGTTTGCTGAGAATGTTAGAGCGGTATCATCTGCAAAGGACACAATTTTACCATTTAGAAGCGAGGTATTGAATAGGTCATTTATGAATATAAGGAAGAGTGTTGGCCCAAGGATACTGCCCTGGGGAACACCGTACCTCATAGGAAGCTCATTGCTAAAGTAATAGTTCATACATTGAAATTATTATATCATTTCATTCAAGTCAATATCAGGTATCATCAAGAAACACATTTTATTTCAACCAACACACGCGTTACTAGACGATCCTAGTAGTCCCAATCAATCGAGCTGCAATTCTGAATCAATCAATGTATGAACTGTATGAACACGTAGTGTCACGACACGACGCGCTCGCGCCGATGAATATCTTGCTGTCCGTCTGCGCCGACCTTGGCGGCGCACTCGCCTTGCGCCCAGTGCCCCTTCGCTCCCGTTGCCATCCGGTGCCCCGATGCGTCAACAGTCAGAACTGTCATTTCATACATATTTTCACACATATAGAATTACTGTCAACTCCAATCCTTCTCTAATCGCGGGCGAATAATACCTCTGTCTCACTTATTCCTGCCGCCAAGCAGCTATGTTTTCATAGTTGTGTTCCGGTTTGAAGGGTGAGATATGGCAGTAAAATTACTGGGTACTGTGACAAAAGATCTTTACGATACATGGTTGGCAACGCGTGAGTGATAACCGTGAGGTTTTACGGGCGTCTATAGACTACGGTGACCGCTTACCATCACGCGGACCGTATGCTTGCTTGCCAAGAATAAAAAAAAAGTTTAGTTCTAAAGTTTCTTATCATAAACTTTAATTTTTATGGATTGAACCTTTTTTGCATAGGTATATACGAGGGGTCAAACTGAAAGTTCTTAGAAAATCAAAAACTGATTACATTAGCCAGTTATTAGTTTTATTATATCTTTTCAAAATATTGTCCATTCACGTCAATACACCGCTGCATGCGATGGAACCACTGGGAAAAGCACTTTGCCCACTCGTCCTTAGGGGTCTCTTCAATGGCATCGCGATACGCAGCCACCGCTTCTTCAGCATTCATAAACCGCTTTCCTTTAAGTTTTTCTTTAATTTTTGGAAATAAATAAAAATCACAAGGCGCGAGGTCGGGGCTATACGGCGGGTGACCCAGTAATTCAACGTTTGATGTCGCCAAATAGTCGATCGTTCGCTTGGCGGTGTGCGACGAGGCGTTGTCGTGGTGAAGGAGGATCCTACTGCGAGGTCGTTTCTCTCGAACTTTTTCCAAGACAAGTGGCAAACAATTGGTAGTGTACCATTCTGCAGAAACTGTTTTTTGATCCTCTAACACAATTGTTGCGAAATTTATTTATTTATTTATTTTTATTTATTGACCTATCCTTCCAAAGAACGAGGCCACCATTTTTTTTTCCCCGCACTTCGATCTCTCTTCACTTTAGTTGGCATCTCCTCGAAAGGAAACACCCACTGAGCAGATTGTCTTTTGGTTTCAGGATCATAACAGTAAATGCAGCTTTCGTTACCTGTTAGTATGTCGAACACAGCATTTGAGTCACCTCCGTTAAATCTTTCAATCATTTTACGGCACCAATCCACACGATGGAGTTTTTGAGCCTCAGTCAAATTATGAGGTATCCACCGGGCGCAAAGCTTCCTGACCGCTAAATGTTCGTGGAGGATTTTGTGCACTTGACTCCGATGCCTAAGCTTGTCCGCTAGTTTATAAGCTTCAACTCCTTTTTATGTAAATATGGATTGTGCTTGTAGATTGCCGATGATTGTTCAATCGGTGACCTATTAACCTTCCCGTTTTATAAAACCCCTTCGTGCTCTTAAAAACATTTGCCGCTACTAACACGCCTACACCAAATTCACCTGTCACTATTTGTTTACCTGCAAATCCACCGGTCACGAATTCTTTACCTGAAGATTCAACATCCTCTGAATCAAGTGTATATCACATTTAAACATTTTTTTGCATGCTTTCGAAATATATACATATATTATGATATAATATGATCACTATAGCAATTATACTACAACTTATACCCTGTCTATTTTTAGGACTTGCGCTTGCTGTTGAACAGTACATTAGAAGGAAAAGGCCTGTTGAATCTGGTCAAAACTGTTCCACTAATGCGGCACGTTTAAGTTTAGTCAGAATTTTTGGAACATCTATACTACGACAGAACCCTGAGCAAGTAGTTCGATCTTCTGTCTATGCTAGTTGGGCATGTGCAATTGTCCGTGTATTTCCCCAGAAAAAGCCTTCTGTATACTTTCACACCAAAATTGTGGAATCTACACGTGGTATTATATCAAGATTGACTGGTATATTACCAGACCAAATTCATAATCTCAAGCGAAACTATAGAGATTCCGGAGTAGTGGAGAAGCGTCGCCGAATTTCAGGATTTTCTGAGTCTTCGCGATCACCAGCTTCAAGCTTACGTTTACCAGACGGTATAACTGATGCACTTTTGTGGCTCAAGAATTCTACTGAGCGTTAGACAGCAGTGGGAAGAAACCACATAAGCAAGACTAAAAAAGTCTAAAGAATTAACAATACCCCAATACTTTGGCGAGTACCCGGCACTTAAAAAACCTGAGGGTTATCTTCTGGTGAGTTCCATAATTGTAACATGTTATGTTTACTAAATAATTCTTATTATTTTGTTCATAACGATGATGAGAATTGTACAGTAGTTATTTTTTCAAGTGAGAATCATTTAAATGGCAATATTTAGAAAGAAAAAAATAAAAATAAGTTTTTAAATAATGTGTAGGTGTATGTATGAATATAGTATGTATGCTAATGTATGCTAATGTATGCTAATGTATGTGTGTAATGTGTACAATGTACCTGTTTGGGTACGCTTTTCTGTTTTGATCTGTTTTTTGTGTCTTGTTTTTATTTTTTTATTTGCTTTTTGTTTTGTACGCTTCACATCCCCATTCATTGTCATATTCTTCTCTGCTACTCAAGGGTTTGCTGGGAGAGAACTCATTTTGAGTTAAGCTCGCCTTTGTGCATGTTTCTTTATAAGTTCTATATAATGATCTCTGTATTATGTGTGTACAATAAAGAATTAAATTAAATTAAATTAAATTACAATTCATATTACTTACTAGTAGTTTCATACCTTGATAAGCTAACCCACAACCATTTTTTTCTTCATAATGGTGATAAGTACCTACTAACTAATCATTATTTTGTTTTTACACAGCTACAAAAAGATTTTGAACACCTGTATACAGGATCATATGTCGAGATAACTGAACCTTTCACAGCTTTAAAATGAAAAATCTTCGAATTCGCTAAGACGCGCAAGGACAGCACAAAGATAAAAAATTAAACCCCATAAGTTATAAGCACGGTAATTTATTTTCATTAATATAATTTTTTGATAGTATTTTAGTTCAAATATGTATTTATTACTCACCTACTTTACCTGTAACGTTTACAGAAAATGTTTTATTTAAGTAGGTATTATTTTTATACTTAAATAGCAGGTACCATATATCAAAGTAGCTGGGTACAGTCGGTTGAAACAAGTATGGGTACATTCAACGTCTCAAAAATATGTACCAAACGCACTTATGCTATAGTAATAAGATCACCGCTACATATTTTTGAGTTATTACTGTTTGTACCTACTTACTAAATATGTTGTTAAGTATTAATGCAAATTATATTAAGTATGTTATTTTATTACACGTTAATTCTTACATAGAGTTCACATGCCAAAGAATTCCTAACATCAACGATGATTGGATAGCCTAGTGGTTAGTGACCCTAACTACGAAGCTAGAGGTTGTGGGTTCGATTCCCACAAGGGGAAAAGTATTAATGCAAATTATATTAAGTATGTTATTTTATTACACGTTAATTCTTACATAGAGTTCACATGCCAAAGAATTCCTAACATCAACGATGATTGGATAGCCTAGTGGTTAGTGACCCTAACTACGAAGCTAGAGGTTGTGGGTTCGATTCCCACAAAGGGAAAACATTTGTGTGATGAATATGAATGTTTGTATGTACCCAGATCTTGGATGTTATTTGTATCTAAGTATGAATTGTATATATATGTATGTATATGTATATCCATAGTCTAGTATAGTACAGTCAGAATCAGAAGTAGCCATCACTTTAGTAGCTTGTCACTTCTACTAACGTGGCACATTTCAAACTTCACAGTATAGTTAGTTTTTGAGGCAAAGTTATGTGTATGTGTGGTGCTTTAGTTAAGAACTAGATCAATCTGTGTTGAAATAATCATAACCCTTCTTCGGGTATTTGGGTAAAAATAACCCAAGATATTATAACTATTATTATTAAATACTTTACATATTATTATTTTATAAATAATTTGATACCTTATTTTTATTAATAAACGCAACATGAAGTTATGTAGAGGTCCTTATTTTGTTTTGACTAATATATTCACAATCGCACTTACATTACGTACATTAATTTCAGGTTCAGAGGAAAAATCCAACATCGCAAGTTTGCTGCTGATACCATCTTTCTTGGCTGTCCCAAGCGTTCGTCTGAAGAACACAAGATGGGCTGACTGTGCAACCTTTTATTATTGTTGCAGGGGAAATCTCTTGAGAATATTAAAACTTATTTCGTAGTGATCAATGAAATATTTTATAACGTGTCAAATATATTGTCTGAAGTAAGTCTATGTTTTAAAACAACTTGGGTCGTAAAGTCGAATGCCACAGCAGCACACAATACGCTTTTTTCAAATTTAGGACTGAGTTTGATAATAGCTCAGCCTCTGCTTTAACGCTTTTGGGCGAATAAGGTATTGATACTGAACTTAAATAAATAATACAGTACATCAAACATGCCTTCCTAGATGTGGACAATTTTTTGACTATTAAGGATTGTCAGTTGCTGAAACAATGCAACTGGTCTTGGACAAATACACATCTCATTATATCTGATAAGTGTTTTGGATGTGGTTTTTGGACTGTTTGTAATGAAGCTCAACCAGCACGTTTTATAATAGAGAACAAAGAATATGTGAAAAGCGTATTGTACTTAAATTTTTTTTGGTGCAAAAATTGTTTCAATTGTAGCATTTATGATCATTATCCCGATGACGAATGAGAATTTTGTTTTAATTTCAATAAGTAATTATATAGAGTAAATAAATAGCACCTTACACGTTGCAAATAATTTGGTCAAGTCCCTTTGCACTTTTAGAATCATTTAATGCCTGCAAACGAAATTGAACCTTATTTCGCCCCACGAGCGTTCATGCGTACTCGATTTTAATCGTTTGTTTATCATATGTTCAATTGTAATAACTTGCTTAGATTAAAGTAATAATGGTAGTTGGTTTTTTAGGCAAACATTTATTAGATCTCAAGACGCTAAGAAATAATTTCAAAATGAAACAAAGTGACCATGAGTTTGTTGAATACTTTTGCTGTGAAAATCAATGTGCTAGATCATTTTATTTATACAACTCCTACAAAAAACATTTAGAAAAATGTCATTTACCTGGAAGTGAATGTAACCCTAGGAATTTGGAAATAACCAATATTAGGAATATTAATGTTGCACAGCCCTCATTTCCTGTAGGAAATACAGGTTGTACCCCTATAGCAAATGTAGCTTCATGTTCTAGTTCTTCAAGTTGTTATACTACACCTACTGTACTAGAAGACAAGGTCATATCCATTGATAATGTTCTTTCAACATATATAGCTTCACTTTATGGAAACACATAGCTGCCAAGATGTGTAGTACAAAATGTAGTTGACGGCTTAGGAAACTGCATTTCTTCATTGGCTCCTATACTTGAAAAAACTATTACAAATATTTGCGTTAAAAAATCGATTCCAACTGATATTTCAAAAAGTGTTACGGAGGAAATTGAGTGTAAAATAAAATTATCATTGAACAGTTTTACAACGTAACGTAAGCGATCTTATTATGAACCTCTAGCCAGTAGTTGTCGGCGAGCGATTTGACAGAGTAAAAAATCAAGGAGTATTCCGTTTGATTCCTGTAGAATGTTAGGGCCGACACTGCGTCAAGCGGGTGCGGGCGCGGTTTCATACAAAAGTGCTCCGTCGCGGAGACCCGCGCGGGCGTCCGTCACGGGGACGCGCGCCCCGCGCCCGCGCAGCGGGGCCCGCCTCCGTACGACGGAAACAGGCGCGGGGGCACGCGCGGGAGCCCGCCAGCGGTAACACGTACGGACTTGTTCAGTCAATAGCGCTAGCTGATCCGGGTCGTACGCACGTTCTTAGAAAAATGTCTTTCGACACCGAAAGAGTTATTGTGGAAGTACAGTGCCACCCTGTCATATGGGACCAGTCGAATGAACTTTATAAAGACCGGGATGCACGAACAGCGGCATGGGTAGAAATTTGCAAAGAATTTGCAAAAAAAAACAACAGGTAAACATGTTTTACTATTATATTAATGGTAAGTATAGGTACTTACATACTATTTGTGTTATCAATGTGTAGGTAATTACAACAAATCTACGGGTAGGTATTGATACTTATTTTAGGTACAAGGTTACTTTAGACTAAGTTAGAATTATATTACTTAATTATTATTGTGTCATGTCTCGATACCTATTATCCCTGTTTAGTTTTGTCTACTAATATACCTAAAGTAAAGGGTGTTTGTAAGGATGGCGTGATATGTCTGAATATTCACAAAATTTGCACCATCTCACGCCTTCCTGACACACAAGTAAAGGATGAATGAACAAGTTTGCCTTTACTTCATACAGTGGGATGGAGGAAGTCTCAAAAAATACTACGATCTTGCCACGACACCTTACCATCTGTGACGAAATAATCAGTGAATTTATCGCGTACTGTATACGCTTCTCTTTGGGTGTTCCCAAATCCATAGTGAATGTCACGAATATGGCGTGGTGTTATGACGACATCGTCGACATTAATGTCATCTTGCTTAGATCTAATATAATTATGCAGAATACATATCGCTTTAATAACACTAATGGCGTTCTCTTTTGAAAGGTTTAAAGGACGATGAAGTATTCGAAATTTGTTAGCCATGATACCAAAAGTTGATTCAATATAACGTCGCGCTCTTGTTAACCTATAATTAAATATTTTTTTCTTATGGTCCAAATTGAGAGCTCGAGCATATGGCCGCATGACATAGCTAGACAGCCCAAATGCTTCATCTCCTACAATAACGTAGGGTAGTGGTACGGTTGCTGCAGTGTCGGTTGATTTATTGTTGTGCAGCACGGGTAACGCTTTTGCAGGAGGTATATTCAGTAAGTTATCATTCATTTGTTGAAACAAGCGGCTTTGGGTAAAAATTGAAGAATCACATTCTTTACCCTGTACCCCTACATTTATGTAGGTAAACTCATAATTTGCGTTACACATTGCAAGTAGGACCATAGAATAATAATACTTATAATTGTAGTAAAGTGAACCGCTGTGAGCAGGTTTTATAATACGTATATGTTTCCCGTCTATTGAACCTATACAGTTGGGAAAATTAGCTTGCGTCAAAAAACCATATGCTATCTCTTCCCATCGCGTACGTGAAAACGATGGCATGCACTCTTCCTTCAACTTTTCATTTATAATTTGACAGACTTCTTTCACTATTGTTCTGATTGTGGTTATTCCAGCTTGATACGCCAGGTGTAGGTCCATGAAAGTATGTCCGCTTGTCACATACCTGTAATATTTTTTTAATTGTTTCAGTCATAAAAGTGCAACCACGATGGAAAACTGCAAAAGATACATATATGAAAGTGAAAGCAAGTAAAAAAAAAACTGAAATCTGGTGCAGGCGCTAGTACGAACAAGAAATACATTTTTTTTTCAAATGTTACCTTTTTTAGATTCAAACTCAAGTAATGAAGCAGATGAATCTATAGAAATTCAGTGTGAAGATCAAGACTCATCAACAAATGCAATAAATTATAATAGCAGCTCAGTACCCAGCACCAGTACCAGTAATTCAAATCTTGAACGGACAAATAATACAGAGCCAGAATCATCACGAAAACGTAAACGTCAAGTGTCACCAACTGCTTTTGAAAAAGAATTGTTGCAATGTGTTAAACAAAACAATTTAGATTCTAATGACGAAGACTTGAATTTTTTTAAATCTTTAATCCCAACAGTTCAAAAATGTAATACATTTAAAAAATTGTTATTTCGATCCAAAGTGTTAGAAGCTTTAATCGACATCCAAAAAGAAACAGTTATTACCCTGGATGATTTACCATCAATTAATATAGGTTTATCAGAAACGCAAAATACAACTAGCACGATTGATTTAAGATCACTTAATATCGGAACAGAAACTCAAAACACAGATACAATAGAATATTAATTAGAATTATATGAGAATAAAGACTTCGAGAATATTATTAAGACTGCTTTAGTAAGTATTGGTTTTATTAATAACAAATAATACCTTTAAGGTGGATGTGTCGACTGACAGCATTGCATTGAAATATAAAATTTGATTGTATATATTACCTAGGTGGTTAACATTAGATATAAGGTGTGATTTTGTTTAACTCTGAAAATTCTTTCAATTCAAATGTAATCCGATAAACTTTTTAATGTGAAAAGTATTAGTTTATCGGATTACATTTGAACTGAAGTTCTTGCAAAGTTAAAAAAAATGTTAATAATTAGTATTGTATTAAAATAATTATGCTATGTAATAATAGTAAATATTGTACGAGTAAAAAAACTGTGATTTATGACCAAATAAATAATGTTAATTAGTAATAATAATAAATATTGTAAGAGTTAAAAAAACTGTGATTATAAAAGTGATTTATGACCAAATAAATAATGTTAATTAGTAATAATAATAAATATTATACGTGTAGGTAAAAAAACTGCTTATAAAAGTGATTTTTGACCAAAGAAATAATATAAGTTATTATTAGCAAAAATAAAGATGATGAAGAACAAATTATTATTTTTTACTTACCGCAATGTTATTGCCAGCCTTTCCATTGGTGATATGACTGATATAGATTTTACTCTTAAATTGTTCACCTTCAAATATGGTTCCAGTTTCGAAAATAATTCGTCATAGATCTGTACCGATACTTTAAAATAATTGTAAAATGAATTTTCATTTTCTCTTAATATACTGAACTTTGCAACAAATTCCCCGCACAGCAACCTAGATTCAATAAACGGGCTTACTGGCTGTCGTTTCTTTTTTGCTAGTCGTCGTTGTTTTGCTACGTAATAATAATACAATAAGTTCTCCATGGACATGACTATACATGCACGCCGCTAAAATTGAACTAGCGACACTGCGATAGACGGTCTCCGCGATGGGTGCCCGCGACGGGTACCGTCGCGTGCCCACGCAACCCGCCCGCCTGTCCACGCGCGTAGACACGCGACGGGTGCCCGTCGCGGTCGCCCGCTTGACGCAGTGTCGGGCCTTATGCACAATTTGTTCCCTCAAGACAAATTTTAATGACTTTTTCTCTCTAAATGATATATTATCTGAAACTATACGATACATGTGTTGGGTTTACATAATAATTACTCTAATGGCTTGATTTGAATTCGAACCAATTCCCGCCAACATCAGCGAACTTCTCCGACTAACACGAAGTCGTGAGAAGCTTCGCCTTTTCGCCGCAACCGACTGGCGCCTCTTTGGCTTTGTCAACAACATCGGTCGCGCGCGCATCTCCTCAATAAAAAAAGGAAATTTTTTTTTTTCATTAAAAAAGGTTATAAGGAAAACTGGTGTAAAAGTAAATGCTGTTGAGAATACGTGAATAATAGGACAGTGGTACACATAGAAGGAAAACTCAAGTCCCGGGACGAAGATTGGCAAGGAATTTGCGGTGAGTTCTTTCGTCGAGCCATTGTTTGTTTTTTCCTAAATTAGTTTGCCTGTAAGAGCTATCGAAACGGCACATTTTGGTCCGTTCGTATCAATACTACGAAATATCTACTCATTTACATGTATTTATTAATCTAATATTCACATCTATTGTTCGAATTCATCGGTTCACCGGCCGGCATTTTGTTTAGGCACCTACAACTCATTCACGTTTTCGCTTATAGCTCAGTAAGTACGAGGGCTACAAGCTTCAAACCTATTTAGAACTCATTTTTCTAACGAGTTTTATCTAATCTAACACTTTTTTCAATTCCAAACCCGTAATTCCGAATCAACATTTTTAAAAATTAATTACGTAGAAGTTCGACGTTATTCGGCCGCCATTGTGTTTTGCTGTGTAATTACTTACTGTTAACTATCGTAAATTATAAAAAAGGCCTTCCAAGGTAGATAGTAAAAAAAAGGATAAAGAAAAAGATAGTTCTGAGGCTTCAACATCTGAGGAGGATTATGATACGTTGGTACAACCACATATCGCTACTAAAGAAATGTGTTTTTTGAGATTACAGTCATTATATCAGGTTTCAAAAAATTTTCATGACAAACCCGAGTTAATAGCTGAATTGAATGTCCCTTTCAAAGAGTTGTCGAGTTGGCGGGAGAAGTTTGAGCAACGTATTTTAAAAATTACACTCTTAAAAAAGAAGTACTTTCCTGCTTATGTTCCCTCATAACAAGACATTGAAAGTTTCGATGAAATTTATTATTTCATTTGCGGTGTTTCGACTCGTTTGAAAAGTTACTCATTGGATCAACCCATTCAAAAGTTTGAATTGAACACTCTGGCGTATGGTGTAGCTAGTTGCCCATACTTGGCAATTAAGGTGTTGCACACTCTAGCGGATGATGAAGTAAATGAATACCCGAAAGCCGCTCCAGTCTTAAGAGGCATTCTTCATGGATGATTTGTTATGGTCTGTTGCTACTATAGAGGAGGCACTTGACCTTCAAAAGGAACTCATAGAGCTATTAAAAGCTGGTGGCTTCCTGCTCCGTAAATGGTCGAGTAATTGCTCTCAGGTTGTTGAACATCTAGATGAGGCTCAACGTGAAATGCCGGTTGCATTCGACGATTATTCTAATTTGTCCATTAAGGTGCTGAGGCTTCAATGGTTTCATTTTCCTTCGCGACTACTCCGTCCAATCCAGTCATCTCAGAGAGAACTGTTCTGTCTTAAATAGGGCGACAATTCTTTTATGCGAAATGCTTTATGCAAGAGCTTTGGTGTCGTCAACTAGATTGGGATCAACGTTTACCATTGGATCTCGAGAAATGGTGGCAGACATATGTCAACGAACTTCCATTGTTGTCCAACATAAAACATGACCGGCATGTCAAGGTAGCGCGTCCTAACTACTGTCAACTGCTAGGTTTCTGTGACGCGTCAACTCTTGGCTATGCTACGCCTGTGTACTTAAGGTCAATAAATGTGGATGGTGAAAGCAAAGTCAGCCTAATTCTTGCTAAATCTAAGGTCGCGCCCTTAACAACTGTCACTATTCCACGTCTAGAACTCATGGCTGCTCATTTACTAGCAAAACTTATTAAGTACGTTCAATCTATATTGCAAAATCGACTTGAAGTCGATGAAACATTGTTGTTCACGGACTCTTCTATCATGTTAGCATGGCTCAATACTCCAAGAAATACACTCAAAACGTTTGTGTCCACGAGAGTATCAAAAATTAATAACAGTGTGCCCTATGATTGTTGGTATCATGTCAGCGGTGGGTCTAATCCGACAGATATCTGTTCGCGTGGAGCTTTACCTTCTGTATTGGTAACAACTCACGAGTGGCTCAACGGGCCTGATTGGATCGACCAAGATCGGTCGCAGTGAATCAAGACCATGAATGAGTTCCGCGATTGTAGTCTACTTGAAATGAAATGTCCCAAACCAGTCCTCGTTTCTACTGAACCCGACTCATCTGAGCTTTACAATCTTACAGAGAAGTACTCTAGTTTCAGTAAACTACTCAACATCGTAGCTAAATGCTATCAACTCTGGCGGGATTCTCAGAGAGCTATAGGTACGTGAATCAAGCATTAACCTATCGCCTCGTTCAAGTTATCTTTTTGATGGAACCTTAGACTGGACATTGAACATCGATGCCCTCGATATCTGCAAGGATATCACTTCAGAGCAAGAAAGCGAACTCCAAAAACTACTGTCTGAATTTTCTGACCTATTTGAGACATCTGGTAGACCGGTGAATTATGTCCAGCATAGTATTAATACTGGAAATCTGGTCCCCATAATGGTACCCAAAAAGAATGGTGAAATAAGAGTATGCGTGGATTATAGGAGACTCAATGCAATCACGATTCCTGGTACCTACCTTATATCACGTATAGATAATCTCTTACATGAATCAAAGCCAACACCTTTCAAATTTGAACCTAGTGTCATTTTTACAAACCTGTTCATGGTACCGAAGATTTATAGAAAACTTCTCCTTGATAGCGGAAGCACTCCAGGCTGGCAAAGAAAAATGTGGCATGGGCGTGGAAGGAAGAGCAAATTAAGGCATATGAAACCCTGAAGCAAAAACTAACTTCTGCCCCAGTACTTAGGCAAGCAGACTCCACGAAACCATCATTAAAACACGACATGATACAGCTTTTTATCCACGCTAACTGTCAAAATATGATAAATATCACCACCATGTTGAATTTTTATCGAAACAGCGAGCATAACCGTGCCCAGTGACGTCACGTGTTATGATACGTTACAATAGATAAAAGAGCGAGCATGACAGTCGGTTATTTATCGAAAAGTCGAGCATGACCAATTATTGGTGGATATAAAAAGTTAAGTTTATCGATTTTTGACATTTAGTCGTGTTATTTTATCGACGAGGTTTAGAGTGCGTGATGCACTCGATAAAATATAACAGTCACCAGTTTATTATGCAATCACTAGTCAGTAACTGATTTTAAAAGGTAAGAATCATTTTTATGATTGTTGTGTAAATGTATTTGAAGAATACAGAAAATAATAAGATTTTGCAACTCCATTTTTCAGTTACAACTTCACAAGTTAAGCTTCACCTAAAATCTTTTAATATGGCTAGACCATACATAAGAATTAATTTACTTGCCGCGGAGCAGAAAGAAGTGAAAAAGGAAGAGAGGACCCTAATTAGAGAAATTAGCAACGTTTTTCTCCTCCCCGAAAACGAATTTCTGAGAAATTATAAAATGTCCGTGGGAATGGTTCACTACTTGTGTTCGGAGTTAGGGGGAGATTTGGCTCCTCAAACTTCTAAAGGATACCCTGTTCCTTTGAAGGTAAGGTAAATTAAAAAAGAAAGGCTCTACATTATTACTACCTACAATACCCAATACTTATGTTATATTGTTAAAAAAATTTCAGGTTATGTCGTCATTAAAAATGTTACTGGATGGACACTACCAGCGAGCGAATGCCAATGAAGCCAGCCAGTGCATTGGGCAGACAACTGTCAGTAAATATTTAAATCAATTTGTGACAGCTGTGAATTGCAAGGTAAAATAGTGCTATTATTCTGTTTAGTTTACTGTTTGTCTATTAGCTTTTGACTAGGTTTTTAGCAGCAATATAATAATAATAGTACTATGCTAATTAATTAATCAAACCCCAAGTGGCCTCGTGAGGCCAAACAGCATTGGAATATCTAATGTCCGTCTGAAAATAGATATGAATAATTGTCTGTTGCCTACTATACTGCTATTTCATATCTTATTATACTGGTACCTACTAAGTTCTAAATTCTTGTTTCACTCTACTTGTGGCAAATATTTTGGGGACCATCGACTGCACCCACGTGAAGATATCTCCTCCGAATGGATTGACAAATTCCCAGTACAGGAATCGGCATGGAGAAATGACAATTAATGTACAATTAGTACGGAAGCAATCATTATCATGACAATTTTTTCAGACCAAACATGCATAAGTTTTAATATCTCACTTTGGAAGTCTTTCCTACACTGTCCTCATTTTATGCTTCTAGCCAACTACTTAGACAAGTAGGTATGCTTATTTTATCTTTATAAGTACAATTTTTTTAAGTTTCAGTTTTGTGATGCAGATGCAAATATATTAAATGTAAATGCGAACTACCCTGGCAGCTGCCATGATCAATACATTTTCAATAATTCAATTGCAAAAAATGAACAGCACCGACTCTACAATGAGCAACCCGGCTAGTACTTTTTGCTTGGTAAGTTATAAAAGTTCAATAGCTTTTCTTTATTGAATGACTTAGTCAAAGGGATGTGAAAGGTTTGTGGTGTAAAAATGGATAAAATAGAGAAATAAAACATGTTATTAATCATTAATTCGTTTACATAATAATAATTTAAATGATACATAAATAATTTATTTAACATATTATTATCTTTTTCAATTCAATAACAATCAGTCATGTGTCACTTCTAGATAAATCAACAATAACAATATTTTATAATATGAAGTTACCTATATAAATATATGTAAATCAATCTGCACGGGTAGCATTATGAATTCAACAAAGGTTTTGTCTATATTGAAACGTCAAAAATGACATTTCGTCGTCAAAAACAATGATAGGTACAAAATAATATGTAATAATTTAAAAATCAGTTTTATAGATACCTAGTTACATTAAGTATGGTAAAAATTTTAACAAAATAAATGGAATTCATTGATGTCTAGTTTAGAATTACAAAACAATCGACCTTAATATAACAATTAACATTTTGAAGTGCACTTTCGCCCCGTATTGTGGGATACAAGGACAGCTGCTTGGCTGGAAATTTGTAAAGAAAACATTCCGAATTTCGAAAATTCTACTAAAGATGAACAGAAAGATATTGGTGAGTTTTATAAATTTAATTATTTTTATTCACGTTCACTTTCATATATAGGGTAGACCGGGGACGGTTGTAACGGGGTCGGTTGTAACGTTTCATCCGTCCCCTATTAAATGTTACAACCGTACCCGGTAGATAATTTTGAAAAAAATAGATAATATCTAATTGTTCCTGTTTCATCTGTAATAATCATTGTCAATACTTTAAAAGTCGCAATAAACGTATTAACCAAACCTTTATAATAATAAATAATGCTTTATTTCGCTAATTATATGTATGTTTTATTTGCCTTAGATGCCGAGAAAACGTGTAAAAATATCTGCAAAAGGACAGGATGACATATCACAGTACATGGAAGTGTATGACGAATTAAAAACAGGCATGTCACTTCGGAGAGCGGCCGAAAAATACAACATTAATTTCATGTCCCTGCTTCGATATAAAAGAAAACGCGAGGCTAATAATGATGAAAGCGGAGTCTACATCAATGGGCTACATAGCACATAACAGAGTTTTCACAGATTCTCAGGAAAAAAATCTGTCAAAATATCTAATGCGATGTGCCTATATATATTTTGGCCTGTCTCCGAAACAAGTGAGGAAATTAAGTTATGATTTAGCTGGTAAATACAATTTAAGAAGACCTAGTACCTGGGATAAAAATGAAATGGCAGGAGAGGATTGGTTTTCAGCATTCATGGGTAGAAATCCAGAACTTTCGATAAGAGCTGCTCAAGCCCTAGTGGCTATGTCCAGGGCAACAAGCTTTAATAGGTTTAACGTGGACGCGTTCTACAATAACCTACAACAAGTTATGGACAAATACAACTTCGAACCCCAACATATTTATAATGTAGATGAAACGGGTGTTACCACCGTCCAAAAACCCGATAAAATGGTGGCCAGACGCACGCGCCAGGTAGGATCTGTAACTTCAGCGGAACGAGGCACCCTTGTAACAATGGCTTTCGCTGCAAATGCGTTGGGAAACGTTGTTCCACCTCTATTTGTTTTCCTCCGTGTTCGATATCAGGATCATTTTATAAGGGATGGACCATTGGGTGCAGTGGGAACAGCAAATCCTTCGGGCTGGATGGAAAATGACGGCTTTTTATTATTTTTAACACATTTTCAAAAACACACAACTGCTCCACTGACCACAAAGTATTACTTGTGCTTGACAATCATGCATCTCATATTCACATTGAGCTATTTATTCACTGCAATGGGAATGGAATCGTATTACTGTCTTTTCCATCGCACTGTTCGCATAAGTTGCAACCCCTAGATCGATCAGTATATGGACCGTTTAAAAAAGCTATAAATACCCAGTGTGACTCTTGGATGCGAAACAACCCTGGTAAAACAATGAGTATTTATAATATACCAAATGTTGTGGCTAATGCTTTGCCATTAGCTCTCACTCCGGCCAATATTCAGGCTGGATTTAGAAAAACCGGCATTTGTCCATTCAACCGCAATTTATTCAGTGACATTGATTTTGCACCTTCTTTCGTAACGGACCGGCCTAATCCAAATGAAACAAATGTGGGAAGCGATGCTAACCTAAATGCTTCTGCTATTTATTTATTTATTTATTTATTTCTCGTTACAACTATCATTACAGGTTTTCACAATGCAATAGTGTAGCTATCTTCTATCTAAGTGTGAGTCTTATAACTATGAGTCTACATTGTATATAATACTAAGGTACATTAAATTTTGGTAACATTGAACTTCACATAGCAGATTATATGTAAAGCCACCCTTGTGAACTCACTCTTAGTACAATGGAACAGATCAATCTCCGCAGCTATAAGATTTAAGGTGAGTATCGCACGCGTCAGGGGCGCCTCTTGCAGAAGGTTGTTTCGCCCTATGGGCTTCACCAGTAGGGGTGGTTTTCGGCGTCGCCATACGTCGTCCGGCACACATATACCTAGCAAACCTAATATATCTTTATTATACAGTTGCCCTCTAAGTATTGCGAAAACATACGTTGTAAGGGTTACATTTCTCCTGACCTCAAGCTCATTGTATTCCACCATTCCCATCACAAATAAAGTAGGATACATTAAGGGATAAAAAGGGTACACCCCATACATACGTAAGTACAGAAACCTAAGGAATTGGTTTTGTACTCTCTCCAACATGATCCTATATTTAGTTTCATGTGGTGACCAGACGACTGCGTTAAATTCTAGGTGACTCCTAACCAAAGCATTATATAATGCTATAATGGCGTTCACATTTTTAAAGCTATGAGCCCTACGAAGAATAAAGCCTAGGTTTCTATATGCTGTTTTACAGATTTTGGTAATGTGGTTGTGATACGTCAACTCTGAATTAAGATTCACCCCCAGGTCCCTAATCTCCGCGACTCGAGGTATAGGTACTCTGCCAATATTGTACTCATGCAGGATAGGAGTGCGGGCTCGAGAGAATGAAATTACCGCACATTTCGAGGTGTTGAATGGAAGCCGATTAAGTTGACTCCAAGCCAGGACCCTATCTATGTCCCCCTGTAACCTCATACAATCTTCGACGCTTCTTATAGGCAACGCCAGCTTAAGATCATCCGCAAACAATAAGCATTGGGCATCTTGCACTATATTTGGAAGGTCATTTATCATTATTATGAACTGCAGAGGTCCAAGGTTACTACCCTGGCTCACGCCAGATCTCGTAAAATACGGTTCTGATCTATGACCCGCATAATCCACATACTGCTGCCTATCACTCATGTAACTCGCAAAAAACTTCAATAACTTCGGGGTAAAACCTACTGCAGCCAACTTTTTAAGCAAGACGTCATTATCGACTACGTCGAATGCTTTTTTGAAATCAAAGTAAGCCGAGTCAGTCTGCCCCCCACTGTCCACCACTTTCACCACTTGAGCCATATAGCACAGTAGATTACTTGTGGTGCTTCTTGCCGGCCGGAATCCATGCTGTGCGTCCGAAAGTTGTGCACTTACCTTTGTTTTATGCAAAGCAGCTTCAAAAACCTTTGCCGGGGTCGACAGCACTGCTACCGGTCTGTACTCGCTGACCTGCCTTGCCAAACGTCCTTTCGGTACTGGCACTACTCTGGTTAGCTTCCATACGTCCGGAAATACACTCTCTTTCAAGCATTTGTTATATAAATCTAAAAGGGGTCTGGCTAATACTGACCTGCAATCCTTGAAAATATAGGGAGGTATGCCATCCGGCCCTATTGATTTTTTCGCCTTCAATTGTTGCAAAGCACTATTCACTTCCCCAAGATGTAGATGGTCAATATGAACTCGGGCCGAGCCGTTGTCACCTCCCGCCCCTGCTATCGCCCTCTCTGTGTTTAGTTCTGCCCGTTCTGTAGCGTAAACTGAATAAAAATATTGAGCAAACTCCCTCACAGCTTGCTTGTCAGTTAATTCCACACCATTTTTTAATAGCCGTTTTGGACTTTTGCTGGCCCTGGAAGCATTAACATAATCCCAGAAGGATTTAGGATCGTTCATCAATTCATTTTCGACCCGGTGTTGATACTGTTCAAGAGCGTATGAGATGCTTTGCTTGACTTTCGCCCTACACAGTGAGAACGCCTCATAATCAGACCTCGAACCACTTTTTTAAATTTTTTTATGAAGAGCCGCTTTCCATCTTATATTGCGAATAATTTCAGCAGTGTACCACTCAGGGTAATTGTACCCTGAGTTTATCTGCCTTCGCTTTTTTCTTGGAACGCAAGCATCTATTGTCGAATTAATCATATCATAGAAAAAATTTAAACTATCTTCTAAATTTAGTGCGTACAATGGTGACCAGTCTATAGTTGTTATTGAATAATACAAGGAATGGAAATTAGCTTTATGAAAATTCCAGCCAGTAGACTTACGTGTGTCAGACGAGTCATGGGTGGCTCGTATGTCAGAGCCCACCCCCCGGCGCGGCCGCATGCAACAGCGTACCGATACCTCGAGCGGCGGGTGCTGTACATCCACCGACACGAGCCGCTCCCCTGCCGCGCTCACGCTCACACATCCCTCCTCCGCGAACGTACTCAATACTAGGTCCAGTTGCCTATCATTGATGTTATTCACAGTGTTACTTTGAGTAAATCCACAATATGCTTTAAGATATTCAAAGTAATTTGTAACATACACTGAACTAGAATACAAATTAAAATCACCTTATACGATTATATCCTTAAATTTGTTACAATATTCTTCAATTATTCTGAATAATAGCATATATTCACTATCTTGACTAGATGGTGGTATATAAACTACACATAATGATAACAATAATTTGTTTTGTTGCCAAACGGTAGCACAAACGAGTTCAAAGGTATGCATGTCAATGTTTACGTCACACGGGACTGCTACTTGTCGCATCTCGAAACCCGGTGTGGCCACTAAACACGCTCCGCCTAGCTTACGCCTGTCCGCTCGGTCACATCTAATAATACTATATCCTGGCGGAATTATCTCTGCGTCATGTATTGAGTCGTGGCAACTTGTCTCTGTTATGGCAAAAAAATCTGCCTCTGAAGCGATAATACTGTTGTAAAACTTCACTAGTTTTGTTCGAAGTCCTCTTACATTTTGATACAATATCTCTATTGATTTATTCCTGTTTTTTGGTTTGATTACTGGATCTACGAAACCAAACCCATTCGGCGAACTCAATATTTACGCCCCAGTTTTCAGCTCGACATAATTGATTATACCTGCTTTCAGGCACCCCTATAATAAAGGACGCGTAATCCCTTTCCGTTTTGGGGTTTATTTTGTCTACTTTAATAGAAACATTTTCTTTCTTGTATATTACATTTTTAACATATTTTTCTAATTCTTCTGTTGTTGTTTCCTTCTGTAGACGCCATACGTGCAGATATTTCTTTCTTTCCGTTCCTTGAATATGGATTAGATGTACTTTCCCCTTTTTTATTTCCTTACTAGGATACCTGTTCTTCTTCTTATTGACTACAGTCCATTTATCTGCATTTGCCGGAACGTGATTTTCATTTCCAGTTACATTTTTTGACAGCTTAACATTTTTTTCACGTGTTTTTCCTTGTATATTGCTCTCGTTACTTGAAAATGTTTCTGTTGGTTTCATGGCCCCACAGTCTTCCTTTTGAACTTTTTTACCGATTACCTGCATCTGTTTTTCTCCGATTACTTTTGCATAGGATAATGGCACTTTATTCTGTTCCTTATTAAGACTACTGCTCACTTGGGCACTGCCGTTACTAGAACTAGCTTCCAAATATTCGTTTCTCTCTGTTAAGAGTCTAATTTTACTCTCAAGTAGTTCAACTTTACTCGCTTTTTCTTCGACTACCTCCAATATTGTTCGTAGTTTTTGTAACTGTTTTTCTGTATTTACATATTTATTTTTTAAGATTGTACATTCATTTAGTTGTTCATCCATCCGAGAATTCATTTCTTGGCGAAAATCTCTCAATTCTTCTATCAATTTCTGCCAACAGTCCATTGCAGCAACTTCTTTAGTGTTGCGATTACTGCCTCGCTCGATGTTTACATAACACGGACTGAATGTTTTATTCTTGACCGTGTTTACTCGAACTGGTGTATCAGAGTTATCAGTCCTTGGCTTCTTACACGTACATTCCGGACACACCCAGTTGGTTCTGTATTCTTGTGTGAAAGCCTCGAACGTTTTCTTAGATATCGCAAGACACGTTGGATGATATTTTTTCCTACATCCTTCCAGTGAACACTGCATATACTCACTATCACTATTTATCCCGGCATTGTAATTCTCACTCATTTGCATTGTAATTTTATTAGCCGTTATATTATTATATAGACCACCGATAACACTATTGTAATTAATCCTACGCCTGAAGACGACCACCCTACACCAGCAGCCAGTCCCTTTATCTTGCAAGATGAACTCATTGCGGATCTTCCATTAAATTTCACAAAATGTGAAAATGAAGATATTGCAAATCATGGAACAGTTTCGCCAAAACCATCGACAAGCACTGTAATTTTTTCACCAGAATCTGTTAAAGCTTACCCTAAGGCACTGCCTAGAATGACAACAAACAAGTGAAGAAAAAAAAGAAAATCGACAATATACACAGATACTCCGGAAAAAGACTCAATAAGAAGAGAAACTGAGGAAAGAGAACGAAAAAAGAAAGCAACAGGAACTAAACGAAATTTAAATAAAAAAATTTGAAATGTAAAAATATAAATAAAGCCATGACCAAAAAGACAACAGTATCGTCAGATGACGATGAAGATTATTTCATTAATAATCAGTACAACCCCTGCATAATATTATTATTATTAGAGATGTAACACCGAAAAAACAGTAAAATAAACGTTTGCAGAAATATAATAAAAAGTGGGAAATCGAATATGGTGATTGGATAATTGGTGATCCTAGCAACGAATTGAATGCAAATTATGTGGCACTACCTTCACAATTCCTATTCCTCCTGTAGCGGCTTTCATCGGTAAATTCCGTTTAACGACCAAATTACTTTAAGAGTAATACCAAAAAACTAATCATGCTAAAAATAAAGTATTTTCGCGTACTTTATTGTTCTCATAAAATATAGAGTACAATTAACGAAAGTAAAGTATAATACTTTATTATAAAGTACGGTTGGCAATCCTACAGATAGTTCCACAGATGTCTCACTACTACGTCGATCAAAAGGGCATATTACATGCAAACAAATATCTCTGGGACCCCTTCGGACGAAAATGCTGTAATGGTAAATATCGAGGGCAATACATTTGTTCCTATAAATCAAATAGGCGTGGAAAGCGATCTACCTGCTGTGGTTGGTAACACCACTGGTATTGAAAACTATTCGACTGCTCCTGCTGATAATACGGCTGAACTTTACAACGAAAACTAAAATTTCAAATGACTTATCTCAAGTGCTGTGATTCTGTGAAATTCTGTGATTTGTTATCGTAATAAATAATTGTTGATTAATAAAACACATATATTTGGCTATTACATAATAGGTATATAGTTAAACTCATCTTGGCGCAATACGTGTGCTCGAATTATGACTCGAGTCACTGCTACACAAATTAATGATGTATAATTACAAGTTTACGCATATATAGCGCATAAGATGAGTTAAACGATCTACACACTATTATTCAAAACCCTCCCTTAACACGACACACCCACCACACCAAAATCTAGAAAAATGCTTATAATGTAAAATAAACAAACTTACCGTAAAGTAACCGCTAAACGCTCTTGTAATAACCCCGGTCCTAGATCACGTCACCAAGATGTAATATCCTGGTCACGCGGGACCAAATTGTAATAAACACTGCCTTAACCATAGTAGTCCTGGTCAGCGGCAGCAAATTGTACCGTGATCCTGCGTCACAGCACCAATACGTAATAAAGCGGTGGTCATACCCGCGGCATTTCACCACACTAAATAAATCGTCTATATTGTTAATTCTACTTTGGCCAATGATCGTATAATGGTCAGAGGAGACCCTAGATGAGCCCGCATATCCCGGATCCTATAGAGTTCTAGGAATGCTGGTATTTATATAATGAAACATTACTATACAATTACTTAATTCTACCCCCACTTACTTTAACTGATTTATGTTAAGGTACAACAATTTCTCAATGAATGAGTCTCTCACAAATAATTTTCTCACAAGCAACCTACAACCGTACTAGATCCTAACTCTGCCCTAATTACTACTACTGTGGCAAACAACCCGAATAACTTTATTGATCTAACTTTTTACATTGTCGACTTAGTGTTGCAAGCCTAACACTGCCCTAATTACTACTACTGTGGCAAACAACCCGAATAACTTTATTGATCTAACCTTTTACATTGTCGACTTAGTGTTGCAAGCCGCTTATTACTAGATCCTAACACTGCCCTAATTACTACTACTGTGGCAAACAACCCGAATGACTTTATTGTTCCCCATAGGCATATACTTTGAATTTGTTAGTTTTTGTTTCCCCGTTGGCACAGGCTCCACCAATCGCCGTGTGCAGTGGGATACTACCAACTTTAAATATCCCCCCTCTATCCTTTTGTAAGCACGTAGTTCCAAATGGAACTTACGCGCCTTTAGAGAGTAGGATAGCCGACTCGCATTTTCCCTCCCCCAATATCTGAATCCAGACAAATGTATACGTCTAATTAGACTTGAATTAGAAAGGGCGTTGCCAATCAATTCTAATTCAAAATAAGATTATTTCTTTCACAATATTGTCAAAACATAGTGTGACTAGTACAGATTCAATGAATAGTTTCATGTCGTAGCGCGGTCTGATGACCAATCCATCAAATGAGATTCTGTGTCCAAAATAGGATCTTTAACATGTCAGAACTGACTCATACTTGTCACGTGCATAAACGAGATCGATATAGTGTCCCTGGTGTAGAAGACAGCCATATCTAGGGTCAACTGCCCAAATCAATTAAGGTTCGATACAAGTTCCAAATTAGGAAAGCGCTCTGCTAAGGTGAGCTAGATGTACCTCGCCAAAATGATTCCTCGGCTACGACGCTCCGAGTAATAAGTATTATTTATAGCATAGTATTTTATTCAAAGTCAATTGGTAGATCAGTCAAACAAACTTCTCATTTCGGAATAATTTCCATTACGAATTTGATTAATTATGATGTGGGTGGATTTAAAATATGTTATGCCACCAATCCAAGTTTCATTGAGACCATACTAAGTCAGTTGCTAGGCAAGAAGAACATTAGCAACGCGGTCCAACGACGGCTCGCTTATAGGTCCAATCCGAATACAACGAACGCCTACTAAAATATACAACACGATAGCTCGTATACAATTTACTCAAATCACGATTTCACCACGGCATTAACGTACGAAAAGCCTTAACTAAATCAATCACAAGCATCACCAAGGAATGATATGTTACATCACCAAGCAAAGGTCCGATTAGCTCAGAACCGTTACAATACTAGTCCTTACTAATACACTTCCTAACCTATTCCCATTGTGTGAGTGCCTATTCTACCCCCAACTTAGAACTTCTGTTCAACCAAAACTAGGTGTAACGTCACCTCATTTACATTTAAACGTGTGGTGTGTTGTGAGCCTATCATGTATTGATGGTATTCCATCAACACTCCTGCTCTGCTATGGGTGCAAGCTAGTTAGGCTTGACTGGCCTATCCTCATAACTGTGTGCTTGCTCCAGTCCACGAGCCGAAGCTCAGGGATGTGAACTGAAACCCTAACGAGATAATAGTTAGTGTATATATAAATAGATATATAAGACTGAACTGCGAGCTCTGTAAGTTCTGATCCAGGCCCAATTGGACGGTTCCACTTCGACGGTACCTACCCATCACAGAACAAACAGTCACCCACATTCAGGAAGCTTTTCCGATCCCGTTTCCACAGGTAAAATCGGAATGCCGCCCGCTTCAAAGGTTACCGGCCCCTAGCTATTCAGATAAATATGGAGTCGTTGCCACCGTTAGGTATCCCTCCATAACCAGGCACATCGCCATGGGTTTCCTACGGGAGAACTAGCTAAAACACCGCAGTGCTACCCTCAACTACTAACATAACAAAAGATGATAAAACGACAGCAATGACTTTACGAATGCACTGCCAGACTCAACAGCACAAGACAGTAATAATACGCATACATTTACACGTACTATCCCTGCCCAATGTAAGGTGTCTTCATTTTCGTAAAGGCCCTAAGTCCTGCTCCGATCGCGACCCATCCCAATATTCGACGCGAGAACTGGCCTACCCCACGCCCTAGTCGTAACAAATCTTAATCGCGCACCCTTGTACGTATCACGCCCAACCACACACAAAATCAAGATTTACAATTAATTTCAACAATTTCAACATAATAAAGATGATAAAACGACCGTAAGGACTTTACGAATGCACTGCCAGACTCAACAGCACAAGACAGTAATAATACGCATACATTTACACGTACTATCCCTGCCCAATGTAAGGTGTCTTCATTTTCGCAAAGGCCCCAGGTCCTGCTCCGATCGCGACCCATCCCAATATTCGACGCGAGAACTGACCTACCCCACACCCCAAACACACAAACAAGATTTACAATAAATTTCGACAATTTAAAATTTTACAGAATTATAAAACTCTCGGCGGTACATTGGAAAAACTCTAAACTGTTCGCGCTAAACAAAGATAGCTAATAATTCGTTTATTACACAACACCGGCAACAATTTCATATAATTCACAAAAGGAATTTAACACTATTTCTTTACAACGATAGAAATATATAACTTACAAAGACAGTCCGCCGAGCCGTACCCCTTGTTAGCTATCTGGATCGAATGAATGACGAAAAAAAGTGACCCCCGCCTCCAGAAAACCCATCTTTTAAAGGCGAGGTCTCCCTTCTCTAAACTAACCTCGCCGTTTCTAGAACTACACATCATCCTTCATCCAATCGTGAGCTATTTCCGGCAAGCCGCCTCAGCGAATTTGCTCCTTTTTTATAAAAACTCCTTAATTTATATGATTGGAATAAGAATAATCCAAGATAATGTCTAACTAATTTTCCAGTTAATTATTCGTATACTAATATTTAGAATTCGCGACTAGTGCAATATCACAGACCATGCAGCCAATAGAGATTCCTGGTTACATCAACCGCAGGATCAGTAGCAGTTGATGTTAAATCTAATTGTGAACTACTTCCACTCACCAACTGCAGTCCGTTACACTCTGTAGGACTTAATGCGATACGTCGTAAACTGGATACTGTTAACTTCTGTTCAATTCTTGCCAACAGTTCGTCGAAACTACGAATCGACATTCGAAAATAATTCTTGAATTTACGCTCATTACTTCGGAGATTTTGATAATTTACATGAAACATTCCAGTAAAAAGTCTCCTCTCTAGATAGGAGCCAACATGAAAATTTCTCTTTTTTTTCTATTTTTTAAAGAAATTAAAAAAGCAATAATTACTTTCTTTACAATCATTGTATCAACACGAGTACTCTTCCTGGCGACACGCACAATACTGCAGAGTAGGTTTTAAAATTCTGTTCTGCGGGCCGCCCGCAGCACGCATGCGGACCTGAGCCCGCACGCGGGCGCAAACTCGCATGACACTAAAAAGGCCCTTAGTGTAAATACCTAGTTACTTTCTACACGCAACAAACCACGCGAGCAATTAATAATCTGGCGAAGAAAGTACCTAGGTACTAGTAGGTATTATTCGGCAGCGCAAGCGCGCGGACGTTCGTGCGTCGACCTACAGTTTATGAATGAAATATTGTTTACCTGCCTAATTTTTACGATGTGCGTTTGCGCGTAAACTGCGGCGTAGATTTAATAACTGTCAGACGCAAAACTAAATTAATATTTATTTTTGTATGAAAGTAAAATTTAACGAATTCCAAAAAGTCGTACAACAAAAGTTGTTACTTATGATGTCTGCTACCTATCCCTGGGAGGATGCTAGTTAATTACAAATGGCCCTGTATATTGGTGGAATTTGCAACTAAGAAACAGAAATTCTGGTATGTAGAAAAAGTTCTAGAAGAAAGAAACGAAGACTTAGAATATTATATATCTTATCTGCGGCGTAAAAATGAAAGGTTCTTCTTACCTGATAAGCCTGATCTGTCTCTTACAAAAGAAAACGATATTAAATTTATTTTACCAAAGCCAGCTTTTGTGGGAACTTCTTCTCGGCCGTTTTACAAGTTTGACATCAATTGAAGATGTCGACCGCAGTGATCGACGAAACGTCTGGAACGCAAGTTTCACATGGACTACGGCCAATCAGCCCGGAAGCAGTATATTCTACATGCAACGCCGGCCGTGAAAGCCTGAAGACTTATATTCAGTTAAAAATGTTTAAAAATTATTTGAGTTGATCTCAGAAAACATTGTGTTACTTACAAAAATATAACATAAGACAAAAAGTTCTGTGGTTACTATGCCTTAAATTAGCAATGAATAATAAATAAGAAGACCAATAAAAATATAAATAAGGAAATTCTAATCATTTTATTATATATTGAACCTTTTTATTCCTACATATTAGAATACTTAAATTATAAGTATCTGTGTACCAGTGCCTTGTACTCAGTGACTCAGGAAAGGAGAGTAGTGAATATCTCATATTAAAAAAATATTTAAGGGGTAGCGTTTCTCCATTTTATCACTAATCAAAACTTTTTCCTTTTTTTATTACTAATACATAATTATACTACAGAATTGTTACACGAATTTTTACTCTTTTACTATTTATCAAACTATTTTGTTTGTTAATTATTCAAATATTACAGTTAAAACCTTTTTCGATGTGGGCCTGAGTATCTGTGTACTCAAGGAGTACACAATGACTCGGATTTATTGTGGCCATCACTGAGCAACTGTGTAAATTAGAGCCACTGTGTACTAAGGGGCCTAGTCACTGTGCAGTAGTACCGGTACACAGTGACTCAGTTCTGACTTTAAAAAAAAAAACAATGTAGTTCTGTTTTTGTTTTAGTAAATGAAGATTTGTCAGTGGCAAAAGATACCTCATAAAATTCCCTTTCAA